>CM051351.1:33560765-35960765 GCA_028015215.1 Gynostemma pentaphyllum
TTCACTATTCCATCATCTTTAAAAGTCACAAAGTTGACCAAAACAACTCATTTTTTCTTCTTCTTCTTCTCCTTTGGCCGTGAGCCATTTCCTCCATTGATGAGAAGAAACTTTTTCTTCTCCTTTCTTCGTTTCTCGGCGGATCGTCGTGTTTTCGGTTGCGTTGGATTGGTAGGGACGAAGGCTACCTATCCAACTAGCTTTTCGAAGTTTCCCCTTCCCTTAGGGAAGTCCCAAAAAGTAAGTTTTCAAAACTTTTTAGGTGGTTTTGTTCGTTTTTTATTATAAATGAGATTTGAAGTTGAAATCATGAATTTCTATCATGAAAAATGACGATTTTGAGCCCGGATTTTCGAAAAACACTATTCACCCGAAAACACTATTCACCCGAGACACTATTCATCCGAAATCACTATTCACCCGAAATTGCACATTTGTTCGCATATTAGTTATGATTTGTAATATGTTGTACAATCGGTGAATTGTAGGTGCAATTGCTCGGTGGTTGTTTCGTGGAAATTGGAGATTTGGAATTAATTGGCTAAGGTGAGAATGATTAGAATTTAAAGTAATTATAGAAATCGAATAAGTACGATGATTTGTAGAATCGGAACTAAGATTATAATCCAACCTAAGATTAGAGGAAGTGAGTTAGTGCCTTAGGATTTGAAGTTAATCCTTTAGGCGAGAAACTTAGGATTTCTCGTTGAAAACCTCGAATCTTAGAAGTATCTAAGTTAGATTAGTTTCGGAGTTTAGAATGGTTCACTTGGAAGTTTAGAATCCTTGAAAGTTTAGGTTAATCGTTATATTTTGACCTTTACTTTTATTATTGTTAGCGGAGTTCGATCGATATATCGTTTATCCGGGATTCTATTTATTTTACTTTATGCCCCTTTACTTTATGCTTGTTTCGGTTGCTTTATCATTTACATTTACTTTATTATTTTTGCAAGCATATGCAACCATATGCATAACATCTCGCATTATTGAAAAGAAAAGAAAGTGAGAAAGAAAAACGAAAGGATAATGGTGGAATACGAGAAAGTCCACATTTCCTCCATGCATAAGTTTTGGTGGGATATTTTAAGTTGCCCACACTACTTCCATGCATAAGTTTTGGTGGGATATTTTAAGTTGCCCACACTACTTCCATGCATAAGTTTTGGAGGGATATTTTAAGTTGCCCACACTACTTCCATGCATAAGTTTTGGTGGAATAGAATTACCTAGAGTTTGGAGAACTTTAGGAGTAGAATGTGTCAGTTTAATTGGACACAAATCGAAATGCGAGTTTGAGGTCTATCTTTACTTTTTATGCTTATTATTCTCACTGGGCTTAAGTTGTTAGCTCATGATATTACAAACATTTCAGGTAATGTTTGGGATCGTTGAAGAGGAGCTGGTGCGCGCTTGATCGAGAGGATGACAACTTGAGATGGACTAGGTTGTTGTAAATCCATGTACATGGTTGTCTTGTGAAATTTATATTACATTGTGATTTGTACTTTGTAATTAGCTCATAAGAGCTTATTGTCGTTGTTTTATGATTATGATCATTTTAAACTCCTGGATGGAACTTAATGTTCCTTGTGTTTTTAGATGTTTGAATTTAAGATGTAAACAGGTTTTTGGCTAGCCTATTTTCAAACATAATCACGCCATTTTTTCTTAAAATAAAAGACTTCCGCTGTTTTCTCTGATTTTAATTTATTAAAAATGACGGGTCGTCACACCGGGTCTCGCATGCACATCGAGGGAGGCAAGTTATACGGGGTTACCATGACTGGCCAAACTGAATATTGTGCCCCGGATGCCCCAAACTGGTTGAAGCCATCTGTGCATAAGCCCAATCTGACGTTTCTCGGATCTTGTGCAAAATATGGATGACAATTATTTAAATGCTTCCATGCCATAGCATCTGAGGGATGTCTCATAACACCTTCATCCTGTGAATGCTCGCGATGCCATCTCATGTGCGAGGCTGTCACATCCGATGCATACAACCGTTGCAGACGTGGGGTCAGCGGTAAATAGAACATGCGGGCGTTCGGAATCAGGCTGCGTTTCCCTTGTTTGTATCTTGGAAGAAAAGAGAATTTGCAATGATCGAGGTCCTCATCCACATCCCAGGGAATCATGCATCTGTTTTGACACGAATCGTTTTCTCCACGGGTAATCCAAGTCCCTCCACTAGCTTTTTGGTGTCGCACAAACGTGGGGCATATTATTTTCTTCCTGGAGCGCATCGACGAAACCACGATGCAATCGCATCAAATCCTCTACCCGGTATGTTGTACTGATCCTTTATATTTAAAAGTTCTGTAGCAGCAGCAAGTTGACTTACCTCACACCCATCATACAATGGTCGGCTGGCTATCTTTAGCATCTCGTGCATCTTTCGTGCATCCGGATTCATTTCCTCTTCTACAACCCGTTCATTTTCGTCTACGTTTAAACTTTCACGTAAATTTTCATTGCCCCCATACCCCGCACCATCAAGTATCATTTCGGGCGATCCGACTATCTTGTTGTTCATCATTCCGTTCTTCGTCAACAACCTCTACATTCGAGATGCTACCTTCGTATCGTCTCAATTCCTGTAATGCAGCGTTGAACATTTCCTGTGTTTCCCCCTGAAACACCCAGTGATAATAATTCTGCACAAATCCCCGACTATAAAGTTGCACCTTCACATCTGTAACCGGTATGATTCTCCTATTGTCGCATTTCCTGCACGGGCAACGTAGCTTTCCACCATACTTTTCATAATAGACAGTTGTCATGCAAAACTCAACAAACTGTTCAACCCCGGCCACGAACTCATCATTCAAATACCCGTCTATCAAACGAACATACATCCACTCTCTCATTTTCTTTTTTCTTAATGCTAACAAACAATAGGTGGAGGGATTTTATAATGGACTCCTCTGCTCATTTGCGACCAGATGGTAGTATTTTTGCTACCACCTGGTAGCAGTTTCCCGCCAAAATTTCCCACCATTTTCCTCACTGCCCAGGGTCACATCAAGTCGAATTTACGACCCAGGATGGTCACTTTTTTGGTGACCACTTGGTAGCTTTTATGCCACCAAATTCTTTATCAATTATTGGTCCCATAAAATCACATAATTTGCGACCATATGGTCACTTATAATTGTTACCATTTGGTGGCTTTCTTATCTCCAATTATAAGCTACCACTGCTCACTTTTAGGTCACCAAAATTGCGACCATTTAGTCACTTTTAATTGTGACCATTTGGTAGCTTTCTTCCCTCCAATTATAAGCTACCACTGCTCACTTTTAGGTCACCAAAATTGCGACCATTTAGTCACTTAAATTGTGACCATTTGGTAGCTTTCTTCCCTCCAATTATAAGCTACCACTGCTCACTTTTAGGTCACCAAAATTGCGACCATTTAGTCACTTTTAATTGTGACCATTTGGTAGCTTTCTTCCCTCCAATTATAAGCTACCACTGCTCACTTTTAGTCACCGAAATTGCGACCATTTAGTCAATTTTATTTGTAACCACTTGGTAGCTTTCTTCCCTCCAAAATTACGCGCCATTTTTTGCTACCAAGGCATATTTTAGTCACTAAAATGCGACCAGAAGGTCGTTTTTTTAGGTGACCAATTGGTCGCTTCTTTCGCGCCATAATTTCGCGCCATTTTTTATGACTACTTCTGCTTTTGGTCGCAATCTGGTCGCAAAAAAAGTGACCAGATGGTCACTTAAAGTCAACCTTCAAAGAAAGTGACCAGGTGGTCACCAAAAAAACCACCACTTTTTTTGGTCGCAAATTTCTGGTCGCATTTTGACAGTTTTTTTGTAGTGTAAGTTGACTATGATGGTTAAAGTCATTATGGGTAAAACACCAAATTTTATGACCTTCGTTATGATTTATATGTCAAATAATATAATAGTTTATTTAGAATGACTTCTGATTGTATTTTTTTTTTGTAGGTTGATAGAGCAGAGTCTTGATGATCTTGCTTGCCATAGCCTTTTTTTTCGGGGTTTTGTTTAACCTTGGTGTCTATTTTAATTTAAAGTTTCTATAGACTTATGTAATCGAGTAATACTTCCTATAGACTTATGTACTGGATGGATGGATTTTATTATGTATGACTTTAACTTATGGAATTACCGTTAAGTTATAAAAGTTAGGAATCAATAAGTAATTCTTAAAAGCTTAGTTTTATACCTTCTTTTATAAATATTCTTGATTACAGGTTTTTTATAGCAAACTTGATAACTTATTGAAAACGCTATAAAATATAAATGGTTATCAAAGAAACAATAGCGTTTAAAAAGATATCATAAACGTTATCATAGCATTAGTAGAATGTTATGTTATATTGTCATAACAATCAAAGTATGCAATACATAGATACGTTTATAACGTATGTGATAGCATGTATCCAACACTATCAAATGATTAAGATATTTATTTACGTGGGCAACCATGACGTTGTTAAAAGGCTATGAAATATAACTCATAGCGTTTATTTGACGCTATTGTTATATGTTTTTATAGCGAAGCGGAAAACACTATGGTATATTTTCATAACAATTTATACATGCAATCAAATTGATATTATTATAGCGTATGCAATAGCGTAAGATGAACGCTATCAAGAGTCTCATACTTTTAATTACGTGGGCAACCACGGCGTTTGGTAAAACGCTATGATAGGTAATTCATAGCGTTTTTTTGACGCTATAGAAAGCCTTTTTTATTGTAGTGGAATGACGATGTATGAAGAATTGTCAAGAGGAAGAGGAGCAAGTTTTCGTAAAGCGTTAGTCATTTGTTTATTCAAATCAAACTTGAACTAATTTGTTTTTTGGAAAAGCGAGACGAGGAAGGGGAAGAACTTAGATGAGAGGAGGTAAAAAAAATTTAAAAACGTTTGAAGAAGAAGCAATCCTCAATGTTCAGATATTTGATACACTAATAGTTAAGTTGAAAGCAAGATTTTTTAATGAGAATTATTCAGTATTAATGATTTTTTTAACATGATTGTTGAATGCAGCGGAAGAAGATGAAGATCACATTTACAAATAAACAACGTTCTCATAACTTTAATACTATTAAAGAATTTAAAGCTTGAGAATAAGGTTCTAGGCATACCTGGTGCCGCTGATCTCAGATGATGACTTGAGAATGGACTTAAAACAAAACATGAAAACAAACGTGCATCGCATGTAGTCTACAGAACCCTAAGGCTCTGATACCAACTGTGACGACCCGTCACTGTTAAATAAATTAAATCAGAGAAAACAGCGGAAGTCTTTTATTTTAAGAAAATTGGCGTGATTATGTTTGAAAATAGGCTAGCCAAAACCTGTTTACATCTTAAATTCAAATATCTAAAAACACAAGGAACATTAAGTTCCTATCAGGAGTTCAAAATGATTTATAAACATAAAAGTAAAGACAAAAGCTCTTAAGAGCCATTTACAAATATACAACTCCAAAATTATATAAAATTCACAAAACCATGTACATGGATTTTTACAACTACTTAGTCCATCTCGAAATCATCATCCTCTCGATCAAGCGCGCACCAGCTCCTCTTCCATGATCCCAAACATTACCTGAAATGTTTGTAATATCATGAGCTAACAAACTAAGCCCAGTGAGAATAATAAGAATAAAAAGTAAAAATAGACCTCAAACTCGAATTTCGATTTGTGTCCAATTAATTTGACTCTAATCAGTCCTAAAGTCCTCCAACTCTAGGTAATTTTATTTTATATTCTCTAAAGGATGATATTACTAATAATCATAGTCAATACTCATCCATTAACATTGTTATGACATAAGTAAGAAAAGTAAATAAACTTTGTATAAAATATAACATCTCAATTCTCTATATCATCAATCATATGCAATGTAGGGTTCGCATATACCCTTATGCATGAATGAAGTAATGCGTTAATCCCGTAGGATACCATTCACTCCTTTTTCATCTAGAGTAATGAGCAAATCCCGTAGGATCCCATTCGTCTCTTTTTCATTTATTTTTCATGAATGATTCGATAATGGTATGGTGTAAATGATAAGCATATGCTTGCATATCTTGTAAAAGTAAATAAATAAAGTGCGGAATTAAAACAAGTAAAATAAATGTGACGACCCGTCATTTTTAAATAAATTAAATTCAGAGAAAACAGCGGAAATCTTTTATTTTTAGAAAATTTTGCGTGGTTTTGTTTGAAAGTTGGCATGCCGAAAACCTGTTTACATCCTAATTTTTTTTCAATCTAATAAATTCACATGAACTTCAAGTCCAAATCAGGAGTTCAAATAAATCATATCATAAAACCACATCAAAAGCTCTTATGAGCTAAATACAACATCAAAGTTTTAAAATTCATCAAAATAAAGACATAAACTTTACAAACAAGAGTGTCCATCTCGAGGTCAGCATCCCTCGATCACGCAGCACCACCTCCTCTCCCTCGACCTCTAGCAAAGGCATTACCTGAAATTGGTTGTAATATCATGAGCTAACAAACTAAGCCCAGTGAAAATAATAAGCATAAAAAGTAAAGATAGACCTCAAACTCGCATTTCGATTTGTGTCCAAATAAATCCGACACTTTCTTTCCTAGAATTTTCCAAAGTCTAGGTAATTCTAATCCATTTTCTCCAAAGTATGACATTACTACACTTGTAGTCAATTCTCAACCATTAACTTGTTATGACAAAGAATAAGTAAAGTAAATAAACTTTGTACAAAATAATATAACATCTCGATTCTCTATTCCATCAATCATATGCAATGAAGGGTTCGCATATACCCTTATGCATGAATGAAGTAAATGCATCAATCTCGTAAGATACCATTCACTTCTTTTTCATTAAGAGTAATGAGCAAATCCCGTAGGATCCCATTCGTCTCTTTATCACATAGAGTAATGAGCCAATCCCGTAGGATCTCATTCGTCTCTTTATCACATAGAGTAATGAGTCAATCCCGTAGGATCCCATTCGTCTCTATTTTCACTTTCTTTTTTTCTTTTTTTCTTTTTTTCTTTTTTTTTTCTTTTCTTTTTCACTTTCTTTTTCTTTTTCACTTACTTTCTCTTTTCGTTTCCTTCTCAAAGAATGATGCGAGATGTTATGCATATGCTTGCAAAAGTAAATAAAGTAAATGTAAATGATAAAGCAACCAAAACGTACATAAAGTAAAGGAGTAAAAGTAAAGACATAGAGTAAAGAACATAAGTAAAATAGATAGTAATCTCGGATGAACGATGTCGATCGAACTCCGGCATCAATGATAAAAGTAGAATCATAACACGAACGATTAATCTATTAACCATTCTAAGAACAAGCTTGGATCTTCTAACCTCCAATGATCCAACCTAAGCTTAGAAACGAAGCTAACTTAGAATCTTCTAAGATTCAAATACTTCCCTGAGAACTCCTAAGTTCTCACTTAAAGGATTAACTTCTAATCCTAAGGGCACTAACTCACAAGCCTCTAATCTTAGACTCGGTTTCTAGTCTTAGTTTCAAACTCTACAAACCTTCACACTTATTCGATTTCTATAATTACTTTAAATTCTAACTATTCTCACCTTAATTAAAAGATGACTTTGCTCCTAAGTTCGAAGGAGCGATCAACCACGCGGTTCAAAAACACCTACAAACGAATTATATCATACAATCAATAATTAACAAACTATCGATCAAACATCAACCAAACGTACAAAACAACGAAAAACCCATCAAAATCCCACATGAGGCCCACGGCCCTAGCATCAAAATTGGGTCTCGGGTTTGGTTTTCCAGCTTTTTGGCAATTTAAATACGTTTTGAGTTGGTTTTAAGAAAATTCGATATTCCCGATTTCAATGGGTATCGATAATTAGGGTTTTTGAACATTAATCCCTTTCCCGAATCGAATTTAAATAAACATTCATTCATTAATTTCTAACCCAAAATCAAACCCAAAAGGGTAAAATTCAAACGGGAAGGGTTTCGACTGAAACTCAGTTTTAGGGTTATGGGATAGTTTCCAAAAACACGTAAAACTACTCCCGAATAGACAAACACCGAGTTTCACGGCAAGAAATCGAAAGAAAACAAAGAAAACTCCATTAAAACACTATTTGGAGCTTAGGGTTTGAAACTTTACTTATCGAGAACTCCTTGGATCTCGAGAGAAACGGATGATGGCAAGGTGGAAAATGATCCTAGACCTGAGGGCTTTCCGATTTATCCAAGATTGAGTCGATTCGTCAAGAAACGAACGAAATTGAATTTTCTCTTTCCCTCTCTTGAAGCTCACGGGTTTGGAGGATAAAATGGAGCAAGTTTTGGTCAGTTTGAGTCAAAGATGATATAAAGAAGATGAAGCAAATAGTGATTTTAGATATTTTGTAAATTGGGAAATTACAATTTTGCCCTTTTTTGACTTTTGGCTTAAAAACGAATCCCGAACATCTCAAACTATCCCAATGGTGAATAATAATTATTAATTGGCCCGTTAATAATTATTAATACCATTAAAACATATTTAAATAAATAAAGCCATTAAAATGAATTAAAATGAAATAAAATACTAAATTCTAATTTAACAATTAATAAATAAACTTTAATTACTTAAATAAAATAAAATAAATAAATTTTTTTTATCACAAAAATAGCGGGACGTTACAATAAATGAGCATCTCGGACGAACGATATGTAAATCGAACTCCGGTATCAATAATAAAAGTAGAATCATAACTTAAACGATTAACCTTTACCTTCCAGGATTCTAAACTTCCAATAATCCGAGGTTCTATTAATCGTTCTAATTACAAGTTGGATCTTTTAACTTCCAATGGTCCAACCTTGGTTTCAAATCGAAACTAACTTAGAATCCTCTAAGATTCAAAGTCTTTCTCAAGAACTTCTAAGTTCTCACTTAAAGGATTAACTTCTAATCCTAAGGGCACTAACTCACAACCCTCTAATCTTATATTCGGATTCTAATCTTAGCTTCAAACTCTACAAACCTTCACACTCATTTGCTTTCTATAAATACTTTAAATCCTAACTATTCTCACCTTAGCCAAATAAGATTTCGCTCCAAGTTTCCGAAACCACGATCAAACAATGATCCGAAACACCTACAATTAATTACATCTAACAATTAATAAATAAACATACATCGATCAATTAACATCTAAAAGCTCAAAACAACGAACAACCCCATAAACCCCACTATGAGGCTGTCGGCCCCCCCATAAAAAGTGGGTCTCGGGTTTGGTTTTCCGGCTTTTAGGTACTTTTGTTAGGAATGGTGTCCTAGAACTTGTAATTATTTAATAATAATAATTTATTAAGAATAAATTAAATAAATAAACATAAGTTCTTTATATTATCTAGATTGATTCAATTAATGATATTAGGAATATATGTAAATATATAAATATCAAACATTCAAATAGTAAACCCTAAGTTACTCTTATGAAATCACGACTTAGTATGTGATTCATACAAGAGGATTAAAGTCGAGATGAGTAACTTAAACGTGTCTACGAGAAACGGATAACGTTTGGGAACCTTATCCTGGTAACACTGTTGATAGCTTCGCATTTTGTTTATAGACAAATGATCGAATCCTGATCATTCATGTGGGAGACATGAAATGGAAGTATCATATGCAATGGTGATTGTATAAGACAGGACCACGATGTTCGATCAAATTTCTCATTAGTACCAGTTTACGAGAAATAATCGAATATCAAACTAAGTTTATCAACCAGTGATAGATCTCAATCCCGAGTGAAATGCGGACTCCTATTTGTGGAGTTATGTTCTTTGATTCACATAGTTGAGAGTGATCTGTAAGAACGCTCAATACACTCTTGTTTTGGGAACATGACTAGATAAGTAGCAGGGAACTCATTTTCACGAGATGGAATTCATAACTTTCCTATAAATTAACGGTATCAGTGCCATACCTAAACATTTTAGGAACTTTAGGAAACTCCCTTGATGTACTGATTCGAGACATGAACAAGTTATGTCACGACTTCTATTGATCACAGAAGTATCTTATCTCTAGTTCGACTAAAGATAAAGTTCATTGGAGAATCAGCGGGAACACAAGGATAAAACGATAATTACAGGGGCAAAACGGTAAATTTATCCGCCTGTAATTATGAGGGTTCCACGTGAAGGATATATCACAGATATAAATAATGATAAACTAAATGAACATAACTCATCTATAGTGAGGGGAGTTCAGCTATGAATCTATAGTGGAATTATTCATAGTAAGATAATAAGTAATTAACTGATTATGTGTTAATCACTTAATTGACTAATTATTAAGCCCAAGATCTATAGGTCCATCGGGTCCCTATGCTAGCCCAAATATCGTAGTCGCGAAATCAAGTAGAAGAAATGGAAATTTTAAGTAAAGTGAATTACTTAAAATAGGCAATATTAATTGTTTAAATATTGAGCATATTTAAACGGTAACTAATATAAACATTATTAATTGTTTAAATAATGAGTTTATTTAAACAGGAAATTAATAATGAAATATTATTAATTAGACATTATTAATTATTTAAATATTAAGTATATTTAAATGGTAATTAATAATTTGAAATTAATTAAAAATTATTAATTGTTTAAATAATTAATTTTATTTAAACGGAAATTAATAATTATAATTAATTAATTAATTAATTAATAATAAAATGTTATCAATAAAATTATTAATTAAATAATGAGTTTATTTAATGGAAATTAATAATTAAAATATTTATTATTAATTATTTAAATAATGAAAATTATTTAAATGGAAATTAATAATTAAATATAATTTGATAATATTTAGTCGGGAGAAAATATTAATATTATTAATTGTTTAAATAAAATATTTTATTTAAATGGTAATTAATAAATAAATTAATTAAATTGGACTTATTAATTTACGAGAGAATTTCAAGCCCAATTGGATTAATGAACCCAATTGAAATTGGCCCAAAATAATTAATTAAATAAATTAGAATTATTTATTAATTATTAAGCCAATTTTCGGCCATGACATGTATTTTAGGAAGAGATAATTGTTTGAATTATATCCTAAAATAATTACATTGATTTATTTACCCAAGATAAATAAAAATAAAGAAAATAAAATAATCTCCTATTTATCTATGGGCATTTTTGAAATTGCAAGATAAAGGAAAGAGATAATCATTATTCTTTTTGTATTTATCTCTATAGATTAATCCTAATGTGATTAGGATTTCTATTTTCCTATAAATAGGAGGGTTGGGTCATTCATAAATCATACAATTCAATTCTTTGAAAATTGAAAAATCTCTCTTCCTCCTTTTCTCTCCCTTTGCCGATTTTGCTATTCAAAATTGGGAAGAAAATATTTTTCTTCTTCCCAATTTCTTCTTAAGTTCGATCCCACAATCAGATTTCGTTTGATCGATCGGGATATAGCGTAGAAGATCCGGTGTTGCTGAGGATTTGATGCTGTAAAGAAACCTCCAACCGATTCTCCATATTTTACTCAATGTAAGTAAAGGGTTTTAATTTTTCGAAAAACAAGCATGTTCTTCGTGTTTATATCACAATTTGCATGATGTTAATAGATCCGTTATTAAATGTTAATAAATTTACTAAATAAATTTCCGCTAGTTTAGTAAATCATCCCTTCAATTGTATCAGAGCTAATTTTAATTATCATGCAAAATTGTGAATTTTCGAAAATTTTGGTGGGTTGCATAAAAAATGTTTTATGTATGTTTATATAAATTGTGTTATATAAATTGTGGAGGTTTGCTTATTGACTGTTTAGGTATTCTTGAGGCACTTAAGTTTTTTTTTTTAAATTTTAATAGAAAATTTGTAAACCCTAATTTTAGGGTATAGGAAAAATTTGTAATTTTCCCATATCAAAGAGGAGCAAAATCGGCTATACCAAATGGAAGGAAGAAAAGAAATTTTTTTTCTCCATCAACAATGATGTCCACGCCCAAGGAGAGAGAAAATGAAGAGATAAGTCAATATAATGGTAAGATATTTTAAGATAATTATCTTGTTATATCAAATTGAAGAAATCAAATATTTAAGATAAGGATAAAATCTTTTTAAGATTATCTCCATATTTTAAATTATGAATTTAGATTTGATATAAGATTATATGGAAATTTTTTTATTTTTATTTTTCTTTCCATATAATTAAAAGATAATTTTTTAAAACAAGTAATTATGGAAATATTATGGGAGATAATATTGCCTTCATAATTACCCATTGCCACGCCTACACCATGGAGGAGAGAGAAAGTTGAAGCCTCAAGTTCTACAATGGAAGATTTAATTAAGTTGTAATTTTAATTTTTCTGTTTTAGAAATAGTGCCAAGAATACCAGGTCAATTTAGCTATTTATTATTTAAATTGTTTATATGTATGATATAATTGTTTTAAATAATGTTCATGCATAAAAGTATGTCATGTAGAAAATCCCACCATAGGTTGTATGATTTTACTAATTGTACATACATGCATCATGATATAATATGTGTTATTATATGCTAATGTATGTGAAGCATGCTATAATTTTATTTTATAAATGTTATTATCGAAAATTATATTCTAATTGTTTTAGAATTAAAAGCATGCTTATTTAGTTAAAATTCAAAAGTTAAATCTAGTTTAAAAGTTGAATAGAAACTAAATGAATTATTTGTAATATGGAATTATTGTTTAAACAATTGGGCCAAAATCCATATAAGATAAACAAATAGAAACTTTTAATTAAGGGTTAATTAAAAATTAATAATTGAGATTAATTGAATTGAATGGATCTCTGGCGAGAAAGCTCTGCCCAAGCGATGAGGTTTCATAAAGTTCCCCTAACACGGAGCGGGAGCGATCTGGGAGAAAAGTTCAAATTAATAAATCGAAATTATTAAGACGGCTCATAATGTGATTAGTTTTAATTAGGAAAACTTGAACAATCACAATTATAAAATTAATCTAACCAATTTAAGAGTTAAAGTTGATTAGGTTAATTAAAACTTGGATTAATGAATTAGACTGAATTAGTCTAAGTTATGAAACCCTAACTTAAAATATTAAGTGGGAGAAGGAAACATGTCAATGTATCCTATGGTCTCCACTAATGGGCTCGAAACGTGAGATTTATACATGGCTTCGTAAATCGCTGCTACGGTGTTCATTCCCATAGGAAGGTTTATTGTATAAATCAATATCAAGTTGGGTCTCCCGAAAGGGATAAAGAATTTTAAATGCAGTTGAAGACTGAATCTACACTTCGTAGACACTCTTCAATTTTTATTTAAAAGACTAAATTGGTGGGTCACACTTAAAAAGAAATTTGATAAAGTTTGTTATCAAAATTCTTGACCAAACACACGGTAAACAATGACATAGGAATATGAGTTATTCTGGAGTTGTCAATTGTTCGAGTGGCATCTCGTTTTAATGATGGTAACTGACCTATCATTCGACGGCACTTCACCGGTATCATTAAAATATCGTGACATACTAACATGTTTTAGGGCTTTTCTGTTCATTAATATGTTCGCATTCATGCATCATATTTAATTTGTAACGACCCGAACCCGTTCAATTCTTTAAATTCAAATGCACAGCGGAAGACTCGACTTTTAAAGAAAAACGGCATGGGTTCGTTTAAAAATCGAATAGCCAAAACCTTTTTTACAACCCAAATTCCAGAAAAAGCGATAAATCGGGAATGCGCATTCCAAAAGATATTTAAATCATAAAACATAGACATATTTTACACAAATACCCTTTCGGGCTAAAAAAGACATAAGTGTGTAAAGATGGAATAATTTACAAGCATTTCAATGAATGCTAAACCAAAAAATGAGTTCTTAATATTGTCCATACACCATCTCGACTAGTCACGCGGCTCCACCTCCTCTACCACGCTTCTTAGCTCGAGGTTTTACCGAAAATTTGTAAGTGTAGCACCATTAGCATAACATGCTAGTGAGAGTAAAACGAAAGCAAGTAATCCTATGAACAAAATCTCATAACTGAAATCGTGTCCAAAGGCCTATAATGCTCAATACTACCCACATCCACACTTCCAATTTCCATACAATCATTCGATAGTCATATATTACCCGTATTCATCATTCATTACCATGAGATAGATATAAGGACTTCAAGTAAAGTAACATTCACTACTATGTCTTACTACACAATTCTAAAGAATATGTAAAGTAACATTAACTATCTTTATTACCAAACACGTTTCATCGTATCGTGCTATTGTATGGATCGAATCAACATACCACGTACGGTCGTACCATATCTCAAATCATCGGATATCAGGACTTTCACCATATCGGATATCAGGACTTTCACCATATAACAAATCACCGCACCATGATACGTATGGATCGAATCAACATACTATCATGTGCCATATAACAATCATAGTACCATAATGCGTATGGATCCGAATCAACATACTACTATATACTATATCACAATCATCGTACCATGATACCGTATGGACCGAAGTCAACATACTATCATGTACCATATCACAAATCATCGTGACTCTCATCACATCGGATATCAGGAATTTCACCATATAACAAATCACCGCACCATGATACGTATGGATCCGAATAAACATACTATCATGTGCCGTATCACAAATTATAGTACCATGGTTACATATGGATCAAAATCACATACTACCATGTACTATTTCACAAACCCTCGCACCATGATTACATATGGATCAAAATCAACACACTATCATGTGCCGTATCACAAATTATAGTACCATGGTTACATATGGATCAAAATCACATACTACCATGTAGTATTTCACAAACCCTCGCACCATGATTACATATGGATCAAAATCAACATACTATCATGTGTCGTATCACAAATTATAGTACCATGGTTACATATGGATCAAAATCACATACTACCATGTACTATTTCACAAATCATCTCACCATGATTACATATGGATCAAAATCTCATACTACCATGTGTGAATCAAAGTGCTCGAAGTTCCCACAAATCATCACACCATGATTACATATGGATCAAAATCTCATACTACCATGTGTGAATCAATGTGCCCTAGGTCTCTAATAAGATAGCTAAATTCCAAAGAATTCTACTAAGTTAAAAAGAAACCTAACTAACTAGATTACACGAGTTATCGCTCAAGTGCATCTTCTAAATACTTTAACTTCCAAAATCCATCAAAGTAACCTTCATTCTCACTTTCATCTAACATCTCCAAATCTTATTACCATACTTCCAAACCACTCCGATGTTTCCTATTCATCAAATTCATTATAACTCCAAACTTTCTCCACACACACTTCCGAATTAAAGTCTCCAACCAAACTATAATCCTAAGAAGTTATCTCCCTCTTTACATCGATAAACAATTCCATAACGAAACTAAATTCATAAAACCACTAACTTTCACATTAAACTCACCTTGCATGCTCGCGTGACATCCAAATTCCCACGAATCAACAAACGAGCAATCAGACTTTTTAGGTCTTCGCGTAAAGAACGAGAAACGGCACAAGGTTAGGTGGGATAGATAGCCCTCATCCCGAGCAATCCAACACAACTGACCTCATCGAGAACGGTCGAGAAACGAAGAAAAGACAAGAATTTTTCTTCTCATCCATGGATGCTCACGTTGGAGAAGAAGAAGAGAAAGGAAAAATGATGAATTTTGTCTAATTTTTTATATTTAAAGAGATGATGAATAGTGTTTTTAGATATTTAAGAAATTGGAAAATGACGCCTACATCCCTCTTTTGTTTTTACTTTAAAAACGAAACCCGAAGCTCTTAAATAAATCTAAAGGTGATTATTAATTATTAATTGGCCCATTAATAATTATTAATGTCACCGAAACAATTTTAAAGTATTAAAACGATTTAAATGAATTTCGGACGAAAATAACTACTAAAATCGAAATCACTATTTTTTTTTAAATTAACCTTAAATACTTTAATTAAAGTAAATAAATAAAATAAAATAAAAATAAAAAATTTTACCCCCAAAAGTAACGGGACGTTACATAATTATATGTCAAAACTTTGAGTATTTGAATGTTGAATGCATGTTAGATTACTAAGATAAGGTTTATTTAAATTTCAGTAATACAACATCTGCTTTAGTCACTATACTTGGAAATAACAAACTGAACGATGAGAACTATGTTTCCTAGAAAAGGAAATGAATAATTTAAGTAAAATAGTTTACTTAAATAAACTGACAATATTAATTATTTAAATAATGAGTTTATTTAAATGGAAATTAATATCATTGTTATTAATTATTTAAATAATGTGTTTATTTAAATGGTAATTAATAATAAAATATTATTGATAACTAATTATTAATTATTTAGTAATGTGTTTATCTGAATGGAAATTAATAATTAACATTTATTATTAATTTTAAATAACAGTGATTATTTAAAAGGATAATAGTAAATAACATACTTAATATTAATTTAAATAATGTCGATTATTTAAATAGAAAATAATAAATATTTATTAATAATATACAAAATCGGAATATGATATTTTATTTGAATATTTGATTTATTGAAATAAATATCAAGAGTTAATAAATAAGATTTATTAATAAGGAAGAATCTAGAATTGAATTAGTGAATTCAATAGAATTTTGGTTCGAATTATTTGAATACCAAAATCAGCACATATATGATATTTTAGGAAATAATTATTGAATTATTTTGTCTAAAATAAATATATAAAAGAATGTTTAACCAAAGACAAATTAAAACAAAGAAAAATTAGTTTTTCTTATTGATTTTATGCACATAAAATCGACACGTAAGATAAATAAGAAATAAAATTTGATTTTATTCTTGGCATTTATCTTGTATTTATTTTGATAGTATTTCCTAATTCAATTGGAAAACTATTTTGATTATAAATACAAACGTCTTGGTTATTCATTCAAAAGCTTCTAATTTCAATTTTCGAAATTGAAAACTCTTCTTCTTCCTATTTTCCTCGTAACCGATTTTACAATAATCTAAAAGGGAAGAAAATATTCTTCTTCTCAAAACCATAGTTTTCTAATTTAGTTTAGATATCAATTTGTTTTTATTTTGAATTATGTAATAACTATTGGTTCTCATATCGTATGAACAAAGTTTGGGAATATTTTAAATAAGAGTTATTTAGGTAGATATTCCTTTACAATTATATTACAAAGTTCCAAAGTGTGATTGGATGGTTATTCAAAATACTTAGTATAAAACAAATAAATTCCAAATCCAAATTCTAAACTCCGGTATATCTAAATGAGTTATAAGGTTTAAAAAATGTTTAAATACTTAAGTCTAAAATTACTGAAATAAGTTAGAGGGATTAATCTCTTAAAGATGGTTCTCAAGGAGTTTGAGATGATAACCATATTAATCCACGAACTTATGGGACAAGTAAAATCGAATATCTTTTGATTTATCAAAGATAACTAGACTTAAACATCATTAAAGTTGGACATTTAGATGTTAGAACTTAAGTGATAAGTAAACATTAAATCGACTTCTTATATTCCAAACATTCAGTTACTTAAAAGGATGTTTTAAAGGTAATGATAAGGCAAACCCAAATTGCAAGTCCAAAGACCCTATGCTATTATGATTAGCATGAACCTTTGAAGCAAGAACTCAAATCCTCCCTAACTAATTGGTTTCAACCAAGAGATTTAAGGCTAGATGAGATTACCTCTTAGATCAATGACCTAGAGACAAGAATGAGATTCCTTGTTCTAGATTGAATCACTCCACAACTAAGTTGATCAATTCCTAGTTGAATGACTCGACAGCAACCCTAAACACAAGAATTGCAAAGAAATTGAAAACTCTATTTGGTTTTCAAAAAGAAACTCTCAAAGAGTACTTGTTTTTCATTTAATATAATCTAATTTGTTACAAAGTGTTCCCATGGCTTTATAATCCTTTAATCAGCAAAAGAAAAGCAAAAACATAAAAGGAAACAAACATTAAAGCATTCGGTTATAATTGGCAAAAACATAAAAGGAAACTAGAGCCCTTAATGACCACGGTTACAAATAAGGAAAGTTTGACTAAAAAGTAAATAAAAGTGAATCTGATTTGCTTATTTGTTGCATTCTTCCATTCAAGGCATAGTTGACACTTGCACAAGGTTATCTTTGTAGATATTGCAAGTTGCACACATTGATCATCAAAGAATGATATGTCAATTCTTCATCCGAAATGGGCTGCTCATTATAAAATATAGCTTGAACCGAGCTTAGCAATCCTTGCACATGTGAAATAAATGCTTGTTGAACCTTATTTGCTTAGGATCTTTTGGAGTGCCTCCATGATTCATATCATCTTCCCCTTCTTCAAAAAGATTCGTCCTCGAATCAAGATCAACATTTCCTACATCAAAATGGCTCAAATTAATAACATTAAAGACTGAAATCTCATAATACTCACCGTGTAACACAATGGTGTGGAATTTTGAAAAGATTCTTGCAACGACTTGATATGGTCCATCACCCCTTGGATGCAATTTAGTCCTTTTTTGAAGTCATTTCTTTCGGAAATGCATCCAAATCCATGCTCTCGGATGAAACATAAGCGGTTTACTTCTCTTGTTCATTATTGAGGTAAATGTGAAAACTTGCTCCTTAATCATTTGCTTTACATCCGTTTGAATTAATTTGATAAAAAAATACTTAAAATGGGCAAAATCAATCACAAAGCCATTATATCTCAAAGGCAGCAACTCAAAGGGAGCAATAGCATAAAGACCATAAACAAGTTTATTTGAAAAACAAACATTCTTATGATGTATTACCCTATTACAAGTATTCTCCACAAAAGGTAAACAATTCTCCTAAGTTTCCACTTTAGAGTTAGTTTTCCTATGCATTGTTCCTAAAGTCTCATTTATTATCTCTTGAGTTCCCCATTCAAGCAAAACACCAAGGAATACATTGTAATTACCCAAAGTAAAATCAGCAACAAAAGATGTATATGTATTCCTAAGTTGTGTATTATTCAAGTTAAACTTTTCAATATGGTCAGAACAAGTAATGCCTATATGCTCCTTGTCAAAAACTTTCACGTGCTCAAAAATCAGATTTGAATATAAAGTATTCTTCCAAGAAAGTAAATAACTTACAACATTCTCTTTGCCTTGATGATAGTAAGTTCCATAAAGAAATGTTTTGAATACCTCTTCGTCATACTTTCTTGCTTGCATGCTTCGTCCTTCCAAACACCTCAAGCTGTTATTCGGCCATAAATAATGCTTCCAAACCTAAAAAAGATATTCAAACACACTAGGCAAATATTGGTTAAGGTTAGTTACCGAAAAGTCTACTTTGCACATAAGCACAAAATTAGGCTTTTGACTAAGCAAAACTTTCCTCACCTCACTCATTTTTACATGAAAGCTCACTAATTTGTCTTTTCTCTCTATTTCCTCTAAGTGTTCACACATTTCTTTTTCATTCTCTTTTCTCTCATTATTTTCACTCTTGCTTTTTTCACTCAAAGCTTTGTTTTCTCTCTCACTCAATTTTTCACTCAATTCTTTCTCTTGTAATTCTTTCTCTTTCAACTCTTTTTCTTTCAACTCTTTTTCTTTTAACTCAAACTCAAATCTCCGTTGCTCAAGCTTACATTGATCATTGAACACCTCTTTTGAAGATAAAGGTACTAAAGTAGTCTTCCTCCCATCCTTGGTAAAAGTGTACCTATTTAGGTAGCCATCATAGGTCACTCTCCTATCAAACTGCCAAGGCCTTCCCAAAAGTATATCCCCGGCATGCATTGGGACTACATCACAAACTACCTCATCTTTATACTTCCCAAGGCAAAAAGAAATGATAGCTTGCTTATGCACCTTCACCTCACCACTATTGTTTAACCATTGTAACTTGTAAGGTTTGGGATGTGGAATGGTAGGTAAATTTAGCCTTTTGACCAGAATTGAGCTCACAACATTTGTACAACTTCCTCCATCAATCACAATACTACATAGGGTCTCATTCACTAAACACCTAGTATGGAACAAGTTGTGTCTTTGGTCATCTTGAAAATTCTCCTTTATTTCAGAATTGAGAACTCTCCTACACAAGAGTGCTACTCTATTTCCTTCCTCCCGACTATCATCACTCGCCTCGGGTTCCTCAATATTTTCCTCCATAGAATCACCCACTTCGGCTTCCTCAAAATATTCTTCCTCAAAGTCACTCTCTTCCCAATCAGTTACTACTTCTTCCTCAACATCACTTTCTAATTCTCCTTCAAATTCATCCCTATTTTTCTTATTACTAGCCTGCACTAATCTACCCATACACCCATTAAGCTCCTCTAAAGTTTGAGTTAGTCTAGCAAAAGCTCCCGCTTGTTCCTCTCTCCACCTAGCTTCACTAATCTCACCCCCATTGTTTCCCTCTTGTGTCATGATGTTCCTCACAAAGTAACAAGTATTAAGGACCTTAAAACACTCCCTCACTATATGTCACTCAAGGAAACACTCGTGTTTAACACTCAAGGTAGGCCAATTTTAAAGTAGGTGCTCTCGGATATGAACTCACTTTTCAAGCAAGATTTGTGTTTAGAAAGCTACAAAAGTAATTCAATTAGTAAAATACAACTAAGTATGAAAAGAAACAATAATAGAATAAGAAATCAGAAAAGGAAGCAAAAAGGTAGGAAAAACAGAATTTAAGACAAGGAAAAACTAGGAAAAAAGCCAAATAGGGTAAGTCGAATTCGGAATTATTGGAAATGAATTTTAAGATGGCAACTCATATATAGCTCAATCAATCAGTTATTAAGAGTGTACAATTGGCAAAATTCGAAATAATGATGAGAATTAAAGATGCCAATCAAAGAATAGACAAGATCCGGATTTTAAGGAGTTGTCTGCGCACTGTTTTGATTTTCACAATTTGAGTTGTTTACGGATCGAATTGCCTTAAATTTCTTCTTGACAATGAAAGATAACTGATTAAATTAACGTTTCTATTCAGATTGTGAAAGCTAATTCGAAATATTTCACGCGTTTTAGACAGCAAGACAGAGCATTAAATGCGGCATATTCAAAAATGGAAAGTATGAGCAGGATTTGAATGTCAACAGATCTGAATTGAATTGATGCTTAAATTGTGGATCTAAATTGATAAAATAACATTCAAAACTCAGACTTTTTCGTTTTCTATGAATCAAACTCAGAATTTTCAAAGCAAAGCATGAAGAACACAAGATGAACAATATAGTGCTCTTGGTTGCAAAGCTCTCTTTCTCACTTTTTTTTTTTTTGATTTTCAAGATCAGAACGTGATCTTCAATATGGAAACAAGATCAGAACGAAAATAAAAGAAAAATTATGGTTAGGACAGAAAATGAAAAGATAGGGCAGATTTGAAACAAACAAACAAATGGCAAGGAAAGTAAAGGATAGAATCAAATCTAGAGTTTGGCCAAGGTTTCGACCAATGCTTTGATACCAACTGATAAGGCAAACCCAAATTGCAAGTCCAAAGACCCTATGATATTATGATTAGCATCAACCTTTGAAGCAAGAACTCAAACCCTCCCTAACTAATTGGTTTCAACCAAGAGATTTAAGGCTAGATGAGATTACCTCTTAGATCAATGACCTAGAGACAAGAATGAGATTCCTTGTTCTAGATTGAATCACTCCACAACTAAGTTGATCAATTCCTAGTTGAATGACTCGACAGCAACCCTAAACACAAGAATTGCAAAGAAATTGAAAACTCTATTTGGTTTTCAAAAAGAAACTCTCAAAGAGTACTTGTTTTTCATTTAATATAATCTAATTTGTTACAAAGTGTTCCCATGGCTTTATAATCCTTTAATCAGCAAAAGAAAAGCAAAAACATAAAAGGAAACAAACATTAAAGCATTCGGTTATAATTGGCAAAAACATAAAAGGAAACTAGAGCCCTTAATGCCCACGGTTACAAATAAGGAAAGTTTGACTAAAAAGTAAATAAAAGTGAATCTGATTTGCTTATTTGTTGCATTCTTCCATTCAAGGCATAGTTGACACTTGCACAAGGTTATCTTTGTAGATGTTGCAAGTTGCACACATTGATCTTCAAATAATGATATGTCAATTCTTCATTCGAAATGGGCTGCTCATTATGAAATATAGCTTGAACCGAGCTTATCAATCCTTGCACGTGTGAAATAAATGCTTGTTGAACCTTATTTGCTTAGGATCTTTTGGAGTGCCTCCATGATTCATATCAGGTAATAACCGATATGGAATAAATAAAATTGAAATTGAAATGCAATAATTAGTGGATAATTGAATTCACAAATTATTAAAGAAAAGATCAGTAAATCAGTGATACTGAAAGTTTTAAACCTTACTTAAGATAGAAAAGAATTAAAATGATTTTATTTCACAATAAAACAAGTAGTTATTTAAAAGTTTAAATGCTTAAACTACTTGTCGAACTTTAGTTGAGTGGGAGCGTCATAGTACGAACCAAAGGACTTTCGAAGTCCAAGTGAAACTCATTGACTTCAAAATCAATGAATAAAGTTCAAAATAAGTGAAATAAAAATGACATGAATTTTCAATAGTTGAGTTGAAAAGGGTCACTTATACTCATACATTATTTTTGGAAATAATAAGAAGTATAGAATTGTAATCTTTAAACGAAGGAAAGTAATGGAGAATTACTTTGCAGTGGGAGCTTAAGAATTTCGAGAATCCTAGAACCAATGTGACTAAAATAAAATTTACAAATAGTATGTTAGTGCACATAGATAAAATGAGAGATTTTATGAGTTGCACAGGCTCAAATTCGAACATGAATTTATTTCCATGTAAGAATTTGACAAAAGACTTTTGCGAATTAAATATCAGATGAGTTAAGTATAAGTAAAATGAGTTTTTACTAACTAAACTCTAGATTCGCGTAATTACTAAGTCTTTAGTAAATGAAAGGTGGTTGAAGATGATAGTTTCAAATCAATAGTTAATAGAGTTTATTTTATGGCGATAAAATATGAAATCTATTACACTTAATGAAACTAACATCAGACAAAAGAAATACATACTAAACAGATGAAAACGTTATCGATAAAGCATTAAAATGACTACCATGGCTAAGTAGTTGATAGTCATCCAGTTTAGCTGGAATTACAAGTCAAATCTCCAAAGGTCTAGGACAAGTGGGAGATTGTTAGGAATGGTGTCCTAGAACTTGTAATTATTTAATAATAATAATTTATTAAGAATAAATTAAATAAATAAACATAAGTTCTTTATATTATCTAGATTGATTCAATTAATGATATTAGGAATATATGGAAATATATAAATATCAAACATTCAAATAGTAAACCCTAAGTTACTCTTATGAAATCACGACTTAGTATGTGAGTCATACAAGAGGATTAAAGTCGAAATGAGTAACTTAAACGTGTCTACAGTAAACGGATAACGTTAGGGAACCTTATCCTGGTAACACTGTTGATAGCTTCGCATTTTGTTTATAGACAAATGATCGAATCCTGATCATTCATGTGGGAGACATGAAATGGAAGTATCATATGCAATGTTGGTTGTATAAGACAGGACCACGATGTTCGATCAAATTTCTCATTAGTACCGTTTACGAGAAATAATCGAATATCAAACTAAGTTTATCAACTGTGATAGATCTCAATCCTGAGTGAAATGCGGACTCCTATTTGTGGAGTTATGTTCTTTGATTCACATAGTTGAGAGTGATCTGTAAGAACGCTCAATACACTCCTGTTTTGGGAACATGACTAGATAAGTAGCAGGGAACTCATTTTCACGAGATGGCATTCATAACTTTCCTATAAATTAACGGTATCAGTGCGATACCTAAACATTTTAGGAACTTTAGGAAACTCCCTTGATGTACTGATTCGAGACATGAACAAGTGACGTCATGACTTCTATTGATCACAGAAGTATCTTATCTCTAGTTCGACTAAAGATAAAGTTCATTGGAGAATCAGCGGGAACACAAGGATAAAGCGGTAATTACAGGGGCAAAACGGTAAATTTATCCCCTTGTAATTATGAGGGTTCCACGTGAAGGATATATCACGGATATAAATAATGATAAACTAAATGGACATAACTCATCTATAGTGAGAGGAGTTCACTATGAATCTATAGTGGAATTATTCATAGTTAGATAATAAGTAATTAACCGATTATGTGTTAATCACTTAATTGACTAATTATTAAGCCCATGATCTATAGGTCCATCAGGTCCCTATGCTAGCCCAAATATCGTAGTCGCGAAATCAAGTAGAAGAAATGGAAATTTTAAGTAAAGTGAATTACTTAAAATAGGCAATATTAATTGTTTAAATATTGAGTATATTTAAACGGTAACTAATATAAACATTATTAATTGTTTAAGTAATGAGTTTATTTAAACAGGAAATTAATAATGAAATATTATTAATTAGACATTATTAATTATTTAAATATTAAGTATATTTAAATGGTAATTAATAATTTGAAATTAATTTCAAATTATTAATTGTTTAAATAATTAATTTTATTTAAACGGAAATTAATAATTATAATTAATTAATTAATTAATTAATAATAAAATGTTATCAATAAAATTATTAATTAAATAATGAGTTTATTTAATGGAAATTAATAATTAAAATATTTATTATTAATTATTTAAATAATGAAAATTATTTAAATGGAAATTAATAATTAAATATAATTTGATAATATTTAGTCGGGAGAAAATATTAATATTATTAATTGTTTAAATAAAATATTTTATTTAAATGGTAATTAATAAATAAATTAATTAAGTTGGACTGATTAATTTAAGAGAGAATTTCAAGCCCAATTGGATTAATGAACCCAATTGAAATTGGCCCAAAATAATTAATTAAATAAATTAGAATTATTTATTAATTATTAAGCCAATTTTCGGCCATGACATGTATTTTAGGAAGAGATAATTGTTTGAATTATATCCTAAAATAATTACATAGATTTATTTACCCAAGATAAATAAAAATAAAGAAAATAAAATAATCTCCTATTTATCTATGACATTTTTGAAATTGCAAGATAAAGGAAAGAGATAATCTTTATTCTTTTTGTATTTATCTCTATAGATTAATCCTAATGTGATTAGGATTTCTATTTTCCTATAAATAGGAGGGTTGGGTCATTCATAAATCACACAATTCAATTCTTTGAAAATTGAAAAATCTCTCTTCCTCCTTTTCTCTCCCTTTGCCGATTTTGCTATTCAAAATTGGGAAGAAAATATTTTTCTTCTTCCTAATTTCTTCTTAAGTTCGATCCCGCAATCGGATTTCGTTTGATCGATCGGGATATAGCGTAGAAGATCCGATGTTGCTCGAGGATTTGATCTTTGTAAAGAAACCTCCAACCGATTCTCCATATTTTACTCAATGTAAGTAAAGGGTTTTAATTTTTCGAAAAACAAGCATGTTCTTCGTGTTTATATCACAATTTGCATGATGTTAATAGATCCGTTATTAAATGTTAATAAATTTACTAAATAAATTTCCGCTAGTTTAGTAAATCATCCCTTCAACTTTAGAGGTGTTTCAAGTTGGTTTCAAACAAATTCGATATTCTCGATTTCAATGGGTATCGATAATTAGGGTTTTTGAACGTTATGCCATTTCCCGAATTGAATTTAAATAAACAATAATTCAACAATAAATAACCCATAATAAAACCCAAATAGGTAAATTTCAAACGGGAAGAGTTTCGACTGAAACTCGGTTTTAGGGTTATGGAAAAGTTTCAAAAAACACTTAAAACTACTCCCGTATTTACAAACACCGAGTTTCACGACAAGAAATCGAAAGAAAACAAAGAAAACTCCATTAAAACACTATTTGGAGCTTAGGGTTTGAAACTTTACTTACCGAGAACTCTGTGGATCTCGAGAGAAAAACACGATGGTTAGGTGGAAAAGAATCCTAGACTCGAGGGATTTCCGATGCAACAGAAATCGAGTCCATCCGCCGAGAAACGAAGAAAAGCCAAATCTCCCCCCAATCACTCTTGGAATCACGGCAAAGGAGAAGAAATGAGAGATGAAAATGGTCAATTTTGAGTCAATGGGTTTATTTAAAGATGAATGAATAGTAATTTGGATATTTTTGAGAAATTAGAAATGACGGTTGCGTCCTTTTGTGACTTTTGACTTATAAACCGAAACCCGAAGCTTTAAATAAATCTAAAGGTGATTAATAATTATTAATTTTCCCTATTAATAATTATTAATGTCACCGAAACGAATTTAAAGCATTAAAACGATAAAAAAAGGATTTTGGGCGAAATTAACTACTAAAATCGAAATTACAAAATAATAATTAAACTTAATACTTAAATTGAAATAAATAAATAAATAAATAACATTAAATAAAATATAATAAAATAAAATAAATAAAATAAATAAAATAAAATAATAAAGAAATAAAAATTTCACTTCAAAATAACGGGACGTTACAAATATGAACTACAAACACAGAGTAATATAATCTTGAAGAATATTGTTTGAACTTTTTTTTGCTTTTCCGTTAAACATGCAGATTCAACCACTTATTAGAAGATCGTTAAAAAATAAGCAGAGAAATAAGGTAGTTGAAGATGAGGAGACGAATGAAGATGTGGAGGTAAAAGGAAAAATTTGGTATTTTATTGAAAAGAATTCAATTAGATAAATGTTTACTATTAGTAAACTTGTATGTATAACAATCAATTAATTGTGCAGAAAACAAACATGGTAGAGACAGTTGTAAATGTTCAGGTAATGAAACAAAAGAAGTTGATAAAAATGAAGGATTGAATGTAGAAGTGTAACGTCCTGTTATTTTGTGTTAAAAAAAAAAACTTTTATTTATTTTATTTTAATTGAGTAATTAGAATTCATTTATTTATTATTAAATTAGAATTTAGTAATTTATTTCATTTTAATTCTTTTTAATGGCTTTATTTATTTAAATACGTTTAAATGGTATTAATAATTATTAACGGGCCAATTAATAATTATTAATCACCATTGGGATAGTTGAGATGTTCGGGATTCGTTTTTAAGCCAAAAGTCATAAAAGGGCAAAGTCGTAATTACCCAATTTGCAAAATATCTAAAAACACTATTCAATTGTCATTAAAAACTCACCATTGACTCAAATTTGACCAAAAATGCTCATTCTTTCTTCCTCCAAACCGTGAGCATCAAGAGCAAAAAGGGAAATTTTGGCTTTTGTTCGTTTCTTGCAGGATCGACTTGATTCTCGTTCCATTGGAAAGGTATCGGTCCTACGATCCTTTTCCACCTAGCCTTCGTACTTGCCACTCGTGTTTTGCGGAGTTCTCGGTAAGTAAAGTTTCAAACCCTAACTCCAAATAGTGTTTTAATGGAGTTTTACTTGTTTTCTTTCGATTTCTTGCCGTGGAACTCGGTGTTTGTCAATTCGGGAGTAGTTTTAAGTGTTTTTGGAAAGTATTCCATAACCCTAAAACTGAGTTTCAGTCGAAACCCTTCCCGTTTGAAATTTACCCTTTTGGGATTGAAAATGGGTTAGAAATTAATGAATGAATGTTGATTTAAATTCAATTCAGGAAAGGGATTAATGTTCAAAAACCCTAATTATCGATACCCATTGAAATCGGGATTATCGAATTTGATTAAAACCAACTCGAAATGTATTTAAAATGCCAAAAAGCCGAAAAACCAAACCCGAGACCCAATTTTGATGTTAGGGCCGTGGGCCTCTTTGTGGGATTTGTTGGGTTTTTCGTTGCTTTGTATGTTAAGTAGTTGTTTGATCGATAGTTAGTACAGTTATTGATTGTTACGATATAATTCGTTTGTAGGTGTTTTTGAACCTCGTGGTTGATCGCTCCTTCGGACTTAGGAGCAAAGTCATCTTTTAACTAAGGTGAGAATAGTTAGTATTTAAAGTAACTATAGAAAGCGGACAAGTATGACGGTTTGAAGAGTTTGAAACTAAGATTAGAATCCGAACCTAAGATTAGAGGGTTGTGAGTTAGTGCCCTTAGGATTAAGAGTTAATCCTTTAAGTGAGAACGTAGAAATTCTCAAGGAAAGACTTGAATCTTAGAAGATTCTAAGTTAGGTTCGATGTGAAACTAAGTTTGGATCATTGGAAGTTAAAGATCCAACTTGTAATTAAAACGGTTAATAGAACCTCGGATTATTTGGAAGTTTAGAATCCGGAGGGCATATGTTAATCGTTTAAGTTATGTTTCTAATTTTATTATTTGATATCGGAGTTCGATCGATATATCGTTCATCCGAGATGCTTATCTACTTTTATCTTATGTTATTTACATTTTGTCCTTTACTTTACACCTTTACTTTATGCTTGTTTACGATTACTTTAATTTCGCACTTTACTTATTTACTTTTATAAGGATATGCAAGCATATGCATATCATATTGCATCATACCATTCTCGCAACATTCATGAAAAAAAATGAAAGTGAAAAAGAATGAAAGTGAAAAGAAAATAAAGTGAATGAGAAAAGAAGGAAGATGGATGAACCCTACGTGGAGTTCACATCACCTTCCGAGAAAAGAAAGAATGTGAAAGAAAAGAAGTTAAATGGTAACCTACGGGCTGTACGCATTACTTCTTCATGCATAGGGAGTTAAATGGTAACCTACGGGCTGTACGCATTACTTCCTCATGCATAAGGTTGAATGGTAATCCTACGGGATGTACTCATTACCTTCATTCACGTATAAAAAGGGCAATTGCGAATCCTACGGGATGCTCTCATGCATTCATGGTTATGATAGATGCAGGAGAGAATTGAGAAGTTGTATGTTGTGCAAAGTGTGTTTATTTTACTTATTTACATTATAATGATGTTAATGGATGAGTATTGGCTACGATTATTAGCAATATCATCCTTAGAAAGTAAAAAAATACTTTTACCTAGAGTTTAGAGGACTTTAGGAGTGAGTTGTGTCGATTTATTGGGACACAAATCAAAATGCGAGTTTGAGGTCTATCTTTACTTTTTATACTTATTATTCTCACTGGGCTTAGTTTGTTAGCTCATGATATTACAACCAATTTCAGGTAATGCCTTGGCTAGAGGTCGAGGAGGAGGAGGTGGTCTTCGCGTGATCGAGGGATGCCGACCTCGAGATGGACTAATGGATTTGTAAAGTTTATGTCTTATTTTGATGAACTTTAAGAAATTGTATTTTGTATTTGGCTCCTAAGAGCCTAATGTTGACGTTTTATGATATTATATACTTGAACTCCTGATTTGGACTTAAAGTCCATGAGATTTTGTTAGATTTGAAAATTAGGATGTAAACAGGTTTTCGGCATGCCAATTTTCAAACAAAACCACGCCAATTTTTCGTAAATTAAAAGACTTCGTTGTTTTCTCTGAATTTAATTTATTTAAAAGTGACGGGTCGTCACAAGAAGTTTTAGGGGTGAATGTTACATATTTTAATTATGTTTATTATATGTTTATAAAAAGTAAACATTTTACTTATATTAAGTTCTTAAACAAATAAATTACAAAATAAATGAAGATGCAGGGAAAAACCATAAAAGACATGGAAAATGAAGGACATAATAAAGGAAAAGGAGCATGAAGATGAAGATACAGAGGTATGTACAAAAATATGTATTTGAATTTAACTAAATAATGAAATTTAATTTATAAAGATATAACATTAATGGAAAAAATGCAGACGGATGACAATATCACAATAACACGGAAACGAAAAGGAAAAGAAGTTGAAGAAGAAAAAGAAGAAGAGGTTGAAGAGGAAAGCAACAAGGTACAAGAGAAAGGAATAGAAGGGTCGTGAATAAAGCTATAAATACAAGAACTGAAAAAAAGGAAAAGAGGTATGGTCAGTTTATTTGAAAACAAAAAAGTATAACTATGATAAACGTTGATAAAAAGTAAACCTTTGATAAAGGTATTACAATCTCAGATAGAAAGGACTAGGGTTTGGAGAAGGATTGATGACTACTTCAAAAAATGGTGTAGAACATCATGAAGACATGAGAGTAAAGTTGTAATGAAAAATATCTGTGAAAGTAAAAGGAAAAAAACATGTATAAAAACATGAATATGTGGGCTGTGGAAAAATGTTTATTTTACAAAAACTGTTGAACTTAAATAAACGTCTATAGGTTGATGAGCAAGGAAAGAGACTGAAAATGTAGTAGATGGGAGAAGAGAAGAAATTGCAGCTGAAGAAGAAACAGTGATTGGTAGCAAAAAAAGGAAAAGATATTGACAGATGTGGGACCATCATATATGGAATATCAGAGAACCGTTCACTGAAGATTTTGGAAAGAAAAAGAAGGAAATGAAAGGTCCCTCGTTCCATATTCTAACACCACCAACACAAGAAGAATGAAATAGGGATCGTGAATGGAGAAGAATGATTCTGTTATTGAACAATATTTTGTGTTCAAAAGAAAATTATGTTTGAACTATTTGCATTTAGCAGAAGTTTACTTAAAAAATCATACTACTACATGTAGATTTTTTGTGATGTGAATGAATATTTTGTGGAAAATGTTATATACTAATGTCTGGTTTAGTATATATTGAATCAATGTGAAATGAACGTAAGTTTACTAAAGCCAAGAAAATCATATAGATATTTAAAACAAAAAGTTTACTAAAAATAAACATTTAATAAAAATATAATCCAGAAATCTGACAACATAAGTATATATATCTAGTTTAGTATATATTGAATCAACGTGAAATGAACGTATTTTGAAGTTTTAACTGTGCCATCTATATGAAGGTTCTATGTCAATCTAAAAAAATAAAAATTAATAAACATTTTTAACAAAGATAAACGTCTATATATTAAAGAACAAATGATTGCCAAGGAAAAATGTAGATGGAGATGAATAATTTACAAATGAAGATAAATGATGAATCAAATGAAAAGAAAAAATGCAAAAAGAAAGGGATGAGGCAGAATAAATTTGAACGTCAATGAAAATGAATGAAAGAAACAATTATGGAATAAAGGAAAGAAAAAAAAAGAAGAAACATAATTAACAAAAAAGATCCCATAAATCACGCATCTGATTCATATGAGTGATACTGGCAAGGAAAACTACAAAGGATATAAACGTAAAACAACAATATTCAGTTACATGGTTGCGTTGCCCATAATGGTGTTTTTAGGGTAAACATGAAATAGAAAAAAAAGGTAGAGCATAACTGAAATAAGGTGAATTAAATAGGGTAATGGTGTAATTAATTCTTTTATTTACATAAGTTTTATTATATTTTGTACAAGAAATTTTTTTTTCTAATAGAGGATTTAAAATTTATAACAATATATGCAATAAAAAAAATACAAATTATATAATATTAGAATTATAATTTAACAAAGTTTTGTTTTTTTACCCTCTTGATCAAGTAAAAAATTTCTTCTAGGGAATCCTTATAAAAATAATATAAGGGTGATTAGGTCAAAAAGAAGATTTTCTAATTATGGTGATTGGTATAAAAAATAAAATAAAAATTAAGGCAGCACCATTGCAGAATTTCTTCTCTTTTAGGATCACCATTTTTTTAGTCCGATCTCATTCTTGGATTGAATGCCCGTTTGGGCTTGTTGGGCTCTGTGGGTTCATGTATTTTATAAAGATTACGAGTTCATTTCATCTTTCCGATGAGGACTCTCAACCACGTGTTTACTTTAATTTAATGTCATATTAAATACTTTATAGACAATGAAACTTTATAAAATTGCCATAAAAATAAAAGAAAGAAAGAAACCATGCAAATTGAAAGGACCACACATAGAGATCATCTTTATAAGATTGACTTTATACGATTGTTATTAAAGTTATTAATTCAAACGAAAAAAATGGTTAAGTTGTAAAAATTACATAGGTTACTTGTCGGCTTTCTGATCATTTTTCTATATAAGAAAGTGTAGTGGAAGAAGCTTCATTACCAAGAAAAACCAGCAAAATGGGTTTTAAAGAGAGCTATGTTTTCTTATGCATTGTGCTTCTTCTTGCTCTAGTTTTGGAGGCCACCTTGGCCTCTGACTATCTGATTGATTCAATCCATCGGAGTAATTTCCCTAATGACTTTGTTTTTGGTGCAGCATCTTCTGCTTATCAGGTCATCTCAGACTGCTCAAATTTTATTTAAATTACTAACAAACTGTAAAATCCTAATATTTTTATTCAAATATAAAATTATAAATTAAAAATAGATACATATTTAATTTTATTATTATTTTTTTGTCGTTTTTTTTTTTACTGTGTTCAGTATGAAGGTGCTGCTTTTATTGATGGAAAAGGGCAAAGTATTTGGGATAACTTCACCCACCAATTCCCAGGTTTTATTGTTATGATATTTATTAAAATTATAAAATTATTATTTCTTGTTATTATTGTCCTCCTCCTCGTTTTAGTTTTTTATATCATGATTTTTTTTAGTTATTATATTCATAAAAGATTAAATAACTTTGCGTTTTTGGAAAATTGCAGAGAAAATTCTTGATCATAGCAATGGAGATGTAGCCATCGATTCATACCATCGCTACAAGGAAGATGTTTTAACTTTAAAGGATATAGGTTTTAATGCCTATAGATTCTCAATCTCTTGGCCCCGAATTTTGCCAAGTGAGGATTTTCAAACAATACTTAGTCAAATTGATTCAATTGATAATAAGATGTCATAAAATAAGTTATTTAATTAATAATTTATTTGTTTTATTTTTTAGGTATAAAATTTAAGAATTTGTCTCACATACCGCACACTAATTACTAAAATATTTGAAATTTTTAAAAATGATTCAAATAGCATAATTATAGTTCAATAAATATATTGAACTATTTTTCATAGGTATTTTTTTTAATTTGTTTATTTTTTTCTTTTTTAAGTTCAAAGTTCAACAATTTACTGAACTATTTGATTATTATTTTCAATAAATTTATTAGTTTTTATTTTATTTTTTTAGTTCAATAAATTTTTTGAATCATAATTATGCTATATGAGTCATTTTTAAAAAGTTTTTCACATTTCAATAATTAATGTATAAAAATGTGCTATTTCAATAATTGTTGCATAAAATTATCATCGAAATCTTGTCAAAATTCAGAATTAATAGATCAAATTAAAAATAGGAGATTTATTATTTGCGTCTTTATTTATTTATTTACTGTCTTTAAGAAAATTTAGAACCATTGATATATAATAATAATTCATAATTAAAAAAACAGCGAAGATCACTCAATAGATTTTAATAATATTTTTAATAATATGGTTTTTGTATGAGTATTGAATATTAAATTTAAAACTCTTATGCGCCATTTCTCTAAGTGTTGAGATTGAAAGCTTATTAAGATAAGATATTTGCTTGATTATGGAGTTTAAATTATGCATTTTATTTATAAAACAACATATATATGTCATATTTTATAAGATTTAGCAGATATTGAGTTCTGTATCTGCAAAAGAAAAAAATAGCTGCTCTTTATGTTATTATATAACATAAAAATTTAATTAAAAAAATCTGATAATAATATATTCTTATCTGTCATATATAAAAGGAGGGAAGTTCAACAAATATTTTTGGACTATTTTATTCCTATATGATTTTTCAAGATTACAAAATATATCATTATTTATTTTAAATTTACCCTCTATCGAACCTTCAATTTACAAAATATTTCATTTCCATTTAACTACCACTTATGTTTTAATTTTGTTGATTTTTTTCTTTTTTTAATTATTGATCAATTCATCAATTATTTATTAAAATTAGTACAATAAAAAATTTTATAATTCAAAAAACAAATCATATACAATACATATACATTGCTGATATTAATATATATGATCAAATACACCATTGATCCCAGCACTATCAAGTTTTTTCAATATACTCCCGTAAAATATTAATTTAGTTTTTTTTCACTCCTACACTTTCTATTGTCCAACTTATGTATAATATTCCATCCAAATATAACCAACCATCAACATTTAAAACTAAAGTATATAAAATTTTCTAACTTTCAAAATATTATAAAATATACTGTTAAAAAAAAACTATAAAAGACTAGTATATTTAAAAAGCTTGATTTTAAAAATAAAAAAAAAAATCAATTTTGAAGATACAATAATTCTTTAAAACATTAATCTATATAACTACTAATGCAATTTATAGCTTGTGATTGAAATATATTGAATGTTATAATTAACAAAAAAACATTTGGCTATGAAATACTGTAGAAGGAAGGCGTAGTGGGGGTGTGAACTGGAAAGGAATCCAATACTACAAGAAGCTCCTCAAAATATTGCAAGCAAAGGGTTAACTATTTAATCCCAATAATATATTACTTATAAAACATTAACATTTGAATTAAATATTGAACGTAACATTTTTGGGATGTAATTTGTAGGAATCGAGCCTTACATTACACTTTTTCATTTTGATGCTCCCCAAGCTTTGGAAGATGAATACCAAGGCTTCCTTAATTCTTCCATTGTGTAAGTTTTTTTTTTTCAAAATAAATATTTAATTAAATGCATGGAACAAAACTAAAATAGTTGTGCGCGACAGGAATGATTTTCAAGACTATGCAGATCTTTGCTTCGAACAGTTTGGGGACATAGTGAAGCATTGGATAACGTTGAATGAGCCATCGACCTTCAGTTTATATTCAGTGAGACTCGCTGCACCTGGAAGATGTTCTCATTGGCGACCATTTCATTGTACAGGTGGAAATTCAGGGACTGAACCTTACATTGTCGCACACAACCAAATCCTTGCCCACGCTGCAGCCGTTGAAACTTACAGAACCAAATATCAGGCTTGCTCTCTCCCCCTCCCTCTATGTGCTTGCACCTGCACGTGCTTTACGTCTTCTAATAGTTTAATATTTGGCGCTCTTACACATATAGCAGAATCATATCTAATCTTTACAAAAATATCATAATAAAAAGTTATTCGCAAAACTAACCATAAAAAAAAAAAAAACTTAAATTCAATTTAAAATATTACAAAATTGCCACTTGTTTCGTGTAACTAATCACTGATTTCCGCACAAGTGATCACTGATTCAAGACATACGTAATTAGTTATTTTACTCATTCAATGTATCAAGTGATATTTTGTGGATGTAATATCACTGATTTTTTTAATTCATGTGAATAAAAAAACTGCTACATTTAGAAGTATTTTTTTAAAATGATATAGTTATAAATATTGCACAAAATTGTGAAACCCAATGAAATTTCCCTTAATTTAATATCATATATGATATATTTACACAGGCATCTCAAAAGGGTGTTATTGGTATTACACTTGGTACGGCTTGGTACGTTCCATATAATTCATGTAGTGAGGCTGACAAAAATGCTGCTAGTCGACTTCTTGATTTCACTCTTGGTTGGTAAGTAAGTAAATTTTTGTCATGTCAAAATCAATATTTTCTCTCCCTCTAAATTTGATGAATATATATATATATATATATATATATAGGTTTTTGCATCCACTAATATATGGAGATTATCCACCTATCATGAGAGAACTTGTGAAGGAGAGACTACCAAATTTCACAAATGAACAAACCCTGTCGATCACAGGGTCTCTTGACTTCCTTGGATTGAACTATTACACAACTAATTATGCAAAAGACGATCCAACTCCCCATCCTCAACCAGCCTACGACACTGATTATCAGGCCACTTTTACTAGTAAGCACTTTCAATTTTATTTTATTCATTAATCGGTTTAATAGTTCTAATAAGGTTTTCAAAAATTTCTTTATTGCAGTTTTTAATGCTGAAGGAGTCCCGATTGGACCAGTGGTATTTCTTTATACTGAAAATCTATTGATTTTTTTTTTTTTTTTTCTGATAGATCTGAAAAACTTGCTCATGTTTTAATGATGTTATTATATAGGTAAACGGTTCATCGTGGATTGCTTCATATCCGAAGGGATTCAAAGATCTATTGATTTACATCAAAGACAATTACAAAAGTCCAATTATCTACATCACAGAAAATGGTATTTATAATTTGTTTCATGATATTAAATTTGTTTATTATCTTATCATGCTTATGAATAAAATTGTTCATCACAGGATATTTTGATTATGATGATTTCCCTTTTCAAGAAAAAATTGAAGATAATGGCAGAATTCAATACTTTCACGATCATCTCTTATATCTGAACAAAGCAATGAAGTAAGTTATTTAAGGCCCATTTGGGATAGATTTTAGAAATGTTTAAAAGTGTTTTTGAATAAAGAAAATATTTTTGATAACCATTAAAAATCTCTTCTAAAAACTATCCCAAACGAGCATTTAGTTATATATGGATGGATTTCATTTGTACTAAAAATATATATACAAATCTAGGGCTGGTGCAAATGTAAAGGGATACTTTGCATGGTCATTAATGGACAACTTTGAGTGGATAAGTGGTTATTCTGTTCGCTTTGGCATCACCTACATTGATTACGAGAAGAACTTGACAAGAGTTCCAAAACTCTCAGCCAAATGGTTTACCCGTTTTCTCCATCATGAAAATTATGATATCACCTTATTATATAAGGTTAACCCCTCCTCAATCAGTATTGCAGAATATTAAATAAAATGAAGCCTATCAGCTTGTCAACTCCTCCTTCTTACCCCATTCGAATAAATAAATGAAGTTATTTCGTATTACTATCAGTATGTGTGTATTTATATATATGTATGTATGTATCTGCTCAAAGTTTGTCTACTTGTGTGGTCTATTGTAGACAAAACTAATGTCTATGTACTCTCCTTTCTCCACTATTCATAATGATATATTATTGGGTGTTATCTTTTGCAGTGTTGCCATATTTATTTATATTTCATATTATTTGGTGGGTTATTAACTAAATTCTAATATGGAAATTTAGTTAAAATAAATGTTTATACTAACAAAAATTATTAATGTCATGTTTTATTGTATATAATTGTGAAGACCCGACTTTTTTTAAATCATTTTTAAACAAGAGCACAACGGAAGACATAATTTCCAATAAAAATTCGGCACGGTGACGTTTAAAACTTGGACTAAAACCATGCCATGCATATGTAGTTTTTGTATAGAGACAATTTAAAGAGTGAAATACGCATTCCATATTCACAAAAAGTTCAAAACAAGTTCAAGATCATAAGAAATATGAATTAGAGATGCTCTCATTAACTTATTTACTTTAAAACATATAAAACATGGATAATACAAGACAATGCAAAGAACACACAACATATACATTATCTCATTATCTCTCTCATTAATACCTCCGCCTTTAAAAACATAAAACATGGATAATACCAGATAATGCAAAGAACACACATCATAACATTATCTCATGATCCCTCCCATTAATACACCCGCCTTTAAAAACATAAAACATGAATAATACAAGATAATGCAAAGAACACACAACATATACATTATCTCATTATCTCTCACATTAATACGTTCTCCTTTAAAAACATAAAACATGATAATACCTCATAATGCACTACAAGAAAAACTTGAAATAGTGACCTAATTTTAGCGACACAATGCATGAGAAACTATTTAGCCATGAAATGTATTGCTAATGGTAAGTTTGACTTTTAGCGACAAATCCATCTCTATTTAGCATCTTAAGGAAAGTCGTTCGTTAATGTTTTGTCTCAAGATATGGCGCGAAGCTTCTCGCCAGAATAGCGACTCCTTTTGTCCCTATATTAGTGACGAAATGTGTCTCTATTTTTACATGATTCTTTATTTTAATTTTATAAGAGACACATTTCGTCGCTAATTAGCGTCTTAAGGAAGGTCCATCGTTAATGTTTTGTCTCAAGATATGGCGTGAAGCTTCCCGCCAGAATAGCAACTCATTTTGTCCCTATATTAGCGACGAAATGTGTCTCAATTTTACATGATTTTTTATTTTAATTTTAGAGACACATTTCGTCGCTAATTAGCGTCTCAAGGAAATTCCATCGTTGTATTATATTTATAAATATAAGAAATATGTATAATTATTCTTTCATTAGAGACACATTTCGTCGTTAAATTTGGAGGGAAATTTTCCCTCAAAATTTTCTAGCAGGAATATTTCCTGCTATATTAGAGACACATTGCGTTGCTAAAACACCAGCAGAAAAATAAAAAATAGATGTGCAGAATCACTTTAAATGAAAGCAAATTATATTAAAACGTATTCCCGAGAAAGAGATGATGCGTGAGTGGATGTACGTCCATTTGGTTGGAGGGTTTCTCAATGAACAATTTGTAGCCGGGGTCGAAGAGTTTGTTGAATTATGTCAATCCATGGTTATTTTTTATAACAATGGACAGAAGATACGATGTCCATGCAAAAAGTGTAAAAATAAGAAGATGTTCCCGACAGATGATGTGAAGTTACACTTGAACAATCGTAGTTTCGTAGATAATTATTATCATTGGGTCTATCAGGGAGAATTTGCGGAAATGCTCAATGCAACAAGGGGCGAGTCAGGTCAAAATGAAGGAAGCAGCTCGCAGTTCAATTTGAATGTGAATGATAGTTCTGAAAACATTGAATATCAATACGGGCAGTTAGAACATATGGTTTTTGATGGATGCACTTATCAAGGAGATGATCCTCATAATTTATTAAATGAAGATTTAAAGCCAGAGATGGACAAAGAATGTTTCAGATGATAGAATCAACGTGTAGACTGTTGTAACCAGGTTGTGATGTAACACAACTCACAGCTGTAACCAAACTATTGAATATCAAGGCAGAGTTTCATATTCCAGAAAGAGGATTTAACTCGATTTCATAATGGTTTCATCGGTGCACTCCTGCAAACAATACGTTGCTGCACAGTTTGTACGATACGAAGAAATTAGTGGAGGGTCTCGGTTTACCGGTTGAGAAGATCGATTGTTGCCCGAACAGATGTATGATATATTGGGGTGTTGATGCAAGTCTTCATATATGTAAAATTTGCAATCATAAACAAGGTAAAAAAAAAGTCTTATTCCACATACTATCATGTTTTATTTACCGATCACACAACGTCTGCAACGGCTATACATGTCAGAAGTCACTGCTTCTCACATGAGGTGGCATCATGAACACTCTCAAGATGATAGAGTAATGAGACATCCTTCTGATGTGGAGGCGTGGAAACATTTAAATTGTTGTCATCCTGAATTTGCGTGAGAAATTAGAAACGATAGATTGGGTTTATGTACAGACGTGTTTAACCCTTTCGGGGCTTCGGGAGCTCAATATTCATTATGGTCAGTTATGTTGACACCGTATAACATGCCTCCATCGATGTGTATGAAAGATCCTGTGATTTTCTCAACGGTAATTGTACCTGGCCCAAAAAGTTCGAAGCAGAAGTTGGATGTCTACCTCCAACCATTAATTGCTGAGCTCTGTGATTTATGGAATGAAGGAGTTGTGACATACGATGTTTCACAAAAACAGAATTTTGTGATGTGAGCAGCAGTTATTTGGATGATAAGTGACTTCCCGACATATTCAATGTTATAAGGTACGTTCGTAAAATAATTTGTTTTATAATTAATTCATTCGTTATTTTATAATTTTTCACTGTTTAGATTAGATTAAAATTTATGGTTTACACCCAACGTAACGAATTTCTACTACCCTAACTAAACTCGTTAGGGTGGAGCACTTCGAGAAAGTTTTCATGCCCTCATTGCATGGACGATACCAGTGCATTCTTGTTGGTGCATGGTCGAAAAACATGTTTGTTTGACTGTCATAGAAGGTTCTTACCTCTCAATCATTCATTTCAATCAAACAAAACTGACTGGTATAATGGGCGGACTGCAAGAAACTAAGGCCCTCTTGAAGTTATCAATGGATACCAAATACTACAATAGTTAGGTGTGCTTGACATGCGAAGTGTTACAGAGATTGGTGATGAGGCTTGGAATAAGACAGCAGGGAAAAATATCGATTGGAAAAAATGAGCAGTTTGTGGGAGCTACCGTATTAGGGAGATTTAATGATCAGGCATAACATAGATGTCATGCATATCGAGAAAAACATTTTTGACAATGTCTTCAACACGGTTCTAAATATACCAAAAACACAAGACAATATGAGATCACGTTATGACATTCGAGAAATCTATCATCGATCTGAATTAGAGCCGGACAAAACTGGAAAAAAATATGTGAAGGCAAAGTACATGCTAACAGGGGATCAGAGGAAAACATTGTTTGAGTGGATGAGATCGATTAAATTTCTGGACAGATACGTATCAAATATGAGCAGGTGCATTGATGTGCACAGTCATACTATGTTTGGGATGAAAAGTCATGATTGTCACATATTCTTGCAACGACTCATTCCAGTGCATTCGGACCATTTCTTGAGTAGAAACATTGGGAGTTGTTGGCACAATTGAGTGTTTTCTTCGGGAGAGTTAACATGTGCGAGGCCGTCATGTGACGACCCGTCACTTTTAAAATAAATTAAATCGGAGAAAACATGGAAGTCTTTTATTTTAAGAAAATTTGCGTGGTTTTGTTTGAAAATTGGCATGCCGAAAACCTGTTTACATCCTAATTTTTCAAATCTACTAAAATCACATGGACTTTAAGTCCCAATCAGGAGTTCAAATATTTCATATCATAAAAACCACATCAAAAGCTCTTATGAGCTAAACACAACATATAAATCATCAAAGTCTTTGAAATTCACAAAAATATTTACAAAGACTTTACAACAACGAGTCCATCTCGAGGTCAGCATCCCTCGATCACGCAGCACCATCTCCACTTCCACGGCCTCTAGCCAGGGCATTACCTGAAATTTTGTAATGATATGAGCTAACAACTTAAGCCCAGTGAGAATAATAAGAATAAAAAGTAAAGATAGACCTCAAACTCGCATTTCGATTTGTGTCCCATTAAAATGACACATTCTTTCCTAGAATTCTCCAAAATCTAGGTAATTCTATTCCATTTTCTCCAAAGGATGATACTACTAACACTTATAGTCAAACTTCTCCATTAACTCGTTATGACATAAAGTAATAAAAGTAAATGACTTTGCATAAAATATAACATCTCAATTCTTTATATCATCAGTCATATGCAATGTAGGGCTTGCATATACCCTTATGCATGAATGAAGTAATGCGTCAATCCCATAGGATACCATTCACTTCCTTTTCATCAAGAGTAATGAGCAAATCCCGTAGGATCCCATTCATCTCTTTTCATCTAGAGTAATGAGCAAATCCCGTAGGATCCCATTCGTCTCTTTTCATTTAGAGTAATGAGCAAATCCCGTAGGGTCCCATTCGTCTCTTTTCATTTAGAGTAATGAGCAAATCCCTTAGGGTCCCATTCGTCTCTTTTCACTTTCATTTTCTTTTCTTTTTCACTTTCTTTTCTCATTTTCATTTCTTTTTCATGAATGATAGGATAATGGTATGGTGCAATTGATATGCATATGTTTGCATAACTTGTAAAAGTAAATAAATAAAGTGCGGAATTAAAACAAGAAAAATAAATGAGCATCTCGGACGAACGATATGTAAATCGAACTCCGCTACCATTAATGAAAATAAAATCATAACTTAACGATTAACCTATACCTTTAAGGATTCTAAACTTCCAATAATCCGAGGTTCTATTAATTGTTCTAGTTACAAGTTGGATCTTTTAACATCCAATGGTCCAATCTTAATTTCAAATCGAAACTAACTTAGAATCTTCTAAGATTCAAATACTTCCTTGAGAACTCCTAAGTTCTCACTTAAAGGATTAACTTCTAATCCTAAGGGCACTAATTCACATCCCGCTAATCTTAGATTTGGATTCTAATCTTAGTTTCAAACTCTACAAACCTTCACACTCATTTGCTTTCTATAAATACTTTAAATCCTAACTATTCTCACCTTTAATAAAAGATGACTTTGCTCCTAAATCCGAAGGAGCGATCAAGCGAGCGGTTCAAAAACACCTACAATTGAATTATATCATACAATCAATAATTAACCAACTATCGATCAAACATCAACCAAACGTACAAAACGACGAAAAACCCAACAAAACCCCACAAGAGGCTCTCGGCCCTAGCAAGAAAAATGGGCTTTGGGTTTGATTTTCCGGCTTTCAGGCAATTTAAAAGTGTTTCGAGTTGGTTTTAAGCAAATTCGATATTCCCGATTTCAATGGGTATCGATAATTAGGGTTTTTGAACAATAATCCCTTTCCCGAATCAAATTTATATAAACATTTATTCATTAATTTCTAACCCATTTTCAAACCCAAAAGGGTAAACTTCAAACGGGAAGGGTTTCGACTGAAACTCGGTTTTAGGGTTATGGGAAAGTTTCCAAAAACTCTTAAACTACTCCCGTATTTACAAACACCGAGTTTCATGGCAAGTAAACGAAAGAATTCAATGAAAACTTCATTAAAACACTATTTGGAGTTAGGGTTTGAAACTTCACTTGCCGAGAACACCTTAGATCTCGAGAGAAACGTACGATGGGTAGGTGGGAAATGATCCTTGACCCGAGGGCTTTCCGATTTATCCAAGCTCGAGTCGATCCGCCAAGAAACGAGCAAAAACCAATTTTCTCTCCTTCCTCTTTGATGCTCACGGGTGGGGAGGAAAATTTTGGATGAGTTTTGGTCAATTTTTGAAGTCAAAGGCAATTTAAAGAAGATTGATGAATAGTGTTTAGATATTTAGGAAATTTGGAAATGACGGTTGCGTCCTTTTATGACTTTTGGCTTAAAAACGAATCCCGAACTTCTCAAACTATCCCAATGGTGATTAATAATTATTAATTGGCCCGTTAATAATTATTAATACCATTAAAATGAAAATAAACTAAAAAGGTCAATTAAAAGATTAAAACTTAAATAAACTGCAAATTCTAAATTACCGAGAAATAAATAATCTTTAATTACTTCAATTGAAATAAAATAAATAAATTTTTTTTTCACAAAATAACGGGACGTTACATGTCACAAGCTACTGTGGAGTCATTGAGAAATAAGATTGCTATCATCATTTACAAGTTAGAGAGAATGTTTCCACCATCCTTTTTTGACTCGATGGAGCATCTACCAATATATCTACCATACGAGGCTTATCAAGGAGCCCAATTCAATACCGATGGATGTATCCGTTTGAGAGGTAAATAATTTAACTTTTTCTGTTATCGTGTCATCTAAATTACTTGGTTTAACTGTTTCCTTTTTATGTCAGGTATTTGCGTAGGCTAAAAAGAAGGAAATAAGGGTAGAGTGGAAGGATCTATATGTAATGCATACCAAATACATGAGATGACCACGTTATGTTCATATTTCTTTGATCAATGAATTGCAGAACAATAAAGAACAGTGTGAAGCGGAATTTTGTTCAAGATTCACTTCCTCTTGGAGTCGATCCAAATGATTTATCTATTTTTATAGTATTAGGCAGAACTATTGGAAAGCCTGTGCGGAGACCGCTGAACGAGGAAGAGTATCACATCGCACAAACGTACGTATTGTGTAATTGTCTGGATGTGGAACTATATATCGAGTAAGCATGAACTAAAATATTAGGTGAAACAGTTATATTAATTCCTTTTCAAGTTTATAATATATTATTTTCAATAATAGGTTATTCGTTGAGTTATCGTACGACCGGAAAATCCTCAACTGAACACAGCTGGGGAGGGGATCGTAATTGACTAAGAATTTCGTTCATGGTTTTATGCTTACGTGAGTATGATTATGTGTCATATTTGTTCATCTTAAATGCAATTATGTTATTCCACAATCAAAGTTCATTGTCATGCAGGTTGATTCGCGACGACACCAGTTCCAAACAATCACATAGTAATGTTGGCAAAAGGACATGCTAGAATTGCCAAATCATACTCTGGTTATCTAGGGAAGGGCTACAAATGTGTCTCTATTTAAGAAAATCAAATTTTCAACGAAGATTTTCAATTAAAAGACACATTACGTCTCTAATCAGACGCATATTTTAAATTTTTCACAAATTTTAGCGACGAATTGTATCGCTAAGGCTGAAATTATGTCGGTTGGTGAAAATATTCAATTTTTTTAGCGACTTATTTCGTTGCTAAGGGAAATTTAATGGCCCATGCTTTGAAAATCCGTGTCCCAGTTGGCAAATTTTCATTTCCCTCAGCGATGTATTTCGTCACTAAAATTAATTAATAAAGGGTCAGCAGACCCTTCTCCTTCCCCTTTTTTCTTTTCTTCTCTTTTCTCCTCTGTCCCTCGTATCCCTCCCTCCCTCCCCAAACATGCTCCAACACCACGCCGCCACCACGACGCCATCCACACCGCCCTCTCTTCCGCACTCCCCCCCACTACCTCCCGCCCCCTAAACGCTCTCCCTCCCCCAAACCGTCCTCCCTCCCTCCCACTCACTCCTTCGCCAATCCCTCACCACTGCCCCCTGTCAAAGCGTTGAAGTACGGTTAGTTCTCTTCAACAAATTAGTATAAATTCAATTAATTAGCATGTTAATTTGTGACGAACCGACTCTTTTTAAATAATTTAAAAATCAGATTGACAACGAAAGACTTATTATTTAATAAAATTTGGCGTGGATATGTTTAAAACTTGGACTATCCACAACATGCATACATTTTTCACAATCAGAGAAATTAAAAGTAAGGAAATACAATTCCTTTTCCAAAATTAAAAGAAGATTATAACCATAAAACTTAAGACAAAAAGCTCTTAAGAGCTTATAAACAAATTTACATCTCAAAGACCGAAATCAAAACAAAATAAGATAAGATAAGTTCCGGAACTTTTTAAATGACATCTAGTCCATCTCGGCATCATCATCCTCTCGATCAAGCCGCACTAGCTCCTCTCTCATGACCCGAACACCTGAAAATGTTTGCAATATCACGATCTAACAACAAAGCCCAGTGAGAATAAACAGAATAAAAAGTAAAGTTAGATCCCAAACTCGTATCCGGATTCGTGTCCAAGAACATACTTACTCTTTGCTATCAAACCATTCAAAGAGTTTATATCAAGTGTTCCACTTTTACTTACCAATTCTCCCAAATACGAGATCTTCCAATTTGTTGATAAACTAGCTCTCTTACATATATCACTTAATAAATATACAAGGTTCAATACAACCTTGTATTCTCTCATTATCAATTTAATCTCGTTTCTTTTCCTATAGCATTCGGCTATCAAAAGTTTACTTTCCGTTATTTTTAATATAATAATGTTAAGCTCACTTGGACTTAACATATTCAACAATCACAATTTGCGATTAATGACAATAATATTAGTACACTTAGTCTAATCATTATTCATTAATTCGCTAAACAAGTGTAAAGGACATATAACCTTTACATCAATATAACCATCACATGCGAATAATAACAGGTAATGAAGCTCCCGTAGGCTAAGTTCATTCACCTCTCGCTTTCCAAAATAAAATATACAAATTCCTTTCAATAAAATATTTCCATCTCTAGTGAATAATGACAGGTAATGAAGCTCCCGTAGGCAAAGTTCATTCACCTCATTAAACTCACTTTCCAAATTAAAATTTACAAAGTCCTTTCAATAATATCAACTCACCTCTAGTGAATAATGACAGGTAATGAAGCTCCCATAGGCTAAGTTCATTCACCTCATTATCTCACCCACCGAATACAGGTAATGAGCTCCCGTAGGCTAAGTCATACCCCGTATCTTCGTATATGTATCATAGTAATTATGGATAATACCAGATAATATGAACTCGCATAGTTCCATCATTATCTCATTATCCATCCCCTCCGATCATGCAAAGTCCCTGATCCTTTAGCATTCCTCATGTACATATACGGAATCATAAAACGAATAATACCATTGCAAGCACACTCAGTCTATGCATTGCCTCATTATTCCTCCCAATAAACGATAATGCAATATGATATGATATGATTTATGTTTTCGAGTGCACGTAAAGTAAATATAACATTCAACATAATCGAAAAGGGCATAAAGGTAAAGTGCTTAAAGTAAAGTGCATAAAGTAAAAGGATCATAGGTGTCCTTATGCATAAAGTAAATAAGTAGGAATTTCGGAAGAACAATAAGTAGTTTGAACTTCCGATACTTTAATAGTAGTAAGATCCTATCTTAAACAAATGATCTTCACTTTCAAGGATTCTAAACTCCCAAATAAAATCCAAGGTTCTATTTTCAAGTTCCTTTAACCATTCTATCTAAAAGTTTGGATCCTTTAACTTCCAATGATCCATTCTAATCTCCATAACAATTCTAAATTAGAACTTTCAAAAATTCAAATGTTTCCCTCGAGAAACTCCAAAAGTTCTCATTCAAAGAACTAGCTCTTAATCCTAAGGTCACAAGCTCACTTTCTTTTACTCTTAGATTCGAACCCTATTCTTAACCTCCGATTCTACAAACCGTTCTACTTATTCGGTTTCTAAAGTTACTTTAAATCCTATTTATTCTCACCTTAGCCAATAGTTTTGCTCCAAATCTTCGAAAGCATGATCAATCAACGATCTGAAACACCTACAATTTTAAAAGTATATCTAACGATCATTAATAAATCAAACATCAATAAATTAACATATAAAAGCTCAAAACAATAACCCAAGGGTGCTCTTGGCCCCTCTATAGAAAATGGGTTTCGGGTTCGGTTTTCCGGCTTTTAGGTACTTTAAGGGTGTTTCGAGTTGGTTTTAAGTAGTTTCGAAGTTCCCGATTTCAATGGGCATCGATGATTCTGGTTTTTGGACAATAATCGATTTCTCAAATTTAATTACAATAAACAATATATTAATAAATATAAACCCCAAAACAGCCCCCAAGATGAAAAATTCAAACGGGAAAGGCTTCGACTGAAACTCGGTTTTAGGGTTTAGGGAAAGTTGCCAAAAACACTTAAAACAACTCCCGTACTTAAAATTATCTAGTTCCCGGGCAAAAAATCGAAGAATCAAAGAAAAAACTCCATTAAAACACTATTTAGAGCTTAGGGTTTGAACTTTAACTTACCGAGAAGTCCTTAGAACACGGATGGAAAGCACAATTGCTAGGTGGAGAAGAATCCTAGGACTGAAGGCTTTCTGATGCAATTGAAATCGAGCCGATCCGTCGAGAAACGAAGAAAAACAAAAATCTTCCCCAAACTCTTTCATGCTCACGGCAAGGAGAGGAAAAAAATGAGAAGAAGTGGTCAAATCCTTGGTCAATGCCAATTTAAAGAGACTATGAATAGTGTTTTGATATTTTTAAGAAATTGGAAATGACGGTTACGTCCTTTAATGACTTTTGACTTATAAATTGAAACCCGAAGCTCTTAAATTAATCTAAAGGTGATTAATAATTATTAATTGGCCTACTAATAATTATTAATGTCACGGAAGAGAATTTAAAGTATTAAAACAATTAAAAATAACTTCGGACTAAAATAACTACTAAAATCGAAATCACTACTTTTAAATTAACCTTAAATACTTTAATTAAAATAAATAAACAAAATAAAATAATAATAATAAAAAAATTCACTTTAAAATAACGGGACGTTACAGTCTACCCTCCTTAAAAGACTTTTCATCCTCGAAAAGTACGTTCACTAAGTGAAAAAGTGAGGGTACTTAAACTGTATCTCATCCTCATGTTCTCACATTTCTTCTTTTGACACTTGGTTCTTCCAAAGAACCTTAACCAAGTGAATTCCTTTTTATTTCTCATCACTTTTGTTTGAATGCTCTTATCTTAACTGGTGCCTTCTCATAAGGCTTATTAGCATTCAAAAATACCAGTTCATAATCAATTACGTGGAACGGATTCTTCATGTCTTTCCGAAGCATCAATACATGGAAAACATTACGAACGGCCGATAACGAAAGTGGTAAAGCTAAACAATAAGTTACCACTTCTACTTGTTTGAGTATCTCGATAGGACAATAAATCTATGGCTCAACTGACCCTTACTCCCAACTTTCTTAACACCCTTCGTTGGTGCACTTGAAGTATACGAGATCCACTACTACAACTTGAACGAACTACGACGTTTCCTGTTGTCAACTTTTGTTAACCCTTAACCTTTCTCTAAACAAATGATATACTCGCTAGTCATTTGTTACAACTTGAGTACCAAAAATCTCTTTCTCCAACCTCATCTTAATGAGCGGAAGAACAACACTTCCTACCACAAAGTGCCTAAACAGTGCCAAAACTTCGAGACAAAGCGTATGTTCCAACCTGATACAATCTTCACCGGCACACCACAATCTATCAATCTTTCATAGCTACAACTATACCCTGGTATTAACTCGATAGATGATCCTTCCAAGAGTAAAGTGTGCGATTTTTCATCAAACGGTATACCATCATCCAAATGGTATCATAATTCCTTGCCGTCTTTGGCAAACCTTGATAAAATCCATGGGAATCTTTTCCCATTTCCATTCAAGTACTTTCAAAGGTTAAGATAACCCGGTGGATCTTTAGGGCCTCGACTTGTTAACAAATTAAGCACCTATTCACGTACATAACAATCTCATGTTTCATCCCAGGTCATCGATAATATTGTTTCGGTTCTCGTACCTCTTTGTATTGCCTGGATGAACATAAAAGATAGAACTGTGAGCCTCTTCCAACAGTTCTTTTCAAAAGTCGATCCCAAAGGCACCCAAAGCCTCATACGATGTATTACAAACCATCTGTAAAACAAAGATAGATCGACTAGGCATGTCTTACTCGCCTCTCGAAAACAAGCCTGTAAGCCTTAGAAACCATAGAATCTTAGGCACACCCGTCGTCTAGGCCAATCGCTATATGGCTCAATCTTAGAGGAATCAATATAATCCTCTTCTTGATACCACATGGCCGAAAATGCAATTTCTTTTAGTCAAAATTCACACTTTGAGAACATAGCATACACTTATGATTTCTTAATAATGTCAAAATTTCCTTCAAATGCATATCATGCATCTCCTCAGTCTTAGAATAAATCAGACTGTCATCATTAATCATAACATTAATAGAATTGATGTACCTCTTGAACACAGCATGGATAAGATCCATAAAAGTTGCAGGCGCATTGGTTAAGTCAAAAGACATGACTACAAACTCATAATATCCATCACACGTCTTGAAAGCAATTTTAGGATTATCTTAATCCTGAATTTTCATCGGATTTAACCGGATCTCAAATCTATCTTTGAAAAGATAACGGTTTCTCTCCAACTGATCATATAGATCATCAATCCAATGCAATTGATACTTGTTTTTCATTGTAACTTGATTCAACACTCGATAATCAATACACATTCTCACTGAAAAGTCTTTCTTTTCACAAACAACAAGGTGCTCCTTACGAGGTCGCACTAGCGTGAATAAACCTGAGTTTAAGAGTTCTTATAACTGACTCTTAAGCTCTTTAACTCAACTAGTCTCCGGTACAGAAGTATCGACAACACTAGCTAAATAAACTCAAGTTACATCACTTAGAAGCATCCTAGCTTCTATCATAGATATCAAAGTGGGTGTTACTCAATCATTAGACCCACAAAAACATAAACTAGTCCCACAAGGACTCATAAAATCAAAACTTTCTCAGTACAAACTATAATGGTATGGTTGGATAATAGCCAATCCATGATCAATATCACATGAAAATCAAACATATGCATAACAATCAAAGTAAAATGTGAACATCTACTCATAATGCACATGTCATAAGTGTCATACGCACTATCACAATAACAAGCTTCCCCACTAGGTAAAAGCACACATCTCGAAACTCAACAGTCTCGACTCAAGAGTCGCCAACTCATCATAACAAGATAAAAATAAAAGAGTGGCTAGCTCCAGGAATTAAATAGAATAAAAGCCAAACGGCCTGAAAATAACAAAGTGTAAATCACTACCATCCTGGTAGCTTTTTCTCGATAATCCCGACTTTGCTACTATGTTGTGATGGTTGTATCTTATACGCCCTATAAAAGTTGCCTGATTCCAAGTTTGATCACAACATAGCATCTTGATGGAAGTGTGCATCTCCGTGATGGAAACTGGAAAACTATTGTAGTAAAGATGATCCTATCCTTGTACTTTTGGCTGTCCATGTTGAGCTCCACCTCGAACTTGTTGTTGTTGCTACTGCTGCTGTTGTTGCTGCTTCTGCGGTATCCCTTGACTGGTATCGTCATCTTCTGTTTTCTTCCCCTGAGAGGAATTCCATCTCGTAGTAGCTGGTTTTTCCCTTCAAAGTAAAACCTGGTGTCTGTCAAACACTTTAGTCCAATAACATTCTATGCTTCCAACATGAGATTCCCTTTAGAGTCTATCTTGAAAAGACTCAGTAGATCCAAACTGCGACCTACAAGTTTATCAAAGTTCATCGTCCAATTAGATGGTCAAACACAATGTGAATTGAAGTTCTACAACCCATCACATTGCCTTATAGAAGTTACCGATATCACAGTCCATCAACTTCCTTCTATAATTCAATAGAATACCAACACTCAACTTTAGCGTCAGTCAACCTTGACCATTTACCAAATATGGATCTCGATAAATCGACCTTGAGTATAATCCAATTCAAATTGATACACCATAGTGTAATAGCGACCAAACTAGGCCATTCATCAATTAACATTGTCGTTAATGGTCCTCGTTGTGATTTATCACGCAATGTTCTTACTTCCTCTTTTGAGAGGCATCACACTTTCCTTTTAGCACAATACTACCATAAGGATTTACCACTTACCGTAATCCAACTTTCTCTACTCAACTTAGGAACTTGTCCATTGAGTTAAGTTTAGGTTACTGGACCCGAGCCAGACCGATTTCTTATCAACAATTACTCACCACCAATAGGTGCTTTATCTCTTAATTCTGGGCTCCAGACAATCATGTCTCCTTTTACACACAAATGTCAACACACATTTACTAAAACCACTATTCAGCAATTGTGTGACAATTAAACTTCAATCAATCCTTGAGGATCAAATGATCACTCTCTTGGAGTATTTCATCTCCTTTAATTCAACATCATGTCGATACTCTTAACGAGGTGCATAACCTCTAAAATTGTACGGGGTCATTTACATTCTCAGCATCGTTACAAAGATCTCGATCTTGGGTCAAATAAACATCACCACATAGTGGTTTTACGATGATGCCAACTATCACATTAACAAATAAACAACATTCTCATAACTTTAATACTATTAAAGAATTTAAACCTTGAAAATAAGGTTCTAGGCATACCTGGTGTAACGTCCCGTTATTTTGTGATAATTTTATTTATTTATTTATTTTATTTTAATTTAAGTAATTAAAGTCTATTTATTTATTGGTAAATTAGAATTTAGTAGTTTATTTCGTGGTATTAATAATTATTAACGGGCCAATTAATAATTATTAATCACCATTGGGATAGTTTAAGAACTTCAGGTTTTGATTTATAAGTCAAAAGTCATAAAAGCACGTAACCGTCATTTCCAAAATTCCTAAATATCTAAACACTATTTGCTCATTGTCTTTAAATTACACTTGACTCAAAAGTTGACCAAAATCTTCTTCATTTCTTCCTCCAAAACCGTGACTTCAAAGAGAGAAAAAGGGAAATTCAATTTTTGTTCGTTTCTCGACGGATCGACTCGATCTTGGATACATTGGCAAGCCCTCGAGTCTAGGATCCTTTTCCACCTAACCATTGTGCGTTTCTCTCGAGATCCAAGGAGTTATCGGTAAGTTTGTCTTGAAACCCTAAGCTCCAAATAGTATTTTAATGGAGTGTTTTCTTTGATTTCTTTCGATTTCTTGTCGTGAAACTCGGTGTTTGTAAATACGGGAGTTGTTTTAAGAGTTTTTGGAAACTTTCCCATAACCCTAAAACCGAGTTTCAGTCGAAACCCTTCCCATTTGAAATTTACCTTTTGGGTTTGATTATGGGTTATAAATTAATGAAATAATGTATATTGAAATTCGATTCGGGAAAGGGAATAAAGTTCAAAAACCCTAATTATCGATACCCATTGAAATCGGGAATATCAAATTTGCTTGTAACTAACTCGAAACACATTTAAATTGCCTAAAAGTCGGAAGCCCATTTTTTATGAGAGGGCCGAGAGCCTCTTTTGGGGGGTTTGTTGAGTTTTTCGTCGTTTTGTACGTTTAGTTGATGTTTGATCGATAGTTGGTAATTTATTGATTGTATGATATAATTCAAATTGTAGGTGTTTTCAAACCGCTTTATTGATCGCTCTTTCGGACTTAGGAGCGAAATCAACTATTATTATGGTGAGAATAGTTAGGATTTAAAGTATTTTTGGAAAGAAAATAAGTTTGAAGGTTTGTAGAATTGGAAACTAAGATTAGAATTCGAATCTAAGATTAGAGGGAAGTGAGTTAGTGCCCTTAGGATTAGGAGTTAATCCTTTAAGTGAGAACTTAGGAGTTCTTGAGGAAACTATTGAATCTCAGAAGATTCTAAGTTAGATTCGTTTCGAAGCTTCGGTTGGATCATTGGAAGTTAAAAGATCCAAACTTTTATATTGAACGATTAATAGAACCTCGGATTATATTGGAAGTTTAGAATCCTTGAAGGAATAGGTTAATCGTTTAAGTTATGATTTTACTTTTATCATTGTTTGCAAAGTTTGATTGACATATCGTTCATCCGAAGTTTCCTATTTATTTACTTTATGGCCCTTTACTTTATGTTTGTTTCGGTTACTTTATTAATCGCACTTTACTTTATTTACTTTTGCAAGCATGTGCAAGCATAACCATAACATCTTGCACAATTATATATTGTACCATAACATCTTGCATCATTGAAAGAAAGTGAAAAAGAAAAGAAAGTGAGAAAGAGAATGAAAGGTTAATGGTGGATGCTACGGGAAATGTCCACATTACCTTTATGCATAAGGTTGAATGGTGGATGTTACGGGAAATGTCCACATTACCTTCATTAATGCATAAAGGGTGAATGTGTATCCTACGGGATGTACTCATTACCTTCATGCATATGATCGATGGAATAGAGAGTCGAGATGTTATATTTTATGCAAAGTTATTTACTTTTCTTATTTTATGTCGTAATGAGTTAATGGATGAGGATTGACTACAAGTGTTAGTAATATCATCCTTTGGAAAGTTTAAAATTAAATTACCTAAAGTTTTGAGAATTTTAGGATCAATTGTGTAAGATTAATTGGACACAAATCGGAATGCGAGTTTGAGGTCTATCTTTACTTTTTATTCTTATTATTCTCACTGGGCTAAAGTTGTTAGCTCATGATATTACATAATTTCAGGTAATGCCCTGGCAAGAGGTCGAGGGAGAGGAGATGGTGTTGCGTGATCGAGGGATGTTGACCTCGAGATGGACTCAGTTGTTGTAAAGTTTATGTATTACTTTTGTGAACTTTAAAGGATTTTGTGAATTGTACATTTTGTTTAGCTCGTAAGAGCTTATAGATGTTGTTTTATGATATTACATCTTTGAACTCCTGATTGGGACTTAATGTTCCATGTGATTTTATTAGATTTGAAAATTAGGATGTAAACAGGTTTTTGCTAGCCAACTTTCAAACATAACCACGCCAATTTTTCTTAAAATAAAAGACTTCCACTGTATTTTCTAAATTAAATTAAATTAAAAGTGTCGGGTCATCACAGTTGGTATCAGAGCCAACAGGTTCTGTAGACTACATGCGATGCATGTTTTGTTTTAAGACCATTCTCAAAGTCATCATCTGAGATCAGCAGCACCAGGTATTCCTAGATCTTTATCTTTAAACTCGCATATTTACTTTGATTTGGTAAAGGAGTGGTGAATCCTCTTTTACTAGTAACTTATCAAGTTATATTGACTATGATGCAGTATGCCTCCTAGAAGGGGTGCTAGACGAGCTGTAGTGAGGGTGGCTGCTCCTGTGAGGGGTAGAGGCCGAGCCCGTAACTCACACCTCCACCACCACCTCCACCTGTGATTCCTGTTATATCACCCCCTGTTCAGGGGCGAGGAGTTTACATCACTGAGGATGTTTATCTTGAGTTGTTACGGGATGCTGGTAGACCCGTTGGGCCTGTTATACCTCCACCGAGAGGAGCAGATATAGCAGTTGATCAGGTAGGGGTTACTGATGTTGCTAAAACTCTGAGGGAGTATAAACGATATGCACCTGCTGAGTTTGATGGTAGGTCTTTGGATGCATCTGTTGCAGAGTTATGGATTGATAGGGTTGAGAGAGCCTTCGAGTTTATTGAGTGCCTGGACCGGCTGAAGGTCCACTGTGGCACGTATTCTCTTGTTGATGATGCTCTGTATTGGTGGAGAGGCCTTCATAGATCACTTTCTCTTACCATGGAGGTTATTTGGGAGGTATTTCGAGAGAAGTTTTATGAGAAATATTACTCAGCTGATTTACGAGATCGATTAGAGGTGGAGTTTCTGACCCTAAAACAAGGTGTGATAGATCAGTGACAGTACGAGCGAGAGTTTGATCGACTGTCTAGGTTTGCTCCTAGACAGATTGCTGACCCTCAGAGCAAGAAGAAGAGGTTTATGGTGGGATTGAGAGCCGAGGTTAGGGGTCATCTACGCACTTTAGGTCTCAGGAATTTCACCATATCGGATATCAGGAATTTCACCATATCAATTGTTGTAACGTCCCGTTATTTTGAAGTGAAATTTATTTTATTTTATTTATTTATTTTATTTAATGTTATTTAGTTATTGAATTATTTCAATTTACATATTTAGTTTAATTATTATATTTGTAATTTCGATTTTAGTAGTTAATTTCGCCCGAAATTCTTTTAATCATTTTAATATTTTAAATTTCGCCAGGTGATATTAATAATTATTAATAGGCCAATTAATAATTATTAATCACCTATAGATTTATTTAAGAGCTTCGGGTTTCGATTTAGAAGTCAAAAGTCAAAAAAGGACGCAACCGTCATTTCCGATTTCTTAAAAATATCAAAACACTATTCATTCATCTTTAAATATACCCCTTTGACCAAAATGCTTCATTTTTCTCATCCTTTTTCATCCCAAAACCGTGGCTATGAAGGGGGGAAGGAGATTTTTTTGGGTTTTGCTCGTTTCTCAGCGGATCGGCTCGATTTCGGTTGCAACGAAAAGCCCTCGAGTCTAGGATTCTTTTCCACCTAACCGTCGTGCTTTTCTCTCGAGATCTACGAAGTTCTCGGTAAGTTCATATTCAAACCCTAAGCTTCAAATAGTTTTTTAATGGAGTTTTCATTTTGATTCTTCGATTTATTATCAGGAAACTCGGTGTTTGTAAATACGGGAGTAGTTTTAAGACTTTTTGGAAACTTTCCCTTAACCCTAAAACCGAGTTTCAGTCGAAACCCTTCCCGTTTGAAATTTACCTTTTTGGGTTTGATTATGGGTTATTTATTGTTGAATTATTGTTTATTTAAATTCAATTCGGGAAATGGCATAACGTTCAAAAACCCTAATTATCGATACCCATTGAAATCGGGAATATCGAATTTGTTTGTAACCAACTCGAAACACCTCTAAAGTACCTAAAGGCCGGAAAACCAAAGCCGAGACCCACGTTTCATGGGGGGGCTGACAGCCTCATAGTGGGGTTTATGGTGTTGTTCGTTGTTTTGAGCTTTTAGATGTTAATTGATCGATGTATGTTTATTTATTAATTGTTAGATGTAATTAATTGTAGGTGTTTCGGATCATTGTTTGATCGTGCTTTCGAAAACTTGGAGCAAAATCTCATTTGGCTAAGGTGAGAATAGTTAGGATTTAAAGTAACTATAGAAAGCGAATGAGCATGAAGATTTGTAGCACTTGAAACTAAGACTAGAAACCGAATCTAAGAATAGAGGGAATGAGCTAGTACCCTAGGATTAGGAGCTAGTTCTTTAAGCGAGAAACTTAGGATTTCTCGATGAAAGCCTTAAACTTAGAAGATTCTAAGTTAGATTAGTTTCGGAGTTTAAGACGGATCATTGGAAGTTAAAGGATCTAAGACTTGAATAGTATTTTTCGAAAATCCGGGCTCAGAATCGTCAAATTCTTTAATAGAAATACGTGATTTCAACTTCAAAACTCATTTATAATAAAAAACGAACAAAACCATATAAAAAGTTTTGAAAACTCTTTTTTTAGGGCTTCCCTTAGAGAACGAGAAACGGCACAAGGGTAGGTAGGATAGATAGCCCTCGTCCCTAGCAATCCAACGCAACTGACCTCATCGAAAACGGTCAAGAATTGATGAAAACCCAAGAGATTTTTTTTCTCATCAATGGAAGCTCACGTGAGGAAGAAAAGAAGGAGAAGAGAAAATGAATGTTTTGTATAATTTTTGATATTTAAGATGAAGATGCATAGTAAAAATTAGTTATTTAAGAATTTAAAAAATGACGCCTACGTTCCTCTTTTATTTTTACTTTAAAAACGAAACCCGAAGCTCTTAAATTAATCTACAGGTGATTAATAATTATTACTTGACCCGTTAATAATTATTAATGTCACCGAAACGAATATAAAGTATTAAAATGACTAAAAAGAATTCGGGACCGAAAAGGACTACTAAAATCGAAATTACTAAATTTAAACTAATCTTAAAAGCTTTAATTAAAATAAATAAATAAAATTAAAAAATTTTCAACCCCAAAAGTAACAGGACGTTACATATCCCTTGACCAGGCGTCGTCATCCTTTGCTTTCTTCTTCGAGAGGTAATCTATCCCGTAGTAGTTAATTTTCTTTCCTTTCATAAGATGTAAAATCCAAGATAAGGACGACTCCTAAGTCTCCTTATTCAAATCTTGAATGAACTCGACCTTAGAGATCATTTGCTTTCTTACAAAGAAAAAGCGGTGCCTATCAAACACCTTAGTTCAATATCATTCTATCCTTCCAACATAGGATATACTTTAGAGTCTATCTTAAAAGACTCAGTAGGTCCAGACTATGACCTTCAAGTTTCTCAAAGTTCAACGTCCAATTAGATGGTCAAACTCAATGTGAATTGATGTTCACCAAACCATCTCTTTGCCTTATAGAAGTTACCGATATCATGGTCCATCAACTTCCTTCTATATTTCCATCAAAACCAACACTCAATTTAGTGTTAGTCAATTTTGACAATTTACTGAATATGGATCTTCATTACTCGACCTCGAGTGTTTCCAATTCAGATTGATACACCATAGTGTAATAGCGACCAAACTAGGCCATTCACAAATTAACATTGTCGTTAATGGTCCTCATTGAGACTTATCACGTAAAGTCCTTACTTCCTCTTTTGAGTGGTAACACACTTTCCTTTTAGCACAATGCTACCATAAGGATTTACCATTTACCATAATTCAACTTTCTCAACTCAAACCAGGAACTTGTCCCTTGAGTTGAATCTAGGTTACTGGACTCGAACTAGACCGATTTCTTTTCAACAATTTCTCACCTCAAACAGGTGTTTCATCTCTTAATACTGGGCTCCAGACAACATGTCCCCTTTTTACACATAAATGTCCACACACATCTACTAAGACCACTACTTAGCAATTGTGTGACAATAACACTTTAATCAGTTTTAAGGATCAAACGATTGATCTCTTGGAGTATCTCATCTCCTTTACTTTGACATTATGTCAATACTCTTAACGAGGTGTATAACCTCCAAAACTGCACGGGGTCATTCACTTTCTCGACACCCTTACGCAAATCTCAAAATGGGTCAGATAAACATAACCACATAGTGGTTTTACAAGGATGTGAAATATCACAAACATTATTAACTTCTAACAATATTCTCATAACTATTCCAATATCAAAGAAATAAAGCATGAGAATAGAAGTTATAGGCATACCTGGTGCCGCTGATCTCAGATGATGACTTGAGAATGGACTTAAAACAAAACATGAAAACAAACATGCATCGCATGTAGTCTACATAACCCTAAGGTTCTCATACCAATTGTGACGACCCGTCACTTTTAAAATAATTTAAATTAGAAAAACACAGCAGAAATCTTTTATTTTTAAGAAAAATTGGCGTGATTATGTTTGAAAATAGGCTAGCCAAAACCTGTTTACATCTTAAATTCAAACATCTAAAAACACAAGGAACATTAAGTTCCTATTAGGAGTTCAAAATGATTTATAAACATAAAAGTAAAGACAAAAGCTCTTAAGAGCCATTTACAAATATACAACTCCAAAATTATATAAATTCACGAAACCATGTACATGGATTTTTACAACCACCTAGTCCATCTCAATGTATTCATCCCTCGATCATGCAGCACCATCTCCTCTCCCTCGACCTCTAGCCAGGGCATTACCTGAATTTTTTGTAATATCATGAGCTAACAACTTAAGCCCAGTGAGAATAATAAGAATGAAAAGTAAGGATAGACCTCAAACTCGTATTCCCATTTGTGTCCAATTTACCTAACACAATCGATCCTAAAGTTCTCCAAACTTTAGGTAATTTCATTCTAAACTTTCCAAAGGATGATATTACTAAAACTCGTAGTCAATCCTCATCCATTAACTTATTACGACATAAAATAAGAAAAGTAATTAACTTTGCATAAAATATAACATCTCGATTCTCTATTCCATCGATCATATGCATGAAGGTAATGAGTACATCCCGTAGGATACACATTCGCCTTTTATGCATGAAATGAAGGTAATGTGGACATTTCCCGTAGCATCCACCATTCAACCTTATGCATGAAGGTAATGTGGACATTTCCCGTAGCATCCACCATTCAACCTTACGCATGATGAAGGTAATGTGGACATTTCCCGTAGCATCCACCATTCAACCTTATGCATGATGAAGGTAATGTGGACATTTTCCGTAGCATCCACCATTAACCTTTCATTCTCTTTCTCACTTTCTTTTCTTTTCACTTTCTTACAATGATGCGAGATGTTATGGTACAATATATAATGGTACAAGATGTTATGGTTATGCTTGCACATGCTTGCAAAAGTAAATAAAGTAAAGTGCGAATAATAAAGTAACCGAAACAAACATAAAGTAAAGGGGCATAAAGTAAAAGACATAAAGTAAATAAATAGGAAACTTCGGATGAACGATATGTCAATCGAACTTTGCAAACAATAATAAAAGTAAAATCATAACTTAAACGATTAACCTATACCTTCAAGGATTCTAAACTTCCAATATAATCCAAGGTTCTATTAATCGTTCTAAATACAAGCTTGGATCTTTTAACTTCCATTGATCCAACCTAAGCTTCGAAACGAATCTAACTTAGTAATTTCTAAGATTCAATGCTTTTCTTGAGAACTTCTAAGTTCTCACTTAAAGGATTAACTTCTAATCCTAAGGGCACTTACTCACTTCCCTCTAATCTTAGATTCCAATTCTAATCTTAGCTTCTTATTCTACAAACCATCATACTTATTCGCTTTCTAAAATTACTTTAAATCCTAACTATTCTCACCTTTGTAAAAGAAGATTTCAATCCAAACCTTCAATAACGCGGTCAATGCAAAGTTCAAACCACCTACAATTAGAATTACATCTAACAATAAATAAATAAATCAACTAACGATCAAACAACATCTAAGCGTTTAAAACGACGAAAAACCCAACAACCCTAACTTTGAGGCTCTCGCCCCCCCCCCCCCACAAAAAGGTTTTGGTTTTGGTTTTCCGGCTTTTAGGCAATTTAGATGTGTTTCGAGTTGGTTTCAAGCAAATTCGACATTCCCGATTTCAATGGGTATCGATAATTAGGGTTTTTGAACGTTATGCCATTTCCCGAATTGAATTTAAATAAACATTATTTCACTAATAATTAACCCATAATCAAACCGCAAAAGGTAAATTTCAAACGGGAAGGGCTTCGACTGAAACTCGGTTTTAGGGTTATGGGATTGTTTCCAAAAACACTTAAAACAACTCCCGTACTTAAAATCATCGAGTTTAACGGCAAGAAATCGAAGAATCAAAATGAAAACTCCATTAAAATACAATTTGGAGCTTAGGGTTTCAAGATAAACTTACCAAGAAAACCTTGGATCTCGAGAGAAACACACGATGGTTAGGTGGAAATGGATCCTAGACTCTAGGGCTTTCCGATGCAACCGAAATCGAGTCGATCCGTCGAGAAATGAGCAAAACCCGAAAATTTCTCTTCCCCTCTCCTTGCCCACGGTTTTGAGAGAGATTTGATGAGCAAAATGAGTCAACTTTTGGTCAATGGCAATTTAAAGAAGATTATGAATAGTGTTTGGATATTTTTAAGAAATCGGAAATGACGGTTGCATCCTTTTATGACTTTTGACTTCTAAATCGAAACCCGAAGCTCTTAAATAAATCTAAAGGTGATTAATAATTATTAATTGGCCTATTAATAATTATTAATGTCACCGAAACGAATTTAAAGTATTAAAACGATTAAAAGGAATTTCGGGCGAAATTAACTACTAAAATTGAAATTACAAAAATAATAATTAATCTAAATACTTAAATTGAAATAAATAAATAAATAAATAACATTAAATAAATAATAGAATAGAATAAATAAATAAATAAATAATTCACTTCAAAATAACGGGACGTTACATAGATTATAGACCACATTAAAAAAATCTTAAATTTATACTTCACAAAATAAATTAAAAGGTAATAGTTTTCCAAAAAAAATCTAATAGTAGTTTAGATATTTACTAAAAGTGAAAGGGTAATCTTGTCCAAAAAAAGTTTCTCCAATTAACACACTTTTTAAGTAGTAATAGATAGAAAATAGATAAATTGTTACAAATAATACTTAATTGAAGTAATTTAATAGACCATCCCTTTGAATATTTTATTAAAAATAAAAAATAATTATGAATTTTAATTTTATATTCTATTATATACTCAGTAAAATGTCTGCTTTATTTTTTATTTAATATAAGTTTTACAAAATTTAATAGTAAAATAATGATTCTTAAACGTATTTAAAGTATTTATTATTAGATTTATCGAGTTAGTGAACATTCAATATCAAGGTTAAAACATAATTATATCAAATTTCTTCCATTTTACATCACATTAAGAAAAAAATCTTAAAGTTTTGCTTTTCAAAAAAAAGTAAAACTGTAAGTGTCCAAAAAAAAGTGTTCCAATTATCACACTCTTTGAGTAGTAATAGATAATAAAAGTGAATTTATTATATCATCAATATATCAACATCATAAAAATAATTAAAATTTGAAAACTTATTAAGATTGAATTTAAAAATATAAAACATAATTAAAACAATTTTTTTCTAATTATTATAAAAACATAATTAAAAATTAATTAATCGAAAACTTAAAACTTATATAGTTATCATTTAAAAAGAAAAAAGGAGGGTGATTTGAAACCCACAAAATAAGCAACTAGAATCGGGATTGTGATATATTGTTATACTTCTTTAATTTATTAGCTTATGTATAAAATAGGTTGTGCAGCGCCATTCATGTTAATAACCTCAACTAAACCATACCGATCATATTATCTGTTTAGAAATGGTAAAAATGTACTATTTCTCCATTTTTATGGTTTCTTTAATTCAATTATATACATTTATATAGTGTGTGTAATTTAAATTTTTTCTAATAATATATTCGTTGATAAAATCTATAATATTTAAAATTTTGAGCATAAAACTGTTTTATAACCTATAAAAAATTTAAAAGGTGAAGTAAATAACTTAATTTTCTTTTTTATTTTAAAGATCTTCCTTAACATGATGGTCCTAACTTTACATTGATAATCTTTTAATTACTTTTACCCCTTTTTTATTTCTCTTTTTTCAACTTTTCTCTCTCTTTATTTTACTTTTTTTTTCTTTCTTCACCGATACTCTTCCACATCTCTCTCATAACTTTTATCCAACTCATTTTTTTCAAAATTGGAAGGTTTCTTTAATTGAAAATGACCTATAATCCTCTTTTTCATATCCCACAAAGCATAACCTAGTTTTCCAATTACATTTCTTCCATTTTCTTATTTTAGTTCCAATACATAAATTTATTTTAAATTTAAACAATAGTTATTTTTCTAAAGTGCGCTCTAGTGTGTTGAGTCAACTAGTTAAGAACTATAATATAAATTTTAAGTTTGTAATAAATAAACATTTTGTTTAAATAATCCTGTGTAAAAATAGTTAATTTTTTTAGGTATAAATAAATAGATTATCGATTTAACTAAAATTCAAAATATAATGCAATATCCCTCCTGATATGAAACCCTAGGAAATTGAAATAGAAACCCTTTGAAAGCACAAAGAACCCCTAGATGCAAATCCTAAAACCCCGATGAACAATAAGGTAAAACCCTTGGAACACAAGAAGAGAAAGATTATTCCAATGATCTAATACCTTGAAATAAAAGAACTTGTTCTTATTTCAAGATCGAAACAATCCACAAACACAATAGATCAAGTTATGCTTGAATGTTTCTAAAACATGCAACCTAGAACAAGGCTACAAAATGCAAGGTAAAAGCAACCAAGCAATAAGCAAAACAAAGCTATTTTCTATCATATTAATTCTTCATGTTTAGGGTTACAAATGAGGCCTTTAAATAGGCAAAGAAACCCTAAAAATAACAAGAAAATTCGGAATAAAGAAGAGAATAAAATCTGCCCAAAACTTGCCTTATATGGATTTGGCAGATTTTGGGGAAAATCTTTCCTAGAGAATAATATCTTTCCTAATCTTTTCCAAACTAATAAAATGAATATAAATGGCCTAAAATATGTCTAAATACATCATAAATTCGTTGGAACCATGTATGGAAAATTTGGGAACAAATATGGAAAGTGTTCCAAATATGGAAAGTTTGCAAAAGTGATGCAACTTTCCTAATTAGCACTTCTCTTCAATTCTGATTGAACAAGTCTTCAATACTCTTCCTTGAAATGCATTTGCCATAGATTGAAGTTTTTCAAGTCTTATTCCTTAGCCTCCATGCTCGAGTCTTCAAAGCTTGTCCTTACTTTACTCATGTAGGCTTGACAATGCATATTCAAGACTTGTTGTAGCTTCTTGGCTCTTGATCTTGTGATTGGTCTTTGAGCTTGTTGTGAGGTCCCATGATTCATATCACCTCCCTTTCTATGGTTTCTTTAATTTAATTATGTGTGTGTGAAACTTAAAAAAGATTTATGTCACTTTCTTGAATTGGGAGAATTGAATTAAGTTGATATATTTAACTTTTGTATATTTACTAAGCATTTTAGAGGTAACAAATTAAATAGTTTTATGACCTATAGAAAAACATAAAATTAGAAATAAAATAACATGAACTTTTGTTTGAGGCAATTACTGAAATAGCTTTATTTTACGTACTAATTACTGAATGTCTGAACATTTCAAAAATTACTTAAATAGCATAATTATAATTCAATAAATTTATTCATCTAATAACATAAAAAAACTAATAAATTCATTGAAAATAATAATGAAAAATAATCAGATAGTTCGATAAATTATTGAATTTGAAATTTAAAAAAAAAAAAAAGCAAAAAACAAACAAATTCATTAAAAATACACATGAAAAATAGTTCAATAAAATTATTCAAGTATAGCGTTCAATAATATTATTGAACTATAATTATGCTATTTGAGTAATTTTTAAAAAGTTATGACATTTTAATAATTAGGATATAGATTTATGCTATTTTGAGACAAATACTTTTTTTGTTTTAAGGATTTTTCTTGTATGTAACGTCCCGTTATTTTGAAGCAAATTTTTATTATTATTTTTATTTATTTATTTATTTAATTATTTAATATTTTAGTTATTTATTTTAATTAAAGTGTTTAGTTTAGTTTTTATTTTGTAATTTAGAATTTAGTAATTTATTACGTTTAAACCTTTTTAATTGTTTTATTAGCTTGAATTAGTTTTGGTCGTATTAATAATTATTAACGTGCAAATTAATAATTATTAATCACCATTGGGATAGCTTAAGAACTTCGGGTTTCGATTTATGAGTTAAAATCATTAAAAGGACGTATCCGTAATTTCTAAATTCTTAAAATATCCCAAAACACTATTCATTCTGAAGGGATGATTTACTTAATTAGCGGAATTTTATTTAGTAAACTAATTAACATTTAATTACGGATCTATTAATATCATGCAATTTGTGATAAAAACATGTAGATTCATGCTTTAATTTTCGAAAATAAAAGGCCCTTACTTACATTGACTGATTAATGGAGAATCGGTTGGAGGTTTCTTTACAGCTTCAAATCCTCAGCAACACCGGATCTTCTACGCTATATCCCGATCGATCAAACGAAACCCGATTGTGGGATCGAACTTTAGAAGAAATTGGAAAAAAAATAATATTTTCTTCCCAATTTTGAATAGGGAAAATCGGCACTCAAGGGGGGAGAGGAGGAAGAGAGAATTCTGAATTTCTAAGGAATTTAATTGTGTGATTTATGAATGACCCAAGCCTCCTATTTATAGGAAAATAGGAATCCTAATCACATTAGGATTAATCTATAGAGATAAATACAAAAAGAAAAAAGATTATCTCTTTCCTTTATCTTGCAATTTCAAAAATGCCATAGATAAATAGGAGATTATTTTCTTTTCTTTATTTTATTTATCTTGGGTAAATAAATCTATATAATTATTATAGGATATAATTCAAATAATTATCTCCTACAAATTATCTATGAAGGCCAAAATTAATAATAAATAATTAATAAATCAAATTTATTTAATTAATTATTTTGGGCCAATTTCAATTGGGTTCATTAATCCAATTGGGCTTGAAACTCTCTCTTAAATTAATAAATCCAACTTAATTAATTTATTTATTAATTACCATTTAAATAAAATATTTTATTTAAACAATTAATAATATTAATATTTTCTCCCGACTAAATATTATCAAATTATATTTAATTATTAATTTCCATTTAAATAATTTTCATTATTTAAATAATTAATAATAAATATTTTAATTATTAATTTCCATTAAATAAACTCATTATTTAATTAATAATTTTATTGATAACATTTCATTATTAATTAATTAATTATTAATTATTAATTCCGTTCAAATAAATTTATTATTTAAACAATTAATAATTGTTAATTAATTTCAAATTATTAATTACCATTTAAATATACTCAATATTTAAATAATTAATAATATCTAATTAATAATATTTCATTATTAATTTCATGTTTAAATAAACTCATTATTTAAACAATTAATAATGTTCATATTAATTACCGTTTAAATATACTCAATATTTAAACAATTAATATTGCCTATTTTAAGTAATTCACTTTACTTAAAAATTTCCATTTCTTCTACTTGATTTCGCGACTACGATATTTGGGCTAGCATAGGGACCCGATGGACCTATAGATCATGGGCTTAATAATTAGTCAATTAATTGATTAACTCATAATCGTTAATTACTTATTATCTAACTATGAATAATTCCACTATAGATTCATAGCTGAACTCCCCTCACTATAGATGAGTTATGTCCATTTAGTTTATCTTTATTTATATCTCGTGATATAATCCTTCACGTGGAACCCTCATAATTACAAGCGGATAAATTTACCGTTTTGCCCCTGTAATTACCGCTTTATCCTTGTGTTCCCGCTGATTCTCCAATGAACATTATCTTTAGTCGAGCTAGAGATAATATACTTGTGATCAATAGAAGTCGTGGCGCCACTTGTTCATGTATCGAATCGGGACATCAAGGGAGTTTCCTAAAGTTCCTAAAATATTTAGGTATCGCACCGATACCGTTAATTTATAGGAAAGTTATGAATTCCATCTTGTGAAAATGAGTTCCGACTACTTATCTAGTCATGTTCCCAAAAAGAAGTGTATTGAGCGTTCTTACGAGACGCTCTCAACCATGTGAATCAAAGAACCTAACTCCATAAATAGGAGTCCGCATTTCACTCAGGATTGAGATCTATCACGGTTGATAAACTTAGTTTGATATTCGATCATTTCTCGTAAACCTGGTACTAATGAGAAATTTGATCGAACATCGTGGTCCTGTCTTATACAATCAACATTGCATATGATACTTCCATTTCATGTCTCCCACATGAATGATCGGGATTAGATCATTTTTCTATAAACAAAATGCGAAGCTATCAACGGTGTTACCAGGATAAGGTTCCCAAACGTTATCCATTTATCGTAGACACTTTTAAGTTACTCATCTCGACTTTAATCCTCTCGTATGACTCACATACTAAGTCGTGATTTCATAAGAGTAACTTAGGGTTTACTATTTGAATGTTTGATATTTATATATTTCCATATATTTCTAATATCATTAATTGAATCAATCTAGATAATATAAAGAACTTATGTTTATTTATTTAATTTATTCTTAATAAATTATTATTATTAAATAATTACAAGTTCTAGGACACCATTCCTAACATATTCTCCTTTAAAAATCTCAAATTGACCAACTTGGACCAAGAATATCCATTCTTTCCTTCTCTTCTTTCTCTCCTCCATGGATGCCAAGCTCAAGCTTTATGAGCTCTTGGGTTTTCATCAATTCTTGATCGTTTTCGATGAGGTTAGTTGCGTTGGATTGCTCGCGACGTGGGCTATCTATACCAACCTAACCTTTTGGCGTTTTTCGTTCTCTACGGGAATCCTAAAAAGTAAGTTTTCAAAACTTTTTACATGGTTTTGTTCATTTTTATTACAAATGAGTTTTGAAGTTGAAAGCATGAATTTCTATCAAGGAATTTGACGATTTTGAGCCCAGATTTTCGAAAAACACTATTCACCAAAAAAACATACTTTTTCTCTTTTTTGTAACGACCCGTTACCAAGTAAGGGTATTTTGGTAATTTCACAAACCTCAAGATTAAAAACACAAGTTTACTTTAATATTTTTACATGATGTTGATCGTTTCGTCATTACGATTCCAACGCAACTGACGGATCATCATTCGAAGTCCCGGTGAATGAGTTATGATCATTTTAGTGTAGTGGCATTTTCGTAATTATCATAACTCGGGATTAAACCCTAAAAATTCATCTTTATCCTTCATACAGCCAAAATCAGCCTCCATTAATCTTCTTTTCTCCTATTTTCGATCAAATAAAATTCTCCAGAGTATTTTGACCATAACTTCCTCATCCGGACTCCGATTTACGCAAGTAAGCTGTCTATTTAGATTGGATTTTCGTTCTCTTTCCATTGAGCTTAGTTTCGTAGTAATCAGACTTATGTAAAAAATATTATGAGCCAAAACCAGTTCGGATCCATTAGGTTTTTATCCGATTTTGATCGATTTATTTTGTAAATTTTTCGTATAGATGTAGAAAGGCTTTTCCTTGTAGTGAGGATGAGATGTGAGAAAGGTTTATTCAAGTTACAAGAGAGGGTGTAAGTTTTCTTGGAAAGAAGATTTTTAATTCTTGAAAAAAATTCAAGAATCTAAGGTGAGAATTTAGTTAATCTTTGATCGATATCATGTTTTATTTTCTTTTTCTTTATAAGTATAAACTGTTTCTGGGTTGTGTGATTGGAGTAATATTTTGGGTGTTGATATAATAAGCATGAATTGTATGATCATATGGTTCGTTTGAATTGGAGTTAAGGATTTAAGAATTAATGGCATACATGTTTTGGATGACATTATTTGATGTTAAAAATTTGACTTTCTGGCTGGTTGATTTTAAATTGTTAATTATATGATTTCTAGTCTTTTTTTGGATGTTTTAATGATCTCGAAGTTGCTGGAATTTTATATTATTGTAGTAGGATCGATAGAGCCTTATGTGGAAATTAGTCCAGTCGAACCCCTTTTCTTGGGAGTTTAGGTGGGGGATTAATTTTGGATGATTCCTAAGTGAGTCTAGATGACTTAGGGGCTGTTCTTAAGTCTTTTAAGCTGCTGGAAAATTTATTAAAATTCCCTATCGATTAGGAGCTGAAAAAGAAGCAAAACCGCACTAGTTAAGCTAGTTTGGCTTTTTGGAGTGGGATTTCTTTGGGGAACCTTTCCGTGAGTTGTGGATCTAATATTTGGTTTTTTTAAACCAAATTAACGCTGAAAACTTGGTTAATTTCCAGAAATTAGAATTTTTAAGAATTAGCCTATTTGAGGTCAGTTTTACGTGGAATTGGATTTTCTAAACTAAAAATTGCACCTAAATTTGTCATGCATTCTGGTAGTGATGCATTTATATAAATCACATTATTTCGATGCCTTAGATAATGTTGTTGGAGGTTCGCATTAAGTAGGGCCATACTTAATAAAGAATAAACCGTTAAGGGGTGAATTAGAGTGCACAACTTAATTACACTTAGCGGGGTAGGTTCATTCCATTTGATCAATGGGAGAGAATAAACTTGTAGGTTTGCTTGTGAGTCTTGCAAACTCATAAGAAGAATAACTCAAAGGTCGAATCGTGGTGACACGAGTTCAGTACTTTGAATGTGCGGCTCACTTTAATTGCGAATAAAGTGGAGCTAAGGCATTGGGTAAAAAGAATAAAAGAATGGGATTTTCTCTAGAGTTGAGATTATGCCTTGGAAGTTGAGAGTGAAGGGATGATTTACTAAATTAGCAGAATTTTATTTAGTAAACTTATTAACATTTAATAACGGATCTATTAACATCATGCAATTTGTGATAAAACATGTAGATTCATGCTTATATTTTCGAAAATTAAAACCGGAACTTACATTGACTGAATAATGGAGAATCGGTTGGAGGTTTCTTTACAGCTTCAAATCCTCAGCAACACCAGATCTTCTACGCTATATCCCGATCGATCAAACGAAATTCGATTGTGGGATCGAACTTTAGAAGAAATTGGGAAGAAGAAAAAAATATTTTTCTTCCCAATACTATGAGAAAATCGGCCAAGGGAGGGAGAAGGGAGGAAGAGAGATTTTTCAATTTCTAAAGAATTGAATTGTGTGATTTATGAATGACCCAACCCTCCTATTTATAGAAAAATAGGAATCCTAATCACATTAGGATTAATCTATAGAGATAAATACAAAAAGAATAAAGATTATCTCTTTCCTTTATCTTGCAATTTCGAAAATGCCATAGATAAATAGGAGATTATTTTATTTTCTTTATTTTTATTTATCTTGGGTAAATAAATCTATGTAATTATTTTAGGATATAATTCAAGCAATTATCTCTTCCCAAAAATACATATATAGCCGAAAATGCATATATTAATTAATAAATAATTCTAATTTATTTAATTAATTATTTTGGGCCAATTCCAATTGGGTTCATTAATCCAATTAGGCTAGAAATTCTCTCTTAAATTAATAAGTCCAACTTAATTAATTTATTTATTAATTACCATTTAAATAAAATATTTTATTTAAACAATTAATAATATTAATATTTTCTCCCGACTAAATATTATCAAATTATATTTAATTATTAATTTCCATTTAAATAATTTTCATTATTTAAATAATTAATAATGAATATTTTAATTATTAATTTCCATTAAATAAACTCATTATTTAATTAATAATTTTATTTGATAATATTTTATCATTAATTAATTAATTTTAATTATTAATTTCCGTTTAAATATAATTATTTAAACAATTAATAATTGTTAATTAATTTCAAATTATTAATTACCATTTAAATATACTCAATATTTAAATAATTAATAATATCTAATTAATAATATTTCATTATTAATTTCCTGTTTAAATAAACTTATTATTTAAACAATTAATAATGTTTATATTAATTACCGTTTAAATATACTCAATATTTAAACAATTAATATTGCCTATTTTAAGTAATTCACTTTACTTAAAATTTCCATTTCTTCTACTTGATTTCGCGACTACGATATTTGGGCTAGCATAGGGACCCGATGGACCTATAGATCATGGGCTTAATAATTAGTCAATTAAGTGATTAACTCATAATCAGTTAATTACTTATTATCTAACTATGAATAATTCCACTATAGATTCATAGCTGAACTCCCCTCACTATAGATGAGTTATGTCCATTTAGTTTATCATTATTTATATCTGTGATATAATCCTTCACGTGGAACCCTCATAATTACAGGCGGATAAATTTACCGTTTTGCCTCTGTAATTACCGCTTTATCCTTGTGTTCCCGCTGATTCTCCAATGAACATTATCTTTAGTCGAACTAGAGATAATATACTTCTGTGATTGTGACGACCCGTCACTTTTAAATAAATTAAAATCAGAGAAAACAGCGGAAGTCTTTTAATTTACGAAAAATTGGCGTGGTTTTGTTTGAAAATTGGCATGCCGAAAACCTGTTTACATCCTAATTTTCACATCTAATAAAATCTCATGGACTTTAAGTCCAAATCAGGAGTTCAAATGTTTCATCACATAAAAACCACATCAAAAGCTCTTATGAGCTATATACAACATCAAAGTGTTTGAAAATTCATAAAGTATTAACATATACTTTACAAAACCAACAAGTCCATCTCGAGGCCAGGCATCCCTCGATCACGCAAGACCACCTCCTTCTCCTCGACCTCTAGCCAAGGCATTACCTGAAATTGGTTGTAATATCATGAGCTAACAAACTAAGCCCAGTGAGAATAATAAGCATAAAAAGTAAATATAGACCTCAAACTCGCATTCCGATTTGTGTCCAATAAACCGACACAATCCTTCCTAGAATTCTCCAAAGTCTAGGTCATTCTAAGTCATATTTTCCATTTGATGAAACTAATTAGCACACTTAGGCTAATTGTTCATCCTTTAACTTGTTATAACATAAAGTAAGAAAAGTAAATGACTTTGCAAAAAAAAAAAAAAAAAAAAAATATAACATCTCGACTCTCTTTCTCATCTATCATATGCATAAAAGTAATGAGTACATCCATAGGATACGCAATTGCCATTTATGCATGTAATGAAGGTAATGTGGATTTTTACAAACTATCCACCCTTATCCTTATGCATGAAGGTAATGTGGGAATCCACTCATCCACCATTCAACCTTATGCATGATGAAGGTAATGTGGGAATCCACTCATCCATCATTCACCTTATGCATGAAGGTAACGTGGGAATCCACTCATCCACCGTTCCTTTCATTCTTTTCATTCTTTTCTTTTTCTCTTTTCAATGATGCGAGATGTTGTAGTATAATAAATAATGGTGCAAAATGTTATGCATATGCTTGCATATGCTTGTACAATTAAATAAAGTAAAGTAAATGATAAAGTAATTAAGATACACATAAGGTAAATGGGCATAAGTAAAGACATAAAGTAAATGACAAAAAGTAAAATAACCGAGAAACTCGAATGAACGATATGACGATCGAACTCCGACATTAGTAATAAGATTAGAATCATAATTTAAACGATTAACCTATGTCCTCCTGGATTCTATACTTCCAAATAACCCGAGGTTCTATTAACCGTTTTAAATTACAAGTTGGATCATTTTGACTTCAAAATAATCCAACCTTAGTTTCATAACGAAACTAAGTTAGAATCTTCTAAGATTCAAAGTCTTTCTCGAGAATTTCTAAGTTCTCACTTAAAGGATTAACTCTTAATCCTAAGGGCACTAACTCACAACCCTCTAATCTTAGGTTCGGATTCTAATCTTAGTTTCAAACTCTCAAACCATCACACTAGTTTGCTTTCCATATTTAATTTAAATGCTAACTATTCTCACCTTATTAATAAGATGATTTAGCTCCTAAGTTCGAAGGAGCGATCAACCACGAAGTTCAAAAACACCTACAAACGAATTACATCGTAACAATCAATAACGAAACCAACTATCATTCAAACAATTACTAAACATACAAAGCAACGAAAACCCAATAAAACCCACAAAGAGGCCCACGGCCCTATCATCAAAAACGAGTCTCGGTTTGGTTTTTCGGCTTTTTGGCAATTCAAAATACGTTTTGAGTTGGTTTTAATCAAATTCGATAATCCCAATTTCAATGGGTATCGATGAATAGTGTTTTTGAACATTAATCCCTTTCCCGAATTGAATTTAAATAAACATTCATTCATTAATTTCTAACCCATTTTCAATCCCAAAAGGGTAAATTTCAAACGGAAAGGGTTTCGATTGAAACTCGGTTTTAGGGTTATGAAATAGTTTCCAAAAACACATAAAACTACTCCCGAATTGACAAACACCGAGTTTCACGGCAAGAAATCGAAAGAACACAAAAGCTTGAATCAATTTCCATGGAAGTTCAATGAGAATTCGAAATCTAGGGCTTACCTTAGAGAGTTGGAAACGTTCCAAGAGTGGAATGGGTAGAAAGGTCTCGGCGAGAGCTTTCCAACGCATCCGAAATCACGCAAAACGGCCAAGAAACGAGCCTGGGCGACCGTTTCTTCCTCTTCTCTTTTCTTCCCTTTGTTGCTCGGGTTTGGAGAAGAAAATGGTGATGTTTTGGTCAAAAATGAGTCAATGACTCATTTAAAGAAGATGACAAATAGTAAATAGATATTTAGGAAGTTGGAAATTACGATTTTGCCCTTTTTAAGACTTTTGGCTTAAAACGAATCCCGAACATCTCAAACTAACCCAATGGTGATTAATAATTATTAATTGGCCCGTTAATAATTATTAACACCATTAAAACGTAATTAAATAAATAAAGCCATTAAAAGGAATTAAAATGAAATAAATTGCAAATTTCTAATTTAATAATAAATAAATGAACTTAATTACTTGAATTAAAATAAAATAAATAAATAAATAAATAAAATTTTATCACAAAAATAACCTGGGACGTTACGATCAACCCTCCTAAAAAGGCTTTTCGTCCCCGAAAAGTAAACTCACTAAGTGAAAAGTCGAGGATACTTTGCCCGCATATCATCCTCACGCTCCCACGTAGCTTCTTCGAGACACTTGGTTCCTCCAAAGAACCTTAACCAAGCGAATCGTTTTGTTTCTCAACACCTTTTGCTCGAATGCTAAAATCTCAACTGGTGTCTCCTCATAAGACATACTAGCATCCAAAACTATCGGCTCGTGATCAATCACGTGGGAAGGATCTGCCATGTACTTCGAAGCATAGATACATGGAAAACATTATGAATTGCCGATAAAGAAGGTGGTAAAGCCAATCGGTAAGCCATTGCTCCTACTCGATCGAGTATCTCAAATGGGCCAATAAATCTAGGGCTCGACTTACCCTTCTTCCCAAATCTCATAACACCTTTCATAGGTGCTACCTTCAAAAACACGTGGTCCCCCACCTGAAAACTCAAGTGGACTACGTCGTTTATCCGCATAACTCTTCGTGGACGACTGGGCAACCCTCATCCTCTCTCTCGATCAAGTCAATAGACCGACTAGTCAATGTAACAACTCAGGCCCCAAAAGCCTTCTCTCCCCAACCTCATCCCAGGTGAGTGGAGATCGACACTTTCTACCATAAAGTGCCTCAAATGGTGCCATCTCAATAGTAGCCTGATAAGCTGTTATTATAAGCAAACTCTACCAAGTACAACCGAGAATCCCAACTACCTCCAAAATCAAGAACACAAGCCCTCAACATATCCTCCAGGAATCCGGTTAACTCTCTCGGTCGCGACCATCATGCCTGGGGGTGAAAAGTCATGCTAAAATCCAAGCCTGTACCCATGGCTGAATGCAAACTCTGCCAAAACTTAGAGACAAAACGAGTGTCCCGATCTGATACTATCCTCACAGGCACACCATGTAATCTAACAATCTCCCGTAAATACAACTGTGCCCATGTCTCCACTGGGTAGGTAATCCTCCCAGGTATAAAGTGCGCGGTCTTCGTCAAACGGTCTACAATCACCCAAATGGTATCATAACCCTTGGGCGTCCTCGGCAAACCACCGATAAAGTCCATGGAAATCTCCTCCCATTTCCATTCTGGCACACTCGAGAGGGTTAAGTAAACCCGATGGACTCTTCCTCAAAGCTTTGACTTTGCGACAAGTCAAACATCTACTAACAAAGTCCGCTATCTCAAACTTCATCCCAGGCCACCAATAATGCTCTCTCAGGTCCCCTGTACATCTTCGTACTACCTGGATGTATAGAGAAGATAGAAGCGTGAGCCTCCTCCAACAGCAGTTCCCTCCTAAAAGTCGATCCTAAAGGCACACATAGCCTCTTACGATACATCGAGCACCGTCGTAGAGAAGGTAAAATGACTAGGAACATCGACTCGGCCTCTCTCTAAAACCAGCCCGCAAATGAACCTCTCCCCTCTGGGCATCAATCATCCTCTGCTTCAAAGTAGGCCCCCACTGTCAAACTAGCCGGACTCACGGTGACCTCGGCGAGAAGCAATGCTATCTCGGCTCGCTCCATATCCCACCTCAATCTCAAAGGTAAGGCTGACAAAGCTGAAGAATGAGAAGACTTCCTACTGAGCGCATCAGCCACTACATTGGCTCTCCCAGGATGATACTGAATGTCACAGTCATAATCCTTGACGAGCTCTAACCATCTCCTCTGCCTCATATTCAATTCCTTCTGAGTGAAGAAATATTTGAGACTCTTATGGTCAGTAAATATCATAATCTTCTCACCGTACAAATAATGCCTCCATATTTTCAATGCATGCACAAAATTGCCAACTCTAAATCATGAGTCGGATATTTCTTCTCATGCTCCTTCAATCGACGGAAGCATAAGCTATAACTTTACCATGCTCGCATCAACACACATCCCAAACCTCGTGGGAAGCATCGTATACACAGTCAAACCACCGGTCCCATCAGGCGACACTAGAACAGTCTTGTCACAAGCCTCCTCTTGAGCTCCTCAAAGCTCCTCTCACAATCCTCGAGACCATATAAAATCAACCCCCTTAGGGTCAAACGTGTCAAAGTGAAGCAATCTTGGAAAATTCTTGCACAAACCGTCTATAATAGCCTGCAAGTCCCAGAAAACTGCGAATATCAGCCACACTCGTCGGTCTAGGCCAGTTAGTAACTGCCTCAATCTTAGAGGGATCAACAGATACTCCTCTACTCGATACTACGTGGCCTAAAAATTCCACTTCCCTCAGCCAAAACTCACACTTGGAGAACTTGGCATACAGTCTCTGATCTCGTAGTATCGTCAAAACCTCTCGAAGATGTATAGCATGCAACTCCTCTGTCTTGGAATAAACCAAGATATCATCGATAAAAACAATCACAAAAGAGTCAATGAACCTCCTAAACACCGTGTGCATAAGGTCCATAAAAGGCCGCAGGAGCGTTAGTCAAGCCAAAGGACATAACTACAAACTCATAATGTCCATAACGCGTCCTGAATGCCGTCTTGGGAATATCCTCATCCCGAATCCTCAATCGATGATAGCCAGGATCTCAAATCTATCTTCGAAAAGATAGTGGCTCCCCTCAACCGATCAAACAAGTCATCTATCCTGGGCAAAGGATACTTGTTCTTCAACAGTAACACTGGTTCAACTCTCTGTAATCAATGCATAAACGCATAGAACCGTCTTTCTTCTTCACAAACAACAGGGGCTCCCCACGGCGAAACACTTGGGCGTATAAACCCCAAGTCTAAAAGTCCTCGAATCGGCTCTGGAGTTCTTTCAACTCGGCAGGTGCCATACGATATGGTGCTTTGGACAATGGAGTCGTCCCCAGGAGCAACCTCAATCGAAAATCAAACTGTCTCACCAGGTGGCAAACCGGGTAACTCATCAGGGAAAACATCAATGAAATCCCTCACTCTCGGCACGGAACTCAAACTAGCCTCCTGGTATAGAAGTGTCAACCACACTAGCTATGTAACCCAAGGCTCCATCACTTAGAAGCATACTAGCTTCTAACATCGATATCAAAGTGGGTCCGATCTACTACTAGTCCCACGAAAACGTACACTAGCCCACATGGACTCATAAAATCAACCACTCTCTCTGTACAATCAATAGTGGCACGATTAGGCGATAGCCAATCCATACCCAAAATCACATCAAAATCGACATAGGCATGATAATCAAAGTAGCATGCAAACAACAACCCATAAAACACAAATCATCGTGCTAATCATACTATCAGCAATAATAAACTTCCCCCTTTGGGGTAGAAACACGCATCTCAAACCCTAACGGTGCGGACTCAAGCATAGCCGACTCAACAAATGCAGAAGAAATAAAAGAGTGGCTAGCTCCCGAATCAAATAAAACAAAGGCCGAATGGCCTAAAAGCGATCAGTGCAGGTAACTACAGGACTGCACCTCTGCCTCCTCTCTAGTAGCATAAACTCGGGCTACGATTCGAGCGGTGGAGGCGGTGAATCGACGTGGCGGTGGAGGAAATCTCGGTGGTGGTGGAGGTAAAATCCGTGGCAGCCGAACAACAGGTGGAAGTTGAAGCTGCGTGCCTGACCACCCTGACCTCTACCTCTAAAGCGTCCTCTGCCCGGCCCCGACCTCTGCCTCGGTCATGACCTCTACCTCTAACCGGAGGAGCATACAAAGCAGGTGGTGCCTGATAAGGTCTCTCGCGCATACCCTGACCTGGGTAACCATATTGTGGTGGATGAGCCTGATAAGTCCTACAGGACCTAGATAGGTGACCCTCCTGACCACAAGTAAAACACCTAAGTGGTAGGGGAGCCTTCCTCTGTGCTCTCCTTTGTCCAAATCGAATCCCACCCCTAGTCTGCTGCCGACATCGTCTTCTCTGTTTGTGGCGGTGGTACTCGACCAAGACGGTCATCCTCCACCTTCCTCTTATGAGAGGAAGTCTCTCCGAGAGCGACTAGTTTGCCCTTCCTTTCTTGGATGCCAAATCCAAAGAAAGGGCAAACTCTAAAGCCTCGCTCATAGGTAGTCGGACGCAGGGTGCGTAAAAAACCCCTAATCTCGGCTCTCGGCCCTACCAAAAATCTCCTCATCTTGCTCTCGGGATCAGCAATCCGTCCAGGAGCAAATCTAGACGATCGGTCAAACTCTCGCTCATACTCGGCCACCGAGCTATCACCCTGTTTCAGGGTCACAAATTCCACCTCCAATCTATCTCTCAAATCAGTGAGAATAGTATTTCTCATAAAATTTCTCACGAAATACCTTCCAAGTAACCTCCATAGTCAAAGAAAGTGACCTATGGAGACCTCTCCACCAATATAGAGCATCATCAACCAAAGAATACGTACCACAATGGACCTGCAGATGATCTGGGCACCTGATAAACTCGAAAGCTCTCTCAACTCTATCAATCCAGAGCTCAGCAAAAGATGGATCCAAAGACCTACCGTTAAACTCACCAGGTGCATGTCTACTATACTCTCTCAAAAATCTAGCAGCCTCGGTAGATCCAACCTGATCAACTGCCACGTCAGCTGGTCTAGGTGGTGGTACAACAGGCAATACTGGTCTACCAGCATCTCGCAATAATCCCAGATAATCCTCCTCAGAAATATAAACTCCTCGCCCCTGAACAGGTGGCGGTACAATAGGAATCACTGGCGGAGGTACTATAGGAATCACAGGTGGAGGTGGTGGTGGAGGTGTAGGGCTCCGAGCTCTGCCTCTACCTCTACCTCTCACTCCAACTCGTCTAGCCCCTCTTCTAGGAGGCATACTGAAATAAAGTCAATAAAACAAGATAAGTCACTTGTAAAAGAGGATTCACCACTCTTTTACCAAATCGAAATGAAATGCGAGTTTAAAGATAAGGTCTAGGAATACCTGGTGCTGCTGATCTCAGATGTTGACTTTCGAGAATGGACTTAAAACAAAACATGAAATACAAACATGCATCGCATGTAGTCTACAGAACCCGTCGGCTCTGATACCAACTGTGACGACCCGTCACTTTTAAATAAATTAAAATCAGAGAAAACAGCGGAAGTCTTTTAATTTACGAAAAATTGGCGTGGTTTTGTTTGAAAATTGGCATGCCGAAAACTGTTTACATCCTAATTTTCACATCTAATAAAATCTCATGGACTTTAAGTCCAAATCAGGAGTTCAAATGTTTCATCACATAAAAACCACATCAAAAGCTCTTATGAGCTATATACAACATCAAAGTGTTTGAAAATTCATAAAGTATTAACATATACTTTACAAAACCAACAAGTCCATCTCGAGGCCAGGCATCCCTCGATCACGCAGACCACCTCCTTCTCCTCGACCTCTAGCCAAGGCATTACCTGAAATTGGTTGTAATATCATGAGCTAACAAACTAAGCCCAGTGAGAATAATAAGCATAAAAAGTAAATATAGACCTCAAACTCGCATTCCGATTTGTGTCCAATAAACCGACACAATCCTTCCTAGAATTCTCCAAAGTCTAGGTCATTCTAAGTCATATTTTCCATTTGATGAAACTAATTAGCACACTTAGGCTAATTGTTCATCCTTTAACTTGTTATAACATAAAGTAAGAAAAGTAAATGACTTTGCAAAAAAAAAAAAAAAAAAAATATAACATCTCGACTCTCTTTCTCATCTATCATATGCATAAAAGTAATGAGTACATCCATAGGATACGCAATTGCCATTTATGCATGTAATGAAGGTAATGTGGATTTTTACAAACTATCCACCCTTATCCTTATGCATGAAGGTAATGTGGGAATCCACTCATCCACCATTCAACCTTATGCATGATGAAGGTAATGTGGGAATCCACTCATCCATCATTCACCTTATGCATGAAGGTAACGTGGGAATCCACTCATCCACCGTTCCTTTCATTCTTTTCATTCTTTTCTTTTTCTCTTTTCAATGATGCGAGATGTTGTAGTATAATAAATAATGGTGCAAAATGTTATGCATATGCTTGCATATGCTTGTACAATTAAATAAAGTAAAGTAAATGATAAAGTAATTAAGATACACATAAGGTAAATGGGCATAAGTAAAGACATAAAGTAAATGACAAAAAGTAAAATAACCGAGAAACTCGAATGAACGATATGACGATCGAACTCCGACATTAGTAATAAGATTAGAATCATAATTTAAACGATTAACCTATGTCCTCCTGGATTCTATACTTCCAAATAACCCGAGGTTCTATTAACCGTTTTAAATTACAAGTTGGATCATTTTGACTTCAAAATAATCCAACCTTAGTTTCATAACGAAACTAAGTTAGAATCTTCTAAGATTCAAAGTCTTTCTCGAGAATTTCTAAGTTCTCACTTAAAGGATTAACTCTTAATCCTAAGGGCACTAACTCACAACCCTCTAATCTTAGGTTCGGATTCTAATCTTAGTTTCAAACTCTCAAACCATCACACTAGTTTGCTTTCCATATTTAATTTAAATGCTAACTATTCTCACCTTATTAATAAGATGATTTAGCTCCTAAGTTCGAAGGAGCGATCAACCACGAAGTTCAAAAACACCTACAAACGAATTACATCGTAACAATCAATAACGAAACCAACTATCATTCAAACAATTACTAAACATACAAAGCAACGAAAACCCAATAAAACCCACAAAGAGGCCCACGGCCCTATCATCAAAAACGAGTCTCGGTTTGGTTTTTCGGCTTTTTGGCAATTCAAAATACGTTTTGAGTTGGTTTTAATCAAATTCGATAATCCCAATTTCAATGGGTATCGATGAATAGTGTTTTTGAACATTAATCCCTTTCCCGAATTGAATTTAAATAAACATTCATTCATTAATTTCTAACCCATTTTCAATCCCAAAAGGGTAAATTTCAAACGGAAAGGGTTTCGACTGAAACTCGGTTTTAGGGTTATGAAATAGTTTCCAAAAACACATAAAACTACTCCCGAATTGACAAACACCGGAGTTTCACGGCAAGAAATCGAAAGAACACAAAAGCTTGAATCAATTTCCATGGAAGTTCAATGAGAATTCGAAATCTAGGGCTTACCTTAGAGAGTTGGAAACGTTCCAAGAGTGGAATGGGTAGAAAGGTCTCGGCGAGAGCTTTCCAACGCATCCGAAATCACGCAAAACGGCCAAGAAACGAGCCGGGCGACCGTTTCTTCCTCTTCTCTTTTCTTCCCTTTGTTGCTCGGGTTTGGAGAAGAAAATGGTGATGTTTTGGTCAAAAATGAGTCAATGACTCATTTAAAGAAGATGACAAATAGTAAATAGATATTTAGGAAGTTGGAAATTACGATTTTGCCCTTTTTAAGACTTTTGGCTTAAAACGAATCCCGAACATCTCAAACTAACCCAATGGTGATTAATAATTATTAATTGGCCCGTTAATAATTATTAACACCATTAAAACGTAATTAAATAAATAAAGCCATTAAAAGGAATTAAAATGAAATAAATTGCAAATTTCTAATTTAATAATAAATAAATGAACTTAATTACTTGAATTAAAATAAAATAAATAAATAAATAAATAAAATTTTATCACAAAAATAACGGGACGTTACAGTGATCAATAGAAGTCGTGGCGCCACTTGTTCATGTCTCGAATCAGTACATCAAGGGAGTTTCCTAAAGTTCCTAAAATATTTAGGTATCGCACTGATACTGTTAATTTATAGGAAAGTCATGAATTCCATCTCGTGAAAATGAGTTCCCAGCTACTTATCTAGCCATGTTCCCAAAACAGAAGTGTATTGAGCGTTCTTACAGATCGCTCTCAACCATGTGAATCAAAGAACATAACTCCATAAATAGGAGTCCACATTTCACTCAGGATTGAGATCTATCACGGTTGATAAACTTAGTTTGATTGTGACGACCCGTCACTTTTAAATAAATTAAATCAGAGAAAACAGCGGAAGTCTTTTATTTTAAGAAAATTTGGCGTGGTTATGTTTGAAAATTTGCTGGCCAAAACCTGTTTACATCTTAATTTCAAAATCTAAAATACACAAGGAACATTAAGTTCCTATCCAGGAATTCAAAATGATTAAAATCATAAATCAACGACAATAAGCTCTTATGAGCTAATTACAAAATACAAATCATCAAAATGATATAAAGTTCACAAAACCATGTACATGGATTTTACATAACACATAGTCCATCTCCATCATCATCATCATCCTCTCGATCAAGCGCGCACCAGCTCCTCTTCCACGATCCCAAACATTACCTGAAATGTTTGTAATATCATGAGCTAACAACTTAAGCCCAGTGAGAATAATAAGAATAAAAAGTAAGAATAGACCTCAAACTCGCATTTCGATTTGTGTCCAATTAACTGACACAATCTTTCCTAGAATTCACCAAAGTCTAGGTAATTTTATTCCATATTCTCCAATTGATGATACAAACTAGCACACTTAGATTGTTCATCCATTAACTTGTTATAACATAAAGTAATAAAAGTAAATGACTTTGCATAAAATATAACATCTCGACTTTCTTTCTCGTCTATCATATGCATAAAAGTAATGAGTACATCCCGTAGGTTACGCATTCGCCATTTATGCATGAAATGAAGGTAATGTGGATTTTTACAAACTATCCACCCTTATCCTTATGTATGAAGGTAATGTGGGAATCCACTCATCCACCATTCAACCTTATGCATGATGAAGGTAATGTGGGTATCCACTCATCCACCATTCAACCTTATGCATGAAGGTAACGTGGGTATCCACTCATCCACCGTTCCTTTCATTCTTTTCTTTTCTCTTTTCAATGATGCGAGATGTTATAATATAATAAATAATGGTGCAAAATGTTATGCATATGCTTGCACAAATAAATAAAGTAAAGTACGATTATTAAATAACCGAAACAAGCATAAAGTAAAGCGGCATAAAGTAAAGAACATAAAGTAAAGGGCATAAAGTAACATAGATAGAATCCCGGATGAACGATTTATCGATCGAACTCCGCTAACAATAATAAAAGTAAAGGTCAAAACATAACGATTAACCTAAACTTTCAAGGATTCTAAACTTCCAAGTGAACCATTCTAAACTCCGAAACTAATCTAACTTAGAATCTTCTAAGATTCGAGGTTTTCAACAAGAAATCCTAAGTTTCTCGCCTAAAGGATTAACTTCAAATCCTAAGGCACTATCTCACATCCTCTAACCTTAGGTTGGATTCTAGTCTTAGTTCCGATTCTACAAATCAACGTACTTATTTGCTTTCTATAGTTACTTTAAATTCTAATCATTCTCACCTTAGCCAAATAATTCCAAATCTCCAATTTCCACGAAACAACCACCGAGCAATTGCACCTACAATTCACCGATTGTACAACATATTACAATTCATAACTAATATGCGAACAAATGTGCAATTTCGGGTGAATAGTGATTTCGGATGAATAGTGTCTCGGGTGAATAGTGTTTTCGGGTGAATAGTGTTTTTCGAAAATCCGGGCTCAAAATCGTCATTTTTCATGATAGAAATTCATGATTTCAACTTCAAATCTCATTTATAATCAAAAACGAACAAAACCACCAAAAAAGTTTTGAAAACTTACTTTTTGGGACTTCCCTTAGAGAACGGGAAACTTCGAAAAGGTAGGTTGGATAGGTAGCCCTCGTCCCTACCAATCCAACACAACCGAAATCAAGCCAATCCATCGAGAAACGAATGAGAAACGAAGAAAATAAAAACTTCATCAATGGAGGAAATGAAGGTCACGGTGGAAGAAAAGAGAAGGAGAGGAAAAAATGAAGTAATCTTGTCAATTTTGGATTTTTAAAGATAAATGAATAGTGAATTTAGATATTTTAAGAAATTGGAAATGACGGTTGCGTCCTTTTATGACTTTTGACTTCTAAATCGAAACCCGATGCTCTTAAATAAATCTAAAGGTGATTAATAATTATTAATTGGCCTATTAATAATTATTAATGTCACCGAAACGAATTTAGAGCATTAAAACGATTAAAACGAATTTCGGTCGAAATTAACTACTAAAATCGAAATTACAAAATAATAATTAAACTAAATACTTAAATTGAAATAAATAAATAAATAAATAACATTAAATAAATAAAATTCACTTCAAAATAACGGGACGTTACATTGATATTCGATCATTTCTCGTAAACGGTACTAAGGAGAAATTTGATCGAACATCGTGGTCCTGTCTTATACAATCAACATTGCATATGATACTTCCATTTCATGTCTCCCACATGAATGATCAGGATTAGATCATTTGTCTATAAACAAAATGCGAAGCTATCAACAGTGTTACCAGGATAAGGTTCCCAAACGTTATCCATTTACTGTAGACACTTTTAAGTTACTCATCTCGACTTTAATCCTCTCGTATGACTCACATACTAAGTCGTGATTTCATAAGAGTAACTTAGGGTTTACTATTTGAATGTTTGATATTAATATATTTCCATATATTCCTAATATCATTAATTGAAGCAATCTAGATAATATAAAGAACTTATGTTTATTTATTTAATTTATTCGAAATAAATTATTATAATTAAATAATTACAAGTTCTAGGACACCATTCCTAACTGAGAGTTATTTGAAACTTGTGAGGCCGAGTATGGACTTAAAGAATTTAGAAAATTTCTCATGACATTGCTCTTAAATTAACTTTTTTCTCACTGGGCATAGCCTCATGATGCTACAATCTTTTTTTTCAGGTAATAAAAAGAAGAAATCTGGAAAATGACGGGGTCGTGGACGGTGACTGGTTGGGCTCGGATTTATAAGCCGGCGTGTTTATATTTCGTTCTTGTTTAGTGGACTATGGGATTTTATTTCCATTATTTATGTTGATTTTCATGTTTTTGCTTGTTCCAAAACTTTGAATAATTGATTTGAATTGTTTCGTTTTAAACTGAGCTCAAATAAAATTTTATTGACGGATTTTGGATTTGTGGAGATTTCATTGTGAACGAATTAAAGCTTTGTTTAGTTTGACTCTAAATGAGGAGTATTAAATTTGAGTTGCTGTTATTTATGTTTCCGCTGCATTTTTGTTAATTTTCATGTTTTGGGAATTTGGGATGTTACAAGATTTGAATTGTAATTCGTTGATCGATTGATGAATAGTAGGTGTCGGGTGTACATTGAAGTCTCGTTGGACCGTTGGACTATACTTTGACTTGCTAAGGTGAGAATAAATAGAATTTAAAGTAGCTTTAGAAATGGAAAAAGTTGATCGATTTGTTGGATTGGAAGTTGAGATTAAGGTTTGATTAGAAAGGATAAAAGAAAATAAGCTAACATGCTAGGCTTGGATGTAGTTCAAATTGAGTAAGAGAATTTATATATTTCTCGAGGGAAGCGTTTAACTTTTGGAAGTTCTAAGTCTAGAACATTTCCGGAGTTTAGGATGAATTATTGGAAGTTGAAGGATTCAAGTTTAATGGGATGGTTAAGGAACTTGAATATGGAATTTTGGATGATTATTAAAAAGAATAGAATCTTTTGAAGTGGAGAGTTTACTATTAAAGTTCAGAACTTGCGTTTATTAAAGTATCGTTGGTTCGATTTACTTATTGTTTTTCTGAAATTCCTATTTATTTACTTTATGTATAAGAAAATCTATGATCCATTTACTTCATGCCTTCGGTTACTTTAGCATTCATATTTATGTTTATTTACTTTTGAAAGCATATGCATAGCATCTTGCATCATTGAATTGAGAGGAAAGTGAGATAAAAGGTGAATGCGAAACCTACGAATGTTTTCATTACCTTCATTCATAAAAGGTGAATACGAAACCTACGGGTGTGTTCATTACCTTCATTCATAAATGTGACGACCCGTCACTTTTAAATAAATTAAATTCAGAGGAAACAGCGGAAGTCTTTTAATTTACGAAAAATTGGTGTGGTTTTGTTTGAAAATTGGCATGCCGAAAACCTGTTTACATCCTAATTTTCAAATCTAACAAAATCTCATGGACTTTAAGTCCAAATCAGGAGTTCAAATATATAATATCATAAAACATCAACATTAGGCTCTTAGGAGCCAAATACAAAATACAATTTCTTAAAGTTCATCAAAATAAGACATAAACTTTACAAATCCATTAGTCCATCTCGAGGTCAGCATCCCTCGATCACGCAACCACCACCTCCTCCTCCTCGACCTCTAGCCAAGGCAATACCTGAAATTGGTTGTAATATCATGAGCTAACAAACTAAGCCCAGTGAGAATAATAAGTATAAAAAGTAAAGATAGACCTCAAACTCGCATTTCGATTTGTGTCCCAATAATCCGACACAACTCACTCCTAAAGTCCTCTAAACTCTAGGTAAAAGTATTTTATACTTTCTAAGGATGATATTGCTAATAATCGTAGCCAATACTCATCCATTAACATCATTATAATGTAAATAAGTAAAATAAACACACTTTGCACAACATACAACTTCTCAATTCTCTCCTGCATCTATCATAACCATGAATGCATGAGAGCATCCCGTAGGATTTCGCAATTGCCCTTTTTATGCGTGAATGAAGGTAATGAGTACATCCCGTAGGATTACCATTCAACCTTATGCATGAGGAAGTAATGCGTACAGCCCGTAGGTTACCATTTAACTCCCTATGCATGAAGAAGTAATGCGTACAGCCCGTAGGCTACCATTTAACTTCTTTTCTTTCACATTCTTTCTTTTCTCTGAAGGTGATGTGAACTCCACGTAGGGTTCATCCATCTTCCTTCTTTTCTCATTCACTTTCTTTTCTTTTCACTTTCATTCTTTTTCACTTTCATTCTTTTTCATGAATGTTGCGAGAATGGTATGATGCAATATGATATGCATATGCTTGCATATCCTTGTAAAAGTAAATAAGTAAAGTGCGGAATTAAAGTAATCGTAAACAAGCATAAAGTAAAGGACAAAATGTAAATGACATAAGATAAAAGTAGATAAGCATCTCGGATGAACGATATATCGATCGAACTCCGGTATCAATTAATAAAATTAGAAACATAACTTAAACGATTAACCTATGCCCTCCGGATTCTAAACTTCCAAATAATCCGAGGTTCTATTAACCGTTTTAATTACAAGTTGGATCTTTAACTTCCAATGATCCAAACTTAGTTTCACATCGAACCTAACTTAGAATCTTCTAAGATTCAAATCTTTCCTTGAGAATTTCTAAGTTCTCACTTAAAGGATTAACTCTTAATCCTAAGGGCACTAACTCACAACCCTCTAATCTTAGGTTCGGATTCTAATCTTAGTTTCAAACTCTTCAAACCGTCATACTTGTCCGCTTTCTATAGTTACTTTAGATACTAACTATTCTCACCTTAGTTAAAAGATGACTTTGCTCCTAAGTCCGAAGGAGCAATCAACCACGAGGTTCAAAAACACCTACAAACGAATTATATCGTAACAATCAATAACTTTACCAACTAACGATTAAACAACCACTAAACAAGCAAAAAGACGAAAATCCACCAAACTTCCCCCTTGAGGCCCTCGGCCCTCTCATCAAAATGAGTCTCGGGTTTGGTTTTTCGGCTTTTTGGCAAATCAAATACGTTTTGAGTTGGTTTTAATCAAATTCGATAATCCCGAATTCAATGGGTATCGATAATTAGGGTTTTTGAACATTAATCCCTTTCCCGAATTGAATTTAAATAAACATTCATTCATTAATTTCTAACCCATTTTCAATCCCAAAAGGGTAAATTTCAAACGGGAAGGGTTTCGACTGAAACTCGGTTTTAGGGTTATGGGATAGTTTCCAAAAACACTTAAAACTACTCCCGAATTGACAAACACCGAGTTTCACGGCAAGAAATCGAAAGAAAACAATGAAAACTCCATTAAAACACTATTTGGAGTTAGGGTTTGAAACTTCACTTACCGAGAACTCCTAGGATCTCGAGAGAAACGGACGATGGCTAGGTGGGAAATGATCCTTGACCCGAGGGCTTTCCGAAATATCCAAGCTTGAGTCGATCCGGCAAGAAACGAACAAAACCCAAATTTCTCTCTTCCTTCTTTGATGCTCACGGGTGGGGAGGGAATTTTTGGAAACTTTGGTCAATTTTTTGAGTCAATGATGATATAAAGAAGATGAAGCAAATAGTGATTTTAGATATTTTGCAAATTGGGTAATTACAACTTTGCCCTTTTATGACTTTTGGCTTAAAACGAATCCTGAACATCTCAAACTACCCCAATGGTGATTAATAATTATTAATTGGCCCGTTAATAATTATTAATACCATTAAAACATATTTAAATAAATAAAGCCATTAAAATGAATTAAAATGAAATAAACTATTAAATTCTAATTAAATAATAAATAAATGAATTTTAATTACTCAAATTAAAATAAAATAAATAAAAGTTTTTTTTTTATCACAAAATAACGGGACGTTACAATAAAAGGTGAATGCGAATCCTATGAGAGTTTTCATTACCTTCATTCATATTATCAGTGGAATTATATCATTGAGAAGAAGGAATTGTATATTCTGTTATGGAAAGTAAGATGACAAGGTGGTCCTAAGGGAGCTACTGAGACGACCCGTCACTTTTAAATAAATTACATTCAGAGAAAAACAGCGGAAGTCTTTTAATTTACGAAAAGTTGGTGTGGTTTTGTTTGAAAATTGGCATGCCGAAAACCTGTTTACATCCTAATTTTCAAATCTAATAAAATCACATGGACTTTAAGTCCAAGATCAGGAGTTCAAATATGTATATCATATAAACATCGACATTAGACTCTTAGGAGCCAAATACAAAATACAATTCATTAAAGTTCTTAAAGTTCATCAAAATAAGACATAAACTTTACAAATCCATTAGTCCATCTCGAGGTCAACATCCCTCGATCACGCAGCACCATCTCCCCTTCCACGACCTCTAGCCAAGGCATTACCTGAAATTGGTTGTAATATCATGAGCTAACAACTTAAGCCCAGTGAGAATAATAAGCATAAAAAGTAAAGATAGACCTCAAACTCGCATTTCGATTTGTGTCCAATTAACTAACACAAACAATCCTAAAGTTCTCCAAACTCTAGGTAATTCTATTTCCATATTCTCCAAGTGATGATACTAATTAGCACACTTAGTCTAATTGTTCATCCATTAACTTGTCATAACATGAGTAAGAAAAGTAAATAAATAAACTTTGCATAAATATAACATCTCGATTCTCTTTCTCGTTTATCAAATGCATAAAAGTAAGGAGTACATCTCGTAGGATACGCATTCGCCATTTATGCATGAAGTGGAGGTAATGTGGATTTTTTTTACATACTATCCACCATTATCCTTATATATGAAGTAGTGTGGGCAATTATCATGTCCCACCAATACTTATGTATGAAAGTAGTGTGGGCAATTATGGTGTCCCACCAAAACTTATGCATGAAAGTAGTGTGGGCAATTATGGTGTCCCACCAAAACTTATGCATGAAAGTAGTGTGGACTTTCTCGTATTCCACCATTAACCTTTCGTTTTTCTTTCTCACTTTCTTTTCTTTTCAATAATGCGAGATGTTATGCATATGCTTGCAAAAGTAATAAAGTAAATGTAAATGATAAAGCAACTGAAACAAGCATAAAGTAAAGGGGCATAAAGTAAAGAACATAAAGTAAAGGGAATAAAGTAAAATAGATAGAATTCCGGACGAACGATATATCGATCGAACTCCGCTAACAATAATAAAAGTAAAGGTCAAAACATAACGATTAACCTAAACTTTCAAGGATTCTACACTTCCAATAATCCAAAGTTCTATTAACCATTCTTTATCAAAGTCTTGGATCCTTTAACTTCCAAATGATCCATTCTAAACTCCGAAACTAATCTAACTTAGAATCTTCTAAGATTCGAGGCTTTCATTGAGAAATCCTAAGTTTCTCGCCTAAAAGATTAACTTCAAATCCTAAGGCACTAACTCACTCCTTTTAATCTTAGATTGGATTCTAATCTTAGTTTCCGATTCTACAAATCATTATACTTATTTGCTTTCTATAGTTACTTTAAATCCTAACTATTCTCACCATAATTAAAAGATGACCTTGCTCCTAAGTCTGAAAAGAGCGATCACACGCGCGGTTCAAAAACACCTACAAAAGGATTAATATCCTGAAAATTAATAAATTACCAACTAACGATTAAACAACGATGAAACAAGCAAAAAGACGGAAAATCCACCAAACCCCCATCAAAGAGGCTCTCGGCCCTCCCTATAAAAAGGGTCTTGGGTTTGGTTTTTCGGCTTTTTGGCAATTTAAATACGTTTTGAGTTGGTTTTAAGCAAATTCGATAATCCCGATTTCAATGGGTATTGATAATTAGGGTTTTTGAACATTAATCCCTTTCCCGAAATGAATTCAAATATGCAATTATCAAGAATCTATAACCCAAATTCAAACCCCAAAGAGAAATTTTCAAACGGGAAGGGTTTCGACTGAAACTCGGTTTTAGGGTTATGGGATAGTTTCCAAAAACACGTAAAACTACTCCCGAGTTTACAAACACCGAGTTCTACAACACGAAATCAAAGAAAATCAAGTAAAACTCCATTAAAACACTATTTGGAGCTTAGGGTTTCAAGAAAAACTTACCGAGAACTCCGTATAATACGAGCGGCAAGTACGAAGGCTGGGTGGAAAATGATCGTAGGATCGATACCTTTCCACTGGAATGAGAATCGAATCGATCCGGAAAGAAACAAACGAAATCGAAATTTTCCTTTTCTCTCTTAGAGACCCACGGGTATGGAGGGGAAAAATTGAGAGGATTTTGGTTAAATTTGAGTCAAGATGTGTTTTTAAAGACAAATGAATAGTGTTTTTAGATATTTTGCAAATTGGGAAATTACGATTTTGCCCTTTTATGACTTTTGGCTTAAAAACGAATCCCGAACATCTCAAACTATCCCAATGGTGATTAATAATTATTAATTGGCCCGTTAATAATTACTAATACCATTAAAACGTATTTAAATAAATAAAGCCATTAAAATGAATTAAAATGAAATAAATTACTAAATTCTAATTTAACAATAAATAAATAAACTTTAATTACTTAAATTAAAATAAAATAAATAAAAGTTTTTTTTTATCACAAAATAACGGGACGTTACAGCTACCATTACTTAACATTATTTGATTGAGATGTTATGCTTATGTAAAGATTATTTACTCATTTTAATACTTGTTTTAATGAGCTAATGGGTGAGGATTAGACTACGTATGCTAGTAATATCATATTGTATCGTACATTGTGATTGTGAATTATGTTAAGTCCAAATGAAATTAACATTATGTTATCGAACATAAAGGAAAGGTAAATCTTACATATAGTATGAGATATCAAAAGGATGAACTAGGAAGAGATTATGGGATATGAAAACATTCTTCCAAATATTTGAGAGTTAGTTTCTTGAGTTCGGGAGCTTTGGTAAAGGTTATATAAACTTTTGATAGCCTATGTTGCTATAGAGAAAAGAATTGAAACATTATGTCTAACATACATTTCTATAGAGAAAAATAATGAAATATGATGATTAGTCGAGTGCTATAAGGAAGAGGAAGGAATTTGAATTGTATAATGAGATAAGACAAGGGTGAATTGAACCTTGTATATTTATTATGTTATATGTAAGAGAACTAGATTCTCAATAAATTGGAATATCATGAATTTGGAGATTTATACTTGAATGTAAACCTTATGTATGGTATAAGGTATTGAAGAGAATGAAATAAATTTTATGTGTGTTATGAAACACATCATCCTAAAGGTTTGGAAGATAGTTCCTCAATTATTTGTGTGACGACCCGACTATTTTAAAATCATTAAAATTAAATACAGCGGAAGTCTTTATATTTTAAGAAAAATGGCATGATTATATTTGAAAATTGGCTAGCCAAAACCTGTTTACATCATAATTTCAAAATCTAAAATATACAAAAGCCCTTAAGAGCCATTTACAATATACAACTCCACAATATGTGAAAAATGCATAAAACATAGTCCATGGACTTTTATATAAAACCTAGTCCATCTCGAGATCATCATCCTTCGATCATGCAACACCATCTCCTTTCCCACGACCTCTAGTTAGGGCATTACCTGAAATTTTTGTAATATCATGAGCTAACAACTTAAGCCCAGTGAGAATAATAAGCATAAAAAGTAAGGTTAGACTTCAAACCCGTATTTCCGATTTGTGTCCAATTTACCTGACACAATCAATCCTAAAGTTCTCCAACTCTAGGTAATTTCATTCTATGATCTCCAAAGGATGATATTACTAACACTCGTAGTCAAATCCTCATCCATTAACTTGTTACGACATAAATAAGAAAAGTAAATAAACTTTGCATAAATATAACATCTCGATTCTCTATTCCATCGATCATATGCATGAAGGTAATGTAGGGTTCGCATTCACCCTTATGCATGAATGAAGATAATAGGTACATCCCGTAGGATACCCATTCAACCTTATGAATGAGGAAGTAATGAGGACGTCCCGTAGGATCCCATTCAACCTCCTTTTCTTTCTCACTTTCTTTTCTTTTTCTCTGAAGACGAAGCGGACATTCCCCTTAGGGTCCAACATTCTCCCTTCTTTCTTTTTCACTTTCTTTTCTTTTTCTGAAGGTGATGCGGACATTCCCCATAGGGTTCAACATTCTCCCATTATTTTCTTTTTCACTTTCTTTCAATGATGCGAGATGTTATGGTGCAAGATGTTATGCATATGCTTGCACAAAATAAATAAAGTAAAGTTCGAATATTAAAGTAGCCGAAACAATCATAAAGTAAAGGGGCATAAAGTAAAATAGATAAGAATCCCGGAAGAACGATATGTAAATCGAACTCCGCTACATTAATAAAAGTAAAAACATATCTTAAACGATTAATCTATTCCTTCAAGGATTCTAAACTTCCAATAAAATCCGAGGTTCTATTAACCGTTTTATTTAAAAGTTTGGATCTTTTAACTTCCAATGATCCATCCTAAACTTCGAAACGAATCTAACTTAGAATTTTCTAAGATTCAATGTTTTCCTCGAGAACTCCTAAGTTCTCACTTAAAGAACTAGCTCCTAATCCTAAGGGCACTAGCTCGCTTCCCTCTATTCTTAGATTCGAATCCTAGTCTTAGTTTCAAATTCTACAAATCATTATACTTATTTGCTTTCTAAAATTACTTTAAATCCTAACTATTCTCACTTTAGTAAATGAAGATTTCGCTCCAAACTTCCGGTAAGGTGATCAAATCAAAGGTCCAAAAACACCTACAAATAATTATATCTAACAATTAATAAGTAAACATACATCAATCGATTGACAACTAAAGGCATAAAATGACGAAAAACCCCGAATATCCCAAAGGGTGCTCTCAGCCATGATAGGGAAAAATAGGCCTCAAGTTTGGTTTTCTGGCTTTTAGGCAATTTAGATGTGTTTCGAGTTGGTTTCAAGCAATTTTGATATTCCCGATTTCAGTGGGTATCGATAATTAGGGTTTTTAAAAAATATGCCAAATCCTGAATTGAATTACAATAACAATTTATCAATAATAAATAACCCTTATTCAAACCCCGTAAAGTAAATTTCAAACGGGAAGAGTTTCGACTGAAACTCGGTTTTAGGGTTAAGGGAAAGTCAAGTAATAGTTACCCAATAAGTTTTCCATCAACATTCAACAATAAAATTGGAAGGGGATGAGAGTTTTGGCCAAGAACTCAAAATCTTGAATCAATTTCCATGGAAATACTATGAGAATCCGAAATCTAGGGCTTACCTTATAGATTTGGAAACGTTCCAAGAGTGGAATGGGTAGAAAGGTCTTTGTGAGAGCTCCAACGCATCCGAAACCACGCAAAACGGCCAAGAAATGAAGCCGGGGCAACACTTTCTTCCTCTTCTCTTTTCTTCCTCTTGTTGTTCGGGTTTGGAGAGAAAATGGATGAGTTTTTGGTCAACTTTTGGGTCAAAGCAATTTAAAGAAGATGAAGTGAATAGTAATTAGATATTTAGGAATTTTGGAAATGACGGTTGCGTCCTTTTATGACTTTTGACTTATAGGGAAACTCGAAGTTCATAAACTATCCCAATGGTGATTAATAATTATTAATTGAAATGATTATTAATACCATTAAAATGAAATTAAACTAAAAAGGTAATTTAAAAAGATTTAAACCGAAATAAACTACCAATTTCTAAATTACCAATTCTAAAATAGACTTTAAATGCTTAAATTAAAATAAAATAAATAATTTTTTTTTACTTCAAAAGTAACGGGACGTTACAATTTTGAAGAGTTAGTAAGTAAAAGTGAAATACTTGATACAAACCCTTTTTGGTGGTTGAAAGGTAAGCGTATGTGAGTTTTACTTGGACACAAATCCGGATGCGGGTTTGGGGTCTATAGTTACTATATATTCTATTTATTTTCACTGGGCTTGTTGTTAGCTCATGATATTACAAACATTTTCAGGTAATATTCGGGGTCATGGAAGAGGAGCTGGTGCGGCTTGATCGAGAGGATGTGATACATAGATGGACTAGATACATTTTAAAAAGTCCATGGACTCATTTTGTTTTATTTTGTGTCTTTTTAGATGTAAATTTGTATATAATGTAACGTCCTGTTATTTTGTGATATAAAAAAAAATTATTTAATTTATTTTAATTTAAGTTATTAAAGTTTAGTTCAGAATCGTTAATTTAGAATTTAGTAGTTTATTTCGGTTTAGATCCTTTTAAATTACTTTTTTAGTCTAATTTCATTTTAATGGTATTAATAATTATTAACGGGCCAATTAATAATTATTAATCACCATTGAGATAGTTTAAAAGCTTCGGGTGTTTCGATTTATAAGTCAAAAGTCATAAAAGGACGCAACCGTCATTTCTAAAATTCCTAAAATATCTATTTACTATTCACTTCATCTCCTTAAATTTCCTTTGACAAAAAAAAAAACACAAAACTCTTTCATTTTCTCTCCAAACCCGAGCAACAAGGGGAAGAAAAGAGAAGAGGAAGAAAGTGTCGCCCCGGCTTCGTTTCTTTGCCGGTTTGAGTGATTTTAGATGTGTTGGAAAGCTCTCGCGGAGACCGTTGTACCCATTCCACTCTTGGAACGTTTTCAACTCTCTAAGGTAAGCCCTAGATTTCAAATTCTCATTGTATTTCCATGGAAATTGATTCAAACTTTTGAGTTTTTGGCCAAAACTCTCATCCCCTTCAAATTTTGTTGTTGAATGTTGATGGAAAAATTATTGGGTAACTATTACTTGACTTTCCCTTAACCCTGAACCCGAGTTTCAGTCGAAACCCTTCCCGTTTGAAATTTACCTTTCGGGGTTTGAATATGGGTTATTTATTATTGATAAATTGTTTATTATAATTCAATTCGGGAAATTTCTTAATGTTTAAAAACCCGGTTTATCGTTACCCATTAAAAACCGGCATTTCCAAAGTACTTGAAATCAATCCAAAACACCTCTAAATTGCCTAAAAGCCGGAAAACCAAACCCGAGACCTATTTTCTTGTTTTGGCCGAGAGCACCTTTGGGAAATTATGGGGTTTTTCGTCGTTTTAAGCTTTTAAATGTCATTTGATTGTTATTTGGTAATTATTGATTGTTAGATGTAAATCTAATTGTAGGTGTTTTTGGACCGATTGCTTGATCGCTCTAACGGTTTTAGGAGCGAAGTCTTCTTTTACAAAGGTGAGAATAGTTAGGATTTAAAGTAATTTTAGAAAGCGAATAAGTATAATGATTTGTAGAATTGAAAGCTAAGACCAAGATTTGAATCTAAGAATAGAGGAAACTGAATTAGTGCCCTTAGGATTAGGAGCTAGTTACTTGAGTGAGAACTTTAGAGTTTTTCGAGGCAAACATTGAACCTTAGAAAGTTCTAAGTTAGAATCGTTCCGGAGATTAAAAATGGATTATTGGAAGCTGAAAGATCCGAACTTTTAGATGGAATGGTTAAAGAAACTCGAAAATAGAACTTTGGATTTTATTTGGAAGTTTAGAATCCTTGGAAGTGTAGATTACTTATTTAAGATACAATCTTACTTTTATTTAATGTATCGGGAGTTCCATTTACTTATTGTTCTTCTGAAATTCCTATTTATTTTACTTTATGCATAAGGACATCTTTGATCCATTTACTTTATGCACTTTACTTTATGCCCTTTACTTTATGCTTGTTCGACTACTTTAACATTCACATTTACTTTTATTTACTTTTGCAAACATCTTGCATCATTGAAAGGAAAGGAAAGGAAAGTGAGAAACACAAAAGGTGAATGTGGATCCGACGGGAGTCCCCATTACATTCATGCATAAAAGGTGAATGTGGATCCGACGGGAATCTCGATTACCTTTGTGCATAAAAGGTGAATGCGAATCCTACGGGATGTCTTCATTACCTTCATGCATATTATCGATGGAATTATATCATGGAGAAAGAATTGTATATTTCATTATGAAAAGTAAGACAACAAGGAGAACTGAGATGTATGTTTATGTAAAGTTTATTTACTTTTCTTATTTATGTTGTAACAAGTTATTGGATGAGAATTAGACTACGTGTGCTAGTATTATCATCCTCCAGAGGTTATAGATCATGGAATTACCTAGAGTTTAGAGAACTTTAGGAAGGATTATGTAAGACAAATTGGACACAAATCGGAATACGGGTTGGAGGTCTAACTTTACTATTTGTTCTTATTATTCTCACTGGGCTTAAGTTGTTAGCTCATGATATTACAAAATTTTAGGTAATGCCCTGGCTAGAGGTTGTGGGAGAGGAGATGGTGTTGCGTGATCGAGGGATGATGACCTCGAGATGGACTAGGTGTTAGTAAAAGTCCATGGACTTAGTTTTTGGTGAATTTTATACATTTTTGGATTTGTACATTTGTAAATGGCTCATAAGAGCTTATTGTCTTTAATTTTATGATTATAAGTCTTTTGAACTCCTGATTAGGAACTTGAAGTTCCTTGTGTTTTCTTTAGATTTTGAAATTAAGATGTAAACAGGTTTTGGCTAGCCAATTTTCAAACATAATCACGCCAATTTTCTTAAAATATCAAGACTTTTGCTGTGTTTTCTAATTTAAATTATTTAAAAGTGTCGGGTTGTAACATATAAGCTCATAGGAGCTTTTCGTCTTAACTTTTGTGATTATAAACTTCTTTAAACTCTGGAAAAGGAATTTCATTTCCTCACTTTTAAATTTTCTGATGTGAAAAATGTTTACAAGTTTTGGATAGCTAAAGTTTCAAACATATCCATGCCAAATTTTTATTAAATCCAAAGTCTTCCACTGAAATCTGATTTAAATTTTTTAAACGGAGTCGGCTCGTCACATTGTACTACCTGTAGCAAATTCTTTATTAAAAATGTGGAAATTATTCGTGTCGTTTCCATTCAATAGCTAAATTTTGAGGGTCCTAACTTCATCTTGATAACTTTTTCCATAACTTTTAATCTCTTTTTCATCAAATTGACCATTCCTAGTAGACTCTACTTTATAAAAAAAATAGATAGACATATTTAGAATTTTGTTAGTTTTTATTAACAATAAAAAAAGTTATGTAAGCTCAACTTTATAGATCTAACGTTTTAGGATTGAATCTTATTTATGACTAGTTCTATCTTTCTTTTGCCAACTTTTTCCCTCTCCTTATTTTACTTAAAATTTCTCCTTTTTCTTTTACTCTTCCTCTATCTTTCTCTATTTCACTCATAAGCTTTTTCCACCTCATTTTTATTTTCATCTTAAAAATTGAAACTTTAATTTTGTTACTAAAAAATGACCGAGGATTTGTCTTTTTCATATCCTACCAAGCAGACCTCAATTCTCATAAAAGATTGTTTTACAGAATCTAATTTTGGTTTCATTACATATTTATTTAAAATTAAAAAAAAAAATGGTTTTTTGAAGGTTGTTACAAGTTAGCACAGCGAAACTTTTTCAAATTAATTTAAATTAATTATTAATGGAATATACGGATCTACTTCATTGTCTACGTATTATCTCGTCAAGTCATTGTACCATATTCGTTGTATCATTTCAATCATTACATACCATTACTATACTTCATTTTATTTACACTGATTTTCAGGCTCAGAGTTGCTACATATCACCTTTCAGGTACCGACAGAGGTCTGGGACAAGGCAAGGCGGCTGTTGCTTGTTGAACCTTCGAGGCGAGACTTTTAGATGGGCTAGAGAGTCTAATGGTGTAACATCCCATTATTTGAGGTAAATTTTTTTATTATTATTAATTATTTTATTTATTTATTTAAAGTATTTAAGTTAATTTTGGAATTGACTATTTAGAAGTAAATAGTTAATTTCGTTTGGAAACCTTTTTAATCGTTTAATTAGCCTAATTGAGTTTCGATGGTATTAATAATTATTAATAGGCCAAATAATAATTATTAATCACCATTGGGCTAGTTTAAGTGCTTCGGGTTTCGTTTTAAAAGCTTAAGGCAAGAAAAGAACGTATACGTCATTTCCGAATTCTTAAATATCTAAACAAGATTCATCCTTCTCCTTTTTTAACTCAAAATTAGACAAAAATCATAAATTTCTTCTCATCTTTTCTTCCCAAACCCGTAGCTTAGAGAAAAAAAGAGGAGAGAAAGAAATTGTCACACCGGCTTCGTTTCTTGACCGTTTTCATCGTGCCTTAGCTCGTTGGAAAGCTCTCGAGACGTACTTTCTACCCATCCTAACAATCGAGGTTTTCATCTGTTCTCTCAAGGCTTTAAGGTATGTTTAAGTACAAAAACTAAAGCTTCAAATAGTGTTTTAATGGTGTTTTTGGTTTTAATCTTCCAATTCTTGCTTGGGAACTCGGAGATTTAGATCGAGGGAGTTGTTTTATGTATATTTAGAACTTTCCCTAAACCCTAGAATCGGGTTTGAGCCAAAAGCCATTTCTTTGAGTTATTCTCATTTTTATTATGATTAGGGTTTTGAAATTGTTATGTTATGATGTTTTTCTTAATTGTTCGGGATTGAACTTTTTACCTAAACCCTAAATCACGTTTACCCATTGATGTTACCAACCCCCAATGTGCCCGAAACCAACTCGAAATCTTTTTAAAGTGCTTAAAAATCCGGAAAACCAACTTCACCTTGAACTTCCTTTGAGCCGTGGGCTTCTTAATTTCTGGTTGTTTTGTCCCTTATTTTAGTATCGTGACTATCGTTGTTCGATTCGGTTAATTAATATACTTTAGGTGTATTTTAATTATAGGTTTTGTGCATCGTTCGTGATTTCGGTCAACCGGTGTTTCAGAGTTGACTTCAATTATAAGGTGAGTTTAAAATGGTTGCGATTACTTTTATGTTTTTGAATTGCTTGACGATTATGTTTGATTGAGGTTAAGAGGGTTAATAGACTTTAAAACTTTCCAAGAATGTATATAATTTGGGAGTTAAGGAAAGTGCATAAGGAAAATTAGTTAAGTTTGGTTGTTGTTTAAAGTGAAATGTCATTGGTGGATTAAGTTGTATTCTCAAGGAGGCTTAGGTTTCCGGAGTGTAATGTCCCGTTACTTTTAGAGGTATTTTATTTATTTATTTTATTTGTTAAAGCTTTTAAAGTTTAGTTTTAATTCAGTAACTTCGATTTTAGTAGCTATTTTCGTCCGAATTTGTTTTTAATCGTTTTAGTACTTTAAATTTGTTTTGGTGACATTAATAATTATTAACGGGCCAATTAATAATTATTAATCACCTTTAGATTTATTTACGAGCTTCGGGATTCGTTTTGAAAGCAAAAACAAAAGAGGGACGTAGGCGTCATTACCCGATTTCTTAAATATCTAAAAATCACTATTCACCTTCTCTTAAATAACAACACTTAGTCAAAAAAAATAGAATTCCTGCACCTTTTCTCCTCCTTGCTGCCGTGAAGACCAAAACCCTCCTCCCTTTTTTTTTGTTTTCTTTATTTCTCATCGGATCGTATCGATTCTACATCCGTTGGAAAGCCCTTGGCCCGTGGATCATTTCCAACCTACTCATCGTGATTTTTGCTCGTTTTCTCGTAGCTTAAAGGTAAGTTAAAGTTTCTAAATTTTGATGTGAATAGTGTTTTAATGGAGGTTTTGAGTTGTAATCTTCGAATTCGTTCACCGGAGCTTTAAGATATCAATCGGGAAAGTCGTTATAGTCTTTTTTAGGAACTTTCCCTAAACCCTAAAACCAAGTTTGAGCCGGAAACCCGTTCCTTGTGGTTTTCCTTCTTTTGGCTTGATTTAGGATGTTTAGTTTTTTTTTTGTTTTTGCTATTTTCTAATTGTTTCGGAATTGGTTTAATGCTCAAAACACTAAATTGCGAATACCCATTAAGTTTACCAATCTCCAAAGTACCCGAAACCAAACCAAAATGTCTTTAAAGTGCTTAAAATCCGGAAAACAAATTCCTTTTCTTCCTTTCCCTTGGGCCGTGGGCCTCTTGGCATAAGTTCCGGGTTGTTTTGTCTTTTATTTTAGTATCGTGATGATCGTTCTTCGATTCGGTTAATTAATATACTTTAGGTGTATTTAATTATAGGTTTCGTGCATCGATCGTGATTTTTGGTCAACCGGTGTTTCGGAGTGGACTTCGTTTACAAGGTGAGTTTAAAATGAAAGTTAGTTGTTTTTATGAATTAAGTTTCGTTATGTTGTTGTTTATCGAAGTTAAGCGGGATTTAGCTTCTTAGAAGTTAAGATTGGTTAGAGACTTTAATTCGGAAGTTAGTGGAGGAATTTTGGAACTATAATTAGTTCGATGAAAAGGAAACATCGGAGTGGTTTGAAAGTGTTACAAAGTGAATTGGAGATGATAGAGGAAAGTGGAATGAGAGTTACTTGAGTGGTTGAAAGTTAAAGTAGCTCAAGAGATACACTTGAGTGTTAACTCGTGTAATCTAGATAGTTAGGCTTCGTAATAACTTAGTAGGATTCTTGAGATTAACTAACTTTTAGGAAGCTTAACAGTTTGTAAAGTGGCTCATGATAGTATGTTGATTCGGATCCATACGTATCATGTTGCGAAATGGTGAAAGTCCTGATATCCGAAATGGTGAAAGTCCTGATACGAAATGGTGAAAGTCCTGATACTGAAATGGTGAAAGTCCTGATATCCGAAATGGTGAAAGTCCTGATACTGAAATGGTGAAAGTCCTGATATCCGATGATTGAGATATGGTACATGGTAGTACGTGGATTCGGATCCGTACGTACCATGGTATTATGATCTATGATACAGCACATGATAGTATGTTGATTCGGATCCATACGTATCATGGTGCGATGGTTGTGATATGGTACGTGGTATATTGATTTCGATCCATACAATAGTACGATACGATGAAACTTGTTTGGTAATAAAGATAGTTAATGTTATTTTTACCGATTCTTTAGAAACGTGTAGTGAGACTTAGTTGTGAATGTTAATTTTACTTTAAGTCTTTATTTCTATCTCATGGTATTGAATGACGTGTACGGGTGGCATTCTACTATCGATTGATTGTACGGAAATTGGAAGTGTGGATGTGGGTAGTATTGAGCATTATAGGCCTTTGGACACGATTTCGGTTATGAGATTTTGTTCATAGGATTACTTGCTTTCGTTTTACTCTCACTAGCATGTTATGCTAATGGTGCTACACTTAAAATTTTCAGGTAAACCTCGAGCTAAGAAGCGTGGTAGAGGAGGTGGAGCCGCGTGACTAATCGAGATGGTGTATGGACAATACTAAGAACTCATTTTGTTTAGCATTCATTGAAATGCTTGTAAATTATTCCATATTTACATAACTTGTGTCTTTTTGAGCCCGAAAGGGTATTTGTGTAAAATATGTCTATGTTTTATGGTCTAAATGTCTTTTGGAATGCAAAATTCCCGATTTATCGCTTTTTCTGGAAATTTGGGTTGTAAACAGGTTTTGGTTATTCGATTTTTAAATGAACCCATGCTGTTTTTCTTTAGAAATTGAGTCTTCCGCTGTGCATTTGAATTTAAAGAATTTAACGGAAAGCGGGTCGTTACACGTAGATTGGAGATGAGTATTAAATTACTCTGCTTATTTCGAGTGGTTATAAGGTAGTTAAAAGAGACTTTGGAATGATTCTTCGTGTAGAATCGAGTTAGTATGATATTATTAGCGGTGAGATTCGCTATTTAGTACTACCAAAGGGGAGTAGTACGTGTGGCGTTATGATACACATGGTTTGTGATTGGTGACTGTGAGGTCACGGTATGATTTATGTTTGGTGAAAGTGAGGTCAAGGTATGGTTTGTGATTGGTGACAGTGAGGTCACGGTATGGTTTGTGATTCACGACTGTGAGGTCACGGTGACAGTGAGGTCATGGGATGATTTATGTTTGGTGACAGTGAGGTCACGGTATGGTTTGTGATTGGTGATAGTGAGGTCACGGTGACAGTGAGGTCACAGTATGGTTTGTGATGGTGAGAGTGAGGTCACGATATGATTTATGTTTGGTGACAGTGAGGTCACGGTATGGTTTGTGTTTGGTGACAGTGAGGTCACGATGTGAATATGAATGGTGACAAGTGGTCACGGTTAAATTATAAAATGTGACAATGTGGTCACAATGTGAAATAACGTGTGGAATGAAGTAAATGATAGAAATTTACTTTGTTATTTACTTTGCTATTTACTTAGTTATGCTTTAGTACTATTTCGTTGTTTTACTACTTTATTTACGAGCTTGAATGTTTACTTTTCGAAATTAAGATATAGTAGAATGAGATTGATTATCTTATGTAAAGTACTTGGGAATATGAAATGGGTAGTAAGAGCACAATAGGATTTTTGGACACATTTTCCGATATAGGATTTGGTCCATAGGAGTGCTTGCATCCATCTTATTCTTACTAGTATTTTTATGCTAATGTTGCTACACTTAAACTTTTTCAGGTAATACTCTTAGTAGGGTACGAGGTGGAGGAGATGGTGTTGCTTTATCACTAGTGGATGGCTTTCGGGACATGGACTTTACGTGTATATTTTGGGGCATTCTACGAATGCTAGATGAAACATTATATGTTGTTGTCATTAAACTTATATTTTGTGGCTAATGAGAGCCTAAGATTGTTGTACATATTATCGAGTCCATTTCTTTTGATTTTGTCATTAAATGGAGTATGCACATCTTTGTTTTTACTTTCTCTGAAATGGGCCCATGTAAACAGGTTTTGATAGTTCATATTTTAAACGGTTCCATGCAATTTTTTTATAAAAACAAAGTCTTCCGCTGTTTTCTTCTGATTTAAAGATTTGAGAAAATTCAAGTCTTTACAGTTGGCATCAGAGCCTACAGGTTCTGTAGACCACATGCATCGCATGTTATTCATGTTTTGGTTCTAAGTCCTTGTCCAAAGCATCACTCGGATCAACGGCACCTGGTATTCCTTGAACTTTATTCTTAAGTGTTACTTTTCTTAGAAATGGAAAGTTATGAGGAGAGATTCTCCCTCATTGAATGTTGATTATAAATTGTGATATTTTCCCACCTCGTAAGAGCAACTAAGTGGCAGTGTTGATTGACTGATAGGCGGGGACCTTGGTATGAGGACTGTGGTTAGGCTTTATCATGTGTTGTTTGAAGGTTATGCACATTGTGTAGAGTGTGACATAGAGCTAGTGCAAGGGCGTCGAGATATTCCAAGAGATTGATCTTTCAATCAAGGTTCGATTTTGGTGTACTTGTTAGAGTAGATGTGTTAGTAGAACGCGTGACTAACGATTTACATGAAAAGAGGCATGTTGTGCCAAGATCTCGGTGATAAGGGATGTGATACCTAGTTCATTTGATTGTTTGTGAAAAAGTAATCGGTCTAACTTGAGTTTAGTGACCTAGATTGAGATAGGTATAAGTCCCTAGTCGGAGTTGTAAAAGTGAAGTTATTTTTAATTTTGGCATTTCAAGGGATTAGTGAAGTTGTAAATTGAGAGAGTGTTGCTACTCAAGATAGGGAGGTAGAACCTTTTGGAAGATGGTTCTGATGAGGATAGTGAGGTATTGTATCATTTGATCTTTGGTCTAGCCTTGTAGCTAGCATGTAATGAGTGTACCAATATGAGCCGGAATACTCGAGGTTGAGTTGCATTTTTCTACTCCGTTGTGAAATCTATTGTTGTGGATAGAGTGATTTATACCGATGATTTGTGTATTTTGGGTTGTTGTTTGCATGTTATGTTGATAGTGATGCCTATGTGTGACTTTGATATTATATTGGGTATGGATTGGCTGTCAGCCAACCACGCCAATATTGGCTGTAGTGCCAAGGTTGTGGATTTTATTGGTCCATGTGGGATTGGTTTTCGATTCTGTAGGACTCGAGGTAGAGTGTCTCCTGCAATCATTTCTGCGATTCAGGCTAGAGCTCTCTTGTGTGATGGTGCTATGGGTTATTTGGCTAGTGTAGTAGACACGTCTGTTAGTGTGACTACACTTGAGTCAGTACTGATTGTGAGGGATTTCACTGATGTTTTCCCTGATGAGTTACACGACTTACCACCGGTGAGAGAAATGGATTTTCATATAGAGGTGTTACCTGGGACGGCTCCATTGTCCAAGGCACCTTATCGTATGGCAGCAACTGAGTTGAATGAGCTCAAGAGTTAGTTACAAGGACTCTTAGATTTGGGGTTTATACGCCCTAGTGTGTCCCCGTGGGGAGCACCGGTGTTGTTTGTAAGAAAGAAAGATGGTTCAATGAGGTTGTGTATCGACTACCGAGAGTTGAACCAAGTTACTGTGAAAAATAAATATCCTTTGCCAAGGATTGATGATTTATTTGATCAGTTGAGAGGTGCTACTATATTTTCGTAGATAGATTTGAGATCCGGTTATCACCAGTTGAGGATCCAGGAGGATGATATTCCCAAAACCGCATTTCGTACACGATATGGGCATTATGAGTTTGTTGTTATGTCATTCGGTTTGACTAATGTGCCGACGGTTTTTATGGATCTTATGCAAATGGTGTTTAGGAGGTTCATTGACTCCTTTGTTATTTTTTTTTATTGATGACATTTTGATTTATTCTGAGACCGAGGAGTTGCATGCTATACACTTAGAGAAGGTTATGACTGTGTTACGAGAACAGAAATTGTATGCAAAGTTCTTTAAGTGTGAGTTTTGGCTCAGGGAAGTGGCATTCTTAGGCCATGTGGTCTCCAGTAAAGGGTTGATGGTGGATCCATCTAAAGTTGAGGCGGTTAGTACTTGGCTTAGACCAACTAGTGTGACTGAGATTCATAGTTTTCTTGGGCTTGCCGGTTACTATAGACGGTTTGTTCAAGACTTCTCAGAAATAGCATCGGCTTTGACACGTTTGACAAAGAAGGGAGTGGACTTTGTATGGTCTGAGGAGTGTGAAAATAGCTTTGAGGAACTCAAGAAGAGACTTGTGACAACACCTGTTCTTGTGTCACCCGATGATAGTGGTGGTTTGACGGTTTATATCGATGCTTCGAAGAGAGGTTTGGGTTGCGTTTTGATGCAACATGGGAAGCTTATAGCTTATGCTTCCTGTCAGTTGAAAGAGCATGAGAAAAAGTATCCAACTCACGATATGAAGTTGGCTGCGGTTGTACATGCTTTGAAAATTTGGAGGCATTACTTGTATGGTGAGAAAATATTGATATTCACCAATCACAAAAGCCTCAAATATTTCTTCACTCACAAGGAATTGAATATGAGACAACGACGATGGTTGGAGCTTGTGAAAGACTATGATTGTGATATTCAGTACCATCCCGGGAAAGCCAATGTAGTGGCGGATGCACTTAGCAGAAAGTTTTCGCAATTGTCTGTTTTACCAGTGAGATTGAGATGGGATATGGAGCGTGCTGAGATAGCCTTCCTTACTGCTGAGGTTACAGTGAGTTTGGCTAGTTTGACTGTAGGGCCTACTTTGAGACAAAGGATGATTGAGGCTCAGAGGAGCGAAAATCATTTACAGGTCAGTTTTATTGAGGCAGAGTCAGGTGTACCTAGCCACTTCAGTTTTTTCCTCTGATAGTGCTTTGATGTATCGTCAAAGACTATGTGTACCTTTGAGTTCGACTTTCCAGAAAGAATTGTTGGAGGAGGCTCACAATTCTATCTTTTCTGTTCATCCGGGTAGCACCAAGATGTATAGAGATTTGAGACAACATTATTGGTGGCCCGGGATAAAACTTGAGATCGCGGAGTTTGTGAGTAGATGTTTGACTTGTCAGCAAGTCAAGGCATTGAGAACGAGACCAGCGGGTTATCTTAATCCTTTGAGTATACCCGAGTGGAAATGGGAAGTAATCTCTATGGATTTTGTTTGTGTGTTGCCTAGAACATCCAAGGGGTATGATACCATTTGGGTGATTGTTGATCGTTTGACAAAATCCGCACACTTTTTACCGGGGAGGATCACTTATCCGGTTGAGACTTGGGCACAGTTATACTTGAGGGAGATTGTTAAACTGCATGGTGTGCCTGTCAGGATTGTATCAGCCGGGACACTAGGTTTGTGTCAAAGTTTTGGCAGAGTTTACATTCTGCCATGGGTACCGGTTTGGATTTTAGCATGGCCTTTCATCCTCAGACTGATGGTCAGATAGAGAGAGTTAACCAAATTTTAGAGGATATGTTGAGAGCTTGTGTTCTTGACTTTGGTGGTAGTTGGGACTGGCATTTGTACTTGGTAGAGTTTGCATACAATAATAGTTTCCAGGCTACCATCGAGATGACACCGTTTGAGGCACTTTATGGTAGAAAGTGTCGTTCTCTTGCTCATTGGGATGAGGTTGGAGAGAGGAGACTGTTGGGACCCGAGTTCTTTCAGAGGACTAATGAGTCCATTATGTTGATTAGAGAAAGGATGAGGGTAGCCCAAAGTCGACAGAAGAGTTATGCCGATAAGCGACGTAGTCCACTTGAGTTTGCGGTGGGGGACCACATATTTCTGAAAGTGGCACATATGAAGGGTGTGAGGAGGTTTTGGGAAGAAGGGAAAGTTGAGCCTAGGTTTATCGGTCCATTTAAGATTCTGGATCGGGTTGGAACGGTGGCTTACCGTTTAGCTTTACCACCATCCTTATCGGCCGTTCATAGTGTTTTTCATGTTTCGATGCTATAAAAGTATTTGGCTGACCCTTCACATGTGATAGATCATGAGCCCATTATTCTTGATGCTAACATGTCTTATGAGGAGACACCAGTGAAGATTCTAGCATCTGAGCAAAAAGTGTTGAGGAACAAGACTATCGGCTTAGTGAAAGTTTTGTGGAGGAACCAAGTATCAGAGGAGGCTACTTGGGAACGAGAGGAGGAGATGCGGGATAAGTACCCTCACTTGTTTACTTAGAACTTACTTTTCGGGGATAAAAAGTCTTTTAAGGAGGGTGGACTGTAACGTCCCGTTATTTTGAGGTAAATTTTTTATTATTATTAATTATTTTATTTATTTATTTAAAGTATTTAAGTTAATTTTGGAATTGACTTTTTAGAAGTAAATAGTTAATTTCATTCGGAAACCTTTTTAATCGCTTAATTAGCCTAAACGAGTTTCAATGGTATTAATAATTAGTACTAATAATTACTAATAGGCCAATTAATAATTATTAATCACCATTGGGCTAGTTTAAGTGCTTCGGGTTTCGTTTTAAAAGCTTAAGGCAAGAAAAGGACGTATACGTCATTTCTGAATTATTAATATCTAAACAATATTCATCCTTCTCCTTTTTTAAGCCAAAATTAGACAAAAATCATAAATTTCTTCTCATCTTTTCTTCCTGAACCCGTAGCTTGGAGAGAAAAAAAGAGGAGAGAAAGAAATTATCACCCCGGCATCGTTTCTCAACCGTTTTCATCATGCCTTAGCTCGTTGGAAAGCTCTCGAGATGTACTTTCTACCCATCCAAACAATCGAGGTTTTCATCTGTTCTCTCAAGGCTTTAAGGTATGTTTAAGTTCAAAACCTAAAGCTTCAAATAGTGTTTTAATGGTGTTTTTGGTTTTAATCTTCCAATTCTTGCTCAGAAACTCGGAGATTTAGATCGAGGGAGTTGTTTTATGTATATTTTGAACTTTCCCTAAACCCTAGAATCGGGTTTGAGCCAAAAGCCATTTCTTTGAGCTATTCTCATTTTTATGATGATTAGGGTTTTGAAATTGTTATGTTATGATATTTTTCTTAATTGTTCGGGATTGAACTTTTGACCTAAACCCTAAATTACGTTTACCCATTGATGTTACCAACCTCCAAAGTGCCCGAAACCAACTTGAAATCTTCTTAAAGTGCTTAAAAATCCGGAAAACTAACTTCACCTTGAACTTCCTTTGGGCCGTGGGCCTCTTAATTCCAAATTGTTTTGTCTTTTATTTTAGTATCGTGACGATCGTTATTCGATTCGGTTAATTAATATACTTTAGGTGTATTTTAATTATAGGTTTTGTGCATTGTTCTTGATTTCGGTCAACCGGTGTTTCAGAGTTGACTTCAATTATAAGGTGAGTTTAAAATGGTTGCGATTACTTTTATGTTTTCGAATTGCTTGACGATTATGTTTGATTGAGGTTAAGAGGGATATTAGACTTTAAAACTTTCCAAGAATGTATATAATTTGGGAGTTAAGGAAAGTGCATCAAGAGAATTAGTTAAGTTTGGTTGTTGTTTAAAATAAAATGTCATTGGTGGATTAAGTTGTATTCTCAAGGAGACTTAGGTTTCCGGAGATTGGAGATGAGTATTAAATTACTCTGTTTATTTCGAGTGGTTATAAGTTAGTTAAAAGAGCCTTTGGAATGATTCTTTGTGTAGAATCGAGTTAGTATGATATTATTAGCGATGAGATTCGCTATTTAGTACTACCAAAGGGGAGTAGTACGTGTGGAGTTATGATACGCATGGTTTGTGATTGGTGACTGTGAGGTCACGGTGACAGTGAGGTCACGATATGGATTGTGATTGGTGACTGTGAGGTCATGGTGACAGTGAGGGCACGGTATGGTTTGTGATTGGTGACAGTGAGGTCACGGTATGATTTATGTTTGGTGGCAGTTAGATCATGGTATGGTTTGTGATAGGTGACAATTAGGTCACGATATGATTTATTGGTGACTGTGAGGTCACGGTGAAAGTGAGGTAACGGTATGGTTTGTGTTTGGTGAAAGTGAGGTCACGGTGACAGTAAGGTCACGATATGATTTATGTTTTGTGACAGTGAGGTCACGGTATGGTTTGTGTTTGGTGACAGTGAGGTCACGATGTGAATGTGAATGGTGACAAGTGGTCACGGTTAAATTATGAAATGTGACAATGTAGTCACAATGTGAAATAACGTGTGGAATGACGTAAATGATAGAAATTTACTTTGTTATTTACTTTGCTATTTATTTTGTTATGCTTTAGTACTATTTCATTGTTTTAGTACTTTATTTACGAGCTTGAATGTTTACTTTCGAAATTACGATATAGTAGAATGGGATTGATTTTCTTATGTAAAGTACTTGGGAATATGAAATGGGTTGTAAGAGCACAATAGGATTTTTGGACACATTTTCCGATATGGGATTCGGTCCATAGGAGTGCTTGCATTCATCTTATTCTCACTAGCATTTTTATGCTAATGTTGATACACTTAATCTTTTTCAGGTAATACTCTTAGTAGGGTACGAGGTGGAGGAGATGGTGTTGCTTGATCACGAGTGGATGGCTTTCGGGACATGGACTTTACGTGTATATTTTGGGGCATTCTACGAATGCTAGATGAAACATTATATGTTGTTGTCTTTAAACTTATATTTTGTGGCTAATGAGAGCCTAAGATTGTTGTACATATTATCGAGTCTATTTCTTTTGATTTTGATGAAATGGAATGGAGTATGTACATCTTTGTTTTTACTTTCTCTGTAATGGGCCCATGTAAACAGGTTTTGATAGTTCATATTTTAAACGGTTCCATGTCAAATTTCTATAAAAACAACGTCTTCCGCTGTTTTCTTCTGATTTAAAGATTTGAGAAAATTCGAGTCTTTACAAATGGCCTATGATACTTGATTGTATAGTCTTTGTTTAGCTCATAGAGCTTTACCTTGTATTTTGGTTTGTAATAACATGTACTCGTAAATGATTTTAAATATAATCCAACTTTGTCTCTTTTCAAAAGTATCGTTTGATTTCTTTAGTTGTTGATTTTAATTCGAAGAGGCATACTTGCCTATTGATTATTAAATATTTAGTTTGTTTACAAATATTTTCTTTAGCATTTTTTGATATATTGAATTTGTAAACGAACTATCAAGGGTCCACGCTTCCGCTGAGTGTACTCGCGGCTTAGGCTTATTTGTTAAGTCGGGTCATTACAGTTAGCATCCTTACAATTCCCTTTTTTTTTTTTTTTATAAAAGTGATGATTTCAAATTTTAAGAATTTTTTGGAATGAATGTTTTGAAAGTAAAAAAGATATCCTTGAAATTAACTCTTAACATCAAATCATGAATTTCTTAGTGTAACGTCCCGTTATTTTGAAGTGAAATTTTTATTTTATTTTATTATTTATTTTATTTAATGTTATTTAGTTATTGATTTATTTCAATTTACATATTTAGTTTAATTATTATTTTTGTAATTTAGAATTTAGTAGTTAATTTCGACCGAAATTCGTTTTAATCGTTTTAATACTTTAAATTTCGTTTCGGTGACATTAATAATTATTAATAGGCCAATTAATAATTATTAATCACCTTTAGATTTGTTTAAGACCATCGGGTTTCGTTTTATAAGTCAAAAGTCATAAAAGGACGCAACCGTCATTTCCAATTTCTTAAAAATATTCAAAACACTATTCACTTCATCTTTAAGATGCCAAGTTGACCAAAAGTTTACCATTCTTCTCTCATTTCCTCCCCATGGCCGTGAGTCTCAAGGATTTGGAGGGGAGATTTGGCTTTTCTTCGTTTCTCGGCGGATCGACTCGATTTCGATTGCATCGGAAAGCCCTCGGGTCTAGGATCCTTTTCCACCTAACCATCGTGATTTTCTCTTGAGATTCACTATGATGACCCGTCACTGTTAAATAATTTAAATTAGAAAACACAGCGGAAGTCTTTTTATTTTAAGAAAAATGGCGTGGTTATGTTTGAAAATTGGCTAGCCAAAACCTGTTTACATCTTAATTTCAAAATCTAAATAACACAAGGAACATTAAGTTCCTATCAGGAGTTCAAAATGATTTATAATCATAAAAGTAAAGACAAAAGCTCTTAAGAGCTATATACAATTGTACAAATCTCAAAATTTAATAAAATTCACAAAACCATGTACATGGATTTTTACATAACACCTAGTCCATCTCGAAATCATCATCATCTCGATCAAGCATGCACCAACTCCTCTTCCACTATCCCAAACATTACCTGAAATGTTTGTAATATCATGAGCTAACAAACTAAGACCAGTGAGAATAATAAGAATAAAAAGTAAAAATAGACATCAAACTCGCATTTCGATTTGTGTCCAACTTACCTGACACAATCAATCCTAAAGTTCTCCAAACTCTAGGTAATTTCATTCTAAACTTTCCAAAGGATGATATTACTAACACTCGTAGTCAATCCTCATCTATTAACTTATTACGACATAAGTAAGAAAAGTAAATAAACTTTGCATAAATATAACATCTCGATTCTCTTTCTCATCGATCATAAGAATGAATGCATGAGGACATCCCGTAGGATTCGCATATGCCCTTATGCATGAAGAAGGTAACGTGGTCTATCCCGTAGGATCCATTGTTCTCCCTCCTTTTCTTTCTCACTTTCTCTTTTCTTTCTATGAAGGTAATGTGGTCTATACCGTAGGATCCATCATTCTCCCATTCATGTCTTTCTCATTCTCTCTTCTTTTTCTATGAAGGTAATGTGGTCTATCCCGTAGGATCCATCATTCTCCCATTCATGTCTTTCTCATTCTCACTTTTTTTCCCTGATGCAAGATGTTATGATTCAATATGATATGTTTTGGAGTAAATAAATAAAGTGCGGAATTAAAGTAGCCGATACACACATAAGGTAAAAAGGCATAAAGTAAAGGACATAAAGTAAATAAATAGGAAACTCCGGACGAATGATATGTCAATCGAACTCTGCTAATAATAATAAAAGTAAAATCATAATTTAAACGATTAACCTATACCTTCAGGGATTCTAAACTTCCAACATAATCCGAGGTTCTATTAACCGTTCTAAAATACAAGTTTGGATCTTTTAACTTCCAATGATCCAACCTAAGCTTTGAAACTAATCTAACTTAGAACCTTCTAAGATTCGATAGTTTCCTTGAGAACTCCTAAGTTCTCACTTAAAGGATTAACTCCTAATCCTAAGGGCTAACTCACATCCCTCTAATCTCAGATTCTGATTCTAGTCTTAGTTCCAAATTCTACAAACCATCATACTCATTCGCTTTCTATAATTACTTTAAATCCTAACTATTCTCACCTTTGTAAAAGAAGATTTCAATCCAAACCTTCGATAATACGGTCAATGCAAAGTTCAAACCACCTACAATTAGAATTACATCTAACAATCAATAAATAATTCAACTAACAATCAAACAACATCTAAGCGTTTAAAAACCACCTACAATTAAAATTACATCTAACAATCAACAAATAATTCAACTAACAATCAAACAACATCTAAGCGTTTAAAACGATGAAAAACCCAACAAACCCCCCACATGAGGCTCTCGGCCCTCTCATGAAAAATAGGCTTCGGGTTTGGTTTTCCAGCTTTTAGGCAATTTAGATGTGTTTCGAGTTGGTTTCAAGCAATTTCGATATTCCCGATTTCAATGGGTATCGATAATTAGGGTTTTTGAACATTATGCCATTTCCCGAATTGAATTTAAATAAACAATAATTCAACAATAAATAACCCATAATAACACCCAAAAAGGTAAATTTCAAACAGGAAGGGTTTCGACTGAAACTCGGTTTTAGGGTTATGGGAAAGTTTAAAAAAAAACACTTAAAACTACTCCCGTATTTACGAACACCGAGTTTCACAACAAGAAATCGAAAGAAAACAAAGAAAACTCCTTTAAAACACTATTTGGAGCTTACGGTTTCAAGACAAACTTACCAAGAACTCCTTGGATTTCGAGAGAAACGCACGATGGTTAGGTGGAAAAGGATCCTAGACTCGAGGGCTTTCCAATGCAACCGAAATCGAGTCGATCCGCCGAGAAACGAGCAAAAACCAAAAAAATTCTTTCCCCCCTTGAGAGCCACGGTTTTGGGAGTGTTTTCGATGAGTAAAATGTCAACTTTTTGTCAATGGAGATTTAAAGAAGAAAGGAGAATAGTGTTTAGATATTTTTTAAGAAATTGGAAATGCCGGTTGCGTCCTTTTATGACTTTTGACTTATGAATCGAAACCCGATGCTCTTAAATTAATCTAAAGGTGATTAATAAATATTAATTGGCCTATTAATAATTATTAATGTCACCGAAATGAATTTAAAGTATTAAAATGATTAAAAGGATTTCGGGCGAAATTAACTACTAAAATCGAAATTATAAAAATAATAATTAATCTAAATACTTAAATTGAAATAAATAAATACATAAATAACATTAAATAAATAATAAAATAAAATAAAATTATACTTTAAAATAACGGGACGTTACAGTCTACCCTCCTTAAAAGACTTTTCGTCCTCAAAAAGTGCGTTCACTAAGTGAATAAAGCGAGGGTACTTAGACTGTATGTCATCTTCACGTTCCCACGTTTCTTCCTTTGACACTTGGTTCTTTTAAAGAACCTTAAACAAATGAATTCCTTTTTATTCCTCATCACTTTTGTTCGAATGCTCTTTATCTTAACTGGTGCTTCTCATAAGACTTATTACCATTCAAAACTACCAATTCATAATCAATTACGTGGAACGGATTCACCATGTATTCCCGAAGCATCAATACATGGAAAACATTTCAATCGGTCGATAACGAAAGTGGAGAAGCTAAACAATAAGCTACCACTTCTACTTGATTGAGTATCTCGATAACCTAAACAATAAGCTAACATCTATTCTTCACAAACAAACAAAGTGCTCCTTACGAGGACACACTAGGGTGAATAAACCCTGAGTTTAAGAGTTCCTATAACTGACTCTTAAGCTCTTTTAACTCAGCTAGTTTCCGGTACAGAAGTATCGATAATACTAGCTAAATAGCTCAAGGCTCCATCACTTAGAAGCACTCTAGCTTCTACCATAGATATCAAAGTGGGTGCTACTCTATCATTAAACCCACGAAAACATAGACTAGTCCCACATGGACTCATAAAATCAATAACTCTCTCAATACAATCAATGGTATGATTGGATAATAGTCAATCCATACCCAATATCACATCAACAACAGACATATGCATAACAATCATAATAAAATGTGAGCATCTACTCATAATGCAAATGTCATAAGTGCCATATGCACTATCATCATAATAAGCTTCCTCTCTGGGAAAGCACATATCTCGAAACTCAACAGTCTCGACTCAAGAGCTGCCAACTTAACATAACAAGATAAAATAAAAGAGTGGCTAGCTTAAGAAATAAACAGAATAAATGCCAAACGGCCTGAAAATAATAAAGTATAAACCACTACCATACTGGTAGCTTTTCTTGATAATTCTAACCTTATTACTATGTTGTGATGGTTAAGTCCTATACGCCCTATAAAAGTGGCGTGAATCCAAGTTGATCACAACATAGCATCTTGGTAGAAGTGTGCATCTCCCTGATGGAAACTAACACAACTAATGTAGTAAGGATGATCCAATCCTTGTTGAGCTCCACCTCGAAGCAGTTGTTGTTGTTGCCGCTGTTGTTGTTGTTGTTGTTGATGTTGCTGCTGCTGCGGTATCCCTTGACTGGCGTCGTCATCCTTTGCTTTCTTCTTCTGAGGGGTAATCTTTCCCGTAGTAGTTAATTTTCTTTTCCTTTCATAAGATGTAAAATCCAAGATAAGGATGACTCCTAAGCCTCCTTATTCAAATCTTGAATGAACTCGACCTCAGAGATCATTTGCTTTCTTGTAAATCAAAACTGGTCCCTTTCAAACACCTTAGTTCAATATCATTCTAACCTTCCAACATAGGTTTTACTTTAGAGTCTATCATAAAAGACTCAGTAGGTCCAAACTATGCCCTACAAGTTTCTCAAAGTTCACCGTTCAATTAGATGGTCAAACATCATGTGAATTGAAATTCACCAAGCCATCTCATTATCTTATAGAAGTTACCGATATCACGGTCCATCAACTTCCTTTTATACTTCAATCGAATACCAACATTCCACCTTAGTGTTAGTCAATCTTGAAAATTTTCCAAATATGGATCTCGATAACTCGACCTCGAGTATAATCCAATTCAAATTAGCACATCATACCATGATAGTGACCAAACTAGGCCATTAACCAATTATCACAATCTTTAATGGTCCTCGTAGAGACTTATCACGTAAAGTCCTTACTTCCTTTTTTAAGTGGCAACACACTTTCCTTTCTGTACAACTGTACTACCAGGATTTTTCCCATTAACCATAATCCAACTTTCTCAACTCAAACAAGGAACTTGTCCATTGAGTTAAATCTAGGTTACTAGACACGAGCCAAACCGATTCCTTACAAATTCTCACCTCAAACAGGTGTTTCATCTCTTAATACTGGGCTCCAGACAAACATGTTCCCTTGTACACCCAAAAAGTCAACACACATCTACTAAGACCACTACTTAGCAATTGTGTGACAATAATACTTTAATCAACTTTAAGGATCAAACGATTGATCTCTAGGAATATCTTATCTCCTTTACTTTGACATTATGTCAATACTCTTAACGAGGTGTATAACCTCCAAATCTGCACGGGATCATTCACTTTCTCGACACCTTTACCCAAATCTCAAAATGGGTCAAATAAACATAACCACATAGTGGTTGTACAAGAATGTGAAATATCACAAACAACATTAACTTTTAACAATATTCTCATAACCCTTCCAATATCAAAGAAATAAAGTATGAGAATAAGAGTTATAGGCATACCTGGTGCCGCTGATCTCAGATGATGACTTGAGAGTGGACTTAAAACAAAACATGAAAAAAAACATGCATCGCATGTAGTCTACAGAACCCTAAGGCTCTGATACCAACTGTGACGACCTGTCACTTTTAAATAAATTAAATCAGAGAAAACATCGGAAGTCTTTTATTTTAAGAAAATTTGGCGTGGTTATGTTTGAAAATTTGTTGGCCAAAAACCTGTTTACATCTTAATTTCAAAATCTAAAATACACAAGGAACATTAAGTTCCTATCCAGGAGTTCAAAATGATTATAATCATAAATCAACGACAATAAGCTCTTATGAGCTAATTACAAAGTACAAATCATCAAAGTGATATAAAGTTCACAAAACCATGTACATGGATTTTACATAACACATAGTCCATCTCGATCATCATCATCTTCTCGATCACGCGCGCACCAGCTCCTCTTCCACGATCCCAAACATTACCTGAAATGTTTGTAATATCATGAGCTAACAACTTAAGCCCAGTGAGAATAATAAGCATAAAAAGTAGAGATAGACCTCAAACTCGCATTTCGATTTGTGTCCAATTAATCTGACACCATACACTCCTAAAGTCATCCAAACTCTAGGTGAATTCATTTTTACATTCTCTAAAGGATGATACTACTAACTCTCGTAGTCTTAATCTCATCCAAATTCTTGTTATGACATAAACAGGAAAAGTAAATAACCTTTCATAACAATATAACATCTCGATCCTCTATCCAGGATATATATATTTTCATCAATCATATGCATAAAATGCATGAAGAAGGAAATGCGGACAATTCCCGAAGGGTCCAACATCTCGTACTTCTTTTCTTTCTCATTTTCATTCTTTTTCTCGAAGGAAATGCGGACAATACCCGTAGGCTCCAACATTCGTACTTCTTTTATGCGAGATGTCATGGTGCAATATGCCATGGTGCGAGATGCAATGATATGCTCGCACATACTTACAAAAGTAAATAAAGTAAAGTGCGAATAATAAAGTAACTGAAACAAACATAAAGTAAAAGACATAAAGTAAATGACATTAAGTAAAAAAAAGAAATAGATTGTAACCTCGGACGAACGATATGTCGATCGAACTCCGGTATCAATAATAAAAGTACAATCATTACTTAAACGATTAACTATACCTTCCAGGATTCTAAACTTTCAATAATCCGAGGTTCTATTAATCGTTCTAATTACAAGTTGGATTCTTAACTTCCAATGATCCAACCTTAGTTTCGTATCAAAACTAACTTAGAATCTTTTAAGATTCAAAGCTTTCCTCGAGAACTCCTAAGTTCTCACTTAAAGGATTAACTCCTAATCCTAAGGGCACTAACTCACAACCCTCTAATCTTAGATTCGGATTCTAGTCTTAGTTTCAAACTCTACAAACCTTCACACTCATTTGCTTTCTATAAATACTTTAAATACTAACTATTCTCACCTTAGCCAAATAATTCCAAATCTCCAATTTCCACGAAACAACCACCGAGCAAATGCACCTACAATTCACCGATTGTACAACATATTACAAATCATAACTAATATGCGAACAAATGTGCAATTTCGGGTGAATAGTGTTTTCGGATGAATAGTGTCTCGGATGAATAGTGTTTTCGGGTGAATAGTGTTTTTCGAAAATCCGGGCTCAAAATCGTCATTTTTCATGATAGAAATTCATGATTTCAACTTCAAATCTCATTTATAATCAAAAACGAAAAAAACCATCTAAGACGTTTTGAAAACTTACTTTTTAGGACTTCCCTAAGGGAACGAGAAACGGCAAAAGGTTAGGTTGGAAAGAAAGCCCACGTCCCAAGCAAACCAACGCAACTGACCTCATCAAAAACGGTCGAGAAATGAAGAAAGGCCAAGAAAAATTCTCCTTATCCATGGAGGAGGAGAGCTCCACGGCAATGGAGAAGGAAATGGATGAGAAGTTTAGTCAATTTTGGTCAAAAATGGATTTTTAAAGACAAATGAATAGTATTTGGATATTTTTAAGAAATTTGGAAATGACGGTTACATCCTTTTATGACTTTTGACTTCTAAATCGAAACCCGATGCTCTTAAATAAATCTAAAGGTGATTAATAATTATTAATTGGCCTATTAATAATTATTAATGTCACCGAAATGAATTTAGAGCATTAAAACGATTAAAACGAATTTCGGTCGAAATTAACTACTAAAATCGAAATTACAAAATAATAATTAAACTAAATACTTAAATAGAATAAATAAATAAATAAATAACATAAAATAAAATAAAATAAAATAAAATAAAATAAAATAAAATAAAAACAAATTTCAATTCAAAATAACGGGACGTTACACTACTACAACTTGAAGGGATTACATCGAATCTTGTTGTCAACTTTGGTTAACCCTTAACCTTTCTCTAAACAAATGATAGACTCGCTAGTCATTTGTTACAACTTGAGTACCAAAAGACTATTTTCTCCAATCACGTCCAAATGAGCGGGAGAACGACACTTTCTATCACAAAGTGCCTAAACAGTGCCAAAACTCTGAGACAAAGCGAGTGTCTCGATCTGATAAAATCTTCACCGGCACTTTAAAATCTATCAATCTTTCTTAGGTACAACTGTACCCTAGTCTTAACTGGATAGATGATCCTTTCAAGAATAAAGTGTGCGGTTTTCATCAAATAGTGTACCATCATCCAAATGGTATCATAATTCCTTACCGTCCTTGGCAAACCTTGATAAAATCCATGAGAATCTTTCCCATTTCCATTCAAGTACTATCAAAGGTTAAAATAACCCGGTGGATCTTTAGGGCCTTGACTTGCTAACAAATCAAGCACCTATTCACAAAGTCTGCAATCTCAAGCTTCATCCCAGGCCACCAATAGTGCTCTCTCAGGTCTCTGTACATCTTCGTACTATCTAAATGAATAGAGAAGATAGAACTGTGAGACTCCTCTAACAGTTCCTTTCAAAAGTCGGTCCTGAAGGCACACATATCCTCTTACGATACATCAGAGTACTATCAGTAGAGAAGGTAAAATGGCTAGGAAAATCTGACTCAGCCTCTCTAAAACCGGCCTGCAAATGAGTCTATCCTCTCTGTACATCAATCATCCTTTGCCTCAAAGTAGGTCCCACTGTTATACTAGCCAGACTCATAGTGACCTTGGCAGTCAAAAATGCTATCTCATCTTGTTCCATATCCCATCTCAATCTCAAGGTATGTCCGACAAAGCTGATGAATGAGAAGATTTCCTACTGAGGACGTCAGCCACTACATTGACTTTCCCAGGATGTTACTGAATATCACAATCATAATCCTTAACGAGCTCTAACCATCTCCGCTGTCTCATATTCAATTCCTTCTGAGTGAAGAAATACTTGAGGCTCTTATGGTCAGTAAATATCAAAATCTTCTTGCCATACAAATAACGTCTCCATATTTTCAATGCATGAACAACAGCTGCCAACTCTTAATCATGAGTCGGATATTTTTTCTCATGCTCTTTCACTGACGGAAAGCATAAGCTATAACTTTCCCGTGTTGCATCAACACACATCCCAAACCTCTGTGGAAAACATCTGTGTACACAGTCAGACCACCGGTTATATCAAGCGACACTAGAGCAGGTTCTGTTGCAAGCCTCCTCTTGAGCTCCTCAAAGCTCGCTTCACAATCCTTAGACCATACAAAATCAACTCCCTTTCGAGTCAAACGTGTCAAAGCTGAAGCAATTTTAGAGAAATCTTGCACAAACCGTCTATAATAACCTGCAAATCCCAGAAAACTACGAATATCAGCCACACTCGTCGGTCTAGGCCAGTTACTAACTGCCTCAATCTTAGAGGGATCAACAGATACTCCTCTACTTGATACTATATGGCCTAAAAATGCCACTTCTTTTAGCCAAAACTCACACTTGGAGAACTTGGCATACAATCTCTGATCTCGTAGTATAGTCAATACTTTCCAAAGGTGCATAGCATGCAACTCCTCTATCTTGGGATAAACCAAGATATCATCAATAAAAACAATCACAAAAGAGTCAATGAACCTCCTGAACACCGTGTGCATAAGGTCCATAAAAGCTGCAGACGCGATGATCAAGAGAAAGGACGTAACTACAAACTTATAATGTCCATAACGCGTCCTGAATGCAATCTTGGGAATATCCTCATCCCGAATCCTCAACTGATGATAGTCAGATCTCAAATCTATCTTCGAAAAAATAGTGGCTCCTCTCAATTGATCAAACAATTCCTCTATCCTTGGCAAAGGTTACTTGTTTTTCACCGTAACACGACTCAACTCTTTATAATCGATACACAATTGCATAGAGCCATCTTTCTTTTTCATAAACAACACCTGGGCCCCCCAACTGATCATATAGATCATCAATCCAATGCAATTGATACTTGTTTTGCATTGTAACTTGATTCAACCCTCCGATAATCAATATACAATTTCACTAAACTGTCTTTCTTTTCACAACAACGAGGTGCTCCTTACGAGGACACACTAGGGTGAATAAACCCTGAGTTTAAGAGTTCTTATAACTCACTCTTAAGTTCTTTTAACTCAACTAGTCTTCGGTACAGAAGTATCGACAACACTAGCTAAATCATCTCAAGCTATATCTCTTAGAAGCATTCTAGCTTCTAACATACATATCAAAGTGGGTGTTACTCGTCTACTAGACCCACGAAAGCATAAGCTAGTCCCACATGGACTCATACAATCAAAACTTTCTCGATACAAACTATAATGATGGTACGATTAGCTGATAGCCAATCTATGCCCAATATCATCTCAAAATCAGACATATGCATAACATTCAATGTAAAATGTGAGCATCTACTCATAATGCAAATGTCATAAGTGCCATACGCACTATCATCATAATAAACTTCCCCACTGGGGTAAAAGCACATATCTCGAAACTCAACAGTCTCGGCTCAAGAGCTGCCAACTCATCATAACAAGATAAAATAAAAGAATGGCTAGCTCCAGCATTAAACAGAATAAAAGCCAAACGTCCTGAAAATAATAAAGTATAAATCACTACCATACTGGTAGCTTTTCCTGATAATCCTGACTTTGCTACTATGTTGTGATGGTTAAGTCTTATACGCCCTACAAAAGTGGCGTAATTCCAAGTTTGATCACAACATAGCATCTTGATGGAAGTGTGCATCTCCCTGATGGAAACTAACACAACTATTGTAGTAAGGATGATCCTATCCTTGTTGAGCTTCACCTCGAACCAGTTGTTGTTGTTGCCGCTGTTGTTGTTGCTGTTGATGTTGTTGTTGTTGTGGTATCTTTTGACTGGCGTCGTCATCCTTTGCTTTCTTCTTCTGAGAGGTAATCTGTCCCGTAGTAGTTAATTTTCTTTTCCTTTCATAAGATGTAAAATCCAAGATAAGGACGACTCCTAAGCCTCCTTATTCAAATCTTGAATGAACTCGACCTAGGTGATCATTTGCTTTCTTACAAAGCAAAACTGGTGCCTGTCAAATACCTTAGTTCAATATCATTCTAACCTTCCAACATAGGTTTCACTTTAGAGTCTATCTTAAAAAGACTGAGTAGGTCCAAACTATGACCTACAAGTTTCTCAAAGTTCACCGTCCAATTAGATGGTCAAACACCATGAGAATTGAAATTCACTAAACCATCTCATTGCCTTATAGAAGTTACCGATACCACGGTCCATCAACTTCCTTCTATACTTCAATCGAATACCAACACTCCACCTTAGTGTTAGTCAATCTTGAAAATTTTCCAAATATGTATCTCGATAACTCGACCTCAAGTATAATCCAATTCAAATTAGTACATCATACCGTGATAGTGACCAAACTAGGCCATTCACCAATTAACATTGTCGTTAATGGTCCTCATTAAAACTTATCACGTAAAGTCCTTACTTCCTCTTTTGAGTGGTAACACACTTTCCTTTTAGCACAATGCTACCATAAGGATTTACCACTTACCATAATTCAACTTTTTTAACTCAAACTAGGAACTTGTCCCTTGAGTTGAATCTAGGTTACTGAACTCGAGCCAGAGTGATTTCTTTTCAACAATTTCTCACCTCAAACAGGTGTTTCATCTCTTAATACTGGGCTCCAAACAAACATGTCCCCTTTTTTTCACGTAAAAGTCCACACACATCTACTAAGACTGCTACTTAGCAATTGTGTGACAATAACACTTTAATCAGGTTTAAGGATCAAACGATTGATCTCTTGGAGTATCTCATCTCCTTTCCTTTGACATTATGTCAATACTCTTAACGAAGTATATAACCTCCAAAACTGCATGGGGTCAATCACCTTCTCGACACCCCTACCCAAATCTCAAAATGGGTCAAATAAACATAACCACATAGTGGTTTTACAAGGATGTGAAATATCACAAACATCATTAACTCCTAACAATATTCTCATAATTCTTCCAATATCAAAGAAATAAAACATGAGAATAGAAGTTATAGGCGTACCCTGGTGCTGCTGATCACAGATGATGACTTGAGAATGGACTTAAAACAAAACATGAAAACAAACATGCATCGCATGTAGTCTACAGAACCCTAAGGCTCTGATACCAACTATGACGACCCGTCACTGTTAAATAATTTAAATTAGAAAACATAGCGGAAGTCTTTTTATTTTAAGAAAAATGGCGTGGTTATGTTTGAAAATTGGCTAGCCAAAACCTGTTTACATCTTAATTTCAAAATCTAAATAACACAAGGAACATTAAGTTCCTATCAGGAGTTCAAAATGATTTATAATCATAAAAGTAAAGACAAAAGCTCTTAAGAGCTATATACAATTGTACAAATCTCAAAATTTAATAAAATTCACAAAACCATGTACATGGATTTTTACATAACACCTAGTCCATCTCGAAATCATCATCATCTCAATCAAGCACGCACCAACTCCTCTTCCACGATCCCAAAAATTACCTGAAATGTTTGTAATATCATGAGCTAACAAACTAAGCCCAGTGAGAATAATAAGAATAAAAAGTAAAAATAGACCTCAAACTCGCATTTCGATTTGTGTCCAACTTACCTGACACAATCAATCCTAAAGTTCTCCAAACTCTAGGTAATTTCATTCTAAACTTTCCAAAGGATGATATTACTAACACTCGTAGTCAATCCCCATCAATTAACTTATTATGACATAAATAAGAAATGTAAATAAACTTTGCATAAATATAACATCTCGATTCTCTTTCTCATCGATCATAAGCATGAATGCACGAGGACATCCCGTAGGATTCGCATACGCCCTTATGCATGAAGAAGGTAACGTGGTCTATCCCGTAGGATCCATTGTTCTCCCTCCTTTTCTTTCTCACTTTCTCTTTTCTTTCTATGAAGGTAATGTGGTCTATCCCGTAGGATCCATCATTCTCCCATTCATGTCTTTATCATTCTCTCTTCTTTTTCTATGAAGGTAATGTGGTCTATCCCATAGGATCCATCATTCTCCCATTCATGTCTTTCTCATTCTCACTTTTTTTCCATGATGCGAGATGTTATGATGCAATATGATATGTTTTGGAGTAAATAAATAAAGTGCGGAATTAAAGTAGCCGATACAAACATAAAGTAAAAAGGCATAAAGTAAAGGACATAAAGTAAATAAATAGGAAACTCCGGACGAACGATATGTCAATCGAACTCTACTAACAATAATAAAAGTAAAATCATAACTTAAACGATTAACCTATACCTTCAAGGATTCTAAACTTCCAACATAATCCGAGGTTCTATTAACCGTTCTAAAATACAAGTTTGGATCTTTTAACTTCCAATGATCCAACCTAAGCTTTGAAACGAATCTAACTTAGAATCTTCTAAGATTCGATAGTTTCCTCGAGAACTCCTAAGTTCTCACTTAAAGGATTAACTCCTAATTCTAAGGGCACTAACTCACATCCCTCTAAACTTAGATTCGGATTCTAGTCTTAGTTCCAAATTCTACAAACCATCATACACATTCGCTTTCTATAATTACTTTAAATCCTAACTATTCTCACCATTGCAAAAGAATATTTCAATCCAAACCTTCGATAACGTGGTCAATGCAAAGTTCAAACCACCGACAATTAGAATTACATCTAACAATCAATAAATAATTCAACTAACGATCAAACAACATCTAAGTGTTTAAAACGACAAAAAACCCAACAAACCCCCCACATGAGGCTCTCGGCCCTCTCATGAAAAATAGGCTTCGGGTTTGGTTTTCCGGCTTTTAGGAAATTTAGATGTGTTTCGAGTTGGTTTCAAGCAATTTTGATATTCCCGATTTCAATGGGTATCGATAATTAGGGTTTTTGAACATTATGCCATTTCCCGAATTGAATTTAAATAAACAATAATTCAAAAATAAATAACCCATAATCAAACCAAAAAGGTAAATTTCAAACGGGAAGGGTTTCGACTGAAACTCGGTTTTAGGGTTATAGGAAAGTTTCCAAAAAAACACTTAAAACTACTCCTGTATTTACGAACACCGAGTTTCACGACAAGAAATCGAAAGAAAAAAAAGAAAACTCCATTAATACACTATTTGGAGCTTAGGATATCAAGACAAACTTACCGAGAACTCTTTGGATTTCGAGAGAAACGCACGATGGTTAGGTGGAAAAGGTTCCTAGACTTAAGGGCTTTCCGATGCAACCGAAATCGAGTCGATCCGCCGAGAAACGAGCAAAAACCAAAAAAATTCTTTCCCTCCTTGAGAGCCACGGTTTTGGGAGTGTTTTGGATGAGTAAAATGTCAACTTTTGGTCAATGGAGATTTAAAGAAGAAAGGAGAATAGTGTTTAGATATTTTTTAAGAAATTGGAAATGCCGGTTGCATCCTTTTATGACTTTTGACTTATGAATCGAAACCCGATGCTCTTAAATTAATCTAACAGTGATTAATAATTATTAATTGGCCTATTTATAATTATTAATGTCACCAAAATGAATTTAAAGTATTAAAACGATTAAAAGGATTTCGGGTGAAATTAACTACTAAAATCGAAATTACAAAAATAATAATTAATCTAAATACTTAAATTGAAATAAATAAATAAAATAAAATAAATAAATAATAAAAAAAAAATTACTTCAAAATAACGGGACGTTACATCCACGGAGTTATCGGTAAGTAAAGTTTCAAACCCTAAGCTCCAAATAGTGTTTTAATGGAGTTTTCTTTGTTTTCTTTCAATTTCTTGTCGTGAAACTCGGTGTTTGTAAATACGGGAGTAGTTTTAAGTGTTTTTGGAAACTTTCCCATAACCCTAAAACCGAGTTTCAGTCGAAACCCTTCCCGTTTGAATTTACCTTTTTGGAACTGATTATGGGTTATAAATTAATGAATTAATGTTTATTTAAATTCAATTCGGGAAATGGCATACTGTTCAAAAACCCTAATTATCGATACCCATTGAAATCGGGAATATCAAAATTGCTTGAAACCAACTCGAAACACATCTAAATTGCCTAAAAGCCGGAAAACCAAAACCAAAACCCTTTTGTGAGGTGGGGGCCGAGAGCCTCAAAGTTGGGGTTGTTGGGTTTTTCGGCGTTTTAAACGCTTTGATGTTGTTTGATCGTTAGTTGAATTATTTATTGATTGTTAGATGAAATTCTAATTGTAGGTGGTTTGAACTTTGCATTGACCGCGTTATCGAAGGTTTGGATTGAAATCTTCTTTTACAAAGGTGAGAATAGTTAGGATTTAAAGTATTTTTAGAAAGCAAATAAGTGTGAAGATTTGTAGAATTGGAAACTAAGATTAGAATTCGAATCTAAGATTAGAGGGAGGTGAGCTAGTGCCCTTAGGATTAGAAGTGAATCCTTTAAGTGAGAACTTAGGAGTTCTCGAGGAAACTATTGAATCTTAGAAGATTCTAAGTTAGATTCGTTTTGAAGCTTAGGTTGTATCATTGAAAGTTAAAAGATCCAAACTTTTATATAGAACGATTAATAGAACCTCGGATTATGTTGGAAGTTTAGAATCCTTGAAGGTATAGGTTAATCGTTTAAGTTATGATTTTACTTTTATTATTGTTAGCGGAGTTCGATTGACATATTGTTCGTCCGGAGTTTCCTATTTATTTACTTTATATCTTTTACTTTATGTGCTTTACTTTATGCCTTTTACCTTATGTGTGTATCGGCTACTTTAATTCCGCACTTTATTTAATTACTCCAAAACATATCATATGGCATAATAACATCTTGCATCATGGAAAAAAAAGTGAGAATGAGAAAGATATGAATGGGAGAATGATGGGTCCTACGGGATAGACCACATTACCTTCATAGAAAAATAAGAGAGAATGAGAAAGATGTGAATGGGAGAATGATGGATCCTACGGGATAGACCACATTACCTTCACAGAAAGAAAAGAGAAAGTGAGAAAGAAAATGAGGGAGAACGATGGATCCTACGGGATAGACCACATTACCTTCTTCATGCATAAGGGCGTATGCGAATCCTACGGGATGCTCTCATGCATTCATGCTTATGATCGATGAGAAAGAGAATCGAGATGTTATATTATATGCAAAGTTATTTATTTTTCTTATTTTATGTCATAACAAGTTAATTGGATGATGATTGACTACGAGAGTTAGTAATATCATCCTTTGGAAAGTTTAGAATGAAATTACCTAGAGTTTGGAGAATTTTAGGAGTGAATTGTGTCAGATTGATTGGACACAAATCGAAATGCAAGTTTGAGGTCTATCTTTACTTTTTATTCTTATTATTCTCACTGGGCTTAAGTTGTTATGTAAGGGCCGGGTTCGTAATTTATTTATTTTTTATTTTATTTAATTTTGGAAGGTTATTTCTTGAACTATTGGATTTTTAAAGGTTAACCATAGTTGCTTAACCATGGTTAAGTTGAAAAAGGATTGAATGGAAATTTCTTAAAGGATGGAGGACAAGTTAGTAAAGGAAAAGTAAGGGAAAAGGAAAAAGAAAATAAAAAATTCTCTTCTTCCTTCTTCCTTCTTCTTCTCCAACCCGTGACCCCCTCCCCCATTTTCTCTCTTCTCTTTCAATTTTTGCTTCATCAATTCCTTGTGATCTTGGGCAAATTCAAAGAGGTTATTGTTGATTCATGATGAAATCAATGTAATAGGAAGGTTCATACAAGATTCAAGAGGAATTAAACAAGTTTTAAGGTAATTTCATAACCTAGGTTTCATACTTTGTTTCCATGGAAATGGATTGGGGTGTTCTTGGTTGATGTTTTCCATACTCTTGTGATGGGTATCTTTCTCCTAAAATTTCTGGAAATGGGTTCTTCAATTGATAAGTTTTTGTTAAGGTTGACCTAAGTAAGAAAAAGGGAAGAATTGATAGCCATGGTTTTGAAAAATTCATAACCTCCATTAATGGTGAAACTTCAAGCTTTTGTATGTTCTTATTTTGAGTTTTTGGCTTGGATTTGTATAAGTATATATTCTGAAAATTGACTTAAGATTGATGGTTTTAAGCTTTAAGAAGCATGTTTAATAAGTAAAGAGGAGATAAAGGCCATGGACAAATTCATGTTGGATGACACCTTAAAATGGCATTGTTTTGGAAATTCTAGCTTCTTTAAAGTGTGATTTTACTTGGCTTTTCTTTGAGGTTAATATTTCTGGAAAGCATGTGTGTTTATATATGTATAATCCACATGAAAAAACAACTTGGAAAGGTAAGGGAATGATTTTTGAAAGATTAGCAAAATTGGCCTAAAAAGCTAGTTTTTACACTTAGCTTACTTTGAGTTTTTCTTGAGTAATTGTGTTAAGATATCAATTCTGGAAATATTGGTTGTTAATATGTATATTTTATACATGAAAAACATTTGGAAATCCCATTTGAATGATTCTTGGGTTAGTTTTCATTTTGGCCAAAATTAGTAACAACTTGACTAGTTTTTGAGCATTTTGTTACTAACTATATTTGAGGCTTGTTGTTAGCATCATGGGCTGAGTTGTATGTAATATATTACATCTAAGTTTATGTGCGGGGTGTTCATGTAGGACAAGGATCGAGAAAAGCTCCGAGTTTAAATCGAAAAGGTGAGAACATAAAGAATCGGAAGGATGATCGGTGTGTTGTTTCAAGTGTTAACCAAGTTGCCTTGGAATATGGATTGTTAGAGTTGTGAATCAAAGAGGATGGTGGATGTTGATATTGATCTTGGCAAAGGCTATAAAGGGGCCGAACATTAGTTAACTAAAAACCGGTTTTTGTTTTGAGTAGTTGATCTTATAAGCATGTCTACTTGCTTTATACTTGTGTTTAAGTTTATAATGAGTTATATTCCGATTTGGGAACATGTTTAAGCCTATTTTATGTAATTCCCATTTATGTTAGGTGGTTAGAGATTATCGTATTAAAAGAAGAAAGTGTGATTATGGTTCATGACTTTGCATGCGTAATGTGCATTGTTTGGCTAATGTTGTGTTATAAGTTAACTTGAAAGTTGTTCCACCTATGTTGTTACACCATATGGTATAAAGAAAGTATGCTAAATTCACTTCATGTCATTACATACCATTCATGCATTCCATTTGTTCGTATTATGGCCATGGGGTCGTAACCCGTGTATCGGTGTATGGGTGTTGGACGATACACGAGGTTACCGTGGCGGGAGAAAAGAAAAGGAGGAAAAGGGAAAGTAAAGAAGTCTTGAAATGTTAAATGTGAAAGACTTGGTTGCTTGAATTTGTTGAGGTAAGTTGAGTTTGAAATGAGCTTCGGCTCGGATGATGAAAAGAGCTACGGCTCAGAATTGTGAGATAATCTTGTGATTTGGGGCATAATATAACGCCGGGTTTATGATGATGTGTTCTATGAGATTGAAAAGAATGGTAAATGTGAAAGGTAAGTTGTGATAGCGATCGACGAGGGTTCGTGATCGAAGACTTGAGATTTTGATAGTACATATACATGTTGCCATTGTTATACCATTCTTATACTTTAAGCATGTTCTTACTTCCTTGTATTCATTCATTATGTTCATACCGCATCATTGTTCATATTCTTTTGTTTTCACTGAGTGTCATGCTCAAAGGTGCTCTAAATCACCTTTCAGGTATAGCTCGAGGTCGAGGGCGAGGAGCGGCAGGTGGTGCACGTTGATGGCTCGAGATGCGGCTTTTGGATGGTTTTTAGACATGCGAGCCGAAGATCGTTTTTGGGAAAGTTTGTTGATAAATAAACTTGTGTTTAGGGTTTTATTTGAAACTTATGTACTTAAGCTTGTTTTGTTATAACTTTGAAAGTGGTGCACCCGTGTTTTGTTTTACTTGTACTTTTGGATTTTCCGAAACCTAGTGACGAGCCATTGTTGTTATTAAATAAACAGGTTGATGTGTTACATTTGGGTTTTGAGAATTTACGTATACATCATGCCGAATTTTCAATAATTTCATATGACTTATGTGTTTTAAAGATTGAACTTTACGCTTCCGCTACGTGCTCGCGTCTTAGACTTATTTAAATAAGTCGGGTCATCACATGTTAGCTCATGATATTACAAAATTTCAGGTAATGCCCTGGCTAGAGGTCGAGGGAGAGGTGATGGTGCTGCATGATCGAGGGATGAAGACTTTGAGATGGACTAGGTGGTTGTAAAAATCCATGTACATGGTTTCGTGAATTTTATATAATTTCGGAGTTGTATATTTGTAAATAGCTCTTAAGAGCTTTTGTCTTTACTTTTATGTTTATAAATCATTTTGAACTCCTGATAGGAACTTAAAGTTTCTTGTGTTTTTAGATGTATGAATTTAACATGTAAACAGGTTTTGGCTAGCCTATTTTCAAACATAATCACGCAAATTTTTCTTAAAATAAAAGACTTCTGCTGTGTTTTTCTAATTTAAATTATTTTAAAGTGACGGGTCGTCACACTTAGTTCACGTAATTTGGGATCAAAGCATCCTTAAAGTCCCAAATATTAAACTTTAAGAATTTTTTGAATGGATGTTTTGAATTCAAATGCCGTTCAAATTAATTCTAAATATCAATCCATATAATTCTTAATTCATGAAATTTGGGATCAAAGCATTCTTATACTCCCAAATTTCAAGTTTCAAGAATATTTTGAATTGGTGTTTTATAAGAAAATATCATTTAATAATTCATAATATCGAATCATAGGCTTCTTAACTCATGAAATTTGGGATCAAAGCATCCTTATACTTCTAGATTTCAAGTTTTAAGAATTTTTAAAATTGATGTTTCGAAAGAAAATGTCATTTAAATTAATTCAAAATATCAAACCATAAGTTTCTTAACTGGGATCAAAGCATCCTTATAATCCCAAATTTTAAGTTTTAAGATTTTTTTAGTGAAAATATCATTTAAATTAATTCATAATATCAAATCATAAGCTTCCTAATTCATGAAATTTGATATCAATGCATCCTTATACTTCCAAATTTATAGTTTAAAGATTTTTTTGAATTGATGTTTTGAAAGAAAATGTCATTTAAATTAATTCTTCATATCAATCCATAAACTTCTTAATTCATGAAGTTTGAGATCAAAGCATCCCTATTCTCCAAAATTTCAAGTTTTAAGATTTTTTTTTATGGGTATTTTGAAGAGAAGCTTTCCCTTTTTTACCAACCCAACTAAATGATGAAGTTATTTTTTTATAGGAAAACTTTAAGTATGAAAACAAGAGTTGTAACCATTAATTTTTAAATATCCAACCAAAGAATACGGTAGAGCAAACAACATTTATTCTACCTTAGATCAAGAGAAGCTTGAGCCTAAAAGTTTTCTCTCTCTTTTTCCAACTTTTCTCTTTTTTTTTTACTTACTTTTTTTTCCTCTTTCACTGATACTCTTCCACATCTTTCTCATTGTGATGACCCGTCACTTTTAAATAATTTAAATTAGAAAACACAGCAGAAGTTTTTATATTTAAAAAAAAATGGAGTGATTATGCTTGAAAATTGGCTAGCCAAAACCTGTTTACATCTTAATTTCAAAATCTAAAATACACAAGGAACATTAAGTTCCTAACAAGGAGTTCAAAGACATATAAACTTAAAAGTAAAGACAAAAGCTCTTAAGAGCCATTTACAATTATACAACTCCACAATATGTGAAAAATGCACAAAACATAGTCCATGGACTTTTACATAACACCTAGTCCATCTCGAAGTCATTATCCTTTGATCACGCAGCACCATCTTCTCTCCCTCGACCTCTAGTCTGGGCATTACCTGAAATTTTTGTAATATCATGAGCTAACAACTTAAGCCCAGTGAGAATAATAAGAATAAAAAGTAAAGATAGATCTCAAACTCGTATTCCGATTTGTGTCCAATTAATCTGACACAATCAATCCTAAAGTTCTCCAAACTTTAGGTAATTTCATTCTAAACTCTCCAAAGGATGATTTTACTAACACTCGTACTCAAATCCTCATCCATTAACTTGTTACAACAATAAATAAGAAATAGTAAATAAACTTTGCATAAAATATAACATCTCGATTCTCTATTCCATCGATCATATGCATGAAGGTAATGTAGGGTTTGCATTCACCCTTATGCATGAATGAAGGTAATGCGGACACTACCCGTAGGCTCCAACATTCAACCTTATGAATGAAGAAGGTGATGCGGACACTACCCGTAGGCTCCAACATTCTCCCCTTCCTTTCTTTCTCACTTTCGTTTCTTTTTCTCTGAAGGTGATGCGGACACTACCCGTAGACTCCAACATTCTCCCCTTCCTTTCTTTCTCACTTTCTTTTCAATGATGTGAGATGTTATGGTGCAATATGTTATGATTATGCTTTCACATGCTTGTAAAAGTAAATAAAAGTAAAGTATGAATGTTAAAGTAACCAAAACAAACATAAAGTAAAGACATAAAGTAAAATAGATAGGAATCTCGGCAGAACGATATGTAAATCGAACTCCGCTACATTAAGAAAAGTGAATCCTATCTTAAACGATTAACTTATACCTTCAAAGAATCTAAACTTGCGACATAATCCGAGGTTTTATTAATCGTTCTATCTAAAAGTTTGGATCTTTTAACTTCCAATGATCCATCCTAAGCTTCGAAACGAATCTAACTTAGAACTTCTAAGATTTAAAGTTTGCTTCGAGAAACTCTGAAGTTCTCACTCAAAGGATTAACTCCTAATCCTAAGGGCACTAACTCACTTCCCTCTAATCTTAGATTCGAATCTTGGTCTTAGTTTCTAATTCTACAAATCAACATACTTATTCGCTTTCTATAATTACTTTAAATCCTAACTATTCTCACCTTAGCCAAATAAGATTTCGCTCCCAACCTCCGTTAGAGCGATCAAGCAAAGTTCAAACCACCTACAAATAGAATTATATCTAACAATCAATAAATTACCACATATCGATCAAACAACATATAAGCATACAAAACGACGAAAAACTCAACAAACCCCATTAAGAGGCTCTCAGCCCCCCCATGAAAAGTGGGTCTCGGGTTTGGTTTTCCGGCTTTTAGGAAATTTAGATGTGTTTCGACTTGGTTTCAAGCCATTTCGATTTTCCCGATTTCAATGGGTATCGATAATTAGGGTTTTTGAACAATATGTAATTTCCTGAATTGAATTACAATAAACATTATTTCACTAATTAATAACCCATATTCAAACCCCAAAAGATAAATTTCAAACGGGAAGGGTTTCGACTGAAACTCAGTTTTAGGGTTATGGTAAAGTTTTCAAAAACTCTTAAAACAACTCCCATATTTACAAACACCGAGTTTCACAACAAGAAATCGAAGGAATCAAGAGAAAACTCCATTAAAACACTATTTGGAGCTTAGGGTTTGAAAATAAACTTACCGAGAACTCCATGAATCACGGGAGAAAGGCACGATCGTTGGGTGGAAAAGAATCCTAGACCCGATGGCTTTCCGATGCAACCGAAATCGAGCCGATTCGCCGAGAAACGAGCAAAACCCGAATATTTCTCCCCTCCCATTGATACCCACGGCCTTAGGAGAAGAAAAAAGAGTTTGGTGCTCAACTTTGGTCAAATGGGCAATTTAAAGAAGAATATGAATAGTGTTTTGGATATTTTTAAGAAATTGGAAATGACGGTTGCGTCCTTTTATGAGTTTTGACTTATGAATCGAAACCCGAAGCTCTTAAATAAATCTAAAGGTGATTAATAATTATTAATTGGCCTATTAATAATTATTAATGTCAACGAAATGAATTTAAAGTATTAAAATTATTAAAAAGGATTTCGGGCGAAATTAACTACTAAAATCGAAATTACAAAAAATAATAATTAATCAAAATACTTAAATTGAAATAAATAAATAACATTAAATAAATAATAAAATAAAATAAATAAATAATTTCACTTCAAAATAACGGGACGTTACACTCATAGCTTTTATCCACTTACTTTTTTTTTCCTTCTAAAATATGAACATCAAGGTTTCAGTGATTGAAAATGTCCTATAATTCCTCTTTTTCATATCCCAAAAAGCATAACCATGTTTTCCTTTGAGATTTCTTACATATTCTTATTTTAGTTTTAATGCAAATTTATTTCAAATTTAAACAATGGTTATTTTTTTTAAAGAGCTCAAGTGTGTTTATTCAACCAAATAAGAACTATGATATAAATTTTAAGTTTTTATAATAAATAAACATTTTGTTCAAATAATCCTGTGTAAAAATAATTAATTTTTTTGGTATAAATAAATAGATTATCGAGTTAACTTAAAATCAAAATATAATGTAATATCTCTCCATTTCTATGGTTTTTAAATTATATATATGTTTATATGTGTGTACGAAACTTAAAAAATATTTAGGTCACTTTCTTGAATTGGAGAATTGAATTAAGTTGATATTAAACTTTGGTATATTTACTAAGCATTTCAGAGGTAACAAATTAATAGTTTTATAACCTATAGAAAAAACATAAAATTAGAAATAAAAAAGCATGAATTTTTGTTTGAGGCAAATATTGAAATAGCATATTTTTACATACAAATTACTAGAATGTCATAACTTTTCAAAAATTATTCAAATAGCATAATTATAGTTCAATAAATTTATTGAACTAAAAAGATAAAAAAAACTAGTAAATTAATTGAAAATAATAATGAAAAATAATCAAATAGTTCGATCAATTATTGAATTTGAACTTAAAAAAGTAAAAAACAAACTTATTCATTAAAAATACCCATGAAAATAGTTCAATAAAATTATTGAACTAAACTTCAATAAAATTATTGAACTAAACTTCAATAAATTTATTGAACTATAATTATGCTATTTGAGTAATTTTAACAAGTTATGATATTTGAGTAATTAAGATGCGGATTCATGGTATTTGATACCAATTTTTTTTTTGTTTTAAGGATATTTCTTTTACTACCTGTATCAATTCTTCATTTAAAACGAGGAATTATTCTTGTCGTTTCCATTCAATAGCCTAACTTTGATGTACGAACTTCATCTTGTTAACTTTTTTCATTACTTTTAACCTCTTTTTCATCAAGTTTACCATTCCTAGTAGATTTTACTTTATTAAAAAAATAAATGGATACATATTTTAGAATTTTGTCAGTTTTTATTAATAATAAAAAATGTTATGTAAGCTCAAATTTTTAGAGCTTAGAGACTATAATTGGTGCCAACTTTTTAGGATTGAATCTTATTTACTACTTTTTGTTCTATCTTTCTCTCTCAAACTTTTTCCCTCTCTTTATTTTACTTAAAATTTCTCCTTTTTCTCTTACTCTTCCTCAATCTTTCTTTCTTTCACTCATAACCTTTTTCACCTCATTTTTATTTTCATTTTAAAAATTGAAACTCTAATTTATTACTTAAAAATGACTGAGGATTTTCTTTTTCATATCCTACCAAGCAGACCTCCATTCTCATAAAGATTGTTTTAGAGATTCTAATTTTGGTTTCATTACATATTTATTTAAAATTAAAAAAATGGTTATTTTGAAAGATGTTACAAGTTAACGCAACAAAATTTTTCAAATTAATAAATAATGGAAGAGACGGATGTACTACAATATCAACAAAAAAATCTATTTTTCCTTTATTTATTTTATCGTTGGTAAATGAAATTATTTTAGAAATTTATTCAAGCAATTATCTTCCTAAAAATACATGGGCTAAAAACTCTCTCTTGAATCAAAGAACATAACTCCATAAATAGAAATTCACATTTCACTCAGTGTAAAGGTTCATCAATGTTTGATAAATTTAGTTTGATATTCGATCATTTTTTCGTAAATGGTATATGTAGACACTCATTTTCGTCCGGTAATATTTAAAATTAACAATTTTTACATATTTTAAATAAAAGACTTTTATTTGAAATGTGGTGTTTTCTTTGACATGATTTGTTTAATTTGGATTTGAAAATAAAAATTTAAATTTAAATTAGCATGGTTAAAATTAATTTGAATTAAAATTTAATTTAAAAAGATTTGAAAAATAAGTTTTAAAAGAGAATCAATGTAACGTCCCGTTATTTTGAAGTGAATTTTTATTTATTTATTTACATTTTATTATTTTAAATAATTAATCAATTTAATTTTAATTAAAGTTTTTAAGATTAGTTTAAATTTAGTAATTTCGATTTTAGTAGTTATTTTCGTCCAATTTCTTTTTAATCGTTTTAATATTTTAAAATCGTTTGGTGACATTAATAAATATTAACGGGCCAATTAATAATTATTAATCACCTTTAGATTATTTTAAGATCATCGGGTTTCGTATTTTAAATCGAATCATTTAAAAGGGACGTATACGTCATTTTCCAATTTCTTAAAAATCACTATTCATCTTCCTCATCTTTAAAAGTCAATCTTTGGTCAAAAACATCAAATTCATCTCATATTTTTTCCTCCAAACCCGTAGCTTAGAGAGGAGGAAAAGGGGAGAGAAAGAAATCGTCGCCCCGGCTTCGTTTCTCGTCCGTTTTACGTGATTTCGGATGCGTTGGAAAGCTCTCGCCGAGACCTTTCTACCCATCCTATCAATCGAGGTTTTCGCTCGTTTTCTCGAGGCCTTAAGGTATGACAAAGTTTCTAAAATTTGATGTGAATAGTATTTTAATGGTGGTTTTGGATTGAAATCTTCAAATTCGTTCACCGAAGCTTGAAGATTTCCATCGGGAAAGTCGTTTTGGTCGATTTTAGAAACTTCCCCTAAACTCTAAAACTGAGTTTGAGCCGGAAACCCGTCCCTTGTGATTTTCCCTCTTTGGGCTATGATTAGGATGTTTAGTTAACTATGATTTTACGTTTTACTTGATTTTTTCGGAAATAGATTATTATGTAAAACCCTAAATTACGTTGACCCATTGCTATCCCGGTTTCCAAAGTATTCGAAAACAACCCAAAATGCCTCTAAATTGCATAAAAGACGGAAAACCGAACCCGAACCCTCCCTTTGTTGTTGGGCCGTGGGTCCCCTGGGGATTAAATCCGGGGTTTTCATTGTTTTATGTGTTTACTTGCCGTTTGATCGGTTTTCGAATGATTATTGATGGTTAGGTGTGATTGATTTGTAGGTTTGTGATCGATTTCTCGACTTTGACTCCGGCACTTTGGAAGCTTGGATTTCATATCTAAGGTGAGTTTAAAATGGAAGTTAGTAATTGTATGAATTATGTTTCATTACGTTATTGTTTATCGAGGTTAAGAGGGGAATTAACTTCCGGAAGTTATACTTGGTTGGAGACTTTAACTCGGATGTGAGTGGAGTGATTTTGATGTATTTATGGTTTTGGAAGTAAAAGAGGAATTATGAGTGAATTGGAAGTCTTGTAAGGTGATTTGGAGACTTTAGATGAAAGTGAATGACTAAGGAACTTTAAGTGATTCGGGAGTCAAAGTGGCTTAGAAATTACACTTGAGTATTGACTCGTGTAATTCAAACGGTTTATGTTCTTTAGTAGTTTAGTGGAACTTTATCTAACTTACTAGGGAGCTTGATGGATTCTAGGAGGTTATGTGATATGGCACATGATAGTATGTGATACGCTCCATACGGTATCATGGTGCGAGGTTATGTGATATGGCACATGATAGTATGTGATACGCTCCATACGGTATCATGGTGCGAGGTTATGTGATATGGCACATGATAGTATGTGATACGCTCCATACGGTATCATGGTGCGAGGTTATGTGATATGGCACATGATAGTATGTGATACGCTCCATACGGTATCATGGTGCGAGGTTATGTGATATGGCACATGATAGTATGTGATACGCTCCATACGGTATCATGGTGCGAGGTTATGTGACATGGCACATGATAGTATGTGATACGCTCCATACGGTATCATGGTGCGAGGTTATGTGATATGGCACATGATAGTATGTGATACGCTCCATACGGTATCATGGTGCGAGGTTATGTGATATGGCACATGATAGTATGTGATACGCTCCAGACGGTATCATGGTGCGAGGTTATGTGATGTGGCACATGATAGTATGTGATACACTCCATACGGTATCATGGTGCGATGATTTGCGATATGGCACATGATAGTATGTGATACGCTCCATACGGTATCATGGTGCGAGGTTATGTGATATGGCACATGATAGTATGTGATACGCTCCATACGGTATCATGGTGCGAGGTTATGTGATATGGCACATGATAGTATGTGATAGAGCTCCAGACGGTATCATGGTGCGAGGTTATGTGATGTGGCACATGATAGTATGTGATACACTCCATACGGTATCATGGTGCGATGATTTGTGATATACCACTATATACGCTGTGGTAAGGGTGGCATTCGAAGATTTGAGCGTGTATGGATGTGTTATTATTGTTATCATTATTATGTTACTATACACGCTGTGGTAAGGGTGGCATTCGAAGATTTGAGCGTGTATGGATTTGTTATTATTGTTATCATTATTATGTTACTATACACGCTGTGGTAAGGGTGGCATTCGAAGCTTTGAGCGTGTATGGATGTGTTATTATTGTTATCATTATTATGTTACTATACACGCTGTGGTAAGGGTGGCATTCGAAGATTTGAGCGTGTATGGATTTGTTATTATTGTTATCATTATTATGTTACTATACACGCTGTGGTAAGGGTGGCATTCGAAGATTTGAGCGTGTATGGATGTGTTATTATTGTTATCATTATTATGTAACTATACACGCTGTGGTAAGGGTGGCATTCGAAGATTTGAGCGTGTATGGATGTGTTATTATTGTTATCATTATTATGTTACTATACACGCTGTGGTAAGGGTGGCATTCGAAGATTTGAGCGTGTATGGATTTGTTATTATTGTTATCACTATATAGTACTACACATGGGGTGATACGGATGGCACTCGAAAATTTGAGCATGTGTGGTTGCCACTTTATTAGCACTTAGTATATCACATTCTTTTACTTGTATCTTGGTATGAGTTTTATTTTATGATGATAGAATGTTTTCGAGGAAAGCCATGATTCATAAAATTCGTTGAGCCACAAAGTTGAGAAAGTTTATTATGTATGTTGATTATATGTGGACTTTGGAATGTGGAATGGGTAGTAAAAGTGAAATCTAGGCCTTTGGACACAATTTCTGACATGGAATGTTGTTCATAGGATTACTTGCTTTCATTTTACTCTCACTAGCATTTTTATGCTAATGTTGCTACAATTACAATTTTTCAGGTAAGACTCGTGGTAGAGGACGAGGTAGAGGAGGTGGCGCCGCGTGACCTTTCAGGACGATGAATGGACAAGAATGTTTGTGGTTTTGGGTGAAGCATCCTTGAATGCTTTGGAACATTTCATTACTTTTATTTCGTTTCATTTTGAGCTCGATGGAGCATTTGTATAATTTATATATGTTTTTGAACTATAAACTTTCTCTAGAACTTTCATCATATTTTGGATTGTGCATTCCAATTTTATTGCTTTTCCTAAAACTGGGTTGTAAACAGGTTTTGGATTATTCGAATTTTAAATGGACCCATCTGTTTTTTCTGGTAAAATCAAGTTTTCCATTGTGCATTTGTTCTAATGGATTTTACGAAAAATCGGGTCGTTACAATCAATTTAAACATGGAAAATATGAGTAGGGAATAATTTTTATTAGTTGACAAGTAAAATAAAATAAAATAAATGCATGATTTTAGGGTGAATTAAAAAAAAATTATTTTATTTGATTTTCATTTATTAGTTTCCTAATTCTAATTCTCCATTTGGCTATAAAAAGGACCCTCCTACAACCCTAAAGACACACAAGATTCATCCGAGCAAAATTTTCATCTCCTCTCCCCCTCTTTCACACATAAAACCCATCTTTTTCACGGCAAGCCTCAATTCCTCTCTTGATTTTATTTATTTGCTTCTTCCTTGTCATTGTAATTCCACCCAATTTTTCTATCCATTCATCAAACCAATCCCTTATACTCAACCAAAATTCCAATCCGTCCAAATAATATTACTATTTTTCTCCATACCTCACGCCTGACATTCTGGCCATGGTCAAAAGTTGTCTGCAAACTTCAGAAAAATTGTAAGTCTATTCAAAGATATTTGTTTGTATATATACTTTGTTAATTTTGTTTGTTATGCTTTTCTATTAGTCACGTTGTTCCAATTTTAATATATCAATGATGGATTTTTTTTTAAAATTAAATAATATAATGCATTATTATATAGTCATATATAGTTCAGACTATTCTAGAATAAACAAATAGTTAAGTGTCATGCTTGCTTTGACTTGGTCTAAATTACATTTGATTACCACATTTTATCAATTTTGGTTATGTAACGTCCCGTTATTTTGAAGTGATTTTTTTTATTTTTTTATTTTATTTAATATTATTTATTTTTTTATTTATTTCAATTTAAGTATTTAGTTAATTATTATTTTTTAATTTCGATTTTAGTAGTTAATTTCGACCAAAATTCGTTTTAATCGTTTTAATACTTTAATTTTCGTTTCGGTGACATTAATAATTATTAATTGGCCAATTAATAATTATTAATCACCTTTAGATTTATTTAAGAGCATCGGGTTTCGATTTGGAAGTCAAAAGTCATAAAAGGACGTAACCGTCATTTCCAATTTCTTAAAAATATCCAAACACTATTCATAATCTTCTTTAAATGCATCATTTGACCAAAGTTGACCCCAAAACCTCTCATTTTCTTCTCTTGGCCGAAACTTCAAGGTTTGGGGGGGATTTGTTTTGGGTTTTGCTCAATTCTCGGCGGATCGACTCGATTTTTGTAAAGACTCGAATTTTCACAAATCTTTAAATCAGAAGTAAAACAGCGGAAGACTTATTTTTACAAAAAAATTTGGCGTGGATCCGTTTAAAATACGAACTCCCTAAACCTGTTTTTAAGAACTCATCTCAGAAAAGTTTAATCACATATATTCCTACTCCAGAATATACTCAAATCAGAGAAAGTAAACTCAAAATATACATACAACCGACTTTAGGCTCTCATGAGCCACAAAATACAAGTTTTAGGACTTTATTTCAAGTTTATATGTATATAATGCATTCTTAAAATGCTCCAAACTTAGATTTACTAGTCCAAATATCCATAAGCATTCACTCGAGATCACGCAACACCACCTCCACGACCTCGTCCTCTACCACGAGTATTACCTGAAAATAAAGTGGTGTAGCACCATTAGCAAACAATGCTAGTGAGAATAAGATGGATGCAAGCACTTTTATGAACCAAATTCCATATCGGAGAATGTGTCCAAATAAAACTAAGTACTCTTGCACTAACCATTCGATAATCCGAAGTACTTTACATAAATAGATCAAACCATTCTACTATCTCGTAAATTTGGGAAGTAAACATTCAAGCCCGTAGTTAAAGTAGATACTAGTGCTTAACAAAGTAAATGACAAAGTAAATAACAAAGTAAATAACAAAGTAAATTTCTCATTTCATTCGTGACCACTTGTCACCAATCATAATTATTCCGTGACATCCGTGCATAACGATAATATGCAAGTCACCTTGACATCCGTGCATAACGATAATATGCAAGTCACCAATCACAAACCATTCCGTGACATCCGTGCATAACGATACTATGCAAGTCACCAATCACAAACCATTCCGTGACATCCGTGCATAACGATACTATGCAAGTCACCAATCACAAACCATTCCGTGACATCCGTGCATAACGATACTATGCAAGTCACCAATCACAAACCATTCCGTGACATACGTGCATAACGATACTATGCAAGTCACCAATCACAAACCATTCCGTGACATCCGTGCATAACGATACTATGCAAGTCACCAATCACACACCATTCCGTGACATCCGTGCATAACGATACTATGCAAGTCACCAATCACAAACCATGCGTATCATAACACCACACGTACTACTCCCCGTTGGTAGTACTAAATAGCGAATCACATCGCTAATAATAACGTACTAACTCGATTCTACACAAGAATCTCTCCAAAGTCTCTTTTAACTACCTTATAACCACTTAAACTAAACGGAGTACATAGTACTCTTCTCCAAATTCCGAAATCTAATTCTCCTCGAGAATATAACTTAAAACCACCAAAAGCATCTTACCTTAAGCAACAACCAATCTTAACTAAATTCCTTATGCACTTTCCTTAACTCCCAATAAACAAGCATTCTTGGAAAAGTTCTAAAATCTAATAACCCTCTTAACTTCGATCGAACATAATTGTCAAGTAATTTGAAATCATAAAAGTAATCACAACCATTTTAAACTCACCTTATAAGAGTAGTCAACTCCTAACCACCGGTTGACCGAAAATCACGAACGATGCACAAAACCTATAATTACAATACACCTAAAGTATATTAATTAATCGAAATGAACAACGATCGACACGATACCAAAATAAAGAACAAAACAGCCCGGGAATTCACCCAAGAAGCCCACGGCCCTAGGGGAGTTCAAGGTGAAGTTGGTTTTCCGGATTTTTAAGCACTTTAAAGGCATTTCGGTTTGGTTTCGGGTACTTTGGAGGTTGGTAATATCAATGGGTAAACATGATTTAGGGTTTAGGTCAAAAGTTCAATCCCGAACAATTTAGTAAAATCATAAAACATAACAATTTCAAATCTCTAATCATCATAAAAATGAGAATAACTCAAAGAAATGGCTTTTGGCTCAAACCCGATTCTAGGGTTTAGGGACACTTCTAAATATACATAAAACAACTCCCTCGATCTAAATCTTCGAGTTCCCGAGCAAGAATTTGAAGATTAAAACCAAAAACACCATTAAAACACTATTTGAAGCTTTAGGTTTTGAACTTTAACATACCTTAAAGCCTTTAGATAATGGTGGAAAAGATCGATTGATGGGATGAGTAGAAAGTACGTCTCGATAGCTTTCCAACGAGCTAAGGCACGATGAAAACGGTCGAGAAACGAAGCCGGGATGATGATTTCTTTCTCTCCTCTTTTTCTCTCTCAAAGCTACGGGTTTGGGAAGCAAAAATGAGAGGATTTTATGATTTTTGTCTAAATTTGACTTAATAAAGGAGAAGGATGAATAGTGTTTAGATATTTAAGAATTTCGGAAATGACGCCTACGTCCTTTTCTTGCCTTAAGCTTTTAAAACGAAACCCGAACCACTTAAACTAGCCCAATGGTGATTAATAATTATTAATTGGCCTATTAATAATTATTAATACCATCGAAACTTGTTTATGCTAAATAAACAGTTAAAAAGGTTTCCGAACGAAATTAACTATTAACTTTAAATAAATAAATATTTATATAAATAAATAAATAAATAAAAATTACCTCTAAAATAACGGGACGTTACAGTCCACCCTCCTTAAAAGACTTTTCGTCCTGAAAAGTAGCTTCTAAGTAAACAAATGAGGGTACTTATCCCGCATCTCCTCCTAAGACTAGCTAGCATCCAAAACCACTTAATAGACTAGAAACGTTCATAAACACGATTTTACAACTATTACAAGTACCAAAACCATTCAACAACATTCCATTTCTTTCAAGTAGTCTAATCTCATAACTTTCACCACATCGGTTATCAGGACTTTCACCATATCGGTTATCAGGAATTTCACCATATTGGTTATCAGAAATTTCACCATATTAGTTATCAGGAATTTCACCATATCGGTTATCAGGAATTTCACCATATTAGTTATCAGGAATTTCACCATATTAGTTATCAGGAATTTCACCATATTAGTTATCAGGAATTTCACCATATTAGTTATCAGGAATTTCACCATATTAGTTATCAGGAATTTCACCATATTAAAAACATTCGCATCTTAATCAAAACAACAAGTGGAAAAGAAAGAATAAATAAATAAATAAATAAAGGAACGGTTAACTAGAGAATCAAATAATACAAGAGCACAGTGCCTAAAACTGACAGGGTACCTGTAACAACAAAACCAGATGCCTCAGCATCCTCTCGAGTGGTGGCAAAGACACGGGCCTGCTGAGGTGGCTGAGGAGGTGCATAAACAGGTGGTGGTGCTCTCTGATACTGGGTAGGCCTAACCTGGCCCCTACCTCTTGTCTGACCACGACCATGCCCCTGACTTGAACTCTGACCCTGACCCACACCCCACTGTGGTGTCTGTAAACTAGGGCAGAAAGGTCTAATATGTCCGGTCTGTCCACACTGAGAGCAGTTCATCACCATACACCTACCTAGGTGATACTCAGTACAATTATGACAGTAGGGTAAAGGAGGAGCCTGTCTAAATGGCTGTGTCTCTCGACATGAAAGGTCGTCCCCAGCCTTCCTCTTATGAGAGGAGGTCTGTGCAGCTGCTATCTCGGCCTTTTTCTCAGAAGGCCCAATATCTAAAGACAAGGCAAAATCTAAAGCCTCAGCATAAGTGGTAGGTCGAAAAGCTCGTATGTGACCTCGGATGTCAGCTCTCAAGCCCACAACAAACCTCTTCCTCTTATTCTCAGAATCGGCGACTTGCCCAGTAGAAAACTTGGACAACCGGTCGAACTCCCTCTCATACTCAATCACAGATCGATCTCCCTGCCTCAGGGTCAGAAACTGTACCTCCAACTGATCCCTGATATCTTCCGGGTAATACTTTTCAAAGAACTTCTCCCTAAACATCTCCCAGGTGACTATCAAAGTAGGACTCAAAGAACGATAAAGTCCACGCCACCAATATAAAGCATCATCAACCAGAGAATAGGTCCCACAATGGACCTTCAGTCGGTCAGGACACTGAATAGACTCAAGGGCTCTCTCAACCCTCGTAACCCATCTCTCGGCAACCGACGGATCAATAGATGTCCCATCAAACTCAGGAGGGGCATGTCTCAGATAATCTTTCAGAACCTTAGCAGCATCGCTACTCTCAGGTCTGTCAACTGGAGCAAGTACTCTAGTAGGTGGTATAACATGATCATGGTGTCCTCCACCACCCCGTAACAACTCCAGATAATCCCCCATGGGAATAGTGACACTACCTGCAGGCATAGCTGGCCTGTCAAATGGAGTCTCATCCTCCTGTACAACACCGGGAATCGGTCCTCTAGTATCAGTAAAATCCTAAGGCAGAGGTGGAGTAACTGCCCTAGTACGGCCTCGGCCTCTACCTCGGCCCCGACCTCGTACCGTAGTCGGTACACTACGCTGACTCCTCCTAAGTGCAGCTACTTTGGGAGGCATACTGAAATCACAATTAGACAAGTTCCTTGTGAGCCAAACATAAAATAGGAACTTACAAGTCTACACTTAACTTGTCGGTAAAATAATCTATAAAGTACAATTTTAGAGGATACCTGGTGCCGTCGATCCGAGTAATGCTTTGGACAAGGACTTAAAATAAAACATGAAAAATATGCAATGCATATAGTCTACAGAAGCCGTAGGTTCTGATACCAACTGTAAAGACTCTAATTTTCACAAATCTTTAAATCAGAAGTAAAACAGCGGAAGACTTATTTTTACAAAAAAATTTGGCGTGGATCCGTTTAAAATACGAACTCCCTAAACCTGTTTTTAAGAACTCATCTCAGAAAAGTTTAATCACATATATTCCTACTCCAGAATATACTCAAATCAGAGAAAGTAAACTCAAAATATACATACAACCGACTTTAGGCTCTCATGAGCCACAAAATACAAGTTTTAGGACTTTATTTCAAGTTTATATGTATATAATGCATTCTTAAAATGCTCCAAACTTAGATTTACTAGTCCAAATATCCATAAGCATTCACTCGAGATCACGCAACACCACCTCCACGACCTCGTCCTCTACCACGAGTATTACCTGAAAATAAAGTGGTGTAGCACCATTAGCAAACAATGCTAGTGAGAATAAGATGGATGCAAGCACTTTTATGAACCAAATTCCATATCGGAGAATGTGTCCAAATAAAACTAAGTACTCTTGCACTAACCATTCAATAATCCGAAGTACTTTACATAAATAGATCAAACCATTCTACTATCTCGTAAATTCGGGAAGTAAACATTCAAGCCCGTAGTTAAAGTAGATACTAGTGCTTAACAAAGTAAATGACAAAGTAAATAACAAAGTAAATAACAAAGTAAATAACAAAGTAAATTTCTCATTTCATTCGTGACCACTTGTCACCAATCATAATTATTCCGTGACATCCGTGCATAACGATAATATGCAAGTCACCGTGACATCCGTGCATAACGATAATATGCAAGTCACCAATCACAAACCATTCCGTGACATCCGTGCATAACGATACTATGCAAGTCACCAATCACAAACCATTCCGTGACATCCGTGCATAACGATACTATGCAAGTCACCAATCACAAACCATTCCGTGACATCCGTGCATAACGATACTATGCAAGTCACCAATCACAAACCATTCCGTGACATCCGTGCATAACGATACTATGCAAGTCACCAATCACACACCATTCCGTGACATCCGTGCATAACGATACTATGCAAGTCACCAATCACAAACCATGCGTATCATAACACCACACGTACTACTCCCCGTTGGTAGTACTAAATAGCGAATCACATCGCTAATAATAACGTACTAACTCGATTCTACACAAGAATCTCTCCAAAGTCTCTTTTAACTACCTTCTAACCACTTAAACTAAACGGAGTACATAATACTCTTCTCCAAATTCCGAAATCTAATTCTCCTCGAGAATATAACTTAAAACCATCAAAAGCATCTTACCTTAAGCAACAACCAATCTTAAATAAATTCCTTATGCACTTTCCTTAACTCCCAATAAACAAGCATTCTTGGAAAAGTTCTAAAATCTAATAACCCTCTTAACTTCGATCGAACATAATCGTCAAGTAATTTGAAAGCATAAAAGTAATCACAACCATTTTAAACTCACCTTATAAGAGTAGTCAACTCCTAACCACCGGTTGACCGAAAATCACGAACGATGCACAAAACCTATAATTACAATACACCTAAAGTATATTAATTAATCGAAATGAACAACGATCGACACGATACCAAAATAAAGAACAAAACAGCCCGGGAATTCACCCAAGAAGCCCACGGCCCTAGGGGAGTTCAAGGTGAAGTTGGTTTTCCGGATTTTTAAGCACTTTAAAGGCATTTCGGTTTGGTTTCGGGTACTTTGGAGGTTGGTAATATCAATGGGTAAACATGATTTAGGGTTTAGGTCAAAAGTTCAATCCCGAACAATTTAGTAAAATCATAAAACATAACAATTTCAAATCCCTAATCATCATAAAAATGAGAATAACTCAAAGAAATGGCTTTTGGCTCAAACCCGATTCTAGGGTTTAGGGACACTTCTAAATATACATAAAACAACTCCCTCGATCTAAATCTTCGAGTTCCTGAGCAAGAATTTGAAGATTAAAACCAAAAACACCATTAAAACACTATTTGAAGCTTTAGGTTTTGAACTTTAACATACCTTAAAGCCTTTAGATAATGGTGGAAAAGATCGATTGATGAGATGAGTAGAAAGTATGTCTCGATAGCTTTCCAACGAGCTAAGGCACGATGAAAACGGTCAAGAAACGAAGCCGGGATGACGATTTCTTTCTCTCCTCTTTTTCTCTCTCAAAGCTACGGGTTTGGGAAGCAAAAATGAGAGGATTTTATGATTTTTGTCTAAATTTGACTTAATAAAGGAGAAGGATGAATAGTGTTTAGATATTTAAGAATTTCGGAAATGACGCCTACGTCCTTTTCTTGCCTTAAGCTTTTAAAACGAAACCCGAACCACTTAAACTAGCCCAATGGTGATTAATAATTATTAATTGGCCTATTAATAATTATTAATACCATCGAAACTTGTTTAGGCTAAATAAACAGTTAAAAAGGTTTCCGAACGAAATTAACTATTAACTTTAAATAAATAAATATTTATATAAATAAATAAATAAAAAAAAATTACCTCTAAAATAACGGGACGTTACAATTTTGGTTGCATCGGAAAGCCCTCGAGTCTAGGATCCTTTTCCACCTAACCATCGTGCTTGCCACCCGTGTTATACGGAGTTCTCGGTAAGTAAAGCTTCAAACCCTAAGCTCCAAATAGTGTTTTAATGGAGTTTTTGTTGGTTTCCTTTGATTTCGTGTTGTGAAACTCGGTGTTTGTTAATACGGGAGTTGTTTTAAGTGTTTTTGGAAACAATCCCTTAACCCTAAAACCGAGTTTCAGTCGAAACCCTTCCCGTTTGAAATTTACCTTTTTGGGTTTGATTATGGGTTATTTATTGTTGAATTATTGTTTATTTAAATTCAATTCGGGAAATGGCATAACGTTCAAAAATTATCGATACCCATTGAAATCGGGAATTTCAAATTTGTTTAAAACCAACTCGAAACACCTCTAAAGTACCTAAAAGCCAGAAAACCAAACCCGAGACCCACTTTTCATGGGAGGGCCAAGAGCCTCATAGTGGGGTTTATGAGGTTGATCGTTGTTTTGAGCTTTTAGATGTTATTTGATCGATGTATGTTTATTTATTAATTGTTAGATATAATTAATTGTAGGTGTTTCGGATCATTGTTTGATCGTGCTTTCGGAACTTGGAGCGAACTCTTATTTGGCAAAGGTGAGAATAGTTAGGATTTAAAGTAATTATAGAAATCGAATAAGTGTAATGGTTTGTAGAATCGGAAACTAAGATTAGAATCCAAACTAAGATTAGAGGGAGTGAGTTAGTGCCTTAGGATTTGTAGTTAATCCTTTAAGCGAGAAACTTAGGATTTCTCGATGAAAGCCTCGAATCTTAGAAGATTCTAAGTTAGATTAGTTTCGGAGTTTAAGATGGATCATTGGAAGTTTAAGATCCTTGAAGGTTAGGTTAATCGTTATGTTTGATCTTTACTTTTATTATTGATACCGGAGTTCGATTTATAAATCGTTCGTCCGAGAATTCTTATCTGTTTCTTTATCTTATGTCATTTACTTATTGCCCCTTTACTTTATGTTGGTTGTGATTTCTTTAATATTCGCATTTTACTTTATTTACTTTTGCAAGCATATGCATAACATTTTGCACCATTATTTATTATACCATAACATCTCGCATCATTGAAAAGAGAAAAAGAAAAGAATGAAAGGAACAGTGGATGAGTTGGATACCCACGTTACCTTCATGCATAAGGAATGGTGGATGAGTTGGATACCCACGTTACCTTCATACATAAGGTTGAATGGTGGATAGTATGTAAAAATCCACATTACCTTCATTTCATGCATAAATTGCGAATGCGTATCCTACGGGATGTACTCATTACTTTTATGCATATGATAGACGAGAAAGAGAATTGAGATGTTATAATTATGCAAAGTTTATTTATTTTTCTTATTTTTATGTCATAACAAGTTTATGGATGAATAATTAGACTAAGTGTGCTAATTAATATCATCCTTTGGGAGAATAAGAATTTAAAGTAAACCTTATATATAGTATAAGGTATATATGGAAAATGAGATATAAATGCTATACGCATTTACAAAACCATACCAGGAATATTTGGAATGTAGTTCCACAATATTATTGGAGAATTGGTAAGTAAAAGTGGAACACTTTTTTATAAACTCTTTGAATGGACGGATAGTAAAAAGAGTAAGTGTGTTCTTGGACTCAAATCGAAATGCGAGTTTGAGGTCTATTCTTACTTTTTATTCCTATTATTCTCACTGGCCTTAGTTTGTTAGCTCATGATATTACAAACATTTCAGGTAATGTTTGGGATCGTGGAAGAGGAGCTGGTGCGCGCTTGATCGAGAGGATGACGACTTTGAGATGGACTATGTGTTATGTAAAATTCCATGTACATGGTCTTGTGAAATTTATATCATTTTCATGATTTGTACTTTGTAATTAGCTCATAAGAGCTTATTGTCGTTGTTTTATGATTATGATCATTTTGAACTCCTGGATAGGAACTTAATGTTCCTTGTGTATTTTAGATTTTGAAATTAAGATGTAAACAGGTTTTTGGCCAGCAAATTTTCAAACATAATCACGCCAATTTTTCTTAAAATAAAAGACTTCCGCTGTGTATTCTAATTTAAATTATTTAAAAATGTCGGGTCGTCACAGTTTATTACCATATTAACTTTAGTTTGGTTTTACTGATGTTTTGTATTTAGATTATTATTCTTATATATATATTTGATTGATCGAAATTATTAACAGTTTCACGTTAAAATTTTACAGTATTTGTTTTAGAGCCATTTTAATTAACTTGTCATATTTGATTGATTTTTGGTCATAATGGAATTGAATTACTTTAATTGATATGTTTGATATTAGGTAAATCTAATTTTATTATTTTACTTTCCTTGTATAAAATATTTATTTTATTTGAATAGGTTAACAAATAAGGAATAAAATAAAAATAAATAAAAATAAATGAAAATTAACAATAATAAATATAGAATGAAAATAGAAATTGAGTATAGTAATAAGTAAAGAATAAAAATTTGTATTAATTTGGATACTAATTTTCTAAAGCATAAAAATTAACAATTTAAATATAAAAATTGGAATTAATTAGGATACTAATTTTCCAAAGCATAAAAATTGACAATTTAAATATAGTAATTGGAACTAATTAGGATACTAATTTTCAAAAACATTAAAACTTAACTAGTTAAATAAAAATATAAGATTTAGAATTAATTAGAATACTGATTTTCCAAATCATAAAAATTAACAATGAAATTTTAGACATTAATTGGAATTTATTAGGGTTTTAATTTACCAAACTTTCCATAAAAAAATACAAAGGATTAATAATATAAGCCTTGAATAAACATTGAAATTTATAAGGATAATAATTAACCATTTATACCATACATAAAAGATTTGTCAAATAAAATTTTCTTATTAAAAAACTAGGGGCTAAAAGTGAAACTTACCCTAAAACTAATATTTAAATAAATTATTTTAATAACAAAGATAAAAAAAATCATAATTAATTAAAATATTCAATTTTAAAATTTAAACATAAAAAATAAACCAACAAATTGTTTTTGAAAACTCCAACGATGGAATATGGGCATTGGAATACCATGCTCCTAAATATTTTTGAGGTAAGGAATTTTTTCTCAGAATACTGAGTTAAAATTCCCGATAATATTTTTTCTAATGGCTTTACGCCACTCATACTTATTTAATCATGCCTTATTACTAAAGTTGTAACGACCCGATTTTTCGTAAAATCCATTAAAACAAATGCGCAGCGGAAAAACTAGATTTTACAGAAAAACGGCATGGGTCCGTTTAAAATTCGGATAAACCAAAACCTGTTTACAACCCAATTTTCCAGAAAAAGCAGTAAACCGGAATTTCATATTCCATAATGTGATGAAAATGCTAAAGGAAGTTTAAAGTTCGAAAAACAGATACAAATTATACAAACGCTCCATCGAGCTTAAAATGAACATAATAAAGTAATGAAAAGTTCAAGAACATTCAAAAAAGCTTCACCCAAAATAACAAACATTCTTGTCCATTCATCGTCCTGATAGGTCACGCGGCGCCACCTCCTCTACCTCGTCCTCTACCACGAGTCTTACCTGGAAAATTGTAATTGTAGCAACATTAGCATAAAAATGCTAGTGAGAGTAAAATGAAAGCAAGTAATCCTATGAACAACATTCCATGTCAGAAATCGTGTCCAAAGGCCTAGATTTCACTTTTACTACCCATTCCACATTCCACAGTCCACATATAATCAATATACATAATAAACTTTCTCAACTTCGTGGCTCAACGAATTTTATGAGTCATGTATTTCCTCGAAATCATTCTATCATCATAAAAAAAAACTCATACCAAGATACACGTAAAAGAATGTGATATACTAAGTGCTAAAGAAAAACATAGCAACCACACACGCTCAAATCTTCGAGTGCCACCCGTATCACCGCATGTGTAGTGCTATAATAGAGATAACAATAATAACGCCTCCATACACGCTCAAATCTTCGAATTCCTACCACACCACAGCGTGTATAGTGCTATAAAGTATAATGCACTTATACGCTCATTTCGTAGAGTGCCCACCTTACCACAGCGTATCATAATACCGTATGGACCGAAGTCGACATACCACGTGCCATACCACAAATCATCGCACCATGATACCGTATGGAGCGTATCAACATACTATCATGTGCCATATCACATAGCCCGCACCATGATACCGTATGGAGCGTATCACATACTATCATGTGCCATATCACATAACCTCGCATCATGATATCGTATGGAGCGTATCACATACTATCATGTGCCATGTCACATAACCTCGCATCATGATACCGTATGGAGCATATCACATACTATCATGTGCCTTATCGAAGTCATCAAGCTCCCTAGTAAGTTAGATAAAGTTCCACTAAACTACTAAAGAACATAAACCGCTTGAATTACACGAGTCAATACTCAAGTGTATTTTCTAAGTCACTTTGACTCCCGAATCACTTAAAGTTCCTTAGTCATTCACTTTCATCTAAAGTCTCCAAATCACCTTACAAGACTTCCAAACCACTCATAATTCCTCTTGTACTTCCAAAACCATAAATACACTAAAACCACTCCACTCACATCCGAGTTTAAAGTCTCCAACCAACTATAACTTCCGGAAGTTAGTTCCCCTCTTAACCTCAAAAAACAATATCGTAATGAAACATAATTCGTAAAATTACTAACTTCCATTTTAAACTCACCTTAGATGTGAAATCCAAGCTTCCAAAATACCGGAGTCAAAGTCACGCAAACGATCACCAACCAACAAGTCAAATACACCTAACAACCATTAATTATCCGAAAATCGAGCAAACAACATCTAAACGCATAAAACGATGAAAACCCCGGATTTAAACCCTAAGGGACCCACGGCCCAACAAGGAAGAGAGGGTTCGGGTTCGGTTTTCCGTCTTTTATGCACTTTTAGAGGTGACTTGGGTTGATCAAAGACACTTTGAAAGTCGAGATAACAGTGAGTCATGATATTTTAGGGTTTTACATAATAATCGATTTCCGAAAAATTAAGTAAAACGTAAAATCATAGCAAACCAAACACCCTAATCTTGGCAAGTGAGAGAAATGAACACGGGACGGGTTTTCAACTCAAACTTGATTTTAGGGTTTAGGGAAGTTTCTAAAACTTGCTTAAACGACTTCCTCGCTTAAAATCTTCAAGCTTCGGTGTAAGAATTTGAAGATTTCAATCTCAACATCCATTAAAACACTATTCAAAGCTTGAATTTGAAAACTTTGCCATACCTTGAGGCTTGTATAAAATTGACGAAAACCTCGATTGTTAGGTTAGAAATGATCCTCGGGATGAGAGCTTTTTAACGGTACAGGAAATACGGCGATCCACCGAGCAACGGAGAAAAGCCAAGAGAGAGAGAGAGGGGGGGTGTCTCGGCCTCAAAGGAAGAAAAGAGAAAAGATGAAATGAATTTTCCTTGACCAAGTTGACTATTTAAGGATGAGGATGGTGAATAGTGATTTTTTAAGAAATTGGAAAATGACGTATACGTCCCTCTTAAAAGATTTGATTAAAATACGAAACCCGAAGACCTTAAAATATTCTAAAGTTGATTAATAATTATTAATTGGCCCGTTAATAATTATTAATGTCACCGAAACTAATTTAAAGTAGTAAAAGGTTTAAAAAGTTTAAAAAGGTTTTCGAACGAAAATAACTACTAAAATCGAATTACTAAGTTTAAACTAACTAAATACTTTATTTAAAATAAAAAAAATATTTACCTTCAAAAGTAACGGGACGTTACATTCTACCCTCCTAAAAGGGCTTTTCGTCCCCGAAAAGTAGTCTCCCTACGTGAAAACGTGAGCATACTTTGCTCGCATCTCATCCTCACGTTCCCACGTAGCTTCCTCTGAAACTTAATTATCCCAAAGAACTTTAACCAAGTTTATAGTTTTATTCCTCAACACCTTTTGTTCTGTAGCAAGAATCTCAACTGGTACCTCTTCATAGGATAGACTAGCATCCAATGTAAAGGGCTCATAATCAATAATGTGTGAAGGGTCGGCCACATATTTCCTGAGCATGGACACATGGAACACATTATGCACTGCCGACAAGGCAGGTGGCAAGGCCAATCGATAAGCAACAGACCCAATCCGATCCAGAATCTCAAAGGGGCCTATAAATCGAGGGTTCAACTTGCCTTTCTTCCCAAATCTCATCACACCTTTCATAGGTGCCACCTTCAGGAATACGTGGTCACCAACTTCAAACTCAAGTGCACTACGCCTCTCATCAGCGTAACTTTTCTGTCTACTCTGAGCCACTCTCATCCTCTCTCTGATAAGAGCAATGGACTCACTAGTCATCTGTACTAACTCCGGTCCCAGAAGTTTCCTCTCACCAACTTCATCCCAATGAGCCGGTGATCTGCACTTTCTACCGTAAAGTGCCTCAAAAGGTGCCATGTCGATGGTAGCCTGATAACTGTTGTTATAAGCAAACTCAACAAGATACAACTGAGTATCCCAACTACCACCGAACTCTAGAGCACAAGCTCTCAAGATATCCTCCAAAATCTGGTTGCCTCTCTCGGTCTGACCATCTGTCTGAGGATGAAAAGCAGTACTGAAATCTAAGCCAGTGCCCATAGCAGTATGCAGACTCCGCCAGAAATTCGTGACAAAGTGGGTGTCTCGATCTGATACAATCCTGACTGGCACTCTATGAAGTCTGACAATCTCCTTCATGTACAACTGTGCCCATGTCTCAACAGGATAGGTTATCTTCCCTGGTATGAAATGTGCACTCTTAGTCAACCTATCCACAATCACCCAAATGGTGTCATAACCCTTCGCGGTCCTCGGCAAGTCACTAATAAAGTCCATCGATATTTCTTCCCATTTCCACTCAGGTACGTTCAAAGGGTTAAGGTAACTAGGTGGACTCTTCCTCAAAGCCTTCACCTGCTGACATATCAAGCACTTACTAACAAAGTCAGCAACTTCACGTTTCATTCCAGGCCACCAATAATGCTGTCTCAGGTCCCTGTACATCTTAGTACTACCTGGATGCCCAGAAAAGATAGAACTGCGAGCCTCCTCCAACAGCTCTTTTTTGTAGGTCGATTCTAGAGGCACACACAACCTTCTACGATACATCAATGCATTATCAGTGGAGAAAGTAAAATGGCTAGGTAATTCGGACTCTGCCTCACGAAAACCCTCAACCAAGTGCTTTTCACCCCGCTGTGCATCTATCATCCTCTATCTCAGGGTAGGGCCAACAGTTAAACTTGCCAAACTCACTGTAATCTCAGCTGTAAGAAAAGCTATCTCAGTTCTTTCCATCTCCCATCTAAGTCTCAGTGGAATAGTACTCAAAGCTGACAAGTGTGATGACTTTCGACTAAGTGCATCAGCAACCACGTTGGCCTTTCCTGGATGATACTGTATGTCACAGTCATAATCTTTCACAAGTTCTAGCCACCTCCTCTGTCTCATATTTAACTCTTTCTGGGTGAAAAAGTATTTGAGGCTCTTATGATCGGTGAAAATCATAATCTTTTCACCATACAAGTAATGTCTCCATATTTTCAATGCATGTACCACTGCTGCTAGCTCCAAATCATGAGTCGGGTACTTTTTCTCCTGCTCCTTTAACTGCCGAGAAGCATAAGCTATCACCTTCCCATGCTGCATCAATACACACCCCAAACCCTTCTTGGGTGCATCAGTATACACTGTCAAACCCCCAGACTCATCAGGTGAAACTAAAACCGGAGCCGATACAAGTCGCCTCTTAAGCTCTTCAAAGCTATTTTCACACTCATCAGTCCACACAAAATCAACCCCCTTTTTCGTCAAATGCATCAAAGAGGATGCAATCTTGGAAAAATCTTGCACAAATCATCTATAATAACCTGCAAGTCCAAGAAAACTACGTATCTCAGCCACATTAGTAGGTCGGGGCCAACCACTAATGACTTCCACCTTAGAAGGATCAACAGAAATCCCACTACTAGATACTACATGCCCAAGAAAAGCCACTTCCTTCAACCAGAATTCACATTTAGAGAACTTTGCATACAACTTATGAGCCCTCAAAGTCGATAACACCTTCTCTAAATGTATGGAATGTAACTCCTCAGTCCTCGAATATACAAGAATATCATCAATAAACACTCTCACAAAGGAGTCAATGAACCTCTTAAACACTGTATGCATCAGGTCCATAAAGACTGCAGGAGCATTAGTCAAGCCAAAAGACATGACAACAAACTCATAATGACCATATCGTGTCCTGAAGGCAGTCTTGGGAATATCCTCATCTCTAATTCTCAACTGATGATATCCCGATCGAAGATCTATCTTCGAAAAGATAGTAGCTCCCCTCAGCTGATCAAACAAGTCCTCTATTCTGGGCAAAGGATACTTGTTTTTCACTGTGACCTGGTTCAGCTCCCTATAATCAATACATAATCTCATGGAGCCATCTTTCTTCCTTACAAACAATACAGGAGCTCCCCAAGGTGATACACTTGGGCGTATAAACCCCAAGTCTAAAAGTTTTTGCAACTGCCTTTTCAACTCTTTAAGTTTAGCTGGTGCCTTAGACAATGGAACGGTCCCAGGAATCACCTCTATCTGGAAGTCTAACTCCCTCATTGGTGGCAAACCAAGTAACTCATCAGGGAAGACATCAATGAAATCCCTCACAACAGGTACAGAAGCTAAGGTAGTCACACTAACAGACGTGTCCACCACACTAGCTAAATAACCCCAAGCACCTTCACTCAAAAGTGCTCTAGCCTGGATCCCCGAGATAACTGCAGGTGTCACCCTACCTCGGGTCCCATGAAATCAAAAATTAGTCCCACATGGACCAACAAAGTCTACCACTTTCTCATTACAACCGATGTTGGCGTGGTTGGCTGACAGCCAATCCATACCCAAAATAATATCAAAGTCAGACATCGGCATCACAATCAACATAGCATGCAGAAAGCAACCCAAAATACACAAATCATCAGTATAAACAACTCTATCCACTATCATAAATTTTTTGAGCGGAGTAGTAACATGTAACTCATGTCCTAATGGCTCAGAATCAAAGGCGGCAGACTCGACAAACTCAGCAGAAATAAATGAGTGACTAGCCCCTGAATCAAATAATACCAGAGTAGAGTGCCCTAATACCGACAAAGTACCTGTAACAACAGTACCAAATGCCTTAGCATCCTCTTGAGTAGTGGCAAAGACACGTGCCTGCTGTCGTGTCTGGGGCTGTGCCTGAACTGTCGGTGGTACTATATGCTGCTGAGTAGGCCTAATCTAGCCTCTACCACCTGCCAGACCACGGCCCTGACCCTGTCCTCGGCCCTGTCCCTGTCCTCGACCCTGTCCCTGTCCAGAACTCTGACCCTGTCCTGAGCTCTGACCCTAACTCCCACGCTGCTGTGGTGTCTGTAATCTAGGACAAAATCGTCTAACATGTCCGGCCTGTCCACAAAGGTAACACTTCTGCACATAACACTGACCCAAGTGGTACCCAGAACAATCAGGACAATAGGGCAAAGAAGGGGCTCGATCACTAGACTGACCAGAATGGAACTGAGGTCTTGTCTGTCCCTTGCCCCTACCTGGAGCCTGTCTATATGACTGTGTCCCTCGACCAGGGAGGTCGTCCACAGCCTTCCTCTTCCCATAAGAGGTCTGAGCAACAATCTCACTGGCCTTTTTCTCAGAATCACCAATATCTAAGGCCAAAGCAGCAGTCAGAGCATCAGCATACGTACCAGGCTGTAAGGCTCGTACCTGCCCTCCTAGTTCTGCTCTCAAACCTACAATAAACCTCTTCCTCTTGCTTTCAGGATCAGTAACATGTTTTGTAGCAAATTTTGACAACCTGTCAAACTCTCCCTCATACTCCACAACAGATCTATCACCCTGTCTGGGTGTGAGAAACTATATCTCTAACTGATCTCATGTATCCTCTAGATAGTATTTCTCATAGAACTTTTCCCTAAACATCTCCCAACTAACCTGTAACTCAGGGCTGAGAGTACGAAATAAACCCTTCCACCAGTACAAAGCATCATCTACTAAAGAATAGGTCCCACAGTGGACCTTCAAATGATCCGGGCATTTAATGAATTCAAGTACCCTCTCTACTCTGGTGATCCATCTCTCAACAACTGCAGGATCAGTAGATGTCCCATGAAACTCAGGAGTATTATACCTGATATACTCTTTCAAAGTTTTTGCAGCATCAGTAATACCAGACTGGTCTACCACGGGAGTCGGTACTCTAACAGGTGGTATAACCCGATCAGTTTGTCCTCCACCACCTCGTAACAGGTCTAAAAAGTACTCCTCTGATATGGTGACACTACGACCCTGACTTGGTGTCTGATCAACTGGAGGCTCATCCTCCCGATAAACAGGTGGAGGGGGTGGCGGTGTAACTGCCCTAGCCCGACTTCTACCTCGTTTCCCAGCCTGTACTCCGCTCTGACCTCTCCTAGGTATCACTGTCCTCGGAGGCATACTGAAATCACAATCAGAAAAGCATCACATGAGATAATGGAAAAGGAATGACAATGCTACAATTACACTTATAAAAAAAAAGGTCCTAAGGATACCTGGCACCATTGACCTCAAACAATGATTGGACAAGAACAAAATCAAACCATAAAAACATGCGATGCATGTGGTCTACAGAACCAAAGAGGCTCTTATACCAACTGTAACGACCCGATTTTTCGTAAAATCCATTAAAACAAATGCGCAGCGGAAAAACTAGATTTTACAGAAAAACGACATGGGTCTGTTTAAAATTCGGATAAACCAAAACCTGTTTACAACCCAATTTTCCAGAAAAAGCAGTAAATCCGAATTTATATTCCATAATGTGATGAAAATGCTAAAGGAAGTTTAAAGTTCGAAAAACAGATACAAATTATGCAAACGCTCCATCGAGCTCAAAATGAACATAATAAAGTAATGAAAAGTTCAAGAGCATTCAAAAATGCTTCACCCAAAATCACAAACATTCTTGTCCATTCATCGTCCTGATAGGTCACGCGGCGCCACCTCCTCTACCTCGTCCTCTACCACGAGTCTTACCTGAAAAATTGTAATTGTAGCAACATTAGCATAAAAATGCTAGTGAGAGTAAAATGAAAGCAAGTAATCCTATGAACAACATTCCATGTCAGAAATCGTGTCCAAAGGCCTAGATTTCACTTTTACTACCCATTCCACATTCCAAAGTCCATATATAATCAATATACATAATAAACTTTCTCAACTTCGTGGCTCAACGAATTTTATGAGTCATGTATTTCCTCGAAATCATTCTATCATCATAAAAAAAAAAACTCATACCAAGATACACGTAAAAGAATGTGATATACTAAGTGCTAAAGAAAAACGTAGCAACCACACAAGCTCAAATCTTCGAGTGCCACCCGTATCACCGCATGTGTAGTGCTATAATAAAGATAAAAATAATAACGCATCCATACACGATCAAATCTTCGAATGCCTACCTCACCACAGCGTGTATAGTGCTATAAAGTATAATGCCTTTATACGCTCATTTCGTAGAGTGCCCACCTTACCACAGCGTATCATAATACCGTATGGACCGAAGTTGACATACCACGTGCCATACCATAAATCATCTCACCATGATACCGTATGGAACGTATCAACATACTATCATGTGCCATATCACGTAACCTCGCATTATGATACCGTATGGAGCGTATCACATACTATCATGTGCCATATCACGTAACCTCGCATCATGATACCGTATGGAGCGTATCACATACTATCATGTGCCATATCACATAACCTCGCATCATGATACCGTATGGAGCGTATTGTTAGGAATGGTGTCCTAGAACTTGTAATTATTTAATTATAATAATTTATTTCGAATAAATTAAATAAATAAACATAAGTTCTTTATATAATCTAGATTGATTCAATTGACGATATTAGGAATATATGGAAATATATAAATATCAAAACATTCAAATAGTAAACCCTAAGTTACTCTTATGAAATCACGACTTAGTATGTGAGTCATACAAGAGGATTAAAGTCGAGATGAGTAACTTAAACGTGTCTACGATGAAATGGATAACGTTTGGGAACCTTATCCTGGTAACACTGTTGATAGCTTCGCATTTTGTTTATAGACAAATGATCGAATCCTGATCATTCATGTGGGAGACATGAAATGGAAGTATCATATGCAATGATGATTGTATAAGACAGGACCACGATGTTCGATCAAATTTCTCATTAGTACCGTTTACGAGAAATAATCGAATATCAAACCAAGTTTATCAACCGTGATGGATCTCAATCCTGAGTGAAATGCGGACTCCTATTTACGGAGTTATGTTCTTTGATTCACATAGTTGAGAGCGATCTGTAAGAACGCACAATACACTCCTGTTTTGGGAACATGACTAGATAAGTAGCTGGGAACTCATTTTCACGAGATGGAATTCATAACTTTCCTATAAATTAACGGTATCAGTGCGATACCTAAACATTTTAGGAACTTTAGGAAACTCCCTTGATGTATCGATTCGAGACATGAACAAGTGACGTCACGACTTCTATTGATCACGAAGTATCTTATCTCTAGTTCGACTAAAGATAAAGTTCATTGTAGAATCAGCGGGAACACAAGGATAAAGCGGTAATTACAGGGGCAAAACGGTAAATTTATCCTTTGTAATTATGAGGGTTCCACGTGAAGGATAAAATCACGGATATAAATAAATGATAAACCGAATGGACATAACTCATCTATAGTGAGGGGAGTTCGACTATGAATCTATAGTGGAATTATTCATAGTTAGATAATAAGTAATTAACCGATTATGTGTTAATCACTTAATTGACTAATTATTAAGCCCATGATCTATAGGTCCATCGGGTCCCTATGCTAGCCCAAATATCGTAGTCGCGAAATCAAGTAGAAGAAATGGAAATTTTTAAGTAAAGTGAATTACTTAAAATAGGCAATATTAATTGTTTAAATATTGAGTATATTTAAACGGTAATTAATATAAACATTATTAATTGTTTAAATAATGAGTTTATTTAAACATGAAATTAATAATGAAATATTATTAATTAGATATTATTAATTATTTAAATATTGAGTATATTTAAATGGTAATTAATAATTTGAAATTAATTAACAATTATTAATTGTTTAAATAATAAATTTTATTTGAACGGAATTAATAATTAATAATTAATTAATTAATAATAAAATGTTATCAATAAAATTATTAATTAAATAATGAGTTTATTTAATGGAAATTAATAATTAAAATATTTATTATTAATTATTTAAATAATGAAAATTATTTAAATGGAAATTAATAATTAAATATAATTTGATAATATTTAGTCGGGAGAAAATATTAATATTATTAATTGTTTAAATAAAATATTTTATTTAAATGGTAATTAATAAATAAATTAATTAAGTTGGACTTATTAATTTAAGAGAGAGTTTCAAGCACAATTGGATTAATGAACCAAATTGGGATTGGCCCGAAATAATTAATTAAATAAATTAGAATTTTTTTTTTAATTAATATATGCAATTTTCGGCCATATGATGTATTTTGGGAAGAGATAATTGTTTGAATTATATCCTAAAATAATTACATAGATTTATTTACCCAAGATAAATAAAATAAAAGAAAAGAAAATAATCTCTTATTTATCTATGCATTTTCGAAATTGCAAGATAAAAAGAAGAGATAATATTTTTTCTTTTTGTATTTATCTCTATAGATTAATCCTAATGTGATTAGGATTCCTATTTTTCTATAAATAGGAGGGTTGGGTCATTCATAAATCACACAATTCAATTCTTTAGAAATTGAAAAATCTCTCTTCCTCCCTTCTCCCTCCCTTGGCCGATTTTCTCATAGTATTGGGAAGAAAAATATTTTTTTCTTCTTCCCAATTTCTTCTAAAGTTCGATCCCACAATCGAATTTCGTTTGATCGATCGGGATATAGCATAGAAGATCTGGTGTTGCTGAGGATTTGAAGCTGTAAAGAAACCTCCAACCGATTCTCCATTATTCAGTCAATGTAAGTTCCGGTTTTAATTTTCGAAAATATAAGCATGAATCTACATGTTTTATAACAAATTGCATGATGTTAATAGATCCGTTATTAAATGTTAATAAGTTTACTAAATAAAATTCCGCTAATTTAGTAAATCATCCCTTCAATTGGTATCAGAGCTAATTTTAATTATCATGCAAATTTGTGTTTTTTCGAAAATTTGGTGGGTTGCATAAAAAGTTGTTTTATGTATGTTTATATAAATTATGGAGGTTTGCTTATTGACTGTTTAGGTATTCTTGAGGCACTTAGGATTTTAAATTTTAGTAGAAAATTTGTAAACCCTAAATTTTAGGGTATAGGAAAAATTTGTAATTTTCCCATACCCAATGATGGCAAAATCGGCTACACCAAGGGAGGAAGAGAAGAAAATTTTTCCCCATCATTCATGATGCCCACGCCCAAGGATGAGATAAGGTAAGATACGGTAAGATATTTTAACATAATTATCTTGTTATCTCAATTTAAAATTTAAATATTTAAGATAAGGATTAAATTTTTTTTAAAAAGATTATATCCCTATCTTAAATTATAAATTTAGAAATTGAGATAAGATTACATGGAAAATATTTTCTTTATTTTTCCATATAATTAAAAGATAATTATTTTAAAACAAGTATTTATGGAAATATTAAGGAGATAATATTTGCCCCATAAATACCCATGCCCACGCCTACACCATGGAGGAGAGAGAAAGTTGAAGCCCCAAGTTCTAGAATGGAAGATTTAATTAAGTTGTAATTTTAATTTTCCGTTTTAGAAATAGTGCCAAGAATACCGGTCAATTTAGCTATTTATTATTTAAATTGTTTATATGTATGATATAATTTCTTTTAAATAATATTCATGCATAAGAGTATGTCATGTAGAAAATCCCACCATAGGTTGTATGATTTTAATTAATTGTACATACATGCATCATGATATAATATGTGTTATTATATGCTAATGTATGTGAAGCATGCTATAATTTTATTTTATAAATGTTATTATCGAAAATTATATTCTAATTGTTTTAGAATTAAAAGCATGCTTATTTAGTTAAAATTCAAAAGTTAAATCTAGTTTAAAAGTTGAATAGAAACTAAATGAATTATTTGTAATATGGAATTATTGTTTAAACAATTGGGCCAAAATCCATATAAGATAAACAAATAGAAACTTTTAATTAAGGGTTAATTAAAAATTAATAATTGAGATTAATTAAATTGAATGGATCTCCTGGCAGAAAGCTCGCCCAAGCGATGAGGTTTCATAAAGTTCCCCTAACACCGGAGCGCCTCTACTCGGGAGCGATCCGGGAGAAAAGTTCAAATTAATAAATCAAAATTATTAAGACGGCGCATAATGTGATTAGTTTAAATTAGGAAAACTTGAACAATCACTTTATAAAATTAATCTAACCAATTTAAGAGTTAAAGTTGATTAGGTTAATTAAAACTTGGATTAATGAGTTAGCCTGAATTAGTCTAAGTTATGAAACCCTAACTCAAAATATTAAGTGGGAGAAGGAAACATGTCAATGAATCCTATGGTCTCCACTAATGGGCTCGAAATGTGAGATTTATACATGGCCTCGTAACATCTGCTGCGGTGTTCATTCCCATAGGAAGGTTTATTGTATAAATCAATATCAAGTTGGGTCTCCAGAAAGGGATAAAGAATTTTAAATGAGATTGATTGAAGATCGAATCTACACTTCGTAGACACTCTTCAATTTTATTTAAAAGACTAAATTAGTGGGTCACACTTAAAAGAAATTTGATAAATTGTGTTATCAAAACTCTGGACCAAATACACGGTAAACAATGACATAGGAATATGAGTTATTCTGGAGTTGTCAATTGTTCGAGTGGCATCTCGTTTTAATGATGGTAACCGACCTATCATTCGACGGCACTTCACCAGGTATCATTAAAATATCGTGACATAGTAACATGTTTTAGGGCTTTTTCTGTTCATTAATATGTTCGCATTCATGCATCATATTTAATTATATGTCGAAACTTTGAGTATTTGAATGTTGAAAGCATGTTAGATTACTAAGATAAGGTTTATTTAAATTTTCAAGTAAAATGGCATCCGCTTTAGTCACAATCCTTGGAAAGAACAAACTAAATGGAGATAACTACACCTCCTGGAAAAATGAAATGAACACCATTCTCGTGGTAGAAGACTTGAAATTCGTTCTTAGTGAACTTAAACCTGATACACACCGCTACCAATGCTCCTAAAGGCAGTAAAGGATGCATATGAGCGCCGGGTCCTGGCCAATGAAAAGGCCCGTGTTTATTTTATGGCTGGGATGAGTGACGTCTTAGCCAAGAAACATGAACCAATGGAAACGGCTTTGGAAATAGGCGATTCCGTGCAGGGCATGTTTGGCCAACCATCAAAACAAGCACGTCATGAGGCTATAAAGTCAGTTTATAACACTCAAATGAAAGAAGGCACATCCGTTCGTGATCATGTTTTGACAATGATGAACTACTTTAATGTAGTAAACGACGGGGCCATGATTGATGACGAGTCCCGGATAAGCTTTATATTGGAATCTCTCCCACCGGAGTTTTTTCGGTTTTAAAAGCAATTTGGTCATGAACAAACCGAGCTATTCCCTCACTCAATTGCTAAACGAACTTCAAACCTTCAAGCAATGAAAAAGGAAAACAAGAAGTCGGGAGAAGCAAATGTTGTCTTCAATGCTTCTAAGAAGAAAAAGAGCTCTCTTGCTAAAAAGACCAAGCTCAATGCTAAGAAGAAAGCATTTAAGGCCGAGACCAAAGAGCCTAAAGGGAAATGTTTTCATTGCAACATAGATGGACATTGGAAGAGAAATTGCCCCAAATATCTCGAAGAAAAGAAAAAGGGGAAAGAAGGTAAATTAGATTTACTTAGTGAAAAATTTGAGAAATTTATTTTGAATGGTTGATTCAATAGTCACTAACGCAAAGTTTTATCTAAACTTTAAAGTCGACTTGATTCTTCAACATTCTGGTATGAAGATGACTCAAGATAAAAGTAGATTGGATTTACTGTTTTTCAGTCTTTGATTTTTCATTTAAATTTCTAGTTTAGTTTAGTTTTTAAATTTTGTTTTAAATTTTGAATTATGTAATAAAAAATTGATTCTCACCTTATAAGAATCAATTAGGAATATTTTAATAAAAGTCGTTTAGTTAAATATTCCTTTGCAATTTTATATTACAAAGTTCCAAAGTGTGATTGGATGGTTATTCAAAATACTTAGTATAAAACAAATAAATTCCAAATCCAAATTCTAAACTCCGGAATATCTAAATGAGTTATAAAGGTTTAAAAAATGTTTAAATACTTAAGTCCAAAAATTACTTAAATAAGTTAGAGGGATTAATCTCTTAAAGATGGTTCTCAAGGAATTTGAGATGATAACCATATTAATCCACGAACTTATGGGATAAGTAAAATCAAACATCTTTGATTTATCAAAGATAACTAGACTTAAATATCACTAAAGTTGAACATTTAGATGTTAGAACTTAAGTGATAAGTAAACATTAAATCGATTTCTTATATTCCAAACATTCAGTTATTTAAAAGTATGTTTTAAAGGTAATAACTGATATGGAATAAACATAATAGAAATTGAAAAATAATAATTAGTGGATAATTGAATTCACAAATTATTAAAGAAAAGATCAGTAAATCAGTGATACTGAAAAAGTTTTAAACCATACTTAAGATAGAAAAGAATTACAATGATTTTATTTCACAATAAAACAAGTAGTCATTTAAAAGTTTAAATGGTAAAACTACTTGTAGAACTTTATTTGAGTGGGAGCGTCATAGAACGAACCAAACGGACTTTTAGAAGTCCAAGTGAAACTAATTGACTTCAAAATCAATGAATAAAGTTCAAAATAAGTGAAATAAAAATGACATGAATTTTCAATAGTTGAGTTGAAAAATGGTCACTTATACTTATACATTATTTTTGAAATAATAAGAAGTATAGAATTGTAATCATTAAACGAATGAAAGTAATGGAGAATTACTTTGTAGTGGGAGCTTAAGAATTTCGAGAAACCTAGAACCAATGTGACTAAAATAAAATTTACAAATAGTATGTTAGTGCACATAGATAAAATGGGAGATTTTATGAGTTGCACGGGCTCAAATTCGAACATGAATTTACTTCCATGTAAGAATTTGATAAAAGACCTTTGCGAATTAATCATTGAATGAGTTAAGTATGAGTAAAATGAGTTTTTACTAACTAAACTCTAAATTCTTTAAAATTACTAAGTTGTTAGTAAATGAAAAGGTATTTGAACATGATAGTTTCAAATCAATAGTTAATAGAGTTTATTTTATGGCGATAAAATATGGAATCTATTACACTTAATGAAACTAACATCAGACAAAAGAATTACATACTAAACATATGAAAACGTTACTGATAAAGTATTAAAATGACTACCATGGCTAAGTAGTTGATAGTCATCCAGTTGGACTGAAATTACAAGTCAAATCTCCAAAGATCTAGGACAAGTGGGAGATTGTTAGGAATGGTGTCCTAGAACTTGTAATTATTTAATTATAATAATTTATTTCAAATAAATTAAATAAATAAACATAAGTTCTTTATATAATCTAGATTGATTCAATTGACGATATTAGGAATATATGGAAATATATAAATATCAAAACATTCAAATAGTAAACCCTAAGTTACTCTTATGAAATCACGACTTAGTATGTGAGTCATACAAGAGGATTAAAGTCGAGATGAGTAACTTAAACGTGTCTACAGTAAACGGATAACGTTTGGGAACCTTATCCTGGTAACACTGTTGATAGCTTCGCATTTTGTTTATAGACAAATGATCGAATCCTGATCATTCATGTGGGAGACATGAAATGGAAGTATCATATGCAATGATGATTGTATAAGACAGTACCACGATGTTCGATCAAATTTCTCATTAGTATCGTTTACGAGAAATAATCGAATATCAAACCAAGTTTATCAACCGTGATGGATCTCAATCCTGAGTGAAATGCGGACTCCTATTTATGGAGTTATGTTCTTTGATTCACATAGTTGAGAGCGATCTGTAAGAACGCACAATACACTCCTGTTTTGGGAACATGACTAGATAAGTAGCTGGGAACTCATTTTCACGAGATGGAATTCATAACTTTCCTATAAATTAACGGTATCGGTGCGATACCTAAACATTTTAGGAACTTTAGGAAACTCCCTTGATGTACTGATTCAAGACATGAACAAGTGACGTCACGACTTCTATTGATCACAGAAGTATCTTATCTCTAGTTCGACTAAAGATAAAGTTCATTGTAGAATCAGCGGGAACACAAGGATAAAGCGGTAATTACAGGGGCAAAACGGTAAATTTATCCGCTTGTAATTATGAGGGTTCCACGTGAAGGATAATATCACGAGATATAAATAAATGATAAACCGAATGGACATAACTCATCTATAGTGAGGGGAGTTCAGCTATGAATCTATAGTGGAATTATTCATAGTTAGATAATAAGTAATTAATCGATTATGTGTTAATCACTTAATTGACTAATTATTAAGCCCATGATCTATAGGTCCATCGGGTCCCTATGCTAGCCCAAATATCGTAGTCGCGAAATCAAGTAGAAGAAATGGAAATTTTTAAGTAAAGTGAATTACTTAAAATAGGCAATATTAATTGTTTAAATATTGAGTATATTTAAACGGTAATTAATATAAACATTATTAATTGTTTAAATAATGAGTTTATTTAAACATGAAATTAATAATGAAATATTATTAATTAGATATTATTAATTATTTAAATATTGAGTATATTTAAATGGTAATTAATAATTTGAAATTAATTAACAATTATTAATTGTTTAAATAATAAATTTTATTTGAACGGAATTAATAATTAATAATTAATTAATTAATAATAAAATGTTATCAATAAAATTATTAATTAAATAATGAGTTTATTTAATGGAAATTAATAATTAAAATATTTATTATTAATTATTTAAATAATGAAAATTATTTAAATGGAAATTAATAATTAAATATAATTTGATAATATTTAGTCGGGAGAAAATATTAATATTATTAATTGTTTAAATAAAATATTTTATTTAAATGGTAATTAATAAATAAATTAATTAAGTTGGACTTATTAATTTAAGAGAGAGTTTCAAGCACAATTGGATTAATGAACCAAATTGGGATTGGCCGAAATAATTAATTAAATAAATTAGAATTTTTTTTAATTAATTAATATATGCAATTTTCGGCCATATGATGTATTTTGGGAAGAGATAATTGTTTGAATTATATCCTAAAATAATTACATAGATTTATTTACCCAAGATAAATAAAATAAAAGAAAAGAAAATAATCTCTTATTTATCTATGCATTTTCGAAATTGCAAGATAAAAAGAAGAGATAATATTTTTCTTTTTGTATTTATCTCTATAGATTAATCCTAATGTGATTAGGATTCCTATTTTTCTATAAATAGGAGGGTTGGGTCATTCATAAATCACACAATTCAATTCTTTAGAAATTGAAAAATCTCTCTTCCTCCCTTCTCCCTCCCTTGGCCGATTTTCTCATAGTATTGGGAAGAAAAATATTTTTTCTTCTTCCCAATTTCTTCTAAAGTTCGATCCCACAATCGAATTTCGTTTGATCGATCGGGATATAGCGTAGAAGATCCGGTGTTCTCGAGGATTTGAAGTCAGTAAAGAAACCTCCAACCGATTCTCCATTATTCAGTCAATGTAAGTTCCGGTTTTAATTTTCGAAAATATAAGCATGAATCTACATGTTTTATCACAAATTGCATGATGTTAATAGATCCGTTATTAAATGTTAATAAGTTTACTAAATAAAATTCCGCTAATTTAGTAAATCATCCCTTCACGTATTACATACTATCATGTGCCATATCGAAGTCATCAAGCTCCCTAGTAAGTTAGATAAAGTTCCACTAAACTACTAAAGAACATAAACCGCTTGAATTACACGAGTCAATACTCAAGTGTAATTTCTAAGCCACTTTGACTCCCGAATCACTTAAAGTTCCTTAGTCATTCACTTTCATCTAAAGTCTCCAAATCACCTTACAAGACTTCCAAACCACTTATAATACCTCTTTTACTTCCAAAACCATAAATACACCAAAACCACTCCACTCACATCCGAGTTTAAAGTCTCCAACCAAGTATAACTTCCGGAAGTTAGTTCCCCTCTTAACCTCGATAAACAATATCGTAATGAAACATAATTCGTAAAATTACTAACTTCCATTTTAAACTCACCTTAGATGTGAAATCCAAACTTCCAAAATGCCGGAGTCAAAGTCACGCAAACGATCACCAACCTACAAGTCAAATACACCTAAAAACCATTAATTATCCGAAAATCGAGCAAACAACATCTAAACGCATAAAACAATGAAAACCCCGGATTTAAACCCTAAGGGACCCACGGCCCAACAAGGAAGAGAGGGTTCGGGTTCGGTTTTCCGTCTTTTATGCACTTTTAGAGGTGACTTGGGTTGATCAAAGACACTTTAAAAGTCGAGATAACAGTGGGTCACGATATTTTAGGGTTTTACATAATAATCGATTTCCAAAAAATTAAGTAAAACGTAAAATCATAGCAAACCAAACACCCTAATCTTGGTCAAGTGAGAGAAATTAACACGAGACGGGTTTTCAACTCAAACTTGATTTTAGGGTTTAGGGAAGTTTCTAAAACTTGCTAAAACGACTTCCTCGATTGAAATCTTCAAGCTTCGGTGTAAGAATTTGGAGATTTCAATCTCAACCTCCATTAAAACACTATTCAAAGCTTGAATTTGAAAACTTTGCCATACCTTGAGGCTTGTAGAAAATTGACGAAAACCTCGATTGTTAGGTTAGAAATGATCCTCGGGATGAGAGCTTTTCAACGGTACAGGAAATACGGCGATCCACCGAGCAACGGAGAAAAGCCAAGAGAGAGAGAGGGGGGGGTGTCTCAGCCTCAAAGGAAGAAAAGAGAAAAGATGAAATGAATTTTCCTTGACCAAGTTGACTATTTAAGGATGAGGATGGTGAATAGTGATTTTTTAAGAAATTGGAAAATGACGTAGACGTCCCTTTTAAAAGATTTGATTAAAATACGAAACCCGAAGACCTTAAAATATTCTAAAGGTGATTAATAATTATTAATTGGCCCGTTAATAATTATTAATGTCACCGAAACTAATTTAAAGTAGTAAAAGGTTTAAAAAGTTTAAAAAGGTTTTCGAACGAAAATAACTACTAAAATCGAATTACTAAGTTTAAACTAACTAAATACTTTATTTAAAAAAAAAAAAATTTACCTCCAAAAGTAACGGGATGTTACAAAAGTATTGATTAATAAAACATGGGACATTTAAAAATAACCAAAAAAATAATTTTTTTTATAGATAAAGGCTTTCATTAATAATACACAATATAAAATATAAAAAAAACAACAATTGTTTTAAACGAACATAATAGGGTGCTAAAACCTTCCTTATGTGTGAATAAACTCCCGAACCCATTGTCGAAAGTTATTAGACTATCCTTAGTTAATGAATAGGTGACTAATCACACCCAAATTAGAAAACCAATGATTAGTGGTGACTCCCTTTTATTTTTCCGCGTCGCATTTACGTAGCGACAGCATGGCGACTCTGCTAGGGACTATTTAGAGAGTCTTGTTGTTTTTTTATATAAGCTTATTTTGGTGTACTGTTTGTTTGAGCCTTACTTGTTTTGTTTATAATTGATGTATTGTATGGCTGCACACACTTTCACAGCCCTCTACCCGGGCTTCACCTTTTAGAAATAGTTTGGGATGGTAGTGTTACCTTCATGGAGTTTACTCCCGTGCAGGCCCAAGAAACTTTCTGGCCAAGTCAACCTGACCAGAATACTGGAAGGGCTACTTTGTTCTGATCGGTTTACTTTTATCAGAATACTGATAAATGAATAAATAACCTATCATGACAAAGAAATCTTGGGGCCTTTAAACCTTATATAGAGCTTAATACCACACTGAACCTTTGCATGCTTTTGATAATCTTTTGTTGTTAATTCCCATTTTTGTTTGAACTTTCCTTTTTATTAAATTCACACTTACATAAGTTTCTTCATCTCTTTCCAAAAATCATGACATAGAAAACCAGTTTTCAACTCATTGTGCAATAAAAATTGAAAATAATCCAACCATCATTTAAATCATGTGGCAGGCCTTTAGACATGGCTGAAATACAGACTGTGGTAGAGATCATTGAACAGAGGGAGGTTCGTCTTTGGTCTAAGAAGATCCAGGATACTTATGAGAATCCTCCTAAGATAGAGTTTGCATCAACATTACTGCTAAAGGATGTGTTCAGTGCAAACTTATACGGAAAAGAAGAATTGAAAAGAATGTGTAATGAATTTACTGAGGCTCGACAGAAAGAATTCAGAGATATATATGGGCAATTGGCAGACTTTCTTTATATTCCAATCAATGTGCATGCTCTGAATGGTGCAGTTACATTCTGGGATCCTACTTATCGATGCTTCTCTTTTAATGCCATCGAATTGACTCCTACTATCGAAGAATACACTGAGTTGTTGAGGGTACCAATTAGAACAGAGGGAAAAAATTATAATTGTGAGGGAAGACATACTGGGAAAAGAGCATTGGCGAAAATCCTGGGAGTTCAGGCATCGAGTTTAGATGAGGTTTTCAAGAAGTATACCAAATCTAAAGGGAAGAATGAAGCATTATCTACAGATTATCTCTCCCAGCTTGTTAAGCAGAATATGAAGAAAGACAAAGGGTTGGAATTATTTGCACTTTGCATGTACGGCTTGATTGTATTTCCGAACGTCCAAGGCTATATGGATGTTAAAGTCATAAAATTATTCTTGAAAATTCAAAATGGTGCGAATACCATCATTTTGATTTTGGCTGAAACATACCGCTCTTTGAATTTCTGTAGAACTCAAGGAAAAAGGAAATTTATTGGATGTGCACCACTTGTAAAGACTCGAATTTTCTCAAATCTTTAAATCAGAATAACAGCGGAAGACTTTAATTTTATAAAAATTTGGCGTGGATCCGTTTAAAATATTAACTAACAAAACCTGTTTACATGGGCTCAAAACAGAGAATTTTAAACAACAGGGGTTTCACTCCACTTTATACGCAAATCAGAGAAAACAACACAAAAATATATACAATAGATATTAGGCTCTCATGAGCCACAAAATACAAGTTTAAAACATCATATCGAGTAAATATTTAGCATTTCTAAAATGCTCCAAAATATGCCTTTTATAGTCCAAGTATCCAGGATATCCACTCGCGATAACGTAGCACCACCTCCACGACCTCGCCCTCTTCCACGAGTATTACCTGAAAAAGTTTAAGTGTAGCAACATTAGCATAAAATGCTAGTGAGAATAAGATGGATGCAAGCACTTCTATGGACCGAGTCCTATATCGGAAAATGTGTCCAATTAAGTAATCCTAATGTGCTCTTATTACCCATTCAATATTCCCAAGTACATTACATAAGAAAATCAATCCATTCTAATATATTGAACTTTCGAAAAGTAAACATTCAAGCTTGTAAAAAATAAAGTACTAAAACAACTAAAGCATAACAAAGTAAATAATAAAGTAAATTTCTATCATTTACGTCATTCCACACGTTATTTCACATTGTGACCACATTGTCACACTTCACAATTCAACCGTGACCACTTGTCACCAATCACAACCATACCGTGACCTCACAATCACCAATCACAAACCATACCGTGACCTCACAGTCACCAATCACAAACCATAACGTGACCTCACTGTCACCAATCACAAACCATACCGTGACCTCACTGTCACCAATCACAAACCATACTGTGACCTCACTGTCACCAAACACAATCATACCGTGACCTCACTGTCACCAAACATAAACCATACTTATTGTAACACCACACGTACTACTCCTCTTTGGTAGTACTAAATAGCGAATCCCATCGCTAATAATATCATACTAACTTGATTCTACACCAAGAATCTCTCCAAAGTCTCTTTTAACTACCTTATAACCACTCAAAATAAAAGGAGTACCTAATACTCTTCTCCAAATTCCGGAATCTAATTCTCCTCGAGAATATAACTTAATCCACCAATAACATCTTACTTTGAATAACAACCAATCTTAACTAATTTTCCTTATGCACTTTCCTTAACTCCCAAATAACATACATTCTTGGAAAGTTCTAAAGTCTATTAACCCTCTTAACCTCGATCGAACATAAACGTCAAGCAATTCGAAAACATAAAAGTAATCACAACCATTTTAAACTCACCTTATAAAAGTAGTCAACTCCTAATCACCGGTTGACCGAAATTCACGAACGATGCACAAAACCTATAATTAAAATACACCTAAAGTATATTAATTAACCGAAATGAACAATGATTGTAACGATACTAAAATAAAAGACAAAACAGCCCGGGATTCATGCCAAGAGGCCCACGGCCCAAGGGGAAGGAAGAAAAGGAATTTGTTTTCCGGATTTTAAGCACTTTAAAGACATTCCGGGTTGTTTTCGGGTACTTTGGAGATTGGTAACCTCAATGGGTAAACATAATTTAGGGTTTAGGTCAAAAGTTCAATCCCGAACAATTAAGTAAAGTCAAAAAACATATCAAAATCAAAACCCCCATCAACAACAAACATGAGAAAAACTAAAATAAATGGCTTTTGGCTCAAACCCGATTCTAGGGTTTAGGGAAAGTTCTAAATATACGTAAAACAACTCCCTCGATCTAAATCTCCTAGTTCCCGGGCAAGAAACAGATGATTTCAACCAAAAACACCATTAAAACTCTATTTGAAGCTTTAGGTTTTGAACTTAAACATACCTTAAAGCCTTGAAATGATGGAGGAAAAGAATGATTGGTAGGTTGGAAATGATACCCGGGCTCGTGGCTATCCAACGAAACCGAAATTATAACGATCCATCGAGAAATGAAGAAAAAACCAAAAATCCATTTTTCTCTTCTTGAAGCTCACGGCTGGATGAGGAAGAAAAATGAAATTTTTTTTGTCTAATTTGGCTTATTTAAGGAGAGAATGAATAGTGTTCTAGATATTTAAGAAATCGGGTAATGACGCCTACGTCCTTTTCTTGCTTTAAGCTTTAAAAACGAAACCCGAAACACTTAAACTAGCCCAATGGTGATTAATAATTATTAATTGGCCTATTAATAATTATTAATACCATCGAAACTCGTTTAGGCTAAATAAACAGTTAAAAGGGTTTCCGAACGAAATTAACTATTTAAATCTAAATAACTGATTCTAAAATTATCTTTAACACTTTAAATAAATAAATAAATAATTAAAATAAAATAAAAAAAATAAAAAAAAATTTCATCTCAAAATAACGGGACATTACAGTCCACCCTCCTTAAAAGACTTTTCGTCTCGAAAAGTAGCTTCTAAGTAAACAAATGAGGGTACTTATCCCACATCTCCTCCTCTCGTTCCCAAGTTGCCTCCTCTGACACTTGGTTCCTCCACAAAACTTACACTAAGCCGATAGTCTTGTTCCTCAATACTTTATGTTCCGATGCTAGAATCTTCACCGGTGTCTCCTCATAAGACATGTTAGCATCAAGAACAACGGGCTCATGATCTACCACATGTGAAGGGTCAGCCAAATATCTTTGAAGCATCGAAACAGGAAAAACACTATGAACGGCCGATAAGGATGGTGGTAAGGCTAAACGGTAAGCCACTACTCCAACCCGATCTAGAATCTCAAATGGACCAATAAACCTAGGGCTCAACTTGCCCTTCTTCCTAAACCTCATCACACCCTTCATAGGTGCTACCTTCAAAAACACGTGGTCCCCCACTGCAAACTCAAGTGGACTACGTCGCTTATCGGCATAACTCTTTTGTCGACTTTGGGCAACCCTCATCCTCTCTCTAATCAACATAATGGACTCACTAGTCCTCTGTAATAACTCGGATCCCAACAGTCTCCTCTCCTCAACCTCATCCCAATGAGCGGGAGAACGACACTTCCTACCATAAAGTGCCTCAAACGGTGCCATCTCGATGGTAGCCTGGAAACTATTATTATATGCAAACTCTACCAAGTACAAATGCGAGTCCCAACTACCACCAATGTCAAGAACACAAGCCCTCAACATATCCTCTAAAATCTGGTTAACTCTCTCTGTCTGACCATCAATCTGAGGATGAAAGGCCGTGCTAAAATCCAAACTGGTACCTATGGCGGAATGCAAACTCTGCCAAAACTTTGACACAAATCTAGTGTCCCGGTCTGATACAATCCTCACGGGCACACCATGCAGTCTAACAATCTCTCTCAAGTATAACTGCGCCCAAGTCTCAACCGGATAAGTGATCCTCCCCGGTAAAAAGTGTGCGGACTTTGTCAAACGATCCACAATCACCCAAATGGTATCATACCCCTTGGGTGTTCTAGGCAACCCACAAACAAAATCCATAGAGATCTCTTCCCATTTCCACTCGGGTATACTCAAAGGATTAAGATAACCCGCTGGTCTCGTTCTCAAAGCCTTGACTTGCTGACAAGTCAAACATCTACTTACAAACTCCGCAATCTCAAGTTTCATCCTGGGCCACCAATAATGTTGTCTCAAGTCTCTATACATCTTGGTGCTACCCGGATCAATAGAAAAGATAAAATTGTAAGCCTCTTCCAACAATTCTCTCCTGAATGTCGAACTCAAAGGTACACATAGCCTTTGACGATACATCAAAGCACTATCAGAGGAAAAACTGAAGTGGCTAGGTACACCTGACTCTACCTCAATAAAACCGGCCTGTAAATGATCCTCGCTCCTTTGAGCCTCAATCATCCCCTGTCTCAAAGTAGGCCCCACTGTCAAACTGGCCAAACTCACTGTAACCTCGGCAGTAAGGAGAGCTATCTCACCACGCTCCAAATCCCATCTCAATCTCATCGGTAAAGCAGACAAGTGCGAAGACTTTCTACTAAGTGCATCTGCCACTACATTGGCTTTCCCGGAATGGTACTGAATATCACAATCATAGTCTTTCACAAGCTCCAACCATCACCGTTGTCTCATATTCAATTCCTTCTAAGTGAAGAAATATTTGAGGCTCTTGTGATCAAGATCTTCTCACCATACAAGTAATGCCTCCAAATTTCAAAGCATGTACAACTGCCGCCAACTCCATATCGTGAGTCGGATACTTCTTCTCATGCTCCTTCAACTGACGGGAAGCATAAGCTATGACTTTCCCATGTTGCATCAAAACACAACCCAAACCTCTCATCGAAGCATCGGTATAAACCGTCAAACCACCACCACTATCGGGTGACACTAAAACAGGTGCAGTTATAAGTCTCTCCTTGAGCTCCTCCAAGCTCTTTTAACACTCCTCGAACCAAACAAATTCCACTCCCTTCTTCGTCAAACGTGTCAAAACCGATGCTATCTTAGAGAAGTCTTGAACAAACCGTCTATAATAACCGGCAAGTCCAAGAAAACTACGAATTTCTGTCACACTAGTTGGTCTAGGCCAACTACTAACCTCCTCAACTTTAGATGGATCCACCATCACTCCTTTACTGGAGACCACATGGCCTAAGAATGCCACTTCACTGAGCCAAAACTCACACTTAGAGAACTTTGCATACAATTTTTGTTCCCGTAACACAGTCAAAACTTTCTCTAAGTGCATAGCATGCAACTCCTCAGTCTCAGAATAAATCAAAATGTCATCGATAAACATAATAACAAAAGAGTCAATGAACCTCCTAAACACCGTTTGCATAAGATCCATAAAAACCGCCGGTGCATTAGTCAAACCAAATGACATAACAACAAACTCATAATGCCCATATCGTGTACGAAAAGCGGTTTTGGGAATATCATCCTCTCGGATCCTCAACTGGTGATAACCGGATCTCAAATCTATCTTCGAAAAGATAGTAGCACCTCTCAACTGATTAAATAAATCATCAATCCTTGGCAAAAGATATTTATTTTTCACAGTAACTCGGTTCAACTCTCGGTAGTCGATACACAACCGCATTGAACCATCTTTCTTCCTCACAAACAACACTGGTGCTCCTCACGGGGACACACTAGGGAGTATAAACCCTAAATCTAAGAGTCCTTGTAACTGACTCTTGAGCTCACTCAGCTCCGCTGGTGCCATACGATAAGGTGCCTTGGACAATGGAGCCGTCCTAGGTAACACCTCTATCTAAAAATCCATCTCTCTCACCGGTGGTAAACCGGGTAACTCATCAGGGAAAACATCAGAGAAATCCCTCACAATCGGTATTGACTCAAGTGTAGTCACACTAACAGACATGTCTACTACACTAGCCAAATAACCCATAGCACCATCACACAAGAGAGCTCTAGCCTGAATCGCAGAAATGATTGCAGGAGTCACTCTACCTCGAGTCCCACGGAATCGAAAACTAGTCCCACATGGACCAATAAAATCAACAATCCTGGCACTACAGCCAATATTGGCGTGGTTGGCTGACAGCCAATCCATACCCAATATAATATCAAAGTCACACATAGGCATCACTATCAACATAGCATGCAAACAACAACCCAAAATACACAAATCATTGGTATAAATCACTCTATCCACAACAATAGATTTCCCAAGCGGAGTAGAAACATGCAACTCATGCCCTAACGGTGCAGACTCACATGCAGCGGACTCTACAAACTCAGTAGAAATAAAGGAATGGCTAGCCCCTGAACCAAATAAAGCTAAAGAAGAATGTCCCAAGACTGTCACAGTACCTGTAACAACAGTACCTGACGCCTCGGTATCCTCTCAAGTAGTGGCAAATACATGAGCCTGCTGAGGTGGCTGAGGAGGTGCATAAACAGGTGGTGGTGCTCTCTGATACTGGGTAGGCCTAACCTGGCCCCTACCCCCGGTCTGACCATGACCATGCCCCTGACCTCGTCCCTGGTCCTGATCAGTATACTGTGGTAGAGCCTAAAGTCTCAGACAATGCTGTCGAATATGCCCATACTGACCACAATGATAGCACTTCTGACCACTATGTTGCGGTTCCGGATGAATCTGAGATCCAGATGGTCCTCCTCCCCTACCCTGTACATGTCTCGGTGGGTGGGTCACTCGACCTGAATGGTCATCCTCGGCCTTCCTCTTATGAGAGGAGGTCTGTGCAGCTGCTATCTCGGCCTTTTTCTCAGGATACAAGTAATGCCTCCAAATTTTCAAAGCATGTACAGCCGCCGCAAACTCCATATAGCAAAGGCAAAATCTAAAGCCTCAGCATAAGTGGTAGGTCGAAAAGCTCGTATGTGACCTCGGATGTCAGCTCTCAAGCCCACAACAAATCTCTTCTTCTTACTCTCAGAATCGGCGACTTGCCCAGTAGCAAACTTTGACAAACGGTCAAACTCCCTCTCATACTCAATCACAGATCGATCTCCCTGTCTCAGGGTCAGAAACTGTACCTCCAACTGATCTCTGATATCCTCCGGGTAATACTTTTCAAAGAACTTCTCCCTAAACATCTCCCAGGTGACTATCAAAGTAGGACTCAAAGAACGATAAAGTCCACGCCACCAATATAAAGCATCATCAACCAGAGAATAGGTCCCACAGTGGACCTTCAGTCGGTCAGGACATTGAATAGACTCAAGGGCTCTCTCGACCCTCGTAAACCATCTCTCGGCAAGCGCTGGATCAATAGATGTCCCATCAAACTCAGGAGGGGCATGTCTCAGATAGTCTTTCAGAACCTTAGCAGCATCGCTACTCTCAGGTCTGTCAACTGGAGCAAGTACTCTAGTAGGTGGTATCACATGATCATGGTGTCCTCCACCACCCCGTAACAACTCCAGATAATCCCCTATGGGAATAGTGACACTACCTGCAGGCATAGTTGGCCTGTCAACTGGAGTCTCGTCCTCGTGCACAATACCCGGGTCTGATCCTCTAGCATCAGTATGATCCTCAGGCGGAGGCTGAGTAACTGTCCTAGCATGACCTCGGCCTCTACCTCGACCTTGACCTCGTACCATAGCCGGTACACTACACTGACTCCTTCTAAGTGCAGCTACTTTGGGAGGCATACTGAAATCACAATTAGATAAGTTCCTTGTGAGTCAAACATAAATAAGGAACTTACAAGTCTACACTTAACCTTTCGGTAAAATATTCTATAAAGTACAAATTTAGAGGATACCTGGTGCCGTCGATCTGAGTGATGCTTTGGACAAGGACTTAAAACAAAACATGAAAAATATGCGATGCATATGGTCTACATAACTCGTAGGCTATGATACCAACTGTAAAGACTCGAATTTTCTCAAATCTTTAAATCAGAATAAACAGCGGAAGACTTTATTTTATAAAAATTTGGCGTGGATCCGTTTAAAATATGAACTAACAAAACCTTTTTACATGGGCTCAAAATAGAGAATTTTAAACAACAGGAGTTTCACTCCACTTTATACTCAAATAAGAGAGAACAACACAAAAATATATACAATAGATATTAGGCTCTCATGAGCCACAAAATACAAGTTTAAAACATCATATCGAGTATATATTTAGCATTTCTAAAATGCTCCAAAATATGCCTTTTATAGTCCAAGTATCCAGGACATCCACTCGCGATCACGCAGCACCACCTCCACGACCTCGCCCTCTCCCATGAGTATTACCTGAAAAAGTTTAAGTGTAGCAACATTAGCATAAAATTCTAGTGAGAATAAGATGGATGCAAGCACTTATATGGACCGAATCCCATATCGGAAAATGTGTCCAAGTAATCCTAACATGCTCTTACTACCCATTCAATATTCCCAAGTACATTACATAAGAAAATCAATCCATTCTAATATATCGAACTTTCGAAAAGTAAACATTCAAGCTTGTAAAAAATAAAGTACTAAAACAACTAAAGCATAACAAAGTAAATAATAAAGTAAATTTCTATCATTTACGTCATTCCACACGTTATTTCACATTGTGACCACACTGTCACATTTCACAATTCAACTGTGACCACTTGTCACCAATCACAACCATACCGTGACCTCACAGTCACCAATCACAAACCATACCATGACCTCATTGTCACCATGACCTCACAGTCACCAATCACAAACCATAACGTGACCTCACTGTCACCGTGATCTCACAGTCACCAATCACAAACCATACCGTGACCTCACTGTCACCGTGACCTCACTGTCACCAATCACAAACCATGTCGTGACCTCACTGTCACCGTGACCTCACAGTCACCAATCAGAATCATACCGTGACCTCACTGTCACCGTGACCTCACTGTCACAAAACACAATCATACCGTGTCCTCACTGTCACCGTGACCTCACAGTCACCAAACATAAACCATACTTATTATAATACCACACGTACTACTCCTCTTTGGTAGTACTAAATAGCGAATCTGTAACGTCTCGTTATTTTGTGATAAAAAAAAATTTATTTATTTTATTTTATTTAAGTAAATAAAGTTTATTTATTAATTGTTAAATTAGAATTTAGTATTTTATTTCATTTTAATTCATTTTAATGGCTTTATTTATTTAAATACGTTTAAATGGTATTAATAATTATTAACGGGCCAATTAATAATTATTAATCACCATTGGGATAGTTTGAGATGTTCGGGATTCGTTTTTAAGCTAAAAGTCATAAAAGGGCAAAACCGTAATTACCCAATTTGCAAAATATCTAAAAATACTATTTGCCATCTTCTTTAAATTTTCCTTTGACTCAAATTTGACCAAATTACTCATCCAATTCTCCTCCTCCACCCGTGGGTCTCAAAGAAGAAAAAGGGAATTTTGTTTTTTGTTCATTTCTTGCCCGATCGACTTGTTTCCGGGTCCAGTGGAAAGGTATCGATCATACGATCATTTTCCACCTAGCCTTCGTACTTGCCGATCGTATTATACGGAGTTCTCGGTAAGTTTCTCTTGAAACCCTAAGCTCCAAATAGTGTTTTAATGGAGTTTTACTTGTTTTTCTTCGATTTCGTGTTGTAGAACTCGGTGTTTGTAGACTCGGGAGTAGTTTTAAGTGTTTTTGGAAACTATCCCTTAACCCTAAAACCGAGTTTCAGTCGAAACCCTTTCCGTTTGAAATTTACCCTTTTGGGATTGAAAGTGGGTTAGAAATTAATGAATGAATGTGTATTTAAATTCAATTCGGGAAAGGGCTTATTGTTCGAAAACCCTAATCATCGATACCCATTGAAATCGGGATTATCGAATTTGCTTAAAACCAACTCAAAACGTATTTAAATTGCCTAAAAGCCGGAAAACAAACCCCGAAACTCATTTTTGATGTTAGGGCCGTGGGCCTCTTTGTGGGATTTGTTGGGTTTTTCGTCGCTTTGTATGTTTAGTAGTTGTTTGATCAATAGTTGGTAAAGTTATTGATTTGTGTGATATAATTCATTTGTAGGTGTTTTCGAACCGCGTGGTTGATTGCTCTTCCGGTGTTTAGGAGCAAAGTCTTCACTTTTATTAAGGTGAGAATAGTTAGAATTTAAAGTAATTATAGAAATCGAATAAGTGTGAAGGTTTGTAGAGTTTGAAACTAAGACTAGAAACCGAGTCTAAGATTAGAGGCTTGAGAGTTAGTGCCCTTAGGATTAAGAGTTAATCCTTTAAGTGAGAACTTAGGAGTTCTCGAGGAAAGTATCGAATCTTAGAAGATTTTAAGTTAGATTCGTTTCTAAGCATAGGTTGGATCATTGGAGGTTAGAGGATCCAAGCTTGTTTTTAGAATGGTTAATAGATTAATCGTTCATGTATGATTCTACTTTTATTATTGATGCCGGAGTTTGATCGACATATCGTTCATCCGAGATTGCTATCTATTTTACTTATGTCCTTTACTTTATGTCTTTACTTTTGCTCCTTTAATTCATGCTTGTTTTGGTTACTTTATCATTTACATTTACTTTATTTACTTTTTCAAGCATATGCATAACATCTTGCATCATTCTTTGAGAAGGAAACGAAAAGAGAAAGTAAGTGAAATAGAAAAAGAAAGTGAAAAAGAAAAGAAAGTGAAAATAGAGACGAATGGGATCCTACGGGATTGGCTCATTACTCTATGTGATAAAGAGACGAATGGGATCCTACGGGATTGGCTCATTACTCTATGTGATAAAGAGACGAATGGGATCCTACGGGATTTGCTCATTACTCTTAATGAAAAAGAAGTGAATGGTATCTTACGAGATTGATGAATTTACTTCATTCATGCATAAGGGTATATGCGAACCCTTCATTGCATATGATTGATGAAATAGAGAAACGAGATGTTATATTATTTTATACAAAGTTTATTTACTTTACTTATTCTTTGTCATAACAAGTTAATGGTTGAGAATTGACTACAAGTGTAGTAATGTCATACTTTGGAGAAAATGGATTAGAATTACCTAGAGTTTGGAGAACTTTAGGAGTGAATTGTGTCAGTTAATTGGACACAAATCGAAATGCGAGTTTGAGGTCTATCTTTACTTTTTATGCTTATTATTCTCACTGGGCTTAGTTTGTTAGCTCATGATATTACAACCAATTTCAGGTAATGCCTTGGCCAGAGGTCGAGGGAGAGGAGGTGGTGCTGCGTGATCGAGGGATGCTGACCTCGAGATGGACACTTTTGTTTGTAAAGTTTATGTCTTATTTTGATGAACTTTAAGAACTTAAATGAATTGTATTTTGTATTTGGCTCATAAGAGCTTAAATATTGATGTTTTTATGATATATATCTTTGAACTCCTGAAAATGGGACTTGATGTTCCTTGTGAATTTATTAGATTGAAAATTAGGATGTAAACAGGTTTTCGGCATGCCAACTTTCAAACAAAACCACGCAAAATTTTCTAAAAATAAAAGACTTCCGCTATTTTCTCTGATTTTAATTTATTTAAAAGTGACGGGTCGTCACAGAATCCCATCGCTAATAATATCATACTAACTCGATTCTACACGAAGAATCTCTCCAAAGTCTCTTTTAACTACCTTATAACCACTCGAAATAAAAGGAGTACCTAATACTCTTCTCCAAATTCCGGAATCTAATTCTCCTCAAGAATATAACTTAATCCACCAATAACATCTTACTTTAAATAACAACCAATCTTAACTAATTTTCCTTATACACTTTCCTTAACTCCCAAATAACATACATTCTTGGAAAGTTCTAAAGTCTATTAACCCTCTTAACCTCGATCGAACATAAACGTCAAGCCATTCGAAAACATAAAAGTAATCACAACTGTAACGCCCCGTTATTTTGAGGTGAAATTTTTTTATTATTTATTTTATTTTATTTTATTTTAATTATTTATTTATTGAATTAAAGTGTTAAAGATAATTTTAGAAATTGTTATTTAGAAGTAAATAGTTAGTTTCGTTCGGAAACCTTTTAAACTGTTTATTTAGCTTAAATTAGTTTCGATGGTATTAATAATTATTAATAGGCCAATTAATAATTATTAATCACCATTGGGCTAGTTTAAGTTGTTCGGGTTTCATTTTAAAAGCTTAAGGCAAGAAAAGGACAGAGGCGTCATTTCCGGAATTCTTAAATATCCTAACACTATTCACTATCTTCTTTATTAAACCATTTTTAGACAAAAAATCATATTTTCTTCTCATCTTCTTCCCCAAATCCGTAGGTCAGAGAGAAAAAAAGAGGAGAGAAAGAAATTGTCACCCCGGCTTCGTTTCTCGACCATTTTCATCGTGCCTTAGCTCGTTGGAAAGCTCTCGAGATGTACTTTCTACCCATCCCATCAATCGAGGTTTTTTTCCATTCTCTTAAGGCTTTATGGTATGTTTAAATTCAAAACCTAAAGCATCAAATAGTGTTTTAATGGTGTTTTTGGTTTTAATCTTCCAATTCTTGCTCGGGAACTCGGAGATTTAGATCGAGGAAGTTGTTTTACGTATATTTAGACCTTTCCCTAAACCCTAGAATCGGATTTGAGCCAAAAGCCATTTATTTTAGTTTTTCTCATGTTTGTTGTTGATGAGGGTTTTGAATTTGATATGTTTTGTGATTTTAGTAAATTGTTCGAGATTGAACTTTTGACCTAAACCCTAAATCATGTTTACCCATTGATATTACCAACCTCCAAAGTGCCCAAAACCAACTTCACCTTGAAATCCCTCTGAGCCGTGGGCTTCTTGGATGAATTCCCGGGCTGTTTTGTCTTTTATTTTAATGACGTGACTATCGTTGTTCAATTTGGTTAATTAATTTACTTTAGGTGTATTTTAATTATAGGTTTCATGCATTGTTCGTGATTTCGGTCAACCGGTGATTAGGAGTTGACTACTTTTTAAGGTGAGTTTAAAATGGTTGTGATTACTTTTATGTTTTCGAATTCCTTGACGTTTATGTTCAATCGAGGTTAAGAGGGTTAATAGACTTTAGAACTTTCCAAGAATGTATGTTATTTGGGAGTTAAGGAAAGTGCATAAGGAAAATTAGTTAAGATTGGTTGTTGTTTAAAATAAGATGTTATTGGTGGATTAAGTAATATTCTCGAGGAGAATTAGATTCCGGAATTTGGAGAAGAGTATTAGGTACTCCTTTTATTTCGAGTGGTTATAAGGTAGTTAAAAGAGACTTTGGAGAGATTCTTCGTGTAGAATCGAGTTAGTATGATATTATTAGTGATGAGATTAGCTATTTAGTACTACCAAAGGGGAGTGGTACGTGTGGCGTTATGATACGTATGGTTTATGATTGGTGACAGTGAGGTCACGGTACAATTTATGTTTGGTGACAGTGAGGTCACGGTGACAGTGAGGTCACGGTACGATTTATGTTTGGTGACAGTGAGGTCACGGTATGGTTTGTGATTGGTGACTGTGAGGTCACGGTGACAGTGAGGTCACGATATGATTGTAATTGGTGACAATGTGGTCACGTGACAATGAAGTCACGGTATGGTTGTGATTGGTGACAATGTGGTCACGGTGACAGTGAGGTCACAGTATGATTGTGATTGGTGACAAGTGGTCACGGTTGAATTGTGTATCGTGACAATGTGAAATTTACTTTATTATTTACTTTGTTATGCTTTAGTTGTTTTAGTACTTTATTTTACGAGCTTGAATGTTTACTTTTTGAAAGTTCGTTATAGTAGAATGGGATTTGTTTTTCTTATGTAAAGTACTTGGGAATATTGAATGGGTAGTAAGAGCACGTTAGGATTATTTTGGACACATTTTCTGATATGGGATTCGGTCCATGGAAGTGCTTGCATCCATCTTATTCTCACCAGCATTTTTATCCTAATGTTGCTACACTTAAACTTTTTCAGGTAATAGTCTTAGTAGGGTACGAGGTGGAGGAGATAGTGTTGCTTGATCACGAGTGGATGGTTTTCGGGATATGGACTTTATATGTATATGTTGGGGCATTCCACGAATGCTAGTTGAACATTATATGTTGTTGTCTTTAAACTTATATTTTGTGGCTCATGAGAGCCTAAGACTTGTTGTATATATTATTGAGTTTATTTCCTTTGATTTTGTCATGAAAAGAAGTATGTACTTCTTCGTTTTTACTTTCTCTGAAATGGGCCCATGTAAACAGGTTTTGGTAGTCCATATTTTAAACGGATCCATGCCAAATTTTTATAAAATTAAAGTCTTCCGCTGTTTATTCTGATTTAAAGATTTGAGTAAATTCGAGTCTTTACAACAACCATTTTAAACTCACCTTATAAAAGTAGTCAACTCCTAATCACCGGTTGACCGAAATTCACGAACGATGCACAAAACCTATAATTAAAATACACCTAAAGTATATTAATTAACCGAAATGAACAAAGATTGTCACGATACTAAAATAAAAGACAAAACAGCCCGAGATTCATGCCAAGAGGCCCACGGCCCAAGGGAAGGAAGAAAAGGAGTTTGTTTTCCGGATTTTAAGCACTTTAAAGACATTCCGGGTTGGTTTCGGGTACTTTGGAGATTGGTAACCTCAATGGGTAAACATAATTTAGGGTTTAGGTCAAAAGTTCAATCCCGAACAATTAAGTAAAGTCACAAAACATATCAAATTCAAAACCCCCATCAACAACAAACATGAGAAAAACTAAAATAAATGGCTTTTGGCTCAAACCCGATTTTAGGGTTTAGGGAAAGTTCTAAATATACGTAAAACAACTCCCTCGATCTAAATCTCCTAGTTCCCGGGCAAGAAACGGAAGATTTCAACCAAAAACACCATTAAAACACTATTTGAAGCTTTAGGTTTTGAACTTAAACATACTTTAAAGCCTTGAAATGATGGAGGAAAAGAACGATTCGTAGGTTGGAAATGATACCCGGGCTCGTGGCTATCCAACGAAACCGAAATTATAGCGATCCGTCGAGAAATGAAGAAAAAACAAAAAATCCCTTTTTCTCGTCTTGAAGCTCACGGCTGGATGAGGAAGAAAAATGACATTTTTTTGTCTAATTTGGCTTATTTAAGGAGAGAATGAATAGTGTTCTAGATATTTAAGAAATCGGGTAATGACGCCTACGTCTTTTTCTTTCTTTAAGCTTTAAAAACGAAACCCGAAACACTTAAACTAGCCCAATGGTGATTAATAATTATTAATTGGCCTATTAATAATTATTAATACCATCGAAACTCGTTTAGGCTAAATAAACAGTTAAAAGGGTTTCCGAACGAAATTAACTATTTAAATCTAAATAACTAATTCTAAAATTATCTTTAACACTTTAAATAAATAAATAAATAATTAAAATAAAATAAAAAAAAATAAAAAAATTTCACCTCAAAATAACAGTACGTTACACCACTGCTTTATATATTGTTAATATATTGTTACAGAGTCCTTTGAAATGTCCAATAGAATATCGAGTTCCTCAGGTCACTTTCACCAAGTCTTACTTTTCATATAGAAATCCGATTTCCGATTACTGTAGAGCAAAGGGACATTTTGAGTTTCCAAAGCAAGATGTGTGGGAGTCTTTCTTCGCAACCATGGATACAAATGATGTGATTTGAAAAGCCATATGGATGCTATCAAATGATATGATTGTTAGGAATGGTGTCCTAGAACTTGTAATTATTTAATTATAATAATTTATTTTGAATAAATTAAATAAATAAACATAAGTTCTTTATATTATCTAGATTGATTCAATTGACAATATTAGGAATATATGGAAATATATTAATATTAAACATTCAAATAGTAAACCCTAAGTTACTCTTATGAAATCACGACTTAGTATGTGAGTCATACGAGAGGATTAAATTCGAGATGAGTAACTTAAAAGTGTCTACAGTAAATGGATAACGTTTGGGAACCTTATCCTGGTAACACTGTTGATAGCTTCGCATTTTGTTTATAGACAAATGATCTAATCCTAATCATTCATGTGGGAGACATGAAATGGAAGTATCATATGCAATGTTGATTGTATAAGACAGGACCACGATGTTCGATCAAATTTCTCATTAGTACCGTTTATGAGAAATGATCGAATATCAAACTAAGTTTATCAACCGTGATAGATCTTAATCCTGAGTGAAATGCGGACTCCTATTTATGGAGTAATGTTCTTTGATTCACATGGTTGAGAGCGATCTGTAAGAACGCTGAATACACTCCTGTTTTGGGAACATGGCTAGATAAGTAGCTGGAAACTCATTTTCACGAGATGGAATTCATAACTTTCCTATAAATTAACAGTATCAGTGCGATACCTAAACATTTTAGGAACTTTAGGAAACTCCCTTGATGTACTGATTCGAGACATGAATAAGTGGCGCCACGACTTCTATTGATCACAGAAGTATATTATCTATAGTTCGACTAAAGATAATGTTCATTAGAGAATCAACAGGAACACAAGGATAAAACGGTAATTACAGGGGCAAAACGGTAAATCTTATCCATCTGTAATTATGAGTGTTCCACGTGAAGGATAATATCACAGATATAAATAAAGATAAACAAAATGGACATAACTCATCTATAGTGAGGGGAGTTCAGCTATGAATCTATAGTGGAATTATTCATAGTTAGATAATAAGTAATTAACTGATTATGAGTTAATCACTTAATTGACTAATTATTAAGCCCATGATCTATAAGTCCATCGGGTCCCTATGCTAGCCCAAATATCGTAGTCGCGAAATCAAGTAGAAGAAATGGAAAGTTTAAGTAAAGTGAATTACTTAAATAGGCAATATTAATTGTTTAAATATTGAGTATATTTAAACGGTAATTAATATAAACATTATTAATTGTTTAAATAATGAGTTTATTTAAACAAAAAATTAATAATGAAATATTATTAATTAGACATTATTATTTATTTAAATGTTGAGTATATTTAAATGGTAATTAATAATTGAAATTAATTGACAATTATTAATTGTTTAAATAATTAATTTTATTTGAACGGAAATTAATAATTAAAATTAATTAATTAATAATAAAATATTATCAATAAAGTTATCAATTAAATAATGAGTTTATATAATGGAAATTATTAATTAAAATATTTATTATTAATTATTTAAATAATGAAAATTATTTAAATGGAAATTAATAATTAATTATAATTTGATAATATTTAGTCGGGAGAAAATATTAATATTATTAATTATTTAAATAAAATATTTTATTTAAATGGTAATTAATAAATAAATTAATTAAGTTGGACTTATTAATTTAAGAGAGAGTTTCAAGCCCAATTGGATTAATGAACCCAATTGCAATTGGCCCAAAATAATTAATTAAATAAATTTGATTTATTAATTATTTATTATTAATTTTGGCCATCATAGATAATTTGTAGGAGATAATTATTTGAATTATATCCTATAATAATTATATAGATTTATTTACCCAAGATAAATAAAATAAAGAAAAGAAAATATTCTCCTATTTATCTATGGCATTTTCGAAATTGCAAGATAAAGAAAAGAGATAATCTTTATTCTTTTTGTATTTATCTCTATAGATTAATCCTAATGTGATTAGGATTCTTATTTTCCTATAAATAGGAGGGTTGGGTCATTCATAAATCACACAATTCAATTCTTTGGAAATTGAAAAATCTCTCTTCCTCCTTTTCTCTCCCTTTGCCGATTTTGCTACTCAAAATTGGGAAGAAAATATTTTTCTTCTTCCCAATTTCTTCTTAAGTTCGATCCCACAATCGTATTTCGTTTGATCGATCGGGATATAGCGTAGAAGATCCGGTGTTGCTGAGGATTTGATGCTGTAAAGAAACCTCCAACCGATTCTCCATTAATTACCCAATGTAAGTAAAAGGGTTTTAATTTTTGAAATTAAGCATGAATCTACATGTTTTATCACAAATTGCATGATGTTAATAGATCCGTTATTAAATGTTAATAAATTTACTAAATAAATTTCCGCTATTTTAGTAAATTATCCCTTCAATGATCTATCGTGTTGGAAATTATAATTGTGTGTTCCGCTTTTTGGCCCTTGGGGAAGTACCAGTTATGCTCCTCTCGGTGCTTTACGACAGTTTTTGATCGAGCAGTTTCCTCCTGCTGTAAATGGTACGAAAGAGTTGGATTTTGATTATGATCAAGAAAATATTGGAAAGAAGATTGCAAAAATATTGGGAGCTTGGGAGTCAATCAAGAAGATTAAAATGGAGAAAGGTTGCGATGCAGCTATCAATGAGTATGATACATGACTAATGAACAAAAAGAAGTTGGAGCTTACAAATAAAGGAAAAAGAAAAGTAGTTGAGCCAGAAAAAATCATTGAAGTTGGAGAGACATCATTCGCTGAATTACAAAAGAATGTGATCTTGTCAGATGCTCGTGCTTCCGAAGTAGAAAGTGATTTGTTTGAAGCCCGAAAACTATTGAAGAGTCAGGAGAAGCAGTTGGAGAGTCAAATAAAGGAGTATCAAGAACTAGATCGAGAGAACCGTCGATTAAGTAAAGTGGCAAGATGATGGAAAGAGAATAGTGACTATCTGCAAAAGAGAATGGAGGCTAGTGAAGAACATATCAAAGATTTGGAGGGTAGCATTGATGCCCTTCATCGAGTAATATCTGAGTTAAATCCTGCAGTTGAGGAGAAAATGGGACAAATCGTAGAAACTGAGGAAATTAATGACTCATTGCGACTGGCTATGGAGAACTTACAATATCGAATGAATAAAAGCCAGAGTTCAGCTGAGAAGATACTACAGGCATACAAGCATTTGAAGAGGAACATAAAGATTTGTATGATGAGGTGGGGCACTTGTGTCATCAGAATGAAGCTCATCTTTTGTATATAAACAATGCAATGCAGAACCTGAGGATGTTGACTAGAAGGGCTGGTGTCTTTGCAGATTGGGGTGCAGATCTTCGAGGAGGCCTTCATTTCTTGCAACCCAATGGAGAGGAGCTGATAGAGTTTTTATCTACTTTTTGCAGAGAGCTTAGATATTTGAGTCGTTTTATGTAGACGTGGAGTTTATTGTTATGTCTTTTCTTTCAGTTTATGTCTTTCAGTTTGTTATTTTAATTTAAGTAATGTTTGAATTTCAGACTATTTTTATTGCACAATGAATAAAATTTCACGTTTCTTTTGCTTCCATATTTCCTTATGAGTCATTTATTTATAAAATTGCATTTTTCTTCTATCAAGTATTTGCACGAGTTAAAGATTTTCACTTCAAAATTGATCATCCAACTCAACATCATCATCCTTATCAAACAAGGTCAAAAACGAGAACCATGAGCGAGCAAGATGGCACTAAAAGTCATGAAATGCGTCAAGAGATCAACTCCATGAAGGAGCATATAGCTGAAATGATGGGAATGATGAAAGAAATGTATAAGGCAAAAGGTGTTGCAGAAACCTCTCAATCTCACAATTCCACTCCAATACTATATAAGGAAGCTACACTATGCCCTCCTGAAAACATTTCTATACTTCCAAATATCTAACCAAATTCATTCCCTGGACAAGAAGGCATGACCTCTTCCTGCATAGCTGGCCAAGTTCTCCCTTCTACATTACCAATCCATCAAGTATTCTACCAGAATGTTGATAATATGACCAAAAGCTTTGAAGAAACTTCCAAAGGGAAAATGGAGTATTTTGAAGAAAGATTAAGAGTTGTAGAAGGAGCAGATGTATTTGGAAGCATTGATGCAAGCAAACTATGCTTGATCCTTGATATTGTCATTCTGGCGAAATTCAAAATACCTGATTTTGAAAAGTATGATGATACATCTTGTCCAAAGAGTCATCTTATCATGTACTGTCGAAAGATGGCTGCTTACGTAAATGATGAAAAGATGTTAATTCATGTTTTCCAAGATAGTTTAATTGGGGTTGCTACTTGCTGGTATATGCAGATAGATAGCTCACAAGTGAGCAAATGGAAAGATCTCGCTGATTTATTTCTCAAACAATACAAGCATAACCTAGACATGGCACCTGATCGTCTAGACTTACAGAGAATGGAGAAAAAGACTTCTGAGAGTTTTAAAGAGTATGCTCAGCGATGGAGAGAAACAGCTTAACAAATTCAGCCGCCTTTGACTGATAAAGAAGTAGCTGCAATGTTCATTAATACTCTTTGTTCCCCTTATTATGATCGAATGGTGGGTAATACATCCACTAACTTCTCAAACATTATCACAATTGGAGATCGAATAGATTTTGGGATTAAGAATGGTCGTATTTCTGACAATACAACTGATTCGAAGAAGGTTTTCATCCCAAAGAAAAAGGAAGGAGAAGTTCATCAGGTAGGGTATGGTCAGAGTCAGGCAAACAATATATACACTCCATTTCAACATCAAAATGTGAACAATGTGGGTCATGGATACTATATGTCACAACCGATCCACAATGGTAGTGTAAGGCCGAACAGCTATCCTCAAAATAATTACCAGCAATCTGTGAATAATTATCAGCAGTCTGTGAATAATTATTAGCAGAATGGTTATCCTCAAAGAAATTTTAAAAACAACTCCAGGCAAACCCACTTCGAGCCTATCCCTATGACCTATACTGAAATATACCCCCGTTTGTTACAAAGTCACCAGATAGCCCCGATACATGTGGAACCTCTGTAACCGCCCTATCCAAAATGGTATAATCCAAATGTTCAATGTGAATATCATTCTGGAAATCCTGGGCATTCGATTGAAGATTGTTTTACTTTCAAATCTAAAGTAAACTCACTGATGAAAGCTGGAGTTGTGAAGTTTGAAACAAAGAAAACGTCTGATGTCAGTTAAAACCCTCTACCGGACCATGGAATCAATGTTATAGAGAAGTACCTTAAGGAAGAAGAGATGCTTCAGGATGAAGAGGCTGAAAATGCATTTGAAATGCTGAGGTGTAATAATGTGTTTATGATCACTGAATACTCTGCAACTCGACCTTTGATAATTCAGTATGAAGAAGTGAGTGCAGAATCTCCCAAAATTCCTACTTTCATAACAATTCAAGCACCAAGTCCTTTTAAATATCAAAGCACCAATGTAGTACCCTGGAATTATGATTGTCAGGTTACCATAAAAGGACAATCGGATGTGACCAATATCTCTGGAATAAGTGAAGTAACCAGAAGCGGAAGAATTTATAAACCGGAGGAAACACGAATTGAAAAAGTTGTAGCAGAAGGAAATAAAGGCAAGGGAATCATGAATGAAAAAGATAACTGTGAAGAAATCTTTATTAAAGAGTGTCTGATCATGAAAGAAAAGCTTTAAAACCGGTGACTGATGAAGAGGCAGGTGAATTTCTAAAGTTCATCAAACAAAGTGAATACAAGGTAGTAGAGCAGCTTAATCGTACACCAGCCCGTATATCTATCTTGTCACTTTTGATGAGTTCTAAGCCACACAGAAGAGTCTTGATGGACATACTGAGCCAGACGCATGTCACCCATGATATTACTGTTGAGAAGCTGAATGGCATTGTGGGAAATATATCTGCATTTAGCTTTATTTCTTTCAATGATGATGAAATCCCGCCAGAAAGAATAGCGCATACAAAAGCTCTCCACATTTCTGATAGATACAAGGATCATGTGATTGCAAAAGTTCTAGTTGATAATGGATCCTCGTTAAACATCATGCCTAAATCCACACTTATGAAGCTTCCCATAGATCAAACACATATTAGGTCGAGCAGTATGCAAGTACGAGCTTTTGATGGATCTCGCAAAGAAGTAATTGGGGATATTGAGTTACCTATTCAGATCGGACCATGTACCTTCAACATAAAGTTTCAAGTGATGGATATGGTACCTGCGTATAGTTTTCTGTTGGGAAGACCATGGATCCATTCTGTTGGTGTAGTTCCTTCATCTTTACTTTAGAGATTGTAATTTATTTTTGAAAACAAGTTGATCTGCGTATTTGGTGAGGAAGACTACTTGATCTCAAAATCTGCGGCATTATCTTATGTTGAAGCAGCAGAAGAAGCTTTTGAATGCTCATTTCGTTCTTTTGAAATTGCAAACGCCTCGATCATTGGCCCTGAACGGCCAATTGTAAAATCATTGTCAAAAGGTTCAATCATGGTTGCTAAAGTCATGATAAGAGGAGATTTTAAACCTTAAGAAGGACTTGGAAAGTAGAAGCATGGAAGAAAACAAATAGTCAGTTTACCAAAGTATCCTGAACGATTTGGTTTAGGATATAAACCTTTAACAACAGAAAAAAGAGAAATGAGAGAAAAGAAGAAGAAAGAAAAAACTACTCAGATGAACAAGATATTAGACACCAAGAAGATGTACATCCCTTTTCTTCATGAAACTTTTGTGAAAGGAGAAGTTCTTTATCCAGATATGAAGATTGAAGTTGTGATTAATCTAGATGAATATGAATCAAGTTTAATAGCTGGAATGTCTGACTTATCAATTGCCGCAGTTCTAGAAGAGCAGTTTGAAGATGACCAATTTGTTTACCGTTTTGCACCACATTTTGAGCTGAATAACTGGGAATCCAAAGAATTTCAATCAATTTTCATTTATTGCAAGAGTAATTTCCTGTTTTCTTTAAGTTTACTCATTTAATTTTCAGTCATTTTTCATATCCTTTAGCTATGCCTAAGGCTATTGGATCTTTGTTTTGTAATAAGGGCTGCTATCTTAATAAACGTATTTTTCATTTTAAAGCATATCTATCTTATACTTCTTTCTCTCCGAATCCTTTATTTACTAGCTTTTGTTTATTTTCTCTCTTTCTCCCACCATTTCTCCAAATCCCCTACAGGACAGAAAATATTAAATTAAAAGATGAAAATTGTAGTGATCTGGAAATTGATTTTAATACCCCGATATTTAATGTTGAGCTTGGTGAGGAGAATGAGGATGAAGTGATAGAAAATAATGATGAATTATCACCTGAGCTGTTAAGACTTATCAAAGAGGAGGAGAAAGTGACTTTACCGCATCAAGAGGCGTTAGAAACTATTAATTTAGGGACTAACAAGGAGGTTAAAGAAGTGAGAGTAGGAACTTTGATTGCGAAAGATGTACGGAAGAGGTTGATTGAGTTGTTACATGAATACCAAGATGTGTTTGCATGGTCTTATCGAGACATGCCAGGGCTGGATACAGATATTGTAGTACATCATTTACCGTTTAAAGAAGGTTTTATGCCGATAAGGCAGAAACTACGAAAGTTGAAGCCAGATATGCTCATCAAGATCAAAGAAGAAGTCAAGAAACAATTTGATGCTGGTTTTCTTGCTGTTTCTAAATACCCTGAATGGGTTGCCAATATAGTCCCAGTTCCGAAGAAAGATGGGAAAGTGAGAATGTGTGTGGATTATAGAAATCTAAATCAAGCAAGTCCAAAAGATAATTTTCCTTTACCTCATATTAATGTGCTTGTTGATATCACTGCAGGTTTTTCTACCTTTTCATTCATGGATGGATTCTCAGGATATAATCAAATCAAGATGGCTCCAGAAGATCAGGAGAAAACAACATTTATCACGTTTTGGGGAACCTTTAGTTATAAGGTCATGCCATTTGGTTCAAAGAATGCTGGAGCAACTTACCAACGGGCTATGGTTACTCTATTTCACGATATGATGCATAAAGAGATTGAAGTTTATGTTGATGATATGATAGCCAAATCTCGTTCTGAAGATGAGCACGATGCCATTCTTCGCAAACTTTTTAAACGTCTGAGAAAATAGCAGTTGAAGCTAAACCCCCTCGAAGTGTATCTTTGGGGTATCCTCTGGGAAGTTGTTAGGATTTATTGTGAGTCGAGAAGGGATCAAAGTAGATCCATATAAAGTTAAAGCAATTACAGACATGAAACCACCGCAAACTGAGAGGGAAGTTAGAAGTTTCCTAGGAAGATTGAATTATATCTCACGATTCATCTCACATTTGACCGCCACTTGTGAACCAATATTGAAATTACTGCAAAAAAGTAGCACAAGCAAATGGAATGAAGATTGTCAAATTGCTTTCGATAAGATAAAGCAATATTTACAGAATCCACCAGTTTTAGTTCCTCCGACACCTGGTCGGCCTTTTATCCTATACTTAATAGTTTTAGAGGATTCCATGGGATGTATATTATACCAGCACGATGCATCTGAGAGAAAGAAGCAAGCAATTTACTATTTGAGTAAGAAGTTCACCATTTGTGAAATAAATTATTCATTGCTTGAGAAAACATGTTGTGCTTTAGCTTGGACCGCTCAGCATCTCAAACAATACATGTTGTACTATACTACCTTGTTCGTGTAAAAAATGGATCCAATCAAATATATTTTTGAGAAGTCATCCCTATCAGGAAGAATTGCAAGGTGGCAGGTTTTATTGTCTAAATATGATATTATTTATGTTACAAGAAAAGCGATTAAAGGAAGCATACTCGCAGACTATCTGGCAGATTTACCAATAGAAGATTATAAGTCAGTTAATTTTGATTTTCCTGATGAAAATATCATGGCAGTTGTCAAAGAAGAAAAAGATGAGTTCGTTGATCCAGAGTTGATGTGGCAGTTGATCAGGTTGGAGCTACCGAGGCTGCTAGGTTTCTGAGGGAGTATAGTAGATATGCACCTGCTGAGTTTAATGGTAGGTCTTTGGATACATCTTTTGCAGAGTTCTGGATTGACAGAGTAGAGACGGCTTTTGAGTTTATCAGGTGCCCGGACCATCTGAAGGTCCATTGTGGTACGTACTCTTTAGTGGATGATGCCCTATATTGGTGGAGAGGCCTTCATAGATCACTTTCTCTGACTATGGAGGTTACTTGGAAGGTATTTCGTGAGAAGTTTTATGAGAAATACTATTCTGCTGATTTGAGAGATCGATTGGAGGTGGAATTTCTGACCCTGAAACAGGGTGATAGCTCGGTGACAGAGTACGAGCGAGAGTTTGACCGATTGTCTAGATTTCGTCTTTGAACAGGTTCTTGATCTTGAGAGCAAGATGAGGAGATTTTTAGTAGGGTGAGAGCCGAGATTAGGGGTCATTTACGCACCTTGCGTCCGACTACCTACGAGGAGGCTTTAGAGTTTGCCCTTTCTTTAGATTTGGCATCTCGAAGAAAGGAAGGGCAAACTAGTCTGCGCTATGAGAGACTTCCTCTCATAAGAGGAAGGTAGAGGACGACCCCGATGCCGAGTACCACCGCCACAGCAGAGACCGCATCAGCAGCAGGCTCGGGGTGGAGTTCAGTTTAGACAGCCGATGGCACAGGGACTGCCTTTCCCCTTTTGCCATAACTGTTCTAGTTATCATGCTGGGGCATGTGCTCTACCACTGAGGTGTTAAACTTGTGGTCAGGTGGGTCATCGATCTACACAGTGTAGGTTTCGTCAGACACAGCCACCACAGTATGGATATTAAGGTCAGGGTATTCAGCAGAGACCATATCAGGCACCACCTGCTTTATATGCTCCTCCGGTTAGGGTCAGAGGTCAGGACCGAGGTAGAGGTCAGGATAGAGGCAGAGGTCAGTACAGGGGTAGAGGACGGGGTGGACAGGCATAGCAGTTTAGACTTCCACCTGTTGTTCCACCACCACCACCGAGATTTCCTCCATCTGTTCAGCATCAGGCACATGTATTTGTCACCAGAGAGGAGGCCGAGGCTGCAGGTACTGTAGTGACTGGTACTCTGACAGTTTTGGGCCATTCGACCTTTGTTTTATTTGATTCTGGGGCTAGCCACTCTTTTATTTCTTCTGCTTTTGTTGAGTCGGCTATGCTTGAGTCTGCACCGTTAGGTTTTGAGATGCGTGTTTCGACCCCAGTGGGGAAGTTTGTTATTGCTGATAGTATGATTAGCACAGATGATTTGTGTTTTATGGGTTGTTGTTTGCATGCTACTTTGATTATCATGCCTATGTCTGATTTTGATGTGATTTTGGGTATGGATTGGCTATTAGCTAATCGTGCCACTATTGATTGTACAGAGAGAGTTGTTGATTTTATGGGTCCATGTGGGACCAGTTTACTTTTTCGTGGGACTAGTCGTCGAGTAGCACCCACTTTGATATCTATGTTAGAAGCTAGTATGCTTCTGAGTGATGGAGCCTTGGGCTATATAGCTAGTGTGGTTGACACTTCTATACCAGAGGCTAGTTTGAGTTCTGTGCCAGTAGTGAGGGATTTCGTTGATGTCTTCCCTGATGAGTTACCCGGTTTGCCACCGGTGAGACAGTTTGATTTTCAGATTGAGGTTGCTCCTGGGACAACTCCATTGTCCAAAGCACCTTATCGTATGGCACCGGCTGAGTTGAAAGAACTCCAGAGCCAGTTATAGGGACTTTTAGACTTGGGGTTTATACTCCCGAGTGTGTCACTGTGGGGAGCTCCGGTGTTGTTTGTGAAGAAGAAGGATGGTTCTATGCGATTGTGTATCGATTATAGAGAGTTGAACCATGTTACGGTGAAGAACAAGTATCCTTTGCTTAGGATAGAAGACTTGTTTGATCAGTTGAGAGGAGCCACTATCTTTTCGAAGATAGATTTGAGATCTGGTTATCATCAGTTGAGGATTCGGGATGAGGATATTCCCAAGACTGCATTCAGGACGCGTTATGGACATTATGAGTTTGTAGTTATGTCTTTTGGCTTGACTAACGCACCTGCAGCTTTTATGGACCTTATGCACACAGTGTTTAGGAGGTTCATTGACTCTTTTGTGATTGTTTTTATCGATGATATCTTGGTTTATTCCAAGACAGAGGAGTTACACGATATACACCTTCGAGAGGTTCTGACAGTACTACGAGATCAGAGATTGTATGCCAAGTTCTCTAAGTGTGAGTTTTGGCTGAAGGAAGTGGCATTTTTAGGCCACGTAGTATCGAGTAGAGAAGTATCTGTTGATCCCTCTAAGATTGAGGCAGTTACTAACTGGCCTAGACCGACGAGTGTGGCTGATATTCGCAGTTTTCTGGGACTTGCAGGCTATTATAGATGGTTTGTGCAAGATTTCTCCAAGATTGCTTCAGCTTTGACACGTTTGACCCGGAAGGGGGTTGATTTTGTTTGGTCTGAGGATTGTGAGAGGAGCTTTGAGGAGCTCAATAGGAGGCTTGTGACAGCACCTGTTCTAATGTCACCTGATAGGACTGGTGGTCTGACTGTGTATACAGATGCTTCCCACAGAGGTTTGGGATGTGTGTTGATACAGCATGGTAAAGTTATAGCTTATGCTTCTCGTCAGTTAAAGGAGCATGAGAAGAAATATCCGACTCATGATTTAGAGTTGGCAGCTGTTGTTCATGCATTGAAGATATGGAGGCATTATTTATACGGTGCGAAGATTCTGATATTTACTGACCATAAGAGTCTCAAATATTTCTTCACTCAGAAGGAATTGAATATGAGACAGCGGAGATGGTTAGAGCTCGTTAAGGATTATGACTGTGACATTCAGTATCATCCTGGGAAAGCCAATGTAGTGGCTGACGCGCTCAGTAGGAAGTCTTCTCATTCATCAGCTTTGTCAGCCTTACCTTTGAGATTGAGGTGGGATATGGAACGAGCTGAGATAGCATTGCTTACTGCCGAGGTCACTGTGAGTCTGGCTAGTTTGACAGTGGGGCCTACTTTGAGGCGAGGATGATAGATGCCAGAGAGAGATGAGGTTCATTTGCAGGCCGGTTTTAGAGAGGCTGAGTCAGATATTCCTAGTCATTTTACCTTCTCTACAGACAGTGCTCTGATGTATCGTAAGAGGCTATGTGTGCCTTTAGGATCGACTTTTAGAAGGGAACTGTTGGAGGAGGCTCACAGTTCTATCTTCTCTATTCATCCAGGTAGTACGAAGATGTACAGGGACCTAAGAGAGCACTATTGGTGGCCGGGAATGAAGCTTGAGATTGCAGACTTTGTTAGTAGATGTTTGACTTGTCAGCAAGTCAAGGCTTTGAGGAAAAATCCATCGGGTTTACTTAACCCTCTGAGTGTGCCAGAATGGAAATGGGAGGAGATTTCCATGGACTTTATCAGTGGTTTGCCGAGGACGCCCAAGGGTTATGATACCATTTGGGTGATTGTAGACCATTTGACGAAGACCGCGCACTTTATACCTGGGAGGATCACCTACCCAGTGGAGACATGGGCACAATTGTATTTACGGGAGATTGTTAGATTACATGGTGTGCCTGTGAGGATCGTATCAGATCGGGACACTCGTTTTGTCTCGAAGTTTTGGCAGAGTTTGCATTCAGCCATGGGTACAGGCTTGGATTTTTGCACAGCTTTTCACCCCCAGACAGATGGTCAAACCGAGAGAGTTAACCAGATTCTGGAGGATATGTTGAGGGCTTGTGTTCTTGATTTTGGCGGTAGTTGGGATTCTCAGTTGTACTTGGTAGAGTTTGCTTATAATAACAGCTACCAGGCTACTATTGAGATGGCACCATTTGAGGCACTTTATGGTAGAAAGTGTCGATCTCACTCACCTGGGATGAGGTTGGGGAGAGAAAACTTTTGGGACCCGAGTTGTTACCAATTGACTAGTCGGTCTATTGACTTGATCGAGAGAGGATGAGGGTTGCCCAGAGTCGACAGAAGAGTTATGCAGATAAACGACGTAGTCCACTTGAGTTTTCAGTGGGGGACCACGTGTTTTTGAAGGTAGCACCTATGAAAGGTGTTATGAGATTTGGGAAGAAGGGTAAGCTGAGCCCTAGATTCATTGGCCCTTTCGAGGTACTTGATCGGATAGGAGCAGTAGCTTATAGATTGGCTTTACCACCTTCTTTATCGGCAGTTCATAATGTATTCCATGTATCTATGCTTCGGAAGTACATGGCAGATCCTTCTCACGTGATTGATCACGAGCCGATAGTTTTGGATGCTAGTATGTCTTATGAGGAGACACCAGTTGAGATTTTAGCATTCGAACAAAAGGTGTTGAGAAACAAGACGATACACTTGGTTAAGGTCCTTTGGAGGAATCAAGTGTCTGAAGAAGCTACGTGGGAGCGTGAGGATGATATGCGGGCAAAATATCCTCAGCTTTTCACTTAGTGAGTTTACTTTTCGGGGACGAAAAGCCTTTTTAGGAGGGTTGACTGTAACGTCCCGTTATTTTGTGATAAAATTTTTTTATTTATTTATTTTATTTTATTTAAGTAATTAAAGTTTATTTATTAATTGTTAAATTAGAATTTAGTAGTTTATTTCATTTTAATTCTTTTTAATGGCTTTATTTGTTTAAATACGTTTTAATGGTATTAATAATTATTAACGGGCCAATTAATAATTATTAATCACCATTGAGATAGTTTGAGATGTTCGGGATTCGTTTTAAGCCAAAAGTCTTAAAAAGGGCAAAGTCATAATTTCCAAAATTTTAAAATATCTAAACACTATTTGCTTCATCTTCTTTAAATGACCATTGACTCATTTTTGACCAAAAATCACTCCTCATTTTTGAACCAAGGCCGTGAGCTTCAAGAGAGAAAAGTGAGATTTTTTATTTCGTTCGTTTCTTGCCCGATCGACTTGATTCCGGGTCCATTGGAAAGGTATCGGTCATACGAATCTTTTCCACCTACCCATCACACGTTTCTCTCGAGATCCACGGAGTTCTCGGTAAGTTTCTCTTTAAACCCAAAGCTCCAAATAGTGTTTTAACGGAGTTTTCTTTGTTTTCTTTCGATTTCTTGCCGTGAAACTCGGTGTTTGTCAATTCGGGAGTAGTTTTAATTGTTTTTGGAAACTATCCCTTAACCCTAAAACCGAGTTTCAGTCGAAACCCTTCCCGTTTGAAATTTACCCTTTTGGGTTTGATTTTGGGTTAGAAATTAATGAATGAATGTTTATTTAAATTCGATTCAGGAAAGGGATTAATGTTCAAAAACCCTAAATATCGATACCCATTGAAATCGGGAATATTGAATTTGCTTAAAACCAACTCAAAACGTATTTAAATTGCCAAAAAGCCGGAAAACCAAAACCGAGACCCAATTTTGATGCTAGGGTCGTGGGCCTCATGTGGGATTTTGTTGGGTTTTTCGTTGTTTTGTACGTTTGGTTGATGTTTGATCAATAGTTGGTTAATTATTGATTGTATGATATAATTCCTTGTAGGTGTTTTTGAACCGCGTGATTGATCGCTCCTTCGAACTTAGGAGCAAGGTCATCTTTTAATAAAGGTGAGAATAGTTAGGATTTAGAGTAATTATAGAAATCGAATGAGTGTGAAGGTTTGTAGAGTTTGAAACTAAGACTAGAATCCGAATCTAAGATTAGAGTAAAGTGAGTTAGTGCCCTCAGGATTAGGAGTTAATCCTTTAAGTGAGAACTTAGGAGTTCTCGAGGAAAGCTTTGAATCTTAAAAGATTCTAAGTTAGTTTTGATACGGAACTAAGGTTGGATCATTGGAAGTTAAGAATCCAACTTGTAATTAGAACGATTAATAGAACCTCGGATTATTGAAAGTTTAGAATCCTGGAAGGTATAGTTAATCGTTTAAGTAATGATTGTACTTTTATTATTGATACCGGAGTTCGATCGACATATCGTTCGTCCGAGGTTACAATCTATTTCTTTTTTTTACTTTATTATTCGCACTTTACTTTATTTACTTTTGTAAGTATGTGCGAGCATATCATTGCATCTCGCACCATGGCATATTGCACCATGACATCTCGCATAAAAGAAGTACAAGAATGTTGGAGCCACGGGTATTGTTCGCATTTCCTTCTGAGAAAAAGAATGAAAATGAGAAAGAAAAGAAGTCTGGAATGTTGAAGCCTACGGGTATTGTCCGCATTTCCTTCCGAGAAAAAGAATGAAAATGAGAAAGAAAAGAAGTCTAGAATGTTGGACCCTTCGGGAATTGTCCGCATTTCCTTCTTCATGCATTTTATGCATATGATTGATGAAAATATATATATCCTGGATAGAGGATCGAGATGTTATATTGTTATGAAAAGTTATTTACTTTTCCTGTTTATGTCATAACAAGAATTTTGATGAGATTAAGACTACGAGGGTTAGTAGTATCATCCTTTAGAGAATGTAAAAAATGATTTCACCTAGAGTTTGGATGATTTTAGGAGTGTATGGTGTCAGATTATTTGGACACAAATCGAAATGCGAGTTTGAGGTCTATCTTTACTTTTTATGCTTATTATTCTCACTGGGCTTAGTTTGTTAGCTCATGATATTACAACCAATTTCAGGTAATGCCTTGGCTAGAGGTCGAGGGAGAGGAGGTGGTGCTGCGTGATCGAGGGATGCTGACCTCGAGATGGACACTTTTGTTTGTAAATTTTATGTCTTTATTTTGATGAATTTTAAAACTTTGATGTTGTATTTAGCTCATAAGAGCTTTTGATGTGGTTTTATGATATGATTTATTTGAACTCCTGAATTGGACTTAAAGTCCATGTGAATTTATTAGATTGAAAAATTAGGATGTAAACAGGTTTTCAGGCATGCCAACTTTCAAACAAAACCACGCAAAATTTTCTAAAAATAAAAGACTTCATTGTTTTCTTTGAATTTAATTTATTTAAAAGTGACGGGTCGTCACAGTTAAGCTCCCTAATAAGTTAGTTAATCTCAAAAGAATTATACTAAGTTATTAAGAAACCTATCTAACTAGATTACACGAGTTATCACTCAAGTGCATCCTCTAACTACTTTAACTTCCAAACCAAATTAAAGTAACTTTCATTTCCACTTTCACCTAACATCTCCAATTCACTTTACAATACTTCCAAACCACTCCGATATTTTCTTTTCATCGATCTCATTAAAATTCCAAGATTCTCTCAACTCACTTCCGAATTAAAGTCTCCAACCAAAACTTAATTCTAAGAAGCTTATTCCATCTTAACCTCGTTAAACAATAACATAACGAAATTCAATTCATAAAACCACTAACTTTCGCTTTAAACTCACTTTAGCTTGTAGACAAGCTCCGATATATCCGAGGTTGCAATTCCATGATCAAACCACAATCCTACAAACAAATTACACCTAAATAACATTAATTAAACGAAAATCATTCAAACTAGATCTAAACACATAAAACAACGAAAATCCCAGATTTCCTCCCTATGGTGCTCTCGGCCATACAAGGGAAAATAGGATTTGGGTTTGGTTTTCCGGCTTTTATGCACTTTAGAGGTGTTTCGAGTTGGTTTCGGATACTTTGGAGGTTCGCAACTACAATGGGTATCCGTAAATTAGGGTTTTGCATAATAATCGATTTCCGAAAAAATTAAGTAAATAACAAAAACACAATAAACCTAACATTCTAAACAAGGCCAAGTGAGGCAAAATCACATGGGACGGGTTTTAGGCTCAAACTCGGTTTTAGGGTTTAGGGGAAGTTTCTAAAATTGACTATAATGACTTCCCCGATTGAAACCTTCAAGCTTCGGTGAGCGAATTCGAAGATTCCATCTCAAAACCTCCATTAAAACACTATTCACTTCAAGTTTTAGAAACTTTGAAATACCTTAAGGCCTCGAGAAAACGAGCGAAAATCTCGATCGGTAGGTTGGAAATGACCTACGGGCCAAGGGCTTTCCAACGGGAGTAGAATCGAGACGATCTACCGAGAAATAAAGAAAAACCAAAAAAAGGAAATATCCCTTTGCTTGTCTCGGCCCCAAGGAAGAAGAGAAGTAGAAAAATGAGCAAAACTTGTCTAATTTGGATATTTAAGAGAAGATGAATAGTGATTTTTTAGATATTTAAGAAATTGGAAAATGACGCCTACGTCCCACTTTTGTTTTTACTTTAAAAACAAAACCCGAAGCTCTTAAATTAATCTAAAGGTGATTAATAATTATTAATTCGCCCGTTAATAATTATTAATAACACCGAAACGAAATTAAAGTATTAAAACGATTAAAAAGAATTTTGAACAAAAATAACTACTAAAATCAAAATTTCTGAAATTAAATTAATCTTAAAAACTTTAATTAAATAAATAAAAAAATTTACCTCAAAAAGTAACGGGACGTTACAAAATCTCAAACCCATATCATTAATAAAATGGCCTTTTTGAATCTCTGATCATCAATCTGTATCATTGTTCTTACTTGACCAAACTTTTGTTTACATGAGATTTCCATTACTTCTGACCTTATTCACATGGATATATATGCTTTTTAAATACAAATTGATAAGGATTAAAAAAAACAAAAAAGAAAGAAGAAAGAAAAAAAGAATACATGAATTATTTCTTGCATTAGAATGAAATTGGATTTCAAAATAAAGTGGTAATGATCAAGTTAACAACACTGGGGCAAATTTTGCTGGGAGCAAAATTTGATTATATTACGGAAGAGTGTTTTATCATCAAGATATTCAGCACTGAGTAAAACAATGATTTAAAATCTACAGATTGAGAAAGTATACTGGGGTAAATTTTGGGGTAAAATTTATTTTTGGGCTATGAAGCATCATCACTTTTGAATACAGGGGCAGTTTTGAATTCAGAATTTATGTCATTTTGAGCTATGAGACACTGTTGCTTTGAAGGGTATAATGATATTCGACACCGAGACAATTTAAGAAGATTTGGACCATTAGAGTGACATCTGTTTGCTCATGGATTGTTTTATCACGTTCAATGATAAGGAAAATCATGTTATGTTGGCTTAAAAACAAATGTGTTTTATTTTCTCAATGTTAATGAATAAATGAAATTTTCAAAAAAAAAAAAATTATTATGTTGAGTTCGTCATTTAATTTTATCAACATTTCATGAACTGGATATCCACATATCATGATTTAGTCGTCATGGTTTTATAAAACTGCATACATTCATTTTTAAATGAGTCAAATCTGTAGTATCATTTTAATTTTTTGTCTCGGATCGTATCGAGGGTGAAGTGCCGATATGTATCATTTTTATTTTCTGTCTCTGATCGTATCGAGTTTGAAGTGCCGATATGTATCATTTTAATTTTATGTCTTCTGATCGTATCGAGGTTGAAGTGCTGATATGTATCATTTTAATTTTCTGTCTCTGATCGTATCGAAGGAGGAGTGCCGATTTGTATCATTTTATTTTTCTGTCTCTGATCGTATCGAGGGTGAAGTGCCGATATGCATCATTTTTAATTTTATGTCTTCTGATCGTATCGAGGGTAAAGTGCCGATATGTATCATTTTAATTTTCTGTTTCTGATCGTATCGAGGGTGGAGTGCCGATATGTATCATTTTATTTTTTTGTCTCTGATCGTATCGAGGGTGAAGTGTCGATATGCATCATTTTTATTTTCCGTCTTCTGATCGTATCAAGGGTGAAGTGCCGATATGCATCATTTTTATTTTCCGTCTTCTGATCGTATCGTGGGTGAAGTGCCGATATGCATCATTTTTATTTTCCGTCTTCTGATCGTATCGAGGGTGAAGTGCCGATATGTATCATTTTTACTTTCTGTCTCTAATCGTATCGAGGGTGAAGTGTCGATATGTATCATTTATACTTTCCGTCTCTGATCGTATCGAGGGTGATGTGCCGATATGTATCATTTTAATTTCTGCTCCTGATCATATCGAGGGTGAAATGTCGATGTGTATCATTTTTATTTCCTGTCTCTGATCGTATTGAGGGTGAAGTGCCGATATGTATCATTTTAATTTCCGCTCTTGATCATATCGAGTGTGAAGTGCCGATATGTGTCATTTTTATTTTCTGTTCCTGATCATATCGAGGGTGAAGTGCCGATATAGATCGAAGTTCCCCCATTTAAATTTTCTTTAATTTTACATAATATCGAACAAATCAAAGTCTACGCATTTGTCCACCTTCTAATTCTACAAGATGAACAAACGGGGGCAAACTGTAGACACCCATTTTCGTCTGGTAATATTTAAAATTAACAATTTTTACATATTTTAAAAAAAAGACTTTGATTTGAAATGTGGTGTTTTCTTTGACATGATTTGTTTAATTTGGATTTGAAAATAAAAATTTAAATTTAAATTAGCATGGTTAAAATTAATTTGAATTGAAATTTAATTTAAAAATATTTGAAAAATAAGTTTTAAAAGAGAATCAATTTAAACATGGAAAAGATGAGTAGGAAATAATTTTTATTAGTTGTCAAATAAAATAAAATAAAATAAATGCATGATTTTAGGGTGAATTAAAAAAATTGATTTTATTTGATTTTCATTTATTAGTTTCCTAATTGTAATTCTCCATTTGGCTATAAAAAGGACCCTCCTACAACCCTAAAGACACACAAGATTCATAAGAGCACAATTTTCATCTCCTCTCCCCCTATTTCACACAAAAAACCCATCTTTTTCACGGCAAGCCTCCATTCCTCTCGTGATTTTATTTATTTTTTTCTTCCTTGTGATTGTAATTCCACCCAATTTTTCTATCCATTCATCAAACCAATCCCATATACTCAACCAAAATTCCAATCCGTCCAAATAATATTACTATTCTTCTCCATACCTCACGCCTGACATTCTGTCCATGGTCAAAAGCTGTCTGCAAACTTCAAAAAAATTGTAAGTGTATTCAAAGATATTTGTTTGTATATATACTTTGTTAATTTTGTTTGTTCTGCTTTTCTATTAGTCATGTTGTTCTAATTTTAATATATCAATGATGGAATTTTTTTAAAATTAAATAATATAATGCAATATTATATAGTCATATATAGTTCAGACTATTCTAGAATAAACAAATAGTTAAGTGTCATGCTTGCTTTGACTTGGTCTAAATTACATTTGATTACCACATTTTATCTATTTTGGTTTATTACCATATTAACTTTAGTTTGGTTTTACTGATGTTTTGTATTTAGATTATTATTCTTATATATATTTGATTGATCGAAATTATTAACAGTTTCACGTTAAAATTTTACAGTATTTGTTTTAGAGCCATTTTAATTAACTTGTCATATTTGATTGATTTTTGGTCATAATGGAATTGAATTACTTTAATTGATATGTTTGATATTAGGTAAATCTAATTTTATTATTTTACTTTCCTTGTATAAAATATTTATTTTATTTGAATAGGTTAACAAATAAGGAATAAGAATAAAAATAAATAAAAATAAATGAAAATTAACAATAATAAATATAAAATGAAATAGAAATTGAGTATGGTAATAAGTAAAGAATAAAAGTTGGAATTAATTAGGATACTAATTTTCCAAAGCATAAAAATTGACAATTTAAATATAGTAATTGGAGCTAATTAGGATACTAATTTTCCAAAACATTAAAACTTAACTAGTTAAATAAAAATATAAGATTTAGAATTAATTAGAATACTGATTTTCCAAATAATAAAAATTAACAATGATATTTTAAACATTAATTTGAATTTATTAGGGTTTTAATTTACCAAACTTTCCAAAAAAAAAATACAAAGGATTAATAATATAAGCCTTGAATAAACATTGAAATTTATAAGGATAATAATTAACCATTTATACCATACATAAAAGATTTTTCAAATAAAATTTTCTTATTAAAAAACTAGGAGCTAAAAGTGAAACTTACCATAAAACTAATATTTAAATAAATTATTTTAATAACAAAGATAAAAAATTCATAATTAATTAAAATATTCATTTTTAAAATTTAAACATAAAAAACAAACCAACAAATCATTTTTGAAAACTCTGACGATGGAATATGGGCATTGGAACACCATGCTCCTAAATATTCTTGAGGTAAGGAATTTTTTCTCGGAATACTGAGTTAAAATTCCTGACAATATTTTTTCTAATGGCTTTCCGCCACTCATACTTATTTAATCATTCCTTATTACTAAAGTATTCATTAATAAAACATGAAACATTTAAAAATAACCAAAAAAATAATTTTTGTTTTATAGATAAAGGCTTTCATTAATAATACATCAAATAAAATATAAAAAAAACAACAATCGTTTTAAACGAACATAATAGGGTTCTAATACCTTCCCTATGTGTGAATAAACTTCCGAATTGTAACATCCTGTTACTTTTTGAGGTAATTTTTTTTTTATTATTTAATTAAAGTTTTTAAGATTAGTTTAAATTCAGAAATTTCGATTTTAGTAGCTATTTTCGTCCAAAATTGTTTTTAATCGTTTTAATACTTTAATTATGTTTTGGTGACATTAATAATTATTAACGGGCCAATTAATAATTATTAATCACCTTTAGATTTATTTAAGAGTTTCGGGTTTCGTTTTTAAAGTAAAAACAAAAGAGGGACGTAGGCGTCATTTCCAAATTTCTTAAATATCTAAAAATCAATATTCATCATCTTTTAAATAATCAAATCAAAGGCAAAAATTGATAAAATTCTTCATCCTTTCTCCTCTTGAAGCCATGGGTATCAACACCAAAACCCCAAAGTTTGGTTTTTTTTTTATTTCTCTGTAGATCGTCTCGATTCTACTTCCGTTGGAAAGCCCTTGGCCCGTAGATCATTTTCAACCTACCGATCGAGATTTTCGCTCTTTTCCTCAAGGCCTTAAGGTATGTCAAAGTTTCTAAAATTTGAAGTAAATAGTGTTTTAATGGAGGTTTTGAGTTGGAATCTTCGAATTCGTTCACCGAAGCTTGAAGATTTCACTCGGGGAAGTCTTTATAGTCAATTTAGAAACTTTCCCTAAACCCTAAAACCGAGTTTGAGTCGGAAACCCGTCCCTTGTGTTTTTTCCCCACTTGGCCATGTTTAGGATGTTAGGTTTACTGTGTTTTTGCTATTTACTTAATTTTTCGGAAATCGATTGTTGATCAAAACCCTAAATTATGGATACCCATTGTAGTTGCGAACCTCCAAAGTATCCAAAACCAACCCGAAACACCTCTAAAGTGCATAAAAGCCGGAAAACCAAACCCGACCCCTATTTTTCCTATTATGGCCGAGAGCACCATAGGGAGGAAATCCGGGATTTTCGTTGTTTTATGCGTTTAGACGTTGTTTGTTCGATTTTCGGTTAATTATTGATTTTAGGTGTAATTCGTTTGTAGGATTGTGATTTGCTCGTGGAATTGCAACCTCGGTTATATATCGGAGCTTGTCTACAAGCTAAGGTGAGTTTAAAGTGAAAGTTGGTGGTTTTATGAATTGAGTTTCGTTATGTTATTGTTTATCGAGGTTAAGAGGGATTTAGCTTCTTAGAATTAAGTTTTGGTTAGAGACTTTAATTCGGAAGTGAGTGGAAAGAATTTGGAATTATAATGAGTTCGATGAAAAGGAAACATCGAAGTGGTTTGGAAGTATTGCAAAGCGATTTGGAGATGTTAGATGAAAGTGGAAATGAGAGTTACTTTGAACGGTTTGGAAGTTAAAGTAATTAGAAGATACACTTGAGTGATAACTCGTGTAATCTAGTTAGTTAGGTTTCTTAATAACTTAGTAGGATTCTTTGAGATTAACTAACTTATTAGGAAGCTTAACCTTTTGTGATATGGCTCATGATAGTATGTTGATTCGGATCCATGAGTATCATGGTACGAGAGTTTGTGAATAGTACATGGTAGTACGTGGATTCGGATCCGTACGTACCATGGTACTATGGTTTGTGATATTGCACATGATAGTATGTTGATTCGGATCCATACGGTACTATGGTACTATGGTTTGTGATATGGCACATGATAGTATGTTGATTCGGATCCATACGTATCATGGTGCGATGATTTGTTATATGGTGAAAGTTCTGATATCCGATGATTGTGATATGGTACATGGTAGTATGTTGATTCGGATCCATACGTACCATGGAACTATGATCTGTGATACGGCACATGATAGTATGTTGATTCGGATCCGTACGTATCATGCTGCGATGATTTGTGATATGGTACATGATAGTATGTTGACTTTGGTCCATACGGTATCATGGTACGGTAACTTGAGACATGGTACGACCGTACGTGGTATGTTGATTTCGATCCATACAATAGCACGATACGATGAAACTTGTTTGGTAATAAAAATAGTTAATGTTACCTTTACATAGTCTTTAGAATTGTTTAGTAAGACTTAGTAGCGAATAATACTTTACTTTAAGTCTTTATATCTATCTTATGGTATTGAACGATGAATACAGGTAATATATGACTATCGTATGATTGTATGGAAATTGGAAGTGTGGATGTGGGTAGTATTGAGCATTATAGGCTTCTGGACACGATTTCGGTTATGAGATTTTGTTCATATGATTACTTGCTTTCGTTTTACTCTCACTAGCATTTCATGCTAATGGTGCTACACTTACAAATTTTCAGGTAAACCCCGTCCTAAGAAGCGTGGTAGAGGAGGTGGAGCCGCGTGACTAGTCGAGATGGTGTATGGACAATGTTAAAGACATCTTTTGGTTTAGCATTTGTTAAAATGCTTGTAAATTATTTCCATTTTACATACATGTGTCTTTTTGAGCCCGGAAGGGCATTTGTGTAAAATTTGTCTATGTCTTATGATATATTTCTCCTTTGGAATGCGCATTCCCGATTTATAGCTTTCCCTAAATTTGGGTTGTAAAACACGTTTTGGTTATTCGATTTTTAAACGAACCCATGCCGTTTTTCTTTAAAAATCGAGTCTTCCGCTGTGCATTTGAATTTAAAGAATTAAACGGAAAGTGGGTCGTTACACGAACCCATTATCGAAAGTTAGTAGACCATCCTTATTTATTGAATAGGTGACTAATCACACCCAAATTAGAAAACCAATGATTAGTGGCGATTCCCTTTTATTTTTCTGCGTCGCATTTATGTAGCGACAGTATATAAGTGAGACATTCATCAAATATCTTGGCTCAGTCTTATACAATCAATTAACAATATTACAATCAAACTGATCCCCACCTCGGCCCTGTCCCTATGGTGTAACGTCCCGTTACTTTTAGAGGTAAATTTTTTTTTTTTTTTAATTAAAGCTTTTAAGATTAGTTTAAATTCAGTAATTTTGATTTTAGTTGTTATTATCATCCGAAATTCTTTTTAATCGTTTTAATACTTTAAATTTGGTGACATTAATAATTATGAACGGGCTAATTAATAATTATTAATCACCTTTAGTATAGTTTAAGAGCTTTAGGTTTCATTTTTAAAGTAAAAACAAAAGAGGGACATAGGAGTCATTTTCCAAATTCTTAAATATCTAAAATCACTATTCACCTTCTCTTAAATATCAACTTTTAAGACAAATTACTTCATTTTCTTCTTCTTTTCTTCTCCTTGGGGCCGTGGGTATCAAGAGGGGATTTTGAATTTTTGGGTTTTCTTTGTTACTCGGTAGATCATCTCGATTCTCGTCCCGTTGGAAAGCCTTTGGTCCTAGCTTCCTTTCCAACCTACCAATTGAGATTTTCGCTCGTTTTCTCGAGGCCTTAAGGTATGATAAAGTTTCTAAAATTTGATGTGAATAGTGTTTTAATGGAGGTTTTGGTTTGAAATCTTCAAATTCGTACATCGAAGCTTGAAGATTTCAGTTGGGAAAGTCGTTTTGGTCAATTTTAGAAACTTCCCCTAAACACTAAAACTGATTTTGAGCCGAAAACCCGTCCCGTGTGATTTTCCCTCACTTGGCCATGTTTAGGATGTTTAGGTTATTATGTTTTTGCATTTTACTTAATTTTTCAGAAATCGATTAATGTACAAAACCCTAATTTACAGATACCCATTGTTGTTGCGAACTCCCAAAGTTTTCGAAACCAACCCGAAACACCTCTAAAGTGCATAAAAGCCTGAAAACCAAACCCAAACCCCAATTCTCCATGTATGGCCGAGAGCACCATAGGGAGGAAATTCGGGTTTTTCGTCGTTTTGTGTGTTTAGATGTTGTTTGTACGATTTCCGATTAATTAATGTTATTTAGGTGTAATTCAATTGTAGGATCGTTGTGACGACCCGACTCTTTTAAAATCATTTAATTAGAAAACACAGCGGAAGTCTTTATATTTAAAAAAAAAATGGCGTGGTTATGTTTGAAAATTGGCTAGCCAAAAACCTGTTTACATTTTAAATTCATAATTTAAATACACAAGGAACTTCAAGTTCCTAACCATCATAAAAGTAAAGACGAAAAGCTCTTAAGAGCTATTTACAAATATACAAATCCAAAATGATATAAAATTCACAAAACCGAAGTTCATGAACTTTAAATACACAAAGTCCATCCCGAGGTCATCATCCTGCAATCATACAACACTAGCTCCTCTCCCACGACCTCTAGCACTATCATTACCTGAAATTGGTTGTAATATTATGAGCTAACAACTAAGCCCAGTGAGAATAGACTGAATAAAAAGTAAAGTTAGTCCCCAAACCTGTATCCGGATTGTGTCCAAGTAACTCTTCCTACGTCCCTATTTTGTTTTTACTTTAAAAACGAAACCCGAAACTCTTAAATTAATCTAAAGGTGATTAATAATTATTAATTGGCCCGTTAATAATTATTAATGTCATCGAAACGAATTTAAAGTATTAAAACGACTAAAAAGAATTTCGGAGGAAAATAACTATTAAAATCGAAATTACTAAATTTAAACTAATCTTAAAAGCAATAATTAAAATAAATAAATAAAATTAAAAAAAAAATTTCACCCCCAAACATAACGGGACGTTACAATATCATTTGATTTTTTCGTCTAGCCTTGTAACTAACATGTAATGAGTGTACCAATATGAGCCAGAATACTCGAGGTTGAGTTTTTCTTGAATCCCTGCTTGGGAAATTTATTATTGTGGATAGAGTTATATATACCAATGATATGTGCATTTTGGGTTGTTTTTTGCATGCTATGTTGATAGTGATGCCTATGTGTGACTTTGATATTATATTGGGTATGGATTGGATGTCAGCCAACCACGCCAATATTGGCTGTAGTGCCAAGGTTGTTGATTTTATTGGTCCATGTGGGACTAGTTTTCGATTCCATAGGACTCGAGGTAGAGTGTCTCCTGCAATCATTTCTGCGATTCAGGCTAGAGCTCTTTTGTGTGATGGTGCTATGGGTTATTTGGCTAGTATAGTAGACACGTCTGTTAGTGTACCTACACTTGAGTCAGTACCGATTATGAGGGATTTCACTGATGTTTTCCCTTATGAGTTGCCCGGCTTGCCACCGGTGAGAGAGATGGATTTTCAGATAGAGGTGTTACCTGGGACAGCTCCATTGTCCAAGACACCTTATCGTATGGCACCAACAGAGCTGAGTGAGCTCAAGAGTCAGTTACAAGGACTCTTAGATTTAGGGTTTATACGCCCTAGTGTGTCCCCGTGGGGAGCACCAGTGTTGTTTGTGAGGAAGAAAGATGGTTCAATGAGGTTGTGTATCGACTACCGAGAGTTGAACCGAGTTACTGTGAAAAATAAATATCCTTTGCCAAGGATTGATGATTTATTTGATCTTTTGGGAGGTGCTACTATCTTTTCGAAGATAGATTTGAGATCCGGTTATCACCAGTTGAGGATCTGGGAGGATGGTATTCCCAAAACCGCATTTCGTACACGATATGGGCATTATGAGTTTGTTGTTATGTCATTCGGTTTGACTAATGCACCGGCGGTTTTTATGGATCTTATGCAAACGGTGTTTAGGAGGTTCATTGACTCCTTTGTTATTGTGTTTATCGATGATATTTTGATCTATTCTGAGACCGAGGAGTTGCATGCTATGCACTTTGAGAAAGTTTTGACGGTGTTACAAGAACATAAATTGTATGCAAAGTTCTCTAAGTGTGAGTTTTGGCTCAGGGAAGTGGCATTCTTAGGCCATGTGGTCTCCAGTAAAGGAGTGATGGTGGATCCATCTAAAGTTGAGGCGGTTACTAGTTGGCCTAGACCAACTAGTGTGACAGAGATTCGTAGTTTTCTTGGACTTGCCGGTTACTATAGACGGTTTGTTTAAGACTTCTCTAAGATAGCATCGGCTTTGACACATTTGACAAAGAAGGGAGTAGACTTTGTATGGTCCGAGGAGAGTGAAAAGAGCTTTGAGGAGCTCAAGAAGAGACTTATATCGGCACCTGTTCTATTGTCACCCGATGGTAGTGGAGGTTTGACGGTTTATACCGATGCTTCGATGAGAGGTTTAGGTTGCGTTTTGATGCAACATTGGGAAAGTTATAGCTTATTCTTCCCGTCAGTTGAAGGAGTATGAGATGAAGTATCTGACTCACGATATGGAGTTGACGGCGGTTGTACATGCTTTGAAAATTTGGAGGCATTACTTGTATGGTGAGAAAATCTTAATATTCCCCTATCACAAGAGCCTCAAATATTTCTTCACTCAAGAAGGAATTGAATATGAGACAACGGAGATGGTTGGAGCTTGTGAAAGATTATGATTGTGATATTCAATACCATCCCAGGAAAGCCAATGTAGTGGCGGATGCACTTAGTAGAAAGTCTTCGCACTTGTCTGCTTTACCGATGAGATTGAAGTGGGATTTGGAGCGTGCTAAGATAGCCCTCCTTACTGTCGATGTTACAGTGAGTTTGGCTAGTTTGACAGTGGGGTCTACTTTGAGACAGAGGATGATTGAGGCTCAGAGGAGCGAGAATCATTTACAGGCCGGTTTTATTGAGGCAGAGTCAGGTGTACCTAGCCACTTCACTTTTTCCTCTGATAGTGCTTTGATGTATCGTCAAAGGCTATGTGTACCATTGAATTCGACTTTCTGGAAAGAATTATTGGAGGAGGCTCACAATTCTATCTTTTCTATTCATCCGGGTATCACCAAGATGTATAGAGATTTGATACAGCATTATTGGTGGCCCGAGATGAAACTTGAGATCGCGGAGTTTGTGAGTAGATGTTTAACTTGTCAGCAAATCAAGGCATTGAGAACGAGACCAGCGAGTTATCTTAATCCTTTGAGTATACCCGAGTGGAAATGGGAAGAAATCTCTATGGATTTTGTTTGTGGGTTGCCTAGAACATCCAAGGGGTATGATACCATTAGGGTGATTGTTGATCGTTTGAAAAAATCCGCACACTTTTTACCGGGGAGGATCACTTATCCGGTTGAGACTTGGGCACAGATATACTTGAGGGAGATTGTTAGACTGCATGGTGTGCCTGTGAGGATTGTATCAGACCGAGACACTAGATTTGTGTTAAAGTTTTGGCAGAGTTTACATTCCGCCATGGGTACTGGTTTGGATTTTAGCACGGCCTTTCATCCTCAGACCGATGGTCAGACAGAGAGAGTTAACCAGATTTTAGAGGATATGTGGAGGGCTTGTGTTCTTGACTTTGGTCGTAGTTCGGACTCTCATTTGTACCTGGTAGAGTTTGCATGTAATAATAGTTTCCAGGCTACCATCAAGATGGTACCGTTTGAGGCACTTTATGGTAGAAAGTATCGTTCTCCCGCTCATTGGGATGAGGTTGGAGAGAGGAGACTCTTGGGACCCGAGTTATTACAGAGGACTAGTGAGTCCATTATGTTGATTAGAGAGAGGATGAGGGTTGCCCAAAGTTGAAAGAAGAGCTATGCCGATAAGCGACGTACTCCACTTGAGTTTACAGTGGGGGACCACGTATTTTAGAAGGTGGCACCTATGAAGGGTGTGATGAGATTTGAGAAGAAGGGTAAGTTGAGCCCTAGGTTTATCGGTCCATTTCAGATTCTGGATCGGGTTGGGACAGTGGCTTCCGTTTAGCCTTACCACCATCCTTGTCGGCCGTTCATAGTGTTTTTCATGTCTCGATGCTCGAAAATATTTTGTTGACCCTTCACATGTGATAGATCATGAGCCGATTGTTCTTGATGCTAACATGTCTTATGAGGAGACAACGGTGAGGATTCTAGCATCGGAGCGAGAAAGTGTTGAGGAACAAAACTATCGGCTTAGTGAAAGTTTTGTGGAGGAACCAAGTATCTGAGGAGGCTACTTGGGAACGAGAGGAGGAAATGCGGGATAAGTACCCTCACTTGTTTACTTAAAAGTTACTTTTCGGGGACGAAAAGTCTTTTAAGGAGGGTGGACTGTAACGTCCCGTTATTTTGAGGTGAATTTTTATTTATTTATTTATTATTTTATTTATTTATTTAAAGTATTAAAGTTAATAGTTAATTTCGTTCGGAAACTTTTTTACTTGCTTATTTAGACTAAATGAGTTTCGATGGTATTAATAATTATTAATAGGCCAATTAATAATTATTAATCACCATTGGGCTAGTTTAAGTGGTTCGGGTTTCGTTTTAAAAGCTTAAGGCAAGAAAAGGACGTAGGCGTCATTTCTGAAATTCTTAAATATCTAAACACTATTCATCCTTCTCCTTTATTAAGCCAAAATTAGACAAAAATCTTAAATTTCCTCTCATTTTTTCTTCCCAAACCCGTAGCTTTGAGAGAAAAAAAGAGGAGAGAAAGAAATTGTCACCCCGGCTTCGTTTCTCGACCATTTTCTTCGTGCCTTAGCTCGTTGGAAAGCTCTCAAGACGTACTTTTTACCCATCCCATCAATCGAGGTTTTTGTCAATTCTCTCAATGCTTTAAGGTATGTTAAAGTTCAAAACCTAAAGCATCAAATAGTGTTTTAATTGTGTTTTTGGTTTTAATCTTCCAATTCTTGCTCGGGAACTCAGAGATTTAGATCGAGGGAGTTGTTTTATACATATTTAGAACTTTTCCTAAACCCTAGAATCGGGTTTGAGCCAAAAGCCATTTCTTTGAGTTATTCTCATTTTTCATGATGGTTAGGGTTTTGAATTTGATATGTTTTATGATTTTACTAAATTGTTGGGGATTGAACTTTTGACCTAAACCCTAAATCATGTTTACCCATTGATGTTACCAACCTCCAAAGTGCCCAAAACCAACTCGAAACCCTTTTAAAGTGCTTTAAAATCCGGAAAACTAACTTCACCTTGAAATCCCTTTGAGCCGTGGGCCTTTTGGGGGCATTTCCGGGTTGTTTTGTCTAATATTTTAGTATCGTGACTATCGTTATTCGATTCGGTTAATTAATATACCTTAGGTGTATTTTAATTATAGGATTCGTGCATCGATCGTGACTTTTGGTCAACCGGTGGTTTGGAGTTGACTTCATGAATAAGGTGAGTTTAAAATGGTTGTGATTACTTTTATGTTTTCAAATTACTTGACGATTATGTTCGATCGAGGTTAAGAGGGTTATTAGATTTTAGAACTTTTCCAAGAATGCATATAATTGGGAGTTAAGGAAAGTGCATAAGGAAATAATTTGTTAAGTTGTGTGATTTAAAGTGAGATGTTATTGGTGTATTAAGTTAATTTATCGAGTAGAATCGAGTTAGTATGATATTATTAGCGATGGGATTCGGTATTTAGTACTGCTAAAGAGGAGTAGTACGTGTGGTGTTATAATACGCACGATTTATGATTGGTGACAATGTGGTCACGGTGACAATGAGGTCACGGTATGATTTGTATAGGGTGACAATGTGGTCACGGTGACAATGAGGTCACGGTATGATTTGTGTAGGGTGACAATGTGGTCACGGTGACAATGTGGTCACGGTGACAATGAGGTCAGGGTATGATTTGTGTAGGGTGACAATGTGGTCACGGTGACAATGAGGTCACGGTATGGTTATGTATGGTGACAATGTGGTCACGGTGACAATAAGGTCACGGTATGTTTATGTATGGTGACAATGTGGTCACGGTGACAATGAGGTCACGGTATGGTTATGTATGGTGACAATGTGGTCACGGTGACAATGAGGTCACGGTATGGTTATGTATGGTGACAATGTGGTCACGGTGACAATGAGGTCATGGTATGGTTATGCATGGTGACAATGTGGTCACGGTGACAATGAGGTCACGGTATGAATGCGTATGGTGACAATGTGGCCACGGTGACAGTGAGGTCACGGTATGATTTGTGACTGGTGACAATGTGGTCATGAGTGTGAATGTGAATGGTGACAAGTGGTCACGGTTGAATTGTGAAATGTGAGAATGTGGTCACAATGTGAAATTTACTTTTTTATTTACTTTGTTATGCACTAGTACTTTATTTTACGAGCTTGAATGTTTACTTTTCAAAATTACGATATAGTAGAATGAGATTGATTTTCTTATGTAAAGTACTTGGGAATATGAAATGGGTAGTAACGAGCACCTTAGGATTTTTGGACACATATTCCGATATGGGATTCGATCCATAGAAGTGCTTGCATCCATCTTATTCTCACTAGCATTTTTAATCTAATGTTGCTACACTTAAACTTTTTCAGGTAATACTCGTGGGAGAGGACGAGGTCGTGGAGGTGGTGCTGCTTGATCCTGAGTGGATGGCTTTTGGGACATGAACATATATGTATATTTTGGGGCATTCTACGAATGCTATGTTGTTAGTCTTTAAACTTGTATTTTGTGGCTCATGAGAGCCTAAGATGTGTTTTACATATTATCGAATATACATTCTCTGATTTGGTTATAAACTGGAGTATGAACTTCTGTTGTTTTTAATTCTCTGATTTGGACTTATGTAAACAGGTTTTGGTAGTCCATATTTTAAACGGATCCACGCCAAATTTTTATAAAAATAAAGTCGTCCATTGTTTATTCGATTTAAAGATTTGAGAAAATTCGAGTCTTAACATCCCCCCGGGTATCAATATGTTATAACTTCTTTGTAAGTCTTGATGTTTAATGAGGAATCGTCATCCATTTTCATGCATGTTTTCCTACCTATAGTAGTTTGAAAATATATTACAATGTCAATGTCATTCCACCCTGGATCTTCTACTTACCTTCCATTTTTTTATCTCCACGGAATCATGCTTAGAATTTTACATATCGAAGTAGGCTTAATTGTGGAAAATAAAAAATAAGATCAGGTCATCTTCATCTGCAAAACAAGGTACAGTGCATTAACTATAGTTTTTTGGAGCACTTTAGATGATAACTAAGCTTGAACTAGTAGTTTTGAACAATGTCTTGCAAATTGATTTATGTAGATCTTCTTCTTTTGATTTAGACGAGGAAAACAGCAGAGGAGATTAACACAAAAATCCTCATGAATACATATGGATCTACTCTTCCACTGGAGATGGATTTGGATCAGCAAATTATTTCTCGGTATTATTATTCTCCTTTTAGATTTTGTTTCTTTTTGGGGTGTTTTGAATAGAACCACTTAATGAGAAGAAATGTTGCATCAGGGTCTGCAGTTTGTTATGGACTTTTTTTCTTCCCTGTAATTGCATTCTAATAAAGTAATCTATGTTTTTTTAATAATCCAATGAATTAAAATGGCTCACACCTCACTGAAATTTTGATATCATGTGATTTTCTCTCTTCATATAATGTGTGTATACTTTCCAGCACTAAGTATATGTCATATTTGTTGTCTTTCACTTCTCACTCATTTACTGGTTACAAGCATTTTTGTGACGATCCGACACTTTTAAATAAATTAAATCAGAGAAAACCACGGAAGTCTTTTATTTTAAGAAAATTTTGCGTGGTTTTGTTTGAAAATTGGCTAGCCAAAAACCTGTTTACATCCTAATTTTTCAAATCTAATAAAATCACATGGACTTTAAGTCCCAAATTAGGAGTTCAAATATTTCATATCATAAAAACCACATCAAGAGCTCTTATGAGCTAAATACAACACATACATCATCAAAGTCTTTGAAATTCACAAAAATAATTACATAGACTTTACAACAACGAGTCCATCTCGAGGTCAACATCCCTCGATCACGCAACACCATCTCCCCTTCCACGGCCTCTAGCCTGGGCATTACCTGAAATTTTTTTAATATCATGAGCTAACAACTTAAGCCTAGTGAGAATAATAAGCATAAAAAGTAAAGATAGACCTCAAACTCGCATTTCGATTTGTGTCCAAGTAAACTGACACAATTTACTCCTAAAGTCTTCCAAACTCTTGGTAATTTCATTCTAAACTTTCCGAAGGATGATATTACTACACTCTTAGTCAATCCTCATCCATTAACTTGTTATGACATAGAATAAGTAAAGTAAATAAATTTTGTATAAAATATAAAATCTCAATTCTCTATATCATCAATCATATGCAATGTAGGGTTCGCATATACCCTTATGCATGAATGAAGTAAAGCGTCAATCCCGTAGGATACCATTCACTCCTTTTTCATCTAGAGCAATGAGCAAATCCCGTAGGATCCCATTCGTCTCTTTTTCACTAAGAGTAATGAGCAAATCCCGTAGGATCCCATTTGTCTCTTTTTCACTAAGAGTAATGAGCAAATCCCGTAGGATCCCATTCGTCTCTTTTTCACTTAGAGTAATGAGCAAATCCCGTAGGATCCCATTCGTCTCTTTTTCACTTAGAGTAATGAGCAAATCCCGTAGGATCCCATTCGTCTCTTTTTCACTTAGAGTAATGAGCAAATCCCGTAGGATCCCATTCGTCTCTTTTTCACTTAGAGTAATGAGCAAATCCCGTAGGATCCCATTCGTCTCTTTTTCACTTAGAGTAATGAGCAAATCCCGTAGGATCCCATTCGTCTCTTTTTCACTTAGAGTAATGAGCAAATCCCGTAGGATCCCATTCGTCTCTTTTTCACTTAGAGTAATGAGCAAATCCCGTAGGATCCCATTCGTCTCTTTTTCACTTTCGTTTCTTTTTCACTTGCTTTCTCTTTTTCATGAATGATGCGATAATGGTATGGCGTAAATGATAAGCATATGCTTGCGTATCTTGTAAAACTAAATAAATAAAGTGCGAAATTAAAACAAGTAAAATAAATGAGCATCTCGGACGAACGATATGTAAATCGAACTCCAGTAACAATAATAAAAGTAGAATCATAACTTAAACGATTAACCTATACCTTCCACGATTCTAAACTTCCAATAATCCGAGGTTCTATTAACCGTTCTAATTACAAGTTGGATCTTTTAACTTCCAATGGTCCAACCTTAGTTTCAAATCCAAACTAACTTAGAATCTTCTAAGATTCAATACTTTCCTCGAGAACTCATAAGTTCTCACTTAAAGGATTAACTTCTAATCCTAAGGGCACTAACTCACATCCCTCTAATCTTAGATTCGGATTCTAATCATAGTTTCAAACTCTACAAACCTTCACACTCATTTGCTTTCTATAAATACTTTAAATCCTAACTATTGTCACCTTTAATAAAAGATGACTTTGCTCCTAAGTCTGATGGAGCGATCAAGCAAGTGGTTCGAAAACACCTACAATCGAATTATAACACATAATCAATAACTTTACCAACTATCAATCAAACATCAACTAAACATACAAAGTGACGAAAAACCCAAGAAATTCCCATATGAGACCCACGGCCCTATCATCAAAATTGGGTCTCGGGTTTGGTTTTCCTGCTTTTAGGCAATTTAAAAGTGTTTCGAGTTGGTTTTAAGCAAATTCGATATTCTCGATTTCAATGGGTATCGATAATTAGGGTTTTCGAACATTATACCCTTTCCCGAATTGAATTTAAATAAACATTATTTCATTAAATTCTAACCCATAATCAAGCCCAAAAGGGTAAATTTCAAACGGGAAGGGTTTCGACTGAAACTTGGTTTTAGGGTTATGGAAAAGTTTCCAAAAACACTTAAAACTACTCCCGTATTTACAAACACCGAGTTTCACAACACGAAAGCGAAAGAAATCAAAGAAAACTCCATTAAAACACTATTTGGAGGTTAGGGTTTCAAGCTTTACTTATCAAGAACTCCTTGGATCTCGAGAGAAACGGACAATAGCTAGGTGGAAAAGAATCGTAGGACCGATAGCTTTCCAATGGACCTGGAATCAAGTTGATCGGGCAAGAAACGAACGAAAATCAAAATTGGGAAATGGAGGAAGAAGGCCCACGGTTTTGGGAGGAAAGAAATGAAGATGAATTTTGCTTAGTCAAATGAAGTCAAAGGCATTTTTAATATGAGATGAATAGTGTTTGGATAGTTTTTTAAGAAATTGGAAATGACGGTTGCGTCCTTTTATGCTTTTGGCTTATAAAAGGAATCCCGAACTTCTTAAACTATCCCAATGGCGATTAATAATTATTAATTGGCCCGTTAATAATTATTAATACCATTAAAACGTATTTAAATAAATAAAGCCATTAAAATAACTTAAAACGAAATAAACTACTAAATTCTAATTTACCGATAAATAAATAAACTTTAATTACTTAAATTAAAATAAATTAAATAAAAAAAAAATTTATCACAAAATAACGGGATGTTAGAATTTTACTTGTATCAAAAAAGGAACTACTACCACCTCTTTTAAATGCAACTACTTTAATTATAGCTTCTCGTTCTAAACTTGAGAATAATTGATTATTATATATTTTTCCTACATAGAAGGGGAGGTTGAAAAGAAACCCGATTCATCATGTAGTCACGATAAATGATGCATGTGTACATTATCCATGAAGTGATCTCTAATAATCCTTGCGGATGTTGTAATTTTCATTTCCATGTTTAGCCATCTATCTTCATTCTATTTGATTGTGATTTGCAAGAATATGAATTTGAAAGCTGGTTCTGGAGTGGGAACCTGAAATTGGCCCCAATTAATTTCTCAAACACCAGTGAAGTGACCAATCAGTATGCACATATTTGTTTAAAAAATCAATTATTTCTTCTCATATACGGCAGGATTTCTTTTAACTCTCGAGAGATTGAACAAATAATACTTGTCTGGGAATGTAATTCATTAAGAATAATTCTTGATTTTACTACAAATTACTTTTTTTCTCTTTATGAGAAAAAAAAATCAGTGAGCGGTAAAATCTTGTGTTAAAATAATAAGATCCAAAGTGGTGGTTTTTTTTGTTTACAAAGTTCAATTGAACTTTAAACTGTTGGACCCTCTACTATTCTTTGCGTAATGGACAATTCATTGGAACCACGGAGTTGTGAATATTGCTAGAACTGGAAATGTTGTGAAACCACTATTCTTTGAGTTCGTGATATATTAGTGCCAGTAAGGTTATAAAGATAGGGAGATAAGATTTCTTTTATTCTAGTATCTATTATATTCATTCTTTCAGCTACTTATCTTTTGTTTCTCTTCTATAATGGTTTTTACAAGTTGCAAAATCCCAAATCAGGCTAATTTAAGCCATAATGTCCAGTTGGAAGTCCTTACTATGCCAATATACTTTTCTATTCTAACTCAATGCTCTTGCAGATTTCAAAGGCCTCCAGGACCTATTCCATCTTCAATGCTGGTTTTGGAGGCTCTTATAGGCAGTTTAGAGCTTTGAAGATTATCTAAACGGTAAAAAGGATTTTTTAAAATAAAAAAAAAATACCCAAGTTACTCATCCAATCTAATGTTTTCTTTTCGCTTGCATCATTAGTGAGATTATTTAAATTGTGAAAGGAACATTATTTGAAGTTACCCAAGTAATTTTTCCAATTCTGTTACTTCTTTTATATTCTCCTGCATCATTAGTAGTAGTTTTTTTCAATCATATGTTTTCATCTAAAAAATCCTTCAAGTTTTTTTTTGGATGACCTTGATTGAATTGTCTAATGAGTTTCATAATATATGCATGAAGTATGATTAGATTCAATACACTAAGAAAAAGTCATATAAATTTCAAGTATCTTTGTTTTAGTGTTTTAAAATATGTATTTCCTTATTTCTTGATCTTGCGTCTGTAGAATTGATAATGTAGAGAACTCGGAGGAGGGATTAAGATGCTTCTTTTTCGGTTTTTAAGCATCCGTCCATGTCTATTATCATGAATTGTGTTTATCGTTTGTTTGATGAACTTTGTATGACTTTCAGCTGCTTTTTGTTAACGAATGTGTCGAGAATTTTTTGTTCAAATCTATCTATTCTGAAGTTTAGCCACATTCCTATAGGGTGAATTTCTTTAGCTTTTTTCCCTATCTTTTAATGGATTTATGTTTTCTAGTTGAACTCATGTTGCCTTTTTCTCTCTATGAATGAACAATATTCCTAGTCAGCTTTTTAAATTCAGTCACTGTGCTTTGCAGACCCTCGTGAGTCCGAGTCTTTCCGTCCATTGGACACACATCATGGAATGGAAGTCCGCCTCGGTCTGTGGTAGGGGCCGGTTTTCCCGAGTTTCACGTGATTGAATTTTTATCTAAAAAGATTATCAGAATCCATCATCTCATCACTGGTCGTGAACCTCAGTTTTATCCATGATTTTATTGAACTATCTTTGTAAGTCCGAAAATCTCTGCTCCCCATTATATCATTTGCTTAAGGCTGAATGTTTCATCCTCTCATATGGAGCTACATAATCTAATTCCATGACTTCTCTTTGATTGGATCTTTCTTTGAGGCTAAGTATGGTCTACTGACATTTAGTCCTTATAATTCATCAATGTTAAGAGCCATGTGCTTCAGTTTGCTTCTCATTCTTCCAGAACATAGAAGAAAATAACATGAGTTTTGTTTATATTTGTTACTTATTATGAACAAAAATTGATCATGCATGGTAGGCTTTATTTAAATTTTCTTTGTGCTCTTCAAATTGCAAGTCCATATTTATTGGCATTGTATTTCAATGATCTGACTGGATTTAGAGTCATCAATATATCTTTTATTGTTAAAAAAATATAGCTTTTAGTTAGATGACTTCCCAACATGTATTTCACGATTTGGGTTATTTGTTAGTAAAAGTATCTGTTTGTTTCGATATGCATCATAGTTTTAATATTCCTAAATGCCTATTTTATTTGTCTCCTTCAATCTATGAATCAAGTGTGTCTGAACACGATCCTAAACATTTGAGAATAATGAGAACCTAAATAATCATGGTTATTCTTAAGTCTTAAATTAGTAACTAGTCAGTAATAATTTTTCTCTTGATATTCTAGTTTGAATTATGGTGAATTGTGTCATAGAACCTTTGTTGATTTTGATACATAATAGCGCCACTTGTTTATAAGGAATACATGGGCAAACGGCCTATTATTACACCGTTTCATAAGGGTGGAAGAAGGTTGCATATCAGATTTTGTGTAATGACCTTTAAAACATTTGTATAGTGAATTTAAGTCATTTAGCTTTTTTTGACATTTTGTTTTTCATGTGCATCTGTTGAATAGGAATTTGCTAAAGATGTAGCTGTTCGTTTTCATCTGCACACTAATGGGGTTAGAGATCTCCTTAATTTTCAAGTTCATATCTTTTAATTTCTAAGTTCACATCTTTTCATTTCTTATGCATTAGCTAACTTTTTTCGTTATAAAGTTTTCAAATCAATTTTTTTGTCATTCTGTTGGAGTTATTGGAATGGAACTCCTTGTGTCCTTGTTTTGTTTCAAATCATGAAGCACTATATGTAAAATTATCTGAGTGACTTTGCTTCTATTATTGTTACAATTTCACTTGAAATTCATCTCAACAAGTAATGCACGTTAAAATGAATTCACAAAAGATTTTTTTATGTTAAAGTTATGAGGCCAACTTGTGCATGTAATTATTTTGAGCTGTGTTTGTTATGTGAGAATTGACCTTTCGTTTCACTCATTTTTTCTTGTTTCAATCCATTTTTTCAGGCCTTCGACTATCTATTTTGCTAACTTTGGTTTGGTTTTAAATCATTCTTTTTATCTGTTGAAACATTAATATGTGTGTGGCATTCTTAATGAATGTTATAAAATTTGTATATGGTGAATGCAAGAAATTTTTTAAGATACTGAGAATTAATTTATTTGGTAGGTTAAAGTACTCATAGTTTGGCAATCTAAAAAAGCAGATAGCCTAGAAGGTAACGAATTGTTTTCTTAATAAGTGGCAATGTTTAACCTAGTTTTGAAAATCTTAAACATAATATGTAATGGATGAAAAACACTTATCCAATCAAATGTGATTGCACATACCGTGTTCTGTTTAATACCAATTATAACCATTTATCCTTTTTTCTCTTATGATTAGGCTCTGATGAAAAATGTAATAAACACTATGAAAGAATCAAGGATCCCCGATTTATTGGTCATAATGTTTTTTAAGTTTATCTACTTTTGTTTTTGGTTTCTATGATATGTATTCTAAGTAATCTATTAATATTGTTCCAGACTTATTTTCTTTGTTAATGGAAGAATTGGAAAAACTTTCACCCAAATACTTGCTCTTATGTTATTCACTATTTGTCATTAAATTATTTGATTTTTTCCTAAGTCTCCTGTCTTTCTTTAGCTGAACATAGTTGATTGATGAAACGACTGCTTGTTTATGTGACTGACATTTTGTGGAATATACAATTGCTTTTCGATCCTTACAACCAATTTCCTTCCCCGAACTCCTCCAGGTTAGTTGATTTCGATTCACAAATCTATTTCGTTTTTGAAGGGCGGACTGTTGTTTATTAATGAAAGTCTATAAAACGGCACAGAGGCTGTTCAAGTTATTGAAAATGAACTTTTCATCCTTCGAGCAACTGAAGACAGAGCTGGTCACCTGGTGAGGTTGCCTCCACCTACAACAAGATTACCCAGAGAGAAGCATGTAAGGCCTCATTTTCGATTTTGAAGTACATAGATAATTGTTTCTTTTTCAAATATGGATTGTTTCTTTACCTGATGACCATTATCATTTATCGTGCTGTTATGGATTGTTTCTCACACAGTATTGGGTAGTTGAATATCATATAAGTTCTACTTAAGATTGTCTGATCTCAATATATGAGTATTATTGAATTCCATGGCTGGATGAAAATCTTTCCTGGAATGTTTTTGTCAAATATTTCATTTAAGACTTAGACAACATAGTATTCATGATGTCATTCCTAAGTTGACCAAGATATTGTTCATCTTCTATCTTATCTTTTTTCCCCTCCCGATCATAATGTATTCCCAATGACATAAATTTAGAAGAGAGTGTGGATAACTCACTTACTAATGTGACCGATGATGCTCTATGCAAAGTTCTTGGCCCAGGATCGTAGTCATGTTAAGGGATTGGGATTTGAGGTGACTTGTAACGTCCCGTTATTTTGTGATAAAAAAAATTTATTTATTTTATTTTATTTAAGTAATTAATGTTTATTTATTAATTGTTAAATTAGAATTTTGTAGTTTATCTCGGTTTTAATCTCTTAATTGATCTTTTTTGTTTATTTTCGTTTTAATGGTATTAATAATTATTAACGGGCCAATTAATAATTATTAATCACCATTGGGATAGTTTGAGAAGTTCGGGATTCGTTTTTAAGCTAAAAGTCATTAAAAAGGGCATTTTCGTAATTTCCAACTACCCTAAATATCTAGATATTTTTACTCATCTTCTTTAACTATCATCATTGACTTTAGTTGACCAAGACATCATCTTTTCTTCTTCCTTTTCTTTTCCTAGGCCGTGAGCCTCATTTCTTTTTTTTCCAAATTTGTTTTTCATTCGTTTCTTGCCCGATCGACTTGTTTCCGGGTCCAGTGGAAAGGTATCGATCCTACGATCATTTTCCACCTACCCTTCGTACTTGCCGCTCGTTTTACACGGAGTTCTCGGTAAGTAAAGTTTCAAACCCTAAGCTCCAAATAGTGTTTTAATGGAGTTTTCATTGATTTCCTTCGATTTTGTGCTGTAGAACTCGGTGTTTGTAAACTCGGGAGTAGTTTTACGTGTTTTTGGAAACTATTTCATAACCTAAATCCGAGTTTCAGTCGAAACCCTTTCCGTTTGAAATTTACCCTTTTGGGTTTAATTTTGGGTTAAAATTAATGAATGAATGTTTATTTAAATTCATTTCGGGAAAGGGATTAATGTTCAAAAACCCTAATTATCGATACCCATTGAAATCGGGATTATCGAATTTGCTTAAAACCAACTCAAAATGTATTTAAATTGCCAAAAAGCCAAAAAACTAAACCCGAGACTCTTGTTTTTAGGGAGGGCCGAGAGCCTCCAAGGGGTGGTTTGGTGGGCTTTTCCGTCTTTTTGCTTGTTTAGTCGTTGTTTAATCGTTAGTTGGTGATTTATTAATTTTCGGGATATTAATCCTTTTGTAGGTGTTTTTGAACCGTTTGTTTGATCGCTCTTCCGGTGCTTAGGAGCGAAGTCTTCACTTTTAATTAATGTGAGAATGATTAGAATTTAAAGTAATTATAGAAATTGAATAAGTGTGAAGGTTTGTAGAGTTGAACTAAGACTAGAAACCGAGTATAAGATTAGAGGCTTGAGAGTTAGTGCCCTTAGGATTAAGAGTTAATCCTTTAAGTGAGAATTTAGGAGTTCTCGAGGAAGTATTTGAATCTTAGAAGATTCTAAGTTAGATTCGTTTCTAAGCTTAGGTTGGATCATTGGAAGTTAGAAGACCCAAGCTTATTCTTAGAATGGTTAATAGATTAATCGTTTGATTTATGATTCTGCTTTTATTATTGATGTCGGAGTTCGATCGACATGTCATTCGTCCGAGATTACTGTCTATTTTACTTATGTCTTTATTATACTCCTTTACTTTATGTATGTTTCGGTTGTTTTATCATTTACATTTACTTTATTTACTTATGCAAGCATATGTAAACATATGCATAACATCTCACATCATTGAAAAGAAGTTGAATTGTAAGTTGCGAACGCACATATTACTTCCTTATGTGGAGTTGAATCGTAAGTTGCGAACGTACATATTACTTCTCATGCATAGAAGTTGAATCGTAAGTTGCGAACGCACATATTACTTCCTCATGTGGAGTTGAATTGTAAGTTGCGGACGTACATATTACTTCTCATACATAGGGAGTTGAATCGTAAGTTGCGAACGCACACATTACTTCCTTATGCGGAGTTGAATCGTAAGTTGCGGATGTACATATTACTTCCTCATGCATAAACGAAATTGTGGAATCCTACGGGATGTCATTATGCAATCATGATTATGATTGATGATATAGAGAATCGAGATGTTAAATGTTATACAAAGTTTATTTACTTTACTTATTCTTTACCATAATAAGTTAATGGATGAGGATTGACTACAAGTGTAGAAATGTCATATTTTGGAGAAAATGGATTTGAATTACCTAGAGTTTGGAGAACTTTAGGAGTGAGAAGTGTCGGATTAATTGGACACAAATCGAAATGCGAGTTTGAGGTCTATCTTTACTTTTTATGCTTATTATTCTCACTGGGCTTAGTTTGTTAGCTCATGATATTACAACCAATTTCAGGTAATGCCCTGGCCAGAGGTAGAGGGAGAGGAGGTGGTGCTGCGTGATCGAGGGATGCTGACCTCGAGATGGACACTTTTGTTTGTAAAGTTTATGTCTTATTTTGATGAACTTTAAGAACTTAAATGAATTGTATTTTGTATTTGGCTCATAAGAGCTTAAATGTTGATGTTTATATGATATATATCTTTGAACACCTGAAATGGGACTTGATGTTCCTTGTGAATTTATTAGATTGAAAAATTAGGATGTAAACAGGTTTTCGGCATGCCAACTTTCAAACAAAACCACACAAAATTTTCTAAAAACAAAAGATTTCCACTGTTTTCTCTGAATCTAATTTATTTAAAAGTGACGGGTCGTCACATGACTCGTCCAAAACTCGCCATATTATCACAGAAAGAAAGTCGATATGTCAAATGTGGAAGAAGCTATTGGGAGTATAATTACATCACCGACAGACAAAGTTATTATGGGTAAAACACCAAATTTTATTACCTTCGTTATGATTTTTATGTAAAATAATATAATAGTTAATTTAAAATGACTTGTGATTGTATTTTTTGTAGGTTGAGAGAGTGGAGTCTTGATGATCTTGCTTGCCATAGCCTTTTTTGTCGGGGTTTTGTTTAACCTCGACTTATGTACTTGATGGATCTTTTAGACTTATGTAATGGATGGATGGATATTTTATTATGTAATACTTCCTATAGACTTATGTATGGGATGGAAGGATCTTTTATTATGTATGACTTTAACTTATGCAATTTCTGTTAAGTTATAAAAGTTGGGAATTAAGAAGTAATTTTTGTGTGTACTAGTTCAAAAGGCTTAGTTTTATAAATATTCTTGATTACAGGTTTTTTTATAGCAAACTAGATAACTTATTGAAAACGCTATAAAATATAAATGGTTATGAAATATAAGACAAATATACAATAGTGTTTTAAAATACCTATCTTAAACGTTATTATAGCGTTAGTAGAAAGTTATGTTATATTGTCATAACAATCAAAGTATGCAATACATAGATATATTTATAGCGTATATGATAGCATGTATCCAACACTATCAAATAATTAAGACTTTTAATTACGTGGGCAACCATGACATAGTTCAAAAGGCTATGAAATATAACTCATAGTTTGTATCCAACGCTATTGTTATATGTTTTTATAGCGGAGTGGAAAACGCTATAGTATGCTTTTATAACAAGTAAAACATGCAATCAAATTGATATTATTATAGCGTATGCAATAGCGTAAGCCAAACACTATAAAAAATCTCATACTTTTAATTACGTGGGCAACCATGGCGTTTTGTAAAACGCTATGAAAGGTAATTCATAGCGTTTTTTCGACGCTATAGAAAACCTTTTTTGTTGAAGTGGTGGCAGACCCTGATGCTCCCACAAAAGTCGTGGCCTACGAGTCCTGCGTCAAACGTGGTGTCGCAAGGTGGGACTCAAGGACTGCATCATCGAGAGTGGCAGCGACTCCCACCTCGTAAACGAATAAGAGGCTGTCCAACTAATCTGTAGTCAAAGTGCGACGACCCGACATTTTTAAATAAATTAAATTAGAAAACACGGCGGAAGTCTTTTATTTTAAGAAAAATTGGCGTGGTTATGTTTGAAAATTGGCTAGCCAAAACCTGTTTACATCCTAATTTCAAAATCTAATAAAATCACATGGAACTTTAAGTCCCAAATCAGGAGTTCAAAGATTTAATATCATAAAACAACGATAATAAGCTCTTATGAGCTAAAATATAAATGTACAAATCATCAAAGTCTCACTACAAAAAAACTATCAATTTGCGACCATAAAATTGCGACCAAATGGTCATTTTTAGGGTATAATGCGACCAAAAAAGCGACCAAAATGGTGGTGGCCAAAAAGATGGTCGGTCCTGAATTTTGGCCACTGGATAGTCACAAATTTACGACCAGAAACGTTTGGTCGCAAAAAAGTCAACCTTTTGAAAGAACAACCAGATTGTCGCTTAAAAAGTGACCATCTGGTCGTAATTTATGTTGAAGATAAGTGACCATTTGGTCACTTTAGACTCAGTCAAAATACGACCAGATGGTCACCTAAAAAGTGACCATATGGTCGTAATTTTCCTCCATTTGGAACTATAGGATGGACAAATCATTAGGACAACTTTGAAAAGATTGGTTCCGATCCTTGTTTAACATTGTGGTCCAAAGAGGATTCCCAAAGAAGAGTTTCCTCTATTTGGAACTTTAGGATGGACCAAATCATTCGGATAACTTTGAAAAGATTGGTTCTGATCCTCGTTTGACATTTTGGTCCAAAGGGGATTCCCAAAGAAGAATTTTCTCCATCTGGAACTTTAGGATGAAACATATCATTAGGACAAGTTTATAAAGATTGCTTCCGATCCTCGTTGGACATTGTGGTCCAAAGAGGATGCCCAAAGAAGAGTTCCCTCCATTTGAAACTTTAGGATGGACCAAATCATTCGGACAACTTTGAAAAGATTGGTTCCGATCCTCGTATGACATTTTGGTCCAAAGAAGATTCCCAAAGAAAAGTTTCCTCCATTTGGAACTTAAGGATGGACGAAATCATTAGGACAAGTTTGACATGATTGGTTCCGATCCTCGTTTGACATTTTGGTCCAAAGTGGATTCCCAAAAAAGAGTTAACTCCATTTGGAACTTTAGGATGAACCAAATCATTAGGACAAGTTTGACAAGATTGGTTCCGATCCACGTTTGACGTTTTGGTCCAAGGAGGATTCCCAAAGAATAGTTTCCTCCATTTGAAACTTTAGGATGGACCAAATCATTTGGACAACTTTGAAAAGATTGGTTCCGATCCTCGTATGACATTTTGATCCAAAGAGGATTCCCAAAGAAGAGTTTCCTCCATTTGGAACTTAAGGATGGACGAAATCATTAGGACAAGTTTGATATGATTGGTTTCGATACTCGTTTGACATTTTCGTCCAAAGTGGATTCCCAAAAAAGAGTTAACTCCATTTGGAACTTTAGGATGGACCAAATCATTAGGACATGTTTGAAAAGTTTTGTTCCGATCCTCGTTTGAGATTTTTGTCCAAAGAGGATTCCCAAAGAAAAGTTTCCTCTATTTAGGACTTTAGGATGGACCAAATCATGAGGAGAAGTTTGACAAGATTGGTTATGATCCTCGTTTGACGTTTTTGCCCAAAGAGGTATCCCAAAGAAGAGTTTCCTCCATTTGGAACTTTAGGATGGACCAAATCATATGAGGACAAAATCATTAGGACATGTTTGAAAAGATTCGTTCTGATCCTCATGTGACAATTTGGTCCAAAGAGGATTCCCATAGAAGTGTTTCCTCCATTTAGAACTTTAGGATGGACCAAATCATTAGGACATGTTTCTTCAATTTGGATCTTTAGGATGGACCAAATCATGAGGACAACTTTGACAAGATTGGTTTCGATCCTTGTTTGACATTTTGGTCCAAAAAGATTCCCAAAGAAGAGTTTCCTCCAATTGGAGCTTTAGGATGGACCAAATCATTAGGACAACTTTGAAAAGATTGGTTCTGATCCTCGTTTGACATTTTGGTCCAAAGAGGATTCCCAAAGAATAGTTTCCTCTGTTTGGAACTTAAGGATAGACGAAATCATTAGGACAAGTTTGACATGATTGGTTCCGATCCTCGTTTGACATTTTGGTCCAAACTGGATTCCCAAAAAATAGTTTCCTCCATTTGGAACTTTAGGATTGACCAAATCATTAGGACAACTTTGAAAAGATTGGTTCCGATTCTCGTTTGACATTGTGGTCCAAAGAGGATTCCCAAAGAAGAGTTTCCTCCATTTGGATCTTTAGGATGGACCAAATCATTCTGACAACTTTGAAAAGATTAGTTCCGATCCTCGTTTGAAATTTTGGTCCAATGAGGATTCCCAAAGTTAGTTTCTTCCATTTGTACCTTTAGGATGAACCAAATCATTAAGACAGGTTTGAAAAGACTGGCTGCGATCCTCGTTTGATATTGTGGTCCAAAGAGCATTCCCAAAGAAGAGTTTACTCCATTTGGAACTTTAGGATGGACCAAATCATGAGGACAAGATTGACAAGATTGGTTCAGATCCTCGTTTGACGTTTTGGCCCAAAGAGGATTCCCAATGAAGAGTTTCCTCCATTTGGAACTTTATGATGGACTAAATCATGAGAATGACAACTTTGAAAAGATTGGTTCCGATCCTCGTTTGACATTTTGGTCCAAAGAGGATTCCCAAAGAAGAGTTTCCTCCATTTGGAACTTAAGGATGGACGAAATCATTAGGACAAGTTTGACATGATTGGTTCCGATCCTCGTTTGACATTTTGGTTTAGAGAGGATTCCTAAAAAAGAGTTTCCTCCATTTGGAACTTTAGGATTGACAAATCATTAAGACAAAATCATTAGGACATGTTTGAAAAGTTTTGTTCCGATCCTCTTTTGACATTTTTGTCCAAAGAGGATTCCCAAAGAACAGTTTTCTCCATATGGGACTTTAGGATGGACCAAATCATGAGGACAAGTTTGACAAGAATGGTTCCGATCCTCGTTTGACTTTTTTATCCAAAGAGGTTTCCCAAAGAAGAGTTTCCTAAAGTTCCAAATTGAGGAAACTCTTCTTTGGGAATCCTCTTTGGACCAAAACATCAAACGAGGATCTGAACCAATCTTGTCAAACTTGTTCTTATGATTTGGTCCATCCTAAAGTCGCAAATGGAGGAAACTCTTCTTTGGGAATCCTCTTTGGACTAAAATGTCAACCGAGGATTGGAACAAATCTTTTCAAACATGTCCTAATGATTTTGTCCTAATGATTTGGTCCATCGTAAAGTTCCAAATGGAGGAAACTCTTCTTTGGGAATGATCTTTGGACCAAAATGTCAAATGAGGATCGAAACGAATCTTTTCAAACATGTCCTAATGATTTTGTCCTCATGACTTTGTCCATCGTAAAGTTCTAAATTGAAGAAATTATTCTTTGGGAATCCACTTTGGACCAAAACGTCAAACGAGGATCGGAACCAATCTTGTCAAACTTGTCCTCATGATTTGGTCCATCCAATAGTTCCAAATGGACGAAACTCTTCTTTGAGTATCCTTTTGGACCAAAATATCAGACGAGGATCGGAACCAATCTTTTCAAACTTATCCTAATTATTAGGTCCATCTTAAAGATCAAAATAAAGGAAACTCTTCTTTGGGTATCCTCTTTGGATCAAAATATCAACCGAGGATCAGAACCAATGTTTTCAAACATATCATATTTATTAGGTCCATCCTAAAGATAAAAATGGAGGAAACTCTTTTTTAGGAATCCTCTTTGGACCAAAATGTGAAACGAGGATCGGAACCAATCTTTTCAAACATGTCCTAATGATTTTGTCTTTATGATTTGGTCCATCTTAAAGTTCCAAGTGGAGGAAACTCTTCTTTGGGAATCCTCTTTGGACCAAAATGTCAAACGAGGATCGTAAGCAATCTTGTCAAACTGTCCTAATGATTTGGTCCATCCTAAAGTTCCAAATAGAGAAAACTCTTCTTTGGGAATTCTTTTAAAACCAAAATGTCAAACGAGGACCGGAATCGATCTTGTAAAAGTTGTCCTCATGATTTGTACCATCCTAAAGTTCCTAATGGAGGAAACTCTTCTTTGGACCAAAATGTCAAACGAGGTTCGGAACAAATCTTTGAAACTTGTCGTAATAATTTGGTCATTCCTAAGGGCGGCCCGAATGGAGGAAACTCTTCTTTGGAAATCTTCTTTGGACAAAAATGTCAAACGAGGATCGAAACCAATCTTTCACAAGTTGTCGTCCTCATGATTTGGTTCATCCTAAAGTTCCAAATGGAGAAAACTCTTCTTCGAGAATCTTCTTTGGACCAAAACGTCAAACCAGGATTGGAACCAATCTTTTCAAACTTGTCCTCATGATTTGGTCTATCCTAAAGTTCCAAATGGATGAAACTCTTCTTTGCGTATCCTTTTGGACCAAAATATCAAACGTGAATCGGAACCAATCTTTTCAAACTTGTCCTAATGATTTGCTTAAACCTAAAGTTCCAAATGGAGGAAACTCTTCTTTGGGAATCCTCTTTGGACCAAAATGTCAAACGAGGATCGTAAGCAATCTTGTCAAACAGTCCTAATGATTTGGTCCATTCTTAAGTTCCAAATGGAGAAAACTCTTCTTTGGGAATCTTCTTTGGACCAAAATGTCAAACAAGGATCGAAACCAATCTTTTCAAAGTTGTCGTCCTCATGATTTGGTCCATCCTAAAGTTCCAAATGGAGGAAACTCTTCTTTGGGAATCCTCTTTGGACCAAAAGGTCAAACGAGGATCGGAACCAATTTTGTCAAACTTGTTCTCATGATTTGGTCCATCCTAAAGTCCCAAATGGAGGAAACTATTCTTTGGGAATCCTCTTTGGACCAAAATGTAAAACGAGGATCTGAACAAATCTTTTCAAACATGTCCTAATGATTTGGTCTATCGTAAAGTTCGAAATGGAGGGAAATTTTTTTTTGGGAATCCTCTTTGGACCAAAATGTCAAATGAGGATCGGAACGAATCTTTTCAAACATGTCCTAATGATTTTGTCCTCATGATTTGGTCCATCCTAAATATCCAAATGGAGGAAATTATTCTTTGGGAATCCTCTTTGGACCAAAACGTCAAACGAGGATCGGAACCAATCTTGTCAAACTTGTCCTCATGATTTGGTCCATGCTATAGTTCCAAATGGAGGAAAGTCTTCTTGGAGTATCCTTTTGGACCAAAATATCAAACGAGGATCGGAACCAATCTTTTCAAACTTATCCTAATTATTAGGTCCATCCTAAAGATCAAAATGGAGGAAACTCTTCTTTGGGTATCCTCTTTGGACAAAAATATCAACCGAGGATCAGAACCATGAAGGGATGATTTACTAAAATAGCGGAATTTTATTTAGCAAACTTATTAACATTTAATAACGGTTCTATTAACATCATGCAAATTGTGATTAAAACATTTAAATTCATGCTTAATTTCAAAAATTAAAACCCTTTTACTTACATTGAGTAATTAATGGAGAATCGGTTGGAGGTTTCTTTACAGCATCAAATCCTCAGCAACACCGGATCTTCTATGCAATATCCCAATCGAAAGCAAAACCGACTTGTGGGAATCGAACCGAAAGAACAAAAGAAGAAGAAATTTCTTCTAAATTTTTCCCTATGAAAATTGGCATTTGGGCAAAAACTTGAGAGAGAATTTTCACTTTTCTAATTAAAGTGAGAAGTGTATAAAATATGAATCCCAATGGTCATATTTATAGGAAAATATGATATCTAATCTAATTAGATAAAGCTTATCTCCAAATTATTAAAATAATAGAAAAAGATAAATAAAGAAATATATATATATATATATATATAATTTGGTCTTCAGCCTGCGCCACGCCATTATTACAAATATATATATATATATATATATATATATATATATATATATATATTTGCATGCTGACCATGCCAATGAACTTATATATATTTTATATTATCTTTTCTTTATATAATAATTCTATATATATATATATATATATATATATATATAATTAGAAAAAATTCAAATAATAATTTCTAATTAAATATATTTAGCCAAAAATTAATATATTAATTACCATTGAATCTTATTCAATTAATTAATTATTTTGGGCCAAAACCAAATTGTTTCTTAAACCAATTTGATTTAATTCTCTCTAATATTTATTATTAAATTAAATAAACTCATTATTTAATTAATAATACAAATTATTAATTTCCATTTAAATAAACTCATTGTTTAAATAATTAATAATATTAACATTAATTCCTGTTTAAATAATTTATTTATTTAAACAATTAATTTTGCCACAAAATATTATAATTGATAATGTTATATTAATTTCCATTTAAATAAGCTCTTTATTTAAACAATTAATATTGTATCAATATTAATAATATTTATATTAATTATCATTTAAATAATCTCATTATTTAAATAATTAATATTGCCTAATTTTAAGTAAATACAATTACTTAAATTATTTGTTCTTCCTAAGTTAAATTAATAACTTAGTTTTGCTAAAACGATATTTGGGCTAGCATAGGGACCCGATGGACCTATAGATCATGGGCTTAATAATTAGTCAATTAAGTGATTAACTCATAATCAGTTAATTACTTATTATTTAACTATGAATAATTCCACTATAGATTCATAGCTGAACTCCCCTCACTATAGATGAGTTATGTCCATTTAGTTTATCTTTTATTTATATCTGTGATATATCCTTCACATGGAACCCTCATAATTACAGGCGGATAAATTTACCGTTTTGCCCCTGTAATTACTGCTTTATCCTTGTGTTCCCACTGATTCTCCAATGAACATTATCTTTAGTCGAACTAGAGATAATATACTTCTATGATCAATAGAAGTCGTGGCGCCACTTGTTCATGTCTCGAATCAGTACATCAAGGGAGTTTCCTAAAGTTCCTAAAATGTTTAGGTATCGCACTGATACCGTTAATTTATAGGAAAGTTATGAATTCCATCTCGTGAAAATGAGTTCCCAGCTACTTATCTAGCCATGTTCCAAAAACAGAAGTGTATTGAGTGTTCTTACAGATCGCTCTCAACCATGTGAATCAAAGAACATAACTCCATAAATAGAAGTCCGCATTTCACTCAGGATTGAGATCTATCACGGTTGATAAACTTAGTTTGATATTCGATCATTTCTCGTAAACGGTACTAATGAGAAATTTGATCGAACATCGTGGTCCTGTCTTATACAATCAACATTGCATATGATACTTCCATTTCATGTCTCTCACATGAATGATCAGGATTAGATCATTTGTATATAAACAAAATGCGAAGCTATCAACAGTGTTACCAGGATAAGGTTCCCAAACGTTATCCATTTACTGTAGACACTTTTAAGTTACTCATCTCGACTTTAATCCTCTCGCATGACTCACATACTAAGTCGTGATTTCATAAGAGTAACTTAGGGTTTACTATTTGAATGTTTGATATTAATATATTTCCATATATTCCTAATATCATTAATTGAATCAATCTAGATAATATAAAGAACTTATGTTTATTTATTTAATTTATTCTTAATAAATTATTATTATTAAATAATTACAAGTTCTAGGACACCATTCCTAACAAACCAATGTTTTCAAACTTATCCTAATTATTTGGTCCATCCTAAAGATAAAAATGGAGGAAACTCTTTTGTGGGAATCCTCTTTGACCAAAATGTCAAACGAGCATCGAAACCAATCTTTGCAAACATGTCCTAATGATTTTGTCGTCATGATTTGGTCCATCTTAAAGTTCCAAGTTGAGGAAACTCTTCTTTGGGAATCCTCTTTGGACCAAAATATCAAACGGGGATCGTAAGCAATCTTGTCAAACTGTCCTAATGATTTGGTCCATCCTTAAGTTCCAAATGGAGAAAACTCTTCTTTGGACCAAAATGTCAAACGAGGATCGAAACCAATCTTTTCAAAGTTGTCGTCCTCATGATTTGGTCCATCCTAAAGTTTTAAATGGAGAAAACTCTTCTTTGGGAATTCTTTTAAAACCAAAATGTCAAACGAGGACCGGAACCAATCTTGTCAAAGTTGTCCTCATGATTTCATCCATCCTAAAGTTCCTAATGGAGGAAACTCTTCTTTGGGAATCTTCTTTGGACCAAAATGTCAAACGAGGTTCGGAACCAATCTTTGAAACTTGTCCTAATAATTTGTTCATTCCTAAAGGCCCAAGTGGAGGAAACTCTTCTTTGGAAATCCTCTTTGGACAAAAATGTCAAACGAGGATCGTAACCAATCTTTTCCAAGTTGTCGTCCTCTTGATTTTGTCCATCCTAAAGTTCCAAATGGAGGAAACTCTTCTTCGGGAATCTTCTTTGGACCAAAACGTCAAACCAGGATCGGAACCAATCTGATATGAATCATCCCAGCCTCAAATGTCAAAGAATTGACGATATTGAAGTCCAAGGTTTCAATCAAGGAAAGATCAAGAATCCGAAGACTAAACGAGTGAAGATTGACTTTCTTGGGCATTTATAAGGATATTGGGTTACATACTTGACTAATGAAGAAAATGAGTTTAAAACACTATTAAACTCATGGGATATTTGTTTCAAAGAGGTCCAAAGAAAATCGCGCATGAAAACATTCAAACGGGTGAAAATGACATCAAAAACGGCGACTGACACTTGTAGTTTTGTCTATTTTCATCCAATTTCAAATTTTAGTATTTTATTTGAGTTTTATTACTTTAGTTTTATTTATTATTATTATTATTATTGATGTAAAAAGGAAGACTTGACTTTGTTTCCTTTGTTTTGCAAACTTGGAGACCAAGTTTAGAAGATTAGGAAAGCTTTTCTAATTTGAATTAGAAAAGTCTAGTTTTTACCTTTTTATTATTAGGTCTTTATTTCCCTTCATATTTTCGACCAAGCTAGGGTTTTTTAGGCTATTTAAAAGCCTCTTTTGTAAGATTTACAATCAGAATATCAATGATTAAAAATCCTTTTGTTTTGGTTTAAGCTTTTGCTTTGAAAAACCCCTTTGTAATTCATGTTCTTGAATTGCATGTTTAGAGTCATTCAAGTCCAATTTATCATTGTTCTTGTGGAGTGCCTCGACCTTAAATCAAGAAACCACTTCTTGAATTAGGGGATTGATCGATTAGGTCATCATCTTCCCAACCTCGCCTAAGGGTTGCTTCAAATCGTTAAGGGTTTTCAAGGTTTCCATTCAAGGGTCCATCATCCGGTTTTTGAATCCGTCAATTCTTGAGGGTTTGTATCATTTGGTATCAGAGGTTGCTCTTGGAGAGAGTTTTCAAAGGTACATTCGTTTAATTCATCACCTACGTCGTCACTTTTTCTAATCCCCCATCAAAACCGCTTTCATTAAAAAAAAAACATAAATTTCCAGATTTTTGTTCCAACTTGTACGTCACCTACTGACCTCGTCCCTTCACCTTTTCCTACAAATTTTTTTTCCAATCTGTTTATTTTTCGTTCCTCTACAAAACTACAGAAGACATCAAATCAAAAATCAGAACTTAAATCAACTAAAAACTCGTTTCAAAGTGCGAATACCAAGCAGTTTTTTTTCTTTATCTTTCAAAACCTTAAATTTTTTTGCAACCACAAAATTCTTCCATTATGATAATACATACTAGAGATATAATATGTACTAAATGTCGGGGAAGAGTGCATATTCGGGAGGTGTGCCCTAACAAGATAGATTTGGCTCTAGAAGGAGATGAAACTAAAGAAGAAGAAAGAGATAGATTGAAGAGGATGGAACAAGAACAACAAAAAAGAAGAGAGAAAAGAGAGTCGGTGAAGCGAGAGAGATTAGAGCAAGAAGAAAAGGAGAAAATAAAGAAGCAAGAAGAGTTGAGAAAATTAGAGCAAGAAAAGCAAGCTTTAGTTAGAAGAATGGAGAGGAAAAAGAAATTATTGGCCACACCACCCCTCTTTACACTCGAGTATCATATGGGAAGTTTCAACCTAAACCCTTTGCAAGATTTTGTTTATGATTTTTTTGCAGGAAATCAATGACAATAATGGTGCCACAAATGCTTTAACAATTGGCGAACTTTTCAAGGGAGACTCCACCATGATCAAACCTTTAGATTCGAGGACGAATCTTTTCGAAGTTGGAGAGAATGATATGAATCATCCCAACCTCAAATTTCAAAGAATTGACAATATTGAAGCCCAAGGTTTCAATCAAGGAAAGATCAAGAATCCGAAGACTAAACGAGTGAAGATTGAATTTCTTGAGCATTTGCAAGGATATTGAGTTACATACTTGACTAATGAAGAAAATGAGTTTAAAACACTATTAAACTCATGGGATATTTGTTTCAAAGAGGTCCAAAGAAAATCGCGAATGAAAACATTCAAACAGGTGAAAATGACATCAAAAACGACGACTGACACTTATAGTTTTGTCTATTTTCATCCAATTTCAAATTTTAGTATTTTATTTGAGTTTTATTACTTTAATTTATTTACTATTATTATTATTGATGTAATAAGGAATATTTGACTTTGTTTCCTTTTTTTTGCAAACTTGGAGACCAAGTTTAGAAGATTAGGAAAACTTTCCTAATTTGAATTAGGAAAGTCTAGTTTTTACCTTTTTATTATTAGGTCTTTATTTCCCTTCATATTTTCGACCAAGCTAGGGTTTATTAGGCTATTTAAAAGCCTCTTTTGTAAGCTTTACAATCAGAATATCAATGATTAAAAATCCTTTTGTTTTGTTTTAAGCTTTTGCTTTAAAAAACCCCTTTGTAATTCATGTTCTTGAATTACATGTTTAGAGCATTCAAATCCAATTGATCATTGTTCTTGTGGAGTGCCTCGACCTTAAATCAAGAAACCACTTCTTGAATTAGGGGATTGATCGATTAGGTCATCATCTTCCCAACCTCGCCTAAGGGTTGATTCAAATCGTTAAGGGTTTTCAAGGTTTCCATTCAAGGGTCCATCATCCGGTTCTTGAATCCGTCAATTCTTGAGGGTTCGTATCACAATCTTTTCAAACTTGTCCTCATGATTTGGTCTATCCTAAAGTTCCAAATGGAAGAAACTCTTCTTTGGGTATCCTTTTGGACCAAAATATCAAACGTGGATCGGAACCAATCTTTTCAAACTTGTCCTAATGATTTAGTTAAACCTAAAGTTCCAAATGGAGGAAAATCTTCTTTGGGAATCCTCTTTGGACCAAAATGTCAAACGAGGATCGTAAGCAATCTTGTCAAACAGTCCTCATGATTTGGTCTATCCTTAAGTTCCAAATGGAGAAAACTATTCTTTGGGAATCTTCTTTGGACCAAAATGTCAAACGAGGATCGAAACCAATCTTTTCAAAGTTGTCGTCCTCATGATTTGGTCCATCCTAAAGTTCCAAATGGAGGAAACTCTTCTTTGGGAATCCTCTTTGGACCAAAACGTCAAACGCGGATCGAAACCAATCTTTTCAATCTTCTCCTCATGATTTGGTCCATCCTATAGTTCCAAATGGAGGAAACTCTTCTTTGAGTACCCTTTTGGACCAAAATATCAAGCGAGGATCGGAACCAATCTTTTCAAACTTATCCTAATTATTACGTCCATCCTAAAGATCAAAATGGAGGAAACTCTTCTTTGGGTATCCTCTTTGGACCAAAATATCAAACGAGGATCATAATCAATGTTTTCAAACTTATCCTAATCATTAGGTCCATCCTAAAGATAAAAATGAAGGAAACTCTTCTTTTGGAATCCTCTTTGGACCAAAATGTCAAACGAGGATCGGAACCAATCTTTTCAAACATGTCCTAATGATTTTGTCCTCATGATTTGGTCTATCCTAAAGTTCCAAGTGGAGGAAACTCTTCTTTGGGAATCCTCTTTGGACCAAAATGTCAAACGAGGATCGTAAGCAATCTTGTCAAACAGTTCTAATGATTTGGTCCATCCTTAAGTTCCAAATATAGAAAACTCTTCTTTGGGAATATTCTTTGGACCAAAATGTCAAACGAGAATCGAAACCAATCTTTTCAATGTTGTCATCCTCATGATTTGGTCCATCCTAAAGTTTCAAATGGAGGAAACTCTTGTTTGGGAATCCTCTTTGGACCAAAACGTCAAACGAGGATTGGAACCAATCTATTCAATCTTGTCCTCATGATTTGGTCCATCCTAAAGTTGCAAATGGAGGAAAATCTTCCTAGGGTATCCTTTTGGACCAAAATATCAAACGAGGATCGGAACCAATCTTTTCAAACTTGTCCTAATAATTTAGTCCATCCTAAAATTCCAAATGGAGGAATCTCTTCTTTGGGAATCCTCTTTGGATCAAAATTTTGAACGTCAAAGTTGTCCTCATGATTTGGTCCATCCTAAAGATCCAAATAGAGGAAATTCTTCTTTGGAAATCCTCTTTTGACAAATATGTAAACGAGGATCGGAACCAATCTTTTAAATTATGTCCTAATGATTTTGTCATCATGATTTGGTCACGATTATCGTTTGACAATTTGGACGAAAGAGGATTCAGAAAGTAGCGTTTCATTCATTTGGAACTTAAGGATGGACCAAATCATAAGGACAACTTTGACGTTCGGCATTTTGGTTCAAAGAGGACTCGCGAAGAAGAGTTTACTCCATTTTGAACTTTACGATGGACCAAATCATGAGGACAACTTTGACAAGATTGGTTCGATTCTTGTTTGACCTTTTCGTACAAAGAGGATTCCTAAAGAAGAGTTTATTCTATTTGGAACTTTAGGATGGATCAAATAATTAGGAAACTTTTACGTTCGACATTTTGGTCCAAAGAGGATTACCAAACAAGAGTTTCCTCCATTTGGATCTTTAGGATGGACCAAATCATGAGGATAACTTTGACAAGATTGGTTCTGAACCTCGTTTGATATTTTGGTCCATAAAATATTCCCAAAGAAGAGTTTCCTCCATTTGGAAATTTAGGATGGACTAAACCATGAGGACAATTTTGATGTTCGAAAGTCTGATCGAAAGATAATTCCCAGAGAAGTGTTTCCTCCATTTAGAACTTTAGGATGGACCAAATCATTAGGACAAGTTTGAAAAGATTGGTTCTGATCCTCAGTTGACATTTCGGTCCAAAGAGGATTCCCAAAGAAGAGTTTCCTCATTTTGGAGCTTTAGGATGGACCAAATCATGAAGACAACTTTGACGTTCGACATTTTTGGCCAAAGAGGATTCCCAAAGAAGAGTTTCCTCCATTTGGATCTTTAGGATGGACCAAATCATTAGGACAAGTTTGAAAAAATTGGTTCTGATCCTCGTTTGACATTTTGGTCCAAAGAGGATTCCCAAAAAAGAGTTTCCTCCATTTGGAACTTTAGGATGAACCAAATCATGAGGACAACTTTGACGTTCTACATTTTGGTCCAAAGATGATTTCCAAATAAGAGTTCATTCATTTGTATCTTTAGAATGGACCAAATCATGAGGACAAGTTTTACGTTCGGCATTTAAGTCCAAAGAGGATTCACAAAGAAGAGTTTACACCATTTGGAACTTTGGGATGGACCAAATCATGAGGACAACTTTGACAAGATTGGTTCCGATTCTCGTTTGACATTTTCGTCCAAAGTGGATTCCAAAAGAAGAGTTATCTCTAATTGGAAGGTTAGGATTGACAAAATCATGAGGATAACTTGGACGTTTGGCATTTTGGTCCAGAGAGGATTCGCAAAGAAGAGTTTCCTCCATTTGGAACTTTAGAATGAACCAAATCATGAGGACAACTTTGACAAGATTGGTTCCAATTCTCGTTTCAAATTTTGATCCAAAGAGGATTCGGAAAGAACAGTTTCCTTCATTTGGATCTTTTGGATGGGCCAAATCAGGAGGACAACTTTAACGTTGGAGATTTTGGTCAAAAGATGATTCTCACAGATTAGTTTCCTCCATTTTGATCTTTAGGATGTACCATATCATGAGGCCAAGTTTTACATTCGACTTATGGGTTCAAAGAGGATTCCCAAAGAATAGTTTCCTCCATTAGGAACTTTAGGATGGACCAAATCATGAGGACAACTTTGACAAGATTGGTTCCAATTCTCGTTTGACATTTTGGTCGAAAGAGGATTCAGAAAGAAGAGTTTCCTTCATTTCGATCTTTTGGATGGACCAAATCATGAGGACAACTTTAACGTTAGAGATTTTGGTCAAAAGAGGATTCCCAAAGAAGGGTTTCCTCCATTTGGATCTTTTGGATGGACCAAATCATGAGGAGAACTTTTACGCTCAACTTTTAGGTTGGAAATATGTTTAGTAGAATACCTTTTTGCATCCCTTCTTTCAAGTCTCTTTTCCACCGTAGTTGCATAGTAAAGCATGTGCTCCAATTCTGCATAAGTTTTTCCTTCGACACAATAAGCAATCTCCTCTTTTAAACCCCTTAAGAACCGTGTCATTGTAGACTCATTATCTTCAAAAAAGACAGCCTTAGCCATGAAAACTTCAAACTCCTTGTGATAAGCTTCAACACTCCTTTCACCTTGTGTAAGATCTAGAAATTCTTTCACAATTGGGTCCAAAGAGAATTCCCATAAAAGTGTTTCCTCCATTTGGAACTTTAGGATGGACCAAATCATTAGGACAAGTTTGAAAAGATTGGTTCCGATCCTCGTTTCACATTATGGTCCAAAGAGGATTCCCAAAGAAGAGTTTCCTCCAATTGGAACTTTACGATGGACAAAATCATTAAAACGGGTTTGAAATGATTGGTTCCAATCCTCGTTTGACATTTTGGTCCAAAGAGGATTCCCAAAGAAGAATTTCTTCATTTGGGAACTTTAGGATGAACCAAATCATGAAGACAACTTTGACGTTCGAAATTTTGGTCAAAAGAGGATTACCAAAGAAGAGTTTCCTCGATTTGGATCTTTAGGATGGACCAAATCATGAGGACAAGTTTTACGTTCGACATTCTAGTCCAAAGAAGATTACCAAAAAAGAGTTTCCTTCCAATTGGATCTTTAGGATGGTCCAAATCATGAGGACAACATTGACAAGATTGTTTCCAATTCTCGTTTGATATTTTGGTCCATAATGCATTCCCAAAGAAGAGTTTCCTCCATTTGGAACTTTAGGATCGACTAAATCACGAGGACAACTTTGACAGTCGACAATTTGGTCCAAAGAGAATTCCCATAGAAGGGTTTCCTCCACTTGGTAATTTAGGATGGATCAAATAATTAGGACAAGTTTGAAAAGATTGGGTCTGATCCGCATTTCACATTTGGGTCCAAAGAGGATTCCCAAAGAAGCGTTTCCTCAAATATGAAATTTATGATGGACAAAATCATTAAAACGGGTTTGAAAATATTGGTTCCAATCCTCGTTTGACATTTTGGTCCAAAGAGGATTCCCAAAGAAGAGTTTCCTCATTTTGGAACTTTAGGATGGACCAAATAATGAAGACAAATTTGATTTTCGATGTTTTGTTTCAAAGAGGATTCCCAAAGAAGAGTTTCCTCCATTTGGATCTTTAGGATAGACCAAATCATTAGGACAAGTTTGAAAAGATTTGTTCTGATCCTCGTTTGACATTTTTGTCCAAAGAGGATTCAAAAAGAAGAGTTTCCTCCAATTGAAACTTTAGAATGGACCAAATAATTAGGACAAGTTTGAAAAAATGGGTTCTTATCCTCGTTTGACATTTTGGTCCAAAGAGGATTCCCGGAGAAGAGTTTCCTCCATTTGGAACTACAGGATGGACAAAATCATGAGGACAACTTTGACGTTCTACATTTTGGTCCAAAGAGGATTCCTAAAGAAGAGTTTTTTCCATTTGGATATTTAGGATGGACCTAATCATTAGGTAAAGTTTGAAAAGATTTGTTCTAATCCTCGTATGACATTTTGGTCCAAAGAGGATTCCAAAAGAAGAGTTTCCTCCATTTGGAACTTTAGGATGGACCAAATGGTTAGGACAAGTTTGAAAAAATGGGTTCCGATCCTCGTTTGACATTTCATCCAAAGAGGATTCCCAAAGAAGACTTTACTCCATTTATATCTTTAGGATGGACTAAATCATGAGGACAACTTTGACGTTCGACATTTTGGTCCAAAGAGAATTCGCAAAGAAGAGTTTCCTCCATTTGTAACTTTAGGATGGACCAAATCATGAGGAAAACTTTGACGTTCGACTTTTTGGTCCAACGAGGATTCCCAAAGTAGAGTTTCCTCCATTTTGATCTTTAAGATGGACCAAATCATGAGGACAATTTTGGCGTTTGGCATTTTGGTCCAAAGAGGATTCGCAAAGAAGAGTCCCGCCATTAGGAACTTTATGATGGACCAAATCATGAGGACAACTTTGACAAGATTGGTTCCGATTCTCGTTTGACATTTTTGTCCAAAGAGGATTCGGAAAGAAGAGTTTCCTTCATTTAGATCTTTTGGATGGACCAAATCATGAGGACAACTTTATCGTTGGAGATTTTGGTCAAAAGAGAATTCCCAAAGAAGAGTTTCCTTCATTTGGATCTTTAGGATGTACCATATCATGATCCCAACTTTTACGTTCGATATTTGGGTTCCAAAGAGGACTCCCAAAGAAGAGTTTCCTTGTTTTGGATCTTTAGGATGGACCAAATCACGAGGACAACTTTGACAAGATTGGTTCCGATCCTTGTTTGATATTATGGTCCATAAAGGATTCCCAAAGAAGAGTTTCCTCCATTAAGAACTTTAGGATGGACCAAATTATGAGGACAGCTTTGATGTTCGACATTTTGGTCCAAAGAGGATTCCTAAAGAAGAGTTTCCTCCATTTAGATCTTTAGTATGGACTAAATCATGAGGAGAACTTTTTCGTTCGACATTTTGGTCCAAAGAGGATTCCCAGAAAAGAGTTTCCTCCATTTGGATCTTTAGGATTGATAAGGATCATGGAAGCACTCCCAGTCCAATACATGTTCCAACTGGCCCAATTACAAGATCCAAAGCTAAGAAGATCCAACAAGCTTTTATTACTCATGTGCAAGAATGGATAGGCTCGGATCAACTTTATTTCCAAGTGAGCAGCCCAATTTGGATGAAGACTTGACTTATGACACTTTGAAGATCAATGTATGCAACTTACAAATCCATAAGGAAAATATCTACAAAGATAACCTTGTGCAAGTGTCAACTATGCCTTGAATGGAAGGATGCAACAACTAAGCAAATCAGATTCACTTTTATTTGCATTTTAGTCAAACTTTCCTTATTTGTAACCGTGGGAAACTCAATGTAAAACTCAGATTATGTTTGAATGAAAATCAAGTCACTCATTGAGAGTTTCTTTTGAAAACCACATTGAGTTTTCAACTTCTTACAATTCTTGGGTTTAGGGTTGCTACCGAGTCATTCAACTAGGAATTGATCAACTTAGTTGTGGAGGGATTCAATCTAGAACAAGGAATCTCATTCTTGTCTCTAGGTCATTGATCTAAGACGTAATCTCATCTAGTCTTAAATCTCTTGGTTGAAACCGATTAGTTAGGTAGGGTTTGAGTTCTTGCTTCAAAGGTTCATGCTAAGCATAATAGCATAGGGTCTTTGGACTTGCAATTTTGGGTTTGCCTTATCGGTTGGTATCGAGCTTTGGTGGAAACCTTGGCCAAACTCTAGATTTGATTCTATCCTTTACTTTCCTTGCAATTTGCTTGTTTGTTTCAAATCTGCCCTATTTTTTCATTTTCTGTCCAAACCATCATTTTTCTTTTGTTTTCGTTCTGTTATTGTTTCCATCTTGTAGATCACATTCTGATCTTGGAAATCAAAAAAAAAAGTGAGAAAGAGAGCTTTGCATCCGAGAGCACTATAGTGTTCATCTTGTGTTCTTCATGCTTTGCTTTGAAAATTATGAGTTTGATCCATAGAAAACGAAAACGTTTGAGTTTTGAATGTTATTTTATCAATTTAGATCCACAATTTAAGCATAAATTCAATTCAGATCTGTTGACATTCAAATCCTGCTCATACTTTCCATATTTGAATCTGCCGCATTTAATGCTCTGTCTTGCTGTCTAAAACGAGTGAAATATTTCGAATTAGCTTTCACAATCTGAATAGGAAAGTTAATTTAATCAGTTATCTTTCATTTTGAAAAGAAGGACATTTAAGGAAATTCTATATGTAAACGACTCAAAATTTGAAAATCAAAACAGTGCGCAGACAACTCCTTAAAATCCAGATCTTGTCTATTCTTTGATTGGCATCTTTAATTCTCATCATTATTTCGAATTTTTTTGCCCATTGTACACTCTTAATAACTGATTTATTGAGCTATATATGAGTTTCCATCTTAAAATTCATTTCCAATAATTCCGAATTTGACTTACCATATTTGGCTTTTTCCTAGTTTTTCCTTGTCTTAACTTCTGTTTTTCCTACCTTTTTGCTTCCTTTTCTGATTTCTTATTCTATTATTGTTTCTTTTCATACTTAGTTGTATGTTACTAATTGAATTACTTTTGGAGATTTCTAAACACAAATCTTGCTTGAAAAGTGAGTTCATATCCGAGAGCACCTACTTTCAAATTGGCCGACCTTGAGTGTTAAACACGAGTGTTTCCTTGAGTGACATATAGTGAGGGAGTGTTGTAAGGTCTTTAATACTTGTTACTTTGTGAGGAACATCATGACACAAGAGGGAAACAATGGAGGTGAGATTAGTGATGCTAGGTGGAGGGAGGCACAAACTTGGGCTTTTGCTAGGCTTACTCAAACCTTAGAAGAACTTAATGAGCGTATGGGTAGGTTAGAGCTAGCTAAAAACAATTAAGGGGAGAGAACCTAGATGAGGGAGTTGAACATGAAGAGGATGATGATTTTACCATATTGGCTGGAGTAAACCCTATGAGAGAATAAGGAGGGGGCCAAGGAAGGGGTACAGGTAGAGGAAGAGGGAGAGAATTAGAACCACATAGGAGACCTATTAGGGAATTACAAGAAGAAAGAGTGGAAGAGAGAAATCTAGGGGGTATTAAGCTTAAAATTCCACCATTCCATGGGAGGTCTAATCCGGAGGAGTACTTGCAATATGAAGTCAAAATAGAGCATGTCTTTGATTGCAACAATTTTAGTGAGGAAAGGAAGATGAAGCTAGCCGTGGCTGAATTTTGTGATTATGCTTGCATTTGGTGGACTCATCTTAGGGCTGAATGGAGGAGAAACTATGAACAACCAATTGAGACATGGGAGGAGTTAAAAGTATTGATGAGAAAGAGGTACATCCCGAGGCATTACCAAAGGGAAATCAGAAACAAATTGTTCTCATTACAACAATGATCAAATAGTGTGGAGGAATACTATAGAGAGATGGATGTGTTAATGACTAGATCTAATGTTAATGAGAGTGAGGATGATACTATGTCACGGTTCTTGGGAGGGATGAATAAGGAGTTAGCTCATAGAGTTGATATGTACCAATACTTTGACATGGAGGAACTCTTGCACATTGCCCAGGAAGATTGAGAAACAATTAGCTTGGGAAAAGGATAATACCAAGAGATATACTTCTAAATCCACTTTTCCATCATCCAATACTTGGAAAAAGGGAGTTAGTAGTTCTAAAGGAGACTTTAAGCCTAGAACTTCATTTGAGGCTGCCAAGAAGGATAAGGGGGAGTCTTCAAAAGGGAAGGGAAAAGAGAAGGTGGATGAAGTAAAAGTTGAGAGAAATAGAGATATTAAGTGCTGGAAGTGTCAAGGAATATGTCACATAAGCAGAGATTGTCCTAATAAAAGGTCTATGATCATTAGAAATGGGGAGGTAGTCACGGATGGGGAGGAAAGTGACAATGAAGAGGAAGAGGAGGAGGCTGAGGAGTTTGATGAAGAAGTGGAGGATGGGAACCAATTAGCTCTTGTGACTAGAAAATTTTTGAGTACCCAAGTGAAGGAGGATTGTGTGGATGACCAAAGAGACAACTTGTTTCGCACAAGATGTCTAGTGAATGGCACACCATGTAGTCTAGTGATTGATGGAGGAAGTTGTACAAATGTGGTGAGCTCTATTCTGGTCAAGAGGTTACAACTACCAACTTAAGCACATCCTACACCATACAAGCTTTAATGGCTCAATGATTGTGGAGAAATAAAGGTAGTATTTCAAGCTCTGATTTCCTTTAATTTAGGTAAATATCATGATGAGATATTAAGTGATGTTGTATCTATGCATGCTGAAGATATTTTACTTGGCCGACCTTAGCAATTTGATAGGAAAGTCATGCATGATGGGTTCTTGAATAGGTATAGCTTCACTAAGGATGGTAGAAAAATCATTCTTGTACCTTTATCTTCAAAAGAAGTTTGTAATGATCAAATGAAACTTGAGAAAAAAAGAATTGAATTTGAAGAAAAATAAATGAGAGAAAAGACAGAAATGAGTGAAAAGAAAGAGGTGAGTGAACAATTAGAGAAGAAATTGAGAGAAAAAGAGAGAAGAGATGCAAAACAAAACAAAACAAAATCAAGCAAGTGAGCTTATTAGCAAGATTTGGGGAAGTGAGGAGGGCTTTACTTATCCAAAAACCAATCTTTGTGCTTTTGTACAAAGGAGGGTATTTGGCTACTAACCCTAACCAAACTTTGTCTTTGCCAAGTGTGTTTTCTTCTCTTTTACAGGAATTCAAGGACATGTTTCCGGATGAAGTACCTAATGGATTGCCACCAATCAGAGGCATTGAGCATCAAATTGACTTCATTCCCAGGGCTGGAATTCCAAATAGGCTAGCTTATAGGACCAATCCAACGGAAACCCAGGAAATTCAAAAGCAAGTGGAGGAGCTTCTTGCTAAGCGATATGTAAGAGAGAGTTTGAGTCCTTGCTCGGTTCCTGGTCATCTTGGTGCCTAAAGTGGATGGAACATGGAGAATGTGTGTGGATTGTCGAGCCATCAACAAAATCACTGTAAAGTATCGTCACCCTATATTCCTAAGTTAAATGATATGCTTGATGAGTTGTATAGATCTTGTCTTTTCATAAAATAGACCTTAAATCTGGATATCATCAAATAAGAATGCAAGTAGGTGATGAATGGAAAACAACATTTAAAACGAAATTCGGGTTGTATGAATGGCTTGTTATGCCATTTGGCTTGACTAATGCACCTAGTACTTTCATGAGATTGATGAATCATGTTTTGAGGAAGTTTTTGGGTAAGTTTGTAGTTTTTTATTTTGATGACATACTGATTTACTCAAAGAACTTAAATGATCATGCAGAGCATGTTAGGTTAGTTCTAATTACACTTAGAAAAGAAACGCTTTATGCTAACTTTAAAAAGTGTAGTTTTTGCTTGGATAGAGTTAACTTTCTAGGATTCATTTTGAGCAAGGATGGAGTTGAAGTAGATGAGGAGAAAGTTAAAGCTATTAAAGATTGGCCACAATCTATAAATGCTAGTGAAGTTAGAAGTTTTCATGGTCTTGCTAGTTTTTATAGAAGATTCATTAAAGACTTTAGCACAATAGCAGCACCATTAAATGAACTTGTGAAAAAACATGTGACATTTGTGTGGGGGGAAATGCAAGAAAGGGCTTTTAAATAATTGAAGACAAATTAACCAATGCACCTTTGCTTGTTTTACCAAACTTTAAAAATCATTTGAAATTGAATGTGATGCAAGTGGGATTGGCATAGGGGCAGTGTTAATGCAAGATGGTAAGCCTTTAATGTACTTTAGTGAAAAGTTGAATGGAGCATCTTTGAATTATTCTATCTATGACAAGGAATTATATGCTTTAGTGAGAACTTTGCAGGTTTGGCAACACTATCTTTGGCCGAGGGAGTTTGTAATCCATACGGATCATGAGAGCTTAAAACACCTCAAGGGAAAAAGCGAGTTGAATAGGAGGCATGCCAAATAGATAGAATTCATTGAGACCTTTCCATATGTCATCAAGTACAAGCAAGGTAAAGACAATGTGGTGGCTGATGCATTATCAAGGAGGTACAACTTGTTTTCTACTCTTAGTGCTAAGATCTTAGGATTCAAACAAGTAAAAGATTTATATCCTCTTGATTCTGATTTTGGAGCTATTTATGCTTCTTTTGTTAATGGGAAATCTGTGGATGACTACTTTGTGTTTGAAGGCATGTTATTCAAGAAAAATAAGTTGTGTGTGCCAAAATGCTCAATTAGAGAATTGCTTGTTAAAGAATCACATGGGGGCGGCTTAATGGGACACTTTGGGATTCACAAAACATTTGACATGTTGAATGAGCATTTCTATTGGCCTAAAATGAGACATAATGTGCATAAAGTGTGTAAAAATTGTTTTAAATGTAAAGAGGCTAAGTCTAGATCACAGCCACATGGACTTTATACACCACTGCATGTTCCTAATGAACCTTGGACAAACATATCTATGGACTTTGTATTAGGTTTACCTAGGACTAAGAGAGGACATGATAGTATCTTTGTTGTAGTTGACCGATTTAAAAAAATGGCACATTTCATTGCATGTCACAAGACAGATGATGCTAAGCATGTTGCGGATTTGTTCTTTAGGGAAGTGGTTAGATTGCATGGTATTCCTACTACTCTTGTTAGTGATAGGGATGTCAAGTTCCTGAGTCACTTTTAGAAGGTTTTGTGGGGTAAGCTTGGCACTAGGCTACTATTTTCAACTACTTGTCATCCCCAAACCGATGGACAAACTGAGGTGGTTAATAGGACTTTAGGGGCTTTACTTAGAGACATTATTTCCAAGAATATCAAGTCTTGGGAAACATGTCTTCCTTTTGTGGAGTTTGCATACAACCGAGTCATACATAGTACAACACATTGTTCTCCATTTGAGGTAGTTTATGGCTTTAACCCTACTACTCCACTTGATTTACTTTCTTTGCCTACTACTGTGTTTTTTTGTGATGAAGCTACTTCTATGGCTGATTTTATTAAGAATTTGCACAAAGAAGTAAGGGACATAATTGAAACAAAACACAAAGGTTGCTTCTTGGATCAGCAAAGGAAGAAAGGAGCTTGTTTTTAAACCGGGAGATTGGGTGTGGATACACTTTAGAAAAGAGAGGTTTCCTTCACAAAGGAAAACCAAACTTCATCCAAGAAGAGATGGGCCTCATCAAGTGCTTGAAAGAATCAACGACAATGCTTACAAGATAGATCTACCAGGTGAGTTCTCGATTAGTTCTACTTTTAATGTTGCTGATTTAAGCCCTTTTGATGTAGGGGATGATGACCTTCATTCGAGGACGAATATTCTTGAAGAAGGGGAAGATGACAAGGATCATGGAAGCACTCCAAGTCCAATACATGTTCCAACCTGCCCAATCACAAGATCCAAAGCTAAGAAGATCGAACAAGCTTTTATTACTCATGTGCAAGAATGGACAGGCTCGGATCAAGCTTTATTTTCAAGTGAGCAGCCCAATTTGGATGAAGACTTGACTTATGACAGTTTGAAGATCAATGTATGTAACTTGCAAATCCATAAAGAAAATATCTTCAAAGATAACCTTGTGCAAGTGTCAACTATGCCTTGAATGGAAAAATGCAACAACTAAGCAAATCAGATTCACTTTTATTTGCATTTTAGTCAAATTTTCCTTATTTGTAACCGTGGGAATTAAGAGCACTAATTTCCCTTTTTGTTTTTGCCAATTGTAACAGAATGCTTTAATGCTTTGTTTCTTTTTATGTTTTGCTTTTCTTTTGCTGATTGTAGGCTTATAAAGTCGTGGGAAACTCAATGTAAAACTCAGATTATGTTTGAATGAAAATCAAGTCACTCATTGAGAGTTTCTTTTGAAAACCACATTGAGTTTTCAACTTCTTGCAATTCTTGTGTTTAGGGTTGCTGCCGAGTCATTCAACAAGGAATTGATCCACTTAGTTGTGGAATGATTCAATCTAGAACAAGGAATCTCATTCTTGTCTCTAGGTCATTGATCTAAGAGGTAATCTCATCTAGCCTTAAATCTCTTGGTTGAAACCGATTAGTTAGGTAGGGTTTCAGTTCTTGCTTCAAATGTTCATGCTAAGCATAATAGCATAGGGTCTTTGGACTTGCAATTCGGGTTTGCCTTATCAAGGATGGACCAAATCATGAAGGCAACTTTGACAAGATTGGTTCCGATCCTCGTTTGATATTTTGGTCCATAAAGGATTCCAAAGAAGAGTTTCCTCCATTTGGAACTTTAGGATGGACTAAATCATTAGGACGGGTTTTAAAAGATTTTTTTGGATCCCCGTTTGACATTTTGGTCTAAAGAGGATTCCCAAAGAAGAGTTTCCTCCATTTGGAACTTTAGGATGGACCAAATCATGAGGACGACTTGGACGTTTGACATTTTTGTCCAAAGAGGATTCCCAAAGAAAATTTTCCTCCATTTGGATCTTTAGGATGAACCAAATCATGAGGACAACTTTTATGTTCTACATTTTGGTCAAAAGAGGATTCCCAAAAAAGAGTTCCTCCATTTGGATCTTTAGGATGGACCAAATCATGAAGACAAATTTGACAAGATTGGTTCTGATCCTTGTTTGATATTTTGGTCCATAAAAGATTCCCAGAGAAGTGTTTCCTCCATTTGGAACTTTAGGATGGACCAAATCATTAGGACAAATTTGAAAAGATTGGTTTCGATCCTCAGTTGAAATTTTGATCCAAAGGGGTTTCCCAAAGAAGAGTTTCCTCTTTTTGGAGCTTTAGGATGGACCAAATCATGAAGAAAACGTTGACGTTCGACATTTTTGTCCAAAGAGGATTCCCAAAAAAGAGTTTCCTCCATTTGGATCTTTAGGATGGACCAAATCATTAGGACAAGTTTGAAAAAATGGGTTCTTATCCTCGTTTGACATTTTGGTCCAAAGAGAATTACCAAAGAAGAGTTTCCTCCATTTGGAACTTTAGGATGGATCAAATCATGAGGACAACTTTGACGTTCTACATTTTGTTCCTAAGAAGATTCCCAAATAAGAATTTCCTCCATTTGTATCTTTAGGATGCACCAAATAATGAGGACAACTTTGACGTTCGACATTATAGTCCAAAGAGGATTCACAATGAAGAGTTTACTCCATTTGGAACTTTAGGATGGACCAAATCATGAGGACAACTTTGATAAGATTGGTTCCGATTCTCGTTTGACATTTTCATCCTAAGAGGATTCCTAAAGAAGAGTTATCTCCATTTGGAACTTTAGGATGGACCAAATCATGAGGACAACTTTGACGATTGGCATTTTGGTCCAAAGAGGATTCGCAAAGAAGAGTTTCCTCCATTTGGAACTTTAAAATGAACCAAATCATGAGGACAACTTTGACATGATTGTTTCAAATTCTCGTTTGACATTTTGGTCCAAAGAGGATTCGGAAAGAATAGTTTCCTTCATTTGGATCTTTTCGATGAACCAAATCAGGAGGACAACTTTAACATTAGATATTTTGGTGAAAAGAGGATTTCCAAAGAAGAGTTTCCTCCATTTGGATCTTTAGGATGTACCATATCATGAGGCCAACTTTTACGTTCAACATTTGGGTCCATTGAGGATTCCCAAAGAAGAGTTTCCTCGATTTGGATCTTTAGAATGAACCAAATCATTAGGACAACTTTGACAAGATTGGTTCTGATCCTCGTTTGATATTTTGGTCCATAAAAGATTCCCAAAGAAGAGTTTCCTTCATTTGGAACTTTAAGATGGACCAAATTATGAGGACAACTTTACAGTTCCACATTTTGATCCAAAGATAATTCCTAAGAAAGTGTTTCCTCCATTTCGAACTTTAGGATGGACTAAATCACTAGGACAAGTTTGAAAAGATTGGTTCCGATCCTTGTTTCACATTTTGGTCCAAAGAGAATTCCCAAAGAAGAGTTTCCTCCATCTGGAACTTTAGGATGGACAAAATCATTAGGATGGGCTTTAAAAGATTGGTTCTGATCCTCGTTTGACATTTTGGTCCAAAGTGGATTCCCAAAGAAAAGTTTCCTCCATTTGTAACTTTAGGATGGACCAAATCATGATGAAAACTTTGACGTTTGACATTTTGGTCCAAAGAGGATTCCCAAAGAAGAGTTTCCTCCATTTGGATGTTTAGGATGGACCAAATCATGAGGACAACTTTGGCGTATGGCATTTTGGCCCAAAGAGGATTCGCAAAGAAGAGTTTCCACCATTAGGAAATTTAGGATGGACCAAATCATGAGGACAACTTTGACAAGATTGGTTCCGATTCTCGTTTGACATTTTGGTCCAAAGAGGATTCGGAAAGAAGAGTTTCCTTCATTTGGATCTTTTGGATGGACCAAATCATGAGGACAACTTTAACGTTGGAGATTTTGGTCAAAAGAAGGGTTTCCTCCATTTGGATGTTTAGGATGGACCAAATCATGAGGACAACTTTGGCGTTTGGCATTTTGGTCCAAAGAGGATTCCCAAAGAAGAGTTTCCTCCAGTTGGAAATTTAGGATGGACCAAATCATAAGGACAACTTTGACAAGATTGGTTCCGATTCTCGTTTGACATTTTGGTCCAAAGAGGATTCGGAAAGAAGATTTTCCTTCATTTGGATCTTTTGGATGGACCAAATCATGAGGACAACTTTAACGTTGGAGATTTTTGTCAAAAGAAGGGTTTCCTCCATTTGGATCTGTAGGATGGACCAAATCATGAGGACAACTTTTACGTTTGACTTTTAGGTTGGAAATATGTTTTGTAGAATACCTTTTTGCAGCCCTTCTTTCAAGTCTCTTCCACCGTAGTTGCATAGTAAACCATGTGTTCCAATTCTACATAAGTTTTTCCTTCGACACAATAAGCAATCTCCTCTTTTAAACCCCTTAAGAACTGTGTCATTGTAGACTCATTGTCTTCAAAAAAGACAGCCCTAGCCATGAGAACTTCAAACTCCTTGTGATAAGCTTCAACACTCCTTTCACCTTATGTAAGATATAGAAATTCTTTCACAATAGCTCTCTGTCTTTGGCTTGGCACAAACCTCTTCCTCATGTGATATTTAAGTTCAAACCAAGTATCAATATGTGGTTGTCAATCCCTCCTTAGTTTTTCCTTCAATTGTGACCACCAAACATAAGCATAGTTAGTGAACTTGGTATTAGAGAGCAATACCTTTCTTTCCTCACTATAATCGTTGTATTCAAACAAATTCTCCATTTGAATCTCCCATTGCAAGTACTCTTCTGGATCTACACTTCCATTGAAAGTATGTAAGTTAAGCATATGTCCTCCAAAGCTCCTATGCTCCATCCTTTCATAAGAAGTCTCCATTTTCCCTCCAAGTATACTCTACATCTCGACATCTGTTACTCCTCCTTTCATCATATTTTTCATGATACATTGCTGTGAGTAAACAAGTTAGTAATAAAAATAGGACCTTTCAATCACTCCGTAAGTGTTTACACTCGATGATGTTTGTTCTCTCGTGTTTGTACTCAAGACAGATTCTAAATGACTAAATGTAACCTTGAACTTTTAGCACACTTTAGCAACTATCAAACAACAAAGATTCTAATGAAATTTGTAAAATGTGACAATAAATAAAGAAATAAGAAACAATCAGCTTGGGTGGATAAAGAAAAAAAGAAGAAAGATTTTGCAAATGGTGTATAATTGTGATAAGGAAAGAATAAGCAGGAAAATAGCAAGAATAAACTTTCCTATAAGAGAAAAATTCGAATTAAGACTTTACCAAAGAAGAGTTTCGTGCATTTCAAACTTTAGGATGGATCAAATCATTAGGACATGTTTGAAAAGATTGGTTCCGATCCTCGTTTGACATTTTGGTCCAAAGAGGATTCCCAAGGAAGAGCTTCCTCAATTTGGAACTTTAAAATGAACCAAATCATCAGGACAACTTTGACACGATTGGTTCTAATTCTCGTTTGACATTTTGGTCCAAAGAGGATTCGGAAAGAACAGTTTCCTTCATTTGGATCTTTTGGATGAACCAAATCAGGAGGACAACTTTAACGTTGGATATTTTGGTGAAAAGAGGATTTCCAAAGAAGAGTTTCCTCCATTTGGATCTTTAGGATGTACCATATCATGAGGCCAACTCTTACGTTCAACATTTGGGTCCAAAGAGGATTCCCAAAGAAGAGTTTCCTCGATTTGGATCTTTAGAATGAACCAAATCATGAGGACAACTTTGACAAGATTGGTTCTGATCCTCGTTTGAAATTTTGGTCCATAAAAGATTCCCAAAGAAGAGTTTCCTTCATTTGGAACTTTAGGATGGACCAAATTATGAGGACAACTTTACTGTTCGACATTTTGATCCGAAGATAATTCCTAAGAAACTGTTTCCTCCATTTCGAACTTTAGGATGGACTAAATCAATAGGACATGCTTGAAAAGATTGGTTCCTATCCTTGTTTCACATTTTGGTCCAAAGAGAATTCCCAAAGAAGAGTTTCCTTTATTTGGAACTTTAGGATGGACAAAATCATTAAGATGGGTTTTAAAAGATGGTTCTGATCCTCGTTTGACATTTTGGTCCAAAGTGGATTCCCAAAGAGAAGTTTCCTCCATTTGTAACATTAGGATGGACCAAATCATGATGAAAACTTTGACATTCGGCATTTTGGTCCAAAGAGGATTCTCAGAGAAGAGTTTCCTCCATTTGGATCTTTAGGATGGACCAATTCATGAGGACAACTTTGGCGTTTGGCATTTTGGCCCAGAGAGGATTCGCAAAGAAGAGTTTCCTCCATTAGGAAATTTAGGATGGACCAAATCATGAGGACAACTTTGACAAGATTGGTTCCGATTCTCGTTTGACATTTTGGTCCAAAGAGGATTCGGAAAGAAGAGTTTCTTTCATTTGGATCTTTTGGATGAACCAAATCATGAGGACAACTTTAACGTTGGAGATTTTGGTCAAAAGGTTTCTTCCATTTGGATGTTTAGGATGGACCAAATCATGAGGACAACTTTGGCGTTTGGCATTTTGGTCCAAAAAGGATTCCTAAAGAAGAATTTCATTCATTTGGAAATTTAGGATGGACCAAATCATAAGGACAACTTTGACAAGATTTGTTCCGATTCTCGTTTGACATTTCGGTCTAAAGAGGATTCGGAAAGAAGAGTTTCCTTCATTTAGATCTTTGGATGGACCAAATCATGAGGACAACTTTAACGTTGGAGATTTTGGTCAAAAGAAGGGTTTCCTCCATTGGATGTTTAGGATGGACCAAATCATGAGGACAACTTTGGCGTTTGGCATTTTGGTCCAAAGAGGATTCCCAAAGAAGAGTTTCCTCCATTTGGAAATTTAGGATGGACCAAATCATAAGGACAACTTTGACAAGATTGGTTCCGATTCTCGTTTGACATTTTGGTCCAAAGAGGATTCGGAAAGAAGAGTTTCCTTCATTTGGATCTTTTGGATGGACCAAATCATGAGGACAACTTTAACGTTGGAGATTTTGGTCAAAAGAAGGGTTTCCTCCATTTGGATCGTAGGATGGACCAAATCATGAGGACAACTTTTACGTTCGACTTTTAGGTTGGAAATATGTTTTGTAGAATACCTTTTTGCAGCCCTTCTTTCAAGTCTCTTCCACCGTAGTTGCATAGTAAACCATTTGTTCCAATTCTACATAAGTTTTTCTTCGACACAATAAGCAATCTCCTCTTTTAAACCCCTTAAAAACTGTGTCATTGTAGACTCATTGTCTTCAAAAAAAGACAGCCCTAGCCATGAGAACTTCAAACTCCTTGTGATAAGCTTCAACACTCCTTTCACCTTATGTAAGATATAGAAATTCTTTCACAATAGCTCTCTGTCTTTGGCTTGGCACAAACCTCTTCCTCATGTGATATTTAAGTTCAAACCAAGTATCATTATGTGGTTGTCAATCCCTCCTTAGTTTTTCCTTCAATTGTGACCACCAAACATAAGCATAGTTAGTGAACTTGGTATTAGCGAGCAATACCTTTCTTTCCTCACTATAATCGTTGTATTCAAAGAAATTCTCCATTTGAATCTCCCATTGCAAGTACTCTTCTGGATCTACACTTCCATTGAAAGTATATAAGTTAAGCATATGTCCTCCAAAGCTCCTATGCTCCATCCTTTCATAAGAAGTCTCCATTTTCCCTCCAAGTATACTCTACATCTCGACATCTGTTACTCCTCCTTTCATCATATTTTTCATGATACATTGCTGTAAGTAAACAAGTTAGTAATAAAAATAGGACCTTTCAATCACTCCGTAAGTGTTTACACTCGATGATGTTTGTTGTCTCGTGTTTGTACTCAAGACAGATTCTAAATGCCTAAATGTAACCTTGAACTTTTAGCACACTTTAGCTACTATCAAACAACAAAGATTCTAATGAAAATTTTAAAATGTGACAATAAAGAAATAAGAAACAATCAGCTTGGGTGGATAAAGAAAAAAAGAAGAAAGATTTTGCAAATGGTGTATAATTGTGATAAGGAAAGAATAAGCAAGAAAATAGCAAGAATAAACTTTCCCAGAGAAAAATTCGAATTAAGACCTTACCAAAGAAGAGTTTCCTCCATTTCCAACTTTAGGATGGATCAAATCATTAGGACATGTTTGAAAAGATTGGTTCCGATACTCGTTTGATTTTTTTGTCCAAAGAGGATTCCCAAAGAAGAGCTTCCTCCATTTGGAACTTTAAAATGAACCAAATCATGAGGACAACTTTGACACGATTGGTTCCGAACCTCGTTTGACATTTTGGTCCAAATGGATACCCAAACAAGAGTTTCCTCCATTTGAAACTTTAGGATGGACAAAATCATGAGGACAAGTTTGACAAGATTCGTGCTGATCCTCGTTTAACATTTTGGTCCAAATAGAAGTCCAAAAAAGAGTTTCCTCCATTTGGAAATTTTGGATAGAACAAATAATTAGGTCAAATATGAAAAGATTGGTTCCGATCCATGTTTGATATTTTGGTCCAACATGATACCCAAAGAAGAGTTTCCGCCATTTGGAACTTTAGGATCAAACAAATCATGAGGACAAGTTTGAAAAGATTGGTTCCGATCCTCGTTTGACATTTTGGTCCAAAGAAGATTCCCGAAGAAGAGTTTCCTCCATTTGGAACTTTAGGCTGGACAAAATCATGAGGACGACAACATTGAAAAGATTGGTTCCGATCCTCGTTTGACATTTTGGTCCAAAGCGGATTCCCAGAGAAGAGTTTCCTCCATTTGGAACTTTAGGATGGACCAAATCATTAGGACAAGTTTGACAAGATTGGTTCCGATCCTCGTTTACATTTTCTTCCAAAGCGTAATCCCAAGTAAGAGTTTCCTCCATTTGGAACTATAGCAAGCACCAAATCATTAGGACAAGTTTGAAAGATTGGTTCCGATCCTCGTTTGACATTTTGTCCAATGAGGATTACTAAAGAAGAGTTTCCTCAATTTGGAACTTAAGGATGGACCAAATAATTAGGACAAGTTTGAAAAGATTGGTTCCGATCGTCGTTTGATATTTTGGTCCAACAGGATACCCAAAGAAGAGTTTCCGCCATTTGGAAATTTAGGATGGACCAAATCATGAGGACAAGTTTGAAAAGATTAGTTACGATCCCCGTTTGACGTTTTGGTCCAAAGAAGATTGTCGAAGAAGAGTTTCCTCCATTTGGAACTTTAGGCTGGACCAAATCATGAGGACGACAACTTTGAAAAGATTGGTTCCAATCCTCGTTTGACATTTTGGTCCAAAGAGGATTCCAAAAGAAGAGTTTCCTCCATTTGGAACTTTAGGATGTACCAAATCATTAGGACAAGTTTGACAAGATATGTTCTCATCCTCGTTTGACATTTTCTTCCAAAGGGGAATCCCAAGTAAGAGTTTCCTCCATTTGGAACTTTAGGAAGCACCAAATCATTAGGACAAGTTTGAAAGATTGGTTCCAATCCTCGTTTGACATTTTGGTCCAAAGAGGATTCCAAAAGAAGAGTTTTCTCCATTTGGAACTTAAGGATGGACCAAATCATTAGGACAAGTTTGACAAGATTGGTTCTCGATCCTCGTTTTACATTTTGATCCAAAGAGGGTTTCCACGGAAGAGTTTTCTCCATTTGGAACTTTAGGATGGACCAAATCATGAGGACGACAACTTTGAAAAGATTGGTTTCGATCCTCGTTTGACATTTTGGTCCAAAGAAGGTTCCCAAAGAAGAGTTTCCTCCATTTGGAACTTAAGGATGGACCAAATCATTAGGACTGTTTGACAAGATTGCTTACGATCCTCGTTTGACGTTTTGGTCCAAACAGGATTCCCAAAGAAGAGTTTCCCACTATAAGAATTTTGACAATAGGTGACACAGGTAAAAACTATAGACCACGTTAGGATTAAAAATCCGGATGAATAGTGATATTAAAAAAAAAGCCCGTCACCTCTTGCTCAAACATTCTCTCTTCATATCTGTTTCATGATCTCTCTCTCTGTCTCACAGTCGCTCTCCCTTCAAGCTTCAAGATCCAATATAACCATTGCTCTCCTTTCTCTTTCACTTTGGTTTGATTTTATTCGATTCAATCTCAGCATCTTTCTCTTTGATTCAATCTCAAAATTTATCTCTTCGATTCAGACTCAACATTTCTCTCTTCGATTCAGACTCGACATAGCTCACTTTGTTTCACTCTCAAAATCGCTCTCTTTAATTTTCTTCGATTCATTCTCTTCATCTGACTCTCACCTCTTTGTCTAAACCCTTAATCCCACTTATCAAAATATTTTTCTCAAAAACTTCGGGTTTCGAAGACAAGTTGGAATTTTGAACACTAGGGTTTGAAATTTCAAAGATTTTCTAAGCAAGTGGTTTTGTATTTCAAATATAAGATTTTGGATTTTCGAAGAGAATGATTCGAAAGCAAGGGTTTCAAGTAATTTGCCTTTTTTTTTCCCCAAAAATCTGATATTAGATATGAAGCAAGAAAGTTGTTTTGCTCCAAATTTGATGGAAAATGTGTGATAATAATGGTGAACAATAGTTTTTGATTTATGTTTTAGTCTAAAATCTTAGTTGTTTTTCTCTTCACAAAGACATGAATAAGCTACGAAGATTTCTATATAAGTTATCCTCTAATTTTTTAAGACGCATTATGCAAAAATTTAGTGTAAGGTTTATTTTGAACACACTCGTCCACTTATACACATATCTTATATTAGTAGCATTACTGGTGTAGTGTCTGCTATTAATTCGATCAATTGCTATTTATAATAGTAGAAATTGTATAAGTTTATAAATTGAAAACCAAATATGTTTTTCTAAGTTTGTTGCTTCCAAATCCATGTCCATATGTGGGTGTGATTGGGATGTGACTTGAAGGTTTAAAAAATTTCATTCCTTGCATCTTCAAGAGATCAAACAAAACTAATCAAAGGCTCTGAAATTTCCATCCTTTTTATAATATAGCTGAGCAGAGGGAATGTTGATTATTCAAAAAAGGTTTGGCCTTTGAAATAAAATGATGTAAATGGATAATTAGGCACAAGAAATGAGTGGCTCGCTGCAGAGGAAAAATGTTTATAATTTTTGTTTTAAATTTTAAGTCAATTAGCCTTGGAAAAAAAAGTTTTTTTTTTACAGCAAATGATAAGTTTTAAATTTTTGTTTTCCCTTTTTCTGCTTTTTCTCTTATCTAAGTTATTTCTTGTCGTTCTCTTGAAGGAAAACCAAAAGTTGAGGTTAGTAAAAATGAGAGAGTTCATTTCGATTCTCATTGGTCAGGTTTGTATCCAAGTCAGGAATTCCTGTTGGGAGCTTTATTATCTCAAACAAGGTATTCAAGTATTTTTTCCTTCGATCTATTTTATATTTGTGTATTTTGAGGATTATTTTTACTTGCATCTGATGATATTTTGTAAGATTTCCTGTTTTCGAATAAAATGACTCTACAATTTCCCCGTTTTCCCTTTTATTTTGAGCGAAGATGACAGTTAACTCATGCGTGGAATGTTAAAGTTTCCTTTGCTTTTTTCCACCTCTGTTTCTCTGTAGTTACTTTCTTAATTATCGTGCTTGACAAGTATATATAGCCATGAGTTTGAGTTATGTGAAAAAGTGAAGGAGAAGTTAAGTAATGTTGATGATTACAAAGAATTTTTGAAATGTCTCCATATCTATAACAAGGAAATAATTATAACTAGAGAAGAACATCAGTCTTTTTCTTTATAATAAGAGGAGAACTTCAATCTTTTGTATGGATACTTTCATATTTTCCATTTGTCTCTTCATTTAGTGTCATATATTTTTCTTGATGATCCTATATTTTGAACATGGAAGGATATATATTTTATTATTTTATCATTATATCAAAGTGCTATGTCATTTGATAAGCTTGGGCATGACAAGTTATGGCTTTCTGTAATGTGAGACCCATTAAGGTTGAAACTACTATTTGGAGAGCTTTCCACTCCTTCAATTATTTTTCAATTCCTCTCATATAAAATTTCTCATTAAATAGCTCTTATAGCATTGAGCTAAGAATCTTTACTTCATTATGTAAAGGATAGCTACAAAAGGATATATGAAACAAGGACCTATGAAAGATATTGAGAACCTTAAACATGTAATGAGAGATAGGACATGAGAGAAAGTTATGATTTGTTGATTCATTCTTTTTATGATAGGCTTACAATTTTATTTATTTATTTTGTTGTAAGGGGTCTGGAGTAGAAGTACTTGCTTGGAGCTTTCATTTTTCCTATGCCTTTCCAGCTTCTTCTTTGTCCAATGTATATTTGGAGGGAGAAATTTTAGCATAAGCTTTAAGTTGTGGACTCATGTTGTTTCTGTCAGGTATGAGATTTACTTGGAAGATATTCTGATCTCATGGATGGTTTCAACAATTTTTTGCCAAGATGTGAGCGGAATGGTAATGGTTTATAATTTACATCTATAACTACTTTGGTTTTGTATTGTTTACAAATTATAATAAAGCTGATCAAATATCACTGTGCAGATGGATTTCTTGCTGGGGGGTAGATTGTTTTTTTCTTCTTTTTGTTCTCTATATATTTTTTAAAGGAATTATTGTGAAAGTTTGTATAGGCTTCAATTGTTTTTACCATTTTAGGATATTGTTGATTATTTTTATTAATTTAGTTTTCTTTTTTATCTGTTTTTTCCTTAATGCAGTTTCATTTATCCTTCACTTGCATTCCTAAGGACTTTTTTGTTCCAATTCTAGTAGCTTAAAGATCCACTAATTATTTCCATGTCTTTGAAATGAGATTTTGATGATAACATTTAATGTGACTTAAATTTTCTATAGAATTCCTTAACCCATTATTTTTTCTTAAATCTCTAGGATTCTGATTCATGGTTGCACTATGGAAAACTTCAACTTTTACTCAAATATCAAATATATTTAATTTCTTTGCACTTTTTAGGTTCTTTGTCTGGTTGCCATGGAAAAACTCATCTCCTTCAAACTTGATTATATACGTGATACAAAAATAAAGGTGAGATTTCTAAATGAAAGAAATCTTATATATATATATACATGCATGTTCTTTGAAGACTTGTTTACTATTTTATTTTATTGAAAAATGTCTAATATATACATGTATGTTCTTTGATGCTCTTAGGGTTATGGATGTCCTTGTTATTCTGAATTCTTTTCAACAAATGGTGGTTCTTATGATGAATATAGATTTGCTTTCGTTTATATGTATAGAACGTTTTGTACTAATAGGACAGGTCAGTTGTTGAACTTATATTCAGTGTTGCAATTATATTGCATTTCTTGTTAAGAATTCACTGGATATATACTTGAGAGAAATTTAGTAACTAGTAAGCTTCAAGGGTTTATGGTATGAAGGGTTTTTTATAAATAGATTTCGAGTTTAAAGAGAATGGTTATTTAATTTTCTTAGATTATTAATTTTTTTGATATATTCTTTTCATTTTTTTAATTGATTCGCTTACTTATTAAGTAGAAAAGAGCACTTTTATTTATTTATTGATTTCCTTACTTATAGAGAACAATAATCTGAGTTATTGGTCATTTTTTTTAATTGTTTCACATGATTGCCTTTTTTTTTCAAGTGGTTAATTGCTTAAAATGAAGTAAAAAGCAAAGAATGGCTGCAATGAATGGAGGGGTTAAGATCAATTTTGGTTTAGTCTACATTCATCCTTGTTTGTTAAAATCTTATCTCCAACTATTGTTTGCAGGAAAATACACTAGTCACTTTAACATTAGCTCAATGATCTGTTGTAGGTGGCTTCGGTTTGTAAAGTAATGGTAAGATAATTGTTGTAATTAAGATTTTTTTATACTAGTACTTGGTTATAATTGAGCCTTATATTTGATTGAGGATGTTATTTGAAATTTATTATTCCCTCCATCTTTTTCCTCATTTTCAAATGCACTAGCTTTTATGGAGTTTTGTATGATCAGTTAGTTTCTATCAAACATTTGTAGCCTTCGATCTTTTTTTGGTTTTCATGTATCTTTATTTTGCTTCAGTGATATCAATGTTGACAAGTTTTTTAGTTGCATATTTCATATGATGCAAATGATTTAAATGGATTGTTACTTTCTACAGATTGCATCTAATGGACTCAAACATAGAGTCTTTGAGGTATCATTGGCTGACCTTCAGGATGATGAGGAACATGCTTACAGGAAAACTCGATTGAGAGCTAAAGATGTTCAAGGGAAGAATGTTTTGATAAATTTCTGGGTGAGATAGCGATAGTCCATTTAGTTTTGTAAACGCTCACATTGAAATTCATTGCTGGCATCTTCATATTTGCTTTTTGTTTTATTTGAAATCGTACTGCAGTGAAGTTTTTCAAATCAGGCAGGTTAGTTCATAATACTGAACTGAAGTTTTTCAATTACCATCTTATTTCTTGTGGTTTACTTAAATTTTAATTATCGTAATTAGTTTCCATCTTTAAATTTTAATTATCATATTGGAAATGTAGAATTGAAAACTGAGAAAGAGAAGCTTTTGTTGCTGCCCACAATGTTATCCTATCACATGCTGCTGCTGCTGCTGTCAACACCTACAAGTCCAAATACCAAGTAAGCAGTTTATCAAGTTTCATGAATGGCAACAGCATTTACTATGTTGATTGGTTACCAATTTTCCTTTGATTTTTGTACATGGTGGCCTTTAAATATATTGAACGCACAAGGATGTGATCTAACAACTCTTGATGAGGCAATGGATATGGGAGAGTTTTGAGATTTTCTTTTAGGAAATGTTAGGTTATAAATTCTGAAATTCAATTGTTTAACTGGCAATGCTATTCTAACACGAACGCTTCAGTTTTCACTAAAGCATATGAGAATAATTTTTTATTACCTTTACTCAATTACAGATTTTCATAGGTTGTGAAATCTCACCCTTGTTGTATTGCTATTTATGGTTTATGTGTTAAATTAGAAAATAATGGTTTTAACTTTACAATGCAGCCTTTGTGTGCCTAGTAATCCATGATTTGGTTTTTATGCTTGGGATTCGATGTAGTTAGTAGTTTGAATTATAAGATGAACCATGTCTTTTAGTTTTAGTGTTTATTGGAAATGGAATGGTTCGTTTATGCTTCAATATCCTGCTTGAGACTTTTGAAAAAGAATTTTGTTCTATTGGAGGAATTGGTTTGTTTTTAGGAGCTCATTACTCGAACTATCTTGGTCATCGATTTTCCATCGTGTTTTTCCTGAAATTATACAATAATTTTATAAATGCAAAAGAGAATAATCTAACTAGTTTAAAATTGTCATTGTTTAGATCGTGACATGCTTGAAGTAAGATTTGGAGGAATGACGATAGAAGATCTTGACATGCGGGTTGGTTATTGAAATTTTGATAGGAGTGGTGATTGAAGTTCTTTTAGCAGTTGTTGCTTTATTGTCTATGTATGATGTAATTTAATTTTTTGTTTAAAAATATTGTAATTTCATGTAAGCATTTAGTGATTTTTTAATTTTTATTGTAATATTTTATTTAAATTTCATAGGTGTATTAAAAATATTTTTTGAAATCAATTAATAAAAAAATATTTTTTTCTCAAATTTTAGACAAAAGGTGACGGTTTTTCCCCGTCACCTTTTCTAAAAGGTGACCTTTTTTTGGTGTCACCTTTTGAAAAGGTGACGTTCTTTTAGCGTCACCTATTAAAAAAGGTGACGTTCTTTTGGCGTCACCTGTTCGAATAAGTGACGTTCTTTTGGCGACACATGTTCAAATAGGTGACGTTCTTTTGGTGTCACCTGTTCGAATAGGTAACGTTCTTTTGGCGTCACCTGTTCGAATAGGTGACGTTCTTTTGGCGTCACCTATTCGAATAGGTGACGCCAAAAGGATGTCACCTATTCCCGAAATTCTTATAGTGCTCCACTTGGAACTTTAGGATGGACCAAATCATGAGGACAAAATCAAGAGGACATGTTTGAAAAGATTGGTTCCGATCCTCGTTTGACATTTTGGTCCAAAAAGGATTCCCAAAGAAGAGTTTCCTCCATTTTGATCTTTAAAATGGACCGAATAATTAGGATAAGTTTGAAAACATCGGTTGTGATTCTCGTTTGATATTTTGGTCCAAAGAGGATTCCCCAAGAAGAGTTTCGTCCATTTTTATCTTTAGGATGGACCTTATAATTAGAATAAGTTTGAAAAGATTGGTTTTGATCCTCGTTTGATATTTGGTCCAAAAGGATACCCAAAGAAGAGTTTCCTCCATTTGGAACTATAGGATGGACCAAATCATGAGGACAAGTTTGACAAGATTGGTTCCGATCCTCTTTTGACGTTTTGGTACAAAGAGGATTCCCAAAGAATAGTTTCCTCGATTTGGAACTTTAGGATTGACCAAATCAAGAGGACAAAATCATTAGGACATGTTTGAAAAGATTCGTTCCGATCCTCATTTGACATTTTGGTCCAAAGAGGATTCCCAAAGAAGAGTTTCCTCCATTTAGAACTTTAGGATGGACCTAATGATTAGGACAAAATCATTAGGACATGTTTGAAAAGATTTGTTCCGATCCTCGTTTGACATTTTGGTTCAAAGTGGATTCCCAAAGAAGACTTTCCTCCATTTGGAACTTAAGGATGAACCAAATCAATAGGACTGTTTGACAAGATTGCTTACGATCCTTGTTTGACGTTTTTGTTCAAACAAGATTCCCAAAGACGAGTTTCCTCCACTTCGAACTTTAGGATGGACCAAATCATGAGGATAAAATCATTAGGACATGTTTGAAAAGATTGGTTCCGATCCTTCTTTGACATTTTGGTCCGAAGAGGATTCCCAAAGAAAACCTTCCTCCATTTTGATCTTTAGGGTGGACCTAATAATTACGATAAGTTTGAAAACATTGGTTCTGAACCTCGTTTGATATTTTGGTCCAAAAAGGATTCCAAAATAATAGTTTCCTCCATTTTAATCTTTAGGATGGACCTAACAATTAGGATAAGTTTAAAAAGATTGGTTCCAATCCTTGTTTGATATTTTTGTCCAAAAGAATACCTAAAGAAGAGTTTCTTCGATTAGGAACTATAGGATTGACCAAATCATGAGGACAAGTTTGACAAGATTGGTTCCGATCCACGTTTGACATTTTGGTCCAAGGAGGATTCCCAAAGAATAGTTTCCTCCATTTGAAACTTTAGGATGGACCAAATCATGAGGACAAAATCATTAGGACATGTTTGAAAAGATTCGTTCCGATCCTCATTTGACATTTTGGTCCAAAGAGGATTCCCAAAGAAGAGTTTCCTCCATTTGAAACTTTAGGATGGACCAAATAATTAGGATAAGTTTGAAAAGATTGGTTCCGATCCTCGTTTGATATTTTGGTCCAAAAGAATACCGAAGGAAGAGTTTCCTCCATATGGGACTTTAGGACGGACCAAATCATGAGGACAAGTTTGACAAGATTGGTTCCAATCCTCGTTTGACGTTTTTGTCCAAAGAGGATTCCCAAAGAAGAGTTTCCTCCATTTGGAACTTTAAGATGGACCAAATCATGAGGACGACAACTTGGAAAAGATTGGTTACGATCCTCGTTTGACATTTTTGTCCAAAGAGGTTTTCCAAAGAAGAGCCTCCTCAATTTGGGCCTTTACGAAAGACCAGATTATTAGGACAAGTTTCAATGATTTGTTCAGATCCTTGTTTGATATTTTGGTCCAAAGAAGATTCCCAAACAAGAGTTTCCTCCATTTGGAACTTTAGGATGGACCAAATCATGAAGACAAGTTTGACAAGATTGGTTCCGATCCTCGTTTGACATTTTGGTCCAAAAAGGATTTCCAAAGAAGAGTTTCCTCCATTTGGAACTTTAGGATGGACCAAATCATTAGGACAACTTTGAAATGATTGTTTCCGATCCTCGTTTGACATTGTGGTCCAAAGAGGATTCCCAAAGAAGAGTTTCCTCCATTTGGAACTTTAGGATGGATCAAATCATTCGGACAACTTTGAAAAGATTGGTTCTGATCCTCGTTTAACATTTTGGTCCAAAGAGGATTCCTAAAGAAGAGTTTCCTCCATTTTGAACTTTAGGATGGACCAAATCTTGAGGACAAGATTGCAAAGATTGGTTCCGATCCTCGTTTGACGTTTTGGCCCAAAGAGGATTCCCAATGAAGAGTTTCCTCCATTTGGAACTTTAGGATGGACTAAATCATGAGGATGACAACTTTGAAAAGATTGGTTCCGATCCTTGTTTGACTATTTGGTCCAAAGAGGATTCCAAAAGAAGATTTTCCTCCATTTGGAACTTAAGGATGGAAAAAATCATTAGGACAAGTTTAACATGATTGGTTCCGACCCTCGTTTGACATTTTTGTCCAAAGAGGATTCCCAAAAATGAGTTTCCTTCATTTGGAACTTTAGTATGGACAAAATCATTAGGACAAACGCATTAGGACATGTTTTAAAAGTTTGGTTTCGATCCTCGTTTGACATTTTGGTCTAAAGAGGATTCCCAAAGATGAGTTTATTCTGTTTGGGACTTTAGGATGGACCAAACCATGAGGACAAGTTTGACAAGATTGGTTCCGATCCTCGTTTGATGTTTTTGTCCAAAGAGGATTCCCAAAGAAGAGTTTCCTCCATTTGGAACTTTAGGATGGACCAAATCATGAGGACAACAACTTAGAAAAGATTGGTTATGATCCTTGTTTGACATTTTTGTCCAAAGGGGATTTACAAAGAAGAGTGTCCTCCATTTGGTCCTATAGGAATGACCAGATTATTAGGACAAGTTTCAAAGATTGGTTCCTACCTTCGTTTGACATTTTGGTCCAAAGAAGATTCCCAAGGAACAGTTTCCTCCATTTGGAATTCTAGAATGAACCAAATCATGACGACAACTTTGACAAGATGGGTTCCGATCCTCGTTTGACAATTTGTTCCAAAAAGGATTCCCAAAGAAGAGTTTCCTCCATTTGGAACTTTAGGATGGATAAATCATTAGGACAACTTTGAAAAGATTGGTTCCGATCCTCGTTTGACATTGTGGTCCAAAGAGGATTCCCAAAGAAGAGTTTCCACTATTTGAAACTTTAGGATGGACCAAATCATTCGGATAACTTTGAAAAGATTGGTTCTGATCCTCGTTTGACGTTTTTGTCCAAAGAGGATTCCCAAAGAAGAGTTTCCTCCATTTGGAACTTTAGGATGGACCAAATCATGAGGACAACAACTTAGAAAAGATTGGTTATGATCCTTGTTTGACATTTTTGTCCAAAGGGGATTTACAAAGAAGAGTGTCCTCCATTTGGTCCTATAGGAATGACCAGATTATTAGGACAAGTTTCAAAGATTGGTTCCTACCCTTGTTTGACATTTTGGTCCAAAGAAGATTCCCAAGGAACAGTTTCCTCCATTTGGAATTTTAGAATGGACCAAATCATGACGACAACTTTGACAAGATTGGTTCCGATCCTTGTTTGACAATTTGTTATAAAAAGGATTCCCAAAGAAGAGTTTCCTCCATTTGGAACTTTAGGATGGATAAATCATTAGGACAACTTTGAAAAGATTGGTTCCGATCCTCGTTTGACATTGTGGTCCAAAGAGGATTCCCAAAGAAGAGTTTCCACTATTTGGAACTTTAGGATGGACCAAATCATTCGGATAACTTTGAAAAGATTGGTTCTGATCCTCGTTTGACATTTTGGTCCAAAGGGGATTCCCAAAGAAGAATTTTCTCCATCTGGAACTTTAGGATGAAACATATCATTAGGACAAGTTTATAGAGATTGCTTCCGATCCTCGTTTGACATTGTGGTCCAAAGAGGATTCCCAAAGAAGAGTTCCCTCCATTTGAAACTTTAGGATGGACCAAATCATTCGGAAAACTTGAAAAGATTGGTTCCGATCCTCGTATGACAATTTGGTCCAAAGAGGATTCCCAAAGAAGAGTTTCCTCCATTTGGAACTTAAGGATGGACGAAATCATTAAGACAAGTTTGACATGATTGGTTCCGATCCTCGTTTGACATTTTTGTCCAAAGTGGATTCCCAAAAAAGAGTTAACTCCATTTGGAATTTTAGGATGGACCAAATCATTAGGACAAGTTTGACAAGATTGGTTCCGATCCACGTTTGACGTTTTGGTACAAGGAGGATTCCCAAAGAATAGTTCCTTCCATTTGAAACTTTTGGATGGACCAAATCATGAGGACAAAATCATTAGAACATGTTTGAAAAGATTCGTTCCGATCCTCATTTGACATTTTGGTCCAAAGAGGATTCCCAAAGAAGAGTTTCCTCCATTTGAAACTTTAGGATGGACCAAATAATTAGGATAAGTTTGAAAAGATTGGTTCCGATCCTCTTTTGATATTTTGGTCCAAAAGAATACCCAAGGAAGAGTTTCCTCCATTTGGGACTTTAGGACGGACCAAATCATAAGGACAAGTTTGACAAGATTGGTTCCAATCCTCGTTTGACGTTTTTGTCAAAAGAGGATTCCCAAAGAAGAGTTTCCTCAATTTGGAACTTTAAGATGGACCAAATCATGAGGACGACAACTTGGAAAAGATTGGTTACGATCCTCGTTTGACATTTTTGTCCAAAGAGGATTTCCAAAGAAGTGTCTCCTCCATTTGGGCCTTTACGAAAGCCCAAATTGTTAGGACAAGTTTCAAAGATTGGTTCAGATCCTCGTTTGACATTTTGGTCCAAAGAAGATTCCCAAACAAGAGTTTCCTCCAATTAGAACTTTAGTATGGACCAAATCATGAGGACAAGTTTGACAAGATTGGTTCCGATCCTCGTTTGACATTTTGGTCCAAAAAGGATTCCCAAAGAAGAGTTTCCTCCATTTGGAACTTTAGGATGGACCAAATCATTAGGACAACTTTGAAAAGATTGTTTCCGATCCTCGTTTGACATTGTGGTCCAAAGAGGATTCCCAAAGAAGAGTTTCCTCCATTTGGAACTTTAGGATGGATCAAATCATTCAGACAACTTTGAAAAGATTGGTTCTGATCCTCGTTTAACATTTTGGTCCAAAGAGAATTCCTAAAGAAGAGTTTCCTCCATTTTGAACTTTAGGATGGACCAAATCTTGAGGACAAGATTGTAAAGATTGGTTCCGATCCTAGTTTGACGTTTTGGCCCAAAGAGGATTACGAACAAAATGTTGAATTGAATCGTACCAGTCTCTACTGGGGGTTATTACTCATTTTTGTACTTGCTGTTTTATTTTCCAATTATTTCTTCAATTAAATAAAAGAAAATACTAAATAATAGTAGGAATTATCTTATCCCATTCGGAAGGATATCATCTCATAATTATCTATGACTGTTTCTGTCTCTAGCACGACCACTTGATGGATTCCCAATTAAGAGTTTCCTCCATTTGGAACTTTAGGATGGACCAAATCATGAGGACGACAACTTTGAAAAGATTGGTTCCGATCCTCGTTTGACTATTTGGTCCAAAGAAGATTCCAAAAGAAGATTTTCCTCCATTTGGAACATAAGGATGGATAAAATCATTAGGACAAGATTAACATGATTGGTTCCGATCCCAGTTTGACATTTTGGTCCAAAGAGGATTCCTCTATTTGGAACATAGGTATGGAACTTTAGGAATGAACAAATTATTAGGACAAGTTTCAAAGATTGGTTCCGACCCTCGTTTGACATTTTGGTCCAAAGAAGATTCCCAAAGAACGGTTTCCTCCTTTTAGAATTTTAGGATGGACCAAGTCATGACGACAACTTTGACAAGATTGGTTCTGATCCTCGTTTGACAATTTGGTCCAAAAAGGATTCCCAAAGAAGAGTTTCCTCCATTTGGAACTTTAGGATGGATAAATCATTAGGACAACTTTGAAAAGATTGGTTCCGATCCTCGTTTGTCATTGTGGTCTAAAGAGGATTCCCAAAGAAGAGTTTCCTCTATTTGGAACTTTAGGATGGACCAAATCATTCGGATAACTTTGAAAAGATTGGTTCCGATCCTCGTTTGACATTTTGGTCCAAAGGGGATTCCCAAAGAAGATTTTTCTCCATCTGGAACTTTAGGATGAAACATATCATTAGGACAAGTTTATAAAGATTGCTTCCGATTCTCATTTGACATTGTGGTGCAAAGAGGATTCCCAAAGAAGAGTTCCCTCCATTTGAAACTTTAGGATGGACCAAATCATTCAGACAACTTTGAAAAGATTGTTTCCGATCCTCGTATGACATTTTGGTCCAAAGAGGATACCCAGAGAAGAGTTTCCTCCATTTGGAACTTAAGGATGGACGAAATCATTAGGACAAGTTTGATATGATTGGTTCCGATCCTCGTTTGACATTTTTGTCCAAAGTGGATTCCCAAAAGAGAGTTAACTCCATTTGGAACTTTAGGATGGACCAAATCATTAGGACATGTTTGAAAAGTTTGGTTCCGATGCTCGTTTGACATTTTTGTCCAAAGAGGATTCCCAAAGAAAAGTTTCCTCTATTTAGGACTTTAGGATGGACCAAATCATGAGGAGAAGTTTGACAAGATTGGTTATGATCCTCGTTTGACGTTTTTGCCCAAAGAGGTATCCCAAAGAAGAGTTTCCTCCATTTGGAACTTTAGGATGGACCAAATCATATGAGGACAAAATCATTAGGACATGTTTGAAAAGATTCGTTCTGATTCTCATGTGACAATTTGGTCCAAAGAGGATTCCTAGAGAAGTGTTTCCTCCATTTAGAACTTTAGGATGGACCAAATCATTAGGACATGTTTGAAAAGATTGGTTCCGATCGTCGTTTGACATTTTGGTCCAAAAAGGATTCCCAAAAAAGAGTTTCCTCCATTTGGAACTTTAGGATGAACCATATCATTATAACAAGTTTGAAAAGATTGGTTCCGATCCTCGTTTGACATTGTGGTCAAAAAAGGATTCCCAATGCAGAGTTTCCTCCATTTGGAACTTTAGGATCGACCAAATCATTCAGACAACTATTAAAAGATTGGTTTTGATCCTCGCTTGACGTTTTTGTCCAAAAGGTATCCAAAAGAAGAGTTTCCTCCATTTGGAACTTTAGGATGGACCAAATCATCAGGACGATAACTTTGAAAAGATTGGTTACTATCCTCGTTTGACATTTTTGTCCAAAGAGGATTTCTAATGAATAGTTTCCTCCATTCGGTCCTTTAGGAATAAACAAATTATTAGGACAAGTTTCAAATATTGGTTCCGATCCTCGTTTGACATTTTGGTCCAAAGAAGATTCCAAAAGAAGAGTTTCCTCAATTTGGAACTTTAAGATGGACCAAATCATGAGGACAACTTTGACAAGATTGGTTTCGATCCTTGTTTGACATTTTGGTCCAAAAAGGATTCCCAAAGAAGAGTTTCCTCCATTTGGAGCTTTAGGATGGACCAAATCATTAGGACAACTTTGAAAAGATTGGTTTTGATCCTCGTTTGACATTTTGGTCCAAAGAGGATTCCCAAAGAATAGTTTCCTCCGTTTGGAACTTAAGGATGGACGAAATCATTAGGACAAGTTTGACATGATTGGTTCCGATCCTCGTTTGACATTTTGGTCCAAACTGGATTCCCAAAAAAGAGTTTCCTCCATTTGGAACTTTAGGATTGACTAAATCATTAGGACAACTTTGAAAAGATTGGTTCCTATTCTCGTTTGACATTGTGGTCCAAAGAGGATTCCCAAAGAAGAGTTTCCTCCATTTGGATCTTTAGGATGGACCAAATCATTCTGACAACTTTGAAAAGATTAGTTCCGATCCTCGTTTGAAATTTTGGTCCAATGAGGATTCCCAAAGAATAGTTTCTTCCATTTGTACCTTTAGGATGAACCAAATCATTAAGACAAGTTTGAAAAGACTGACTGCGATCTTCGTTTGATATTGTAGTCCAAAGAGGATTCCCAAAGAAGAGTTTCCTCCATTTGGAACTTTAGGATGGACCAAATCATGAGGACAAGATTGACAAGATTGGTTCAGATCCTCGTTTGACGTTTTGGCCCAAAGAGGATTCCCAATGAAGAGTTTCCTCCATTTGGAACTTTAGGATGGACTAAATCATAAGAATGACAACTTTGAAAAGATTGGTTCCGATCCTCATTTGACAATTTGGTCCAAAGAGGATTCCCAAAGAAGAGTTTCCTCCATTTGGAACTTAAGGATGGACGAAATCATTAGGACAAGTTTGACATGATTGGTTCCGATTCTCGTTTGACATTTTGGTTTAGAGAGGATTCCTAAAAAAGAGTTTCCTCCATTTGGAACTTTAGGATTGAAAAATCATTAGGACATGTTTGAAAAGTTTTGTTCCGATCCTCTTTTGACATTTTTGTCCAAAGAGGATTCCCAAAGAAGAGTTTCCTCCATATGGGACTTTAGGATGGACCAAATCATGAGGACAAAGTTGACAAGAATGGTTCCGATCCTCGTTTGACTTTTTTATCCATAGAGGTTTCCCAAAGAAGAGTTTACTCCATTTGGAACATTAGGATGGACCAAATCATGAGGACAACAACTTGGAAAAGATCGGTTACGATCCTTGTATGACATTTTTGTCCATAGAGGATTTCCAAAGAAGAGTTTCCTCCATTCGGGTTTTTAAGAATGAACAAATTTTTAGGACAAGTTTCAAAGATTGGTTCCGATCCTCGTTTGACATTTTGGTCCAAAGAAGATTACCAAAGAAGAGTTTCCTCCATTTGGAACTTTAGGATGGACCAAATCATGAGGACAACATTGACAAGATAGGTTCCGATCCTCGTTTGACACTTTGGTCCGAATAGGATTCCCAAAGAAAACTTGTCCTAATGATTTGGTCCATCCTAAAGTTCCAAATGGAGGAAACTCTTCTTTGGGAATCCTCTTTGGACAAAAATATCAAACCAGGATCAGAACCAATCTTGTCAAAGTTGTCCTCATGATTTGGTCCATCCTAAAGATCCAAATGGAGGAAACTCTTCTTTTGGAATCTTCTTTGGAGCAAAATGTCAAACGAGGATCGGAACCAATCTTTTCAAATATATCCTAATGATTTTGTCCTCATGATTTGGTCCATCCTAAAGTTCCAAATGGAAGAAACTCTTCTTTGGGAACCCTCTTTGGACCAAAATGTCAAATGAGGATCAGAACCAATCTTGTCAAACTTGTCCTAATGATTTGGTCCATCCTTAAGTTCCAAATGGAGGAAGCTCTTCTTCGGGAATCCTCTTTCGACCAATATGTCAAACGAGGATCGGAACCAATCTTTCAAACTTGCCCTAATGATTTGGTGCTTCCTAAAGTTCCAAATGGAGGAAACTCTTACTTGGGATTCCCTTTGGACGAAAAATGTCAAACGAGGATCGGAACCAATCTTGCCAAACTTGTCCTAATTATTTGGTTCATCCTGAAGTTCTAAATGGAGGAAACTCTTCTTTGGGAATCCTCTTTGGACAAAAATGTCAAACGAGGATCGGAACCAATCTTTTCAAAGTTGTCGTCCTCATGATTTGGTCCATTCTAAAGTTCCAAATGGAGGAAACTCTTCTACGGGAATCTTCTTTTGACAAAAATGTCAAACAAGGATCAAAACCAATCTTTTCAAACGTGTCCTCCTGATTTGGTCCATCCTAAATTTCCAAATGGAGGAAACTCTTCTTTGGGTATCCTTTTGGACCAAAATATCAAACGAGGATCGGAACCAATCTTTTCAAACTTGTCCTAATTATTTGGTCTATCCTAAAGTTCCAAATGGAGGAAACTCTTCTTTGGGAGTCCTCTTTGGACCAAAATGTCAGACGAGGATCGGAATGAATCTTTTCAAACATGTCCTAATGAATTTGTAATCATGATTTGGTCCATCATAAAGTTACAAATGGAGGAAACTATTCTTTGGGATTCCTCTTTGGACCAAAACGTCAAACGAGGATCGGAACCAATATTGTTTAACTTGTCCGAATGATTTGGTTCATCCTAAAGTTCCAAATGGAGGAAATAGTTCTTTGGTAATCCTCTTTGGACCAAAATGTCAAACGAGGATCGGAACCGATCTTTTCAAAATTGCCCGAATGATTTGGTCCATCCTAGAGTTCCAAATGGAGGAAACTCTTCTTTGGGTATTCTCTTTGGACCACAATATCAAATGAGGATCGGGACCATTCTTTTCAAAGTTGTCCTAATGATTTGGACCATCCTAAACTTTCAAAATGTCAAACGAGGATCAGAACCAATCTTGTCAAAGTTGTCCTCATGCATTGGTTCATCCTAAAGTTCCAATTGGAGGAAACTCTTCTTTGGGAATCATCTTCATGCAAAAATGTCAAACAAGGATCGGAACCAATCATTGAAACTTGTCCTAATAATTTGGTCCGTCCTAAAGACCCAAATGGAGGAAACTCTTCTTTGGAAATCCTCTTTGGACAAAAGTGTCAAACGAGGATCGTAACCAATCTTTTCCAAGTTGTCGTCCTCATGATTTGGTCCATCCTAAAGTTCCAAATGGAGGAAACTCTTCTTTGGGAATCCTCTTTGGACCAAAACATCAAACGAGGATCTGAACCAATCTTGTCAAACTTGTTCTTATGATTTGGTCCATCCTAAAGTCGCAAATGGAGGAAACTCTTCTTTGGGAATCCTCTTTGGACTAAAATGTCAACCGAGGATCGGAACAAATCTTTTCAAACATGTCCTAATGATATTGTCCTAATGATTTGGTCCATCGTAAAGTTCCAAATGGAGGAAACTCTTCTTTGGGAATCATCTTTGGACCAAAATGTCAAATGAGGATCGAAACGAATCTTTTCAAACATGTCCTAATGATTTTGTCCTCATGACTTTGTCCATCGTAAAGTTCTAAATTGAAGAAATTATTCTTTGGGAATCCACTTTGGACCAAAACGTCAAACGAGGATCGGAACCAATCTTGTCAAACTTGTCCTTATGATTTGGTCCATCCAATAGTTCCAAATTAACGAAACTCTTCTTTGAGTATCCTTTTGGACCAAAATATCAAACGAGGATCGGAACCAATCTTTTCAAACTTATCCTAATTATTAGGTCCATCTTAAAGATCAAAATGGACGAAACTCTTGTTTGGGTATCCTCTTTGGATCAAAATATCAACCAAGGATCAAAACCAATGTTTTCAAACTTATCATATTTATTAGGTCCATCCTAAAGATAAAAATCGAGGAAACTCTTCTTTGGGAATCCTCTTTGAACCAAAATGTCAAACGAGGATCGGGATCAATCTTTTCAAACATGTCCTAATGATTTTGTCTTCATGATTTGGTCCATCTTAAAGTTACAAGTGGAGGAAACTCTTCTTTGGGAATCCTCTTTGGACCAAAATGTCAAACGAGGATCGTAAGCAATCTTGTCAAACTGTCCTAATGATTTGATCCATCCTAAAGTTCCAAATAGAGAAAACTCTTCTTTGGGAATTCTTTTAAAACCAAAATGTCAAACGAGGACCGGAATCGATCTTGTAAAAGTTGTCCTCATGATTTGTACCATCCTAAAGTTCCTAATAGAGGAAACTCTTCTTTGGGAATCTTCTTTGGACCAAAATGTCAAACGAGGTTCGGAACCAATCTTTGAAACTTGTCGTAATAATTTGGTCATTCCTAAGGGCCCAAATGGAGGAATCTCTTCTTTGGAAATCCTCTTTGGACAAAAATGTCAAACGAGGATCGTAACCAATCTTTCACAAGTTGTCGTCCTCATGATTTGGTCCATCCTAAAGTTCCAAATGGAGAAAACTCTTCTTCGAGAATCTTCATTGGACCAAAACGTCAAACCAGGATCGGAACCAATCTTTTCAAACTTGTCCTCATGATTTGGTCTATCCTAAAGTTCCAAATGGATGAAACTCTTCTTTGCGTATCCTTTTGGACCAAAATATAAAACGTGAATCGGAACCAATCTTTTCATACTTGTCCTAATGATTTGCTTAAACCTAAAGTTCCAAATGGAGGAAACTCTTCTTTGGGAATCCTCTTTGGACCAAAATGTCAAACGAGGATCGTAAGCAATCTTGTCAAACAGTCCTAATGATTTGGTCCATTCTTAAGTTCCAAATGGAGAAAACTCTTCTTTGGGAATCTTCTTTGGACCAAAATGTCAAACAAGGATCGAAACCAATCTTTTCAAAGTTGTCGTCCTCATGATTTGGTCCATCCTAAAGTTCCAAATGGAGGAAACTCTTCTTTGGGAATCCTCTTTGGACCAAAAGGTCAAACGAGGATCGGAACCAATCATGTCAAACTTGTTCTCATGATTTGGTCCATCCTAAAGTCCCAAATGGAGGAAACTATTCTTTGGGAATCCTCTTTGGACCAAAATGTAAAACGAGGATCAGAACAAATCTTTTCAAACATGTCCTAATGATTTTGTCCTAATGATTTGGTCTATCGTAAAGTTCGAAATGGAGGGAAACTTTTTTTTGGGAATCCTCTTTGGACCAAAATGTCGAATGAGGATCGGAACGAATCTTTTCAAACATGTCCTAATGATTTTGTCCTCATGATTTGGTCCATCCTAAAGTTCCAAATGGAGGAAATTATTCTTTGTGAATCCTCTTTGGACCAAAACGTCAAACGAGGATTGGAACCAATCTTGTCAAACTTGTCCTCATGATTTGGTCCATGTTATAGTTCCAAATGGAGGAAAGTCTTCTTTGAGTATCCTTTTGGACCAAAATATCAAACGAGGATCAGAACCAATCTTTTCAAACTTATCCTAATTATTAGGTCCATCCTAAAGATCAAAATGGAGGAAACTCTTCTTTGGGTATCCTCTTTGGACAAAAATATCAACCGAGGATCAGAACCATGAAGGGATGATTTACTAAAATAGCGGAATTTTATTTAGCAAACTTATTAACATTTAATAACGAATGTATTAACATCATGCAAATTGTGATTAAAACATGTAAATTCATGCTTAATTTCGAAAATTAAAACCCTTTTGCTTACATTGAGTAATTAATGGAGAATCGATTGGAGGTTTCTTTACAGCATCAAATCCTCAGCAACACCGGATCTTCTATGCTATATCCCGATCGAAAGCAAAACCGACTTGTGGGAATCGAACCGGAAGAACAAAAGAAGAAGAAATTTCTTCTAAATTTTTCCCTATGAAAATTGGCATTTGGGCAAAAACTTGAGAGAGAATTTTCACTTTTCTAATTAAAGTGTGAAGTGTATAAAATATGAATCCCAATGGTCATATTTATAGGAAAATATGATATCTAATCTAATTAGATAAAGCTTATCTCCAAATTATTAAAATAATAGAAAAAGATAAATAAAATAAATATATATATATAATTTGGTCTTCAGCCTGCGCCACGCCACTATTACAAATATATATATATATATTTGCATGCTGACCACACCAATGAACTTATATATATTTATATATATTTTATATTATCTTTTCTTTATATAATAATTCTATATATATATATATATATATATATATATATAATTAGAAAAAATTAAAATAATAATTTCTAATTAAATATATTTAGCCAAAAATTAATATATTAATTACCATTGAATCTTATTCAATTAATTAATTATTTTGGGCCAAAACCAAATTGTTTCTTAAACCAATTTGATTTAATTCTCTCTAATATTTATTATTAAATTAAATAAACTCATTATTTAATTAATAATACAAATTATTAATTTCCATTTAAATAAACTCATTATTTAAATAATTAATAATATTAACATTAATTCCTGTTTAAATAATTTATTTATTTAAACAATTAATTTTGCCACAAAATATTATAATTGACAATGTTATATTAATTTCCATTTAAATAAGCTCTTTATTTAAACAATTAATATTGTATCAATATTAATAATATTTATATTAATTATCATTTAAATAATCTCATTATTTAAATAATTAATATTGCCTAATTTTAAGTAAATACAATTACTTAAATTATTTGTTCTTCCTAAGTTAAATTAATAACTTAGTTTTGCTACAACGATATTTGGGCTAGCATAGGGACCCGATGGACCTATAGATCATGGGCTTAATAATTAGTCAATTAAGTGATTAACTCATAATCAGTTAATTACTTATTATTTAACTATGAATAATTCCACTATAGATTCATAGCTGAACTCCCCTCACTATAGATGAGTTATGTCAATTTAGTTTATCTTTTATTTATATCTGTGATATATCCTTCACATGGAACCCTCATAATTACAGGCGGATAAATTTACCGTTTTGCCCCTGTAATTACTGCTTTATCCTTGTGTTCCCGCTGATTCTCCAATGAACATTATCTTTAGTCGAACTAGAGATAATATACTTCTGTGATCAATAGAAGTCGTGGCGCCGCTTGTTCATGTCTCGAATCAGTACATCAAGGGAGTTTCCTAAAGTTCCTAAAATGTTTAGGTATCGCACTGATACCGTTAATTTATAGGAAAGTTATGAATTCCATCTCGTGAAAATGAGTTCCCAGCTTGCTACTTATCTAGCCATGTTCCCAAAACAGAAGTGTATTGAGCGTTCTTACAGATCGCTCTCAACCAGGTGAGTCAAAGAACATAACTCCATAAATAGGAGTCCGCATTTCACTCAGGATTGAGATCTATCACGGTTGATAAACTTAGTTTGATATTCGATCATTTCTCGTAAACGGTACTAATGAGAAATTTGATCGAACATCGTGGTCCTGTCTTATACAATCAACATTGCATATGATACTTCCATTTCATGTCTCCCACGTGAATGATCAGGATTAGATCATTTGTCTATAAACAAAATGCGAAGCTATCAATAGTGTTACCAGGATAAGGTTCCCAAATGTTATCCATTTACTGTAGACACTTTTAAGTTACTCATCTCGACTTTAATCCTCTCGCATGACTCACATACTAAGTAGTGATTTCATAAGAGTAACTTAGGGTTTACTATTTGAATGTTTGATATTAATATATTTCCATATATTCCTAATATCATTAATTGAATCAATCTAGATAATATAAAGAACTTATGTTTATTTATTTAATTTATTCTTAATAAATTATTATTATTAAATAATTACAAGTTCTAGGACACCATTCTAACAAACCAATATTTTCAAACTTATCCTAATTATTTGGTCCATCCTAAAGATAAAAATGGAGGAAACTCTTCTTTGGGAATCCTCTTTGACCAAAATGTCAAACGAAGATCGGAACCAATCTTTGCAAACATGTCCTAATGATTTTGTCGTCATGATTTGGTCCATCTTAAAGTTCCATGTTGAGGAAACTCTTCTTTGGGAATCCTCTTTGGACCAAAATATCAAACAGGGATCGTAAGCAATCTTGTCAAACTGTCCTAATGATTTGGTCCATCCTTAAGTTCCAAATGGAGAAAACTCTTCTTTGGGAATCTTCTTTGGACCAAAATGTCAAACGAGGATCGAAACCAATCTTTTCAAAGTTGTCGTCCTCATGATTTGGTCCATCCTAAAGTTTCAAATGGAGGAAACTCTTCTTTGGGAATTCTTTTAAAACCAAAATGTCAAACGAGGACCGGAACCAATCTTGTCAAAGTTGTCCTCATGATTTGATCCATCCTAAAGTTCCTAATGGAGGAAACTCTTCTTTGGGAATCTTCTTTGGACCAAAATGTCAAACGAGGTTCGGAACCAATCTTTGAAACATGTCCTAATAATTTGTTCATTCCTAAAGGCCCAAATGGAGGAAACTCTTCTTTGGAAATCCTCTTTGGACAAAAATGTCAAACGAGGATCGTAACCAATCTTTTCCAAGTTGTCGTCCTCTTGATTTTGTCCATCCTAAAGTTCCAAATGGAGGAAACTCTTCTTCGGGAATCTTCTTTGGACCAAAACGTCAAACCAGGATTGGAACCAATCTGATATGAATCATCCCAGCCTCAAATATCAAAGAATTGACGATATTGAAGTCCAAGGTTTCAATCAAGGAAAGATCAAGAATCCGAAGACTAAACGAGTGAAGATTGACTTTCTTGGGCATTTGCAAGGATATTGGGTTAAATACTTGACTAATGAAGAAAATGAGTTTAAAACACTATTAAACTCATGGGATATTTGTTTCAAAGAGGTCCAAAGAAAATGGCGCATGAAAACATTCAAACGGGTGAAAATGACATCAAAAACAGCGACTGACACTTGTAGTTTTGTCTATTTTCATCCAATTTCAAATTTTAGTATTTTATTTGAGTTTTATTACTTTATTTTTATTTATTATTATTATTATTATTATTGATGTAATAAGGAAGATTTGACGTTGTTTCCTTTGTTTTGCAAACTTGGAGACCAAGTTTAGAAGATTAGGAAAACTTTCCTAATTTGAATTAGGAAAGTCTAGTTTTTACCTTTTTATTATTAGGTCTTTATTTCCCTTCATATTTTCAACCAAGCTAGGGTTTATTAGGCTATTTAAAAGCCTCTTTTGTAAGCTTTACAATCAGAATATCAATGATTAAAAATCCTTTTGTTTTGGTTTAAGCTTTTGCTTTGAAAAACCCCTTTGTAATTCATGTTCTTGAATTGCATGTTTAGAGTCATTCAAGTCCAATTGATCATTGTTCTTGTGGAGTGCCTCGACCTTAAATCAAGAAACCACTTCTTGAATTAGGGGATTGATTGTTTAGGTCATCATCTTCCCAACCTCGCCTAAGGGTTGCTTCAAATCGTTAAGGGTTTTCAAGGTTTCCATTCAAGGGTCCATCATCTGGTTTTTGAATCCGTCAATTCTTGAGGGTTCATATCATTTGGTATCAGAGCTTGCTCTTGGAGAGAGTTTTCAAAGGTACATTCGTTTACTTCATCACCTACGTCTTCACTTTTTCTAATCCCCCATCAAAACCGCTTTCATTAAAAAAAAAACATAAATTTCCAGATTTTTGTTCCAACTTGTACGTCACCTACTGACCTCGTCCCTTCACCTTTTTCCAAAGAAATTTTTTTCCAATCTGTTTATTTTTCGTTCCTCTACAAAACTACAGAAGACATCAAATCCAAAATCAGAACTTAAATTAACTAAAAACTCGTTTCAAAGTGCGAATACCAAGCAGTTTTTTTTCTTCATCTTTCAAAACCCTAAATTTTTTTGCAACCACAAAATTCTTCCATTATGATAATACATACTAGAGATATAAATTGTACTAAATGTTAGGGAAGAGTGCATATTCGGGAGGTGTGCCCTAACAAGATAGATTTGGCTCTAGAAGGAGATGAAACTAAAGAAGAAGAAAGAGATAGATTGAAGAGGATGGAACAAGAACAACAAAAAAGAAGAGAGAAAAGAGAGTCGGTGAAGCGAGAGAGATTAGAGCAAGAAGAAAAGGAGAAAATAAAGAAGCAAGAAGAGTTGAGAAAATTAGAGCAAGAAAAGCAAGCTTTAGTTAGAATAATGGAGAGGAAAAAGAAATTAATGGCCACACCACCCCTCTTTGCACTCGAGTATCATATGGGAAGTTTCAACCTAAACCCTTTGCAAGATTTTGTTTATGATTTTTTGTAGGAAATCAATGACAATAACGGTGCCACAAATGCTTTAACAATTGGCGAACTTTTCAAGGGAGACTCCACCATGATCAAACCTTTAGATTCGAGGACGAATCTTTTCGAAGTTGGAGAGAATGATATGAATCATCCCAACCTCAAATTTCAAAGAATTGATGATATTGAAGTCCAAGGTTTCAATCAAGGAAAGATCAAGAATCCGAAGACTAAACGAGTGAAGATTGAATTTCTTGAGCATTTGCAAGGATATTGAGTTACATACTTGACTAATGAAGAAAATGAGTTTAAAACACTATTAAACTCATGGGATATTTGTTTCAAAGAGGTCCAAAGAAAATCGCGCATGAAAACATTCAAATAGGTGAAAATGACATCAAAAATGGCGACTGACACTTGTAGTTTTGTCTATTTTCATCCAATTTCAAATTTTAGTATTTTATTTGAGTTTTATTACTTTAATTTATTTATTATTATTATTGTTGATGTAATAAGGAAGATTTGACTTTGTTTTCTTTATTAGGTCTTTATTTCCCTTCATATTTTCGACCAAGCTAGGGTTTATTAGGCTACTTAAAAGCCTCTTTTGTAAGCTTTACAATCAGAATATCAATGATTAAAAATCCTTTTGTTTTGTTTTAAGCTTTTGCTTTAAAAAACCTCTTTGTAATTCATGTTCTTGAATTGCATGTTTAGAGTCATTCAAGTCCAATTGATCATTGTTCTTGTGGTGTGCCTCGACCTTAAATAAGAAGCCACTTCTTGAATTAGGGGATTGATCGATTAGGTCATCATCTTCCCAACCTCGCCAAAGGGTTGATTCAAATCGTTAAGGGTTTTAAAGGTTTCCATTCAAGGGTCCATCATCCAGTTCTTGAATCCGTCAATTCTTGAGGGTTCGTATCACAATCTTTTCAAACTTGTCCCATGATTTGGTCTATCCTAAAGTTCCAAATGGAGGAAACTCTTCTTTGGGTATCCTTTTGGACCAAAATATCAAACGTGGATCGGAACCAATCTTTTCAAACTTGTCCTAATGATTTAGTTAAACCTAAAGTTCCAAATGGAGGAAACTCTTCTTTGGGAATCCTCTTTGGACCAAAATGTCAAACGAGGATCGTAAGCAATCTTGTCAAACAGTCCTAATGATTTGGCCTATCCTTAAGTTCCAAATGGATAAAACTATTCTTTGGGAATCTTCTTTGGACCAAAATGTCAAACGTGGATCGAAACCAATCTTTTCAAAGTTGTCGTCCTCATGATTTGGTCCATCCTAAAGTTCCAAATGGAGGAAACTCTTCTTTGGGAATCCTCTTTGGACCAAAAAATCAAACGTGGATCGAAACCAATCTTTTCAATCTTGTCCTCATGATTTGGTCCATCCTATAGTTCCAAATGGAGGAAACTCTTCTTTGAGTATCCTTTTGGACCAAAATATCAAGCGAGGATCGAAACCAATCTTTTCAAACTTATCCTAATTATTAGGTCCATCCGAAAGATTAAAATGGAGGAAACTCATCTTTGGGTATCCTCTTTGGACCAAAATATCAAACGAGGATCAGAACCAATGTTTTCAAACTTATCCTAATTATTAGGTCCATCCTAAAGATAAAAATGAAGGAAACTCTTCTTTAGGAATCCTCTTTGGACCAAAATGTCAAACGAGGATCGGAAACAATCTTTTCAAACATGTCCTAATGATTTTGTCCTCATGATTTGGTCTATCCTAAAGTTCCAAGTGGAGGAAACTCTTCTTTGGGAATCCTCTTTGGACCAAAATGTCAAACGAGGATTGTAAGCAATCTTGTCAAACTGTTCTAATGATTTGGTCCATCCTTAAGTTTCAAATATAGAAAACTCTTCTTTGGGAATCTTCTTTGGACCAAAATGTCAAACGAGAATCGAAACCAATCTTTTCAATGTTGTCGTCCTCATGATTTGGTCTATCCTAAAGTTTCAAATGGAGGAAACTCTTCTTTGGAAATCCTCTTTGGACCAAAACATCAAACGAGGATTGGAACCAATCTATTCAATCTTGTCCTCATGATTTGGTCCATCCTAAAGTTGCAAATGGAGGAAAATCTTCCTAGGGTATCCTTTTGTGCCAAAATATCAAACGAGGATCGGAACCAATCTTTTCAAACTTGTCCTAATAATTTGGTCCATTCTAAAATTCCAAATGGAGGAATCTCTTCTTTGGGAATCCTCTTTGGATCAAAATTTTGAACGTCAAAGTTGTCCTCATGATTTGGTCCATCCTAAAGATCCAAATGGAGGAAATTCTTCTTTGGGAATCCTCTTTTGACAAAAAAGTAAACGAGGATCGGAACATAACTTTTAAAACATGTCCTAATGATTTTGTCATTATGATTTGGTCCATACTAAAGTTCTAAAGGGAGGAAACTCTTCTTTGGGAATCCTCTTTGAACCAAAATGTCAAACGAGGATCGGAACCAATCTTTCAAACTTGTCCTAAGGATTTAGTCCTTCCTAAACTTCCAAATGGAGGAAACTCTTCCTTCGGATTCCCCTTTAGACAAAAATGTGAAACGGTGGTACGAACCAATCTTGTCAAACTTGACCTAATAAATTGGTTCATCCTTATGTTCCAAATGGAGGAAACTCTTATTTGGTAACCCCCTTTTTACCAAAATGTCAAACGAGGATCATAAGAAATCTTTTCAAAATTGTCCGAATGATTTGGTCCATCCTAAAGTTCCAAATGGAGGAAACTCTTCTTTGGGAATCCTCTTTGGACCACAATGTCAAAAGAGGATCGGAACCAATCTTTTCAAAGTTGTCCTAATGATTTGGTCCATCCTAAAGTTCCAAATGGAGGAAACTCTTCTTTGGGAATCCTTTTTAAACCAAAATGTCAAACGAGGACAAGAACCAATTTTGTCAAAGTTGTCCTCATGATTTGGTCCATCCTAAAGTTCCTAATGGAGGAAACTCTTCTTTGGGAATCTTCTTTGGACGAAAATGTCAAACGAGGTTCGGAACCAATCTTTGATACTTGTCCTAATAATTTGCTCATTCCTAAAGGCCCAAATGGAGGAAACTCTTCTTTAGAAATCCTCTTTCGATAAAAATGTTAAACGAGGATCGAAACCAATCTTTTCCAAGTAGTTATCCTTAAGATTTGGTCCATTCTAAAGTTTCAAATGGAGGATAGTCTTCTTCGGAAATCTTCTTTGGACAAAAACGTCAAACCAGGATCGGAACCAATCGATTCAAACTTTTCCTCATGACTTGGTTCATCCTAAAGTTCCAAATGGAGAAAATTCTTCTTTGGGTATCCTTTTGGACAAAAATATCAAACGTGGATTGGAACCAATCTTTTCAAACTTGTCCTAATGATTTGGTTCATCCTAAAGTTTCAAATGGAGGACACACTTATTTGGGAATCCTGTTTGGACCAAAATGTCAAACGAGGATCGTAAGCAATCTTGTAAAACAGTCCTAATGATTTGGTCTATCCTTAAATTCCAAATGGAGAAAACTCTTCTTTGGGAATCTTCTTAGGACCAAAATGTCAAACGAGGATCGAAACCAATCTTTTCAAAGTTGTCGTCCACATGATTTTGTCTATCCTAAAGTTCTAAATGGAGGAAACTCTTCTTTGGGAGTCCTCTTTGGACAAAAATTTCACACGAGGATCGGAACCAATTTTTTCAAACTTGTCCTAATGATTTGGTTCATCCTAATGTTCCAAATAGAGGAAACTCTTCTTTGGGAGTCCTCTTTGGACCAAAATGTCAAACGAGGATCGGAACCAATCTTGTCAAACTTGTCCTATGGATTTGGTCAATCCTTAAGTTCCAAATGGAGGAAACTCTTCTTTGGGAATCCTCTTTGGACCATATCGTCAAACGAGGATCGGAACCAATCTTTTCAAACTTGTCCCAATGATTTGGTCCATCCTAATGTTCCAAATGGAGGAAACTCTTCATTGGGAATCCTCTTTGGACCAAAATATCAAACGAGAATCGGAACCAATCTTTTAAAACTTGTCCCAATGATTTGGTCCATCCTAATGTTCCAAATGGAGGAAACTCTACTTTGGGAATCCTCTTTGGACCAAAATGTCAAACGAGGATTGGAACCTATCTTTTCAAACATGTCCTAATGATTTTATCCTCTTGATTTGGTACACCCTAAAGTTCCATATGGAGGAAACTCTTCTTTTGGAATCCTCTTTGGACCGAAATATCAAACGAGGATCGGAACCAAACTTGTCAAACTTGTCCTAATTATTTGATCTATCCAAAAGTTCTAAATGGAGGAAACTCTTCTTTGGGAGTCCTCTTTGGACAAAAATGTCAAACGAGGATCGGAACCAATCTTTTCAAACTTGTCCTAATGATTTGGTTCATCCTAATGTTCTAAAAGGAGGAAACTCTACTTTGGGAATCCTCTTTGGACCAAAATGTCAAACGAGGATCAGAACCAATCTTTTCAAACATGTCCTAATGATTTTGTCCTCTCGATTTGGTCCACACTAAAGTTCCATATGAAGGAAACTCTTCTTTGGGAATCCTCTTTGGACCAAATAACAAACGAGGATAGGAACAAAACTTGTCAAACTTGTCCTAATTATTCGGTCTATCCTAAAGTTCCAAATGGAGGAAACTCTTCTTTGGGAGTCCTCTTTGGACCAAAATCTCAAACGAGGATCGGAACGAATCTTTTCAAACATGTCCTAATGATTTTGTCCTCATGATTTGGTCCATCTTAAAGTTCCAAGCGGAGGAAACTATTCTTTGGGAATCCTCTTTCGACCAAAACGTCAAACGAGGATCGGAACCAATCTTTTCAAACTTGCCCTCATTATTTGGTTCATCCTAAAGTTTCAAATGGAGGAAACTCTTTTTTGGGTATCCTTTTGGACGAAAATATCAAACGAGGATTGGAACCAATCTTTTCAAACTTATCCTAATGATTTGGTCCATCCTAAAGCTCAAAATGGAGGAAACACTTCTCTTGGAATCTTGTTTGGACAAAAATATCAAACGAGGATTGGAACCAATTTTTTCAAACTTGTCCTAATGATTTGGTCCATCCTAATGTTCCAAATGGAGGAAATTATTCTTTGGGAATCCGTTTTTGACCAGAATGTCAAACGAGGATCGGAACCAATCTTGTCGAAGTTGTCCTCATGATTTGGTCCCTCCTAAAGTTCCAATTGTAGGAAACTTTTCATCTTTGAAAATCCTCTTTGGATCAAAATGACAAACGAGGAACGGAACCAATCTTGTTAAACTTTTCCTAATCATTTGGTCCATCCTAAAGTTTCAAATGGAGGAAACTCTTCTTTGGGAATCCTCTTTGGACCAAAATGTCAAAAGAGGATCAAAACCAATCTTGTCCTAACGATTTGGTCCATCCTAAAGTTCCGAATGGATGAAACTCTTCTTTGAGAGTCCTCTTTAGACCAAAATGTCAAACGAGGATCGGAACCAACCTTGTCCAACTTTTCCTTATTAATTGTTCTATCCTAATGTTTCAAATAGAGGAAACTCTTCTTCTTTGCGAATCCTCTTTGGACCAAAATGTCAAACAAGGATCGGAACCAATCTTGCCAAACTTGTGCTCATGAGATCGTCCATCCTAAAGATCCAAATGTAGAAAACTCTTCTTTGGGAATCCTTTTTGGACCAAAATGTCCAAAGAGAATCGGAACCAATCATTTCAAATTTGTCCTCATGACTTGGTCCATGCTAAAGATCCAACTGGAGGAAACTCTTCTTTGAGAATCCTCTTTGGACCAAAATGTCGAATGTCAAAGTTTTTTTCATGATTTGGTTCATCCTAAACATCCAAATGGAGGAAACTCTTGTTTGGGAATCCACTTTGGACCAAAATGTCGAACATCAAAGTTGTCTACATGATTTGGTCCCTCCTAAAGTTCCAAATGGAGGAAACTCTTTTTTAGGAATCTTCTTTGGACCAAAATATAACACGAGGATCGGAACCAATCTTGTCAAACTTGTCCTCATTATTTCGTCCAACCTAAAGATCCAAATGGAGGAAACTCTTCTTGAGAAATTTTCTTTGGACCAAAACGTCAAACGAGGATCGGAACCAATCTTTTCTAACATGTCCTCTTGATTTGGTCCATCCTAAAGTTCCAAATGAAGGAAACTCTTCTTTGGACCAAAACGTCAAACGAGGATCGGAACCAATCTTGTCAAACTTATCCTCATGATTTGGTCCATCCTAAAGTTCCAAATGGAGGAAACTCTTCTTTGGGTATCATTTTGAACCAAAATATCAAACAAGGATCGGAACCAATCTTTTCAAACTTATACTAATTATTTGGTCCATCCTAAAGTTTCAAATGGAGGAAACTCTTTTTTGTGAATCCTCTTTGGACCAAAATGTCAAACGAGGATCGGAACTAATCTTTCAAACATGACCTAATGATTTGGTCCTTCCTAAAATTCCAAATGGAGGAAACTCTTACTTTTGATTCCCCTTTGGACGAAAATGTCAAACGAGGATCGAACCAATCTTGGCAAACTTGTCCTAATGATTTGGTCCATCCTAAAGTTCCAAATGGAGGAAACTCTTCTTTGGGAATCCTCTTTGAACCTAAATGTCAAACGAGGAATGGAACCAATCTTTTCAAAGTTGTCGCCCTCATGATTTGGTCCATCCTAAAGTTCCAAATGGAGGAAACTCTTCTTGAGAAATTTTCTTTGGACCAAAACGTCAAAAGAGGATCGGAACCAATCTTTTCTAACATGTCCTCATGATTTGGTCTATCCTAAAGTTCCAAATGGAAGAAACTCTTCTTTGGTTATCGTATTGGACCAAAATATCTAACGAGGATCAGAACCAATCTTTTCGAACTTGTCCTAATTATTTGGTCTATCCTATAGTTCAAATGGAGGAAACTCTTCTTTGGAAGTCCTCTTTGGACCAAAATATCAAACGAGGATCGTAACGAATCTTTTCAAACATGTCCTAATGATTTGTCCTGATGATTTGGTCCATACTAAAGTTCCAAATGGAGGAAACTATTCTTTGGGAATCCTCTTTGGACCAAAACGTAAAAAGAAAATCGGAACCAATCTTGTCAAAGTTGTCCTCATCATTTGGTCCATCATAAAGTTCCAGATGGAGGAAACTCTTCTTTAGGAATCCTCTTTTGGACCAAAATATCAAACGAGGATCGGAACCAATCTTTTCAAACTTGTCCTAATGATTAGGTTCATCCTAAAGTTCCAAATGGAGGAAACTCTTCTTTGGGAATCCTCTTTGGACCAAAATGTCAAACGAGGATCGTAAGCAATCTTGTCAAACATTCGTAATGATTTCGTCCATCCTTAAGTACCCAATGGAGAAAACTCTTCTTTGGGAATCTTCTTTGGACCAAAAATTCGAACATCAAAGTTGTCCTCATGATTTGGTCCATCCTAAAGATCCAAATGGAGAAAATTCTTCTTTGGGAATCCTCTTTGGACCAAAATGTAAACGAGGATTGGGACCAATCTTTTCAAACATTTCCAAATGATTTTGTCATCATCATTTGGTCCATACTGAAGTTCTAAATGGAGGAAACTCTTCTTTGGGAATCCTCTTTGGACCACATTGTCAAACGAGGATCGGAACCAATCTTTTAAAACTTGTCCTAATGATTTGATCCATCCTAAAGTTCCAAATGGAGGAAACTATTCTTTGGGAATCATCTTTAAACAAAAACATCAAAAGAGGAACAGAACTAATCTTGTCAAACTTGCCCTCATTATTTGGTCCATCCTAAAGTTCGAAATGGAGGAAACTCTTCTTTGTATCCTTTTGGACCAAAATATCAAACGATGATCGGAACCAATCTTTTCAAACTTATCCTAATTATTTGGTCTATCCTAAAGTTCCAAATGGAGGAAACTATTCTTTGGGAATCCTCTGTGGACAAAAATGTCAAACGAGGATCGGAACCAATCTTTTCAAAGTTGTCCTCATGATTTGGTCCATCCTAAAGTACCAAATGGAGGAAACTCTTCTTTGGGAATCCTCTTTGGACAAAAATGTCAAACGAGGATCGGAACCAATATTTTAAAACTTGTCCTAATGATTTTGTCCATCCTAAATCTCAAAATGGAGGAAACTCTTGTTTGGGAATCATCTTTGTACCAAAATGTCAAACGAGGATCGGAACCAATCTTTTCAAACTTGTCCTAATGATTTTGTCCATCCTAATGTTCCAAATGGAGGAAACTCTTCTTTGGGAGTCCTCTTTGGACCAAAATGTCAAACGAGGATCGGAACCAATCTTGTCAAACTTGTCTTAATGATTTGGTCCATCCTTAAGTTCCAAATGGAGGAAACTCTTCTTTGGGAATCCTATTTGGACCATATCGTCAAACGAGGATCAAAACCAATCTTTTCAAACTTGTCCTAATGATTTGGTCCATCCTAATGTTCAAAATGGAGGAAATTCTTCTTTGGGAATCCTCTTTGGATCAAAATGTCAAACGTGAATCAGAAAAAATCTTTTCAAACTTGTCCTAATGATTTGGTCCACCCTAAAGTTCCATGTGGAGGAAACTCTTCTTTGGGAACCCTCTTTGGACAAAAATTACAAACGAGGATCGGAACTAAACTTGTCAAACTTGTCCTAATTATTCGGTCTGTCCTAAAGTTCCAAATGGAGGAAACTCTTCTTTGGGAGCCCTCTTTGGACCAAAATGTCAAACGAGGATCGAAACGAATCTTTTCAAACATGTCCTAATGATTTGTCCTCATGATTTGGTCCATCCTAAAGTTCCAAAAGGGGGAAACTATTCTTTGGGAATCCTGTTTTGAACAAAACGTCTAACAAGGATCGGAACCAATTTTTTCAAACTTGCCCTCATTATTTTGTCAATCCGAAAATTCCAAATGGAGGAAACTCTAGTTTGGGTATCCTTTTGGACCAAAATATCAAACGAGGATCGGAACCAATCTTTTCAAACTTATCTTAATGATTTGGTCCATTCTAAAGCTCAAAATGAAGGAAACACTTCTCTGGGAATCCTCTTTGGACAAAAATATCAAACGAGGATCGGAACCAATGTTTTCAAACTTGTCCTAATGATTTGGTCCATCCTAATGTTCAAAATGGAGGAAACTCATCTTTGGGAATCCTCTTTGGACCGAAATGTCAAACAAGGATCGAAACCAATCTTGTCAAAGTGTTCCTCATGATTTGGTCCCTCCTAAAGTTCCAAATGTAGGAAACTCTTCTTCTTTGCAAATCCTCTTTGGATCAAAATGACCAACGAGGATCGGAACCAATCTTGTTAAACTTGTCCTAATGATTTGATCCATCCTAAAGGGATAAATAGGGATAAATTTGAAGGAGAATTAGAAAGTGATGTTGAGGAAGAAGTAGTAACTGATTGGGAAGAGAGTGACTTTGAGGAAGAATATTTTGAGGAAGCCGTCTATGGAGGAAAATATTGAGGAACCCGAGGTGAGTGATGATAGTCGGGAGGAAGGAAATAGAGTAGCACTCTTGTGTAGGAGAGTTCTCAATTCTGAAATAAAGGAGAATTTTGAAGATGACCAAAGACACAACTTGTTCCATACTAGGTGTTTAGTGAATGAGACCCCATGTAATGTTGTGATTGATGGTGGAAGTTGTACAAATGTTGTGAGCTCAATTCTGGTCAAGAGACTCAATTTGCTTACTAAACCACATCCCAAACCTTGTAAGTTACAATGGTTAAATGATAGAGGGGAGTTGAAGGTGCATAAGCAAGCTATCATTTCTTTTAGCCTTGGAAAGTATAAAGATGAGGTAGTTTGTGATGTAGTCCCAATGCATGCCAAGGATATACTTTTGGGAAGGCCTTGGCAGTTTGATAGGAGAGTGACCTATGATGGCTACCTAAATAGGTACACTTTTACCAAGGATGGGAGTAAGACTACTTTAGTACCTTTATCTTCAAAAGAGGTGTTCAATGATCAATGTAAGCTTGAGCAAAGGAGATTTGAGTTTGAGTTAAAAGAAAAAGAGTTGAAAGAAAAAGAATTACAAGAGAAGAATTGAGTGAAAAATTGAGTGAGAGAGAAAAGAAAGCATTGAGTGGAAAAAGCAAGAGTGAAAATAATGAAAGAAAAGAGAATGAAAAAGAAATATGTGAATACTTAGAGGAAATAGAGAGAAAAGACAAATTAGTGAGCTTTCATGTAAGAATGAGTGAGGTGAGGAGAGTTTTTCTTAGTCAAAAGTCTAATTTTGTGTTTATGTGCAAAGTAGACTTTTTGGCAACTAACCTTAACCATTATTTGTCTAGTGTGTTTGAATATCTTTTTCAGGTTTGGAAGCGTTACTTATGGCCGAATAAGAGCTTGAGGTGTTCGGAAGGGCAATACATCCATGCAAGAACGTATATCAAATCTAAAGAGAATTTTAGAAGTAAAACACTTATGTTTCATCCGAGAGCATGGATTTAGATGCATTTCCGAAAGAAACGACTTCAAAAAAGGACTAAATTGCATCCAAGGGGTGATGGACCATATCAAGTCCTTGCAAGAATCTTTTCAAAATTCAACACCATTGTGTTACACGATTAATATTATGAGATTTCAGTCTTTAATGTTATTAATTTGAGCCATTTTGATTTAGGAAATGTTGATCTTGATTCGAGGACGAATCTTTTTGAAGAAGGGGAAGATGATATGAATCATGGAGGCACTCCAAAAGATCCTAAGAAAATAAGGTTCAACAAGCATTTATTTCTCATGTGCAAGAATGGATAGGCTCAGATCAAGCTTTATTTCCAAATGAGCAGCCCAATTCGGATGAAGACTTGACTTATGACAATTTGAAGATCAATGTATGCTACTTGCAAATCCATAAGGAAAATATCTACAAAGATAACCTTGTGCAAGTGTCAACTATGCCTTGAATGGACGAATGCAACAACTAAGCAAATCAGATTCACTTTTATTTGTATTTTAGTCAAACTTTCCTTATTTGTAACCGTGGGCATTAAGGGCACTAGTTTCCTTTTCTGTTTTTGCCAATTGTAACCGAATGCTTTAATGTTTGTTTCCTTTTATGTTTTTGCTTTTATTTTGCAGTTTGAAGGCTTATATAGCCATGGAAACACTTTGTAGAACTCAAATTATGTTGGAATGAAAATCAAGTCACTCATTGAGAGTTTCTTTTGAAAACCACATTGAGTTTTCAACTTCTTGCAATTCTTTTGTTTAGGGTTGCTGCCGAGTCATTCAACTAGGAATTGATCAACTTAGTTGTGGAGTGATTCAATCTAGAACAAGGAATCTCATTCTTGTCTCTAGGTCATTGATCTAAGAGGTAATCTCATCTAGCCTTAAATCTCTTGGTTGAAACCGATTAGTTAGGGAGGGTTTGAGTTCTTGCTTCAAAGGTTCATGCTAAGCATAATAGCATATGGTCTTTGGACTTGCAATTTGGGTTTGCCTTATCAAAACTCTTCTTTGGGAGTCCTCTTAGGACCAAAAAGTCAAACGAGGATCGAAATCAATCTTTTCAAATATGTCCTAATGATTTTGTCCTCATGATTTGATCCTTCCTAAAGTTCCAATTGTAGGAAACTCTTATTTGTGAATCCTCTTTGGACCGAAATAAAAACGAGGATCTGAACCAATCTTGTCAAACTTTTCCTAATGATTTTGTCTATCCTTACGTTCCAAATGGAGGAAACTCTTCTTTGGGAATCGTCTTTGGAAAAAAATGTCAAACGAGGATTGGAACCAATCTTTTCAATATTGTCGTCCTCCTGATTTGGTCCATCCTAAAGTTCCAAATGGAGGAAACTCTTATTTGGGAATCCTTTTTGGACCAAAATTTCAAACGAGCATCGGAACCAATCTTTTCAAAGTTGTTGTCCTCATGATTTGGTCCATTCTAAAGTTCCAAATGGAAGAAACTCTTCTTTGGGAATCCTCTTTGGACCAAAATGTCAAATGAGAATCGGAACCAATCTTTTCAAAGTTGTTGTCCTCATGATTTGGTCCATTCTAAAGTTTCAAATGGAGGAAACTCTTCTTTGGGAAACATCTTTGGACCAAAATGTCAAACGAGGATCGGAACAAATATTTTCAAACTTTTCCTAATGATTTTGTCCATCCTAAAGCTCTAAATGGAGGAACTATTCTTTGGGAATCCTCTTTTGACAAAAATGTCAAACGAGGATCGGAACCAATCTTTTCAAACTTGTCCTAATGATTTGGTACATCCTACTGTTCCAAATGGAGGAAACTCTTCTTTGGGAATCCTTTTTGGACCAAAATGTCTAACGAGGATAAAAACCAATATTTTCAAACATGTCCTAATGATTTTGTCCTCATGATTTGGTCCATCCTAAAGTTCCAAATGGAGGAAACTCGTCTTTGGGGATCCTCTTTGGACCAAAATGTCAAACGAGGATCGGAACCAATCTTTTCAAACTTGTCCTAATGATTTGGTCCATCCTTAAGTTCTAAATGGAGGAAACTCTTCTTTGGGAATCCTCTTTGGACCAAAATGTCAAACGAGGATCGGAACCAATCTTTTCAGAGTTGTCGTCCTCATGATTTGGTCCATCCTAAAGTTCCAAATGGAGGAAACTCTTCTTTGGGAATCCTTTTTGTACCAAAATGTCAAACGAGGATCGGAACCAATTTTTTCAAACTTGTCCTGATTATTTGATCCATCCTAAAGATAAAAATAGAGGAAACTCTTCTTTGAGAATCCTTTTTAGACCAAAATGTCAAACGAGGATCAGAACAATTCTTGTCATTGTCTTCATGATTTGGTCCATCCTAAAGTTCCAAATGGAGGAAACTCTTCTTTGGGAATCATCATTGGACCAAAATATTAAAAGAGGATAGGAACCAATCTTTTTAAACTTGTCCTAATGTTTGGTCCATCCTAAAGTTTCAAATGGAGGAAAACTCTTCTTTGGGAATCCTCTATACTAAAATTTCAAACGATGATTGAAACCAATCTTTTCAAACTTGTCCTCATCATTTTATACATCCTAAAGTTCTAAATGGAGGAAACTCTTCTTTGGGAATCCTCTTTGTATAAAATGGCACCGAGGATCGGAACCAATCTTGTCAAAGTTGTCCTCATAATTTGGTCCATCCTAAACTTCCAAATGGAAAAGACTCTACTTTGGGAATCCTCTTTAGACCAAAAAGTGAAACGAAGATCGGAACCAATCTTTTCAAATTTGTCCTGATGATTTGGTCAATCCTAAATATCCAAATGGAGGAAACTCTTCTTTGAGAGTCCTCTTTGTACCAAAATGTCAAACGAAGATCGGAACCAATCTAGTGAAAGTTGCCCTCATGATTTTGTACATCCTAAAATGGTGGAAAGTCTTCTTTGTGAATCCTCTTTGATCCTAAATATCGAAATTCTAAGTTGTCCTCATGATTTGGTCCATCTTAAATATCGAAATGGATGAAACTCTTTTTTGGGAGTCCTCTTTGGACTAAAATGTCAAACGAGGATCGAAACAAATCTTTTCAAACTTGTCCTGATGATTTGGTCCATTCTAAAGTCCCAAATGGAAGACACTCTTCTTTCGGAATCCTCTTTGGACCAAAATGTCAAACGAGGATCGGAACCAATCTTTTGAAACTTGTCCTAATGATTTGGTCCATCATAAAGTTCCAAATGGACGAATCTCTTCTTTGGGAATCCTCTTTGGACAAAAATATCGAACGTCAAGGTTGTCTTCATGATTGGTCCAACCTAAAGTTCCAAATGGAATAAACTCTTCTTTGGGAATCTTCTTTGGACCAAAATGTCGAACGTAAAGGTTGTCGTCATTATTTAGTCCATCCTTAAGATCTAAATGGAGGAAACTCTTCTTTAGGAATCCACTTTTGACCAAAATGTCAAACAAAAAAGTTGTCCTCATGATTTGGTCCATACTAAAGATCGAAACGGAGGAAACTCTTCTTTGCGAATCCTCTTTGGACCAAAATGTCAAATGAGAATCGAAACAAATATTTTCAAACTTATCCTAATGATTTGGTCCATCCTAAAGATCCAAATGAAGGAAATTCTTCCCTGGGAATCCTCTTTGGACCAAAATGTCAAACGAGGATCGGAACCCATCTTTTCAAACTTTTCCTAATGATTTCGTCCATCCTAAAGATCCAATTGGACGAAACTCTTCTTTGAGAATCCTCTTTGGACATCAATATGAAACGAGGATCAGAACCAATCTTTTCAAAGTTGTCCTCATGGTTTGGTCCATCCTAAAGTTCTAAATGGAGGAAACTCTTTTTTGGGAATCCTCTTTGGAAAAAAAATCAAACGAGGATTGGAACCAATCTTTTCAAACTTGTAATAATGATTTGGTCCATCCTAAAGTTCCAAATGGAGGAAACTCTTCTTTGGGAATCCTCTTTATACCAAAATGTCAAACGAGGATCAGAATCTATCTTTTCAAACTTATCCTCATAATTTGGTCCTTCCTAAAATTCTAAATTGAGGAAACTCTTCTCTGGGAATCCTCTTTGGACCAAAATGTCAAACTATGATCGGAACCAATCTTGTCAATGTTGTCCTCATTATTTCGTCCATCTGAAAGATCGAAAAGTAGGAACCTCTTCTTCGGGAATTCTCTTTGGACCAAAACTTCAAGCGAGGATTGGAACGAATCTTGTCTAAGTTGACCTCATGATTTGGTCCATCCTAAAATTTCAAATGGAGGAAACTCTTCTTTGGGTATCCTTTTGGACTAAAATATCAAACAAGGATCGGAAAAGATCTTTTCAAACTTATCCTAATTATTTCGTCCGTCCTAATGTTTTAAATGGAGGAAACTCTTCTTTCAAAATCCTCTTTAGACCAAAATGTCAAACGAGGATAAAAACCAATTTTTTTAAACATGTCCTAATGATTTTGTCCTCATGATTTGGTCCGTCCTAAAGTTTCTAATGGAGGAAACTCTTCTTTAGGAATCCTCTTTGGACATAAATGTGAAACGAGGATTGGAACCAATCTTTTCAAAGTTGTCCTCATTATTTGGTCCATCCTTAAGTTCAAAATCGAGGAAACTTTTCTTTGGTAATCCTCTTTGGACCAAAATGTCAAACGAGGTTCGAAACCAATCTTTTCAAACATGTCCTAATGATTTGGTCCATCCTAAAGTTTCAAATGGAGGAAACTCTTCTTTGGGAATACTTTATACAAAAATTTCAAACGAGGATTGGAACCAATCTTTTCAAACTTTTCCTCATGATTTTATCCATCCTAAAGTTCTAAATGGAGGAAAGTCTTCTTTGGGAATCCTCTTTGTATAAAATGTCAATGAGGATCAAAACCAATCTTGTCAAAGTTGTCCTCATGATTTGGTCCATCCTAAAGTTCCAAATGGAGGAAACTCTTCTTTGGGAAATCTCTTTGGACCAAAACTTCAAGCGAGGACCAGGAACGAATCTTGTCTAAGTTGTCCTCATGATTTCGTCCATCCTTAATTTCCAAATGGAGGAAACTCTTCTTTGGGTATCCTTTTGGACTAAAATATCAAACAAGGATCGGAAAAGATCTTTTCAAACAGATCATAATTATTTCGTCCATCCTAATGTTTTAAATGGAGGAAACTCTTCTTTGAAAATCCTCTTTAGACCAAAATATCAAACGAGGATAAAAACCAATTTTTTCAAACATGTCCTAATGATTTTGTCCTCATGATTTCGTCCGTCCTAAAGTTTCTAATGGAGGAAACTCTTCTTAGGGAATCCTCTTTGGACCAAAATCTCAAACAAGGATCAGAACCAATCTTGTCAAACTTGTCCTAATGACTTGGTCTATCTTTAAGTTCAAAATCGAGGAAACTCTTCTTTGGTAATGCTCTTTGGACCAAAATGTCAAACGAGGATCGGAACCAATCTTTTCAAACATGTCCAAATGATTTGGTCCATCCTAAAGTTTCAAATGGAGGAAACTCTTCTTTTCGAATACTCTATACAAAAATTTCAAACGAGGATTGGAACCAATCTTTTCAAACTTGTCCTCATGATTTTATCCATCCTAAAGTTCTAAATGGAGGAAAGTCTTCTTTGGGAATCCTCTTTGTATAAAATGTCAATGAGGATCAGAACCAATCTTGTCAAAGTTGTCCTCATGATTTGGTCCATCCTAAAGTTCCAAATGGAGGAAACTCTTCTTTGGGAATCCTCTTTGGACAAAAATGTCAAACTCGGATTGGAACTAATCTTTTCAAACTAGTCCTGTTTATTTGGTCCATCCTAAAGATCCACATGGAGGAAACTCTTCTTTGGGAGTAATCTTTGGACCAAAATGTCAAACAAAGATCGGAACAAATCTGGTGAAAGTTGTCCTCGTGATTTTGTCCATCCTAAAATGGTTGAAACTCTTCTTTGCGAATCCTCTTTTATCCTAAATATCGAAATTCAAAGTTGTTCTCATGATTTGGTCCATCTTAAAGATCCAAATGGATGAAACTCTCTTTTGGGAATCGTCTTTGGACAAAAATGTCAAACGAGGATCGAAACCAATATTTTCAAACTTGTCCTGATGATTTGGTCCATCCTAAAGTTTCAAATGGAGGAAACTCTTCTTTGGGAATCCTCTTTGGTCCTAAATGTCAAACGAGGATCTGAACTAATCTTTTCAAAATTGTCCTAATGATTTGGTCCATCATAAAGTTCCAAATGGAGGAATCTCTTCTTTGGGAATCCTCTTTGGACCAAAATGTCGAACGTCAAAGTTGTCCTCATGATTTTAGTTCCAAATGGAGGAAACTCTTTTTTGGGAATCTTCTTTGGACCAAAATGTCGAACGTAAAAGTTGTCGTCATTATTTAGTCCATCCTTAAAATCCAAATGGAGGAAACTCTTCTTTAGGAATCCGCTTTTGACCAAAATGTCAAACGCCAAAGTTGTCCGCATGATTTGGTCCATACTAAAGATCCAAATGGAGGAAACTCTTCTTTGCGAATCCTCTTTGGACCAAAACTTGTCCTAATGATTTGGTCCATCCTAAAGATCCAAATGAAGGAAACTCTTCTCTGGGAATCCTCTTTGGACAAAAATGTCAAACAAGGATCGGAACCCATCTTTTCAAACTTGTCCTAATGATTTCGTCCAACGTAAAGATCCAATAGGAGGAAACTCTACTTTGAGAATCCTCTTTCGACATAAATGTGAAACGAGGATTGGAACCAATCTTTTCAAAGTTGTCCTCATGATTTGGTCCATCCTAAAGTTCTAAATGAAAGAAACTCTTCTTTGGGAATCCTCTTTGGACAAAAATATCAAACGTGGATTGGAACTAATCTTTTCAAACTTGTAATAATGATTTGGTCCATCCTAAAGTTCCAAATGGATGAAACTCTTCTTTGGGAATCCTCTTTGGTTCAAAATGTCAAACGAGGATCGAAATCTATCTTTTCAAAGTTGTCCGCATAATTTGGTCCATCCTAAAGTTCTAAATTGAGGAAACTCTTCTTTGGGAATTCTCTTTGGACCAAAATGACAAACTAGGATCGGAACCAATCTTGTAAAAGTTGTCCTCATTATTTTGTCCATCCTAAAGATCCAAATGTAGGAAACTCTTCTTTTGGAATCATCTAAGGACCAAAACTACAAGAGAGGATCGGAACGAATCTTGTCAAAGTTGTCCTCATGATTTGGTCCATCCTAAAGTTCCAAATGGAGGAAACTCTTCTCTGGGTATCCTTTTGGACCAAAATATCAAACAAGGATCAGAAACAATCTTTTCAAACTTATCCTAATTATTTGGTCCATCCTAATGTTTTAAATGGAGGAAACTCTTCTTTGGGAATCCTCTTTGGACAAAAATGTCAAACGAGGATAAAAACCAATCATTTCAAACATGGACTAATGATTTTTTCCTCATGATTTGGTCCATCCTAAAGTTCCAAATAGAGGAAACTCTTATTTGGGAATCCTTTTTGGACCAAAATCTCAAACGAGGATCGGAACCAATCTTGTCAAACTTGTCCTAATGATTTGGTCCATCCTTAAGTTCTGAATGGAGGAAACTCTTCCTTTGGAATCCTCTTTGGACCAAAATATCAAACGAGGATCAAAACCAATCTTTTCGAAGTTGTCGTCCTGATGATTTGGTCCATCCTAAAGTTCAAAATGGAGGAAACTCTTCTTTGGGAATCCTCTTTGTACCAAAATGTCAAACGAGGATCGGAACAAATTTTTTCAAACTTGTCCTGATGATTTAGTTCATCCTAAAGATCCAAATGAAGGAAACTCTTCTTTGGGAATCCTTTTTGGACCAAAATGTCAAACGAGGATCGGAACAATTCTTGTCATTGTGATATGAAAACCCCATGGAATTGCTTTTAAAAACCCTTAAACTTAACTAAGGACCCCAAAATAACAAACCACTGAACCCACATATGCCATTCGAAAGAACCCAAGGTGTAAGTATGGGAAAAATGATACCTTGATGATCATATCAAGAAACAAGAATGACTTCTTACCCCATGATTCGAAACACTCCACAAACAACTTGATCAAGGTTGCTTGAATGCTCCTAAGCATGCAATTTAAAGCAAGACTACATAGTTAAGAGAGATGGCTCTCTGCCAAGGCAAGCACAATCTGCTAGTTTTCTTTAATTCATCAAATGTGTCTATTAATTGAATAATAAAAGTCTTTAAGTAGGCAAAACAAGTTTCCTACTCCTAATATGACTCTAATTTCGAAAATATGAGATAAAGTGTTGATAAGGATGACTTTATTTTGACATCACCATGATGAGTCATCAAAAATAGAAACTACTAGTCCTAGAAATTTAATAATGTCTAAATTAAAACCCTACACTACTTGGAACTTCCATTTATATATAAAGTCTTCAATCCTTGGTGTTGAGCTTCCATTGAATGTAAATTTGATCTTCTCCATGAATTACCATATATGGAAAGTTTTCATTTCGGGAAAGATTCCATTTCTGGAAAATTTCCATTTCGGGAAACTTTCCATATCTCTTCATTTCTAGCCAAGCTCTTCTTTCATTTTGAAACTTCTTAGCTCTTGATCCTTGAGTGAAGCTAAGCTCATTCATCTCTTTTGAGGCTCCATGATTCATATCATTCTCTCCCTCTTGAAGAAGATTCGTCCTCGAATCTAAAGCATGATAGTTGGTGTCATTTTTGTTGTATCTTCACATTAGACATGGCTGCAAAATGTTAGTAAGAAGAAAAAAATAAGTATGGACCTCACAAGCAGTCACTAAGTGTTTACACTCAAGAATTTGTAGTTCACTCATGTTTACACTCAAGTGATGCTCACACTCTCTAGTAGGATCTTGGCTGCAACCTTGCTTTAGTAACACTTAAATGCAATCAACAAACCTGAAACAAAATTAATCTTAAAGTGCACGAAAAATGAAGTGGAATGAAAAAAAAGAACATGAAATTTGGATAAGATAAGATGAGATAAGGTTATGGATAAGATAAGGTGAGATGAGATGAGATAAGATAAGATAAGGTTAGATAAGATAAGATAAGATGAGATGAGATGAGATGAGATGAGATAAGGTAAGATAAGATAAGATTGGATAGGATAAGATAAGATAAGATAAGGTAATACGAGATAAGATGGATGAGATGAGATATAGATAAGATTAGATTAGATAATATCTAAGTTAATATAATATCTAAGATGAGATGAGATGAGGTAAGATAAGATGAGATAAGATAATATGGTGGTGGACTTACTAAAAACACAATTTCAAGGTTTTGGTGATATAATTTCTAATCTAAGTGCTATATTGTGAAGAAAAAAGTCAAGAACACATGAAGAACATATGAAGAAGATGAAGAACATTTTTCCAGAAATTTCAATTTCAGCACATTCAGACAGATTGGAAAGATCTTATTGTTTCTCAATCTTTCAAATTTTTTTTGAAAAAAATAATTCAAATAAGAAATGAACAAGACACAAAGATAAAGATTTTGTAGTTGACGGAATTCTGAGATTCAAAGTGAAACTACATTAAAAAAAACGAAAATAGTAGGCTAATAAGAAAATTCTGGAACTTTTTTTTTTGAATAACAAGAAAGCAAGTAAGATAGACATCTTCCCTTGAGCCTAAGCTCTGATACCAAATGATATGAAAACCCGATGAAATTTCTTTTAAAAGCCCTTAAACTTAACTAAGGACCCCAAAATAACAAACCATTGAACCAACATATGCCATTCGAAACAACCCAAGGTGTAAGTAAGGGAAAAATGATACCTTGATGATCAAATATCAAGAAACAAGAATGACTTCTTACCCCATGATTCGAAACACTCCACAAACAACTTGATCAAGGTTGCTTGAATGCTCCTAAGCATGCAATCTAAAGCAAGACTACATAATTGAGAGAGATGGCTCTCAGCCAAGGCAAACACAATCGACTAGTTTTCTTTAATTCATAAAATCTGTCTATTAATTGAATAATAAAAGTCTTTAAATAGGCAAAACAAGTTTCCTACTCCTAATATGACACTAATTTCGGAAATATGAGATAAAGTGTTGATAAGGATGACTTGATCATGATATCACCATATGAGTCATCAAAAATAAAAACTACTAGTCCTAGAAATTTAAAAATGTCAAAATTAAAACCCTACACAACTTGGAACTTCCATTTCTATATAAAGTCTTCAATCCTTGGTGTTAAGCTTCCATTGAATGTAAATTTGATATTCTCCATAAATTATACCATATATGGAAAGTTTTCATTTCGGGAAAGATTCCATTTCTGGAAAATTTCCATTTCGGGAAAGTTTCCATATCTCTTCGATTCTAGCCAAGCTCTTCTTTCATTTTGAAACTTCTTAGCTCTTGATCCTCGAGTGAAGCTAAGCTCATCCATCTCTTTTGAGGCTCCATGATTCATATCAATATCTCTTCATTTCTAGCGAAGCTCTTCTTTCATTTTGAAACTTCTTAGCTCTTGATCCTTGAGTGAAGCTAAGCTCATTCATCTCTTTTGAGGCTCCATAATTCATATCACATTGTCCTCATGATTTGGTCTATCCTAAAGTTCCAAATGGAGGAAACTCTTCTTTGGGAATCCTCTTCAGACCAAAATATCAAACGAGGATCGGAACCAATCTTTTCAAACTTGTCTTAATGATTTGGTCCATCCTAAAGTTTCAAATGGAGGACACTCTTCTATGGGAATGATCTGTACCAAAATTTCAAACGAGGATTGGAACCAATCTTTTCAAACTTGTCCTCATGATTTTATCCATCCTAAAAATCTAAATGGAGAAAACTATTCTTTGGGAATCCTCTTTGTATAAAATGTCAATGAGGATCGGAACCAATCTTGTCAAATTTGTCCTCATGATTTGGTCCATCCTAACGTTCCAAATAGAGAAAACTCTTCTTTGGGAATCCTCTTTTGACCAAAATGTCAAACAAGGATCGGAACCAATCTTTTAAAACTTGTCCTATTGATTTGGTCCATCCTAAAGATACAGATGGAGGAAACTCTTCTTTGGGAGTACTCTTTGGACCAAAATGTCAAACGAAGATCGGGACCAATCTGGTGAAAGTTATCCTCATGATTTTGTCCATCCTAAAATTGTGAAAACTCTTCTTTGCGAATCCTCTTTGATCCTAAATATCGAAATTCAAAGTTGTCCTCATGATTTGGCCCATCTTAAAGATCCAAATGGATGAAACTCTTTTTTGGGAATCCTCTTTGGACCAAAATGTCAAACGAGGATCGAAATCAATCTTTTCAAACTTGTCCTGATGATTTGGTCCATCCTAAAGTTCCAAATGGAGGAAACTCTTCTTTGGGAATCCTCATTGGACCAAAATGTCAAACGAGGATCCGAACCAATCTTTTCAAACTTGTCCTAATGATTTGGTCCATCATAAAGTTCCAAATGGAGGAAACTCTTCTTTGGGTATCTTCTTTGGACCAAAATGTCGAACGTAAAAGTTTTCGTCATTATTTAGTCCATCCTTAAGATCGAAATGAAGGAAACTCTTCTTTAGGAATCTGCTTTTGACCAAAATGTCAAACGCCAAAGTTGTCTTCATGATTTGGTCCACACTAAAGATCCAAATGAAGGAAACTCTTCTTTGCGAATCCTCTTTGGACCAAAATGTCAAATGAGAATCGAAACCAATATTGTCAAACATGTCCTAATGATTAGGTCCATCCTAAAGATCCAAATGGAGGAAACTCTTCTCTATGAATCTTCTTTAGACCAAAATGTCAAACGAGGATCGAAACCCATCTTTTCAAACTTGTCCTTATGATTTCGTCCATCCTAAAGATCCAATTGGATGAAACTCTTCTTTGAGAATCCTCTTTAAACATAAATGTGAAACGAGGATCGGAACCAATCTTTTCCAAGTTGTCCTCATGATTTGGCCCATCCTAAAGTTCTAAATGGAGGAAACTTTTCTTTGGGAATCCTCTTTGGACAAAACTATCAAACGAGGATTGGAACCAATCTTTTCAAACTTGTAATAATGATTTGGTCCATCCTAATTTTCCAAATGGAGGAAACTCTTAATTGGGAGTACTCTATGGACCAAAATGTCAAACGAAGATCGGAACCAATCTGGTGAAAGTTGTTCTCATGATTTTGTCCATCCTAAAATGGTGGAAACTCTTCATTTCGAATCCTCTTTGATCCTAAATATCGAAATTCAAAGTTATCCTCATGATTTGGTCCATCTTAAATATCCAAATGGAGGAAACTCTTCTTTGGGAATCCACTTTGTACCAAAATGTCAAAAGAGGATCGAAACCAATTTTTAAAACTTGTCCTGATGATTTGCTCCATCCTAAAGTTCCAAATGGAGGAAACACTTCTTTGGGAATCCTCTTTGGACCAAAATGTTAAACGAGGATCGGAACCAATCTTTTCAAACTATTCCTAATTATTTGGTCCATCATAAAGTTTCAAATAGAGGAATCACTTCTTTGGGAATCCCCTTTGGACAAAATATCGAACGTCAAAGTTGTCCTCATGATTGGCCTGGAGGAAACTCTTCTTTGGGAATCCTCTTTGGACAAAAATGTCAAACGAGGATAAAAACCAATCTTTTCAAACATGTCCTAATGATTTTTTCCTCATGATTTGGTCCATCCTAAAGTTCCAAATGGAGGAAACTCTTCCTTGGGAATCCTCTTTGGACGAAAATGTTAAACGAGGATCGGAACCAATCCTGTCAAACTTGTCCTAATGATTTGGTCCAACCTAAAGTTCCCAATGGAGGTAACTCTTCTTTGGGAATCCTCTTCGGACAAAAATGTCAAACGAGGATCGGAACCAATCTTTTCAAAGTCGTTGTTCTCATGATTTGGTCCATCCTAAAGTTCCAAATGGAGGAAACTCTTCTTTGAGAATCCTCTTTTTACCAAAATGTCAAACGAGGATAGGAACCAATTTTTTCAAACTTGTCCTTATGATTTGGTCCATCCTAAAGATCCAAATGGAGGAAACTCTTCTTTAGGAATCCTCTTTGGAGTAAAATGTCAAACCAGGATCGGAACAATTATTGTCATTGTCCTAATGATTTGGTCCATCCTAAAGTTCCAAATGGAGCAAACTCTTCTTTGGGAATCCTCTTTGGACCAAAATATCAAACGAGGATCGGAACCAATCTTTTCAAACATGTTCTAACGATTCGGTCCATCCTAAAGTTTCAAATGGAGGAAACTCTTATTTGGGAATCCTCTATACCAAAATTTCAAACGAGAATTGGAACCGATCTTTTCAAACTTGTCCTCATGATTTCATCCATCCTTAAGTTCTAAATGGAGGAAGCTCTTCTTTGGGAATCCTCTTTGTATAAAATGTCAATGAGAATCAGAACCAATCTTGTCAAAGTTGTCCTCATGATTTGGTCCATTCTAAAGTTCCAAATGGAGGAAACTCTTCTTTGGGAATCCTCTTTGGACCAAAATATACAACGAGGATTGGAACCAATATTTTCAAACTTGTCCTGATGATTTGGTCCATCCTAAAGATCCAAATGAAGGAAACAATTCTTGGGAGTACTCTTTTGACCAAAATGTCAAACGAAGATTGGAACCAATCTTTTGAAAGTTGTCCTCATGATTTTGTTCATCCTAAAATGGTAGAAACTCTTCTTTGTGAATCCTCTTTGATCCCAAATATCAAAATTCAAAGTTGTCCTCATGATTTGATCCATCTTAAAGATCCAAATGGATGAAACTCTTTTTTGGGAATTCTCTTTTGACCAAAATGTCAAACGAGGATTGGAACCGATCTTTTCAAACTTGTCCTCATGATTTTATCCATCCTTAAGTTCTAAATGGAGGAACTCTTCTTTGGGAATCCTCTTTGTATAAAATGTCAATGAGGATCAGAACCAATCTTGTCAAAGTTGTCCTCGTGATTTGGTCCTTCCAAAAGTTCCAAATGGAGGAAACTCTTCTTTGGGAATCCTCTCTGGACCAAAATGTCAAACGAGGATTTGAACCAATATTGTCAAGTCATGATTTGGTACATACTAAAGTTCTGAATGGAGGAAACTCTTCTTTGGGTATCCTCTTTGGTTCAACATGTTAAACGAGGATCCGAAGAAATCTTGTGAAAGTTCTCCTCATAATTTGGTCCATCCTAAAGTTCCAATTGGAGGAAACTCTTCTTTGGGAATCCACTTTGGATCAAAATATCAAACGAGGATCGGAAGCAATCTTGTCAAAATTGTCCTCATGCTTTGGTCTATCCTAAAAGATCCAAATGGAGGAAACTCTTCTTTGGGAATCCTCTTTGTACCAAAATGTCAAACGAGGATCGGAACTAATCTTGTCAAAGTTCTCGTCACGAATTGTTCCATCCTAAAGATTCAAATGGAGGAAACTCTTCTTCGGGAATCCACTTTGGACCAAAATGTCAAACGAGGATCGGAACCAATCTTTTCAAACTTGTCGTCTTCATGATTTAGTCCATCCTAAAGTTCCAAATTGAGGAAACTCTTCTTTGGGAATCCTCTTTGTACCAAAATGTCAAACGAGGATCGCAAACCAATCTTTTCAAACTTGTCCTGATGATTTGGACCATCCTAAAGATCCAAATAGAGGAAACTCTTCTTTTGGAGTACTCTTTGGAAAAAAATCTCAAACGAAGATCGGAACCAATCTAGTCAAAGTTGTCCTCATGCTTTTGTTCATCCTAAAATGGTGGAAACTCTTCTTTGCGAATCCTCTTTGATCCTAAATATCAAAATTCAAAGTTGTCCTAATGATTTGGTCCATCTTAAACTTTTTTGGGAACCCTCTTTGGACCAAAATGTCAAACGTGGATCCCAAACCAATCTTTTCAAACTTGTCCTGATGATTTGGTCCATCCTAAAGATCCAATTTGAGGAAACTCTTCTTTTGGAGTACTCTTTGGAACAAAATCTCAAACGAAGATTGGAACCAATCTAGTGAAAGTTGTCCTCATGATTTTGTCCATCCTAAAATGGTGGAAACTCTTCTTTTCGAATCCTCTTTGATCCTAAATATTGAAATTCAAAGTTGTCCTAATGAATTGGTCCATCTTAGAGATCCAAATGGACGAAACTCTTTTTTGGGAATCCTCTTTGGACCAAAATGTCAAACGTGGATCGCAAACCAATCTTTTCAAACTTGTCCTGATGATTTGGTCCATCCTAAAGTTCCAAATGGAGGAAACTCTTCTTTGGGAATCCTCTTTGGACCAAAATGTCAAACGAGGATCGGAAAAAATCTTTTTAAACTTGTCCTCATGATTTGGTCTATCATAAAGTTCCAAATGGAGGAATCTCTTCTTAGGGAATCCTCTGTGGATCAAAATGTCGAACGTCAAAGTTGTCCTCTTGATTGGTCCATCCTAAATTTCCAAATGGAGGAAACTCTTCTTTGGGAATCCTCTTTGGACAAAAATGTCGAACGTAACAGTTGTCTTCATTATTTAGTCCATCCTAAAGATACAAATACAAATGGATGAAACACTTCTTTAGGAATCCGCTTCTGACCAAAATGTCAAACCCCAAAGTTTGTCCTCATGATTTGGTCCATACTAAGATCCAAATGTAGGAAACTCTTCTTTGCTAATCTTCTTTGGACTAAAATGTCAAATGAGAATCGAAACCAATATTTTCAAACTTGTCCTAATGATTTGGTCCATCCTAAAGATCCAAATGGAGGAAACTCTTCTCTGGGAATCCTCTTTGGACCAAAATGTAAAACGAGGCTCGGAACCCATCTTTTCAAACTTGTCCTAATGATTTCGTCCATCCTAAATATCCAATTGGAGGAAACTCTTTTTTGGGAATCCTCTTTGGACTAAAATATCAAACGAGGATCGGAATCTATCTTTTCAAACTTGTCCTCATAATTTGGTCCAACCTAAAGTTCTAAATTGAGGAAACTCTTCTTTGGGAATCCTCTTTGAAACAAAATGTCAAACTAGGATCGGATCCAATCTTTTCAAAGTTGTCCTAAAGATTTGGTCCAATCTAAAATTCCAAATGGAGGGAATTCTTCTTTGGGAATCCTCTTTGGAAAAAAATGTCAAACGAGGATAGGAACTAATCTTGTCAAAGTTGTTCTCATTATTTTTTCTATCCAAAAGTTCTAAATGGAGGACACTCTTCTTAGCGAATCCTCTTGGGACCAAAATGTCGAATGTCAAAGTTGTCCTCATGATTTGGTCCATCCAAAAGATTCAAATGGAGGAAACTTTTCTTTGGGAATCCTCATTGGACCAAAATGTCGAACGTCAAAGTTGACTACATGATTTGGTCCATCCTAAAGTTATAAATGAACACGAAAGTCTTCTTTGGGAATCCTCTTTAGACCAAAATATCAAATGAGGATTGGAACCAATCTTTTCAAACTTCTCCTAATGATTTTGTCCATCCTCAAGATCTAAATGGAAGAAACACCCTCTTTGGAATCCTCATTGGACCAAAATTTCAAACGAGGAACAGAACCAATATTGTCAAGTCATGATTTGGTACATACTAAAGTTCCGAATGGAGGAAACTCTTCTTTGGGAATCCTCTTTGGTTGAACATGTCAAAAGAGGATCCGAAGCAATCTTGTCAAAGTTGTCCTCATGATTTGGTCCATCCTAAAGTTCCAAATGGAGGAAACTCTTCTTTAGAACTCCACTTTGGATCAAAATGTCAAACGAGGATCGGAAGCAATCTTGTCAAACTTGTCCTCATGATTTGGTCCATCCTAAAGATCAAGATGGAGGAAACTCTTCTTTGGGAATCCTCTTTCTACCAAAATGTCAAACGAGGATCAGAACGAATCTTGTCAAAGTTGTCCTAATGAATTGGTCCATCCAAAAGATCCAAATGGAGAAAACTCCTCTTTGGGAATCCTCTTTGTACCAAAATGTCAAACGAGGATCGGAACGAATCTTGTCAAAGTTGTCCTCACGAATTGGTCCATCCTGAAGATCCAAATGGAGGAAACTCTTCTTTGGGAATCCCCTTTGGATCAAAATGTCAAACGAGGATCGGAAGCAATCTTGTCAAACTTGCCCTCATGATTTAGTCCATCCAAAAGATCCAGATGGAGGAAACTCTTCTTTGGGCATCCTCTTTGTACCAAAATGTCAAACGAGGATCAGAACGAATCTTGTCAAAGTAGTCCTAACAAATTGGTCCATCCTAAAGATCCAAATGGAGGAAACTATTCTTTGGGAATCCTCTTTGTACCAAAATGTCAAACGAGGATCTGAACGAATCTTGTCAAAGTTGTCCTCACGAATTGGTCCATCCTAAAGATCATAATGGAGGAAACTCCTCTTTCGGAATCCTCTTTGTACCAAAATGTCAAACGAGGATCGGAACAAATCTTGTCAATGTTGTCCTCACGAATTGGTCCATCCTATAGATCCAAATGGAGGAAACTCTTCTTTGGGAATCCCCTTTGGATCAAAATGTCAAGTGAGGATCGGAAGCAATCTTGTCAAACTTGCCCTTATGATTTGGTCCATCCAAAAGATCCAGATGGAGGAAATTCTTCTTTGGGAATCCTCTTTGTACCAAAATGTCAAACGAGGATCAGAACGAATCTTGTCAAAGTAGTTCTAACGAATTGGTCCATCCTAAAGATCCAAATGTAGGAAACTCTTCTTTGGGAATCCTCTTTGTACCAAAATGTCAAACGAGGATCGGAATGAATCTTGTCAAAGTTGTCCTCACTAATTCGTCCATCCTAAAGATCCAAATGGAGGAAACTCTTCTTTGGGAATCGCCTTTGGACCACATTGACAAACGAGGATCGGAACTAATCTTTTTAAACTTTTCCTAATAGTTTGGTCCATTCTAAACTTCCAAATGGAAGAAATTCTTCTTTAGGAATCTTCTTTGGACCAAAATGTGAAATGAGGATCGGAAGCAATGTTGTCAAACTTGTCCTCATGATTTGGTCCATCCTAAAGTTCCAAATGGAGGAAACTCTTCTTTGGGAATCCTCTCTCAACCAAAATGTCAAACGAGCATCAGAACCAATCTTGTCAAAGTTGTCCTCACGAATTGGTCCATCCAAATGATCCAAATGGAGGATACTCTTCTTTTGAAATCCTCTTTGGACCAAAATATCAAAGATGATCTGGACCAATCTTTTTAAACTTGTCGTAATGAATTGATCCATTCTAAAGTTCCAAATGGAAGAAATTTTTCTTTGGGAATCCTCATTGGACCAAAATGTCGAACGTCAAAGTTGACTACATGATTTGGTCCATCCTAAAGTTATAAATGCACGAAAGTCTTCTTTGGGAATCCTTTTTGGACCAAAATGTCAAACGAGGATTGAAACCAATCTTTTCAAACTTCTCCTAATGATTTTGTCCATCCTCAAGATCTAAATGGAAGAAACACCTTCTTTGGAATCCTCATAGGACCAAAATTTCAAACGAGGAACAAAACCAATATTGTCAAGTCATGATTTGGTACATACTAAAGTTCCGAATGGAGGAAACTCTTCTTTGGGAATCCTCTTTGGTTCAACATGTCAAACGAGGATCCGAAGCAATCTTGTCAAACTTGTCGTCATGATTTGGTCGATCCTAAAGTTCCAAATGGAGGAAACTCTTCTTTAGAAATCCACTTTGGATCAAAATGTCAAACGAGGATCGGAAGCAATCTTGTCAAATTTGTCCTCATGATTTGGTCCATCCTAATGATCCAGATGGAGGAAACTCTTCTTTGGGAATCCTCTTTCTACCAAAATGTCAAACGAGGATAGGAACGAATCTTGTCAAAGTTGTCCTAACGAATTGGTCCATCCTAAAGATCCAATGGAGGAAACTCCTCTTTGGGAATCCTATTTGTACCAAAATGTCAAACGAGGATCGGAACGAATCTTGTCAAAGTTGTCCTCACGAATTGGTCCATCCTAAAGATCCAAATGGAGGAAACTCTTCTTTGGGAATCCACTTTGGATCAAAATGTCAAACAAGGATCAGAAGCAATCTTGTCAAACTTGTCCTCATGATTTGGTCCATCCTAAAGTTCCAAATGGAGGAAACTCTTCTTTGGGAATCCTCTTTCAACCAAATTGTCAAACAAGGATCAGAACCAATCTTGTCAAAGTTGTCCTCACGAATTGGTCCATCCAAAAGATCCAAATGGAGGAAACTCTTCTCTGGGAATCCTCTTTGGACAAAAATATCAAATGAGGATCTGAACAAATCTTTTTAAACTTGTCCTAATGAATTGATCCATTCTAAAGTTCCAAATGGAAGAAATTCTTCTTTGGGAATCCACTTTGGACCAAAATGTGAAACAAGGATCCAAACCAGTCTATTCAAACTTGTCCGAATGATTTGGTCCATCCTAAAGTTCCAAATGGAGGAAACTCTTCTTTAGGAATCCTCTTTGTACCAAAATGTCAAACGAGGATTATAATCAATCTTTTAAAACTTGTCCTCACGAATTGGTCCATCCTAAAGATCGAAATGGAGGAAACTCTTCTTTGGGAATCCTCTTTGGACCAAAATATCAAACGAGGATCGGAACCAATCTTTTTAATCTTGTCGTAATGATTTGGTCCATTCTAAAGTTCCAAATGGAGGAAATTCTTCTTTGTAAATATTCTTTGGACCAAAATGTGAAACGAGGATCGGAACCAGTCTTTTCAAACATGTCCAAATGATTTGGTCCTTCCTAAAGTTCCAAATTGAGGAAATTCTTCTTTGGGAATCCTATTTGGACCAAAATGTAAAACAAGGATCGGAATCAATCTTTTCAAACTTATCCTCATGATTTGGTCCATTCTAAATTTCCAAATGGAGAAAACTCTTATTTCGAAAACCACTTTGGATCAAAATGTTCATCCTAAAGTTCGAAACGGAGGAAATTCTTGTTTGCGATTCCTCTTTGGACCAAAATGTCAAACGAGGATCGGAACCAATCTTTTTAAACTTGTCCCAATGATTTGGTAAATCCTAAAGTTCCAAATTTAGGAAACTCTTCTTTGGGAATCCTCTTTGTACCAAAATGTCAAACGAAGATTATAATCAATCTTTTAAAACATGTCCTCATGAATTGGTCCATCCTAAACATCCAAATGGAGGAAACTCTTCTTTGGTAATCCTCTTGGGACCAAAATATCAAAAGAGGATCGGAACCAATCTTTTTAAACTTGTCGTAATGATTTGGTCCATTCTAAAGTTCCAAATGGATGAAATTCTTCTTTGGACCAAAATATGAAATGATGATCGGAACCAGTCTTTTCAAACAAGTCCGAATGATTTGGTCCTTCCTAAAGTTCAAAATGTAGGAAAACACTTGTTTGAAAATCCTATTTGGACCAAAATGTCAAACGAGGATCGGAATCAATATTTTCAAACTTGTCCTCATGATTTAGTCCATCCTAAATTTCCAAATGGAGGAAACTCTTCTTTGGGAAACCTCTTTGGACCAAAATGTCCATCCTAAAGTTCTAAATGGAGGAAATTGTGGTTCGCGAATCCTTTTTGGACCAAAATGTCAAACGAGGATCGGAACCAATCTTTTTAAACTTGTCCCAATGATTTGGTCCATCCTAAAGTTCCAAATGGAAGATAGTCATCTTTGGGAATCCTCTTTGGACCAAAATGTCAAACACGGATCAGAACCAATCTTTTCTAACTTGTCATCATGATTTGCTCAATGCTAAAGTTTCAAATGAAGGAAACTCTTCTTTACGAATCCTCATTGGACCAGAATGTCAAACGAGGATCGGAACCAATCTTTTCAAAATTGTCCCAAAGATTTGGTCAATCCTAAAGTTTCCAATGGAGAAAACTCTGCTTTGGGAATCCTCTTTGGACCAAAATGTCAAACGAGGATCGCAACCAATCTTTTCAAAGTTGTCCTCATGATTTGGTCCATCCTAAATTACCAAATGGAGGAAACTCTTCTTTGGGAATCCTCTTTGATCTAAAATGTCGAACGTCAAGGTTGTCGTCATGGTTTGGTCCATCCTAAAATTCCAAATAGAGGAAACTCTTCTTTAGGAATCCACTTTGGATCAAAATGTCAAATAAGGATCGAAAGCAATCTTGTCAAACTTGTCCTCATGATTTGGTTCAATCTAAAGATCCAAATGGAGGAAACTCTTCTTTGGGAATCCTCTTTGGACCAAAATGTCAAACGAGGATCGGAACCAATCTTTTCAAACTTGTCTTAATGATTGGTCCATCCTAAAGATCCAAATGGAATAACCTCTTCTTTGGGAATCATCTTTGGACCAAAATGACAAACAAGGATCGGAATCAATCTTATCAAAGTTGTCCTCATGATTTGGTCTATCCTAAAGTTCCAAATGGAGAAAATCTCCTTTGGGAATCTTCTTTGGACAATAATGTCAATCGTCAAAGTTGTCCTCATAATTTGGTCCATCCTAAAGTTCCAAATGGAGGAAACTTTTCTTCGGAAATCCTATTTGGACCAAAATGTCAAACTAAGATTGGAACCAATCTTGTCAATCTTGTCCTAATGATTTTGGCCTCATGATTTGGTCCATCCTGAAGTTCCAAATGGTAGAAACTCTTCTGTGGGAATCCTCTTTGAACCAAAATGTGAAACGAGGTTCCCAACGAAACTTGTCAAAGTTGTCCTCACGAATTGGTCCATTCTAAAGATCTAAATGGAGGAAACTCTTCTTTGGGAATCCTCTTTGGACCAAAATGTCAAACGAGGATCGGAACCAATCTTTTCAAACTTGTCCCAATGATTTGGTCCATCCTAGAGATCCAAATGGACAAAACTCTTCTTTGGGAATCCTTTTTGGACCAAAATATCAAACGAGGATCGGAACCAATCTTTTCAAACTTTTCCGAATGAGTTGGTCCATCCTTAAGTTTCAAATGGAGAAAACTCTTCTTTGGGAATCCTCTTTGGACCTCAATGTCAAACGTGGATCGGAACAAATCTTTTCAAACTTGTCCTAATGATTTTGTCCATCCTAAAGTTCAAAATGGAGGAAACTTTTCTTTGGGAATCCTCTTTGGACCAAAATATCAAACGAGGATCAGAACTAATCTTGTCAAAATGGTCATTATTTTGTCCATTCTAAAGTTCCAAATGGAGGAAACTCTTCTTTGTAAATTCTCTTTGGACCAAAATATCAAACGAGGATCGTAACCAATCTTTTCAAACTTGCGCTAATGATTTGGGCCAACCTAAAGTTCCAAATGGAGGAAACTCTTCTTTGGGAGTCCACTTTGGACCAAAATGTCGAACAAGGAATGGAACCAATCTTTTCAATCTTGTCCCAATGATTTGGTCCAACTTAAAGTTCTAAATGGAAGAAACTCTTCTTTGTTAATCCTCTTTGGACCAAAATGTCCAACGAGGATTGGAACCAATTTTGTCAAACTTATCCTAATGATTTGGCCCATCCTAAAGTTCCAAATGGAGGAAACTCTTCTTTGGGAATCCTCTTTGGTCAAAAATGTCAAACGAGGATAGGAACCAATATTTTCAAAGTTGTCCTAATGATTTTGTACATCCTAAAGTTCCAAATGGAGGAAACTCTTCTTTGGGAATCCTCTTTGGACCAAAATGTCATACGAGGATCGGAACAAATCTTTTCAAACTTGTCCTAATGATTTTGTACATCCTAAAGTTCCAAAAGGAGGAAACTCTTTGTTGGGAATCCTCTTTGGACCAAAATATCAAACGAGGATAGGAATCAATCTTTTCAAACATGACCTCATAATTTGGTCCATCCTAAAGTTCCAAATTGAGGAAACTCTTCTTTGGGTATCCTCTTTCAATCAAAATGTCAAACTAGGATCGGAAACAATCTTGTCAAACTTGACCTACTGATTTTGGCCTCATGATTTGGTCCATCCTAAATTCCAAATGGAGGAAACTTTTCTTTGGGAAACCTCTTTGAATCAAAATGTCAAACGAGGATCAGAACCAATCTTGTCAAAGTTGTCCTCAAGAATTGGTTCATCCTAAAGATCCAAATGGAGGAAACTCTTCTTTGGGAATCCTCTTTGGATTAAAATGTCAAACGAAGATCGGAAACCACAAAAGGCACCTAATTCTCTTCGTTGTTGTCCTTCATTATTTTTGAGTTTGTTATGAAGCTTGTAGTCTGTACAAAGTCTTAATCCCTCATTAATGATATAAGAGATTAATTCTCCATATGTTAATGTATCGTAATGAATATCTCATTGAAATATATCTCTTAATCTTAGGCGAATTTATCCGTAAATAATTTTGGTGAACCGACTACAAATCGTTCTTTCCAATAAGAACTATTGCAATCAGCTCTAATGAATAATTTTGAAAGGAATATATCTTTATACCATCGAAAATCTTGCATGGTATTGCATCTTAAATTGAGAAGAACTTCAGAGGATCTAACTTGGAATTGGCTTGGGGCTCGTACGAAATGTTTAGTAATTGCGAATAATAATCTCGCAACCGCATCTTGAGTATGACTTATTTGAGTTCCATCAGGTTCAGTTTTAACTTAAGAAAGGATACACTTTCGTTCATGTTCAGTAAGAAAATGATCCCACAAACCTTTAAGTTGTCTAGTAAATCCAGAAACTAAAAGTATAGCAGTTTGGTGATCACTTTGTCTTTGAGTTTTGAAAGCTGTAGCAGCCATTGCCATCTCATGGATTAAATTTATTATTTGATGTTCCGTACATCCATCTATATTCAATTCATGGACAGATTTACCATCATTACAGGCTTGAGTTAATTTATGTCTTTCCTCATGTTGCATATCAAGAGGCGAGGGTTGTGGATAAAAATTACGTGTTTTTGGATATCTTGGATTTGATATTCTTTGAATTTCTAAATCTTGAGAGGTAGAAGGTTGAACAAGTGCCATAGATTGAAACTGTTTTTCAAGTAGATCAATTTCACCCTCACTACTTTCTTGGAGTACATTAATATTTTGAATAGGTTGTTTTGACTTAGAAGATGTAGTCATACCGATTGACAAAGTTTCCAATTTTTTGTCAATTTCTTTCATCATATCTTCTTGATCATACGATAAACGTATGTTTTTGATATCTTGATCAGACATAATAGATGGATTGAAGAAAGGTGTTGATTTATTAATGGGTTAAGGTCTCTCTCTATTGTAATTAGTTGATAAAGGATGTTGGGTTAATTTGGTTTCAATTCTATCAACTTGTTCTAAAATTGTAGATAGAATTTTATTTGAAAAATTATTTTGAAATTGAAGACTTTGTATGTCTTTTAAGGAAAATGATTTTGAATCAACAGTTATCATTTTGAATGGTGAGGCTTTTACTTCAATATTTTGAGAATTCTTAAATTTAATATCTTCAAGAGGCGGATGAGTTGCTTTAATTTGAGTATCATTGCTTGTTTACCAAATTGGTTGTTCTTTGAGTACATTTATTGATTTTTATTGAGTACGATTTTTAAACCATTGGAAAAAATAAATATTTTCTCCCAAATATTCCATTATTGAGTACCATTCGTCTCAAAGCTTATTTCGTTTGTCCTCTCTAAAAAGACGAAAAAATGATTCACGAAGAGGAGTATTTTTGCTTGAATTAAAGTCTTGATTCAATAAGTCTTTGTTAATTTTAAAAGGTTGAGAAATAACATTTAACTGATTCATCTCAGTATGTGTTGGAGATAAATTTTGTTCTTCAGATGGTGTTTCTCTTTCATAATAAACTTGTAACGTCCCGTTATTTTGTGATAAATTTTATTTATTTATTTATTTATTTTAATTTAATTCAAGTAATTAAGTTCATTTATTTATTATTAAATTAGAAATTTACAATTTATTTCATTTTAATTCATTTTAATGGCTTTATTTATTTAATTACGTTTTAATGGTGTTAATAATTATTAACGGGCCAATTAATAATTATTAATCACCATTGGGTTAGTTTGAGATGTTCGGGATTCGTTTTAAGCCAAAAGTCTTAAAAAGGGCAAAATCGTAATTTCCAACTTCCTAAATATCTATTTACTATTTGTCATCTTCTTTAAATGAGTCATTGACTCATTTTTGACCAAAACATCACCATTTTCTTCTCCAAACCCGAGCAACAAAGGGAAGAAAAGAGAAGAGGAAGAAACGGTCGCCCGGCCGTTTCTTGGCCGTTTTGCGTGATTTCGGATGCGTTGGAAAGCTCTGCCGAGACCTTTCTACCCATTCCACTCTTGGAACGTTTCCAACTCTCTAAGGTAAGCCCTAGATTTCGAATTCTCATTGAACTTCCATGGAAATTGATTCAAGCTTTTGTGTTCTTTCGATTTCTTGCCGTGAAACTCGGTGTTTGTCAATTCGGGAGTAGTTTTATGTGTTTTTGGAAACTATTTCATAACCCTAAAACCGAGTTTCAGTCGAAACCCTTTCCGTTTGAAATTTACCCTTTTGGGATTGAAAATGGGTTAGAAATTAATGAATGAATGTTTATTTAAATTCAATTCGGGAAAGGGATTAATGTTCAAAAACACTATTCATCGATACCCATTGAAATCGGGATTATCGAATTTGATTAAAACCAACTCAAAACGTATTTTGAATTGCCAAAAAGCCGAAAAACCAAACCCGAGACTCGTTTTTGATGATAGGGCCGTGGGCCTCTTTGTGGGTTTTATTGGGTTTTCGTTGCTTTGTATGTTTAGTAATTGTTTGAATGATAGTTGGTTTCGTTATTGATTGTTACGATGTAATTCGTTTGTAGGTGTTTTTGAACTTCGTGGTTGATCGCTCCTTCGAACTTAGGAGCTAAATCATCTTATTAATAAGGTGAGAATAGTTAGCATTTAAATTAAATATGGAAAGCAAACTAGTGTGATGGTTTGAGAGTTTGAAACTAAGATTAGAATCCGAACCTAAGATTAGAGGGTTGTGAGTTAGTGCCCTTAGGATTAAGAGTTAATCCTTTAAGTGAGAACTTAGAAATTCTCGAGAAAGACTTTGAATCTTAGAAGATTCTAACTTAGTTTCGTTATGAAACTAAGGTTGGATTATTTTGAAGTCAAAATGATCCAACTTGTAATTTAAAACGGTTAATAGAACCTCGGATTATTTGGAAGTATAGAATCCGGAGGACATAGGTTAATCGTTTAAATTATGATTCTAATCTTATTACTAATATCGGAGTTCGATCGTCATATTGTTCATTCGAGTTTCTCAGTTATTTTACTTTTTGTCATTTACTTTATGTCTTTACTTATGCCCATTTACCTTATGTGTAATTTAATTACTTTATCATTTACTTTACTTTATTTAATTGTACAAGCATATGCAAGCATATGCATAACATTTTGCACCATTATTTATTATACTACAACATCTCGCATCATTGAAAAGAGAAAAAGAAAAGAATGATAAGAATGAAAGGAACAGTGGATGAGTGGATTCCCACGTTACCTTCATGCATAAGGTGAATGATGGATGAGTGGATTCCCACATTACCTTCATCATGCATAAGGTTGAATGGTGGATGAGTGGATTCCCACATTACCTTCATGCATAAGGATAAGGGTGGATAGTTTGTAAAAATCCACATTACCTTCATTACATGCATAAATGGCAATTGCGTATCCTATGGATGTACTCATTACTTTTATGCATATGATAGATGAGAAAGAGAGTCGAGATGTTATATTTTTTTTGCAAAGTCATTTACTTTTCTTACTTTATGTTATAACAAGTTAAAGGATGAACAATTAGCCTAAGTGTGCTAATTAGTTTCATCAAATGGAAAATATGACTTAGAATGACCTAGACTTTGGAGAATGCTAGGAAGGATTGTGTCGGTTTATTGGACACAAATCGGAATGCGAGTTTGAGGTCTATATTTACTTTTTATGCTTATTATTCTCACTGGGCTTAGTTTGTTAGCTCATGATATTACAACCAATTTCAGGTAATGCCTTGGCTAGAGGTCGAGGAGGAGGAGGTGGTGCTGCGTGATCGAGGAATGCTGGCCTCGAGATGGACTTGTCTTTGTAAAGTTTGTGTAACACTTTTATAAATTTTTGAACACTTTGATGTTGTATATAGCTCATAAGAGCTTTTGATGTGATTTTTATGTGATGAAACATTTGAACTCCTGATTTGGACTTAAAGTCCATGAGATTTTGATTAGATTTGAAATTAGGTTGTAAACAGGTTTTCGGCATGCCAATTTTCAAACAAAACCACGCCAATTTTTCGTAAATTAAAAGACTTCCGCTGTTTTCTCTGAATTTAATTATTTAAAAATGACGGGTCGTCACAAAACTTGAGGAATTTCTCTTCCAAAATCAACTGCTTTGAGTTTTAATGGGAAATCTTTTAAAGTACTTGTTTCAGAAGAAGTACCGGGTTTATTTTTCATAAAGTCTTTAATTATTGGTTGTTTTAAGGATGGTTGAGAAAATTGAATATCCACACTTCCATCGGGCAGTTCAATTATTTGAGTTAATTTTGATTCTTGACGAGAGGGTTTAAAAGCCTCTTCTTATTTCCATCTAGGGCTATGAGTAATTTGTTCCCATTCTAAAAGTTTTGGAACATACGTAGTTGTATGTTGTGTGTTGGCTTCTATGAGTAAAGTTTTTCCTTTTGGTGAAGATTTCAAGGATTTTGGAGATAAATTAGTATGCATCAATTTGTAGTGTATTCTAAAAATAACTACAATTGAATGAGTCTCAAGTTCCCAATCCATATTTTTAACCTTAATATCTGCCATCAAGGATGATAGAATATTATAGTCAAATATTGAGACTGTAAAATTGGGATAGCAATTAAAATAAATTGGTCCTTTTTCATGGTTTGATTCTATAATTGATAAAAGAGAATTTGAGTAATTTTTGTGTCTCTTATCTCTTAAAGAGACAAGGATTGGATTATCAAGGCCTAAGCCATATAGAGGTTTTACCTCTAATTGGACTTGACCGATATGCAGAAATTTATATTTTTGCCTATGTTGTAAAATTGACCTTTTTGATAAAAGATAAATTGATTCATTTTCTTTATTAATTTGGATAGTATGTTTTGAAGTTTTGATACAATAATCTTGAGTAAAATCAAAAGTTCCTATTTGATAGATTGTTTCTGAATCTATTGTAGGAATATTCCAATTTTGGAGTTGTTCTTCAATTTTAGCTATTTGAAGTTCTTCAGTATTTTGAGTCATTAGTATGGGTGTTTCTTCATTAGAATTAACGTTCATATTTTCAGGGTCATCTAAATCTTGAGTAGAAGGAGAAGTTATACATGATTTTAAGAATAATGATCGAGGATATTTAGGAAGCATTTTATCAAAATACTTAGACATCCTAGAAAAACTATGAAAAAATGAACAAAAAGATGGATAGAAAGATTAAAGGTTACCTCCTTAAACTAATTGACTCCGCCGACAAGTTCACAATACGGGAACACCAAGCTTACCAACGGTCTCATGCCTCTCGCTATCGGGAACACCAGGTTTACCAACGCACTCAGCAAACTAACCGGAGTAATCTAAAAAGGTTTAAGAAAATTCAACTACTAATCCTCCTAGGGATAAGAAAGAAAAGAAAGGCTCTGATACCAAAATGGAACGGGCTTAGGAAAGATTAAGAGATAAAAACAAATTAGGATAAGATTAAAATTAAACTACTAAGTAAAACATATTAATTAAACGTAAAAATATATTAATTAAAAGTAAAATAAAAGAATTAAATATTGATCCAGAAAAATTAAAAACTAGCAAAACATAATTAAAACATTAATTAAAAGTACAAAATTAAAAGAGACAAGATTAACAAAAACAAGATTTTATTGATATTCAAAAAATTTACAAGACTCGTTCAACCTTAAACTTAGCACACCTATATTGTACAACCTAAGACTTATTTATAGTAAAATAATAGATTACATCAAACAGAGAGGACAGGCCCCCTGATCAATTTGCAACTTGAAGAAAAGACAAAATACATGGATAAAGACTAATGCCACATGTCACTTTGTATGTCGCCACATGTCATTTTGCATGTTGCCATGTGTCACCTTGCATGTCGCCACGTGTCACCGTGCATGTTGCCATGTGTTGACTAAGAAATTTACAGATTTACATGGATAGAAATTTACATGGTTTTTTTTTATTGGAGTACAAGTGTCATGAGTACAATTTTGTAGTCATTTTCAAAAATATGGATCATTGAGAAGGTCATCATCATCATGTTCTACTTCGTCAGATATGATGCTTGTAGTAGACTTTGTTGAAGAAATGAGTAATGTTTGTAGATCAGTTTCTGAAGTGGCTTTGGCCATTGCTGCTAAAATTTTTTATTTATGATTGAGAAATTCAGAATTTTTCTTTGCAGAAAAGTTTTGTAAATAAGGATTTTAAGAAAACCATTTTTTGATGTCAGATTTTGAAACATGCTGGTAGTTAAAACATTCCCACCAATTAATTTTGAAAATTCTGTAAAGTTGACGAATTCCTTGATGTTCTTGAATTTCGAAATTCCAACAAAAAATCCATGGTATTTGAAAAGAAGTTGAAAATTGCATAATTGGAGAAAACGCATTTGTGAAAATATTTTGAGAATAATAAAAATAAGATTCTTGAATCGGTATTGGAAAAATATCCTCAGTAAGACCGAAGATATTCCACCAAGTTTTGAACCATAGTGGAAAATAATGATGTGAAGCATTTTTGTCGAAGGAATGAACCAAGAGTGGTCAAAATTTCGAAACCAAAATACTGCATACCAGGCTTTTTGGTAATCAAGATATGAATAAGAAGGTGGATTAAAAGGTTTGGAAAATGTTTTATGAGTATAAATATCTTGGTTCCATTTTAATGGAGTAAGGACTTTGAGAATTTTAATTTTGGAATGCGATATACGATTGGAATCATTTTTGTCTTTGATATGAGTAATTTCAGCTGAATTTGAATCAACCAAAATAAATTCATAAAAAAGACGATTTTTATTAAGATTATCTGAAATAAAATAAAAATCTTTTGGGAATATTTTTTGAATAATTTCACGAATATGATTGGATTCATATTCTTGTTCAATATAGCCAACGGATAAAGGGTTTTTTTTTTAAAGTAACCTTTTATTTCAGGTTTTAGAACAAATTTTGGAGCTGAAGAAACGGCCTGAGAAAAAGTGGTAGGAGTAGAAGACTCCCTTTGTTGAGAAGAAGAAGGGATGGATGACCCCATTTTTTAGACAAAAGGTCTCTCGAATGGAGAACCTAAAACTGCAAACTTGTTACTAGATCCAATATTTTTAGATTTGGATCTTGTAACTATATGGAAATCTTCCATTGAGTTGATTATCAACTGTTTGAGGTGCTGGAGACTTTCCTTTTTGTTTTTGAGAAGGAGAAGGAAAAACAACACTCTTTTTCTTGTCACTCATATTTTTCTTATCATTCATTTTTTCTCTAAGCTTTTCAAACTAAGAAATTCTCGTGAAAGATAATCAGCAAGAGGATTTTGAGTCCCTTTTATAGGCATAATTTTGAAATCAAAGCATGACAAAATAGCTTGCCACCTGGGAAATATTTGTTTTGACACCAAATTTTTAACATCTTTTTCTAAAACAAATTTGAAGCTTTTGAGTCGGTTCAATTAAAAATTCTTTATTAATTAACTCACTTTGAAATTTTTGAACACAAAGTACAATTGAAAGAATTTCCTTTTTAATTGTTGAATAATTCTTTTGATTAGTAGTCCAAATACCTGAATGGTATTTGACAATTGATTCTTTCCCATCTACTTCCCGTTTGAGGATACCGCCACATCCTAAATATAAAGCATCGGTTTCTACTACGAGTTTTGCTTGAGGATTAATAAGATGTAGACAAGGAATTGTTTTGACTAAAGACTTGACCTTTTGAATTGTTTGGGTATTAGTATCATTCCATGGAGTAGGATTTTTCCTAAGTCTTTGGAATAGAGGTGCACAAACTAGTCTAAGATTTGGAATAAAATCTGAGACATAATTGAGACATCCTAAAACTCTTTGTAATTGAGTCTTATCAGTAATTTGGTCAGGGAATTTATCTGCAAATTCTATAGATCTTTGAATTGGCTTAATTTGACCTTGATTAATTCATATCCTAAAAATCTAATTTGAGTTTGGAATAATTTAATTTTGGGTAATGAGACAACTAAACCATTTCGTTTAATGATTTCATAAAAAATATTGAGATGTTTAAAATGTTGGCTTATATCATTAGAAAATACCAAGACATCATCTATATAGACAATAGTGAAATTTTGGTATGGATTGAATATGTTATTCATTATTTTTTGAAATTCGGAAGGAGCATTTTTTAATCCAAATTGCATAATATTCCATTCGTATTGTCCAAATGGAACATTAAATGCAGTTTTATATCTATCTTCCGGGGCAACTTGAATTTGCCAAAATCCAGATTTCATATCAAATTTTAAGAATATTTTTGTATTTTGAATCCTTTTAAGTAAATCTTGTTTGTTTGGAATCGGGTACCTGATCCATTCAAGTACTTTATTTAAAGGTTTATAATTAATTACAAGTCTTGGAACTCCTCGTTCCTTTTCAGCTTGATTATTGACGTAAAAAGCCGCATAAGACCATGAGCTTTTACTTGGGCTTATTAATCCTTTTTGCAATAAATCATTAATTTCTTGTTTACAAAATTTGAGTAAATTCATTATTCATTTGGATGGGTCTTGCCGGGTTGGAATTTTTATTTCATCAAAATCTTTTATATAAGGAAGTCTAACAATATGACTTTTCCGTTCCCAAAGAGCATTAGGAATGGTAGAACATATCTCTTTTTCAATCATTGTTTTAAATTGAGTAATCTTTTCTTGATTTTTTGGATCATTTAATTATTCTTCAATTCTTTTGTAGTCTATTTCTTCTTTAAGGAATTGTATTTGTTTTTCTTTATTTTGAATTTGGTTTATAGATTTATATATTGAAGAATTTTGAAGCATTCTAACATCATAAGTATTTATTTGATTAAGAAAATTGAAATGTATTTTTTGATCAAGTATCTTTCTAGTAATTCCTCTATCTGAGACGGAGAATGGGTAAATTTGGGTGAGAAAAGGTGTACCCAAAATTATCTCATTTTGTAAATCTTTAACTAGAATAAAGGTATTTTTAAAACAAAAGTTTTGATTACAAATGTGTACATTAGAAAGTTTATAATTAATATTGAGTCTTTGACCATTGGCTCCACACAAATGTTCAGTTGTTTTTTCAAAATATTTTGTTGGTACCAATCCCTCTTGGATGCAATTTTGATCCGCTCCGAACTCAATTAGTACTTTGGAAGTGATTTTATATTCATTATTAATAACATGAGTAATTAGAGAATACCATTTTTGAATTTGTACTTGATTAATTAAATTTATAAACTGTTGAGCAGGTAAATTTCTAGCTTCATTATCGATGCCAATGTTTTGAGTATTTAAGTTTGAAGTTGAGGGGACATATTTGAATTAATACCATGAATCAGTTCTCTGAGTGTAATTAATTCAAATTTCATACCAGCTTGTTCATCAAAAATTTGAGATTCATTTTGTTTTATGTGATTGATGTCTTTTTTAAGGTTGTGGACTTCATATTGTAAATCTTGAATTGTTGTAGGTTTTGTCGGAGTATTAAATCTTGAAAACATTTCTTGGATGTCATATGGGACAAAGTTTTCATTAGACAAAGTTTTGGATTCTTTTTCATCTTTTTGGGATATTAGATTTTTTAGTTTCAGTAAGTAATCCTTTTGAATTTCTGTGTTATCAATTTTGTTAATAATTTCAAACATAAATTCTTGTTCTTTAGAAATTACATTAATTGTATTTTGACAATTACAAACTTTTGTTTTCTTTTTATCAGAAGTTGATGATGTCATATTTTCTTGTTCGTCCAGTGTGATACTTTCAAAGGATTCTTCCTCAGAAGATGAGCTTGAGTCAGAATTAATCAAATTAAGAAGTTTATTCTTAATATCATTATCAATTTTGAGGTTATTGATCTTTTTCTTCATAGGACATTTATTGGCATAATGTCCCTTAGATTTACATTTATAGCATTGAACATCTTTAATATTTCTTGAATATTTTTTGGAATGTCTTTTTGGTTTGGAGTAATATTTTTGTTGATAAGAACCTCTTGATTGAGAATATCTAGAGGACTTTCTTGAGTTACTATTAGATGATTTCCTTTGGGATCTCTGAAATCTTTTTCTTTTTATGGCAAAAGAAGGAGCTTGGATTTTCCCATAGCCATATTGATCACAAAAGGCACCTAATTCTCTTCGTTGTTGTCCTACATTATTTTTGAGTTTGTTATGAAGCTTGTAGTCAGTACAAAGTCTTAATCTCTCATTAATGATATAAGAGATTAATTCTCCATAAGTTAATGTATCGCAATGAATATCTCCTTGAAATATATCTCTTAATATTTGGCGAATTTTATCCGCAAATAATTTTGGTAAACCGGCTACAAATCGTTCTTTCCAATAAGAACTATTGCAACCAGCTCTAATGAATAATTTTGAAAGGAATATATCTTTATACCATCGAAAATCTTGCATGGTATTGCATCTTAAATTGAGAAGAATTTCAGAGGATCTATCTTGGAATTGGCTTTGGTCTCCTCCGAAATGTTTAGTAATTGCAAACAATAATGTCGCAACCGCATCTTGAGTATGACTTATTTGAATTCCATCAGTTTCAGTTTTAACTTGAGAAAGGATAAACTTTCGTTCATGTTCAGTAAGAAAATGATCTCACCAACCTTTAAGTTGTCCAGTAAATCCAGAAACTAAAAGTATAGCAGTTTGGTGATCACTTTGTCTTTGAGTTTTGAAAGCTGTGGCAGCCATTGCCATCTCTGAAGGAACTATTTACTAAATTAGCGGAAATTCTTTAGTAAATTAATTAATCTTAATTACTGATTCGTTAATAACATGCAATTTTGATCAAACCTTAAACTAGAATTATAAGGTTTTCGAAAAACTTACATTGTAGATTTATGGAGAATCGGTTGGGGTTTTCTTTACACCATCAATCCACTTCACCAAGCCTTCTATGCTATATCCCGATCACAAACCAACCCGACTTGTGGGAATCGAACCGGAAGAACAAAAGAATAAGAAGAAAAATTCTTCTTATTTTTTTATGCCAAAATTGGCAATGGGAAGGCAAAGGAGAGAGCCTTTTGATAAATTTCAAAGTATATAATATGAGCACCCAATGGTCATATTTATAAGAAAAATAAAAGTTTGTTTCCTAATCAAATTAGGATTCTTATTTCTTTTAATTTAAATAATCAAAATTATTTAAATAAAATAAAAAAAAAATAAAAAAAGAAAAGGAAAGTGGCGTCAGTCCACTTTTTAAAAAAAACTTTTTAAATGTCAAAGTAGCGTGAGCTACTTTTCCTTTTCCTTTTCCTTTTTTTTTTAATTTATTTTATAATTTAATCTTTATCTTTTATATATATTTAAATTTTGAAAAAATTCAAATAATCTTTTCAATTTAAATACACATTTCCTAAAATTCTCTTAATCAATTAATATTGAATCAAATTCATTTAATTAATTATTTTAGGTAAAATACTTATTTGTTTCGTAAAAAAAATATATTTAATTCTCTCCTTTTAATATTAAATTAAATAAACTCATTATTTAATTAATAATATTCATTATTAATTTCTATTTAAATAAACTCATTATTTAAATAATTAATAATGTTAATATTAATTTTCATTTAAATAAACATTTTATTTAAACAATTAATATATCCCTTTATTTAAGTAATTTAATTACTTAAATATAATTCTTTCTTCCTAGTTAAATTAATAACTTGGTTAGTTACAATGATGTATGGGCTAGCACAGGGACCTGATGGACCTATAGATCATGGGCTCCAATAATTATTGATTTATTAATTAAACTCATTAATTAATTAATCATAATTATTAACTTAGGGTAATTCCACTATAAACCCTAAGTTGAACTCCCCTCACTATAGATGGGTTATGTCCATTTGTTATTAAGTTTGTTTTGACATATCCTTCACGTGGTAATCTCATAATTACAACCTGGGTCAAAATTACCGTTTTACCCTTGTAATTATCTCTTTTATCCTTGTGTACCCGATCATTCTCTAATGAACATTTTTCTATAGTTTTCAAGTATAGAATGATCCTTCTCGGGCCAGTGAGAAGGTGAGGCCTCATGTTCAAGTATCGAATCATTACAACAAGGGAGATACCTAAAGTTCCTAAGTTAGAATAGTGTCGCACTAACACTTTCATTTGTTTTAGGAAAGTTATGAATGCCATCTTGTATAGAAATGTTACCAAGCACTATTTTAGTCATTTCCCCAAAACGGGAGTTTATCGAGTGTATCAACAGATCACCCTCAACTATGTGAATCAAAGAAAAAGACTTCATTAATGTGAGTTCACAACATACTCAGGATTGAGACGTATCAATCTTAATAACGTAAATTTGATATTATAAGTCATTTCCTATCAACGGTGTTATTTAGGAATCGATTTATTATCTTGGTGCAGTCTTATATAAACTCATTACATATGATGTTTCCACTTGCATCTACATCATGCTAATGATTTGGATCAAATCAGTGAACAACATCAACAATGATACCAAAATAAGGTTTCCTAACCGTATTAGTTTACTGTAGACTATTTGAGTTACTATCTTGGACTAGATCCACTTTATATCTCATAGTAGTCAAGATTACAGAATTAGTAACTCTGGAATTTTCTATTAATGTTTGAATATTTAACGAATATCAACATATAATAAATTCCACAAAATTCACTAAAATAATACTTTTATTTATTCATAAAATATTATATTACAAATTACGAATTCTAGGGCATAAATCCCAACAATCTCATGGATTAAATTTATTATTTGATGTTCCGTACATCCATCTATATCCATTCATGGACAGATTTACCATCATAACAGGCTTGAGTTAATTTATGTCTTTCTTCATGTTGCATATCAGGAGGCGAGGGTTGTGGATAAAAATTACGTGTTTTTTGATATATTGGATTTGATATTCTTTGAATTTCCAAATCTTGAGAGGTAGAAGGTTGATCAATTGCCATATCTTGAAACTGTTTTTCAAGTAGATCAATTTCATCCTCACTACTTCCTTGGAGTACATTAATATTTTGAATAGGTTGTTTTGACTTAGAAGATGTAGTCATACCGATTGACAAATTTTCCAATTTTTTGTCAATTTCTTTCATCATATCTTCTTGATCATACGATAAACGTGTGTTTTTGATATCTTGATCAGACATAACAGATGGATTGAAGAAAGGTGTTGATTTATATGTAAAGGTCTCTCTCTATTGTAATTAGTTGATAAAGGATGTTGGTTTAATTTGGTTTCAATTCTATCAACTTGTTCTGAAATTGTAGATAGAATTTTATTTGAAAAATTATTTTGAAGTTGAAGACTTTGTATGTCTTTTAAGGAAAATGATTTTGAATCATCAGTTATCATTTTGAATGGTGAGGCTTTTACTTCAATATTTTGAGAATTTTTAAATTTAATATCTTCAAGAGGAGGATGAGTTACTTTAATTTGAGTATCATTGCTTGTGTACCAAATTGGTTGTTCTTTGAGTACATTTATTGATTTATATTGAGTACGATTTTTAAACCATTGGAAAAAATAAATATTTTCTCCCAAATATTCCATTATTGAGTATCATTCGTCTCGAAGCTTATTTCGTTCGTCCTCTCTAAAAAGATGAAAAAATGATTCACGAAGAGGAGTATTTTTGCTTGAATTAAAGTATTGATTCAATAAGTCTTTGTTAATTTTAAAAGGTTGAGAAATAACATTTAACTGATTCATCTCAGTATGTGTTGGAGATAAATTTTATTCTTCAGATGGTGTTTCTCTTTCATAATAAACTTGAGGAATTTCTCTTCCAAAATCAACTTATTTGAGTTTTAATGGGAAATCTTTTAAAGTACTTGTTTCAGAAGAAGTACCGGGTTTATTTTTCATAAAGTCTTTAATTATTTGGTTGTTTTAAGGATGGTTGAGAAAATTGAATATCCACATTTCCATCGGGATGTTCAATTATTTGAGATAATTTTGATTCTTCGACAGAGGGTTTAAAAGCCTCTTCTAATTTCCATCTAGGGCTATGAGTAATTTGTTCCCATTCTAAAAGTTTTGGAACATACGTAGTTGTATGTTGTGTGTTGGCTTCTATGAGTAAAGTTTTTCCTTTTGGTGTAGATTTCAAGGATTTTGGAGATAAATTAGTATGAATCAATTTGTAGAGGATTCCAAAAGAAGAGTTTCCTCGATTTGGATCTTAGGATGGACGAAATCACGAGGAAAACTTTGACAAGATAGGTTCTGATCCTTGTTTGATCTTTTGGTCCATAAAGGATTCCCAAAGAAGACTTTCCTCCATTTGGAATATTAGGATGGACTAAATCATGAAGACAACATTGACGTTCGACATTTTGGCCGAAAGAGAATTCCCAAGGAAGTGTTTATTCCATTTTAAACTATAGGATGAACAAAATCAGTAGGACAAGTTTGAAAAGATCGGTTCCGATCCTCGTTTCACATTTTGGCTCAAAGAAGATTCCCAAAGAAGAGTTTCCTCAATTTGAAACTTTAAGGTGGACCAAATCATGAGGACAACTTTGACGTTCCGCATTTTGGTCCAAAGAGGATTCACAAAGAAGAGTTTACTCCATTTTGAACTTTAGGATGGACCAAATCATGAAGACAACTTTAACAAGATTGGTTCGATTCTCGTTTGACATTTTCGTCCAAAGAGGATTCCTAAAGAAGAGTTATATCTATTTGGAACTTTAGGATGGACCAAATCATGAGGACAATTTTGACGTTCGAATTCTTGTCCAAAGAGGAATCCCAAAGAAGAGTTTCCTCCATTTGGATCTTTAGGATAGACCAAATCATGAGGACAACTTTGACGTTTGGCATTTTGGTCCAAAGAGGATTCACAAAGAAGAGTTTCCTCCATTTGGAACTTTTGGATGAACCAAATCATGAGGACAACTTTGACAAGATTGGTTCCAATTCTCGTTTGACATTTTGGTCCAAAGAGGATTTGGAAAGAACAGTTTCCTTCATTTGGATCTGTTGGATGGACCAAATCAGGAGGACAACTTTAACGTTGGAGATTTTGGTCAAAAGATGATTCCCACAGAAGAGTTTCCTCCATTTGGATCTTTAGGATGTACCATATCATGAGGCCAAGTTTTACGTTCGACATATGAGTCCAAAGAGGATTCCAAAAGAAGAGCTTCCTAGATTTGGATCTTTAGGATGGACCAAATCACGAGGTCAATTTAGACAAGATTGGTTTCGATCCTCGTTTAATCTTTTGGTCCATAAAGGATTCCTAAAGAAGAGTTTAATCCATTTGGAACATTAGGATGGACCAGATCATGAGGACAACATTGACGTTCGACATTTTGGTCGAAAGAGAATTCCCAAGGAAGTGTTTCCTCCATTTGAACTTTAGGATGAACCAAATCAGTAGGATAAGTTTAAAAAAATCGGTTCCGATCCTCGTTTCACATTTTGTTCCAAAGAGGATTCCCAAAAGAAGAGTTTCCTCCATTTGGAACTTAAAGATGGAACAAATCATAAGGACAACTTTGACGTTCGGCATTTTGGTCCATAAAGGATTCCCAAAGAAGAGTTTCCTCCATTTGGAACATTAGGATGGACTAAATCATGAGGACAACTTTGACGTTCGACAATTTGGTCCAAACAGGATTCCCAAGGAATTAGAGTTTCCTCCATTTGGATCTTTAAGATGGACCAAATCATGAGGATAATTTTGGCATTTGGCATTTTGGTCCAAAGAGGATTCCCAAACAAGAGTTTCCTCCATTAGGAAGTTTAGAATGGACCAAATCATGAGGATAACTTTGACAAGATTGATTCCGATTCTCATTTGACATTTTGGTCAAAAGAGGATTCGAAAAGAAGAGTTTCCTTCATTTGGATCATTTGGATGGACCAAATCATGAGGACAACTTTAACGTTGGAGATTTTGGTCAAAAGAGGATTTCCAAAGAAGAGTTTTCTCCATTTGGATCTTTAGGATGGACCAAATAATGAGCACAACTTTTACGTTCGAAATTTTGGTCCAAAGAAGATTTCCAAAGAAGTGTTTCCTCCATTTGGATCTTTAGGATGGACCAAATCATGAGCACAACTTTTACGTTCGAAATTTTGGTCCAAAGAAGTTTACCGAAAAAGAGTTTCCTCCAATTGGATCTTTAAGATGGACCAAATCATAAGGATAATTTTGGCGTTTGGCATTTGGGTTCAAAGAGGATTCGCAAAGAAGAGTTTCCTCCATGAGGAACTTTAGAATGGACCAAATCATAAGGATAACTTTGACAAGATTGGTTCTGATTCTTGTTTGACATTTTGGTTCAAAGAGGATTCGGAAAGAAGAGTTTCCTTCATTTGGATCTTTTGGTTGAACCAAATCATGAGCATAACTTTAACGTTGGAGATTTTTGTCAAAAGAGGATTCCCAAAGAAGAGTTTCCTCCATTTGGATCTTTAGGATGGACCAAATAATGAGGACAACTTTTACGTACGAAATTTTGGTCCAAAGAAGATTACTAAAAAAGAGTTTCCTCCAATTGGGTCTTTAGGATGGACCAAATCGGAATTTATGACACGGTTTGGACAGTAAGCAGAAGCATTAAATGCGGCAGTTACAAAAATGGGCAGTTTTGACAAACTTTTAATTCAGCCATTTTTGGGACTTTAAATTCGTGAAAATGAATGTGTAACTGATGGTTTATGACATATAACTGATATACTAACACATTCCAATCAGATATACACGAATTTCAAGGATCAAACTCAGAAAACCTCAAGAATTTGCAAGAAGAACAAACCTGTGCTCTTGAATGAAAAGCTCTTTTTTTTTTTCAAGATCAGAATGTGATCTTTAAGATAGAAACAAGATCAGAACGAAAAGATGAAGAAAAATTCATGCTTGGACAGAAACAAAAAGATAGGACAGAATTGAAAACAACAAGAATAGAAAAGGATAGATTGGATAAAACCTGTTCTAGAGATCGCCACAAAATCGTAACCGATGCTCTGATACCAAATGATAAGGCAAACTCAAATGTCAAGTTCAAACACCCTATGCTATTATACTTAGCATGAACCCTTGAAGCATGAATTCAAACCCTCCCTAACTATTCGATTTCAACCATAAGGAAAGGCTAGAAACAGATTGCCCTATGTGATCTAAAAATCATGAAACGGACAAACTTTTACGTTCCATCATCTCATGACTCGAAACACTCCACAAGTTGGTTGATCACTCCCCTCTTGAATGTTTCTAAACATGTAATCTAAAGCAAGATTACAAAGGGTTGAGGCTCAAGGCTCTCCATGTGCATAAAAATGCTACATTTCATTCATCATTCAAATCTGCTTTACAATGTCTAAAACAAAGCCGATTTATAGGCATAAAATACATGTAAATTTCGTTCATAATGATCCTCTATCAGCCCAATTAAGTCCCTAGCATGTAACTCTAATTGAAGCTTGTAAATGGTCATTAATGCTTGTCTTGGAGTTGCCTTAAGTTCCCTTGAATGAAGATTGAGTTGTCTTGAATGAAGCTTGGATTATCATCAATGCATCTTGAGTTGTTGTTAATGCATCTTAACTTGACTTGTAATAAATGAACTTGGGTTGCCATTAATGCAATTGAAGTGCATTTAATGCAAGTGTTCGTGAAGCTTGAATTCCTCAAATGCAAGGCTACATAATTCATATCAACTGGTTTGAAAAGATTGGTTCCAATCCCCGTTTGACATTTTGGAACTTTAGGATGGACCAAATCATGAAGACAAATTTGACGTTTTGTTTCAAAGAGGATTCTAAACGAAGAGTTTCCTCCATTTGGATCTTTAGGATGGACCAAATCATTAGGATAAGTTTGAAAAGATTTGTTCCGATCCTCGTTTGACATTTTTTTTTAAAGAGGATTCAAAAAGAAGAGTTTCCTCCATTTGAAACTTTAGGATGGACCAAATCATTAGGACAAGTTTGAAAAAATGGGTTCTGATCCTCGTTTGACATTTTGGTCCAAAGAAGATTCCCAAAGAAGAGTTTCCTCCATTTGGAACTATAGGATGGACCAAATCATGAGGACAACTTTGACGTTCTACATGTTGGTCCAAAGAGGATTCCCAAATAAGAGTTTTCTCCGATTGGTTCTTTAGGATGGACCTAATCATTAGGACAAGATTGAAAAGATTTGTGCCGATCCTCGTTTGACATTTTGGTCCAAAGAGGATTCCAAAAGAAGATTTTCCTCCATTTGGAACTTTAGGATGGACCAAATCGTTAGGACAAGTTTGAAAAAAAGGGTTCTGATCCTCGTTTGACATTTCCGTCCAAAGAGGATTCCCAAAGAAGACTTTCCTCCATTTGGAACTGTAGAATGGACCCAATCATGAGGACAACTTTGACGTTCTCCATTTTTGTTCAAAGAGACTTCCCAAAGAAGACTTTCCTCCATTTGCATCTATAGGATGGACCAAATCATGAGGATAACTTTGACGTTCGGCATGTTGGTCCAAAGAGGATTCGCAAAGAAGAGTTTCCTCCATTTGTAACTTTAGGATGGACCAAATCATGAGGAAAAGTTTGACTTTCGACATTTTGGTCCAAAGAGGATTACCAAAGAAGCGTTTCCTCCATTTGGATCTTTAAGATGGACCAAATCATAAGGATAATTTTGGCGTTTGGCATTTGGGTTCAAAGAGGATTCGCAAAGAAGAGTTTCCTCCATGAGGAACTTTAGAATGGACCAAATCATAAGGATAACTTTGACAAGATTGGTTCTGATTCTTGTTTGACATTTTGGTTCAAAGAGGATTCGGAAAGAAGAGTTTCCTTCATTTGGATCTTTTGGTTGAACCAAATCATGAGCATAACTTTAACGTTGGAGATTTTTGTCAAAAGAGGATTCCCAAAGAAGAGTTTCCTCCATTTGGATCTTTAGGATGGACCAAATAATGAGGACAACTTTTACGTACGAAATTTTGGTCCAAAGAAGATTACTAAAAAAGAGTTTCCTCCAATTGGGTCTTTAGGATGGACCAAATCATGAGGACAACTTTGACAAGATTGTTTCCGATGATCGTTTGTTAATTTGTCCATATAATATTCCCAAAGAAGAGTTTCCTCCATTTGAAACTTTAGGATCGACTAAATCACGAGGACAACTTTGACGTTCGACAATTTGGTGCAAAGAGAATTCCCATAAAAGTGTTTCCTCCATTTGAAACTGTAGGATGGACCAAATCATTAGGACGAGTTTGGAAAGATTGGTTCCGCTCCTCGTTTCACATTTTGGTCCAAAGAGGATTCCAAAAGAAGAGATTCCTCCAATATAAACTTTCGGATGGACAAAATCATTAAAACGGGCTTGAAAAGATTGGTTCCAATCCTTGTTTGACATTTTGGTCCAAAGAGGATTCCTAAAGAAGAGTTTCCTCATTTGGGAACTTTAGGATGGACAAAATCATGAAGAAAACTTTTACGTTCGACATTTTGGTCCAAAGAGGATTCCCAAAAAAGAGTTTCCTCCATTTGGATCATTAGGATGGACCAAATCATGAAGACAGACTTTGATAAGATTGGTTCCGATCCTTGTTTGATATTTTGGTTCATAAAGAATTCCTAAAGAAGAGTTTCCTCCATTTGGAACTTTAGGATGGATGATATCATGAGGACAACTTTGACGTTCGACAATTTGGTCGAATGAGAATTCATAGAGAAGTGTTTCCTCCATTTGGAACTTGAGGATGGACCAAATCATTAGGACAAGTTTGAAAAGATTGGTTCCGATCCTCAGTTGACATTTTGGTCCAAAGAGGATTCCCAAAGAAGAGTTTCCTCATTTTGGAGTTTTAGGATGGACCAAATTATGACGACAACTTTGACGTTCAACATTTTTGTCCAAAGAAGTTTACCAAAAAAGAGTTTCCTCCAATTGGATCTTTAGGATGGACCAAATCATGAGGACAACTTTGACAAGATTGTTTTCGATGCTCGTTTTGTTATTTTTGTCCATATAATATTCCCAAAGAAGAGTTTCCTCCATTTGGAAATTTAGGATCAACTAAATCACGAGGACAACTTTGACGTTCGACAATTTGGTGCAAAGAGAATTCCCATAGAAGTGTTTCCTCCATTTGGAACTTTAGGATGGACCAGATCATTAGGACGAGTTTGGAAAGATTGGTTCCGCTCCTCGTTTCACATTTTGGTCCAAAGAGGATTCCAAAAGAAGAGTTTCATATCATTTGGGAATCCTCTTTGGACCAAAATGTCAAACGAGGATCGGAACAAAGCATGTCAAAGTTGTCCTCATGATTTGGACCATCCTAAAGTTCCAAATTTAGCAAACTCTTCTTTAGGAATCCGCTTTGGACAAAAATTTGAAACGAGGATCGGAACCAATCTTTTCAAACTTGTCCTAATGATGTGATCCATCCTAAAGTTCCAAATGGAGGAAACTCTTCTTTGGGAATCCTTTTTGGACCAAAATGTCAAACGAGAATCATAACAAAGCTTGTCGAAATTGTCTTCATGATTTGGTCCATCCTAAAGTTCCAAATGGAGGAAACTCAGTTATCATTTGGTCAATCCTAAAGATCCAAACGGAGGAAACTCTTCTTTGGGAATCCTCTTTGGACCAAAATGTCAAACGAGGATCGGAACCAATCTTTTCAAACTTGTCCTGATGATTTGGTCCATCCTAAAGTTCTAAATGGAGTAAACTCTTCTTTGGGAATTTTCTTCGGACCTAATTGTCGAACGAGGATCGGAACCAATCTTGTCATAGTCGTCCTCATGACTTTGTCCATCCTAAAATTCCAATGTTAAACGAGGTTCGGAACCAATCTTGTCAAAGTTTTCCTCATGATTTGTTCCATCCTAAAGTTCCAAATGGAGGAAACTCTTCTTTGGGAATCCTCTTTAGACCAAATTGTTGAACACGGATCGGAACCAATCTTGTCAAAGTTGTCCTCATGATTTGATACATTCTAAAGTTAAAAATGGAGGAAACTCTTCTTTGGGAATCCACTTTGGACCAAAATGCCAAACGAGGATCAGAATCGATCTTTTCAAACAAGTCCTACTGATTTGGTCCATCCAAAAGGTTCAACAAGAGGAAACTTTTCTTCGCGAATTCTCTTTGGACAAAAATGTCGAACGTCAAAGTTGTCCTCATGATTTGGTCAGTTCTAACAATTCTAAATGGAGGAAACTCTTCTTTTGGAATCCTGTTAGGACCAAAATGTAGAACGTCAATGTTGTCCTCATGATTTGGTCCATTCTAAAGTTCCAAATGGAGGAAACTCTTCTTTGGGAATCCTCTTTCGGCCAAAATGTTAAACGAGGATTGGAACCAATCTTATCAAAGTTGTCCTCATGATTTGGTCCATTTTAAAGTTCCAAATGGAGGAAACTATTATTTGGGAATCCTCTTTGTACGAATGTATCAAACAAGGATCAGAACCAATCTTGTCAAACTTGTCCTCATGATTTGGTCCATCCTAAAGTTCTAAATGAAGGAAACTATTTTTTGGAAATCCTCTAGGGAGCAAAATTTCAAACGAGGATCGAAAGCAATCTTGTCATACTTGTCCTCGTTATTTGGTCCATCCTAAAGTTCCAATGTCAAACGAGGACCGGAACCAATCTTGTCAAAGTTTTCTTATGATTTTGTCCATCCTAATGTTCCAAATGGAGAAAACTCTTCATTTGGAATCCTCTTTAGAAATGTCGAACGAGGATCGAAACCAACCTTGTCAAATTTGTCCTCATGATTTGGTCCATTCTAAAGATCGAAACGGAGGAAACTCTTCTTTGGAATCCTCTTTGGACCAAAATGTCAAACAAGGATCGGAATCAATCTTCTCAAACTAGTCCTGTTGATTTGGTCCATCCTAAAGATCCAACGGGTGGAAACTCTTATTCGTGAATCCTCTTTGGACCAAAATGTCAAACTTCAAAGTCGTCCTCATGATTTGGTCCATCCTAAATGTCCAAATGGAAGAAACTCGTCTTTGGGAATCCTCTTTAGACCAAAATCTCAAACGAGGATCAGAACCAATCTTTTCAAACTTGTCCTCAAGATTTGGTCCATCCTAAAGTTCCAAATGGTAACTCTTCTTTGGGAATCCTCTTTGGACCAAAATTTCGAACGTTAAAGTTGTCCTAATGATTTGGTCCATCCTAAAGTTCCAAATGGAGGAAACTCTTCTTTACGAATCCTCTTTGGATTAAAATGTCAAACGAGGATCGGAACCAATCTTTTCAAGCTTATCCTAATGATTTGGTCCATTCTTAAGTTTCAAATGAAGGAAACTCTTCTTTGGGAATCCTCTTTGGACCAAAATGTCAAACGAGGATACCAATCTTGTTAAAGTTGTCCTCATGTTTTGGTCTATCCTGAAGATCCAAATGGAGGAAACTCTTCTTTGGGAATCCTCTTTGGACCAAAATGTCGAAAGTCCAAGTTGTCCTGATGATTTGGTCGATACTAAAGGTCTAAATGGAGGAAACTCTTCTTTGGAAATCTTCTTTGAACCAAAATGTCACACGAGGATCGGAACCAATTTTTTCAATGTTTTCCTCTTGATTTGGTAAAGTTCCAAATGGAGGATACTCTTCTTTGGGAATCCTCTTTGGACCAAAATGTCAAACGAGGATCGAAACCAATATCGTCAAACTTGTCCTCATGATTTGGCCCATCCTAAAGATCCAAATGAAGGAAACACTTCTTTGGGAATCCTCTTTGGACCAAAATGTCGGACAAGGATCGAACAAATCCAAAAACTTGTTTTAATTGAAAAGCATGTTTGAAAAACCAATCTTTTCAAAATTTTCCTCATGATTTGGTACATCTTAAAGTTCCAAAAGGAGAAAACTCTTATTTGGGATTCCTATTAGTACAAAAATATCAAACGAGGATCGGAACCAATCTTTTCAAACTTGTCCTCATGATTTGGTCTATCCAAAAGTTTCAAATGGAGGACCGGTTTGTTCATCTTGCATTCTTCTTGTAAACTCTAGAGGTTTTCTGAGTTTGATATTTGAAATTCGTGTATATCTGATTGTAATGTGTTATTATGTCAGTTATATATCATAAACCATCAGTTACACCTTCCTTTGCACGAATTTAAAGTCCCAAAAACGGCTAAATTAAAAGTTTTTCAAAAACTGTCCACTTTTGTAATTGCCGTATTTAATGCTGTTGTTTTGTGTCGAAATCCTTTCATAAATTCCGAATTTGCTTGTTTGTCCTGAATAGAAAATATTTATCATCTTGTTATCATTCAAATGTCAGAAGGGCTCAATGGTTGAAATCGATTAGTTAGGGAGGGTTTGAATTCATGTTTCAAGGGTTCATGCTAAGTATAATAGCATCGGGTGTTTGAACTTGACATTTGAGTTTGCCTTATCAAAGAGTTTCCTCCATTTGGATCTTTAGGATGGACCAAATAATTAGGATCTTTTGAAAAGATTGGTTCTGATCTTCATTTGACATTTTGGTCCAAAGAGGATTCGCAAAGAAGAGTTTCCTCCATTTGGATGTTTTGGAAGGACCAAATCATTGGGACAAGTTTGACAAGATTGGTTTCGATCCTCGTTTGACATTTTGGTCGAAAGAGGATTCCCAAAGAAGTGTTTCCTCCATTTGGATCTTTATGATGGACTAAATCATTAGGACAACTTTGACGTACGAAATTTTGGTCCAAAGAGGAGTCCCAAAGAAGAGTTTACTCCATTTGGAACATTTGGATGGACCAAATCGTGAAGACAAGTTTGACAAGATTGGTTCGGATCCTCGTTTGAGATTTTGGTCCAAAGAGGATTCCCAAAGAAGAGTTTCCTCAATTAGGAACTTTAGGATGGACCAAATCATGAGGACAACTTTGAAAAGATTTGTTTTTGAAACATGCTCTTCAATTACGAACAAGTTTTTTTGATTGGTTTGATCTTTGTTCGACATTTTGTTCCCAAGAGGATTCCCAAGTAAGAGTTCCTCAATTTGAATCTTTAGGATGGACCAAATCATGAGGAAAACTTTGACGTTCGACATTTTGGTCGAAATAGGATTCCCAAAGAAGAATTTCTTCCTTTTGGATCTTTAGGATGGACCAAATCATTAGGACAAGTTTGAAAAGATTGGTTCCAATCCTTGTTTGACATTTTGGTCCAAAGAGAATTCCCAAAGTTTGTTTCCTCCGTTGGGAACTTTATGATGGACCAAATCATGAGGACAACTTTGACAAGATTTGTTCCAAACCTCATTTGATATTTTGGTCCAAAGAGGATTACCAAAGAATAGTATCCTCCATTTGGAACTTTAAGATAGACCAAATCATTAGGACAAGTTTGAAAAGATTTTTTCCGATCCTTGTTTGACATTTTGGTCCAAAGTCGATTCCCAAAGAAGAGTTTCCTCCATTTGGAACTTTAGGATGGGCCTAATCTTGAGGACAACTTTGAAAAGCTTGGTTATAATCCTCGTTTGACATTTTGGTCCGAAGAGGATTCAAAAAGAAGAGTTTCCTCCATTTGAAACATTAGGATGGACCAAATCATTAGAATTAGTTTGAAAAGATTGGTTCCGATCCTCGTTGGATATTTTGGTCCAAAGAGGATTCCCAAAGAAGAGTTTCCTACATTTAGAATTATAGGATGGACCAAATCATGAGAACAACTTTGAAAAGATTGGTTTTTGAAACATGCTTTTCAATTACAAACAAGTTTTTGGATTGGTTCGATCCTTGTTAGTCATTTTGGTCCAAAGAGGATTCCCAAAGGAGAGTTTCCTCCATTTGGATCTTTAGGATGGACCAAATCATGAGGACAACTTTGACAAGATTTGTTCCGATCCTCGTTTGACATTTTGGTCCACAGAGGATTCCCAAAGATCGTTTCCTCCATTTAGAACTTTAGGATGGACCAAATCATGAGGAAAAGTTCGAAAAGATTGGTTCTAATCCTCGTTTGATAATTTGGTCCAAAGAGGATTCGCAAAGAAGAGTTTCCTCCATTTGGAACCTTTGGATGGACCAAATCATTACTACAAGTTTGACAAGATTGGTTTCCATCCTCGTTTGACATTTTGGTCCAAAGAGGATTCCCAAAGAAGAATTTCCTCCATTTGGATCTTTAGGATGGACCAAATCATTAGGACAACTTTGACGTTCAAAATTTTGTTCCAAAGAGGAGTCCGAAATAAGAGTTTCCTCCATTTGGAGCATTTGGACGAACCAAACCATGAGGACAAGTTTGACAAGATCGGTTTCGATCCTCGTTTGAGATTTTGGTCCAAAGAGGATTCCCAAAGAAGAGCTTCCTCCATTCGAAAATTTAGGATGGACCAAATCATGAGGACAACTTTGAAAAGATTGGTTTTTCAAACTTGCTCTTCAATTACAATTAAGTTTTTGGATTTGTTCGATCTTTGTTCGTCATTTTGGCAAAATAGGATTCCCAATGAAGAGTTTCCTCCATTTGGATCTTTAGGATGGACCAATTCATGAGAAAAAGTTTGACGTTCGACATTTTGGTCCAAATAGGATTCCCAAAGAAGAGTTTCCTCCCGTTGGATCTTTAGGATGGACCAAGTCATCAGGACAAGTTTGAAAAGATTGGTTCTGATCCTCATTTGACATTTTGGTCCAATGTGAATTCCTAAAGTTTGTTTCCTCCGTTTGGAACTTTTGGATGGACCAAATCATGAGGACAACTTTAACAAGATTGGTTCTGATCCTCGTTTGACATTTTTGTCCAAAGAGGATTCCGAAAGAAGAGTATCCTCCATTTGGACTTTTAGGATGAACGAAATCATTAGGACGACTTTGACAAGATTGGTTATGATCCTCGTTTGACATTTTGGTTCAAAGAGGCATGCCAAAGAAGAGTTTCCTCCATTTGGAACTTTAGGATGGACAAAATCATGAGGACAAGTTTGAAAAGATTGGTTCCGATCCTTCTTTGACATTTTGGTCCAAAGAGGATTCCCAAACATCGTTTCCTCCATATGGAACTTTAGGACGGACCAAATCATTTGGACAAGTTTTAAAAGATTGGTTCCGATCCTTGTTTGACATTTTGGTACAAAGTAGATTCCCAAAGAAGAGTTTCCTTCATTTGGAACTTTAGGATGGGCCAAATCTTGAGGAGAACTTAGAAAAGATTGGTTATGATCCTCGTTTGAAATTTTGGTCCAAAGAGGATTCGGAAAGAAGAGTTTCCTCCATTTGGAACTTTGGGATGGACCACATCATTAGAACTAGTTTGAAAAGATTGGTTCCGATCCTCGTTGGACATTTTAATGTTAAGAATGGTTTCCTAGAACTTGTAATTATTTAATAATAATAATTTATTTCGAATAAATTAAATAAATAAATATAATTTCCTTATATTATCTAGATTGATTCAATTGACGATATTAGGAATATATGGAAATATATATAAATATCAAACATTCAAATAGTAAACCCTAAGTTACTTTTATGAAATCATGACTTAGTATGTGAGTCATACGAGAGGATTAAAGTCGAGATGAGTAACTTAAAAGTGTCGACAGTAAATGGATAACGTTTGGGAACCTTATCCTGATAACACTGTTGATTACTTCACATTTTGTTTATAGAGAAATGATCTAATCCTGATCATTCATGTGGGAGACATAAAATGAAAGTATCCTATGCAATGTTGATTGTATAAGACAGGACAACAATGTTCGATCAAATTTCTCATTAGTACCGTATACGAGAAATGATCGAATATCAAACTAAGTTTATTAACCATGATAGATCTCAATCCTGAGTGAAATGTGGACTCCTATTTATGGAGTTATGTTCTTTGATTCACATGGTTGAGAGCGATTTGTAAGAACGCTCAATACACTCCTGTTTTGGGAACATAGCTAGATAAGTAGCTGGGAACGCATCTTCACAAGATGGAATTCATAACTTTCCTATAAATTAACGGTATCAGTGCGATACCTAAACATTTTAGGAACTTTAGGAAACTTCTTTGATATATTGATTCGAGACATGAACAAGTGGCGCCACGACTTCTATTGATCATAGAAGTATATTATCTCTAGTTCGACTAAAGATACTGTTCATTGGAGAATCAGCGGGAACACAAGGATAAAGCGGTAATTACAGGGGCAAAACGGCAAATTTATCCTCCTGTAATTATGAGGGTTCCACGGGAAGGATATATCACAGATATAAATAAAGATAAACTAAATGGACATAAGTCATCTATAGTGAGGGGAGTTCAGCAATGAATCTATAGTGGAATTATTCATAGTTAGATAATAAGTAATTAACTGATTATGAGTTAATCACTTAATTGACTAATTATTAAGCCCATGATCTATAGGTCCATCGGGTCCCTATGCTAGCCCGAATATCGTAGTCGCGAAATCAAGTAGAAGAAATGGAAAGTTTAAGTAAAGTGAATTACTTAAATAGGCAATATTAATTGTCTAAATATTGAGTATATTTAAACGGTAATTAATATAAACATTATTAATTGTTTAAATAATGAGTTTATTTAAACACAAAATTAATAATGAAATATTATTAATTAGACATTATTAATTATTTAAATATTGAGTATATTTAAATGGTAATTAATAATTAGAAATTAATTGAAAATTATTAATTGTTTAAATAAATAATTTTATTTGAACGGAAATTAATAATTAAAATTAATTAATTAATAATAAAATATTATCAATAAAGTTATTAATTAAATAATGAGTTTATTTAATGGAAATTAATAATTAAAATATTTATTATTAATTATTTAAATAATGAAAATTATTTAAATGGAAATTAAAAATTTAATTTAATTTGATAATAGTTAGTCGAGAGAAAACATTAATATTATTAATTGTTTAAATAAAATATTTTATTTAAATGGTAATTAATAAATAAATTAATTAAGTTGGACTTATTAATTTAAGAGAGAGTTTCAAGCTCAATTGGATTAATGAACCCAATTGAAATTGGCCCAAAATAATTAATTAAATAAATTGTATTTATTTATTATTAATTTTGGCCATCATAGATAATTTGTAGGAGATAATTATTTGAATTATATCCTATAATAATTATATAGATTTATTTACCTAAGATAAATAAAATAAAGAAAAGAAAATATTCTCTTATTTATCTATGGCATTTTAGAAATACCAAGATAAAGGAAAGAGATAATTCTTTTTTCTTTTTGTATTTATCTCCATGGATTAATCCTAATGTGATTAGGATTCCTATTTTCCTATAAATAGGAGGCTTGGGTCGTTCATAAATCACACAATTAAATTCCTTAGAAATTCGGAATTCTCTCTTCCTTCTCCCTCCCCCCTTGGGCGATTTTCCCTATAGCGTAATTGGGAAGAAAAATATTTTTTTCTCATTCCCAATTTCTTCTTAAGTTCGATCCCACAATCGAGTTTCGTTTGATTGATCGGGATATAGCGTAGAAGATCCGGTGTTGTTGAGGATTTAATGCTGTAAAGAAACCTAAAACTAATTCTCCATATATTATTCAATGTAAGTTTTAGAGTTTTAATTTTCGAAAATTTAAAGCATGATTCTACATGTTTTTATCACAAATTGCATGATGTTAATATATCCATTATTAAATGTTAATAAGTTTACTAAACAAATTTCAGCTAATTTAGTAAATCATCCCTTCATTTAGTCCAAAGAGGATTCCCAAAGAAGAGCTTTCTCCATTTAGAACTATAGGCGGAACTAAATCGTGGGGACAACTTTGAAAAGATTGGTTTTTGAAACATGCTTTTCAATTACAAATAAGTTTTTTGATTGTTTCGAACCTTGTTCGACATTTTGGTCCAAAGAGGATTCCCAAAGAAGAGTTTCCTCCATTTGGATATTTAGGATGGACTAAATCATGAGGACAAGTTTGAAAAGATTTATTCCGATCCTCATTTGATATTTTTATCCAAAGAGAATTCCTAAAGAAGATTTTCCTCTATTTGGAACTTTAGGATGGACGAAATCATGTGGACAACTTTGAAAAGATTGGTTTTGGAAACATGCTCTTCAATTACAAACAAGTTTTTGGATTGGTTCGATCTTTATTAGACATTCTGGTCTAAAGTGGATTCCCAAAGAAGAGTTTCCTCAATTTGAATCTTTAGGATGGACCTAATCATGAGTAAAACTTTGACGTTCGAAATTTTGGTCCAAATAGGATTCCCAGAGAAGAGTTTCCTCCATTTGGATCTTTAGGATGGACCAAATCATTATGACAAGTTTGAAAAGATTGGTTCTGATCCTCGTTTGACATTTTGGTCCAAAGAGAATTCCCAAAGTTCGTTTCCTCCGTTTGGAACTTTAGGATGGACCAAATCATGAGGACAACTTTGACAAGATTGGTTCCAATCCTCGTTTGACATTTTGGTCCAAAGAGGACTACCAAAGAAGAGTATCCTCCATTTAGAACTTTAGGACAGACCAAATCATTAGGACAAGTTTGAAAAGATTGGTTCCGAGCCTCGTTTGACATTTTGGTCCAAAGTGAATTCCCAAAGAAGAGTTTCCTTCATTTGGAACTTTAGGATGGGCCAAATCTTGAGGACAACTATGAAAAGATATGTTATGATCATCGTTTGACATTTTGGTCCAAAGAGGATTCGCAAAGAAGAGTTTCGTCCATTTGGAACTTTAGGATGGACCAAATCATTAGTACTAGTTTGAAAAGATTGGTTCCGATCCTCGTTGGACATTTCAGTCCAAAGAGGATTCCCAAAGAAGAGTTTCCTCCAATTAGAACTATAAGGTGGACCAAATCATGAGTACATTATATGAATTATGTAGCATTGCATTTGAGGAATTCAAGCTTCAAGAATACTTGCATTAAATGCACTTCAATTCCATTTATGGAAACCCAAGTTCATTTATTACAAGTCTACTTAAGGTGCATTAACTACAACCTAAGATGCATTGAAGATAACCTAAGCTTCATTCAAGCCAACTCAACCATCATTTATTGGCGCTACAGGAAACTTCAAGACAACATTTAATGATCATTTACAAGCTTCAATGAGAGTTAAAATATCGATTCTGACAGTATTTGATCACTTGTAGGTTACAAAGTAATGGTGGAAGATTAAAACTTGTAATTTCTTTTAATTTTCGTAGGTTACAAGCTAGATACTTAATGGGGCTGTTATGGGATGATTATGGACGAATTTATCATGTATTTTATGCCTATAAATAGGTTTTGTATCATCCATTATAAATGAGACTTGTAAGACTTGAGAGATTCAAAAGATTGAATGAAATGTAACATTTTTATGCACATTTAGAGCCTTGAGCCTCACCCTTTGTAATCTTGAAGCTTGAATTCCTCAAATGCAATGCTACATAATTCATATCAGGACAAGTTTGAAAAGATTGGTTTTTGAAACATGCTTTTCAATTACAAACAAGTTTTTGGATTGGTTTGATCCTTGTTCGACATTTTGGTCCAAAGAGGATTCCCAATGAAGAGTTTCCTCCATTTGGATCTTTTGGATGGACCAAATCATGAGGACAACTTTGACAAGATTTGTTCCAATCCTCGGTTGATATTTTGTTCAAAAGAGGATTCTCAAAGATCGTTTCCTCCATTTGGAACTTTAGGATGGACCAAACCATGAGGACAAGTTTGAAAAGATTGGTTCCGATCCTCGTTTCACATTTTTGTCCAAAGAGGATTCGCAAAGAAGAGTTTCCTCCATTTGGATCTTTATGATAGACCAAATCATTAAAACAACTTTGACGTTCAACGTTTTGGTACAAAGAGGATTTCCAAAGAAGAGTTTCCTCCATTTGGAACATTACATGGAACCAAATAATGAGGACAAGTTTGAAAACATTGGTTCCGATCCTCGTTTGCCATTTTGGTCCAACGAGGATTCCCAAAGAAGAGTTTCCTCCATTTGGATCTTTAGGATGGACCAAATCATGAGGACAACTTTGACCTTCGACATTTCAGTCCAAAGAGGATTCCCAAAGATCGTTTCCTCCATTTGGAACTTCACGATGGACCAAATCATTAGGACAAGTTTGAAATGAATTGTTCCGATCATCGTTTGACATTTTGGTCCAAAGAGGATTACCAAAAAGAGTTTCCTCCATTTGGATCTTTAGGATAGACCAAATCATGAGGACAACTATAACAAGATTGGTTCCGATCCTCGTTTGTCATTTTGCTCCAAAGAGGACTCCCAAAGAAGTGTTTCCTCCATTTAGAACTTTAGGATGGACCAAATCATGAGGACAAGTTTGATATTCAACATTTTGATCCAAAGAGGATTCCCAAAGAAGAATTTCCTCCATTTGGAACTTTAGGATGGACCAAATCATTAGGACAACTTTGACGATCGACATTTTGGTCTAAAGAGTATTCGTAAAGAAGAGTTTCCACCATTTGGATCTTTAGGATTGACCAAATAATGAGGACAAGTTTGACAAGATTGGTTCCGATCCTCGTTTGACATTTTTGTTCAAAGACGATTCCCAAAGAAGGGTTTCCTCCATTTTGATCTTTAGAATCGACCAAATTATGAGGACAACTTTGACGTTCGACATTTTGGTCCAAAGAGGATTCCCAAAGAAGAGTTTACTCCATTTGGAACTTTTGGATGGACCATATCATGAGGATAAGTTTGAAAAGCTTGGTTCTGATCCACCTTTTAGATTTTGGACCAAAAAGGATTCCCAAAGAAGAGTTTCTTCCATTTGGAGCTTTAGGATGGACCAAATCATTAGGACAACTTTGACGATCGACATTTTGGTCTAAAGAATATTTGTAAAGAAGAGTTTCCACCATTTGGATCTTTGGGATTGACCAAATAATGAGGACAAGTTTAACAATATTGCTTCCGATCCTCGTTTGATATTTTTGTCCAAAGAGGATTCCCAAAGAAGGGTTTCCTCCATTTGGATCTTTAGAATCGACCAAATCATGAGGACAACTTGGACTTTCGACATTTTGGTCCAAAGAGGATTCCCAAAGAAGAGTTTACTCCATTTGGAACTTTTGGATGGACCATATCATGAGGATAAGTTTGAAAAGCTTGGTTCCGATCCACCTTTCAGATTTTGGACCAAAAGGATTCCCAAAGAAGAGTTTCCTCCAATTGGAACTTTAGGATGGACCAAATCATTAGGACAAGTTTGAAATGATTGGTTCCGATCATCGTTTGACATTTTGGTCCAAAGAGGATTATTAAAAAGAGTTTCCTCCATTTGGATATTTAGGATGGACCAAATCATGAGGACAACTTTAACAAGATTGGTTCCGATCCTCGTTTGAAATTTTGGTCCAAAGAGGATTCCTAAAGAATAGTTTCCTCCATTTGGATCTTCAGGATGGACAAATTCATGAGGACAAGTTTGATGTTCAACATTTTGGTCCAAAGAGGATTCCCAAAGAAGAGTTTCCTACATCTGGAACTTTAGGATGGACCAAATTATTAGGATAACTTTGAGATTCGACATTTCGGTCTAAAGAGTATTCGGAAAGAAGAGTTTCAACCATTTGGATCTTTTGGATTTACCAAATCATGAGGACAAGTTTTACAAGATTGGCTCTGACCCTCATTTAAAATTTTTGTCCAAAGAGGATTACCAAAAAAGGGTTCCCTCAATTTGGATCTTTAGAATGGACCAAATCATTTGGACAACTTTGACGTTCCATATTTTGGTCCAAAGAGCATTCCCAAAGAAGAGTTTACTCCATTTGGAACTTTAGGATGGACCAAATCATGAGGACAAGTTTGAAAAGCTTGGTTCCGTTTGACATTTTGGTCCAAAAGGGATTCCCAAAGAAGTATTTCCTCCATTTGGATCTGTACGATGGACCAAATCATGAGGATAACTTTGACGTTCGACATTTTGGTCCAAAGAGGATTCTTGAAGAAGAGTATCATCCATTTGGAACTTTAAAATGGACCAAATTCTGAGGACAACTTTGACAACATTTATTCCGATCCTCGTTTGACATTTTGGTCCAAATAGGATTCCAGCCAAAGATCGTTTCTTCCATTTTGAACTTTAGGATGGACCAAATCGTTAGGACAAATTTGAAAAGATTGGTTCCGATCCTCGTTTTACATTTTGGTTCAAAGAGGATTCCCAAAGAAGAGTTTCCTCCCTTTGGAACTTTAGGATGGACTAAATCATTTGGACAACTTTGACGTTCGTCATTTTGGTCCATAGAGGATTTCCGAAGAAGAGTTTCCTTTATTTGGAACTTTAGAATGGACCAAATCATTAGGACAAGTTTGAAAATATTGGTACCGATACTCGTTTGTCATTTTTGTCCAAAAAGGATTCCTAAAGAAGAGTTACCTCCATTTAGAACTTTAGGATGTACCAAATCATTAGGACAAGTTTGAAATGATTGGTTCCGATCCTCGTTTAACATTTTGGTCCAAAGAGGATTACCAAAAAGAGTTTCCTCCATTTGGATCTTTAGGATGGACCAAATCATGAGGACAAATTTGACGTTCGACATTTTGGTCCAAAGAGGATTCCCAAAGAAGAGTTTCCTCCATTTGTATCATTAGGATGGACCAAATCCTGAAGACAACTTTAACAAGATTGGTTATGATCCTCGTTTGACATTTTGGTCCAAAGAGGATTGCCAAAGAAGAGTTTCCTCCATTTGGATCTTTAGGATGGACAGAATCATTAGCACAAGTTTGACAAGATTGGTTCCAATCCTCGTTCGACATTTTGGTCCAAAGAGGATTCCCAAAGAAGCGTTTCATCCATTTGGATCTTTAGAATGGACCAAATCAAGCTGACAACTTTGGCGTTCGACATTTTGGTCCAAACAGGATTCCCAAAGGAGAGTTTACTCCATTTGATACTTTAGTGAGAACAAATATGGAAAGTGGTCCAAATAAGGAAAGTTTGCAAAAATGATGCAACTTTTCTAATTAGCTCTTCTCTTCAATTCCGATTGAACAAGTCTTCAATACTCTTCCTCCAAATGTATTTTCCATAGATTGAAGTTCATCACGTCCTCTTCCATAGCCTCCATGATCGGATCTTCGAAGCTTGTCTTGACTTTGCTAATGTAGGCCTGTAAATGGATGTCAATGCTTCTCTTGAACTTTAATGTTGTGATTTGTCCTTGGGCTTTTTGTGACGTTCCATGATTCACATCATTTAGGATGCACCAAATCATAAAGACAAGTTTGAAAAGATTGGTTCTGATCTTCGTTTGAGATTTTTGTCCAAAGAGGATTCCCAAAGAAGAGTGTCCTCCATTTGGATCTTTAGGATGGACAGAATCATTAGGACTACTTTGACGTTTGACGTTTTGGTCCAAAGAGGATTCGCAAAGAAGAGTTTTCTCCATTTGGAAATTTACGATGAACCAAATCATTAGGACAAGTTTTAAAAGATTGGTTCCAATCCTCGTTTGACATTTGGGTGCAAAGAGGATTCCCAAAGAAGAGTTTCCTCCATTTGGAACTATATGATGGACCAAATCATGAGGACAGGTTTGAAAAGATTGGTTTTTGAAACATGCTTTTCAATTACAATCAAGTTTTTGGATTGTGATAAGGCAAACTCAAATTTCAAGTTCAAACACCCTATGCTATTATGCTTAGCATGAATTCAATCCCTTCCTAACTATTCGATTTCAATCATAAGGAAAGGCTAGAAACAGATTGCCCTATGTGATCTAAAAATCATGAAACGGACAAACTTTTACGTTCCATCATCTCATGACTCGAAACACTCCACAAGTTGGTTGATTACTCCCCTCTTGAATGTTTCAAAACATGTAATCTAAAGCAAGTGATATGAAACCCTAGGAAATTGATAAAGAAACCCTTTGATGCACAAAGAACCCTTTAGATGCAAATCCTAAAACCCCATGAACAAAAAGGTAAAACCTTTGGAAAAACAAGAAAAGAAGATTATTCCAATGATCAAAGACCTTGAAATAAGAGAACTTGTTCTTATTTCAAGATTGAAACAATTCACAAACAAACTAGATCAAGGTTTGCTTGAATGTTCCTAAAACATGCAACCTAAGAACAAGGCTACAAAACTAAGCAATTTTAGCAAAGCAAAAAGCAATATTATTATCATATGAATTCTGAGTCTTTAGGGTTACAAATGAGGCCTTTAAATAGGCAAAGAAACCCTAAAAATAAGCTAGGAAATTCGGAATACAAAGAGCACAAAATCTGCCCAAAACTTGCCTTATGTGAAATTGGCAGATTTTGTGGAAAATCTTTTCTAGAGAATAATATCTTTCCTAATCCTTTCCAAACATATAAACTGAATATAAAAGGCCTAAAACATGTCCTTTGGCCATGGAAAACATTATAAAAAATCCCTAAATGCATAAAATAATATAGAAGACTCAAATAAGGAAAGTTGCCAAATATGGAAAGTTTGCAACTTTCTCTCTAAGCTTTATTCTTTGAATCTGATTGCACAACTTATCCAAATTCTTCTTCCAATTGCACATGCCACATGTTGAAGTGCTTTAAGTCTTCTTCCTTTGCCTCAATGTTCCAATCTTCAAAAGACTCCTTGAGTTTGCTCATGTATGCTTGACAATGGATATTCAAAGCTTGTTGCAATTTCTTGGTCTTGGATCTTGTCATTGGCCCTTGAACCATCCTAAGCTTGTCTATCTTGTCTTGTGCTCCATGATTCATATCATCTCCTCCCTCTTCAAAAGGATTTGTCCTCAAATCTGATTCATCACCTACATCAAAAGGACTTAAGTCGAAACATTAAAAGAAGCACTCACATTATACTCACCTGGAAGATCAATCTTGTAAGCATTGTCATTGATTCTTTCTAGCACTTGGAATGGACCATCTCCTCTTGGATTAAGCTTCGATTTCCTTTGCAATGGAAACCTCTCTTTTCTAAAGTGAACCCAAACCCAATCTCCAGGTTGAAAAACAAGTCTAGTTCGACCCTTATTGATCCTAGAAGCTACTTTGTTGTTTTGCTTCTCAATTCTTTCTCGAACCTCCTTGTGTAGCTTTTGAATCCTGTCAACCTTAGTACTAGCATCAAAACTCACCAAATCAGTAGGTAACATGGGCAATAAATCAATAGGAGTAGTTGGATTAAAACCATAAACAAGTTCAAAAGGAGTGCATTTAGTAGTACTATGGACAGCCCTATTATATGCAAACTCTATGAATGGCATGCAATCTTCCCAAGTCTTATGGTTTTTATCAATTATAGCCCTAAGCAATGTAACCATAGTCCTATTGACAACCTCAGTTTGACCATCAGTTTGGGGGTGACAAGTAGTAGAGTACATTAATTTAGTCCCAAGCTTACCCCACAAAACCCTCCAAAAATGACTTAGAAACTTAACATCCCTATCACTCACAATGCTTTGAGGAATGCCATGCAATTTAACAACTTCTCTAAAGAACAAGTCAGCAATGTGTTTAGCATCATCAGTTTTAGTACATGCAATGAAATGAGCCATTTTGCTAAACCTATCAACAACAACAAAAATGCTATCTTTTCCCCTTTTTGTTCTCGGCAAGCCTAGCACAAAATCCATAGAAACATCTAACCAAGGTGCTAAAGGAATAGGTAAAGGAGAATACAATCCATGTGGTTTAACCCTAGACTTGGCTGCCTTACATGTAATACAATGAGAACAAACTTTAACTACATCATGCTTCATCTTAGGCCAATAAAAATGCTCATGCAACATGTCATATGTCTTAGCTACCCCAAAATGTCCCATTAAACCTCCACCATGAGCCTCTTTAGTCAAAAGCTCCCTAATAGAACATTTAGGAATACAAAGTTTACCTTTCTTAAAAAGAAAATCATTACACATCACATAGTCATCAATAGAAGTCCCTCGGCCAATGGAAGCATAAATCTCTCCAAAATCATCATCAAGTGCATAAAGTGTCTTAACATGCTCAAAACCTAAGAACTTAGCATTAAGAGAATTGAAAAGAGCATACCTTCTAGACAATGCATCAGCCACAACATTATCCTTACCTTTCTTGTACTTGATAACATAAGGAAATGTTTCAATGAACTCTACCCATTTTGCTTGTCTTTTGTTGAGCTTGTCTTGTCCTTTCAAATGCTTCAAGCTTTCATGATCCGTATGGATGACAAACTCTCTTGGCCATAGGTAGTGTTGCCATGTTTGCAATGCCCTCACCAATGCATACAACTCTTTATCATAAGTTGGATAATTCAATGATGCTCCACTCAACTTTTCACTAAAGTACATCACTGGCTTCCCATTTTGCATCAAAACAGCCCCTATGCCTATGCCACTTGCATCACACTCTATCTCAAAAGTCAAATCAAAGTTAGGTAAAACAAGTAGTGGTGCATTACACAATTTATCCTTAAGAGTTTGAAAGGCAGATTCTTGGGCTACTCCCCATGCAAACACAACATTCTTTTTAACCAATTCATTTAAAGGAGAAGCAATGGTGCTAAAGTCTTTTATAAACCTCCTATAAAAACCAGCAAGCCCATGAAAGCTCCTCACTTCACTCACATTTGTTGGGGTTGGCCACTCTTGGATGGCTTTGATCTTTTCCTCATCTACTTCTACCCCATAATTAGACACAATGAACCCTAAGAACTTTACTCTTTCCATGCAAAAAGAACACTTTTTCAAATTAGCATACAACTTTTCTTTCCTAAGTGTTTCACAAACAGCCCCTACATGCTTTACATGCTCATGCAATGATCTAGAGTAAATGAGAATGTCATCAAAGTAAACTACCACAAATTTACCCAAAAAATCTCTAAGAACATGATTCATTAACCTCATGAATGTGCTAGGTGCATTAGTTAATCCGAAAGGCATTACTAACCATTCATACAATCCAAACTTTGTTTTAAAAGCTGTTTTCCATTCATCCCCCAATTCCATTCTAATTTGATGGTAACCTGATTTTAAATCAATTTTAGTAAAGAGTGTGCAACCATGTAATTCATCAAGCATGTCATCTAATCGAGGGATAGGATGTCTATACTTAATGGTGATCTTATTAATGGCCCTACAATCAACACACATGCGCCAAGTACCATCCTTTTTAGGAACTAACAAAACAGGGACAGAGCAAGGAGAAAGACTTTCTCTTACGTATCCTTTAGCAAGCAACTCCTCAACTTGCTTTTGAATCTCATTTGCCTCGGTTGGATTTGATCTATAGGCTGGCCTATTGGGAATTGAAGCTCCTGGAATGAAGTCAATCTTGTGTTCAATACCTCTGATTGGTGGTAATTCATTAGGCATCTCTTCGGGAAAGACATCTCCATATTGCTGCAAAAGATCAACAAAGACACTAGGCAATTCTTGGTTAAGTTGGTTAGTAATAAAGCAAGATCCTTTGCACAAAAGTACAAGGATTGTTTTGTTTGAAAACAAAGCTCTCTTAACCTCACTAGTTCTTGCAAACAAGCTCACTCCTTTCTTTTGCTCTCTTTTTTCACTCAAAGTATTTTTATCACTCAAATCTTTTGAATCACTCAATATCTTTTTGTCACTCAATTCTTTTGAATCACTCAATTTCTTTTTGTCACTCAATTCTTTTGAATCACTCAATTTCTTTTTCTCACTCTGAAGCTCTTTCCTTCTCTTTTCTAACTTACATTGATCAATGTATACTTCGGAGCTAGTTAATGGTGTAAGTGTGGTCTTTCTTCCATTCAATGTAAATGAGTACCTATTTAGATAACCATCATGGATTGCCCTTCTATCAAACTGCCAAGGCCTTCCAAGTAAGATATCCCCAGCATGCATAGGAACTACATCACACTCCACCTCATCCTTATACTTCCCAAGAGTCATAGAAATTAGAGTCTTTTTGTTCACTTTCAACTCTCCACAATCAGTAAGCCATTGTAGTTTGTAGGGTTTTGGATGGGGTTTCGTTGTTAGGTTTAATCTAGTGACAAGGGTAGAACTCACAGCATTTGTGCAACTCCCACCATCTATGATGACACTACAAGGCACTCCTTCTACATAGCATCTAGTATAGAATAAGTTCTCTCTTTGGTCTTGGTCATTCTCTTTCACTTGTGCACTAAGTACCCTCCTAGACACTAGAGTAACTTTGTTTCCCTCCTCAACACTCCCATCACTTTCCTCCTCAAACTCCATATTTTCATGTTCACTCTCATCATCCCCGGATATGTATTCCCCATTCTCAATAAACATGGTTCTTTTGTTTGGACAATCTTTCATGACATGCCCTAACCCTTGACACTTCCAACATTTGATGTCCCTAGTCCTAGCTTTTTCTATTTTACCCTTACCCTTGAAAGAACTCTCACCCTCCCTCTTTTTATCAAAAATAGTTTTGTCTTTTGGAAATTGGTCCCCTCGACCAGAATATGTGTTTTTGGTGTCTTTTCCCCAAGGTTGGCTAGAAGTGGGTTTAGATGAAGTAGGTTTGGATGAATAGGGTTTAGAATAATACCTTGACTTAGAATCTTCTTGCATATGTGACTCAAATTTAATTGCAAGGTGTAACATTTCCTCCATGTCATAGCAAGAGTGAGCATCAACTTTGTGCCTTAATTCTCTATTCAAGCCCCCCATAAACCTTCCCATGGTAGCTAATTCAGTCTCCTCAATTCCAGCCCTTGTCATCAAGATATCAAGCTCCTTGTAATAGTCTTCTACACTTTTTGAGCCTTGATCAAACCTTTGCAACTTGAACACTATATCTCTTTCATAAGTTGTTGGAATGAACCTCTTCCTCATCATGCCCTTAAGCTCAGCCCATGTCTCTATTTGAGGTTGCCTCTCCCTTCTAAGTTTAGCTTTTAACTGAATCCACCAAACGAAGCATAATTAGTAAATTCAGTAATTGCTAAAAGTACCTTCCTTTGCTCACTGAAGTTGTTGCAATCAAATATGTGCTCAGTTTGTGCCTCCCATTGCAAGTACTCCTCCGGATCAGTCTTGCCTTGGAATGATGGAATTTTGAACTTGATTCCCTTTAAGTCATCATCTCTAGCAAGAGGAAACTCCCTGTTTGGTCTTTGAACTTGGAACCCTCGGCCTCTTCCTCTTCCTCCTCCATGATGTGCTCTCATTTGATTTCTAGGTTCTTCCTCATAATCATAAGGATCCCACCCTTGTTGTTCATTATGTGCCTCTGCCCCTTGCACAATTTGTTGCTCCCTGGCCTCATTTGGAGCCACATTTGGATTGGCTCTAGGTTGGTTTAAGAGCAAAGCTTGTATTTGAGCACTTAGGTTGGCAATCTCCCTTGTTTGAGCCTCCATCTTCCTATCAACATCCCTTTGTATTTTCAAGATGTAACCCTCCATTGTCTCAGTTTTCTTAATCTCCTCCTTCATATTAGAACAATCTCCTTCAATATTCATGGCTGCAAGAGAAACAAGTTAGTAATGTAAAAATAGGACCTTTCAAATCACTCCCTAAGTGTTTCACTCAAAAAATGTCAATCCACTCGTGTTTGCACTCAAAACAGATTTTACACCCTAAATGAAGCCTTGAACTCTTAGCACACTTTAGTAACTATCAAACAATTAAGATACTAAGAAAGTTTATAAAAAGTAACAATAAAGAAAAAAAGAACAAGCAATTTGGTTGGTTAAGAAAAATAGGACAGATTTTGCAACTATGGTGTATTTTAATAACAAGGAAAGAATAATAAAGAAAATATGCAAGAATAAACTTTCCTAAAAGAGAAAAATTCGAAATTAGACTTCCCTAATGTGTTTTGGATCAGAAAAAATGACTTTAATTGAGCAAGATATGCATATATTTGAATATGGGACAGAATTGATACTTTCCTAAAACTGTTTTGGCTATTTATGGTAAGTTCTAGCTTTTTAGGAAATAAACAATTCTAGCACAAATCCTTTGTAATTTTCAGATTCAAGATGAAGATAGGATGAGTTTAAGATGAACTCTTCAAGAAAAATACGAACACAAACCACTTTTTCCAGAAATTTCAACAAATCAAGCAAGAACAAACTTTTTTTTTTTTTTTTTTTTTCAATTTCTGCACAAAAAGACAGTCCGGAAAGATCTATTTCTTTCTCAATCTTCCAATTTTTTTTTGACAAAATTTTCTGAATAACAAATAATCACGACTCAAAGATAAACACTTTTGTAGTTTATGACTCTCTAAGATTCGGATTGAAACTATACGAAAAAGAACAAAAACAGTAGCTAAAGAAGAAAATTCTGGAACAGTTTTTTTTTTTTTTTGAAATTTTCGATGAACGAAGAACAAGACAATAAAAATTAAAACAACAAGAAAGCAAGTAAGATAGAAATCTTCCCTTGAGCCTAAGCTCTGATACCAAATGATATGAAACCCTAGGAAATTGATAAAGAAACCCTTTGATGCACAAAGAACCCCTTAGATGCAAATCCTAAAACCCCATGAACAAAAAGGTAAAACCTTTGGAAAAACAAGAAAAGAAGATTATTCCAATGATCAAAGACCTTGAAATAAGAGAACTTGTTCTTATTTCAAGATTGAAACAATTCACAAACAAACTAGATCAAGGTTTGCTTGAATGTTCCTAAAACATGCAACCTAAGAACAAGGCTACAAAACTAAGCAATTTTAGCAAAGCAAAAAGCAATATTATTATCATATGAATTCTGAGTCTTTAGGGTTACAAATGAGGCCTTTAAATAGGCAAAGAAACCCTAAAAATAAGCTAGGAAATTCGGAATACAAAGAGCACAAAATCTGCCCAAAACTTGCCTTATGTGAAATTGGCAGATTTTGTGGAAAATCTTTTCTAGAGAATAATATCTTTCCTAATCCTTTCCAAACATATAAACTGAATATAAAAGGCCTAAAACATGTCCTTTGGCCATGGAAAACATTATAAAAAATCCCTAAATGCATAAAATAAATAGAAGACTCAAATAAGGTGATATGAATCATGGAACGTCACAAAAAGCCCAAGGACAAATCACAACATTAAAGTTCAAGAGAAGCATTGACATCCATTTACAGGCCTACATTAGCAAAGTCAAGACAAGCTTCGAAGATCCGATCATGGAGGCTATGGAAGAGGACGTGATGAACTTCAATCTATGGCAAATACATTTGGAGGAAGAGTATTGAAGACTTGTTCAATCGGAATTGAAGAGAAGAGCTAATTAGGAAAGTTGCATCACTTTTGCAAACTTTCCTTATTTGGACCACTTTCCATATTTGTTTCCAAAGTTTCCATATTTGTTCCCAAAATGGTTCCAACGAATTTATGATGTATTTAGACATGTTTTAGGTCTTTTATATTCATTTTATATGTTTGGAAAGGATTAGGAAAGATATTATTCTCTAGAAAAGATTTTCCACAAAATCTGCCAATTTCACATAAGGCAAGTTTTGGGCAGATTGTGTGCTCCTTGTAATCCGAATTTCCTAGCTTATTTTTAGGGTTTCTTTGCCTATTTAAAGGCCTCTTTTGTAACCCTAAATACGAAGAATTCATATGATAATAATATTGCTTTTTGCTTAGCTGAAATTGCTTAGTTTTGTAGCCTTGTTCTAGGTTGCATGTTTTAGAAACATTCAAGCATAATTTGATCTAGTATGTTTGTGAATTGTTTCGATCTTGAAATAAGAACAAGTTCTTTTATTTCAAGATATTAGATCATTGGAATAATCTTCTTCTTCTTGTATTCCATGGGTTTTACCTTATTGTTCATCGGGGTTTTAGGATTTGCATCTAGGGGTTCTTTGTGTTTTCAAAGGGTTTCTATTTCAATTTCCTAGGGTTTCATATCATTTGGTATCAGAGCTCAGGCTCAAGGGAAGATTTCTATCTTACTTGCTTTCTTGTTGTTTTAATTTTTATTGTCTTGTTCTTCGTTCATCGAAAATTTCAGAAAAAAAAAAAAAAAAAAAAAACTGTTCCAGTATTTTCTTCTTTAGCTACTGTTTTTGTTCTTTTGCGTATAGTTTCAATTCGAATCTTTGAAAGTCATAAACTACAAAAGTGTTTATCTTTGAGTCGTGATTATTTGGTATTCATAAAAGTTTGTCAAAAAAAAAGTGGAAGATTGAGAAAAAAATAGATCTTCGCAGACTGTCGGATTGTCCAGAAAATTGAAAAAAAAAAAAAGTGTTCTTGCTTGATTTGTTGAAGTTTCTGGAAATAAGTGGTTTGTGTTCGTATTGTTCTTGAAGAGTTCATCTTCAACTCATCCTATCTTCATCTTGAATCTGAAAATTACAATGGATTTGTGCTAGAATTGTTTATTTCCTAAAAAGCTAGAACTTACCATAAATAGCCCAAACAGTTTTAGGAAAGTATCAATTCTGTCCCATATTCAAATATATGCATATCTTGCTCAATTAAAGTCATATTTTCTGATCCAAATTGCTTTAGGGAAGTCTAATTTCGAATTTTTCTCTTTTAGGAAAGTTTATTCTTGCTTGTTTTTCTTTCTTATTCTTTCCTTGTCACTAAAATAAACCATTTGCATAAATCTGTCTTATTTTCTTCTTAACCCACCAAATTGGTTGTTTCTTATTTCTTGATTGTTACTTTTTTACAAATTTCATTAGTATCATAGTTGTTTGATAGTTGCTAAAGTGTGCTAATTAGTTCAAGGTTATATTTAGGCCCTAAAATCTGTTTTTGAGTGCAAACACGAGAGAACGAACATCATCGAGTGTAAACACTTAGGGAGTGATTGAAAGGTCCTATTTTTATTACTAACCTTTTTATTTGCAGCAATGTATCATGAAAATATTGGTGAAAGGAGGATTAGTAAATTTTGGGAGGTAGAACATCCTAGGAGTGAACATAAAGACATTTATGATGAGAGGATGGAGGATCAAAGCTTAGGAGGACATAAGCTCAAGTTATATACTTTCAATGGGAGTTTGGATCAAGAGGAGTACTTGCAATGGGAGACAGAAACCGAGCACTTCTTTGATTACAACAATTATAGTGAGGAAAGAAAGGTAATGCTTGCTATTTCCAATTTCACTAATAATGCTCATGTTTGGTGGTCTCAATTGAAAGTGAAACTAAGGAGGGAGAGGAAACAACAAGTAGAAACTTGGTATGATCTTAAGTGCCATATGAGAAAGAGATTCGTGTCAAGGCAACATCAAGACCATCTTGTGCAAAAGTTGGATAACCTAATACAAGGTTGCAAAAGTGTGGATGATTACTATAAGGAGATGGAGTTTCTCAAGGCTAGGGCTAATGTTGAGGAAGATGAGAAGTCTGCTATTGTTAGGTTTTTAAATGGATTGAATAGAGATATTGCTTACCAAATGGAGTTAACACAATTTGAGGAGTTAGGAGAGTTGGTGCACATTGCCAACAAGGTGGAAAGAAGACTCCAAAGAGGGGCTGCAAAAAGGTATGTCACTAAACAATATTCCAATCCAATTTCTTCTTATCAAATGGGTGAAAATGGTACATTAATGGATAAGAATGGGGCTGCCTATGGCTTGGTAGAGGAAAATGCAAATTTGATTTTAGAGAAGGTCAAGATGATTGAAAGTGAACTTTTGAAATCGAAGGAAGTTTTCAATGCTAGCATGGAGGAGATAAAAGATGATATTCGTGCTAATGATTGTGTGAAGGAAACTTATGATGCATGTGAGCTACAAAAGTGTTCTATAATTGAAATGAATGAAAATTGTGAAAAAGAGAGTGAGCAAAAAGAAAGAGAGATGAGTGATAAAAAAGAAATGAGTGAGCGAAAAGAAATGAGTGATTCAAAAGAAAGAGAGATGAGTTCAAAAGAAAGAGAGATTGAAAAGCAAGAAAGTGAAATTGAAAAGAAAGAGAGTTGTGAGTATAAAAAGAATGAGAGCAATGGTGAGGAAAATGTGAGTTTTGTAGCAAGTGAGGCTCGAACGCTTTGATTTCAAACAAAACCCACTTTGTACTTTTGTGCAAAGATTCTTTCTTTCTAACTTATGAACTTAACCTTTGCTTTTCTAGTGTTTTAGCTAATGTTTTGCAGAATTACATTGATCAATTTTCAATTGGAATGGAGCACAAAGTAGATGCATTTCAAGGGGCTGAAATACTTAAGGCACCACCATACTTCATGGAAAAAGATGTTGCCAACGGAATCCAAGGCCAGAAAAGGAAGTTTCTTACTTTTAATCCTATTGCGTCGGTTTGTTTAAATGATTATTTCTTGTTTTCCAATTCTGATTTTAAGACTAGAAATCATCCAAACCAATTATATTTTTATGATAAACATGCATTCTTTTCTAGGAAAGTTCTTTTGGATGATCTTTACTTGTTTGACAGCTTATCACTTGCAAAACATGTTATGCTAGCCTATTTATTTGCTTGTGACTATTTGCATAGTTCTTGTTTGTTTGCTAAATTTGATCTCAACTCTGATATTTTACCACTTCAATTTCATGCTAATGATAAACATATGTTTTGTGCTACACGAGTTATCTTTGATAAGACATATGATGCATTTAGGGAGAGTATAGAGTTTTCATATTTTGTAATTTACCCCAACACATTAGACCTATTTGAGTTTGATTATGGTTCATACGCTTTGATTAATGTGTTACATTCACCATGTGATCATCTTGTGAGTAGTGTTGAGTATGAGAAAATTTACGAGGTTGACTATGGTCCATATATTCTATTAGATGTGTTACCACTATCCACCAACCATATTGTCAGTTTTGTGGTCTTTGATAAGCTCGAATGTTTTGCTGATTTAAAGGGAAGGAAACCAACAATATTTGACCCGGGAGGTGTTAACTTGAAAGGAGAAAGAAGGGTACCATTGTTGCTCTCTTTGGTGCCAATTCACAATACACGAGGTAAGTGTGCTTTATGTGCTTTTATTTATATTATTAACTTAATTTATTGTGATGTAGGTAATGTTATAGATTCGAGGACGAATCCTTTTCAAGAGGGAGGGGATGATATGAATCATGGAACGTCACAAAAAGCCCAAGGACAAATCACAACATTAAAGTTCAAGAGAAGCATTGACATCCATTTACAGGCCTACATTAGCAAAGTCAAGACAAGCTTCGAAGATCCGATCATGGAGGCTATGGAAGAGGACGTGATGAACTTCAATCTATGGCAAATACATTTGGAGGAAGAGTATTGAAGACTTGTTCAATCGGAATTGAAGAGAAGAGCTAATTAGGAAAGTTGCATCACTTTTGCAAACTTTCCTTATTTGGACCACTTTCCATATTTGTTTCCAAAGTTTCCATATTTGTTCCCAAAATGGTTCCAACGAATTTATGATGTATTTAGACATGTTTTAGGTCTTTTATATTCATTTTATATGTTTGGAAAGGATTAGGAAAGATATTATTCTCTAGAAAAGATTTTCCACAAAATCTGCCAATTTCACATAAGGCAAGTTTTGGGCAGATTGTGTGCTCCTTGTAATCCGAATTTCCTAGCTTATTTTTAGGGTTTCTTTGCCTATTTAAAGGCCTCTTTTGTAACCCTAAATACGAAGAATTCATATGATAATAATATTGCTTTTTGCTTAGCTGAAATTGCTTAGTTTTGTAGCCTTGTTCTAGGTTGCATGTTTTAGAAACATTCAAGCATAATTTGATCTAGTATGTTTGTGAATTGTTTCGATCTTGAAATAAGAACAAGTTCTTTTATTTCAAGATATTAGATCATTGGAATAATCTTCTTCTTCTTGTATTCCATGGGTTTTACCTTATTGTTCATCGGGGTTTTAGGATTTGCATCTAGGGGTTCTTTGTGTTTTCAAAGGGTTTCTATTTCAATTTCCTAGGGTTTCATATCATAAGGAAAGTTGCCAAATATGGAAAGTTTGCAACTTTCTCTCTAAGCTTTATTCTTTGAATCTGATTGCACAACTTATCCAAATTCTTCTTCCAATTGCACATGCCACATGTTGAAGTGCTTTAAGTCTTCTTCCTTAGCCTCAATGTTCCAATCTTCAAAAGACTCCTTGAGTTTGCTCATGTATGCTTGACAATGGATATTCAAAGCTTGTTGCAATTTCTTGGTCTTGGATCTTGTCATTGGCCCTTGAACCATCCTAAGCTTGTCTATCTTGTCTTGTGCTCCATGATTCATATCAGCAAGATTACAAAGGGTGGGGTTCAAGACTCTCAATGTGTATAAAAATGCTACATTTCATTCAATCTTTTGAATCTCTCAAGTCTTACAAGTCTTAATTACAATGGATGATACAAAACCTATTTATAGGCATAAAATACATGATAAATTCATCCAAAATCATCCCATAACAGCCCCATTATGTATCTAGCTTGTAACCTACGAAAATTAAAAGAAATTACAAGTTTTAATCTTCCACCCTTACTTTGTAACCTGCCAGTGATCAAATACATTGGTAACTGATATTTTAACTCTCATTGAAGCTTGTAAATGATCATTAAATGTTGTCTTGAAGTTTCTCAGATTTGCTTTGAATAAAGCTTTAGTTGGCTTGAATGAAGGTGGAGTTATCATAGATGAAGCTAGAGTGTCTTTAATGCCACTTAACTTAACATTGAACTCGCATTAAATGAAGTTGAGTTCATTAAATGCAACTCCTTTTGAAGCTCAAATTGCTAAATAATCTTCCTTGGCTTGGTTCATATCAGATTAGTTCGATCCTTGTTCGACATTTTGGTCCAAAGAGGATTCCCAAAGAAGAGTTTCCTCCATTTGGATCTTTAGGATGGACCAAATCATTAGGACAACTTTGAAAAGATTGGTTCTGATCCATGTTTGACATTTTAGTCCAAAGAAGATTCTCAATGAAGAGTTTCGTCCATTTAAAAGTTTAGGATGGACCAAATCATTAGGACAAGTTTGAAAAGATTGGTTCCGATCATCGTTTGATATTTTGTTCCGAAGAGGATTCGCAGAGAAGAGTTTCCTCCATTTGGAACTTTAGGATGGACCAAATTATGAGGACAACTTTGACAAAATTTAATCAGATCCCTATTTGACATTTTGGTCCAAAGAGGATTACCAAAGATCCTTTCCTTCATTTGGAACTTTAGGATAGGATGGACCAAATCATGAGGACAAGTTTGAAAAGATTGGTTCCAATCCTCGTTTGACATTTTGGTCCAAAGAGGATTCCCAAAGAAGAGTTTCCTCCATTTGGAACTTTAGGATGGACCAAATCATGAGGACAACTTTGAAAAGATTGGTTTTTGAAACATGAATTTCAATTACAAACAAGTTTTTGGATTGGTTTGATACTTGTTCGACATTTTGGTCCAATGAGGATTCCCAAATATGAGTTTCCTCCATTTGGATCTTTAGGATGGACCAAATAATGAGGACAACTTTTATGTTCGACATTTTGGTCAAAAAAGGATTCGCAAAGAAAAGTTTCCTTCATTTGGAACTTTAGAATGGACCAAATCATTAGGACAAGTTTGAAAAGATTGCTTCCGATCCTCGTTTGACATTTTGGTCCAAAAAGCATTCCCAAAGAAGAGTTTCCTCCATTTGGAACATTAGGATGGTCCAAATCATGAGCATAACTTTGACAAGCTTGGTTCCGATCCTTGTTTGAAATTTTGGTCCAAAGAGGATTCCCAAAAAAGTGTTTCCTCCAATTGGATATATAGGATTGACCAAATCATGAGGACAACCGAGTTTCCTCCATTTACAAGTTTAGGATGGACCAAATCATGAGGACAAGTTTGACAAGCTTGGTTCCGATCCTTATTTAACATTTTGGTCCAAAGAGGATTCCCAAAGAAGAGTTTCCTGCATTTTGATCTATAGGATGGACAAAATCATGAGACAACTTTGACGTTCAACATTTTGATCCAAAGAGGTTTCACAAAGAAGAGTTTCCTCCATTTGGAACTTTAGGATGGACCAAATCATTAGGACAAGTTTGAAAAGATTGCTTCAGTTCCTCGTTTGACATTTTGGTCAAAAGAGGATTCCCAAAGAAGATTTTTCTCCATTTGGAACTTTAGGATGGACCAAAACATGAGGAAAACTTTGACAAGATTGTTTCCAATCCTCGTTTGACATTTTGGTCCAAAGAGGATTTGCAAAGAAGAGTATCCTCCATTTGGAACTTTAGGATGGACCAAAACATGAGAAAAACTTTGACAAGATTGTTTCCAATCCTCGTTTGACATTTTTTTTCAAAGAGGATTCCCAAAGAAGAGTTTCCTCCATTTGGAACTTTAGAATGGACCAAATCATGAGTACAACTTTGATGTTTGACATTTTGGTCCAAAGTGGATTCACAAAGAAGAGTATCCTATGTTTGAACTTTAGGATGAACCAAATCATGAAGACAGGATTGACAAGATTGGTTTAGATCCTCGTTTGACATTTTGATCCAAAGAGGATTCCCGAAGAAGAGTTTCCTCCATTTGGATTTTTAGAATGGTCCAAATTATGAGGACAACTTTGACGTTCGACATTTTGGTCCAAAGAGGATTCCCAAAGAATAGTTTACTCCATTTTGAACTTTAGGATGGACCAAATCATAAGGACAAGTTTGAAAAGATTGGTTCCGATCCTCGTTAGAGATTTTGGTCTAAAGAAGATTCCCAAAGAATAGTTTCCTCCATTTGGATCTTTAGGATGGACCAAATCATGAGGACAACTTTGACGTTCGACATTTTGGTCCAAAGAGGATTCACGAAGAAGAGTTTCCTCTCGTTGGTACTTTAGGATGGACCAAAACAACAGGACCAGTTTGAAAAGATTGATTGCGATCCTCGTTTGACATTTTTGTCCAAAGAGGATTCCCAAAGAAGAGTTTCCTCCATTTTGAACTTTAGAATGGACCAAATCATAATGACAACTATAACAAGATTGGTTCCGATCATCTTTCGACATTTTGGTCTATAGAGGATTCCCAAAGAAGAGTTTCCTCCTTTTGGAGCTTTAGGATGGACCAAATCATGAGAAGAACTTTGACAAAATTGGTTCTGATTCTCGTTTGACATTGGAACCTTAGGATGGACTAAATTATGACAGTTATCATAAGATTGGTTTTGTTCCTCGTTTGACATTTTGGTCCAAAGGGGATTCCCAAAGAAGAGTTTTCTCCATTTGGAACTTTAAGATGGACCAAAACATGAGGAAAACTTTGACAAGGTTGTTTCCAATCCTCGTTTGACATTTTGGTCCAAACAGGATTCCCAAAGAAGAGTATCCTACATTTGGAACTTTAGGATGGACCAAATCATGTGGACAACTTTGACAAGACTGGTTCCGATCCTCGTTTGACATTTTGGTTCAAAGAGGATTCCCAAAGAAGAGTTTCCTCCATTTGGAACTTTAGAATGGACCAAATCATGAGGACAACTTTGACGTTCGACATTTTTGTCCAAAGTGGATTCACAAAGAAGAGTTTCCTACATTTTGATATTTAGGATTGACCAAATCTTGAAGACAAGATTGACAAGATTGGTTCAGATCCTCGTTTGTCATTTTGATCCAAAAAGGATTCCCGAAGAAGATATTCCTCCATTTGAATTTTTAGAATTGACCAAATTATGAGGACAACTTTGACATTCGACATTTTGGTCCAAAGAGGATTCTTAAAGAATAGTTTACTCCATTTCGAACTTTAGGATGGACCAAATCATGAGGACAAGTTCGAAAAGATTGGTTCCGATCCTCGTTTGAGATTTTGGTCTAAAGAAGATTCCTAAAGAAGAGTTTCCTCCATTTGGATCTTTAGGATGGACTAAATCATGAGGACAAATTTGACGTTCGATATTTGTGTCCAAAGAGGATTCGCGAAGAAGAGTTTCCTCCCGTCGGTATATTAGGATGGACCAAAACAACATGACCAGTTTGAAAAGATTGATTGCGATCCTCGTTTGACATTTTTGTCCAAAGAGGATTCCCAAAGAAGAGTTTTGATACGAACCCTCAAAAGTTGACGAATTCAAGAACCGGATGATGGACCCTTGAACGGAAAAGCTTGACTTAACGATTCGAATCAACCTTTAGGCGAGGTTGGTAAGATGATGACCTAATTGATCAATCCCCTAATTCAAGAATAGGTTTCTTTAATTAAGGTCGAGGCACTCCACAAGAACAATGATCAATTGGACTTGAATGACTCTAAACATGCAATTCAAGAACATGAAATTACAAAGACGTTTTTCAAAGCAAAAGCTTAAACCAAAAGCGAAGGGACTTTCATTCATTGATCTTCTCATTGTAAAGCTTACAAAAGAGGCTTTAAATAGCCTAATAAACCATAGCTTGGTCGAAAATATGAAAGGAAATAAAGACTTAATAATAAAAAGGTAAAAACTAGACTTTCCTAATTCAAATTAGGAAAGTTTTCCTAATCTTCTAAACTTGGTCTCCAAGTTTGCAAAACTAAAGAAACAAAGTCAAATCTTCCTTATTACATCAATAATAATAATAATAAATAAAACTAAAGTAATAAAACTCAAATAAAATACTAAAATTCAAAATTGGATGAAAATAAACAAAACTACAAGTGTCAGTCGCCGTTTTCGATTTCATTTTCACTCGTTTGAATGTTTTCATGCGCAATTTTCTTTGGAGCTCTTTGAAAAAAATATCACATGAGTTTAATATTGTTTTAAACTCATTTTCTTCATTAGTCAAGTATGTAACCCAATATCCTTGCAAATGCCCAAGAAATTCACTCGTTTAGTCTACGGATTCTTGATCTTTTCTTAATTGAAACCTTGGACTTCAATATCGTCAATTCTTTGACATTTGGGGCTGGGATGATTCATATCAGGTTTCCTCAATTTTGAACTTTAGAATGAACCAAATCATGATGACAACTATAACAAGATTGGTTCTGATCCTCTTTCGACATTTTGGTCTAAAGAGGATTCCCAAAGAAGAGTTTCCTTCTTTTGGAACTTTAGGATGGACCAAATCATGAGAAAAATTTTGACAAAATTGGTTTTGATCCTCGTTTGACATTGAAACTTTAGGATGGACTAAATTATGACAACTATGACAAGATTGGTTCCGATCCTCTATTGACATTTTGCCCCCAAGAAGGGTTTCGCCCATTTGGAACTTTAGGATGGACAAAATCATGAGGACAAGTTTGACAAGATTGGATCTGATCCTTGTTTGATATTTTAGTCGAAAGAGGATTCCCAAAGAAGAGTTTCCTCCATTTGGATATTTAGGTTGGACCAAATCATGAGGAGAACTTTAACCAAATTGGTTCCGATCATCGTTTGAAATTTTGGTCCAAAGAGGATTGCTAAAGAAGAGTATCCTCCATTTGAAACTTTTGGATAGACCAAATCATGAGGACAACTTTGACGTTCGACATTTTGGTCCAAAGAGGATTCTAAAAGAAGAGTTTCCTGCATTTGGATCTTTAGGCTGGACAAAATCATGAGGACAAGTTCAACAAGATTTGTTCTGATTCTCGTTTGACATTTTGGTCCAAAGAGGATTCCCAAAGAAGAGTTTGCTCCATTTGGATCTTTAGGATGAACCAAATCATGAGGACAAGTTTGACGATATTGATTTCGATCCTCGTTTAACATTTTGGTCCAAAGAGGATTCCCAAAGAAGAGTGTCCTCCATTTCAAACTTTACCAAATCATGAGGAAAATTTTGACAAGATTGGTTCCGATCCTTGTTTGATATTTTGGTTCAAAGAGGATTTCCAAAGAAGAGTTTCGTCCATTTAGAACTTTAGAATGGGCCAAACCATGAGGACAACTTTGACAAGATTGGTTCAGATCCTCGTTTGACATTTTGATCCAAAGAGGATTTCCAAAGAACAGTTCCTCCATTTGGATATTTAGAATGAACCAAATTATAAGGACAACTTTGATGTTCTACATTTTGGTCCAAAGAGGATTCCAAAAGAATAGTTTACTCCAATTCGAACTTTAGGATGGACCAAATCATGAGAACAAGTTTGAAAAGATTGGTTCTGATCCTCGTTTAAGATTTTGGTCTAAAGAAGATTACCAAAGAAGAGTTTCCTCCATTTGGATCTTTAGGATGGACCAAATCTTGAGGACAACTTTGACGTTCAACATTTTTGTCCAAATATGATTCGCGAAGAAGAGTTTCCTCCCGTTGGTACTTTAGGATGGACCAAATCAACAGGATCAGTTTGAAAAGATTGATTGCGATTCTCGTTTGAAATATTGGTCCAAAGAGGATTCCCAAAGAAGACTTTCCTCCATTTTGAACTTTAGAATGGACCAAATAATGAGGACAACTATGACAAGATTGGTTCCAATCCTCGTTCGACATTTGGGTCTAAAGGGGATTCCCAAAGAAGAGTTTCCTCCTTGTGGAACTTTACAATGGACCAAATCATGAGAAAAACTTTGACAAGATTGGTTCTGATCCTCGTTTGACATTGGAACTTTAGGATGGACAAAATTATGACAACTATGACAAGATTGGTTTCGATCCTCTTTTGACATTTTAATCCAAAGAGGATTTCCAAAGAAGAGTTTCCTCCATTTGGAACTTTAGGATTGACCAAATCATGAGGACAACTTTGACAAGATTGGTTATGATCCTCGTTTGACATTTTGGTCGAAAGTGGATTCCCAAAGAAGAGTTTCCTTCATTTGGATCTTTAGGTTGGACCAAATTATGAGGAGAACTTTAACAAAATTTGTTCTGATCCTCGTTTGAAATTTTGGTCCAAAGAGGATTCCTAAAGAAGAGTTTCCTCCATTTGAAACTTTTGGATAGACCAAATCATGAGGACAAGTTTGAAAAGATTGGTTCCGATCCTCGTTTGATATTTTTGTACTAATAGGAATCCCAAATAAGAGTTTTCTCCATTTGGAACTTTAAGATGTACCAAATCATGAGGAAAATTTTGAAAAGATTGGTTTTTCAAACATGCTTTTCAATTAAAACAAGTTTTTGGATTTGTTCGATCCTTGTCCGACATTTTGGTCCAAAGAGGATTCCCAAAGAAGTGTTTCCTTCATTTGGATCTTTAGGATGGGCCAAATCATGAGGACAAGTTTGACGATATTGGTTTCGATCCTCGTTTGACATTTTGGTCCAAAGAGGATTCCCAAAGAAGAGTATCCTCCATTTGGAACTTTACCAAATCAAGAGGAAAACATTGAAAAAATTGGTTCCGATCCTCGTGTGACATTTTGGTTCAAAGAAGATTTCCAAAGAAGAGTTTCCTCCATTTAGACCTTTAGTATCGACCAAATCATCAGGACAACTTGGAGTTTCGACATTTTGGTCCAAAGAGGATTCCCAAAGAAGAGTTTCCTCCATTTGGATCTTCAGGATAGACCAAAACATGAGGACAACTTTAACAAGATTGGTATCCTCGTTTGACATTTTGGTCCAAAGAGGATTCCCAAAGAAGAGTTTCCTTCATTTGAAACTTAAGAATGGACCAAATCATTAGGATAAGCTTGAAAAGATTGGTTCCGATCCTCGTTTGACATTTTAATCCAAAGAGGATTCGTAACGAAGAGTTTCCTCCATTTGGAACTTTAGGATGGACCAAATCATTAGGACAACTTTAACGTTCGAAATTTTGGTCCAAAGAGGATTCCCAAAGAAGAGTTACCATTTGGAAGTTTAGGATGGACCAAATCTTGAGGACAAGTTTGAAAAGATTGGTTCTGATCCTCGTTTGTGATTTTGGTCTATAGAGGATTCCCAAAGACGAGTTTCTTCCATTTGGACATTTAGGATGGACCAAATCATGAGGACGACTTTGAAGTTTGACATTTTGGTCCAAAGAGGATTCACGAATAAGAGTTTCCACCCATTGGATCTTTAGGATGGACCAAATCAATAGGACTAGTTTGAGAAGATTGATTCTGATCCTTGTTTGACATTTTGGGCCAAAGAGGATTCCAAAGAAGAGTTTCCTCCGTTTCGATCTTTAGAATGGACCAAATCATGAGGACAAATTTGACAAGATTGGTTTAGATCCTCGTTCGACATTTCTAAAGAGGATTCCAAATGAAGAGTTTTCTCCATTTGGAACATTAGGATGGACAAAATCATAAGAAAACTTTGACAAGATTGGTTCCGGTCCTCGTTTGACATTGGAACTTTAGGATGGACCAAATAACGAGGACAAGTATGACAAGATTGCTTTCGATCCTCGTTTGAAATTTTGCTCCCTAGAGGATTTCCAAAAAATAGTTTCCTTCATTTAGAACTTTAGGATGGACCAAATCATGAGGACAAGTTTGACAAGATTGGTTCCGATCCTCGTTTGATACATTCGTACAAAGAGGATTCCCAAATAATAGTTTCCTCCATTTGGAACTTTAAAATGGACCAAATCATGAGGACAACTTTGATAAGATTGGTTCCGATCCTCGTTTAACATTTTGGCCGAAAGAGGATTCCCAAAGAAGAGTTTCCTCCATTTGGAACTTTAGAATGGACCAAATCATGAGGACAACTTTGACGTTCTACATTTTGGTCCTAACAGGATTCCAAAAGAAGAGTTTCCTCCATTTAGAATTGTTAGGACTGACCAAATCATGAGGACAACTTTGACGTTCGACATTTTTGTCCAAAGAGAATTCGCGAAGAAAAGTTTCCTCTTGTTGAACCTTTTGGATGGACCAAATCAGTAGGACCAGTTTGAAAAGATCGATTCTGATCCTCGTTTGGCATTTTGGTCCAAAGTGGATTTCCAAAGAAGAGTTTCCTCCATTTTTAACTTTAGAATGTATCAAATCATGAGGACAACTTTGACAAGATTGGTTCCGATCCGTGTTCAACAATTTGGTCTAAAGAGGATTCCCAAAGAAGAGTTTCCTCCATTTGGAACTTTAGGATGGAACAAATCATGAGGAAAACTTTGACAAGATTGGTTCCGAACCTCGTTTAACATTGGAATTTTAGGATGGACAAAGTCATGAGGACGACTATGACAAGATTGGTTCCGATCCTCGTTCGACAATTAGGTCCGAAGAGAATTCCCAAAGAAGAGGTTACTCCACTTAGAACTTTAGGATGGACCAAATCATCAGGACAAGTTTGAAAAGATTGGTTCCGATCCTCGTTTGACATTTTGGTCCAAAAAGGATTCCCAAAGAAGAGTTTCCTCCATTTGGATCTTTAGGATTGACCAAATGATAACTGAGTTTCCTCCATTTGGAACTTTAGGATGGACCAAATCATGAAGACAAGTTCGACAAGCTTTGTTATGATTCTCGTTTGACATTTTGGTCCAAAGAGGATTCCCAAAGAAGAGTTTCCTCCATTTGGAACTTTAGGATGGATCACATCATTAGGACAAGTTTGAAAAGATTGGTTCCGATCCTCGTTTCAAATTTTTGTCCAAAGCGGATTCCTAAAGAAGAGTTTGCTAAATTTGGAACTTTAGGATGGTCCAAATCATGAGAACAAATTTGACATGCTTTGTTCCGATCCTCGTTTGACATTTTGGTCCAAAGAGGATTCCCAAATGATATGAAACCCTAGAAAATTGAAATAGAAACCCTTTGATACACAAAGAACCCCTAAATGCAAATCCTAAAACCCCAAAGACAATAAGGTAAAACCCTTGGTAAACAAGAAGAAGAAGATTATTCCAATGATCTAATACCTTGAAATAAGAGAAATCGTTCTTATTTCAAGATCGAAACAATCCACAAACACAATAGATCAAGTTATGCTTGAATGTTTCTAAAACATGCAACCTAAAACAAGGCTACAAAATGCAAGGTAAAATCAACCAAGCAATAAGCAAAACAAAGCTATTTTCTATCATATTAATTCTTAGTTGTAAACCTTACAAATGAGCCTTTAAATAGGCAAAGAAACCCTAAAAAAATAAGGAAATTAGGATTACAAGGAGGCACAAAATCTGCCAAATCTTTCCTTAAGTGCATTTGATGCATTTTAGGAAAGTTTTTCTCTAGAAGATATTATATCATTCCTAAACTCTTCTAAGCATTAAAACTGATAAATCAAGACCTAAAACATGTCCAAATACATTGTAAATTCATGGACACCATATAAGGCAAGTTCGGGAATAAATATGGAAAGTAGTCCAAATAAGGAAAGTTTGCAAAAATGATGCAACTTTCCTAATTAGCTCTCTTCTTCATTTCTGATTGGACAAGTCTTCAATACTCTTCTTCTAAATGCATTTTCCATTGATTAATGTGCATAAAATCCTCTTTATTAGCCTCCATGCTTGAATCTTCAACGATTGTCTTCACTTTGCTCATGTAGGCTTCTTATAGACGTTCAATGCTTGTCTTTAACTTCGATCTTATGATTGATCGTTGAGCTAATTATGAGGTTCCATGATTCATATCACCAAAGAGGAGTTTCTTCCGTTTGGATCTTTAGGATGGACCAAATGACAACTTAGTTTCCTCCATTTGGAACTTTAAGATGGACCAAATCATGAAGACAAGTTTGACAAGCTTGGTTCCGATCTTCAGTTGACATTTTGGTCCAAAGAGGATTCCCAAAGAAGAGTTTCCTCCATTTGGAACTTTAGGATGGACCACATCATTAGAACAAGTTTTAAAAGATTGGTTCCAATCCTCATTTGACATTTCGATCCAATGAGGATTCGCAAAGAAGAGTTTCCTCTATTTGGATCTTTAGGATGGACCAAATCATGGGGACAAGTTTGACGTTCGACATTTTGGTCCAAAGAAGAGTTTCCTCCATTTGCAACTTTACGATGGACCAAATCAATAGAACAAATTTGAAAAGATTGGTTCCGATCTTCGTTTTACATTTTGGTCCAAAGAGGATTCCCAAAGAAGAGTTTCATCCATTTGGAACTTTAGGATTAACCAAATCATTAGGACAACTTTGGTGTTCGACATTTTGGTCCAAAGAGGATTCGCAACAAAGAGTTTCCTCCATTTGGAACTTTTGGATGGACCAAATCATAAGGACAAGTTTGTAAACATTGGTTCCGATCCTCGTTTGACATTTTGGTCCAAAGAGGATTCCCAAAGAAGAGTTTCCTTCATTTAGAACTTTAGGATGGACGAAATCATGTGGACAATTTTGAAAAGATTGGTTTTTGAAGCATGCTTTTCAATTACAAATAAGTTTTTGGATTGGTTAGATCCTTGTTCGACATTTTGGTCCAAAGTGGATTCCCAAAGAAGAGTTTCATCTATCTGAACCAAGTCATGAGGGCAACTTTGACAAGATTTGTTCCGTTCCTCGTTTGACATTTTGGTCCAAAGAGCTCTGATACCAAATGATACGAAAACCCTTTCGAAATGCTTTAAGAACCCTTAAACTTAACTAAGGACCCAAAAAGATCACAACTAAAGAACCCACATATGCCATTTGAAACAACCCAAGGAAAAAGGCTAGAAAATGATTATCCTTATGATCAATGATCTAAAGACAAGAATTGGATTTCTTGTTTTAGATTCGAATCAATCCACCAAATTAGAATGATCAATCCTAATGGCTTGATTCTACAGCCACCCTAAACACAAGGAATGACAAGATGAAAAGTTGAACAACTCACAACAATTCAAGAAAAAGCTCTCAATGAGACTTTGGATTTTTAATTCATTCATAATCTCCCATAACAGCCCCATGATGTCCCTAGCTTGTAACCCCCGAAATTAAAGCTAAAACATGAGTTACAATCTGCCACTACTACTTTGTAACTTACAATACATCTAAAACAATTGAAACTGATACATGATGCTTAAAAGTAGCTTTTAAATGCCAGTAATGCTTGTCTTGAAGTGTATTGAAGTTATCTTGAATGAAGCTTTAAGTTGCCTTGAATGAAGCTTGGGTTGTCATAAATGCATCTAGAGTTGTCATCAATGCTACTACACTTCAAGCTTGAGCTGTCATAAATACGTCTTGAGTGCATTTAATGCAACTTGAGTTGTCATCAATGCATGTACTCTTTAAGCTTGAATTCCTTAAATGCATGGCTACATAATTCATATCAATGTCCCTAGCTTGTAACCCCCGAAATTAAAGCTAAAACATGAGTTACAATCTGCCACTACTACTTTGTAACTTACAATACATCTAAAACAATTGAAACTGATACATGATGCTTAAAAGTAGCTTTTAAATGCCAGTAATGCTTGTCTTGAAGTGTATTGAAGTTATCTTGAATGAAGCTTTAAGTTGCCTTGAATGAAGCTTGGGTTGTCATAAATGCATCTAGAGTTGTCATCAATGCTACTACACTTCAAGCTTGAGCTGTCATAAATACGTCTTGAGTGCATTTAATGCAACTTGAGTTGTCATCAATGCATGTACTCTTTAAGCTTGAATTCCTTAAATGCATGGCTACATAATTCATATCATTCCCCCATTCTTCAAAATGATTCGTCCTCGAATCAAAAAGTGTGGCTGCAAAAGAAAGTTAGAGAGAAAACACAAAAATTGGACCTTACAAGCACTCCCTCCTTTTTTACAACTCTCTTTCTTCCACTCGTGTTTGCGCTCAAATTTCCTTCAAGATTGGCCTTTACTTTAAGAGAAGCAGCCCATATATTGGTTAATATCTCTGTTATGAAGAGCTTAAAATTTTCCAAACTCAGAAATTCAATCACAAATGAAAACACCAATCAACGGAGATAAGGTGTTGCAATTTACGAGCAATCTGCGCACTGAATTGAATCCCAATATTTGAATATTTTTGGTTACGAATTTGACTATGCGCCCTTCTGATATTTGAATTATAACAAGATGATAAATATTTTCTCTTCAGGACAAACAAGTAAATTCGGACGTTATGTAAGGATTTCGACACAAAACAGCAGCATTAAATGCGGCGGTTACAAAAATGGGCAGTTTTGGCAGATTTGAATTTCAAACGTTTTTAGAGATCAAGGATTGTGTAATATGACTTGTAACTGATGTTTTATGACATATAACTGATATAATAACACATTCCAATCAGATATACACGAATTTTAAGGATCAAACTCAGAAAATCAAGAACTTGCTAGATGAACACAAGATGAACAGATTTGGTGCTCTTGGATGCAACGCTTTGTTTTTTTTTTTCTTTTTTTTTTTCAAGATCAGAATGTGATCTTTAAGATAGAAACAAGATCAGAATGAAAAGATGAAGACAAATTCATGCTTGGACAAAAACGAAAAGATAGGACAGAATTGAAAACAACAAGAATAGAAAAGGATAGATTGGATAAAACCTGTTCTAGAGATCGCCACAAAATCGTAACCGATGCTTTGATACCAAATGATACGAAAACCCTTTCGAAATGCTTTAAGAACCCTTAAACTTAACTAAGGACCCAAAAAGATCACAACTAAAGAACCCACATATGCCATTTGAAACAACCCAAGGAAAAAGGCTAGAAAATGATTATCCTTATGATCAATGATCTAAAGACAAGAATTGGATTTCTTGTTTTAGATTCGAATCAATCCACCAAATTAGAATGATCAATCCTAATGGCTTGATTCTACAGCCACCCTAAACACAAGGAATGACAAGATGAAAAGTTGAACAACTCACAACAATTCAAGAAAAAGCTCTCAATGAGACTTTGGATTTTTAATTCATTCATAATCTCCCATAACAGCCCCATGATGTCCCTAGCTTGTAACCCCGAAATTAAAGCTAAAACATGAGTTACAATCTGCCACTACTACTTTGTAACTTACAATACATCTAAAACAATTGAAACTGATACATGATGCTTAAAAGTAGCTTTTAAATGCCAGTAATGCTTGTCTTGAAGTGTATTGAAGTTATCTTGAATGAAGCTTTAAGTTGCCTTGAATGAAGCTTGGGTTGTCATAAATGCATCTAGAGTTGTCATCAATGCTACTACACTTCAAGCTTGAGCTGTCATAAATACGTCTTGAGTGCATTTAATGCAACTTGAGTTGTCATCAATGCATGTACTCTTTAAGCTTGAATTCCTTAAATGCATGGCTACATAATTCATATCAGGATTCCCAAAGATCGTTTCCTCCGTTTGGAACTTTAGGATAGACCAAATCATGAGGACAAGTTTGAAAAGAATCGCTCTGATCCTCGTTTTACATTTTAGTCCAAAGAGGAATCCCAAACAAGAGTTTCCTCCATTTCGAACTTTAGGATGGACCAAATCATGAGGAAAACTTTGAAAAGATTTGTTTTTTAGACATGCTTTTAATTACAAACAAGTTTTTGGATTGGTTCGATCATTGATCGACATTTTGGTCCAACGAGGATTCCGAAATAAGAGTTTCCTCCATTTGGAACTTTTGGATGGCCCAAAACATTAGGACAAGTTTGAAAAGATTGGTTCCGATCCTCGTTTAATATTTTGGTCCAAAGAGGATTCCCAAAGAACAGTTTCCTCCCGTTGGATCTTTAGGATGGACGAAATCATTAGGACATGTTTTAAAGGATTGGTTATGATCCTCGTTTGACATTTTGATCCAAAGAGGATTCGCAAAGAAGAGTTTCCTCCAATTGGATCTTTAGGATGGACCAAATCATGAGGACAACTTTGACAAGATTGGTTCCGATCCTCGTTTGACATTTTGGTCGAAAGAGGATTCTCAAAGAAGAGTTTCCTCCATTTAGATCTTTAGGTTGTACCAAATCATGAGGAAAACTTTAACAAAATTGGTTACGATCCTCGTTTGAACTTTTGGTCCAAAGAGGATTCCTAAGGAAGAGTTTCCTCCATTTGAAACTTTTGGATAGACCAAATCATGAGGACAAGTTTGAAAAGATTGGTTCCGATCCTCGTTTGAGATTTTGGTCCAAAGAGGATTCCCAATGAAGAGTTTCCTCCATTTGAAACTTTAGGATGGACCAAATCATTTGGACAAGTTTGAAAACATTGGTTCTGATCCTCGTTTGACATTTCGATCCAAAGAGGATTCCCAAAGAAGAGTTTCCTTCATTTCGATCTTTTGGATGGACCAAATCATGAGGAAAACTTTGAAGTTCGACATTTTGGTCCAAAGAGGATTCCCAAAGAAGTGCTTTCTCCATTTGGATCTTTAGGATGGACCAAATCAAGAGGATCAGTCTGACAAGATTGGTTCCGATCCTTGTTTGAAATTTTGATATAAAGAGGATTTCCAAAGAAGAGTTTCTTCCATTTGAAACTTTAGGATGGACCAAATCATGAGGAAATTTGTTCGGATCCTCGTTTGACATTTTGGTCCAAAGAGGATTCCTTATGAGAATCATGGAAGCTCTATCATCCTACCACAAGGCCCTATCACAAGATCAAAGGCAAGGAAGCTTCATTCAAACCTCAATCTACATGTCCAATCATTAGTGAATTCGGCCAAGGATTATTTTGCAAATACATATTCTTCCAAGGACTATTTTGCAAATACAGATTCTTCTAAGGACTATTTTGCAAATACAGATTCTTCCAAGGGCTTTCTTAAAAGAAAGGGAGTTCATATTGAGATACATACAATGTGTTCAAGATAGAAGTCCAAGTTGAAGATGCATTTATTGCAAGCTCGGTTCCATTAATGACAACTCAAGTTGCATTAAATGCAACACAAGATATCAATGCAAGTCAAGACTTCTTCAAGACAACTTAAGGCTTCATTAAAGACTTCCATAAACATATGTGATCAAGGATTTTCATTTATAAAGGCTTCCAAATCAGAATTGTAACTCTTGTATTTTTAGTTACACTTTATTTTCAATAGGCTAGTTAATTGTCTTTATTTCAAACATTACTATGGCCTGCTGTCTTTTGGCCTTTTTTATTCCATTTTATCAGTTTATTTTCGTGGCTTTTGAAGGCTATAAAGCCATGAGACATGCTTGTAAGAAATCAGAATTATTGAATTTAAAAAATACAAAGTCTCATTGAGAACTTTTTCTTTGAATTGTTGTTAGCTGAGCTTACCTTTTCATCTTATCATTCCTTGTGTTTAGGGTGGCTGTAGAATCGAGCCATTAGGATTGATCATTCTAATTTTGTGGATTGATTCGAATCTAGAACAAGAAATCCAATTCTTGCCTTTAGATCTTTGATCATAAGGATAATCTGTTTCTAGCCTTTTCCTTGGGTTGTGTCAAATGGGATATGTAGATTCTTTGGTCTTGAACTTTTAGGTTCCTTAGTTAAGTTTAAGGGTTTTAAGAGCTTTTCGAAAGGGTTTTCGTATCATTTGGAATCAAAGCATAGGTTGCATCTTGTGGCCTACTCTAGAATTGATTCTATCTTACTTTTTTGCATTGTTTTTCAATTCTTTACATTCTATCCATCCATTTCGTTTCTTCCTTTTCATCCATTTTGATTCACCTTTTGAATCTGATTTCATCTCCACCTTAAAGATCATGCTTAGATCTTGAAAATCAAAAAAAAAAAAAAAAAGGAAAGGAGGAATTTGCATCCGAGGGCACCAAATCTGTTAATCTTGTGTTCATCTTGCAAGTTCTTGAAATTTTGGAGTTTGATCCATATAAATTCGTGTAGATATGATGTAATTGTGTTTATATATCAGTTACCATTCAAATATATGAGTTTCATATTCATTTTCATGTATTTAAAGCACAAAAACGGCTATAGTTCAAAATTGTCAAAACTGTCTAATTTTGTAACTGTTGCATTTAATGCTTCTGTTTTCTATTCAAATGCTATGCTAACGTCCGAATTTGCTTTTGCTTCCTGAATACAAAAGTTTTATCTGACCGTTATCTTTCTAAAGTTCAGAAGAGCACTTTGTCAAAATCATAAAGAAAATAGTTCAAATATGGAATTTCATTTCTATGTGCAGGTTTATCCTATTTTCCTAGAATTTCAATTCTATGAGTTAGTATTTTCAATTTAGACCGAATTTTTGTATTTGGCCTTTTGTATACTCTTTATTATCATCTTAATCAGCTACATATAGACTACCATTTTAAAATTCATTCTGGAACTCCACGAATTTTGAATTTTGTCTGCCATTTTTTCTTGAGTTCTTTGCTTTCAAAAATCTGTTTTCCTTTTCCAATCTGATTTTTGCCTATCCAATCTGTTTTTCTTGTTTTATTTTTGTTTCTTTTCATTATTTTAGATTGTTTAAATACTGATTGCTTGATTTTTAGTACTTTAAACACAAGTTGCTTCGTTTTGACCATAGCTTATCCACAATCCTAAATTGACATGATGGTTACCTTAATAGGTACACCTTTACAAAGGATGGAAGGAAGACTACTTTCGTACCTTTGTCTTAAGAGAGGTTTTCATTGATCAATGTAAGCTTGAACAAAGGAGGCTTGAGTTTGAGATAAAAGAAAAGGAATTGAAAGAAAAAGAATTGAGTGATGAAATGAGTGAGAGAGAAAAGACAGCTTTGAGTAGAAAAAGCAAGAGGGAAAACAATGAGAGAAAAGAAAAGGAAAAAAAGAGAGACAAGTGAGTTTATTTTCTACTAAGAGTGAAGTGAGGTATGCTTTGTTTTCAAAACAAAACTTCCTTGTACTTTTGTACAAAAGAACTTGTTTTATGACTAACACACCTAACTCTACTTTGCCTAGTGTCTTTATGTCTCTTTTGCAGGAATTTGAGGATATGTTTCCCGAGAAGATGCCTAGTGGATTGCCACCAATAAGAGGCATTGAACATCAAGTGGATTTCATTCCCGTGGCAACCATACCTAATAGGCCAAAATATAGAGCCAACCCAACCGAGACAAAGGAAATCCAAAAGCAAGTGGAGGAGTTGCTTGCAAAGGGTTACGTGAGGGAAAGTTTGAGCCCATGCTCAGTTCCAGTGATTTTGGTTCCAAAGAAGAATGGAACTTGGAGGATGTGTGTGGACTGTAGAGCCATCAACAAAATAACAGTGAAGTATCATCATCCTATTCTTAGGCTAAATGATATGATAGGTGAATTGCATGGTTCTAGTTTGTTTACAAAAATTGATCTTAAATCTAGTTATCATCAAATTAGAATGCATATAGGGTGATGAATGGAAAACAGCTTTTAAGACTAAATATGGCTTGTATGAATGGCTTGTGATGCCTTTTGGTCTTACTAATGCACCTAGTACTTTCATGAGATTGATGAACCATATTCTTAGGGAATTTTCGGGCAAGTTTGTTGTGGTCTATTTTGATGATATTCTGATTTATTCCAAAAGCTTAAAAGAACATGTTGAGCATGTTAAACTTGTCTTGCTTACATTTAGGAAAGAAAAGTTGTATGCTAATCTGAAAAAGTGTAGTTTTTGCATGACTAAGGTTAACTTTCTTGGATTTATAATTTCTGGAAATGGGGTAGAAGTTGATGAAGAGAAGGTTAAGGCAATTAAAGAATGGCCAACACCCAAAAACGCAAGTGAGGTAAGAAGTTTTCATGGTTTAGCTAGCTTCTATAGGAGGTTCATTAAGGACTTTAGTTCTATTACTTCACCATTGAATGAATTAGTTAAAAATCATGTTGTGTTTGTTTGGGGGGAATCACAAGAGAAAGCTTTTAATGAACTCAAAGATAAGTTATGTAATGCACCTTTGCTTTCTTTACGTAACTTTGAGAATACATTTGAGAATGAATGTGATGAAATGATATGAATTATGTAGCCTTGCATTTGAGGAATTCAAGCTTCAAGAACACTTGCATTAAATGCACTTCAATTGCATTAATGGCAACCCAAGTTCATTTATTACAAGTCAAGTTAAGATGCATTAACTACAACTCAAGATGCCTTGATGATAACCCAAGCTTCATTCAAGACAACTCAAGCTTCATTCAAGGGAACTTAAGGCAACTCCAAGACAAGCATTAATGGCATTTAAAAGCTACTTTTAAGCATCATGTATCAGTTTCAATTGTTTAAGATGCATTGTAAGTTACAAAGTAATAGTGGCAGATTGTAACTTAAGTTTTTGCATTAAATTCGTAGGTTACATGCTAGGGACTTAATTGGGCTGATAGAGGATCATTATGAACGAAAATTATATGTCTTTTATGCCTATAAATAGGCTTTGTTTTAGCTATTGTAAATCAGATTTGAATGATGAATGAAATGTAGCATTTTTATGCACATTGAGAGCCTTGAGCCTCAACCCTTTGTAATCTTGCTTTAGATTACATGTTTAGAAACATTCAAGAGGGGAGTGATCAACCAACTTGTGGAGTGTTTCGAGTCATGAGATGATGGAACGTAATTGTTTGGGTCCATTTCATGATTTTTAGATCACACAAGGCAATCTGTTTTCTAGCCTTTCCTTGGGGTTGTTTCAAATGGCATATGTGGGTTCTTTGGTTGTGATCTTTTTGGGTCCTTAGTTAAGTTTAAGGGTTCTTAAAGCATTTGAAAGGGTTTTCGTATCATTTGGTATCAGAGCATTGGTTGCGTTTTTGTGGCCGATCTCTAGAACAGGTTTTATCCAATCTATCCTTTTTTATTCTTGTTGTTTTCAATTCTGTCCAATCTTTTCGTTTCTGTCCAATTATCTTTTTTCGTCATCTTTTCATTCTGATCTTGTTTCCATCCTGAAGATCACATTCCGATCTTGAAAATAAAAAAAAACAGAGAGAGTGAGAAAGAAAAAAGCTTTGCATTTGAGAGCATTTCCAGAATTGTTCATCCATTGTTCTTGAGTTGTTCTTGCTTTATTTCGTGTTTTATCTTTGTAATCTGATTAGATCTAAGAAATATGAGTTCATATATCAGTTACCATTGAAAATATCAGTTACACCTTGATTTTCACGGATTTTAAGTCCTAAAACAGTTTGAAATTCAAATATGCCAAAACTGCCCATTTTTGTAACTGCCGCATTTATTGCTTCTGTTTACTGTCCAAACCTTGTCATAAATTCCGAATTTAGTTATTTGTTCTGAATATTAAAGTTGCATCTGACGGTTATCTTTCAATGATCAGATGGTCACTTTGTCCAAATCATAACGGAAATCATTCAATTTGGGGATTTGTTTTCTGTGCGCAGGATTATCCAAAATTCCAGCACTTTGGTTTATGCACTTAAGAGTTATCAATTCTTATAAACTTTTTGAAATTGGTCTTTTGTAAGCTCTTCATTACTGTTATATTTACATATATATGAGCTGGTTCTTAAAAAGTCTTAGCCAATCTTAAATAATTTTGAGTGCAAACACGAGTGGAACAAAGAGAGTTGTAAAAAGTGAGGGAGTGCTTGTAAGGTCCAATTTTTGTGTTTTCTCTCTAACTTTCTTTTGCAGCAACACTTTTTGATTCGAGGACGAATCATTTTGAAGAATGGGGGAATGATATGAATTATGTAGCCTTGCATTTGAGGAATTCAAGCTTCAAGAACACTTGCATTAAATGCACTTCAATTGCATTAATGGCAACCCAAGTTCATTTATTACAAGTCAAGTTAAGATGCATTAACTACAACTCAAGATGCCTTGATGATAACCCAAGCTTCATTCAAGACAACTCAAGCTTCATTCAAGGGAACTTAAGGCAACTCCAAGACAAGCATTAATGGCATTTAAAAGCTACTTTTAAGCATCATGTATCAGTTTCAATTGTTTAAGATGCATTGTAAGTTACAAAGTAATAGTGGCAGATTGTAACTTAAGTTTTTGCATTAAATTCGTAGGTTACATGCTAGGGACTTAATTGGGCTGATAGAGGATCATTATGAACGAAAATTATATGTCTTTTATGCCTATAAATAGGCTTTGTTTTAGCTATTGTAAATCAGATTTGAATGATGAATGAAATGTAGCATTTTTATGCACATTGAGAGCCTTGAGCCTCAACCCTTTGTAATCTTGCTTTAGATTACATGTTTAGAAACATTCAAGAGGGGAGTGATCAACCAACTTGTGGAGTGTTTCGAGTCATGAGATGATGGAACGTAATTGTTTGGGTCCATTTCATGATTTTTAGATCACACAAGGCAATCTGTTTTCTAGCCTTTCCTTGGGGTTGTTTCAAATGGCATATGTGGGTTCTTTGGTTGTGATCTTTTTGGGTCCTTAGTTAAGTTTAAGGGTTCTTAAAGCATTTCGAAAGGGTTTTCGTATCACTAGTGGTGTAGGCATTGGAGCTGTTTTGATGCAGGAACAAAAGCCTTTGATATACTTTAGTGAGAAACTTGGAGGGGCTGCCTTGAATTATCCAACATATGACAAGGAACTTTATGCATTGGTTAGAGCTTTACAAACATGGCAACACTATCTATGGCCGAAAGAGTTTGTGATTCACACGGATCATGAAAGCTTGAAACATTTGAAGGGTCAAAACAAGCTTAATCGAAGGCATGCCAAGTGGGTGGAATTTATTGAGACATTTCCTTATGTGATTAAATACAAACCAGGGAAGGAAAATGTAGTGGCTGATGCATTATCTAGGAGGTACAATCTCTTTAACTCTTTAAGTGCAAAAGTGTAAGGATTTGAGCATGTTAAAGAATTGTACTTGCATGATTCTGATTTTGGTGATACTTATCAATTTTGCATCAATGGGGCTGTTTTAAATGACGTTTATGTGTTTGAGGGATTCTTGTTTAAGAAAGACAAATTATGCATACCGAATTGTTCTATTAGGGAGCTTTTAGCTAAAGAAGCTCATGGTGGGGGTTTGATTGGTCATTTTGGAGAGACTAAGACATATTCTATGCTAATTGAACATTTTTAATGGCCTAAAATGAGACATCTTGTGCATAAAGTTTGTAACACTTGTTTTGTTTGTAAAGAGGCTAAATCTAAAATGAAACCACATGGTTTGTATACTCCTCTTCCCGTTCCTAATGAACCTTGGACTGAAATTTCTATGGATTTTGTGCTTGGTTTGCCTAGAACTAGGAAGAGTCATGATAGCATATTTGCTGTGGTTGATAGATTTAGTAAAATGGCTCATTTCATACCTTGTCATAAAACTGATGATGCAAAGTATGTGGCTGACTTGTTTTTCATTCATATTGTTAAATTGCATGGTATTCCAAGGAGTATTATTAGTGATTGGGATGTGAAGTTCCTTAGCTATTTTTTTGAGGGTATTATGGGGGCAGCTTGGCACCAAGTTATTATTTTCTACTACTTGTCATCCACAAACTGATGGGCAAACCGAAGTAGTAAATAGGACTTTAATTCAATTGCTTAGGGCTATACTTGATAAGAACATTAAAATGTGGGAGGAAAGTTTGCCATTTGTGGAGTTTGCTTACAATAGGGCTATACATAGCACTACTAATTGTTCTCCATTTGAAATTGTTTATGGATTTAATCCTCGTACTCCTCTTCATTTATTGCCCATGCCTCCTAACAATTTTGTGAGTGATGAAGCTATTTCCAAGGTTGAATTGGTGAAAAAAATTCATATCGAAGTCAAGGAAAGGATTGAGAAGCAAAATGCTAAGGTTGCCTCTAGGATTAACAACGGTCGAAAGGAGTTGATATTCAAACGAGGTGATTGGGTTTGGATACACTTTAGGAAGGAAAGATTTCCACTACAATGGAAGTCAAAGCTAAATCCAAGGGGTGATGGTCCTTTTCAAGTACTTGAATGAATCAACAACAATGCATACAAGATTGAACTACCAGGTGAGTTTTCTGTTAGTGCGACTTTTAATGAGGCTTATTTGAGTCCTTTTGATGTAGGGTAAGATCAAGACTCAAGGACGAATCCTTTTGAAGAGGGGGGGAATGATGAGAATCATGGAAGCTCTATCATCTTACCACAAGGCCCTATCACAAGATCAAAGGCAAGGAAGCTTCATTCAAACCTCAATCTACATGCCCAATCATTAGTGCATTCGTCTAAGGACTATTTTGCAAATACAGATTCTTCCAAGTACTATTTTGCAAATACAGATTCTTCCAAGGACTATTTTGCAAATACAGATTCTTCCAAGGGCTTTCTTACAAGAAAGGGAGTTCATATTGAGATACATACAATGTGTTCAAGATAGAAGTCCAAGTTGAAGATGCATTTATTGCAAGCTCGGTTCCATTAATAACAACTCAAGTTGCATTAAATGCAACACAAGATATCAATGCAAATCAAGACTTCTTCAAGACAACTTAAGGCTTCATTAAAGACCTTAGTAAACATATGTGATCAAGGATTTTCAGTTACAAAGGCTTCCAAATAAGAATTGTAACTCTTGTAGTTTCAGTTACACTTTATTTTCAATAGGCTAGTTAATTGTCTTTATTTCAAACATTACTATGGCCGGCTATTTTTTGGCCTTTTTTATTCCATTTTATCAGTTTATTTTCGTGGCTTTTGAAGGCTATAAAGCCATGAGACATGCTTGTAAGAAATCAGAATTATTGAAGTTAAAAAAAAACAAAGTCTCATTGAGAACTTTTTCTTTGAATTGTTGGGAGCTGAGCTTACCTTTTCATCTTGTCATTCCTTGTGTTTAGGGTGGCTGTAGAATCTGGCAATTAGGATTGATCATTCTAATTTGGTGGATTGATTCGAATCTAGAATAAGAAATCCAATTCTTGTCTTTAGATCTTTGATCATAAGGATAATCTATTTCTAGCCTTTTTCCTTGGGTTGTGTCAAATGGCATATGTGGGTTCTTTGGTCTTGAACTTTTAGGGTCCTTAGTTAAGTTTAAGGGTATAAGAGCTTTTCGAAATAGTTTTCATATCAATACCCAAAGATCGTTTCCTCTATTTCGAACTTTAGGATGGACCAAATAATGAGGACAAGTTTGAAAAGATTGGTTCTGATCCTCGTTTGACATTTTGGTCCAAAGAGGATTCCCAAAGATCGTTTCCTCCATTTGGAACTTTAATATGGACCAGATCATAAGGACAAGTTTGAAAAGATTGGTTTTTGAAACATGCAATTAAATTACAAACAAGTTGAATTCACAAAGAAGAGTTTCCTCCATTTTGATCATTAGGATGGACCAAATCATGAGGACAACTTTGATGTTCGAGATTTTGGTCCAAAGAGGACTCGGAAAGAAGAGTTTCCTCCATTTGGAACTTTGGGATTCACCAAATCATTAGGACAAGTTTGAAAAGATTGGTTCCGATCCTCGTTTGACATTTTGGTTCAAAGAAGATTCCCAAAGAAGAGTTTCCTCCATTTGGAACTTTAGGATGGACCAAATCATGAGGACAACTTTGACAAGATTGGTTCTGATCCTCGTTTGACATTTTTGTACAAAGAGGATTCCCAAAGAAGAGTTTCCTCCATTTGGATCTTTAGGATGGACCAAATCAATAGAACAAGTTTGAAAAGATTGGTTCTGATCCTCGTTTGATATTTTGGTCCATAGAGGATTCCCTAAGAAGAGTTTCATCCCGTTGAATCTTTAGAATGGACCAAATCAATAGGACAAGTTTGAAAAGATCGGTTCTGATCCTCGATTGACATTGGAACTTTAGGATGGACCAAATCAAGAGGACAACTTTGACAAGTTTTTTTCCGGTCCTCGTTTGACATTTTTGTCCAAAAAGGATTCCCAAAAGATTTGTTCCGATCCTCGATTGACATTTTGATCCTAACAAGATTCGCTAATAAGAGTTCCCTCCATTTGGATCTTTAGCATGCACTAAGTCATTAGGACAAGTTTGAAATGATTGGTTACAATCCTCATTTGACAATTTGGTCCGAAGAGGATTCCAAAAGATCGTTTCCTCCATTTGGAACTTTAGGATGGACCAGATCATTAGGACAAGTTTGAAAAGATTGGTTCCAATCCTCGTTTGACATTTTGGTCCAAACAGGATTCCCAAAGAAGAGTTTCCTCCATTTAGAACTTTAGGATAGACCAAATCATTAGGACAAGTTTTAAAAGATTGATTACCATCCTCATTTGACATTTTGATCCAAAGCGGATTTGCAAAAAAGAGTTTCCTCCCGTTGGATCTTTAGAATGAACCAAATCATTAGGACAAGTTTGAAATGATTGGTTCTTATCCTCGTTTGATATTTTGATCCAATGAGGATTTCCTAAGAAGAGTTTCCTCCCGATGGATCTTTAGAATGGACCAAATAAATAGGACAAGTTTGAAAAGACTGGTTCTGATCCTCGATTGACATTGGAACTTTAGGATGGACTAAATCAAGAGGACAACTTTGACAAGTTTTGTTCCGATCCTCGTTTGACATTTTGGTCCAAAAAGGATTCCCAAAAGATTGGTTCCGATCCTCGTTTGACATTTTGATCCCAAGAGGATTCGCTAATAAGAGTTTCCTCCATTTGGATCTTTAGCATGGACTAAGTCATTAGGAAAAGTTTGATATGATTGGTTCCGAGCCTCGTTTGAGATGTTAGTCTAAAGAGGATTCCCAAAGAAGAGTTTCCACCATTTAGAACTTTAGGATGGACGAAATGATGAGAACAACTTTGAAAAGATTGGTTTTTTAAACATGCTTTTCAATTACCAAGAAGTTTTTCGATTGGTAAGATCCTTGTTCGACATTTTGGTCCAAAGAGGATTCCCAAAGAAGAGTTTCCTCCATTTGGATCTTTGGGATGAACGAGGACAACTTTGACAAGATTTGTTCTGATTGGTCGTTTGACATTTTAGTCCAAAGAGGATTCATAAAGATCGCTTCCTCCATTTGGAAGTTTTGGATGTACCAAATCATTAGGACAACTTTAAAATGATTGGTTCCGATCCTCGTTTGACATTTTGGACCAAAGAGGATTCCCAAAGAAGAGTTTCCTCCATTTGGAATTTTAGGATGGACCAAATCATGAGGAAAAGTCTGAAAAGATTGGTTTTGATCCTCGTTTGACATTTTGGTCCAAAGAGAATTCCCAAAGAAAAGTTTCCTCCATTTGGAACTTTGCATTGGACAAAATCATGCGGACAACTTTGAAAATATTGGTTTTTTAAACAAGCTTTTCAATTACAAACAAGTTTTTGGACTAGTTCGATCTTTGTTCGATATTTTGGTCTGAAGAGGATAAGCAAAGAAGAGTGTCCTCCATTTGGATCTTTAGGATGGTTTGAATCATGAGGACAATTTTGACAAGATTTCTTCCATTCTTCGTTTGACATTTTGGTCCAAATAGGATTCCAAAGATCGTTTCCTCATTTTGGAACTTTAGGATGGACCAAATCATGAGAACAAGTTTGAAAAGATTGGTTCCGATCCTCGTTTTACATTTTAGTCAAAAGAAAATTCCCAAAGAAGAGTTTCCTCCATTTCGAACTTTTGGATGGACTAAATCATGAGGACAACTTTTAAAAGGTTGGTTTTTGAAACATGCTTTTCAATTACAAACAAGTTTTTGGACTGGTTCAATCCTTGTTCGAAATTTTGGTCCAAAGAGGATAACCAAAGAAGAGTTTCCTCCATTTGGATCTTTAGGATGGACCGAATCATAAGGACAATTATGACAAGATTTGATCCAATCTTTGTTTGACATTTTAGTCCAAAGAGAATTTCCAAAATTCATTTCCTCCTTTTGGAACTTTAGGATGGACCAAATCATGAGGACAAGTTTGAAAGGATTTGATATGAATTATCCCAGCCCCAAATGTCAAATAATTGACAATATTGAAGTCCAAGGTTTCAATCAAGAAAAGATCAAGAATCCGAAGACTAAACGAGTGAAGATTGACTTTCTTGGGCATTTGCAAGGATATTGGGTTACATACTTGACTAATGAAGAAAATGAGTTTAAAACACTACTAAACTCATGGGATATTTGTTTCAAAGAGCTCCAAAGAAAATCGCGCATGAAAACATTCAAACGAGTGAAAATGACATCAAAAATGGCAACTGACACTTGTAGTTTTGTCTATTTTCATCCAATTTCGAATTTTAGTATTTTATTTGAGTTTTATTACTTTAGTTTTATTTATTATTATTATTATTGATGTAATAGGGAAGATTTGACTTTGTTTCCTTAGTTTTACAAACTTGGAGACCAAGTTTAAAAGATTAGGAAAACTTTCCTAATTTGAATTAGGAAAGTCTAGTTTTTACCTTTTTATTATTAGGTCTTTATTTCTCTTCATATTTTCGACCAAGCTAGGGTTTATTAGGCTATTTAAAGCCTCTTTTGTAAGCTTTACAATCAGAATATCAATGAATGAAAATCCTTTTGTTTTGGTTTAAGCTTTTGCTTTGAAAAACCTCTTTGTAATTCATGTTCTTGAATTGCATGTTTAGAGTCATTCAAGTCCAATTGATCATTGTTCTTGTGGTGTGCCTCAACCTTAATTAAAGAAACCTATTCTTGAATTAGGGGATTGATCGATTAGGTCATCATCTTCCCAACCTCACCTAAAGGTTGATTCAAATTGTTAAGGGTTTTCAAGCATTTCCGTTCAAGGGTCCATCATCCGGTTCTTGAATCCGTCAATGCTTGAGGGTTCGTATCATTTGGTATCAGAGCTTGCTCTGGGAGAGAGTTATCAAAGGTAAATTCGTTTACTTCATCACCTACGTCTTCACTTTTTCTAATCCCCCATCAAAACCGCTTTCATTAAAATTAAAAAAAAAAACAGAAATTTCCAGATTTTTGTTCCAACTTGTACATCACCTACTGACCTTGTCCCTTCGCCTTTTCCTACGAAATTTTTTTCCAATCTGTTTATTTTTCGATCCTCTACAAAATTACAGAAGACATCAAATCCAAAATCAGAACTTAAATTACCTAAAAACTCGTTTCAAAGTTTGAACACCAAGCAGTTTTTTTTTTCTTCATCTTTCAAAACCCTAATTTTTTTGCAACCACAAAATTCTTCCATTATGACAATACATACTAGAGATATCAAGTGTAATAAATGTCGTGGAAGGGGGCATATTCGGGAGGTGTGCCCTAACAAGGTATATTTGGCTCTAGAAGGAGATGAAACTAAAGAAGAAGAAAGAGAGAGATTAAAGAGGATGGAACAAGAACAACAAAAAAGAAGAGAGAAAAGGGAGTCGGTGAAGCGAGAGAGATTTGAGCGAGAAGAAAAGGAGAAAATAAAGAAGCAAGAAGAGTTGAGAAAATTAGAGCAAGAAAAGCAAGCTCTCGTTAGAAGAATTGAGAGGAAAAGGAAATTATTGGTCACACCACCTCTCTTTGCACTCGAGTATCATATGGGAAGTTTCAACCTAAACCCTTTGCAAGATTTTGTTTATGATTTTTTGCAGGAAATCAATGACAATAATGGTGCCACAAATGATTTAACAATTGGCGAACTTTTCAAGGGAGACTCCACCATGATCAAACTTTTAGATTCGAGGACGAATCTTTTTGAAGTTGGAGAGAATGATATGAATTATCCCAGCCCCAAATGTCAAATAATTGACAATATTGAAGTCCAAGGTTTCAATCAAGAAAAGATCAAGAATCCGAAGACTAAACGAGTGAAGATTGACTTTCTTGGGCATTTGCAAGGATATTGGGTTACATACTTGACTAATGAAGAAAATGAGTTTAAAATACTACTAAACTCATGGGATATTTGTTTCAAAGAGCTCCAAAGAAAATCGCGCATGAAAACATTCAAACGAGTGAAAATGACATCAAAAATGGCAACTGACACTTGTAGTTTTGTCTATTTTCATCCAATTTCGAATTTTAGTATTTTATTTGAGTTTTATTACTTTAGTTTTATTTATTATTATTATTATTGATGTAATAGGGAAGATTTGACTTTGTTTCCTTAGTTTTACAAACTTGGAGACCAAGTTTAAAAGATTAGGAAAACTTTCCTAATTTGAATTAGGAAAGTCTAGTTTTTACCTTTTTATTATTAGGTCTTTATTTCTCTTCATATTTTCGACCAAGCTAGGGTTTATTAGGCTATTTAAAGCCTCTTTTGTAAGCTTTACAATCAGAATATCAATGAATGAAAATCCTTTTGTTTTGGTTTAAGCTTTTGCTTTGAAAAACCTCTTTGTAATTCATGTTCTTGAATTGCATGTTTAGAGTCATTCAAGTCCAATTGATCATTGTTCTTGTGGTGTGCCTCAACCTTAATTAAAGAAACCTATTCTTGAATTAGGGGATTGATCGATTAGGTCATCATCTTCCCAACCTCACCTAAAGGTTGATTCAAATTGTTAAGGGTTTTCAAGCTTTTCCGTTCAAGGGTCCATCATCCGGTTCTTGAATCCGTCAACGCTTGAGGGTTCGTATCATTAGTGGAAGATTGAGAAAAATATAGATCATTGCAGACTGTCGGATTGTGCAGAAAATTGTTATAAAAAAAAGTGTTCTTGCTACGTGCTTGAGTTTCTGGAAAAAGGTGTTTAGTGTTCATATTGTTCATGAAGAATTCATATGATAATAATATTGCTTTTTGCTTTGACAAAATTGCTTAGTTTTGTAGCCTTGTTCTAGGTTGCATGTTTTAGAAACATTCAAGCATAATTTGATCTAGTATGTTTGTGAATTGTTTCGATCTTGAAATAAGAACAAGTTCTCTTATTTCAAGATATTAGATCATTGGAATAATCTTCTTCTTCTTGTATTCCATGGGTTTTACCTTATTGTTCATCGGGGTTTTAGGATTTGCATCTAGGGGTTCTTTGTGCTTTCAAAGGGTTTCTATTTCAATTTCCTAGGGTTTCATATCATTTGGTATCAGAGCTTAGGCTCAAGGGAAGATTTCTATCTTACTTGCTTTCTTGTTATTTCAATTTTTCTTACTTATTGTTCGTCGTTCATCAAAAATTCCAGAAAAACAAAAAAAAAAATCATAGTTCCAGAATTTCCATATTTAGCTACTATTTTTGTTATTTTTAGTGTAGTTGTAGTCCGAATCTCAGAAAGTCATCAACTACAAAACTCTTTATCTTTCTGTCGTGAGTATTTGTTATTCAGAAAAGTGTGTAAAAAAAAAGTGGAAGATTGAGAAAAATATAGATCATTGCAGACTGTCGGATTGTGCAGAAAATTGTTATAAAAAAAAGTGTTCTTGCTATGTGCTTGAGTTTCTGGAAAAAGGTGTTTAGTGTTCATATTGTTCATGAAGAATTCATATGATAATAATATTGCTTTTTGCTTTGACAAAATTGCTTAGTTTTGTAGCCTTGTTCTAGGTTGCATGTTTTAGAAACATTCAAGCATAATTTGATCTAGTATGTTTGTGAATTGTTTCGATCTTGAAATAAGAACAAGTTCTCTTATTTCAAGATATTAGATCATTGGAATAATCTTCTTCTTCTTGTATTCCATGGGTTTTACGTTATTGTTCATCGGGGTTTTAGGATTTGCATCTAGGGGTTCTTTGTGCTTTCAAAGGGTTGCTATTTCAATTTCCTAGGGTTTCATATCAGGATTGGTTCCAATCCTCGTTCGACATTTTGGTCCAAAGAGGATTCGCAAAGAAGAGTTTCCTCCATTTCAAACTTTTGAATGGACCAAATCATTAGGAAAAGTTTGACAAGATTGGTTTCGATCCTCGTTTGACATTTTGGTCCAAAGAGGATTCCCAAAGAAGAGTTTCATCCATTTGGATCTTTAGGATGGACCAAATCATGAGGACAACTTTGAAGTTCGACATTTTGGCCAAAAGAGGATTCCCAAAGCAGAGTTTCCTCCATTCAGAGCTTAAGGATGGACCAAATCATTATGACAACTTTTAAAAGATTGGTTATGATCCTCGTTTGACATTTTGGTCCAAAGAGGATTGCCGAAGAAGAGTGTCCTCCGTTTGGAAATCTAGGATGGACCAAATCATTAAGACAAGTTTGAAATGATTGGTTCCGATCCTCGTTTGACATTTTGGTCCAAAGAGGATTACCAAAAAGAGTTTCCTCCATTTCGAACTTTAGAATGGACCAAATCATGAGGACAAGTTTAAAAGGATTGGTTCCGATCCTCGTTTGACATTTTTATCCAAAGAGGTTTCCCAAAGAAGAGTTTCCTCCATTTGGATCTTTAGGATGGACCAAATCATTAGGACAACTTTGACGTTCGAAATTTTGGTCCAGAGCGGAGTCCCAAAGAAGAGTTTGCTCCATTTGGAACATTTGGATGCAACAAATCATGAGGACAAGTTTGACAAGATTGATTCTGATCCTCGTTTGAGATTTTGGGCCAAAGAGGATTCCTAAAGAAGAGTTTCCTCTATTCGGAACTTGAGGATGGACCAAATCATGAGGACCCCTTTGAAAAGATTGGTTTTTGAAACATGTTCTTCAATTACAAACAAGTTTTTGGATTGGTTCGATCTTTATATGACATTTTAGTCCAAAGTGGATTCCCAAAGAAAAGTTTCCTCCATTTGGATCTTTAGGATTGACCAAATCATGACGAAAACTTTGACGTTTGAAATTTTGGTCCAAATAGGATTCCCAAAGAAGAGTTTCCTCCATTTGGATCTTTAGGATGGACCAGATCATTAGGACAAGTTTGAAAAGTTTGGTTCTGATCCTCGTTTGACATTTTTGTCCAAAGAGACTTCCCAAAGTTCGTTTCCTCCGTTTGGAACTTTAGGATGGACCAAATTATGAGGACAACTTTGACAAGATTGGTAACGATGCTCGTTTGACATTTTGGTCCAAAGAGGATTCCCAAAGAAGAGTATCCTCCATTTGGAACTTTAGGATAGACCAAATCATTAGGAAAACTTTGACAAGATTGGTTATGATCCTCGTTTGACAATTTGGATCAAAGGGGATTCCAAAAGAAGAGTTTCCTCCATTTGAAACTTTAGGAATGACTAAATCATGAGGACAAGTTTGAAAAGATTGGTTCCGGTCCTCGTTTGACATTTTGGCCCAAAGAGTATTTCCAAAGATCGTTTCCTCCATATGGAACTTTAGGATGGACCAAATCTGATATGAAACCCTAGGAAATTGAAATAGAAACCCTTTGAATGCACAAAGAACCCCTAGATGCAAATCCTAAAACTCCGATGAACAATAAGGTAAAACGCTTGGAAAACAAGAAGAGAAAGATTATTCCAATGATCTAATATCTTGAAATAAGAGAACTTGTTCTTATTTCAAGATCGAAACAATTCACAAACATACTAGATCAAATTATGCTTGAATGTTTCTAAAACTTACAACCTAGAACAAGGCTACAAAACTAAGAAATTTCGGCTAAGCAAAAAGCAATATTATTATCAAATCAATTCTTGGTATTTAGGGTTACAAATGAGGCCTTTAAATAGGCAAAGAAAACCTAAAAATAAGCTAGCAAATTCTGATTACAAGGAGCACAAAATCTGCCCAAAACTTGCCTTGTATGAAATTTGCATATTTTGTGGAAAATATTTTCTAGTGAATAATATCTTTCCTAATTCTTTCCAAGATAATAAACTGAATATAAATGGCCTAAAACATGTCTAAATACATCATAAATTCGTTGAAACCATATATGTAAAGTTTGGGAACAACTATGAAAAGTTGGGTAACAAGTATGGAAAGTGGTCCAAATAAGGAAAGTTTGCAAAAGTGATGCAACTTTCCTAATTAGCTCTTCTCTTCAATTCTGATTGAATAAGTCTTCAGTACTCTTCCTTCAAATGCATTTACCATAGATTGAAGTTCATCAAGTGCTCTTCCATATCCTCCATGATTGGATCTTTAAAGATTGTCTTGACTTTGCTAATGTACGCTTGTAAATGGATGTCAATGCTTTTCTTGAACTTTGATGTTGTGATTCGTCCTTGAGCTTTTTGAGACGTTCCATGATTCATATCATCCCCTCCCTCTTGAAAAGGATTCGTCCTCAAATCTATAACATTACCTACATCGAAATAAATTAAGTTAATAACATAAATAAAAGCACCTAAAGAATACTCACCTTGGAAATCATATTTGTAAGCATCTTGATATCTTTCTAGTGCCTTGAATTGTCTAACTCCTCCCGGATCAAAAACCTTGAACTTCCATGAATCTCCCTGTTTGTCATTTAATTGCATGGTCCCACTTAGGTATTGAAGTATTTGTAGCTTCTTCTTAAATTCTGTCTCATAAAAAATAACAAGAGATCTAGCTACACTAATAGATAACATATTAGAACCCAAAGGACCATAGTCAATTTCATAAATTTTCTCATAACATGGTATCACAAACAATGATGCAAAAGTACATTCAACCCACTCATATGTGTGTCCATACACAAATCCTACATTCTTCTCAATCAAGTGACAATCATACGTAACCATTGAATCAATCAAACAATTATTATTGAAAACATTAAGCACATGATCAGAAGTAGTAAGGGTCTCAATAGCTCATTTAATTTGGGAATTATTAAGCAAGTAAGTCTTAGTACAACATGCATAATTATCAATGAAATTCATTTGATGTTGTAGAAATTCATAGTTGAGATCATTTTTATCAAACAAACAAGTGTTATGCATATTATAAAGAATAGGGTTAGGATACTTTACCATGGCTGTGTTTACCCTATTTTCAATGCATTGAGTCATGTGAGATGGTGGTTTATTGAGTATGGCAGCCCCTTGAATATTGTCTTCATGATATTTTATACCTTGCATTGATGACAGATTGCTAGGCATCTCATTAGGGAACAATCTTTTGAATTCTTGCAAAACCTCAACAAACATACTAGGCAAAGATGTGTTAAGTGTAAAACAAACCTCTTTGTACAAAAGTACAAATATAGGTTGGTAGATTTCATTCCTAGCCTCACTTGATCTAACTTTCAAGCTCTCACTCTTTATTTTTCTCTTTTTTTTCTCACTACACTCGAATGCCTCACACTTTGTAATCTCAAAACACTCTTTCTTTCCATTCTCTCTTTCATTCTTTTCAAACTCACAAGTCTCTTTCTTTTGAGCACAAATTTCTTTTTCACTCTTTTCTTTTTTATCACTCATCTCTCTTTCTTTTTTCTCACTCATTTCTTTTTTATCACTCATCTCTCTTTCTTTTGGATCACTCGTTTCTTTTTCATCACTCATCTCTCTTTCTTTTAGCTCACTCTCTTTTTCACAATTTTCATTATTTTCGAAATTAGAACATTTATTTAACTCATAAGTTTCCTCCATACAAATATTAGCACGAACAATAGGAACTTGGTCAACAAGTGGTTTTGGCTCTAGTACTTCATTTGGCACTTCAATGCCCTCTTTATAAGCACACATTGACTTTAGAATTCTCTCTCTAATCTCTTCCATGCTAGATTTGTAAACTTCTTCCGCTTTTAAAGATTCCATTCTAATCATTTTAAGCTCCTAAAAATGATCAATCTTGTATTTTCCTCCATCAATCCATAGGCAGCCCCATTCTTATCCATTAAAGTACTATTTGCACCAATTTGATAAGAAGAAGTAGTATTGGAAATAGGTTTAGAAGCATACCATGTATCCACTCTTCTTTTGAGTCTCTTTTCTACCTTGGTGGCATAGTGAACCATTTTGATATGAAATCCTAGAAAATTGAAATAGAAACCCTTTGAAGACAAAGAACCCCTAGATGCAAATCCTAAAACCCCAATGAACAATAAGGTAAAACCCTTGGAAACCAAGAAGAAGAAGATTATTCCAATGATCTAATACCTTGAAATAAGAGAACTTGTTCTTATTTCAAGATCGAAACAATCCACAAACACAATAGATAGTGTTATGCTTGAATGTTTCTAAAACATGCAACCTAGAACAAGCTACAAAATGCAAGGTAAAATCAACCAAGCAATAAACAAAAAAAGCCATTTTATATCATATTAATTCTTAATATTTAGGGTTACAAATGAGGCCTTTAAATAGGCAAAGAAACCCTAAAGATAACAAGCAAATTCGGAATAAAGAAGAGAATAAAATCTGCCTAAAACTTGCCTTATATGGATTTGGCAGATTTTGGGGAAAATCTTTCCTAATTCTTTCCTAGCTAATAAACTGAATGTAAATGGCCTAAAACATGTCTAAATACATCATAAATTCGTTGGAACCATATATGGAAAGTTTGGGAACAAATATGGAAAGTTCGATAACAAATATGGAAAGTGGTCCAAATAAGGAAAGTTTGCAAAAGTGATGCAACTTTCCAAATTAGCTCTCATCTTCATTTCTGGTTGAACAAGTCTTCAATAACCTTCTTCCAAATGCATTTACCATAGATTAAAGTTGATCAAGTCCTCTTTGTACGCCACCATGCTCGGATCTTCAAAAGCTTGTCTTGACTTTTCTAATGTAGGCATGTAGGATGTTAACGCTTGTCTTGAACTTTAATCTTGAAACTGATCCTTGAGCTATTTATGACATTCCATGATTCATATCTCATTTCTTCCAACTCCACATATGTATACCCATTTACTTGGCTAGAAATCTCATAGTTTAAACCATCTAAGAACCATGCCATAGTAATCTCTTCATTCTCCTCAATGTTAGCCCTAGCCATGTGATATTTAAACTCATTGTAGTACTCATCTACACTCTTGATTCCTTGTGTAAGATCTTCAAATTTTCGTTCAAGCTCTCTTTGGAATTGCCTTGATACAAATCGTTTTCTCATGATGTATTTGAGTTCATACCAAGTTTCAATTGGATCCTCCAAAGTTCTTCTTTGTCTATCATTCACCAATTTTTTCCACCATGTTAGTTCATAATCACAAAATTGAGTGGTTATAAGTTGTACCTTCTTTGAATCACTACATGGATGTTCTTCAAAATAAAGCTCCACCTCCCTTTCCCATATCAAGTAAATCTCTGGATTTGATCTTCCTTGAAAAGTAGGTATCTTGAGCTTATCAACTCTTAAGCTTATATGTTCCATCCCTCCATGATAAACCTCTCTAATTTCCGTCCGATTATGATCTACCACTCGACATGTATTACTTCTCATTTGATCAAAATTTTCATGATACATCGCTGCAAGTAAACAAGTTAGTAATAAAAATAGGACCTTTCAATCACTCCCTAAGTGTTTACACTCGATAATGTTTCGTTCCCTTGTGTTTGCACTCAAAACAGATTCTAAAGGCCTAAATGAACCTTGTTCTTTTAGCACACTTTAGCAACTATCAAACAATAATGATTCTAATGAAATTTGTAAAATGTAACAATAAAGAAATAAGAAACAATCAGCTTGGGTGGCTAAAGAAAAATAGGACAGATTTTGCAATTGGTGTATATTTGTAAATAGGAAAGAATAAGCAAGAATAAACTTTCCTAAAAGAGAAAAATTCAAGTGATGACTTCCCTAAAGTGTTTTGAATCAGAAAATATGACTTTCCTAAAGCAAGAGAAGCAAATAATAGGATATGGGACAAATTTGATACATTCTTAAAAACAGTTTGTCAATTTATGGTAAGTTCTAGCTTTTTAGAAAACAAACAATTTGGCTCATTCAACTTAATAATTTTGGATTCAAGATACATAAATGATAATTTTATGATGAAATCTTAAAGAACAATAAGAACACAAACCACCTTTTTCTCAGAAACTCAAACAAATAAGGAAGAACACTTTTTTTTTTCAATTTTCTGCACAATCCGACAGTCTAGGAATATCTATGTTTTTCTCAATCTTCCACTTTTTTTTTGACAAAGAACACCTTATAAAAAATGAACATAACTCACATATAAACACTTTTTTAGTTGATGACATTCTAAGATTCGGAATGTAACTATACGAAAAAGAACAAAAACAGTAGGCTAAATAAGGAAATTCTGGAACTATAATATTTTATTTGTTTTTCTGGAATTTTCGATGAACGAAGAACAAAAAAAGAAAAAATTTCAAATAAGAAAGAAAGTAAGATAGAAATCTTCCCTTGAGCCTAAGCTCTGATACCAAATGATATGAAACCCTAGGAAATTGAAATAGAAACCCTTTGAATGCACAAAGAACCCCTAGATGCAAATCCAAGATGATATGAATCATGGAACGTCACAAAAATCTCAAGGAAGAATCACAACATCAAAGTTCAAGAGAAGCATTGACATCCATTTACAAGCATACATTAGCAAAGTCAAGACAATCTTTGAAGATCCAATCATGGAGGATATGGAAGAGCACTTGATGAACTTCAATCTATGGCAAATGCATTTGAAGGAAGAGTATTGAATACTTATTCAATCAGAATTGAAGAGAAGAGCTAATTAGGAAAGTTGCATCACTTTTGCAAACTTTCCTTATTTGGACCACTTTCCATATTTGTTCCCGAACTTTTTATATTTGTTCCAAAACTTTCCATATATGGTTTCAACGAATTTATGATGTATTTAGACATGTTTTAGGCCATTTATATTCAGTTTATTAGCCTGGAAAGAATTAGGAAAGATATTATTCACTAGAAAAGATTTTCCACAAATTCTGCCAATTTCATATAAGGCAAGTTTTGGGCAGATTTTGTCCTCCTTGTAATCCGAATTTGCTAGCTTATTTTTAGGTTTTCTTTGCCTATTTAAAGGCTTCATTTTTATCCCTAAATACCAAGAATTTATTTGATAATAATATTGCTTTTTGCTTAGCCGAAATTGCTTAGTTTTGTAGCCTTGTTCTAGGTTACATGTTTTAGAAACATTCAAGCATAATTTGATCTAGTATGTTTGTGAATTGTTTCGATCTTGAAATAAGAACAAGTTCTCTTATTTCAAGATATTAGATCATTGGAGTAATCTTTCTCTCCTTGTTTTCCAAGGGTTTTACCTTATTGTTCATCGGGGTTCTTTGTGCATTCAAAGGGTTTCTCTTTCAATTTTCTAGGGTTTCATGTCAAAATCATTAGGACAAGTTTGAAAAGATTGGTTCCAATCCTCGTTTGACATTTTGGTCCAAAGTGGAATCCCAAAGAAGAGTTTCTTCCATTTGGAACTTTAGAATGGGCCAAATCTTGAGGACAACTTCGAAAAGATTGGTTATGATCCTCGTTTGACATTTTGGTCCAAAAGGATTCGCAAAGAAGAGTTTCCTCCATTTGGAACTTTAGGATGGACCAAAGCATGAGGACAACTTTGAAATGATTGGTTCTGATCCTCATTTGATATTTTAGTCCAAAGAGAATAACCAAAAAGAGTTTCCTCCATTCAGAACTTTGGGATGGACCAAACTATGAGGAAAACTTTGACAAGTTTGTTTCAGAACTTTGTTTGACATTTTAGTCCATAGAGGATTCCCAAAGAAGAGTTTCCTCCATTTGAATTTTTAGGATGTACCAAATCATGAGGAAAACTTTGATGTTCGACATCTTGGTCCCAAGAGGATTCCCAAAGAAGAGTTTCCTCCATTCGAACTTAAGGATGGACCACCAAATCATTATGACAACTTTTAAAAGATTGGTTCTCGATCCTCGCTTGACACTTTGGTTCAAAGAGGATCCCCAAGAAGAGTTTCCTCCATTCGGAACTTAAGGATAGACCAAATCATTATGACAACTATTAAAAGATTGGTTCTGATCCTCATTTGACATTTTTGTCCAAGAGGATTCCCAAAGAAGAGTTTCTTCCATTTGGAACTTAAGGATGGACGAAATCATTAGGGAAAGTTTTAAATGATTGGTCCCGATCCACATTTGACAGTTTTGTCCAAAGAGGATTACGAAAAAGAGTTTCCTCCATTTGAAAGTTTAGGATGGACCAAATCATGAGGACAAATTTTAAAAGATTGGTTCCGATCCCGGTTTACATTTTAGTCAAAAGATGATTCACAAAAAAGAGTTTCCATATTTTGGAACTTTAGGATGGACCAAATCATGAGGACAACTTTTAAAAGATTGGTTTTTGAAACATGCTTTTCAATTACAAACAAGTTTTTGGACTGATTCTATCCTTGTTCGACATTTTGGTCCAAAGAGGAAAACAAAAAATGAGTTTCGTCCATTTAAATCTTTAGGATGGACCAAATCATGAGGACAATTTTAACAAAATTTGTTCCGATCTTTGTTTGACATTTTTGTCCAAAGAGGATTCCCAAAGATCGTTTCCTCCTTTTCAAACTTTAGGATGGACCAAATCATGAGGACAAGTTTGAAAAGATTGGTTCCAATCCTCGATCAACATTTTGGTCCAAAGAGGATTCACAAAGAGTATTCGCAAAGAAGAGTTTCCTCCATTTTGAACTTTTGGATGGACCAAATCATTAGGAAAAGTTTGACAAGATAGGTTCCGATCCTCGTTTGACATTTTGGTTCAAAGTGGATTCCCAAAGAAGAGTTTCCTCCATTGTGATCTTTAGGATGGATCAAATCATGATGACAACTTTGACGTTCGAAATTTTGGTCCAAAGCGTAGTCCCAAAGAAGAGTTTGCTCCATATGAAACATTTGGATGGACCAAATCATGAGGACAAGTTTGACAAGATTGGTTTCGATCCTCGTTTGAGATTTTGGTCCAAAGAGGATTCCCAAAGAAGAGTTGCCTCCATTCGAAACTTTAGGATGGACCAAATCATTATGAAAACTTTTAAAAGATTGGTTCCGATCCTCATTTGACATTTTTGTCCAAAGAGGATTCCCAAAGAAGAGTTTCCTTTATTTGGATCTTTAGGATGGACCAAATCATGAGGACAAATTTGAAAAGATTGGTTCCGATCCTCGTTTTACAATTTAGTCAAAAGATGATTTCCAAAGAAGAGTTTCTTCCATTTGGAACTTTAGGATGGACCAAATCATTAGGAAAAGTTTTAAATGATTGGTTCCGATCCTTGTTTGATAGTTTGGTCCAAAGAGAATTATAAAAAAGAGTTTCTTCCATCTGGAACTTTAGGATGGACCAAATCATGAGGACAAATTTGAAAAGATTGGTTCCAATCCTCGTTTTACATTTTAGTCAGAAGATGATACCCAAAGAACAGTTTCCTCCATTTGGAACTTTAGGATGGACCAAATCAGGAGGACAACATTTAAAAGATTGGTTTTTGAAACATGCTTTTCAATTGCAAACAAGTTTTTGGACTGGTTCTATCCTTGTTCGACATTTTGGTCCAAAGAGGATAACCAAAGAAGAGTTTCCTCCATTTGGATCTTTAGGATGGACCGAATCATGAGGACAATTTTGACAAGATTTGTTCCGATCTTTGTTTGACATTTTGGTCAAAAGAGGATTCCAAAAGATCGTTTCCTCCTTTTCGAACTTTAGGATGGACCAAAACATGAGGACAAGTTTGAAAAGATTGGTTTCAATCCTCGTTTGACATTTTGGTCCTAAGAGGATTCGCAAAGAAGAGTTTCCTCCATTCCGAAATTTTTGATAGACCAAATCATTAGGGCAAGTTTAACAAGATTGGTTTCGATCCTCGTTTGACATTTTGGTCCAAAAAGGATTCCCAAGGAAGAGTTTCCTCCATTTTGATCTTTAGGATGGACCAAATCATGAGGACAACTTTGACGTTCGAAATTTTGGTCCCAAGCGGAGTCCCAAAGAAGTGTTTGCTCCATTTGAAACATTTGGATGGATAAAATCATGAGGAAAAGTTTGGCAAGATTGGTTCCGATCCTCGTTTGATATTTTGGTCCAAAGAGGATTCCTGTAAAGGGCAAAAATAGCCTTCCTACGGGCCACGTTCACTGAAGGCGGCCCACATGGGGACAGGCCCATCCGAGCCAACACCATAAAGGATTCGTCTTTCATGGGCCGAGTGGAAAGTCCATTAAGCCTAACCTCATGCTAGCTCAGTCGACGAGCCCACGATCAAGGAACTATAAAAGGCACCTGATCTATCAAATCAGGTATGAGACTCTAACCTAAAAAAAAGACAATCATATTGCCTGACCTAATCCTTGCGGCGCAAGGCAAAATCTCACCTACCACCACCTAACTTGATCGTCGAAGGGTCGTCGGCCGGTACCACACTGGTGCCCTTCTGACCATCGTTTGTTGTAGTGTTTTAGGTAGCTCCGCCGCTAAGGAACAACACGTAACGCGACGTGCTCAACTGTGTGGAAGAAGACTTCGACGAGAAATACCCCACACAGTTTGGCGCCCACCGTGGGGCCGTTCATCTTCGATTTCAGGCAAGATCTAGATACTCACGCGGTACCCACAAGTCGAGACGATGACCACTCGCTCAACCAGACAATGAGCTCTCAATGAGAACACAGCCAGAGAGAAAGGAGTAACCGATAATGCTCAGAACCTCGACGTGGCACCAGAAACCATCACTATCGCGCTGGCGGAACTCCGAGAGATTGTGGAAGCACACAAAGCTCTGAGAGAAGAAGTACGGGAAATGAGAGCCTTATTGGGGAAAGGGCTGGCAGCGGTCAACGCTAACAGCCAAAATATCCTGAACGTAGAAGAGGGGGGCGCTTGAAAGCCACGAACTGGCAAATCCCAAGCCAGGCGGTGGCATCGAAGGGCCACCACGTCTGAAAAAGGAAAGAATGTGCCGAGAGATGACCTACGAACCAGGCTGACAGCCCACCGATGAGGGGAGAATGCTAGCCTGGAAATCTCCTCGTCAAAGGAAAAGGACGCCCCAAGCAAAACAGGTCCCACCCGGCAGACTCGAGACAGGGTGCCGTCCTAGAGGAATGCTGAAGGACATCAAGACTCGAGTTACACAGGAAGGGATGAAGGAAGCTCGGCATCCACCGGTAAGAACTAATACCAGAAAAAGCAGCAGAAGTACACTAACGCGAGGTAAATCCTTGAAGAAAAGTTAGCAAGGAAGGCGTCCGAGAAAAGAGCCAGACCTAACTCAGACGCCCGAGAGCTGGGAGATTCTCCTTTTACAAGAGGAATCATGTCCGTTCCACAATCGAGGCATTTCATCCTCCCCAAGTTCGAGATGTACGACGGAACTGGGGACCCAATAGAACATGTGGCCCACTTTGTCAACATGATGGAATCCTCGTGCGTAATCGGCCCCGATCTTGACGCTTTAACCTGCAGATTCTTTCCCACCACCTTGAAAGGCTCGCCCCTATTATGGTTCAATAGCCTCCTCAAAAGGTCCATTAAAACTTTTTCGGACCTGTCATCGGCTTTCCTCAGCGAATATAGCATGAGTCAGAAGTTCGTTAAAATGAACCACGACCTCTATGATGTGCTAAGGCCCACAACCATGAAAGACGAGTCCGAAAGGGTGGCCAGAGAAATGCGAAGAATGGGATCGAAATCTGATGGAGTATGGAAAAAGAAGGAACCCTCAGCTGAGGAAAGGTGAGGAAGAGAGCACAGACGATCGGAAAGAAGGAAAGAAGAGAAAAGAGACGAGGTGGAAAGAAAATCTATATGGGGAAGGATCAAGGATCCAAAGAAGCGGAGTTGGAACGGATCCTGCACGCGGAAGGGGCGAGGAACTCTTTTCGAAATGAGGAGTGTCTTAAGGAGAAAAGGTCGCGCTACAATCGAAAAAACCTAGAGAGGAGAGAACCCAACTGCAGGTTCCACAAATCCAACGGACATGCTACAGAGGACTGTAAAATCCTTGCCCGAGAGATAGACTGCGTGTGCGAGCAAGGTATGACCTGAAGGATCGAGAGGCAAGATGCAAGAGACGCGGGCGAGAGGCTCGCAGCACAGGTGGAGGCGTCGGGGGACGGTCAAGTCAGTTCGATCCATTGCACCGGAGAGTCCATCAACGCTCACAAAAGATCTCATCCTGAAGTTGGGCTCCCCATCTATCGGGTCGAGCACGCTCCCGGAGATCTGATTAAGTACTCTAGAAAAGATCTGGAAGACGTACACCTGCCCTATAACGACGCACTAGTGATAGCAATATCCATCGGATCTCACACAGTCAGTAGAGTCTTAGTGGACCCAGGTTTTTCCATCAATATATTGTATATGTCCGCATTCCGGAGCATGAAGTTAAGAGAATCAGATCTTCCTGTGAATTCCCAAGACTTAGTGGGTTTCAACAGCACAGTGACGAGGTCCTCTGGGACTATCAAACTTCCAGTCCGAGTCAAAGGCGTAAATCCGATGGTCCTCTTTCACGTCATAGACACCCGCTCAGGGTACAATGCCTTGGTCGGAAGGCCTTGGATTCATGATATGAGAGCACATCCTTCAACTCTTCACCAGAAGTTGAAATACCCTACCGAAAAGGGAATCAGGGTTATAAAAAGGGACCAGCAGGTTGCAAGATCGTGTTTGGTCGAAATCGTCAAGCTGAAGTCTCAATGCCGAGCATAGAAATTACAGGATCGGGGCCTTGAGCGGGGCCCGCCCTTTGCTCGACTAAGAATTGGAGCGCCTGAGGACGGATTAGTGAAAATCCAGATCCATCCAGAAGACCAGGAGAAAACGACGAGAATAGGGAAGGATTTGAACGAAAATCTGATAGGCGAACTGATAAACCTCATGAGGCAGAGTTGGAAAACGTTCGCATGGGACCACACGGACATGCCCGGTATAAACTCGGATATAATAACTCACAACCTAGAAGTTGGTCCGAGCTGACCTCCCGTCAAACAGCGGAGGCGCAAATTCGCACCTGAGTGGAATGAAATCATCAACGAAGAGGTTCAGAAACTTCTTGAGGCGGGTTTCATCCGAGAAGTCAAATACCCTGAGTGGCTGGCCAATGTAGTTGTCGTGAAGAAAAAGAACGGGAAATGGAGGGCGTGCATCGATTTCACGGACCTCAACAAAGCCTGCCCGAAAGACTCTTTCCCATTGCCTAAAATTGATCAACTAGTAGACGCCACAGCCGGCTATGAACTGCTCAGTTTCATGGATGCCTTTTCAGGATACAACCAGATCAAAATGAACCCAAAAGATCAAGAAAAGACCTCGTTCATAACCAACGTAGGCACGTATTGCTATACAGTAATGCCCTTTGGTTTAAAGAACGCAGGGGCCACCTATCAGCGCCTGATGAATCGAATGTTCAAAGATCTTTTGGGAAAAATAGTGGAGGTGTACATCGACGACATGTTGATCGTCACGGAAGGCAGAGAACCACCTAGCTCACATGGAACAAGCGTTCGAAGTGCTGAACCGGTACGGGATGAAACTAAACCCCGATAAATGCACATTTGGAGTCCGGCAGGCAAGTTCTTAGGCCACCTGGTGACCAGCCATGGCATCGAGGCAAACCCCGATCAAATTCAAGCGATAATAGACATGCAGGCACCCACGAATTTGAAGGGTGTATAGAAATTAACTGGATGTCTAGCGGCATTGAATAGATTCATATCTCGATCATCAGATAAATGCCTACCCTTCTTCAAGGCGCTGAAGAGGAGCAAAGAGTTTGGTTGGGGAGTTGAGTGCCAGAAAGCATTCGAGGAACTCAAGGTCTACTTATCTTCGCCCCTGCTGCTAGCCAAGCCCTCAGATAACGAAAAACTATTTCTATACTTGGCGGTATCTGACGCGGCCGTTAGCTCAGCACTGGTGCGCGAAGACGGGCAGACCCAACACCCGATCTACTACGTGAGTAAAGTGATGATCGACGCTGAAACGCGATACTCGAAGATGGAAAAACAGGAATTAGCCTTGATAGTCGCTTCACGCAAACTGAAAAACATTATTTCCAGGGCCATCAAATAATGGTAAGGACCACCTTCCCACTAAAGGCCATTCTCCACAAGCCCGACGTTTTTGGACGCTTGACAAAATAGGCGGTAGAACTGGGCGGATACGATATCACTTACGAACCGCGAACAGCCATCAAAGGGCAGGTCCTCACAGACTTCATTGCAGAGATGACTCTAGCAAGCCTGAGTGGGACTGAGACGAGCTCACCGTCATCGGATGTCCCCAGGAAGGAGTCCTGGACCCTAAGCATTGATGGGTCTTTGAATTCAAGAGGATCCGCCGTAGGTTTAGTCCTGTCGACCCCCGAGGGATACCTCCTGGAGCAGTCAATCCGATTCGGATTTGCAGCTTCAAACAATGAAGTCGAATGCGAAGCATTGATAGCTGGATTGCAAAGAGCAAGAGAACTGGGAGTCGAGAGCCTGAGCATCAGAAATGATTCTCAGCTCGTGGTAAACCAAGTAAAGGGACTATTTGAGGCAAAAGACCCTGGAATGGTGAAATATCTGGAAAAAGTCCTATCTATCCTGTCTCAGTTCATCGAATACAACATCAGCCAAGTACCGAGAGTCAAGAATGGACATACCGACGCTCTAGCTAACCTCGGATCCGCAGTCCAAACGGAGACGAGAAGAATCATCCCTGTTGATTATTTGTCCGAACCAAGCATTACCCTTGATCCGAACATGGGGAGTGGAGACAACGGAATGATCGGACAAGTAATGCCGGTAGAGCAGAATCCGGAGTCCGAGCAGGAATGGAGGAACCAAATCCTCGAATACTTATGATCGGGATTTCTACCCGAAGGAAAACTAGAAGCGCGGAAAATCCAATCCAAAGTGGCCAGATACTCAATCATCCAAGGAGAATTATACAGTGGACCCTATCTAAAATGCTTGGGAAAGTCGGAAAGTCATTACGTTATGAAAGAGTTGCACCTTGGACACTGCGGAAATCACGCAGGACCAAGGTCCTTGAGTCACAGGGCGCTAACACAGGGGTATTACTGGCCCACCATGGTCAAAGATTCTAAAGACTTCGTCGCCCGATGAGACAAATGCCAAAGGTTTGCGAAGACAAGTCATGCACCGCCAACAGCGATAACTACAATCTCAGCACCTTGGCCATTCATGCAATGGGGTCTAGACCTAGTGGGAAAACTGTCGTTGGCTCTAGGCGTAAATGCTATCTCGATTGTAGCAACGGACTACTTCTCCAAATGGATTGAAGCCGAGCCGCTGGCAAAGATCACAGAATGGAAAATCGAGATGTTCCTCTGGAAAATCATCTTCATCCGCTTTGGAATCCCAAAGGTTATCATCACCAGCAACGGAACTCAGTTCACAGGAAGATCCATCCAGAAGTATTGCGCGGACAGGAAAGTGGAGCTTCGATATTCGATGCCCCGCTACCCGCAGGCTAATGGACAAGCAGAAGCGTCGAATAAAACCATCATGGATTCTCTGAAAAAGAGATTGGAAAGAATGAAGGGAAGATGGATAGATGAGCTGCCAGGAGTCCTTTGGGCATATCAGACCACCCCTAGAATCCCACCAGGCGAAACCCCATTCGCCATGGCTTTCAGGGCTGAGGCCGTCATCCCCACGGAGATGATCATCCCCACAACCTGGAGCTCAATCCCAGAAGCAGAAAACGTCACCATGATGGTAAAAGCACTAGATTTGGCTGAAGAAAGAAGGGAGCAAGCACTAATCCGTCTTGCAGGATATCAGCAAAATTTGGCCAAGTATTTCGAAAAGAAAGTAAGACAGCGCGACTTCAAAGTAAATGATTTCGTTCTAAGGAAAGTATTCCAGAACATGCAAAAGCCTGGAGCCGGAAAACTGGGACCAAACTGGGAAGGTCCATATAAGGTGATCGAAGAAGTCAAGTCGGGGACTTATCGTCTTGAAGATGAAAAGGGCGAACTGATTCCGAGGGCATGGAACGCCACGCACTTAAGAATTAATCGTGTGTGAGTATGAGAGAATCATGTAAGTACTTAGCCGAAGAGGCCCATTTCAAATTAATATACAAGTATTACATGTCTTTCCTCCCACATGATCATTTGACGCCTTTACGATGAAAGCCCCTAATCCGATTAGGCAAATTACTAAGCCCCCCTCGGATTGAAATACCTAATTAGCTAGAATAGTTTTTAAGTCTTCCGCGGACTAAAGAATCTAACGCGTTCGGAATTATGGAAAGTAACTCACACAGAAAGTGAAGCAAGTAAACAGTGAGTGAATGAAGTGCCAACTTTTATTTCACAACAATCAAGTAGGGCTCAGACCCACATGTCGGGAACTCAGTCGAAATGAACTACAAGAATTCTACAAAGTAAAATTGCGGAATGAGAAGTATCAGCGTCGGAAGCGGTGAGGATGTCCTCCTATGAGAGGATGAGGGTATTTCTCGGAAAGCTAGTGGTCAGGGCCAGTCCACCCACCGGCTACTCCACCCACTCATCAATTTCGAGGCTCAATAGAACCCGTCAGACGAAAGATAGGGAGGTCTTTGACTTGCTACGCCCAGACCCCTGATGGATTTTGGAGAGTATCCATGCTTTCGCTGGGGATGGAAGGGGCGAGAATGGTGGTACTCTGAGGACAACATTCCGGCCCAGAGAGACACCATTCCCACGGCTCCCCAACTGTGTAGGAGACTGCTTCTCCAATTAAGTCAGAGCCGGTTCATGTGCGGGGAGACGGAGGACCACCTCTTTCATCTGACGTCACTCGACGCTCGCCTTAAGAGAAGCGCATTTCTCGCTTTCTTAAACGCCAAACGAGACGCTGCCTCCCATGCTGAAGTTCCTAATGATATAATGATGGGGAAATCATCGGGGGCCAACAAGGGAGTTGCCCCCTCCACCGAACGCCTTGGTTCCAGAGTACAGCAGGAACAAACTAGGGATCCGCGATGAGAGGTGGTCGAGCGACTGATTAGCCAGGGCAACTTGAACCCTAAAGTCTGTCCTCACAGGCGTGGAGGATTACGACCACCAAGTTCAAGTCCGCTAAGGCTAATCAAACAGGCGTAGAAGATCACAACCAAGCTTTCTTGACATAGGCCATGGCCAAAGAAGGCCAAACGTGAAAGAGAAATAGGAGGAAACGGGAAGACCGTATGGTGTGGAATTCTGGAATTGATACGAAAGTTTGAAAATCTAGAAAAAAAGGAGAAATCGTTTCAGAAAACAGGATCTAAAGAAGTGAAGAGGAAAATCCCATAGGCCTATTTAAAGGACCTTGGGACCGCTACGATCGTGACAACCGTCAAGCATCAAGCACCGCTACGTGAATCGTCAGGCATGTGAAACGACATGTATATTAACCAGTAGTTAATGCGGTTAACCGCCCCTAATTAACCGCATTCAAGGTGATTTAACGGGAATGACAGACATTTGACAAGACTAATCATTACCTGACGTCACCACCTCGAGATATGGAACGGCTCTTTGCACCGAGTACTATCCAAATTAATGACCAGTCTCTTCGACTCCTCTACTAAACGCCTTCTTCTCGCTATAAAAGGATAGGGATCAAAGGGATATCCTACAGTCTGATCAGTCAACCACCTGACATTAGTTAGAAAAAATGGGCGACTCCACTGCGACTTCAAAGGTGACTAAACGAGTCCTAAAGTGGGAGAACAAAGAGCTACGCGCGGAAAACGCCAGGCTCAAAACGACTCTTCTAAAGAAGGAGGAAAGAGAAGGAGACTCGGAGGCCCTAAGAAAAGAGGTCCAGAGCATTTGAGGGGCCCTCGAAGCGGCGAACAGCCAAGCAGAGCAGCTCGAACAAGAAAACCATTCTCTCCGAGAAAGCTTGGAGATCGCAGAGATGGATGAGGGTAGCGAATCAGATGAGCGCTGGTACGTGATCGAAGATCACCTTCAATCGGCAAAAAACCTCAATGACTATTACGAGAGGGAAAACAAATCCTTGAAGGAGGAACTAGCCTCCTTGAAGCAACGAAGGAGACTGACTCCGACGATCGTCATCGACAGCGATGAAAACTAGAAGGATTGCCCGAGAGGCCGGAGATATGTGATTAACTTTGTCCTTTCTTTCTTTTTCTCTTTATATTTCTGATATAACTATGTAAAAAAAAAGGAAATTATATCATTTTTTCTTCACATAGTTTGCCTACACCCTCCGTCCAAGCATTCAAAGCCTTCTCCGGAAGCAAAAGCCTTGGTCCGTCCAAACGTCCAAAGCCTTCTCCGGAAGCAAAACTCTCGGTCCGTCCGAGCATCAGAAGCCTTCTCAGGAAGCAAAAGTCTCGGTCCGTCCGAGCATCAAAAGCCTTGGTCCGTCCAAGCGCCCAAAGCCTTCTCCGAAAGCAAAAGCCTCGGTCCGTCCGGAGCATCGAAGCCTTCTCTGGAAGCTAAAGCCTCGGTCCGTTCAAGCATCGAAGCCTTCTCCAGGAAGCAAAAGTCTCGGTCCGTCCGAGCATCAGAAGCCTTCTCTGGAAGCAAAAGTCTCGGTTCGTCCGATCATCAAAGGCCTCGGTCCGTCTGAGCATCAGAAGCCTTCTCTGGAAGCAAAAGTCTTTGTCCGTCCGAGCATCAAAGGCCTCGGTCCATCTGAGCATTTCCTATTCATGAGAATAGAAGACGTTGGAGTATTAAAACGTGAAAAACCTCGGTCCGTCCGAGTATTCGAAAGCCTTCTCCGGAAGAAAAAACCTCGATCCGTCCGAGTATTCGAAAGCCTTCTCTGGAAGCAAAAAACCTCAGTCCGTCCGAGTATTTGAAAGCCTTCTCCTGAAGCAAAACACCTCGGTCTGTCCGAGTAATCGAAAACAATTTTTAAGAATGTTTACAAGTCAAAACATTCCTGCAAAGCGAGCAGGGAAACACGACAAGCAGACATAAAGAAGGAGCATATGTTTAAGTCTTCACAAAAAAATGTGTGTGTTCAAACATAAAAAGAAAGGGACAATAAGTTCAAGGCAACAAATAATATAGGGGCTCCACAATCCGGAGTTTACCCTAGAGAAAAAAGTCAGTCAGAGACATAAACAGTCTCGGTTGGGGGAACTTCAGTAGAGGCGCCTTCAACAATCGCGCCATCACCTCCATCTGCACAGACATCGGCCCCTTCGATCACCTCGTCCTCGCACTCGGCAGGATAAACGACGCCAGCCTGGCCCCCCGCGTCAGCCTCACCTCTAGAAGCCTTCAGATTTGTAGCCCGCTCAAATAACTCCCTTCGGCGATCCACAGCGTCATCATAGCCAATCGGACTCATCGGATCACCTTCCTCCTTGGATTGGTCCATCTACAACTTGACCGAATCTCGTTTGATGGCTAGTCCGATGAGAATGGAATCCACCGAAGCTGCAGTTGCCACGACCAACTTCCTCCGAAGGTCGCCAACACTGTCACGAAGGATCTGAAGCTCGGACACCTGACTCCGCAGCGAGTCATTCTCTAACACAAGAACATCCAATTCCTCCTTGGCTTTCTTGCGGGACTCGGCTTCCTAGTTGAAGGCATCCACGGCCTTAGACCCCTCTTCGCGAGCAGCGCCCAAGTCCTCCAACTCTTTATTCTGAGCAACCACAGCTTCATCGAGCAATTTCTTATTGTCCTCGTTGAGAGATCAGAGGTCCTCATATTCTTTCCGGATGCGCTCAAGCTCAGCAGAACGATCTAGCCCATCGGCTTCCAGTGAGTAGATTCTTTCTTCGGCCTTCTCAAGGTTAGATTTCAATTGGAGACCCTCGATCAGTGACATATCAAGGATGCGAGACTGTTGACCGCTAGCCTTCACCTCCGCCAACTCCTGTTTGAGCTCTCGATGCTTGATAAGCAGACGCTCTAAATTGAGGGCTATCTGGGTCAATGCCTGGGTCCCCTAGAAGAGCGGATACATTTAAAGATGTGAGAAATCGACTGAAAACAACAAGAAAAATTAAACAAAAGAGTAAACGACTAACCAGCCAGCTACGGTGGCACATGCGGCTGAAAGTCTCATCTTCACTATTGTAGTTGATAAGAGGCTTCAACTGCACGTCCCCCAAGTTGCAAGAGAATTCGACCGAATTCATAGCTCGTCGGAGGTAATAAGAGCTGGAGAGGGACCCCTTGTCAAAATCTGCATCAAGGGGAACGAACAAGATAAGCAAGGAAGATCCACCGCCCACAGCGCCCGATCCACTCGCCATCAACGGACCCGCATCCATTGGAAGGACATTAACTGGAGCAGTCTGATCGGGTTGGAACGGGGTTTCGCCATCGAGGAACCCCCCGGTCATCTGGTCGTCCTCCTGTTCAAAGTCCGTATCAGAAGACAAAATATGGGCATGATCAGAATATGAGGGCGAATCCGCCTCGGAAGGAAATGATCGATAAGCCATCTCAGGATGCTTCAAAATATATGCATCAGCACCCCTTACCGCACGGTCAAGTACCCCGATGATTCCACCCCTCCTTCGTTTTAGAGCGGGAGAATTTGTAGAGGGATCCGCAGGGGAGCCCAAGGGAGGGTCCGCAGGAGGATCCAGGGGAAGAACTAATGCACCCCCTGTAGAGGGTTCTGTGCTGCCGATCTTCACAAATTTCCCACTTCCGGAGAGACGGGAACGCTTAGAAGCGGCTACCTTTTTTCTTTTTGGATCGGATCAAGACGCCGCCTCAGATCTTTTTCTTCCCATGTCCTGAATAAGGGCAAAGAAAGCGTCAGGGTCATTGGAGTCAAGAACAGGAGTGAGCGTGACACCAGACATTCTTCCACTGAGACCTGCATCGCAACCAACCCAAATTAGCCGCATGCCAAGATAAGCACATAAACGTGTGAAAAAGACGGAAGAGCAAAACAAAGCACTTACGGTGAGCAACGGGCACGAAACCTGGAGGTGGAGTCCAAAGTTTGGCAAAGACTAGCCAAGGATGCTGGTTAAACTCCTCCCAGTTGAAAGGGCCTCGCTGGTCGAGAATCTTGCAATGACCAAGAGCTTCCCGAGAGGCACCCTTCGGAAGTGGGTTCTTCACTGAAATGCAAAACTGAAAATGGTCAGCATGGCTATGGATAAACAAGACACAAAGTAATACAGAAATCATATTCTCACCCTCGTCCTCCCACGAGGCAGGAATGGACCCGCCCCAAAAAAGAAAGGGGCCACGGATGAAGAACCACTCCTCTTTCCAACGCTTGTCACCGGAGGTCTCATCTACCAGAGCCGGTTTTTTATTGGTCTGAAGGATGAAACGCATCTGGTCTTGGACGTTCAAGCGAAGGGACCAAAAATGGGAAACCATGCTCAGGGTAGGCCGAAAGCCCAACCCGTAACACACTACTGAATAGGTGATCAAAGATCTCAGGGCGTTCGACATCAGTTGACCCAACGCAAGGCCGACACTCTGAAGCAACTCGCCCATCAAAAGAGGAAGGGGAAGCCGAACCCCCCATTGAAAAAACCGCGGATAAAGAGCAGTCCAACCTTCCCCCGGGGAAAGATAAACTCGCTCTGACTCCTCTGGGAGCCTCATTTCAAAATCCGAAGAGATCCCATACTCGGCCCTCAACCTATCAAGTTTGGCCTGCGTCATTTTTGAAAAAAAATGATAGGGACCCCTATCCTCCTTGATGCCCTTCGGAAGAGACCCCTTCCTCTTCGTGCTCACTATCCCTGCCCGACCAAATCAACAGTAGAAGGAGATCCTGGAGGTCTAGAGCCAACAGCCTCATTAGCCAAGGAGGAACCCTCTTCCCCCAACGGCGTAGGGACAGATGGAGTGACCTGAGATACAGCCTTACTTCCCTTAAAGCGACTTTTCCTTTTCTTCTTTTTCTTTTGGGCCGCCTTCGTGGCAGGAATAGAAAGAGGAGGATGGGAAGGATCGAGAGCAGCGGTTGGGCCCATCGAAACAGAATCCACTCCCCCCGAAGGGTGAGATGTGGGAGAAGGAATGGGATTTACATCTAAACCTGCCTGAATCTCAGAAACGGACCCAAGCTCACTCACAGAAAGGAGGGAATCCTCACCAATCGACAAACAGGGATCAATCGCAGGCTCATTCCCCCTAGGCTCACCCCGAGATGAGGGAACAGTGTTAACCCCTCCGGCACAAATAGAGGAAGGGGAAGCCCCAGACTCAATCCTCTCGAAAACCAAACCATCATAGTCGTCATCCCCTACAGCGAACCTAGGGGTCCTAAGACTTCTAACCACAGAGTTTCCCTCAAAATTATCCATTACAGAAAGAATGGAAACAAAAGACAGAAAGAAGAAGAACAGGGAAAGCCTCGAGGGAACAGAGTGAAGACGACGAAGAATCTTTCGAAGCGGACAGTTTACAGACGATTTCGAGAATTCGAAAGGCAAACGAGTCTTAATGTCTGGGGGGAAAACCCTATTTAAAGAAGGGAACACGCGTCCAACCATCGCGACATGTGGGGAGGGTCGCAACTATCTGGATCACCCAAAACTCGTGGAATTCGCGCCCATCCGAAGATCCAACGGGTAAATTTCGTAAGAAGCCTCGTCTCTTTCAACGGACACATCCATAAGAGAACGTGACGACTCCTAAAAGACAATCGATAGAATTCGAGTCATGACAAGGCCGAGGCGATCTATTTTCCGAGGAGTCGTGACCCTCGGCATTCCAAGACGATCCAAGAATTGAGATGAGCGTCACGCCTCCGATTTGAATACTTACTATCCCCTGCCCCGGACTTTCCGACCCAGGAAATAGGGGAAAACTGTAAAGGGCAAAAATAGCCCTCCCACGGGCCACGTCCACTGCAGACCGGCCCACATGGGGATAGGCCCATCCGAGCCAACACCATAAAGGATTCGTCTTTCATGGGCTGAGTAGAAAGTCCATTAAGCCTAGCCTCATGCTAGCCCAGTCGACGAGCCCACGATCAAGGAACTATAAAAGGCACCTGACCGATCAAATAAGGTATGAGACTCTAACCTAAAAAAAAAACAATCATATTGCCTGACCTAATCCTTGCGGCGCAAGGCAAAATATCACCTACCACCACCTAACTTGATCGTCGGAGGGTCATCGGCCGGTACCACACCGGTGCCCTTGTGACCATCATCTATTGTAGTGTTTCAGGTAGCTCCACCGATAAGGAATAGCACGTGATGCGACGTGCTCAACTGTGTGGAAGAAGACTCCAACGAGAAATTGATATGAATCATGGAACGTCACAAAACGCCCAAGGACAAATCACAACATTAAAGTTCAAGAGAAGCATTGACATCCATTTACAAGCCTACATTAGCCAAGTCAAGACAAGCTTTGAAGATCCGATCATGGAGGCTATGGAAGAGGACGTGATGAACTTCAATCTATTGCAAATACATTTGGAGGAAGAGTATTGAAGACTTGTTCAATCGGAATTGAAGAGAAGAGCTAATTAGGAAAGTTGCATCACTTTTGCAAACTTTCCTTATTTGGACCACTTTCCATATTTGTTCCCAAAGTTTCCATATTTGTTCCCAAAATGGTTCCAACGAATTTATGATGTATTTAGACATGTTTTAGGTCTTTTATATTCATTTTATATGTTTGGAAAGGATTAGGAAAGATATTATTCTCTAGAAAAGATTTTCCACAAAATCTGCCAATTTCACATAAGACAAGTTTTGGGCAGATTTTGTGCTCCTTGTAATCCGAATTTCCTAGCTTATTTTTAGGGTTTCTTTGCCTATTTAAAGGCCTCATTTGTAACCCTAAAGATGAAGAATTCATATGATAATAATATTGCTTTTTGCTTTGCTAAAATTGCTTAGTTTTGTAGCCTTGTTCTTAGGTTGCATGTTTTAGGAACATTCAAGCAAACCTTGATCTAGTTTGTTTGTGAATTGTTTCAATCTTGAAATAAGAACAAGTTCTCTTATTTCAAGGTATTATATCATTGGAATAATCTTCTTCTTCTTTGTTTCCAAGGGTTTTACCTTATTGTTCATTGGGGTTTTAGGATTTGCATCTAGGGGTTCTTTGTGTTTCAAAGGGTTTCTATTTCAATTTTCTAGGGTTTCATATCATTTGGTATCAGAGCTTAGGCTCAAGGGAAGATTTATATCTTACTTTCTTTCTTGTTATTTTAATTTTTCTTGTCTTGTACTTCGTTCATCGAAAATTCTCCAAAAAAAAAAAAACACAAAAAAAAACTGTTCCAGAATTTCCTTCTTTAGGTACTGTTTTTGTTCTTTTTCGTATATTTTCATTTCGAATCTTAGAAAGTCATAAACTACAAAAGTATTTATCTTTGAGTCGTGATTATTTTGTATTCAGAAAATTTTGTCAAAAAAAAATTGGAAGGTTGAGAAAAAATTAGATCTTCGCAGACTGTCGGATTGTGCAAAAAAAAAAAACTGGAAAAAAAAAAGTGTTATTGTTTTATTTGTTTGAGTTTCTGAAAAAAAAAAGTGGTTAGTGTTCGTATTGTTCTTGAAGAGTTCATCTTAAACTCATCATTTCTTCATCTTGAATCTGAAAATTTCATGGGAATTGTGGTAGAATTGTTTGTTTCCTAAAAAGCTAGAACTTACCATAAATAGCCCAAAACTGTTTTTGGAAAGTTTCAAATCTGCCCATATTTGAATATATGCATCTTTTACTTTAGGAAAGTATTATTTTCTGATCCAAAGGGCTTTAGGGAAGTCTAATTTCGAATTTTTCTCTTTTAGGAAAGTTTATTCTTGCTTGTTTTCTTTCTTATTCTTTCCTTGTTACAAAAATACACCATTTGCAAAATCTGTCCTATTTTTCTTTAGCCACCCAAGTTGATTGTTTCTTATTTCTTTATTGTTACATTTTACAAATTTCATTAGAATCTTTGTTGCTTGATAGTTGCTAAAGTGTGCTAAAAGTTCAAGGTTACATTTAGGGTCTAAAATCTGTTTTGAGTGCAAACACGAGTGAATTGACATCATCGAGTGTAAACACTTAGGGAGTGATTGAGAGGTCCTATTTTTATTACTAACTTGTTTACTTGCAGCAATGTATCATGAAAGGTTTGATCAAATGAGGAGTAATAGATGTCGAGAGGGAGAACATACCCGAAGCCAAAATAGAGAGGTTTATCATGGAGGGATAGAGCATAGAAGCTTAGGAGGTGATAAGCTCAAGGTACCTATTTTTCAAGGAAGATCAAATCCAGAGGTTTACTTGACATGGGAAAGAGATGTGGAGCTTTGTTTTGAAGAACATCCATGTAGTGATTCAAAGAAGGTACAACTTATAACCACTCAATTTTGTGATTATGCACTAACATGGTGGAAACAATTGATGAATGATAGACAAAGAAGAACTTTGGAGGATCCGATTGAAACTTGGTGTGAACTCAAATACAAAATGAGGAAACGATTTGTACCAGACCGATTTCAAAGAGACCTTGTGCAAAAGTTCGAAGATCTTACACAAGGAAACATGAGTGTTTGTGAGTACTACAATGAGTTTAAATATCTCATGGCTAGAGCTAATATTGAGGAAGATGAAGAGATGACTATGGCATGGTTCTTAGATGGATTAAACTATGAGATTGCTAGCCAAGTTAATGGGTATACATATGTGAAGTTGGAAGAAATGGTTTACTATGCAACCAAGGTAGAAAATAGACTCAAAAGAAGAAGAGAAACACGGTATGCTTCTAAACCTATTTCCAATAATACTTCTTCTTATCAAATAGGTGAAAATGGTTCATTAATGGATAAGAATGGGGCTGTCTATGACTTGGTAGAGGAAAATACAAATTTGATTTTAGAGAAGGTCAAGATGATTGAAAGAGAACTTTTAAAATCAAAAGAAGTTATCAATGCTAGCATGGAGGAGATAAAAGAGGATATTCGTGCTAATGCTTGTGTGGTGGAAACTTATGATGCATGTGAGCTACAAAAGTGTTCAATATTTGAAAAGCATGAGAATCGTGAAAAAGAGATTGAGCAAAAAGAAAGAGAGATGAATTTTCAAAAAGAAGAGTGTGAAAAAGAAATTATTGAAATAAGTGAGCCAAAAGAAAGAGAGATGAGTGCTCAAAAAGAAATGAGTGACATGAGTGAGTCAAAAGAAAGAGATTTGAGTTCAAAAGAAAGAGTGTTTGAAAAGAATGAAAGAGAAATTGAAAAGAAAGAGAGTTGTGAGTAAAAAATGAATGAGAGGAATGGTGAGAACATTGTGAGTTTTGTAGAAAGTGAGACTAGGAAAACAATGTTTTCAAATAAAACCCACTTTGTACTTGTGTGCAAAGATTCTTTCTTTCTAACTTATGAACTTAACCTTTTCTTTTCTAGTGTTTTAGCTAATGATTTGCAGAATTACATTGATCAATTTTCAATTGGAATGGAGCACAAAGAAGATGCATTTCAAGGGGCTGAAGTACTTAAGGCACCACCATACTTCATGGAAAAATGATACGAACCCTCAAGCGTTGACGGATTCAAGAACCGGATGATGGACCCTTGAACGGAAAAGCTTGAAAACCCTTAACAATTTGAATCAACCTTTAGGTGAGGTTGGGAAGATGATGACCTAATCGATCAATCCCCTAATTCAAGAAAAGGTTTCTTTAATTAAGGTTGAGGCACACCACAAGAACAATTATCAATTGGACTTGAATGACTCTAAACATGCAATTCAAGAACATGAATTACAAAGAGGTTTTTCAAAGCAAAAGCTTAAACCAAAACAAAAGGATTTTCATTCATTGATATTCTGATTGTAAAGCTTACAAAAGAGGCTTTAAATAGCCTAATAAACCCTAGCTTGGTCGAAAATATGAAGAGAAATAAAGACCTAATAATAAAAAGGTAAAAACTAGACTTTCCTAATTCAAATTACGAAAGTTTTCCTAATCTTTTAAACTTGGTCTCCAAGTTTGTAAAACTAAGGAAACAAAGTCAAATCTTCCCTATTACATCAATAATAATAATAATAAATAAAACTAAAGTAATAAAACTCAAATAAAATACTAAAATTCGAAATTGGATGAAAATAGACAAAACTACAAGTGTCAGTTGCAATTTTTGATGTCATTTTCACTCGTTTGAATGTTTTCATGCGCGATTTTCTTTGGAGCTCTTTGAAACAAATATCCCATGAGTTTAGTAGTGTTTTAAACTCATTTTCTTCATTAGTCAAGTATGTAACCCAATATCCTTGCAAATGCCCAAGAAAGTCAATCTTCACTCGTTTAGTCTTCGGATTCTTGATCTTTTCTTGATTGAAACCTTGGACTTCAATATTGTCAATTATTTGACATTTGGGGCTAGGATAATTCATATCATTCTCTCCAACTTCAAAAAGATTCGTCCTCGAATCTAAAAGTTTGATCATGGTGGAGTCTCCCTTGAAAAGTTCGCCAATTGTTAAATCATTTGTGGCACCATTATTGTCATTGATTTCCTGCAAAAAATCATAAACAAAATCTTGCAAAGGGTTTAGGTTGAAACTTCCCATATGATACTCGAGTGCAAAGAGAGGTGGTGTGACCAATAATTTCCTTTTCCTCTCAATTCTTCTAACGAGAGCTTGCTTTTCTTGCTCTAATTTTCTCAACTCTTCTTGCTTCTTTATTTTCTCCTTTTCTTCTCGCTCAAATCTCTCTCGCTTCACCGACTCCCTTTTCTCTCTTCTTTTTTGTTGTTCTTGTTCCATCCTCTTTAATCTCTCTCTTTCTTCTTCTTTAGTTTCATCTCCTTCTAGAGCCAAATCTACCTTGTTAGGGCACACCTCCCGAATATGCCCCCTTCCACGACATTTATTACACTTGATATCTCTAGTATGTATTGTCATAATGGAAGAATTTTGTGGTTGCAAAAAAATTAGGGTTTTGAAAGATGAAGAAAAAAAAAACTGCTTGGTGTTCAAACTTTGAAACGAGTTTTTAGGTAATTTAAGTTCTGATTTTGGATTTGATGTCTTCTGTAATTTTGTAGAGGATCAAAAAATAAACAGATTGGAAAAAAATTTTGTAGGAAAAGGTGAAGGGACAAGGTCAGTAGGTGATGTACAAGTTGGAACAAAAATCTGGAAATTTCTGTTTTTTTTTTTAATTTTAATGAAAGCGGTTTTGATGGGGGATTAGAAAAAGTGAAGACGTAGGTGATGAAGTAAACGAATTTACCTTTGATAACTCTCTCCCAGAGCAAGCTCTGATACCAAATGATACGAACCCTCAAGCGTTGACGGATTCAAGAACCGGATGATGGACCCTTGAACGGAAAAGCTTGAAAACCCTTAACAATTTGAATCAACCTTTAGGTGAGGTTGGGAAGATGATGACCTAATCGATCAATCCCCTAATTCAAGAATAGGTTTCTTTAATTAAGGTTGAGGCACACCACAAGAACAATGATCAATTGGACTTGAATGACTCTAAACATGCAATTCAAGAACATGAATTACAAAGAGGTTTTTCAAAGCAAAAGCTTAAACCAAAACAAAAGGATTTTCATTCATTGATATTCTGATTGTAAAGCTTACAAAAGAGGCTTTAAATAGCCTAATAAACCCTAGCTTGGTCGAAAATATGAAGAGAAATAAAGACCTAATAATAAAAAGGTAAAAACTAGACTTTCCTAATTCAAATTACGAAAGTTTTCCTAATCTTTTAAACTTGGTCTCCAAGTTTGTAAAACTAAGGAAACAAAGTCAAATCTTCCCTATTACATCAATAATAATAATAATAAATAAAACTAAAGTAATAAAACTCAAATAAAATACTAAAATTCGAAATTGGATGAAAATAGACAAAACTACAAGTGTCAGTTGCCATTTTTGATGTCATTTTCACTCGTTTGAATGTTTTCATGCGCGATTTTCTTTGGAGCTCTTTGAAACAAATATCCCATGAGTTTAGTAGTGTTTTAAACTCATTTTCTTCATTAGTCAAGTATGTAACCCAATATCCTTGCAAATGCCCAAGAAAGTCAATCTTCACTCGTTTAGTCTTCGGATTCTTGATCTTTTCTTGATTGAAACCTTGGACTTCAATATTGTCAATTATTTGACATTTGGGGCTGGGATAATTCATATCAAAAAAGATGTTGCCAACGAGATCCAAGGCCAGAAAAGGAAGTTTCTTACTTTTAATCCTATTGCATCGGTTTGTTTAAATGATTATTTCTTGTTTTCCAATTCTGATTTTTAAGACTAGAAACCATCCAAACCAATTATATTTTTATGATAAACATGCATTCTTTTCTAGCAAAATTCTTTTGGATGATCTTTACTTGTTTGACAGCTTATCACTTGCAAAACATGTTAAGCTAGCCTATCCATTTACTTGTGATGATGTGCATAGTTCTTGTTTGTTTGCTAAATTTGATCTCAACTATGATATTTTACCACTTCAATTTCATTCTAATGATAAACATATGTTTTGTGCTACACGAATTATCTTTGATAAGACATATGATGCATTTAGGGAGAGCATGGAGTTTTCATATTTTCTAATTTACCCCAACACATTAGACCTATTTGAGTTTGATTATGGTTCATATGCTTTGATTAATGTGTTACATTCACCATGTGATCATCTGGTGAGTAGTGTTGAGTATGAGAAAATTTACGAGATTGACTATGGTCCATATATTCTATTAGATGTGTTACCACTATCCACCAACCATATTGTCAGTTTTGTGGTCTTTGATAAGCTCGAATGTTTTGCTGATTTAAAGGGAAGGAAACCAACAATATTTGACCTGGGAGGTGTTAACTTGAAAGGAGAAAGAAGGGTACCATTGTTGCTCTCTTTGGTGCCAATTCACAATACACGAGGTAAGTGTGCTTTATGTGCTTTTATTTATGTTATTAACTTAATTTATTGCGATATAGGTAATGTTATAGATTCGAGGACGAATCCTTTTCAAGAGGGATGGGATGATATGAATCAGGGAACATCACAAAACGCCCAAGGACAAATCACAACATTAAAGTTCAAGAGAAGCATTGACATCCATTTACAAGCCTACATTAGCCAAGTCAAGACAAGCTTTGAAGATCCGATCATGGAGGCTATGGAAGAGGACGTGATGAACTTCAATCTATGGAAAATACATTTGGAGGAAGAGTATTGAAGACTTGTTCAATCGGAATTGAAGAGAAGAGCTAATTAGGAAAGTTGCATCACTTTTGCAAACTTTCCTTATTTGGACCACTTTCCATATTTGTTCCCAAAGTTTCCATATTTGTTCCCAAAATGATTCCAACGAATTTATGATGTATTTAGACATGTTTTAGGTCTTTTATATTCATTTTATATGTTTGGAAAAGATTAGGAAAGATATTATTCTCTAGAAAAGATTTTCCACAAAATCTGCCAATTTCACATAAGGCAAGTTTTGGGCAGATTTTGTGCTCCTTGTAATCCGAATTTCCTAGCTTATTTTTAGGGTTTCTTTGCCTATTTAAAGGCCTCATTTGTAACCCTAAAGATGAAGAGTTCATATGATAATAATATTGCTTTTTGCTTTGCTAAAATTGCTTAGTTTTGTAGCCTTGTTCTTAGGTTGCATGTTTTAGGAACATTCAAGCAAACCTTGATCTAGTTTGTTTGTGAATTGTTTCAATCTTGAAATAAGAACAAGTTCTCTTATTTCAAAGTATTAGATCATTGGAATAATCTTCTTCTTCTTTGTTTCCAAGGGTTTTACCTTATTGTTCATTGGGGTTTTAGGATTTGCATCTAGGGGTTCTTTGTGTTTCAAAGGGTTTCTATTTCAATTTTCTAGGGTTTCATATCAGAAATACACCACACAATTCCCAAAGAAGAGTTTCGTCCATTTGTATCTTTAGGATGGACCAAATCATTAAGACAAGTTTGAAATGATTGGATCCGATCCTCGTTTGACATTTTGGTCCAAAAAGGATTCCCAAAGAAGAGTTTCCTCCATTTGGATCTTTAGATAGGACCAAATAATAAGGACAACTTTGACGTTCGACATTTTGGTCCAAAGAGGATTCCCAAAGAAGAGTTTCCTCCAATTGGATCTTTAGGATGGACCAAATCATGAGGGCAACTTTGACGTTCGACATTTTGGTCCAAAGAGGATTCCCAAAGTAGAGTTTCCTCCATTCGGAGCTTAAGGATGGACCAAATCATTATGACAACTTTTAAAAGATTGGTTATGATCCTCGTTTGACATTTTGGTCCAAAGAGGTTTCCCAAAGAAGAATTTCCTCCATTTGGAACTTTAGGATGGACCAAATCATTAAGACATGTTTGAAATGATTGGTTCCGATCCTCGGTTGACATTTTTTCCAAAGAGGATTACCAAAAAGTGATTCCTCCATTTGGAACTTTAGGGTGGACCAAATCATGAGGACATGTTTGAAAAGATTGGTTCTGATCCTCGTTTGACATTTTGTTCCAAACAGGATTCCCAAAGAAGAGTTTCCTCCATTTGGATCTTTAGGATGGACCAAATCATTAGGACAACTTTGACGTTTGAAATTTTGGTCCAAAGCGGAGTCCCAAAAAAGAGTTTGCTCCATTTGAAACATTTGGATGGACCAAATCATAAGGACAAGTTTGACAAGATTAGTTCCGATCCTCGTTTGAGATTTTGGTCCAAAGAGGATTTCCAAAGAAGAGTTGCCTCCATTCGAAAGTTTAGGATGGACCAAATCATGAGGAATACTTAAAAAAATTGGTTTTTGAAACATGCTCTTCAATTACAAACAAGTTTTTGACTTGGTTCAATCTTTGTTCGACATTTTGGTTCAAACAGGATTCCCAAAGAAGAGTTTCCTCCATTTGGATCTTTAGGATGGACCAACTCATGAGGAAAATATTGACGTTTGACATTTTGGTTCAAATAGGATTCCCAAAGAAGAGTTTCCTCCTTTTGTATCTTTAGGATGGACCAAATCATTAGGACATGTTTGAAAAGATTGGTTCCGATCCTCGTTTGACATTTTCGTTCAAAGAGAATTCCAAAAGTTCGTTTCCTCTATTTGGAACTTTAGGATGGACCGAATCATGAGGACAACTTTGACAAGATTGGTTCCGATCCATGTTTGACATTTTGGTCCAAAGAGGATTCCAAAAGAAGAGTATAATCCATTTGGAACTTTAGGATAGAACAAATCATTAGGACAACTTTGACAAGATTGGTTCTGATCCTCGTTTGACATTTTGGTCAAAAGAGGATTCCCAGAGAAGAGTTTCCTCCATTTGGAACTTTATTATGGACCAAAGCATGAGGACTAGTTTGAAAAGATTGGTTCCGATCGTCGTTTGACATTTTGGTCCAATGAGGATTCCCAAAGATCGTTTCCTCCATATGGCTTTTGGATGGACCAAATCATTAGGACAAGTTTGAAAAGATTGGTTCCAATCCTCGTTTGACATTTTGGTCCAATAACGATCCCCAAAGAAGAGTTTCTTTCATTTGAAACTTTAGGATGGATGAAATCATGAGGTCAACTTTGAAAAGATTGGTTTTTGAAACATGATTTTCAATTACAAAGAAGTTTTTGGATTTTTTAAATCCTTGTTTGACATTTTGGTTCAAAGAGGATTCCCAAAGAAAAGTTTCAAACATTTGGATCTTTAAGATGGACGAGGACAACTTTGACAAGATATGTTACGATCCTCGTTTGACTTTTTGTTCCATAGAAGATTCCCAAAGATCGCTTCCTCCATTTGGAACTTTAGGATGGACCAAATTATGAGGACAAGTTTGAAAAGATTGGTTCCGATCCTCGTTTCACATTTTGGTTCGATGAGGATTCCCATAGAATAGTTTCCTTTATTTGAAACCTTAGGATGGACCAATTCATGAGGACATTTTTGAAAAGATTGGTTTTTAAAACATGCTTTTTAATTACAAACAAGTTTTTTTCTTGGTTCGATCCTTGTTCGACATTTTGGTCCAAAGAGGATTCCCAAAGAAGAGTTTTCTCCATTGGGAACTTTAGGATGGACCAAATTATTAAGACAACTTTGAAAAGATTGGTTCCGATCCTCGTTTGACATTTTGGTTCAAAGAGGATTCCCAGAGAAGAGTTTCCTCCCGGTTGATATTTAGGATGAGCCAAATCATTAGGACAAGTTTGAAATGATTGGTTTTGATCCTCGTTTGACATTTTGATCCAAAGAGGATTTGCAAAGAAGAGTTTCCTCCATTTGGATCTTTAGGATGGACCAAATCATGAGGACAAATTTGACAAGATTGGTTCTGATCCTCGTTTGACATTTTGGTCCAAAGGGGATTCGCAAAGAAGAATTTCCTCCATTTGAACTTTAGGATGGAGCAAATAATTAGGACAAGTTTTAAAAGATTGGTTCCGATCCTCGTTGAACATTTTTGTAGAAAGATGATTCCCAAAGAAGTGTTTCCTCCATTTGGATCTTTTGGATGGACCAAATCCTATAGACAACTTTGATAAGATTTGTTCCGATCCTTGTTTGACATTTTTGTCCAAATAGGATTCCCAAAGATCATTTCCTCCATTTGGAACCTTAGGATGGACCACATAATGAGGACAACTTTTAAAATATTGATTTTTGACACATGATTTTTAAATTCAAACAAGTTTTTGAATTGGTTCGATCCTTGTTCTACATTTTGGTCCAAAGAGGATTCCCAGAGAAAAGTTTCCTCCATTTGGAATTTTAGGATGGACCAAATCATTAGGACAACTTTCAAACGATTGGTTCCGATCCTCATTTGATATTTTGGTCCAAATAGGATTCCCAAAGAAGAGTTTCCTCCCGTTGGATCTTTAGGATGGACCAAATCATTTGGACAAGTTTTAAAAGATTGGGTATTATCCTCATTTGACATTTTGATCCAAAGAGGATTCACAAACAAGAGTTTCATTAATTTGAATTTTTAGGATGGACCAAATCACGAGGATCAGAACCAATCTTGTCAAAGTTGTCCTCATGATTTGGTTCATCATAGAGATCCAAATGAATGAAACTGTTCTTTGGGAATCCTCTTTGGACCAAAATGTCGAATGAGTATCCGAACCAACCTTGTCAAACTTGTCCTCATGATTTGGTCCATCCTAAATATCCAAATGGATGAACCTGTTGTCCACATAATTTGATCCATCCTAAAGATCCAAATGGATGAACATCCAAGTTGTCCTCTTGATATGGTCCATCCTAAAGATCCAAAGGGAGGAAACTCTTCTTTGGGAATCACTTTAGGACCAAAATATCGAACGAGTATCGAAAACTATCTTGTCAAAGTAGTCCTCATGATTTTGTCCATCCTAAAGATCCAAATGGAGGAAACTCTTCTTTGGGAATCCTCTTAAGAACAAAATGTCGAACGAGAATCGGAACCAATCCAAAAACATGTTTGTAGTTGAAAGCCATGTTTCAAAGTACTTTTTTCACTCTCTCGATCAAATTGAAACGGCAGACCTAAGGTTTTCTGCTTGTAAAGGTGGTCTTGATTTGGTCCATCCTAAAGATCCAAATGGAGGAAACAATTCTTTGGGAATCCGCATTGGACCAAAATGTCAAACAAGGATCAGAACCAATCTTGTCAAATTTGTCCTCGTGATTTAGTCCATCCTAAAGATCCAAATGGATGAACCTCTTGTCCTTATAATTTGGTCCATCCTTAAGATCCAAATGGAGGAAACTCTTCTTTGGGAATCCGCTTTGGATCAAAATGTCGAACAAGGATCAGAAACAATCTTGTGAAAGTTGTCATGATTTTGTCCATCCTAAATATCCAAATGGTGGAAACTCTTTTATGGAAAGCCTCTTTGGACCAAAATGTTCAACGAAGATGGGAACCAATCCAAAAAATTGTTTGTAATTGTAAAGCATGTTTCAAAGTACTGTTTCCTCTTGATTTGGTCCATCTTAAAGATTCAAATGGATGAACCTAAATATCCAAATGGAGGAAACTCTTCTTTGGGAATCCTCTTTGGACCAAAATGTCTATTGTCAAAGTTGTCCACTTGATTTCGTCCATCGTAAAGATCATAACGGAGGAAACGCTTCTTTGGGAATCCTCTTTGGACCAATATGTCGTACAATGATTGGAATGAATCCAAAAACTTGTTTGTAATTGAAAAGCTTGTATCAAAGCACTTGTTTCACTCTCTAAACCACAGTGAAACCAAAGACCTTTGGTTGCCCACTTGTCAAAATTGTCCTCATGATTTAGTCCATCCTAATTGTCCAAGTAGAGGAAACTCTTCTTTGGGAATCCTCTTAGGACCAAAATGTCAAATGAAGATCAGAACCAATCTTATAAAATTTTTCCTCATGATTTAGTCCATCCTAAAGATCAAAATGGATGAACCTCTTGTCTTCATAATTAAGTCCATCCTAAAATCCAAATGAAGGAACCTATTCTTTAGGAATCCTCTTTGGACCAAAATGTCCAACGTCAAAGTTGTCCTCTTTAATTGGTTCATCCTAAAGATCTAAATGGAGGAAACTCTTCTTTGGGAATCCTCTTTGGACAAAAATGTGAACGAGGATCGGAACCAATCCAAAAACTTGTTTGTAATTGAAAAGCTTGTATCAAAGTACTTGTTTCACTCTCTAGACCAAAGTGAAACCAAAGACCTAAGGTTTCCCGCTTGTCAAAGTTGTCGTCATGATTTGATCCATCCTAAAGATTCAAATGGAGGAACCTCTTCTTTGGGAATTCACTTTGGACAAAAATGTTGAACGAGGATTGGAACCAATAAAAAAATTTGTTTGTAATTGAAAGGCTTGTATCAAAGTACTTGTTTAACTCTGTAGACCAAAGTGAAACCAAAACACCTGAGGTTTCCCGCTAATCAAAGTTGTTCTCATGATTTGGTCCATCCTAAAGTTCCAAATGGAGGAAACTCTTCCTTAGGAATCCTCTTTGGACCAAAATGTCAAATGAGGATCCGAACCAATCTTGTCAAACTTGTCCTCATGATTTGGTCCATCTTAAAGATCCAAATGGAGGAACCTCTTGTCCTCATGATTTGTTCCATCCTAAAGATCCTAAAGGAGGAACCTCTTGTCCTCATGATTTGGTCCGTCCTAAAGATCCAAATGGAGGAACCTCTTCTTTGGGAAGCCTCTTTGGACCAAAATATCGAAAGATAATTGGAACAAATCTTGTCAAACTAGACCTCATGATTTGTTCCATCTTAAAGATTCAAATGAAGGAACCTCTTGTCCTCATGATTTTGTCAATCCTAAAGATTCAAATGGAGGAACCTCTTGTCCTCATGATTTGGTCCATCCTAAAGATCCAAATTGAGGAATCTATTCTTTGGGAATCTTCTTTGGACCAAAATGTCGAACGCCAAAGTTTTCCTCTTGATCATGTCCATCCTAAAGATTTAAATGTAGAAAACTCTTCTTTTGGAATCCTCTTTGGACCAAAATGTCGAAAGAGGATTGGAACCAATCTTGTCAAAGTTACCCTTATGATTTGGTCCATCCTATAGATCCAAATGGATGAACCTCTTGTCCTCATAATTTGGTCCATCCTAAAGATCCAAATGTCGAACGTCAAAGTTGTCCTCATGATTTGGTCCATCCTAAAGATTTAAATGGAGGAAACTCTTCTTTGGGAATCCTCTTTGGTCCAAAATGTTCAATGAGGATCAAAACCATTCCAAAAACTTGTTTGGTATTGAAAAGCAAGTTTCAATGTACTAGTTTCACTCTCTAAACACAATTGAAACCATAGACCTAAGGTTTCCCGCATGTCAAAGTTATCCTCAAGATTTGGTCCATCCGAAAGATGGAAATTGATGAACCTCATCTTTGGTTATCCTCTTTGGACCAAAATGTGAAAGAGGATCGGAAATAATCTTGTCAAACTTGTCCGCATGATTTGGTCCATCCAAAAGATCCAAATGGAGGAACCTCTTGTCCTCATGATTTGGTCCATCCTAAAGATCCAAATGGAGGAACCTCTTGTCCCGATGATTTAGTCCATCCTAAAGATCCAAATGGAGGAACCTATTCTTTGGGAATTCTCTTTGGACCAAAATGTGAAAGAGGATCGGAAACAATCTTGTCAAAGTTGTCCTCATGATTTGGTCCATCCTAAAGATTCAAATGGAGGAACCTCTTGTCCTCATGATTTGGTCTATCCTAAAGATCGAAATGGAGGAACCTATTCTTTGTACCAAAATGTTGAACGAGGATCGGAAACAATCTTGTCAAAGTTATGTCAAAGTTCTCCTCTTGATTCTGTCCATCCTAAAGATTTAAATGGAGGAAACTCTTCTCCGGGAATCCTATTTGGAACAAAATGTCGAACGAGGATCGGAAACAATCTTGTCAAAACTTTTCCTTATGATTTGGTCCATCCTAAAGATCCAAATGAAGGAACCAATTCTTTGGGAATTCTCTTTGGACAAAAATGTCAGGAACCAATCTTGTCAAACTTGTCCTCATGATTTAGTCCATCCCAAAGATCCAAGTAGAGGAACCTATTCTTTAGGAAACCTCTTTGGACCAAAATGTCAAACGAAGATAAGAACCAATCTTGTCAAACTTGTCCTCAAGATCCAAATGGAAGAACCTCTTGTCCTCATGGTTTCGTCCATCATAAAGAACCAAATGGAGGAACCTATTCTTTAGTAATCCACTTTGGACTAAAATGTGGAACAAGGATCGAAAACAACCTTGTCAAAGTTGTCCTCATGATTTGGTCCATCCTAAAGATCCAATTGGAGGAACTTGTTGTCCTCATGATTTGGTCTATCCTAAAGATCCAAATGGAGGATCCTATTCTTTGGGAATTCTCTTTGGACAAAAATGTCGAACGAGGATCGAAAACAATCTTGTCAAAGTTGTCCTCATGATTTGGTCCATCCAAAATATCCAAATGGAGAAACCTCTTGTCTACATGATTTGGTCCATCCTAATGATCCAAATCGAGGAGGAACCTATTCTTTGGGAATCCTGTTAGGACAAAAATATCAAACGAGGATCGGAAACAATCTTGTCAAAGTTCTCCTCATGATTTGGTCTATCCTAAAGATTCAAATGGAAGAACCTTTTGTCCTCATGATTTAGTCCATCCTAAAGATCAATATGGAGGAACCTATTATTTGGGAATCTTCTTTTGACCAAAATGTCGAATGAGGATTGGAAACAATCTTGTTAAAGTTGTCCTCATCATTTGGTCCATCCTAAAGATCCAAATGGTGGAATCTCTTGTCCTCATTATTTGGTCCATCGTAAAGATCCAAATGGAGGAACCTATTCTTTGGGAATCTTCTTTGGACCAAAATGTCTAACGAGGATCGGAAACAATCTTATCAAATGATATGAATCAAGGAGCCTTAATGTTGATCTTTTCCGAGCATGCATTCATTGTTCTCCAAGTTTATGACAAGCTCAAGCTACAAGCTAAGTTCAATAAATGCAACATCAAAGTTCAAGATTAGTTCAATAAATGGAAGTCAAGTTCAAGCCTAGTTCATTAAATGAAAATGAAGTTCAAACTCAAGTTCATTTAATGCAACCAAAGCTCATTTAATGGAATTCAAGCTTTTTCAATGCAACTCAACTCTCATCATAATTGCAAGACACTTACTTAAAGAGAACTTTGGTGTATTAATTATTCTAGCATTTAGAGAGATGATAAGTTACAAAATATGGTAGGTTACAACTTTTGGAAAGCCATGTAGGTTACACTTTTATTTTCATTATCAATTGTCATTATTTTTGTAAGTTACATGTCTAGGACTTTAATGGCTTGTATATTTTGTTTTTGATGGTCTTTCGAAGGCTATATAATGCCTTTCTTTCCATTGTAATAAGGGGATGAAGATTATTTATGATAAAAAAATACAAAAACTCTTTGAGAGCTTTTCTTTGAAATTATTGTAAACCGAGCTTACTATTTACAATGATCAATCCTAAAGGCTTGATTCTACAGCCACCCTAAACACAAGGAATGACAAAATTGAAATGGTAAGCTCGGCTCACAACAATTTCAAAGAAAAGCTCTCAAAGAGTTTTTGTATTTTTTTATCATCAATAATCTTCAACCCTTATTACAATGGAAAGAAAGGCATTATATAGCCTTCAAAAGACCATCAAAAACGAAATATACAAGCCATTAAAGTCCTAGACATGTAACTTACAAAAATAATGACAATTGATAATGAAAATAAAAATGTAACCTACATGGCTTTCCAAAAGTTGTAACCTACCATATTTTGTAACTTATCATCACTCTAAATGCTAGAATAATTAATACACCAAAGTTCTCTTTAAGTAAGTGTCTTGCAATTATGATGAGAGTTGGGTTGCATTGAAAAAGCTTGAATTCCATTAAATGAGCTTTGGTTGCATTAAATGAACTTGAGTTTGAACTTCACTTGTATTTATGAACTAGGCTTGAACTAGACATCCATTTATTGAACTAATCTTGAACTTTGATGTTGCATTTATTGAACTTAGTTTGTAGCTTGAGCTTGTCATAAACTTGGAGAACAATGAATGCATGCTCGGAAAAGATCAACATTAAGGCTCCTTGATTCATATCAAATTAATTTACTTTACTTAAAATTATTTAATTAAGATTATTTCATTAATTAATTAATTAATTTAATTTAGTTCGATTAATTTAATTTAATTAATTATTTTAATTACTTAGTATAATTTAGTTTATTAATTAATTAATTAATTAATTACTATAATTTAGTTTATTAATTAATTACTTACTATAATTTAGTTTATTAATTTATTAATTCATTAATTCATTACTTTAATTTTTTTATTTTAATTTAGTTCAATTAGTGTAATTTAATTAGTTTAGTTTTAGAATTATGACAGGCAGACGACGTCCTCCACAGTCAGACGAGCCTGACGACGAGATTGACGACGCGACTCTTCAGCCGCCTACTGCCGCTGCTGTTGATGGGGATTTGACTGCAGATGAGTTGGACAGCCTCCTCTTCGTTTACGAGTCAGGAGTTACTGCCACTCCCAATGATGCAGTCCCTGAGTCCCAGCTTGCGACACCACGTTTGGCGCAGGACTCCCAGGCCACGACTTCCGCGGGAGCATCAGGGTCTGCCACCCATACCGATCCAGAGGAAGCATCAGGGTCTGCCACCCATCCCGATCCAGCGGGACCATCCACTTCTGGCACACAGCCTCCTCAGGCCGCAGACTCTACCCTTCGGATTGAAGGGAATACGTAAGTAGTTTTGTTTATTGTTATAATTAATTAATTTTTAAATCTTTAAACATTTTAAAAATTGTTTTTTTAATAAATAGTTTTGTTTAATTCTAATCTAATATCACAATATTTTTAATGTTTTTGCAGAGTACAGCCGCATAAAACCGTTTCAAAACGGTTTTGCGAGGTTCTCCAGAGCATGCCTTTACCCAGCGAGCTTCGCTGGCAGAAGATTTCCACGACGGAGGAACGTTGGATGTACTACAATTGGAAGGTATATAACATCAATTATTTTTATAATTAAATAATTTTTAAATATTTAAAAATAAATTTACTACTTTAACAATTTTTTATTTGAATTTTTTCAGGGCAAGTTTCCTGTAATCGATTCTGATATCACGGATGGTAGATTGTTCCCCCTATGGGACAATCACGTCCAGAATCGATTCAAGGACCTCATTTATCGGGCGCGCAGAAAGCATGCACAGAAACCAGCCGTGTGGATGAGCAAGGAGGAGCACGTGCGGCTGATCGCGTGCTTGAACACTCTCGAGGGCAAGGCCGTGTCAAGGAGAAATAAGGCCAACCACGCGAAGAATCCCACCAAACACACAGGCGGGGTCCGGACCCACGATGAGCACCATCGTCGATTGGTAAGTTTTTTTTTTTTTGTTCTTTTACGTACTTTTTTCTTGTTTTATTTTTTCAAGTAATTATTAATTTCTTTTTTCAATCTCTAATATTTTTAGGAAGAGAAGCACGATCACCCTGTCTCGCCCGATGAGCTGCACCTCGTTCTTCACATGAAGAAGGATGGGACGATCGTCAACGAAAAGGCAAAAGAAGTTCAGGTATTTAATAATTTTTTCAATTATTAATTTTTGTTTACAATTTTTTCTAACTTATATATTAAATATTTTATTTTCTGAATTTTAAATATTTAGGAACGTTTCAAGGAGTCTTTGAGTTAGCGGTTGCCCACACCAAACTCGCAATCGACTCAGGATGACCCTAAAAAGGCGTTCTTCGAGGCTGCTGGAGGGGTTCGGCCTGATGGATCAGTTCCTGGGCTCGGCTCGTACGGGAGACGACTGTACGCCGACGTGCCTTGGTCTCAACACAGCAGAGCTAGCATGAGTTACGGTCCTTCTCCGACTGAGCAGCAGCTATGAGAGGAGGTTCAGCAGCTGCACACCGAGATGGATGATATGCGCAGCAACTTCGATGCTCGAGTCACTCCAATTCAGGCGGATGTTCAGGCCCAGGTCGCAGCTACATTGGTCGCTTTCTTCGGACCCCGAGATCCCGGTTCATCATCATCGGCACCGCCTCCACCACCCTTGCTCCTTCGTAGTAGTTTAGATTTCTTTTCTTTTGTATAGTACATTATTTTGGAAATTTATTTATATATATTTTTATTTTAATTCCATTTTTTATTATTTAATTTAAATAAATAATTAAATATTTAATTAATTAAATAAATAATTAAATAATTAAATAATTAAAATAAATAAATAAAATAAAATAAAATAAAAATAATATTTACAAATTAAATAATTTAATTTAAACAATTAATAAATTTCTAACTAATTAAATTGTTAATTACATTGGCGGATCTGGTTGTATTTTATAAAATATAAAACGACCATTTGGTCGCAATTTTATAAAATATAAAACGACCAGATGGTCGCCTTGGTCTGATGCTCAAACGACTGGATGGTCACTTAAGAACGTGACCATTTGGTCACTAACATAAACGACCATGTGGTCACCTTTTTTGTGGGACCAACTGGTCACTTGTCTAAAACTTAAATTACAACCAGGTGGTCACTATTTTAGGTGACTGTCTGGTCGTTTTTTAAAATGTTGACTTTTTTGCGACCAAACACGTTTCGTCATATTTTGGTGACCATTTAGACGCACAAAATTCCTGGACAACCAGCTTTTTTCCCATGCCAGGTTTGGTCACTTTTCTGGCCGCATTTTTCTAAAAAACGACCTACTGGTCGCAATTCAGTTTTTTTTTGTAGTGGAGAAACCTCTTCTTTGGGAATCCTCATTGGACCAAAATGTCAAACGAGGATCAGAATCAATCTTGTCAAACTTGTCCTCAGGATTTGGTCCATCCTAAAGATCCATATGGAGGAACCTCTTGTCCTCATGATTTGGTCCATCCTACAGATCCAAATAGAGGAACCTCTACTTTGGGAATCCTCATTGGGCAAAAATGCCAAACGAGAATCGGAATCAATCTTGTCAAACTTATCCTTATGATTTTTTCCATCTTAAAGATCCAAATGGAGGAACCTCTTGTCCTCATGATTTATTCCATCCTAAAGATCCAAATGGAGGAACCTCGTGTCCTCATGATTTGGTCCATCCTAAAAATCCAAATGGAGGAACCTCTTGTCCTTATGATTTGGTCCATCCTAAAGATCCAAATGTAGGAACCTCTTCTTTGGGAATCCTCTTTGGACCAAAATATCAAACGAGGATCAAAAAATATCTTGTCAATGTTGTCCTCATGATTTGGTTCATCCTAAAGATCCAAATGGAAGAACCCCTTGTCCTCATGATTTTGTCCATCCTAAAGATTCAAATGGAGGAACCGCTTGTCCTCATGATTTGGTCCATCCTAAAGATCCAAATTGAGCAACGTATTCTTTGGGAACCTCTTAGGACCAAAATATTGAATGGGATCGGAACCAATCTTGTGAAATTTGTCCTCATGATTTGTTCCACCCTAAAGATCCAAATCGAGGAACCTATTCTTTGGGAATCTTGTTTGACCAAAATGTCAAACGAGGATCGGAAATAATCTTGTCAAAGTTGTCCTCATAATTTGGTCTGTCCTAAAGATCCAAATGTAGGAACCTCTTGTCCTCATGATTTGGTCCATCCTAAAGATCCAAATGGAGGAACCTATTCTTTGGGAATCCTTTATGGACCAAAATATCAAACGAGTATCGGAAACAATCTTGTCAAAGTTGTCCTCATGATTTGGTCCATACTAAAGATCCAAATAGAGGAAGCTCTTGTCCTCATGATTTGGTCCATCCTAAAGATCCAAATGGAGGAACCTATTCTTTGGGAATCCTCTTTGGACCAAAATGTCAAACGAGGATCGGAAAAAATATTGTCAAACTTGTCATCATGATTTGGTCGACCCCAAAGATCCAAATGGAGGAACCTATTATTTGGGATTCTTCTCTTGACCAAAATATCGAACGAGGATCGGAACCAATCAGGTCAAAGTTGTCCTCATGATTTGGTCCATCCTAAAGATCCAAATGGACGAACCTTTTGTCCTCCTAATTTGGTCATCCTAAATATCCAAATGGAGGAGGCTATTCTTTGGGAATCCTCTTTATACCAAAATGTCAAACAAGGATCGGAATCTATCTTGTCAAACTTGTCCTCATGATTTGGTCCATCCTAAAAATCCAAATGTAGGAACCTCTTCTTTGGGAATCCTGATTGGACCAAAATGTCAAACGAGGATCCGAATCAATCTTGGCAAATTTGTCCTCATGATTTGGTCCATCATAAAGGTTCAAATGGAGGAACCTATTCTTTGGACCAAAATGTCAAACGAGGATCGGAATCAATATTGTCAAAATTGTCTTCATGATTTGGTCCATCTTAAAGATCAAAATGAAAAAACCTTTTGTTCTCATTTTTTGATTTATCAAAAAGATCGAAATGTAGGAACCTATTCTTTAGGAATCCTCTTCGGACCAAAATGTTGAACAAGGATCGGAAACAGTCTAGTCAAAGTTTTCCTCTTCTTTCGGAATCCTCTTTGGACCAAAATGTTGAACGAGGATCGGAACCAATCTTGTCAAAGTTGTCCTCATGATTTGGTCCATCCTAAAGATTCAAATGGAGGAACCTCTTGTCCTCATAATTCTATCCATCCTAAAGATCCAAACGGACAAACCTCTTGTCCTCATGATTTTGTCCATATTAAAGATCCAACGGGAGGAAACTCTTCTTTGGGAATCCTCTTTTGACCAAAATGTCAAACGAGGATCGGAAAAAACCTAGTCAAAGTTGTCCTCATCTTTGGTAATCCTCTTTGGACAAAAATATCGAACGAGGATCGGAAAAAATCTTGTCAAACTTGTCCTCATGATTAAGACCATCCTAAAGATTCAAATGGAGGAACCTCTTGTCCTCATGATTTGATCAATCCTAAAGATCCAAATGGAGGAACCTCTTGTCGTCATGATTTGGTCCATCCTAAAGATCCAAATGGAGGAACCTCTTGTCCTCATAATTTGGTCCATCCTAAAGATCAAAATGGAGGAACATCTTCTTGTGGAATCCTTTTTGGACCAAAATGTCGAACGAGGATCAGAACCAATCTTGTCAAAGTTGTCCTCATGACTTGGTCCATCCTAAAGGTCTAAATGGAGGAACCTATTCTTCGAGAATCCTCTTTGGATCAAAATGTCGAACGAGGATCAGAACCAATCTTATCAAAGTTGTCCTCATGATTTGGTCCATCATGAGGATCCAAATGGAGGAAACTCTTCTTTACGAATCCTCTTTGGACTATAATGTCAAACGAGTATTGGAAACAATCTTGTCAAAGTTGTCCTCATCTTTGGTAATCCTCTTTGGAAAAAAATGTCGAACGAGGATCGGAAAAAATCTTGTCAAACTTGTCCTCATGATTTTTTCCATCTTAAAGATCCAAATGGAGGAACCTCTTGTCCGCATGATTTGGTCCATCCTAAAGATCCAAATGGAGGAACCTCTTGTCCTTATGATTTTGTCCATCCTAAAGATCCAAATGGAGGATCCTCTTCTTTGGGAATTCTCATTCGACCAAAATGTCAAACGAGGATCGGAATCAATCTTTTCAAACTTGTCCTCATGATTTGGTCCATCCTAAAGATCCAAATGGAGGAACCTGTTGTCCTCATGATTTGGTCCATCCTAAAGATCCAAATGGAGGAACCTATTCTTTGGGAATCCTATATAGACCAAAACGTCGAACGAGGATCCAAAACAATCTTGTCAAAGTTGTCCTCATGATTTTGTCCATACTAAAGATCCAAATAGAGGAACATCTTGTCCTCATGATTTGATCCATCCTAAAGATCCAAATGATGGAACCTATTCTTTGGGAATCCTCTTTGGACCAAAATGTCAAACGAGTATCGGAAACAATCTTGTCAAACTTGTCCTCATGATTTGGTCCACCCTAGAGATCCAAATGGAGGAACCTATTCTTTGGGATTCCACTCTTCACAAAAATATCGAACGAGGATCGGAAACAATCAAGTCAAAGTTGTCCTCATGATTTGGTCCATCCTAAATATCCAAATGGAGGAGCCTATTCTTTGGGAATCCTCTTTGGACCAAAATGTCAAACGAGGATCAGAATCAATCTTGTCAAACTTGTTCTTATGATTTGGTCCATCCTAAAGATCGAAATGGAGGAACCTCTTCTTTGGGAATCCTGATTGGACCAAAATGTCAAACGAGGATTGGAATCAATCTTGTCAAATTTGTCCTAATGTTTGGTCCATCCTAAAGATCCAAATGGAGGAACCTATTCTTTGGATATCCGTTTGGACCAAAATGTCAAACGAGGATCGTCAAAAATCTTGTCAAAGTTGTCCTCATCTTTGGTAATCCTCTTTGGACAAAAATGTCCAACGAGGATCCTCTTTGGACATAAATGTCGAACGAGGATCAGAATTAATCTTGTCAAAATTGTCCTAATGACTTGGTCCATCCTAAAGATCCGAATGGAGGAACCTATTCTTTGGGAATCCTCTTTGGACTAAAATGATGAATGAGGATCGGAACCAATCTTGTTTAAGTTTACTCCATTTGTGTCCAAAGATGATTCCCAAAGAAGAGTTTAATCCTTTTGGAACTTTAGGATGGACTAAATCATGAGGACAAGTTTGAAAAGCTTGATTCCGATCCTCGTTTGACATTTTGGTCCAAAGAGGATTCCCAAAGAAGAGTTTCCTCCATTTGGATCTTTACGATGGATCAAATCATGAGGACAACTTTGACGTTCGACATTTTGGTCCATAGAGGATTCACGAAGAAGAGTATCATCCATTTGGAACTTTAAAATGGACCAAATCATGAGGACAACTTTGACAACATTTGTTCCTATCCTCATTTGATATTTTGGTCCAAATAGGATTCCAAAATATCGTTTCTTCCTATTTGAACTTTAGGATGGACCAAATCATTAGGACAAGTTTAAAAAGATTTGTTCAGATCCTCATTTTACATCTTGGTCCAAATAAGATTCCCAAAGAAGGGTTTCCTCCCTTTGGAACATTAGGATGGACCAAATCATTTGGACAACTTTGACGTTCGACATTTTGGTCCAAAGAGGATTTCTAAAGAAAAGTTTTCTTTATTTGGAACTTTAGAATGGACCAAATTAGTAGGACAAGTTTGAAAAGATTGGTTCCGATCCTCGTTTGTCATTTTGGTCCAAAGAGGATTCCCAAAGAAGAGTTTCATCCATTTGGAACTTTAGGATGTACCAAATCATTAGGACAAGTTTGAAATGATTGGTTCCGGTCCTTGTTTGACATTTTGGTCCAAAGAGGATTACCAAAAAGAATTTCCTCCATTTGGATTTTTAGGATGGACCAAATCATGAGGGCAACTTTGACTGATATGAATTATGTAGCCATGCATTTAAAGAATTCAAGCTTAAAGAGTACATGCATTGATGACAACTCAAGTTGCATTAAATGCACTCAAGATGTATTTATGACAACTCAAGCTTCAAGTGTAGTAGCATTGTTGACAACTCTAGATGCATTGATGATAACCCCAGCTTCATTCAAGCCAACTCAACCTTCATTCAAGGGAAATCAAAGATATTTCAAGACAAGCATTAATGACCATTTACAAGCTTCATTTAGAGTACAAATATCAGTTTTATTTGCAATGTAGGTTACAAAGTAAATGGTGGCTGAATGTAACTTAAGTTTTTGCTTTAAATTCATAGGTTACTAGCTAGGGACATCATGGGGCTGTTATGGGAGCATTATGAACGAATTTCCATTGTATTTTAAGCCTATAAATAAGCCACTTATCAGCCATTGTAAATAAGACTTGTAAGACTTGAGAGATTCAAAGGATTGAATGAAATGTAGCATTTTTATGCACATTGAGAGCCTTGAGCCTCACCCTTTGGAATCTTGCTTTAGATTACATGTTTAGAAACATTCAAGAGGGGAATCATCAACAAACTTGTGGACTGTTTCGATTCATGAGATGATGGAACGTAAAAGTTTGTCTGTTTCATGAGTTTTAGATCATATAGGGCAATCTGTTTCTAGCCTTTCCTTATGGTTGAAATCGAATAGTTAGGAAGGGGGTCATGCTTCAAGGGTTCATGCTAAGTATAATAACATCGGGTGTTTGAACTTGACATTTGAGTTTTCCTTATTATTGACGTTCGACATTTTGGTCCAAAGAGGATTCCCAAAGAAGAGTTTTCTCCATTTGGATCTTTAGGATCGACCAAATCATGAAGACAACTTTAACAGGATTGGTTCCGATCCTCATATGACATTTTGGTCCAAAGAGGATTTCCAAAGAAGAGTTTCCTCAATTTGGATCTTCAGGATGGACAAAATCATGAGGATAAGTTTGACAAGATTGGTTCCGAACCTCGTTTGGCATTTTGGTCCAAAGAGGATTCCCAAAGAAGAGTTTCGTCCATTTGGATCTTTAGAATGGACCAAATCAAGCTGACAACTTTGGCGTTCGACATTTTGGTCCAAAGAGGATTCCCAAAGAAGAGTTTACTCCATTTGAAACTTTAGGATGCACCAAATCTTGAGGACAAGTTTGAAAAGACTGGTTTTGATCCTCGTTTGAGATTTTGGTCCAAAGAGGATTCCCAAAGAAGAATGTCTTCCATTCGGATCTTTAGGATGGACAGAATCATTAGGACAACTTTGATGTTCGACATTTTAGTCCAAAGAGGATTCGCAAAGAAGAGTTTTCTCAATTTGGAACTTTACGATGATACAATCATTAGGACAAGTTTTAAAAGATTCGTTCCGATCCTCGTTTGACATTTTGGTCCAAAGAGGATTCCCAAAGAAGAGTTTCCTCCATTTGGAACTATAGGATGGACAAAATCATGAGAATAACTTTGAAAAGATTGGTTTTTGGAACATGCTTTTCAATTACAAACAAGCTTTTGGAATTTTTCGATCATTGTTTGACACTTTTGGTCCAAATAGGATTCCCAAAAAAGAGTTTCATCCATTTAGTTCTTTTGGATGGACCAAATTATTTGGACAACTTTGACAAGATTTGTTTCGATACTCGTTTGACCTTTTGGTCCGAAAAGGATTCCAAAAGAAGAGTTTCCTCCCATTGGATCTTTAGGATGGACTAAACCATTAGGACAAATTTTAAAAGATTGGTTCCGATCCTTGTTTGACATTTTGATCCAAAGAGGATTCGCAAAGAAGAGTTTCCTCCATTTGGATCTTTAGGATGGACCAAATCATAAGAACAAGTTTGACAAGATTGGTTCCGATCCTCGTTTGATATTTCGGTCCAAAGAGGATTCCCAAATAAGAGTTTCGTCCATTTGGATCTTTAGAATGGACCAAATCAAGCGTACAACTTTGGCGTTCGACATTTTGGTCCAAAAAGGATTCCCAAAGAAGAGTTTACTCCATTTGAAACTTTGGGATGCACCAAATCATGAGGATAAGTTTAAAAAGATTGGTTCTGATCCTCGTTGAGATTTTGCTCCAAAGAGTATTCCCAAAGAAAAGTTTCCTCCATTTGGAACTATAGGATTGACCAAATCATGAGTACAACTTTGAAAAGATTGGTTTTTGAAAAATGCATTTCAATTACAAACAAGTTTTTGGATTGGTTCGATCCTTGTTCGACATTTTGGTCCAAAGAGGATTCCCAAAGAAGAGTTTCCTCTATTTGGATCTTTAGGATGGACGAAATCATTAGGACAACTTTGAAAAGATTGGTTCTAATCCACGTTTGACATTTTGGTCCAAAGAAGATTCCCAATGAAGAGTTTCCTCCATTTGAATCTTTTGGATGGACGAAATCAATAGGGCAACTTTGAAAAGATTGGTTCCGATCCTCGTTTGTCATTTTCATCCAAAGAGGATTCGCTAAGAAGAGTTTTCTCCATTTGGAACTTTATGTTGGACCAAATCATGAGGACAAGTTTGAAAAGATCGGTTTCGATCCTCGTTTGACATTTTGGTACAAAGAAGATTCCCAAAGAAGAGTTTCCTCCATTTGGAACTTTACGATGTACTAAAACAATAGGAAAAGTTTAAAATGATTGGTTTCGATCCTCGTTTGACATTTTGGTCCAAAGAGGATTCACAAAGTAGAGTTTCCTCCATATGGACCTTTAGAAAGGGACTAAATCATGAGGACGACATTGATAAGATTGGTTCTGATCCTCGTTTGACCTTTTGGTCCAAAGAGGATTCCCAAATAATCGTTTCCTCCATTTGGAACTTTAGGATGGACCAAATCATTTGGACAACTTTGACAAGATTGGTTGAAGATGATTCCCAAAGAAGAGTTTCCTCCATTTGGAACTTTAGGATGGACAAGATCATTAGGGGAACTTTTAAAAGATTGGGTCCAATCCTCGTTTGAAATTTTGGTCCAAAGAGGATTCCCACAGAAGAGTTTTCTCCATTTGGAACTTTAGGATGGACCAAATCATTAGGACAAGTTTGACAAGATTGGTTCGATCCTCGTTTGACATTTTAGTCTAAAGAGGATTCCCAACGATAGTTTCCTCCATTGGGAACTTTAGTATCAACCAAATCATGAGGACAACTTTAACAAGATTGGTTCCGATCCTCGTTTGACATTTTGGTCCAAAGAGGATTAACAAAGAAGAGTTTCCTCCATTTGGAACTTCCAAATGGACCAAATCATGAAGACAAAATCATTAGGACAAGTTTGAAAAGAATGGTTCCGCTCGTCATTTGAATTTTGGCCAAAGAGGATTCCCAAAGATGAGTTTCCTCCATTTGGAACTTTGGGATAGACCAAATCATTAGGATAAGTTTGAAAAGATTGGTTCCGATCCCCATTAGACATTTTGGTCCAAAAAGGATTCCCAATGAAGAGTTTCCTCCATTTGGAACTTTAGGATGGACAAGATCATTAAGGCAACTTCTAAAAGATTGGTTCCAATCCTCGTTCGAAATTTTGTTCCAAAAGGGATTCCCACAGAAGAGTTTTCTCGATTTGGAACTTTAGGATGGACCAAATCATTTGGACAAGTTTGACAAGATTGGTTCTGATCCTCGTTTGACATTTTAGTCTAAAGGGGATTCCCAACGATAGTTTCCTCAATTGGGAACTTTAGTATCAACCAAATCATGAGGACAACTTTGACAAGATTGGTTCCGATCATCGTTTGACATTTTGGTCCAAAGAGGATTAACAAAGAAGAGTTTCCTCCATTTGGAACTTCCAAATGGACCAAATCATGAAGACAAAATCATTAGGACAAGTTTGAAAAGATTGGTTCCGATCGTCATTTGAATTTTGGCCAAAGAGGATTCCCAAAGATGAGTTTCCTCCATTTGGAACTTTGGGATAGACCAAATCATTTGGACAAGTTTGAAAAGATTGGTTCCGATCCCCATTAGACATTTTGGTCCAAAAAGGATTCCCAATGACGAGTTTCCTCTATTTGGAACTTTAGGATGGACCAAATCATGAGGACAACTTTGACGTTTGACATTTTTATCCAAAGGGGATTCCCAAAGAAGTGTTTCCTCCATTTCGATATTTAGGATTGACCAAATCATGAGGACAACTTTAACGTTCGACATTTTTTCCAAAGAAGATTCCCAAAGAAGAGTTTCCTTTATTTGGAACTTTTGGATGGACAAAATCATCTGGACAACTTTGACAAGATTGGTTTCAATCCTTATTTGACATTTTGGTTCAAAGAGGATTGTCAAAGAAGAGTTTCCTCCATTTGGATCTTTAGGATGGACCAAATAATGAGGACAACTTTGACGTTCGACATTTTGGTCCAAGGAGAATTCCAAAAGGAGACTTTCCTTCGTTTGGAACTTTAGGATGGACCAAATCATGTGGACAACTTTGACAAGATTGGTTCCGATCCTCATTTGACATTTTGGTGCAATGAGGATTTCCAAATAAGAGTTTCTTCCATTTGGATCTTTTGGATGGACCAAATCAATAGGGCAACTTTGAAAAGATTGGTTCCGATCCTCGTTTGTCATTTTCATCCAAAGAGGATTCGCAACGAAGAGTTTTCTCCATTTGGAACTTTATGTTGGACCAAATCATGAGGGCAAGTTTGAAAAGATCGGTTTCGATCCTCATTTGACATTTTGGTCCAAAGAAGATTCCCAAAGAAGAGTTTCCTCCATTTGGAACTTTACGATGTACCAAATCATTAGGAAAAGTTTAAAATGATTGGTTCCGATCCTCGTTTGACATTTTGGTCCAAAGAGGATTCACAAAGTAGAGTTTCCTCCATATCGACCTTTAGAAAGGGACTAAATCATGAGGACGACATTGATAAGAATGGTTCTGATCCTCGTTTGACCTTTTGGTCCAAAGAGGATTCCCAAATAATCGTTTCCTCCATTTGGAACTTTAGGATGGACCAAATCATTTGGACAACTTTGACAAGATTGGTTGAAGATGATTCCCAAAGAAGAGTTTCCTCCATTTGGAACTTTAGGATGGACAAGATCATTAGGGCAACTTTTAAAAGATTGGTTCCAATCCTCGTTTGAAATTTTGGTCCAAAGAGGATTCCCACAGAAGAGTTTTCTCCATTTGAAACTTTAGAATGGACCAAATCATTAGGACAAGTTTGACAAGATTGGTTCTGATCCTCGTTTGACATTTTAGTCTAAAGAGGATTCCCAACGATAGTTTCCTCCATTGGGAACTTTAGTATCAACCAAATCATGAGGACAACTTTAACAAGATTGGTTCCGATCCTCGTTTGAAATTTTGGGCCCAAGAGGATTCCCAAAGATGAGTTTCCTCCATTTGGAACTTTGGGATAGACCAAATCATTTGGACAAGTTTGAAAAGATTGGTTCCGATCCCCATTAGACATTTCGGTCCAAAAAGGATTCCCAATGAAGAGTTTCCTCCATTTGGAACTTTAGGATGGACCAAATCATGAGGACAACTTTGACGTTTGACATTTTTATCCAAAGGGGATTCCCAAAGAAGTGTTTCCTCCATTTCGATATTTAGGATTGACCAAATCATGAGGACAACTTTAACGTTCGACATTTTTGTCCAAAGAGGATTCCCAAAGAAGAGTTTCCTTTATTTGGAACTTTTGGATGGACAAAATCATCTGGACAACTTTGACAAGATTGGTTCCAATCCTTATTTGACATTTTGGTTCAAAGAGGATTGTCAAAGAAGAGTTTCCTCCATTTGGATCTTTACGATGGACCAAATAATGAGGACAACTTTGACGTTCGACATTTTTGTCCAAGGAGAATTCCAAAAGGAGACTTTCCTTCGTTTGGAACTTTAGGATGGACCAAATCATGTGGACAACTTTGACAAGATTGGTTCCGATCCTCATTTGACATTTTGGTGCAAAGAGGATTTCCAAATAAGAGTTTCTTCCATTTGGATCTTTTGGATGGACCAAATCAATATGGCAACTTTGAAAAGATTGGTTCCGATCCTCGTTTGTCATTTTCATCCAAAGAGGATTCGCAAAGAAGAGTTTTCTCCATTTGGAACTTTATGTTGGACCAAATCATGAGGACAAGTTTGAAAAGATCGGTTTCGATCCTCGTTTGACATTTTGGTCCAAAGAAGATTCCCAAAGAAGAGTTTCCTCCATTTTGAACTTTATGATGTACCAAATCATTAGGAAAAGTTTAAAATGATTGGTTCCGATCCTCGTTTGACATTTTGGTCCAAAGAGGATTCACAAAGTAGAGTTTCCTCCATATAGACCTTTAGAAAGGGACTAAATCATGAGGACGACATTGATAAGATTGGTTTTTATCCTCGTTTGACCTTTTGGTCCAAAGAGGATTCCCAAATAATCGTTTCCTCCATTTGGAACTTTAGGATGGACCAAATCATTTGGACAACTTTGACAAGATTGGTTGAAGATGATTCCCAAAGAAGAGTTTCCTCCATGTGGACAACTTTGACAAGATTGGTTCCGATCCTCATTTGACATTTTGGTGCAAAGAGGATTTCCAAATAAGAGTTTCTTCCATTTGGATGTTTTGGATGGACCAAATCAATAGGGCAACTTTGAAAAGATTGGTTCCGATCCTCGTTTGTCATTTTCATCCAAAGAGGATTCGCAAAGAAGAGTTTTCTCCATTTGGAACTTTATGTTGGACCAAATCATGAGGACAAGTTTGAAAAGATCGGTGTCGATCCTCGTTTGACATTTTGGTCCAAAGAAGATTCCCAAAGAAGGGTTTCCTCCATTTGGAACTTTACGATGTACCAAATCATTAGGAAAAGTTTAAAATGATTGGTTCCGATCCTCGTTTGACATTTTGGTCCAAAGAGGATTCACAAAGTAGAGTTTCCTCCATATGGACCGTTAGAAAGGGACTAAATCATGAGGACGACATTGATAAGATTGGTTCTGATCCTCGTTTGACCTTTTGTTCCAAAGAGGATTCCCAAATAATCGTTTCCTCCATTTGGAACTTTAGGATGGACCAAATCATTTGGACAACTTTGACAAGATTGGTTGAAGATGATTCCCAAAGAAGAGTTTCCTCCATTTGGAACTTTAGGATGGACAAGATCATTAGGGCAACTTTTAAAAGATTGGTTCCAATCCTCGTTTGAAATTTTGGTCCAAAGAGGATTCCCACAGAAGAGTTTTCTCCATTTGGAACTTTAGGATGGACCAAATCATTAGGACAAGTTTGACAATATTGGTTCTGATCCTCGTTTGACATTTTAGTCTAAAGAGGATTCCCAACGATAGTTTCCTCGATTGGGAACTTTAGTATCAACCAAATCATGATGACAACTATAACAAGATTGGTTCCGATCCTCGTTTGACATTTTGGTCCAATAAGGATTAACAAAGAAGAGTTTCTTCCATTTTGAACTTCCAAATGGACCGAATCATGAAGACAAAATCATTAGGACAAGTTTGAAAAGATTGGTTCCGCTCGTCATTTGAATTTTGGCCAGAGAGGATTCCCAAAGATGAGTTTCCTCCATTTGGAACTTTGGGATAGACCAAATCATTAGGATAAGTTTGAAAAGATTGGTTCCGATCCCCATTAGACATTTTGGTCCAAAAAGGATTCCCAATGAAGAGTTTCCTCCATTTGGAATTTTAGGATGGACCAAATCATGAGGACAACTTTGACGTTTGACATTTTTATCCAAAGGGGATTCCCAAAGAAGCGTTTCATCCATTTCGATCTTTAGGATTGACCAAATCATGAGGACAACTTTAACGTTCGACATTTTTGTCCAAAGAGGATTCCCAAAGAAGAGTTTCCTTTATTTGGAACATTAGGATGGACAAAACATCTGGACAACTTTGACAAGATTGGTTCCGATCCTTATTTGACATTTTGGTTCAAAGAGGATTGTCAAAGAAGAGTTTCCTCCATTTGGATCTTTAGGATGGACCAAATAATGAGGACAACTTAGACGTTCGACATTTTGGTCCAAGGAGAATTCCAAAAGGAGACTTTCCTTCGTTTGGAACTTTAGGATGGACCAAATCATGTGGACAACTTTGACAAGATTGGTTCCGATCCTCATTTGACATTTTGGTGCAAAGAGGATTTCCAAATAAGAGTTTCTTCCATTTGGATCTTTTGGATGGACCAAATCAATAGGGCAACTTTGAAAAGATTGGTTCCGATCCTCGTTTGTCATTTTCATCCAAAGAAGATTCGCAAAGAAGAGTTTTCTCCATTTGGAACTTTATGTTGGACCAAATCATGAGGACAAGTTTGAAAAGATCAGTTTCGATCCTTGTTTGACATTTTGGTCCAAAGAAGATTCCCAAAGAAGAGTTTCCTCCATTTGGAACTTTACGATGTAACAAATCATTAGGAAAACTTCAAAATGATTGGTTCCGATCCTCGTTTGACATTTTGGTCCAAAGAGGATTCATAAAGTAGAGTTTCCTCCATATGGACCTTTAGAAAGGGACTAAATCATGAGGACGACATTGATAAGATTGGTTCTGATCCTCGTTTGACCTTTTGGTCCAAAGAGGATTCCCAAATAATTGTTTCCTCCATTTGGAACTTTAGGATGGACCAAATCATTTGGACAACTTTGACAAGATTGGTTGAAGATGATTCCCAAAGAAGAGTTTCCTCCATTTGGAACCTTAGGATGGACAAGATCATTAGGGCAACTTTTCAAAGATTGGTTCCAATCCTCGTTTGAAATTTTGGTCCAAAGAGGATTCCCACAAAAGAGTTTTCTCCATTTGGAACTTTAGGATGGACCAAATCTGATATGAACCAAGGAAGCTTACAAGTGGCGGAGTTGCATTCATTACACTCCAAGTTGATGTCAAGCTCAAACTTCAAGCATAGTTCATTAAATGCAAGTCAAGTTCAAGCCAAGCTCATGAAATGCAAGTCAACTTCAAGCCTAGTTCATTAAATACAAGTCAACTTCAAGCCTAGTTCATTAAATGGAAGTCAAGTTCAATTAATGCAACCGAAGCTCATTTAATGCAACTCAAGACATCAATGCTACTCAAGACTTATTCATGACATCTTAAGGCTTCATTTAAGACTCCCATAAATACATATGATCAAGATGTTTCAGTTACAAATACTCACAAATCAGATTTGTAACTCCCAAATATCGGTTACACTTTAATAATTCAATAGGCTAGTTAATTGTCATTATTTCGGACTTTATTATGGCCGGCTGTTTTTTTTGGCCTTTTTCATTCAGTTTTATCAACTTATTTTCGTTCTTTTGGAAGGCTATAAAGCCATGACACATGTTTGTAACAGAGGAAGATTGATGAGATAAAAATACAAAACTCTTTGAGAGCTTTTCTTTGAAATTGTTGTGAGCCGAGCTTACCATTTCAATTTTGTCATTCCTTGTGTTTAGGGTGGCTGTAGAATCAAGCCTTTAGGATTGATCATTCTAAATTGGTGGATTGATTCGAATCTAGAGCAAGAAATTCAATTCTTGTCTTTAGATCATTGATCATAAGGATAATCATTTTCTAGCCTTTTTCCTTGGGTTGTTTCAAATGGCATATGTGGGTTCTTTGGTTGTGATCTTTTTGGGTCCTTAGTTAAGTTTAAGGGTTCTTAAAGCATTTCGAAAGGGTTTTCGTATCAAAATCATTAGGACAAGTTTGACAAGATTGGTTCGGATCCTCGTTTGACATTTTAGTCTAAAGAGGATTCCCAACGATAGTTTCCTCCATTGGGAACTTTTGTATCAACCAAATCATGAGGATAACTTTAACAAGATTCGTTCCGATCCTCGTTTGACATTTTGGTCCAAAGAGGATTAACAAAGACGAGTTTCCTCCATTTGGAACTTCCAAATGGACCAAATCATGAAGACAAAATCATTAGGACAAGTTTGAAAAGATTGGTTCCGCTCGTCATTTGAATTTTGGCCAAAGAGGATTCCCAAAGATGAGTTTCCTCCATTTGGAACTTTGGGATAGACCAAATCATTAGGATAAGTTTGAAAAGATTGGTTCCGATCCCCATTAGACATTTTGGTCCAAAAAGGATTCCCAATGAAGAGTTTCCTCCATTTGGAACTTTAGGATGGACCAAATCATGAGGACAACTTTGACGTTTGACATTTTTATCCAAAGGGGATTCCCAAAGAAGTGTTTCATCCATTTCTATCTTTAGGATTGTCCAAATAATGAGGACAACATTAACGTTCGACATTTTTGTCCAAATAGGATTCCCGAAAAAGAGTTTCCTTTATATGGAACATTTGGATGGACAAAATCATCTGGACAACTTTGACAATACTGGTTCCGATCCTTATTTGACATTTTGGTTCAAAGAGGATTGTCAAAGAAGAGTTTCCTCCATTTGGATCTTTAGGATGGACCAAATAATGAGGACAACTTAGACGTTCGACATTTTGGTCCAAGGAGAATTCCAAAAGGAGACTTTCCTTCGTTTGGAACTTTAGGATGGACCAAATCATGTGGACAACATTGACAAGATTGGTTCCGATTCTCATTTGACATTTTGGTGCAAAGAAGATTTCCAAATAAGATTTTCTTCCATTTGGATCTTTTGGATGGACCAAATCAATAGGGCAACTTTGAAAAGATTGGTTCCGATCCTCGTTTGTCATTTTCATCCAAAGAGGATTCGCAAAGAAGAGTTTTCTCCATTTGGAACTTTATGTTGGACCAAATCATGAGGACAAGTTTGAAAAGATCGGTGTCGATCCTCGTTTGACATTTTGGTCCAAAGAAGATTCCCAAAGAAGAGTTTCCTCCATTTGGAACTTTACGATGTACCATATCATTAGGAAAAGTTTAAAATGATTGGTTCCGATCCTCGTTTGACATTTTGGTCCAAAGAGGATTCACAAAGTAGAGTTTCCTCCATATGGACCTTTAGAAAGGGACTAAATCATGAGGACGACATTGATAAGATTGGTTCTGATCCTCGTTTGACCTTTTGGTCCAAAGAGGATTCCCAAATAATCGTTTCCTCCATTTGGAACTTTAGGATGGACCAAATCATTTGGACAACTTTGACAAGATTGGTTGAAGATGATTCCCAAATAAGAGTTTCTTCCATTTGGAACTTTAGGATGGACAAGATCATTAGGGCAACTTTTAAAAGATTGGTTCTAATCCTCGTTTGAAATTTTAGTCCAAAGAGGATTCCCACAGAAGAGTTTTCTCCATTTGGAACTTTAGAATGGACCAAATCATTAGGACAAGTTTGACAAGATTGGTTCTGATCCTCGTTTGACATTTTAGTCTAAAGAGGATTCCCAACGATAGTTTCTTCCATTGGGAACTTTAGTATCAACCAAATCATGAGGACAACTTTAACAAGATTGGTTCCGATCCTCGTTTGACATTTTCGTCCAAAGAAGATTAACAAAGAAGAGTTTCCTCCATTTGGAACTTCCAAATGGACCAAATCATGAAGACAAAATCATTAGGACAAGTTTGAAAAGATTGGTTCCGCTCGTCATTTGAATTTTGGCCAAAGAGGATTCCCAAAGATGAGTTTCCTCCATTTAGAACTTTGGGATAGACCAAATCATTAGGATAAGTTTGAAAAGATTGGTTCCGATCCCCATTAGTCATTTTGGTCCAAAAAGGATTCCCAATGAAGAGTTTCCTCCATTTGGAACTTTAGGATGGACCAAATCATCAGGACAACTTTGACGTTTGACATTTTTATCCAAAGGGGATTCCCAAAGAAGCATTTCATTCATTTCGATCTTTAGGATTGACCAAATCATGAGGACAACTTTAACGTTCGACATTTTTGTCCAAAGAGGATTCCCAAAGAAGAGTTTCCTTTATTTGGAACATTAGGATGGACAAAATCATCTGGACAACTTTGACAAGATTGGTTCCGATCCTTATTTGACATTTTGGTTCAAAGAGGATTGTCAAAGAAGAGTTTCCTCCATTTGGATCTTTAGGATGGACCAAATAATGGGGACAACTTAGACGTTCGACATTTTGGTCCAAGGAGAATTCCAAAAGGAGACTTTCCTTCGTTTGGAACTTTAGGATGGACCAAATCATGTGGACAACTTTGACAAGATTGGTTCCGATCCTCATTTGACATTTTGGTGCAAAGAGGATTTCCAAATAAGAGTTTCTTCCATTTGGATCTTTTGGATGGACCAAATCAATAGGGCAACTTTGAAAAGATTGGTTAAGATCCTCGTTTGTCATTTTCATCCAAAGAGGATTCGCAAAGAAGAGTTTTCTCCATTTGGAACTTTATGTTGGACCAAATCATGAGGACAAGTTTGAAAAGATCGGTTTCGATCCTCGTTTGACATTTTGGTCCAAAGAAGATTCCCAAAGAAGAGTTTCCTCCATTTGGAACTTTACGATGTACCAAATCATTAGGAAAAGTTTAAAATGATTGGTTCCGATCCTCGTTTGAAATTTTGGTCCAAAGACGATTCACAAAGTAGAGTTTCCTCCATATGGACCTTTAGAAAGGGACTAAATCATGAGGACGACATTGATAAGATTGGTTCTGATCCTCGTTTGACCTTTTGGTCCAAAGAGGATTCCCAAATAATCGTTTCCTCCATTTGGAACTTTAGGATGGACCAAATCATTTGGGCAACTTTGACAAGATTGGTTGAAGATGATTCCCAAAGAAGAGTTTCCTCCATTTGGAACTTTAGGATGGACAAGATCATTAGGGCAACTTTTAAAAGATTGGTTCCAATCCTCGTTTGAAATTTTGGTCCAAAGAGGATTCCCACAGAAGAGTTTTCTCCATTTGGAACTTTAGGATGGACCAAATCTTTAGGACAAGTTTGACAAGATTGGTTCTGATCCTCGTTTGCCATTTTAGTCTAAAGAGGATTCCCAACGATAGTTTCCTCCATTGGGAACTTTAGTATCAACCAAATCATGAGGACAACTTTAACAAGATTGGTTTCGATCCTCGTTTGACATTTTGGTCCAAAGAGGATTAACAAAGAAGAGTTTCCTCCATTTGGAACTTCCAAATGGACCAAATCATGAAGATAAAATCATTAGGACAAGTTTGAAAAGATTGGTTCCGCTCGTCATTTGAATTTTGGCCAGAGAGGATTCCCAAAGATGAGTTTCCTCCATTTAGAACTTTGGGATAGACCAAATCATTAGGATAAGTTTGAAAAGATTGGTTCCGATCCCCATTAGACCTTTTGGTCCAAAAAGGATTCCCAATGAAGAGTTTCCTCCATTTGGAACTTTAGGATGGACCAAATCATGAGGACAACTTTGACGTTTGACATTTTTATCCAAAGGGGATTCCCAAAGAAGCGTTTCATCCATTTCGATCTTTAGGATTGACCAAATCATGAGGACAACTTTAACGTTCGACATTTTTGTCCAAAGAGGATTCCCAAAGAAGAGTTTCCTTTATTTGGAACATTAGGATGGACAAAACATCTGGACAACTTTGACAAGATTGGTTCCGATCCTTATTTGACATTTTGGTTCAAAGAGGATTGTCAAAGAAGAGTTTCCTCCATTTGGATCTTTAGGATGGACCAAATAATGGGGACAACTTTGACGTTCGACATTTTGGTCCAAGAAGAATTCCAAAAGAAGACTTTCCTTCGTTTGGAACTTTAGGATGGACCAAATCATGTGGACAACTTTGACAAGATTGGTTCGGATCCTCATTTGACATTTTTGTGCAAAGAGGATTGCCAAATAAGAGTTTCCTCCATTTGGATCTTTTAGATGGACCAAATCAATAGGGCAACTTCGAAAAGATTGGTTCCGATCCTCGTTTGACATTTTCATCCAAAGAGGATTCGCAAAGAAGAGTTTCCTCCATTTGGAACTTTATGTTGGACCAAATCATGAGGACAAGTTCGAAAAGATTGGTTTCGATCCTTGTTTGACATTTTGGTCCAAAGAAGATTCCCAAAGAAGAGTTTCCTCCGTTTGGAACTTTACGATGTACCAAATCATTAGGAAAAGTTTAAAAAAATTGGTTCCAATCCCTGTTTGACATTTTGGTCCAAAGAGGATTCCCAAAGAAGAGTTTCCTCCATTTGGATCTCTAGGATAGGCCAAATCATTAGGACACGTTTGAAAAGATTGGTTCCGATCCTCGGTTTACATCTTGGCCCAAAGAGGATTCTTAAAGAAGAGTTTATTCCAATTGGACCTTTAGGATGGACAAATTCATTAGGACAGGTTTGAAAAGTTTGGTTACCATCCTCGTTTGACATTTTTGCCAAAGACGATTCCAAAAAAAGAGTTTCCTCCATTTGGAACTTTAGGATGGACCAAATCATGAGAACAACTTTGACGTTTAACATTTCGGTCCAAAGAGGATTCCAAAAAAATAGTTTCCTCGATTTGGAACTTTAGGATGGACCAAATCGTGAGGAAAACTTTGACGTTTGACATTTTGGTCCAAAGGGGATTCCCAAAAAAGAGTTTCCTCCATTTCGATCATTAGGATGGACCAAATCATGAGGGCAACTTTGACGTTCGACGTTTTGGTCCAAAGAGAACTCCCAAAGAAGAGTTTCCTCCATTTGGAACTTTAGGATGGACCAAATCATGAAGACAACTTTGACAAAATTGGATCTGATTCTCATTTGACATTTTGGTCCAAAGAGGATTGCAAAAGAAGAGTTTCCTCCATTTGAATCTTTAGGATAGACCAAATCATTAGGACAATTTTGAAAAGATTGGTTCTGATCCTCGTTTGAAATTTTGGTCTAAAGAGGAGTCGAAAAGAAGAGTTTCCTCCATTTGGAACTATAGGATGGACCAAATGATTATTACAAGTTTGAAAAGAATTGTTCCGATCCACATTTAACATTTTGGTCCAAAGAGGATTCCCAAAGACGAGTTTTCTCCATTTGGAACTTTAGGATGGACCAAATCATTAGGACAACTTTGAAAAGATTGATTCCGACCCTCGTTTTACATTGTGGTCTAAATAGGCTTCCCAAAGAAGAGTTTCCTCCATTTGGAACTTTAGGATGGACCAAATCATGAGGAAAACTTTGACGGTTCACATTTTAGTCCAAAGAGAATTACCAAAGAAGAGTTTCCTCCCTTTGGATCTTTAGGATGGACCAAAACATGAGGACAATATGGACGTTCGACATTTTTGTATAAAGTGAATTCCCAAAGAAGAGTTTCCTCCATTTGGAACTTTAGGATGGACCAAATCATGAGGACAACTTTGACGTTTGACATTTTTATCCAAAGGGGATCCCCAAAGAAGTGTTTCCTCTATTTGGATCTCTAGGATAGGCCAAATCATTAGAATACGTTTGAAAAGATTGGTTCCGATCCTCGGTTTACATCTTGGCCCAAAGAGGATTCTTAAAGAAGAGTTTATTCCAATTGGACCCTTAGGATGGTTAAATTCATTAGGACAGGTTTGAAAAGTTTGGTTACGATCATCGTTTGACATTTTTGCCAAAGACGATTCCCAAAAAAGAGTTTCCTCCATTTGGAACTTTAGGATGGACCAAATCATGAGAACAACTTTGACATTTAACATTTTGGTCCAAAGAGGATTCCAAAAGAAGAGTTTCTTCCATTTGGAACTTTAGGATAGACCAAATCGTGAGGACAACTTTTACGTTTGACATTTTGGTCCAAAGAGGATTCCCAAAAAAGAGTTTCCTCCATTTCGATCATTTGGATATACCAAATCATGAGGGCAACTTTGACATTCGACGTTTTGGTCCAAAGAGCATTCCCAAAGAAGAGTTTCCTCCATTTGGAAATTTAGGATGGACAAAATCATGAAGACAACTTTGACAAAATTGGTTCTGATTCTCATTTGACATTTTGGTCCAAAGAGGATTGCAAAAGAAGAGTTTACTTCAATTGAATCTTTAGGATAGACCAAATCATTAGGACAACTTTGAAAAGATTGGTTCCGATCCTCGTTTGACAATTTAGTCCAAAGAGGATTCGAAAAGAAGAGTTTCCTCCATTTGGAACTATAAGATGGACCAAATTATTATTACAAGTATGAAAAGATTGGTTCCGATCCACGTTTAACATTTTGGACTAAAGAGGATTCCCAAAGACGTGTTTCCTCCATTTCAAACTTTAATATGGACCAAATCATTAGGACAACTTTGAAAAGATTGATTCCGACCCTCGTTTTACATTTTGGTCCAATTAGGATTCCCAAAGAAGAGTTTCCTCCATTTGGAACTTTAGGATGGACCAAATCATGAGGAAAACTTCAACGGTTCACATTTTAGTCCAAAGAGAATTCCCAAAGAAGAGTTTGCTCCCTTTGGATCTTTAGGATGGACCAAAACATGAGGACAACATGGACGTTCGACATTTTTGTCCAAAGTGAATTCCCAAAGAAGAGCTTCCTCCATTTGGAACTTTAGGATGGACCAAATCATGAGGACAACTTTGACGTTTGACATTTTTATCCAAAGGGGATTCCCATAGAAGTGTTTCCTCCATTTCGATCTTTAGGATTAACCAAATCATGAGGACAACTTTAACGTTCGACATTTTTGTCCAAGGAGGATTCCTAAAGAAGAGTTTCCTTTATTTGGAACTTTAGGATGGACAAAATCATCTGGACAACTTTGACAAGATTGGTTCCGATCCTTATTTGACATTTTGGTTCAAAGAGGATTGTCAAAGAAGAGTTTCCTCCATTTGGATGTTTAGGATGGACCAAATCATGACAACTTTGACGTTTGACATTTGGTCCAGGAGAATTCCAAAAGAAGAGTTTCCTTCATTTGAAACTTTAGGATGGACCAAATCATGTGGACAACTTTGAAAAGATTGGTTCCGATCCTCGTTTGACATTTTCATCCAAAGTGGATTCGTCTAGAAGAGTTTCCTCCATTTGGAACTTTATGTTGAACCAAATCATGAGGACAAGTTTGAAAAGATTGGTTTCGATCCTCGTTTGACATTTTAGTCCAAAGAAGATTCCCAAAAAAGAGTTTCCTCCATTTGAATCATTAGGAAAGACCATATCATGACGACATGTTTGAAAACAGAAGACTTTCCTGCAATAGAAACTTTTGGATGGACCAAATCATTAGGATAAGTTTGAAAAGATTGGTTCTCATCCTCGTTTGATATTTTTGTCCAAAGAGGATTCGCAATTAAGAGTTTCCTCCATTTGGATCTTTATGATGGACCAAATTATGAGGACAAGTTTGACAAGATTGGTTTTGATCCTCGTTAGATATTTTGGTCAAAAGAGGATTCCCAAAGAAGAGTTTCGTCCATTTGGAACTTTAGGATGGACCAAATCGCAAGGACAACTTTGACGTTCGACGTTTTTGTCCAAAGAGGATTCCCAAAGAAGAGTTTCCTCTATTTGGAACTTTAGGATTGACGAAATCATTAGGACAAGTTTGAAAAGATTGGTTCTAATCCTCGTTTGACATTTTGGTCCAAAGAGGATTCCCAAAGAAGAGTTTCCTACATTTGGAGCTTTAGGATGGACCAAATCATTAGGACAAGTTTGAAAAGATTCGTTCCGATCCTCGTTAGATATTTTGGTCTACAGAGGATTCCCAAAGAAGAGTTTCCTCCATTTGGAACTTTAGGGTGGACCAAATCATGAGGACAACTTTGAAGTTTGACATTTTGGTCCAGACGGGATTCTCAAAGAAGTGACTCCTCCATTTCGATCTTTAGGATTGACCAAATCATGAGGACAACTTTGACGTTCGACATTTTGGTGAAAAGAGGATTCCCAAAGAAGAGTTTCCTTTATTTGGAACTTTAGGATGGACAAAATCATGAGGACAACTTTGACAAGATTGGTTCCGTTCCAAGTTTGACATTTTGGTCCAAAAAGGATTTCCAAAGAAGAGTTTCCTCCATTTGGAACTATAGGATGGAACAAATCATTAGGAAAAGTTTGACAAGATTGGTTCAGATCCTCGCTTGATATTTTTACCAAAGAGGATTCCCAAAGAAGAGTTTCCTCCATTTGAAACTTTACGATGGACCAAATCATGAGGACAACTTTGACAATATTGGTTCCGATCCTCGTTTGGCATTTTGTTCAAAGAGGATTCCCAAAGAAGAGTTTCCTCCATTTTGGAAGTTTAGGATGGACCAAATCATTAGGACAACTTTGAAAAGATTGGTTCCGATCCTCGTTTGACATTTTAGTGCAAAGAGGATTCCCAAAGAAGAGTTTCCAAAAATTGGAACTTTAGGATGGACCAAATGATTAGAACAAATTTGACAAGATTGGTTTCGATCCTCGTTTGACATTTTGGTCCAAAGTGGATTCCCAAAGAAGAGTTTCCTCCATTTGGATCTTTAGGATGGACAAAAACATTAGGACAACTTTGACGTTCGAAATTTTTGTCCAAAGAGGATTCCCAAGAAGAGTTTCATCCATTTGGAACATTAGGATGGACCAAATCAGAAGGACAACTTTGACAACATTGGTTCCGATCCTCGTTTGGTATTTTGGTCCAAAGAGGATTACTGAAGAAGAGTTTCCTCCATTTGGAACTTTAGGATGGACCAAATCATTAAGACAACTTTGAAAAGATTGGTTCCGATCCTCGTTTGACATTTTTTCTCCAAAGAGGATTCCCTTAGAAGAACTTCCTCTATTTCAAACTTTAGGATGGACCAAATCATATGGGCAAAATCATTAGGACATGTTTGAGAATATTGGTTCCGATCCTCGTTTGACATTTTGGACCAAAGAGGATTCCCAAAGAAGAGATTCCTCCATTTGCATCTTTAGGATGGACCAAATCATGAAGACAACTTTGAAAAGATTTGTTCCAATCCTCGTTTGACATTTTAGTAGAAAGAAGATTCCCAAAGAAGAGTTTCCTCCATTTGGAACATTAGGATGGACCAAATCAGAATGGAAACCTTTACATGATTGGTTCCCATCCTCGTTTGAAATTTTGTTCCAAAGAGAATTCCCTTAGAATAGTATCCTATATTTGGAACTTCCACATGAACCAAATCATGAGGACAACTTTGACAAGATTGGTTCGATCCTCATTGGGCATTTTAGTTCATAGAGGATTCCCAAAGAAGAGTTTCATCCATTCGGAACTTTTGGATGGATCAAGTCATTAGGACAACTTTGAAAAGATTGGTTTCGATCCTCGTTTGACAATTTGGTTCAAAGAGGATTCCCAAAGAAGAGTTTCCTCCATTTGGAACTTTATGATGGACAAAATCATTAGAACAAGTATGACAAGATTGGTTCCGATGCTTGTTTGATATTTTGGTCCAAAGACGATTCGCAAAGAAGAGTTTCTTCCATTTGGAACCTTAGGATGAACCAAATCATTAGGACAAGTTTGAACAGATTGGTTCCGATAACGTTTAACATTTTGGACCAAAGAGGATTCCTAAAGAAGAGTTTCCTCCGTTTGGATCTTTAGGATTGACCAAATCATGAGGACAACTTTGACGTTCGACATTTTGGTCCAAAGAAGAGTTTCCTCCATTTGGAATTTTAGGAGGGACCAAATCATGAGGACAAGTTTGAAAAGATTGGTTCCAATCCTCGTTTTACATTTTGGTCCAAAGAGGATTTCCAAAGAAGAGTTTCCTCCATTTGGGACTTTTGGGTGGACCAAATCATGAGGAAAACTTTGACAAGATTGGTTCCGATCCTCGTTTGATATTTTTATCCAAAGAGGATTCTTTGGCCAACTTTGAAAAGATTTGTTCTGATCCTCGTTTGACATTTTGGTCCAAAGAATATTCTCAAAGAAGAGTTTCCTCTATTTGGAACTGTAGGATGGACCAAATCATAAGGAAAATTTTGACATGATTGGTTTCGATCCTCGTTAGACATAGGAACTTAAGGATGGACCAAATCATGAGGACAACTATGACAGGATTGGTTCCGATCCTCATTTGACATTTTGGTCCAAAGAGGATACCCAAAGAAGAGTTTCATCCATTTGGAACTTTAGGATGGACCAAATCATTAGGTCAAGTTTGAAAAGATTCGTTCTGATCCTCGTTTGACATTTTGCTCCAAAGTGGATTCCCAAAGAAGAGTTTCCTCTATTTGGACCTTTAGGATGGACCAAATCGTGAGGACGAGTTTTACAAGATTGGTTCCGATCCTCGTTTGACATTTTTGTCAAAAGGGGATTTGCAAAGAAGAGTTTCCTACCTTTAAAACTTTAGGATGGGAAAAAACCTTAGGACATGTTTGACAAGATTGGTTCAAATCCTCATTTGACATTTTGGTCCAAAGAGGATTCGTTGAGAAGAGTTTCCTCCATTTGGAACTTTTGGATGGACTAAATCATTAGGACATGTTTGAAAAGATTGGTTCGATCTTCGTTTGACATTTTGGTCCAAAGAGGATTCCCAAAGAAGAGTTTCCTCCATTTGGATCTTTAGGATGGACCAAATCATGAGGACAACTTTGACATTCGACATTTTGGTCCAGAGAGGATTCCCAAAGAAGAGTTTCCTCCATTCGGAACTTTCAGATGGACCAAATCATGAAGAAAAGTTTAAAAAGATTGGTTCTTATCCTCGTTTAACATTTTGGTCCAAAGAGGATTCCCAAAGAAGAGTTTCCTCCATTTGGAACTTTAGGGTGGACAAAATCATGAGGCAAACTTTAACAAGATTGATTCTGATCCTCGTTTGACATTTTGGTCTAAAGAGGATTCATTGAGGACAACTTTGACAAGATTGTTTCTTATCCTCGTTTGACATTTTGGTCCAAAGAGGATTCCCAAAGAAGAGGTTCCTCCGTTTGGAATTTAGGATGGATTAAATCATGAGGACAATTTTGACATGATTGGTTCCGTTCCTCATTAAGAAATTAGAACTTTAGGATGGACCAAATCATGAGGACAACTATAACACGATTGGTTCCGATCATCGTTTAACATTTTGGTCCAAAGAGGATACCCAAAGAAGAGTTTCATCCATTTGGAACTTTAGAATGGACCAAATCATTAGGTCAAGTTTGAAAAGATTCGTTCTGACCCTCTATTTTGATCTTTAGAATTGACCAAATTAAGAGGACAACTTTGACGTTCGACATATTGGTCCAAAGAGGATTCCCTAAGAAGAGTTTCCTCCATTTGGATCTTTAGGATGGACCAAATTGTGAGGATAAGTTTGACAAGATTGGTTCCGATCCTCGTTCGGCATTTTTGTCCAAAGAGGTTTTTCAAAGAAGGGTTTCCTCCATTTGAAACTTTAGGTTGGACCAAATAATTAGGACAACTTTGAAAAGATTAGTTCTGATCCTCGTTTGAAATTTTGGTCCAAAGAGGATTCCCAAAGAAGAGTTTCCTCCATTTGGAACTTTAGGATGGACCAGATCATGAGGACAAGTTTGACAAGATTGGTTCCGATCCTCGTTTGACATTTTTGTCCAAAGCGGATTTCCAAAGAACAGTTTCCTTCATTTGGAGCTTTCGAATGGACCAAATCATGAGGACAACTTGGACAAGATTTGTTCCTATCCTTGTTGACATTTTGGTCCAAAGAGGATTCCCAAAGAAGAGTTTCCTCCATTTGGAACTTTACGATGGACCAAATCATAAGGAAATGTTTGAAAAGATATGTTCCGATCCTCGTTTGACATTTTGGTCCAAAGAGGATTCGCAAAGAAGAGTTTCCTCCATTTGGAACTTTAGGGTGGACAAAATCATTAGGACAAGTTTGACAAGATTGGTTTCGATCCTCGTCTGACATTATGGTCCAAAGAGCATTCCCAAAGAAGAGTTTCCTCTGTTTCGATTTTTTGGATGGACCAAATCATTAGGATAACTTTGACATTCGAAATTTTGGTCAAAAGAGGATTCCCAAAGAAGAGTTAATCTATTTGGAAGTTTAGGATGGAGCTAATCATTAGGAGAAGTTTGACAAGATTGGTTCCAATTCTCTTTTAACATTTTGGTCCAAAGAGGATTCCTAAAGAAGAGTTTCCTCCATATGGATCTTTAGGATTGACCAAATCATGAGGACAACTTTAATAAGATTGGTTCCGATCCTTGTTTGACATTTTGGTCCAGAGAGGATTCCTAAAGAAGTGTTTCCACCATTTGGAACTTCAAGATGACTAAATCAGAAGGAAAACTTTGAAAACATTTGTTCTGATCCTCGTTTGGATTTTGTTCCAAAGAGGATTCCTAAAGAAGAGTTTCCTACATTTGGAACTTTAGGATGGATCAAATCATTAGGAAAAGTTTTATAAGATTGGATCTGATCCTCGTTTGACATTTTCGTCCAAAGAAGATTCCCAAAGAAGGGTTTCCTCCATTTGGAACTTTAGGATGGACCAAATCATTAGGACAAGTTTGACAAGATTGGTTTCGATCCTCGTTTGACATTTTTGTTTAAAGAAAACTCTCAAAGAAGAGCTTTTTTCATTTGGAACTTTAGGATGGACCAAATCATTAGGACAAGTTTGACAAGATTGGTTCCAATCCTCGTTTGAAATTTTGGTCCAAAGAGGATTCTCAAAGAAAAGTTTCCCCCACTTGAAACTTTAGGACGGACAAAATGATGAGGACAAAGTTAACATGATTGGTTCCTATCCTCTTTTAACATTTTTGTCCAAAGTGGATTCTCAAAGAAGAGTTTCTTTCATTTGGAACTTTAGGATGGACCAAATCATGAGGACAACTTTGACAAGATTGTTTCCGATCCTCGTTTGAAATTTTTGTCCAAAGAGGACTCCCAAATAAGAGTTTCCTACATTTGGAACTTTAGGATGGACAAAATCATTTGGAAAACTTTGAAAAGATTGGTTCCGATCCTAGTTTGACATTTTAGTCCAAAGAGGATTCCCATAGAAGAGTTTACTCCATTTGGAACTTTAGGATGGACCAAATCATTAGGAGAAGTTTGACAAGATTGGTTTTGATCCTCTTTTGACATTATGATACAAAGAGGATTCCCAAAGAAGAGTTTCCTCCATTCAGATCCTTAGGATGGACCAAATCATTAGGACAACTTTGACGTTCGAAAATTTGGTCCAAAGAGGATTCCCAAAGAAGAGTTTAATCCAATTGAAACTTTAGGATGGCCCAAATCATTAGGACAAGTTTGACAAGATTGATTCCGATTCTCATTTGACATTTTAATCCAAAGAGGATTCCCTAAGAAGAGTTTCCTCCATATGGATCTTTTGGATGGACCAAATCATGAGGACAACTTTGATAAGATTGGTTCCGGTCCTCGTTTGACATTTTGGTCCGTACAGGATTCCCAAAGTAGCTTTTCTTCCATTTGGAACTTTAAGATTACAAAATCAGAAGGAAAACTTTGACAATATTGGTTCCAATCCTCGTTTGGCATTTTGGTCCAAAGAGGATTCCTAAAGAAGAGTTTCCTCCATTTGGAACTAGAGGATGGACCAAATCATTAGGACAACTTTGAAAAGATTGGTTCCAATCCTTGTTTGACTTTTTTGTACAGTATTCCCAAAGAAGAGTTTCCTCTATTTGTAAATTTTGGATGGGCCAAATCATGAGGAAACTTTTACAAGATTGGTTCCGATCCTCGTTTGACATTTTGGTCCAAAGTTGATTCCCAAAGAAGAGTTTCCTCTATTTGGAACTTTAGGATGGACCAAATTAGAAGAAGAACTTTGACAACATTGGTACCGATTATCGTTTGGTATTTTGGTGCAAAGAGGATTCCTAAAGAAGAATTTCCTCCATTTGGAACTTTAGGATTGACCAAATAATTAGAACTTTGAAACGATTGGTTCCAATCCTCGTTTGACTTTTTTGTCCAAAGAGGATTCCCAAATAAGAGTTTCCTCCATTTGGAACTTTACGATGGACCAAATCATTAGGACAAGTTCGACAAGATTGGTTTCTATCCTCGTTTGACATTTTTTTCCAAAGTGGATTCCCAAAGACGAGTTTCCTCCATATGGATCTTTAGGATGGACCAAATCATGAGGACAACTTTGATAAGATTGGTTCCGATCCTCGTTTGACATTTTGGTCCAAAGTGAAGGAACTATTTACTAAATTTGCGGAATTTTCTTTAGTAAATTAATTAACGATTAATTACGGATCCGTTAATAACATGCAATTGTGATCAAACCGTAATATAAATATAAGGTTTTTCGAAAAAACTTACATTGTAGATTTATGGAGAATCGGTTGGGGTTTCCTTTACAGCATCAATCCACTTCACCAAGCCTTCTATGCTATATCCCGATCACAAACCAACCCGACTTGTGGGAATCGAACCGGAAGAACAAACAAAGAAGAAGAAAAATTCTTCTTATTTTGATATGCCAAAATCGGCTATAGGGAGACTAAAAGAGAGAATTTTGAAAAATATCAAAGTTACAAATATGAGCACCCAATGGTCATATTTATAAGAAAAATAAGAGTTTGTTTCCTAATCAAATTAGAACTCTTATTTCATTTAATTTAAATAATCAAAATTATTTAAAAAAAAATAAAAAAAAATTGAGAATGGCGTCAGACTCCTTATGAATAAGGGAAAATAAATTCCTTATGTTAATTGACAAGTGGCGTGGGTTACATTGTCAACAGATAAAGATTTCATCCTTTTCTCCTTTTTTTTTTTAATTTTAATAATGATATTTATGTATTTATCATTAGAAAAATTCAAACAATATTTTCTAATTAAATACACATTTCCAAAAATCCTTTCAATTAATTAATATTAAATCAAATTCATTTAATTAATTATTTTGGGCAAAATACTAATTTGTTTCATAAAACAAATATATTTAATTCTCTCCTTTTATTATTAAATTAAATAAACTCATTATTTAATTAATAATATTCATTATTAATTTCTATTTAAATAAACTCATTATTTAAATAATTAATAATATTGATATTAATTTCCATTTAAATAAACATTTTATTTAAACAATTAATATATCCCTTTATTTAAGTAATTTAATTACTTAAATATAATTCTTTCTTCCTAGTTAAATTAATAACTTGGTTAGTTACAATGATGTATGGGCTAGCACAGGGACCTGATGGACCTATAGATCATGGGCTCCAATGATTATTGATTTATTAATTAAACTCATTAATTAATTAATCATAATTATTAACTTAGGGTAATTCCACTATAAACCCTAAGTTGAACTCCCCTCACTATAGATGGGTTATGTCCATTTGTTATTAAGTTTGTTTTGACATATCCTTCACGTGGTAATCTCATAATTACAACCTGGGTCAAAATTACCGTTTTACCCTTGTAATTATCTCTTTTATCCTTGTGTACCCGATGATTCTCTAATGAATATTTTTCTATAGTTTTCAAGTATAGAACGATCCTTCTCGGGCCAGTGAGAAGGTGAGGCCTCATGTTCAAGTATCGAATCATTACAACAAGGGAGATACCTAAAGTTCCTAAGTTAGAATAGTGTCGCACTAACACTTTCATTTGTTTTAGGAAAGTTATGAATCCCATCTTGTATAGAAATGTTCCCAAGCACCAATTTAGTCATTTCCCCAAAACGGGAGTTTATCGAGTGTATCAACAGATCACCCTCAACTATGTGAATCAAAGGAAAAGACTTCATTAATGTGAGTTCACAACATACTCGGGATTGAGACGTATCAATCTTAATAACGTAAATTTGATATTATAAATCATTTCCTATCAACGGTGTTATTTAGGAATCGATTTATTATCCTGGTCCAGTCTTATATAAACTCATTATATATGATGTTTCCACTTGCATCTACATCATGCTAATGATTTGGATCAAATCAGTGAACAACATCAACAGTGTTACCAGAATAAGGTTTCCTAACCGTATTCGTTTACTGTAAACTATTTGAGTTACTATCTTGGACTAGATCCACTTTATATCTCATAGTAGTCAAGATTACAGAATTAGTAACTCTGGAATTTTCTATTAATGTTTGAATATTTAACGAATATCAACATATAATAAATTGCACAAAATTCACTAAAATAATACTTTTATTTATTCATAAAATATTCTATTACAAATTACGAATTCTAGGGCATAAATCCCAACAATCTCCCACTTGCCCTAGAGTAAGTGAGACATGTCTCGTAATCCTAGTCCTTCTAGGTGACCCTCAAACACATTAGCCAGGTGAGAGTCTTTGTAAACGGATCAGCTCTGTTGTCCTTCGTGTCTATCTTTGTGACCAGGACGTCCCCACGATGCACTATCTCCCTTATAAGATGATATTTCCTCTCTATATGTTTTGATCTTTTGTGTGATCTTGGTTCCCTTGAATTTGCCACTGCACCACTATTATCGCAATAGAGAGTTATGGGCAATTCCATATTTGGAACAACTTCCAAATCTTTTAGGAACTTTCTGAGCCCGGATGACTTCCTTTGCGCCTTCACAAGCAAGAACATATTCGCTTCCATAGTGGAGTCAGCAATACAACCTTGCTTAATACTTCTCCAAACTATGGCGGCTCCACCAAGTGTAAACACTTGCACCCGATGTTGATTTCCTAGAATCTTTATCACCTTGGAAATCCGAATCGTGTATCCTGTAAGGATCAAATCCTTATCTCCATACACTAACATATAATTTCTCGTTCTCCTAAGATACTTGAGAATTGCTTTAATCGCAACCCAATGTTCCTTTCCAGGATTGGATTGGAACCTGCGACTACTCCCACTACATAAAGAGATATCCGGTCTAGTACACAACATTGCATACATTAGACTTCCCTATCTGTGAAGCATATGGTATCTGTCCCATTTCCTCAACTTCTTGAGGTGTCTTAGGTGATTGTTCCTTAGACAAACTAATTCCATGCCTAAAAGGTAAAATACCTTTCTTGGAATTTTGCATAGCAAAGCGTTTGATAATTTTATCAATATACGTTGCTTAAGACAAGTCTTGATGATTTCTTACTTCGATCACGAATGATCTGAATCCCAAGAACATAACTAGCCTCTCCCAAATCTTTCATTTGGAATTGATTTGCCAGACCATTCTTTAACCTCGTTAACGTTCCTTTGTTATTTCCAATTAACAAAATATCGTCAACGTAAAGAATTATGAATACCACTTTGTCTTTTATGATACGCTTGTATACACAAGGTTCATCTATATTCTGCTTCAAAGCCATAAGTTTTGACTGCATCGTCAAACCTAATGTTCCAAGACCTTGATGCTTGCTTAAGTCCATAAATGGACCTTTGCAACTTACAAACCTTTTGTTCTTGTCCTGGAGTAATGAATCCCTCCTGGTTGCATCATATAGATGCTTTCGTCTAGATTGCCATTAAGGAAGGCAGTCTTGACGTCCATTTGCCAAATCTCATAATCATAATAAGCGGCAATGGATAAGATGGTGCGAATAGATTTAACCATGGCAATCGGGAAAAAGTTTCCTCATAGTCAATACCCTCCCCTCCGAGTATAACCTTTTGCCACTAATCTAGCCTTGAAAGTCTCAACTTTCCTGTCGCACCTCTTTTTCTCTTATAGATCCATTTGCATCCTATGGGTTTTTCACCATTTGGAAGATCTATGAGAGTCCAGGACAGAGTTGAAATACATTGATTCCATCTCGAGATCCATGGCTTTGAGCCATTTTTCTTTATCAATATCCCGCATTGCACTCTTATAAGTCAATGGGTCTTCCAGGATTGTCATCGGCTATGGCAATATGGATTTCTCCAAATCCTATAAAGCGTTCTGGGTTTCTAATAACCCTCCCACTTCTCCGAGGTTTCGATAAAGTTTGCACCTGGATTTTGGTGTTTTATCAACACTCTTGTTGATTGATGAATTGTGTTGTTATCACTTATTTCATTCAACACTATTGCACTTTTGGGTTTTCTATCTTTCATAAAATCCTCTTCAAGAAAAAGCGCATTTGTCGACACAAATACTTTGTTTTCCACTGGACAATAAAAGTACCCACCCTTTGTTTCTTTTGGGTAGCCTACGAAAAGGCATACTTTACTTCGGGGTTCTAACTTCTTTGGGTTTGCCATCAACACATGAGCGGGCGACCCCCAAATCCTAAAGTGTCGTAAACTTCCTTTACGTCCATTCCATAACTCTTGTGGAGTTTTAGGAACACTTTTGGATGGAACCACATTGAGTATGTATAAAGCAGTTTTAACTGCATATCCCCAAAAAGAAAGTGACAGTGTTGCGAAACTCATCATTGATCTAGTCATGTCTAATAATGTTCGGTTTCTTCTTTCAGCCACACCATTTTGCTGAGGCATTCCCGGTGCTGAAAGTTGGGATGTTATCCCATGTTCAATCAAATAATCTCTGAAGTCTAAGTCCAGATATTCGCCACCACGATCAGATCGAAGTGTTTTGATAGTTTTACCTAATTGGTTTTCCACTTCAGCTTTATACTCTTTGAACTTATCAAGAGCTTCTGATTTGTGGATCATTAGGTAAACGTATCCATAGCGTGAATAGTCATCCGTGAAAGAGATGTAATATTCAAATCCACCACGAGCTTTTGCATTAAATGGTCCACAAAGGTCCGTATGCACAAGTTCGAGTGGTTCTGAGGCTCTATTACCTTTTCAAGAAAAGGTCTTTTGGTCATTTTGCCTTCCAAACAGGGTTCACAGACTGGCATGGTTCCGATTTCTAACTGACTTAGGGAACCAGCTTTCACGAGTCTTTCAAGCCTGTCTAAGCCTATATGACCTAACCTTAGATGCCATAAATACGTTTCTTCTTTTGAAACCTTTTGTCTTTTAGTTCTTGTTTTTGCAGTCTTGAACATTTCAATATTATGTGTTGTTGTTCCTATTGACGGACTCAATATGAACAAATTTTTTCTATTGACTGCAGAGGTTATATACGAATTCCCTTTGTATATCTTGATCTCATCAATCCCTGAGTCAATTGAATAACCATTTCTCATGCAACGTGAAACTGACACTAGATTTCTAGCAAATCCAGGGACCAGTAAAACGTTGTATAACTGTATATAACGAGAATTGAATTGCAGACAAATGTCTGCACATGCAACTGCTGTAAGGAACTGCCCTGTTCCTACTCGCATTGTATATGTACCATGTTCTATTTTAGTCCAAGAATCGGACATTAAAGCGGATGAACAAATGTGGTTTGTGGCACCAGAATCAAATATCCATTCGGATAAATTATCTTCCACTAACCACGATTCTCGCTACAAGTAAATCGAATTACTATCTAAGTTGTTCATCCGTTTGTTGGTCATATTTACGCGACTAATTGCATCGACCGCAAATTAAGATCTTTTAGGATTAGACTAGAATCTTGATTTAAAGTGTCATTTAACAATTCATTCCATTTGACAAAGTTATCAATTTTATTGGTTGCAATATTAGAGGAGGACATTTTAGGCGTAATGAATAAAATTAAGTGAATTTTAATTAGCAATTCTATATTCAAACAATGTGTTTGGCATAAAATTAAACATGATGCATGAATGCTACAATGTTCAACAAATAGAAATACCCTAAACAGATTATTATGCCACCTGGTAGTTTAACCTTCCAGGTAGAGTGCCGTCGAATGATAAGTCAGTCACCCCAGACGTTAAACCGAGACCCTTCTCGAACAACTTCCAATCCAGAATAACTCATATTCCTATGGAATTGTTTTACCGTGTGTTTGGTCAAGAAATTTTGATAACAAACCTTATCAATTTCTTATGAGTGTAACCCATTATTTTAGTCCTTTAAATGAGAAAAGATGAGTGTCTACGAAGTGTAGATTCAGTCTTCAATTCACATTTAAAATCCTTTATCCCATTCGGGAGACCCACCTTGATATTGATTCACACTATAAAACCTTCCTATGGGAATGAACACTTCTATGGGTGCTACAGAGGTCAAGTGTGAATCTCACGTTGCGAGCCTAATAATGGAGACCATAGGATACTTTGTCAAGTTTCCTTCTCCCACTCAAAATTTTAAAATTGGGTTTTCATACTCAGACAAATTTAGGCTAATCAATTTATCTAAGTTTAACCTAACTCAATCTTAACTCTTAAATTGGTTAGATCAATTTTAATGTGAATTGCCAAGTTTCCTAGATTTAAAACTAATCACATTATGGGACCTTCTTAATGAAATCGATTAATTATCTTGAACTTTTCTCCCAGATCGCTCCCATTAGAGGCGCTCCGTGTTAAGGGAACTTTCAAAAACCTCATCGCTTGGGCAGAGCTTTCTCTCGCCAGAGATCCATTCAATTTAATTAATCATTTTCATTAATTTTTAATTAACCCTTAATTAAATATCTATTCGATAGTGCTTATGTGAATTTAGGTCCAATTGTTTAAACAAATAAATCCACATTCGAATATTAATTTTAGTTTCTATTCAATTTTAAACATTTTAATAAATGAATATTATCTAAAATTAGCATGCATTTATCCTAATCTCATCGGCATAAATATTTTATAACAAGATAAAATCAACATGCTTTATCACATACATAAAATATAATAACAACTTTATCACATAATTATGTATGCATGTACAATTAAATCTATCTTAATCATACATCTATGGTGGGATTTCCTACATGACATACATATATGCATGAACAATTATTTATAAATCATATCTCATACAAATATCTAAATAATTAAACAACTAGATTGACCAGGTATTCTTGGCACTATTTCTACTACAAAATTAAAATTACAATAATTAAAACTTGTTGTAGGTCTTGAAGCTTGAAAAATTTCTCTCTCCTCATCTTGATGTAGGCGTGGGAGGCCTTTTATGAAAGAAAATATTTTCTCCAATATTTTTCATAAAAGGTTTATTTTTCAAATAATTATCTTTTATCTATTTATGGAAAAATATAAAATAAAAGATTTTCCATAAATATTAATATATATTTTAAAATATATTATAAAGATATAAGATAATTAGAAATTACCCTTTATCTTTATCTTATATATTTAAAATATATATCTTTTAAAAGATAATATTGGAAAGACGAGTTTCCTCCATATGGATTCCCAAAGACGAGTTTCCTCCATATGGATCTTTAGGATGGACCAAATCATGAGGACAACTTTGATAAGATTGGTTCCGATCCTCTTTGACATTTTGGTCCAAAGTGAAGGAACTATTTACTAAATTTGCGGAATTTTCTTTAGTAAATTAATTAACGATTAATTACGGATCCGTTAATAACATGCAATTGTGATCAAACCGTAATATAAATATAAGGTTTTTCGAAAAAACTTACATTGTAGATTTATGGAGAATCGGTTGGGGTTTCCTTTACAGCATCAATCCACTTCACCAAGCCTTCTATGCTATATCCCGATCACAAACCAACCCGACTTGTGGGAATCGAACCGGAAGAACAAACAAAGAAGAAGAAAAATTCTTCTTATTTTGATATGCCAAAATCGGCTATTTCATTTAATTTAAATAATCAAAATTATTTAAAAAAAAATAAAAAAAATTGAGAATGGCGTCAGACTCCTTATGAATAAGGGAAAATAAATTCCTTATGTTAATTGACAAGTGGCGTGGGTTGCATTGTCAACAGATAAAGATTTCATCCTTTTCTCTTTTTTTTTTAATTTTAATAATGATATTTATGTATTTATCATTAGAAAAATTCAAACAATATTTTCTAATTAAATACACATTTCCAAAAATCCTTTCAATTAATTAATATTAAATCAAATTCATTTAATTAATTATTTTGGGCAAAATACTAATTTGTTTCATAAAACAAATATATTTAATTCTCTCCTTTTATTATTAAATTAAATAAACTCATTATTTAATTAATAATATTCATTATTAATTTCTATTTAAATAAACTCATTATTTAAATAATTAATAATATTGATATTAATTTCCATTTAAATAAACATTTTATTTAAACAATTAATATATCCCTTTATTTAAGTAATTTAATTACTTAAATATAATTCTTTCTTCCTAGTTAAATTAATAACTTGGTTAGTTACAATGATGTATGGGCTAGCACAGGGACCTGATGGACCTATAGATCATGGGCTCCAATGATTATTGATTTATTAATTAAACTCATTAATTAATTAATCATAATTATTAACTTAGGGTAATTCCACTATAAACCCTAAGTTGAACTCCCCTCACTATAGATGGGTTATGTCCATTTGTTATTAAGTTTGTTTTGACATATCCTTCACGTGGTAATCTCATAATTACAACCTGGGTCAAAATTACCGTTTTACCCTTGTAATTATCTCTTTTATCCTTGTGTACCCGATGATTCTCTAATGAACATTTTTCTATAGTTTTCAAGTATAGAACGATCCTTCTCGGGCAGTGAGAAGGTGAGGCCTCATGTTCAAGTACCGAATCATTACAACAAGGGAGATACCTAAAGTTCCTAAGTTAGAATAGTGTCGCACTAACACTTTCATTTGTTTTAGGAAAGTTATGAATCCCATCTTGTATAGAAATGTTCCCAAGCACCAATTTAGTCATTTCCCCAAAACGGGAGTTTATCGAGTGTATCAACAGATCACCCTCAACTATGTGAATCAAAGGAAAAGACTTCATTAATGTGAGTTCACAACATACTCAGGATTGAGACGTATCAATCTTAATAACGTAAATTTGATATTATAAATCATTTCCTATCAACGGTGTTATTTAGGAATCGATTTATTATCCTGGTCCAGTCTTATATAAACTCATTATATATGATGTTTCCACTTGCATCTACATCATGCTAATGATTTGGATCAAATCAGTGAACAACATCAACAGTGTTACCAGAATAAGGTTTCCTAACCGTATTCGTTTACTGTAAACTATTTGAGTTACTATCTTGGACTAGATCCACTTTATATCTCATAGTAGTCAAGATTACAGAATAGTAACTCTGGAATTTTCTATTAATGTTTGAATATTTAACGAATATCAACATATAATAAATTGCACAAAATTCACTAAAATAATACTTTTATTTATTCATAAAATATTCTATTACAAATTACGAATTCTAGGGCATAAATCCCAACACAAGGTGGATTCCCAAAGAAGAGTTTCCTCCATTTGGAACTTTAGGATGGACCAAATCATTAGGTCAAGTTTGACAAGATTGATTCCAATCCTCCTTTGAAATTTTGGTCCAAAGAGGATTCCCAAAGAAAAGTTTCCTCCATTTGGATCTTTAGGATGGACCAAATCATGAGGACTACTTTGACGATTGACATTTTGGTCTAAAGAGGATTTTAAAATAAGAGTTTCCTTCTTTTGGAACTTTAGGATGGACAAAATCATTAAAGCAAAATCATTAGGACAAGTTTGACAAGAATTGTTCCGATCCACATTTGACATTTTGCACCAAAGAGGATTCCCAAAAGATGAGTTTCCTCAATTTGGATCTTTAGGATGGAGCAAATCATAAGGACAACTTTGACAAGATTAGTTATGATTCTCGTTTGACATTTTGGTCCAAAGAGGATTCCCAAAGAGTTTCTTCCATTTGGATCGTTACGATGGACCAAATCATGAGGACAAGTTTGACAAGATTGGTTTCAATACTCGTTTGACATTTTGGTCCAAAGAGAAATCCCAAAGAAGAGTTTCCTCCATGTGGATCTTTACGATGGACCGAATCATCAGGTCAACTTTGATAAGATTGGTTCCAATCTCGTTTGACGTTTTGGTCCAAAGTTGATTCACAAAGAAGAGTTTCCTCCATTTCGATCTTTAATATGGACCAAATCAGAAGAAGAACTTTGACAACATTGGTTCCAATCCTCGTTTGGTATTTTGGAACAAAGAGGATTCCTAAAGAAGAGTTTCTTCCATTTGGAACTTAGGATTGACCAAATCATGAGGACAACTTTGAAAAGACTGATTCCAATCCTCTTTTGACAGTTTTGTCAAAAGAGGATTCCCGAAGAAGAGTTTCCTTCATTTGGAACTTTAGGAGGGACCAAATCATTAGGACAAGTTTGACAAGATTGTTTTCGATCCCCGTTTGACATTTTGGTTTAAAGAACATTCCTAAAGAAGAGTTTCCTCCATTTGAATCTTTAGGATGGACTAAATCAATAGGAGACCTTCGACGTTCGAAATTTTGGTCCAAAGAGGATTCCCAAAGAAGAGTTTCCTCCATTCAGAACTTTTGGATGGACCTAATCACTAGGACAAAACCATTAGGACAAGTTTTACAAGATTGATTCCGATATTCGTTTGACATTTTGGTCCAAAGAGGATTCCCAAAGAATAGTATCCTCCATATGGATCTTTAGGATGGACCAAATCTTGAGGAAAACTTTGAGGTTGGTTCAGATCCTCGTTTCACATTTTGGTCCCAAGAGGATTCCCAAAGAAGAGTTTCCTCCATTTGGAACTTTAGGATGGACCAAATCATTAGGTCAAGTTTGACAAGATTGAATCCGATCCTCGTTTGAAATTTTGGTCCAAAGAGGATTCCCAAAGAAAAGTTTCCTCCATTTGGATCTTTAGGATGGACCAAATCATGAGGACAACTTTGACGATCGACGTTTTGGTCAAAAGAGGATTCCCAAATAAGAGTTTCCTTCATTTGGAACTTTAGGATGGACAAAATCATTGAAGCAAAATCATTAGGACAAGTTTGACAAGATTGGTTTCGATCCACATTTGACATTTTGCACCAAAGAGGATTCCCAAAGGAAGAGTTTCCTCTATTTGGATCTATAGGATGGACCAAATCATGAGCACAACTTTGACAAGATTGGTTATGATTCTCGTTTGACATTTTGGTCCAAAGAGGATTCATTAAAAAGAAGGACAACTTTTACAAGATTGGTTCCCATCCTCATTTGACAATTTTGTCCAAAGAGGAATCTAAAAGAAGAGTTTCCTACATTTGGAACATCCAAATGGACCAAATCATGCGGACAACTTTTACAAGATTGGTTCTGATCCTCGTTTGACATTTTGGTCCAAAGACGATTCCCAAAGAAGACTGCCTCCATTTGAAACTTTAGCATGGACCAAATTATGAAGACAACTTTGAAAAGATTGGTTCCGATCCTCGTTTGATATTTTCTTCCAAAGAAGATTCACAAAGAAGAGTTTCCTCCATTTGGAACTTTAGGATGGACCAAATCAAGAGGAAAACTTTGACAAGATTGGTTCCGATCCTCGTTTGACATTTTGGTCCAAAGAGGATTCCTTGAGTCCAAATTTGACAAGATTGGTTCCGATCCTTGTTTGATATTTTTGTCCAAAGAGGATTCCCAATGTAGAGTTTCCTCCATTTGGAACTTTATGCTGGACTGAATCATAAAGACAATTATGACAGGATTGGTTCCGATCCTCGTTTGACATTGGAACTTTAGGATGGAACAAATCATGAGGACAACTTTGACAAGATTGGTTCCGATCCTCGTTTGACATTTTGGTTAAAAGAGGATTCCCAAAGTAGAGTTTCCTTCATTTGGAACTTGAGGAAAGACCAAATAATTAGGACAAGTTTGAAATAATTGGTTCTGATCTTCGTGTTACATTTTTGTTCAAAGAGGATTCCCAAAGAAGAGTTTACTCCATTTGGATCTTTAGGATGGACCAAATCATGAGGACAACTTTGACGATCGACGTTTTGGTCTAAAGAGGATTCCCAAATAAGAGTTTCCTTCATTTGGAACTTTAGGATGGACAAAATCATTAAAGCAAAATCATTAGGACAAGTTTGACAAGATTGGTTTCGATCCACATTTGACATTTTGCACCAAAGAGGATTCCCAAAAGAAGAGTTTCCTCTATTTGGATCTATAGGATGGACCAAATCATGAGGACAACTTTGACAAGATTGGTTATGATTCTCGTTTGACATTTTGGTCCAAAGAGGATTCATAAATAAGAAGGACAACTTTTACAAGATTGGTTCCCATCCTCATTTGACAATTTTGTCCAAAGAGGAATCTAAAAGAAGAGTTTCCTACATTTGGAACATCCAAATGGACCAAATCATGAGGACCACTTTTACAAGATTGGTTCCGATCCTCGTTTCCTCCATTTGGAACTTTATGCTGGACTGAATCATAAAGACAATTATGACAGGATTGGTTCCGATCCTCGTTTGACATTGGAATTTTAGGATGTAACAAATCATGAGGACAACTTTGACAAGATTGGTTCCGATCCTCGTTTGACATTTTGGTTAAAAGAGGATTCTTAATGTAGAGTTTCCTTCATTTGGAACTTGAGGATAGACCAAATAATGAGGACAAGTTTGAAACAATTTGTTCCGATCTTCGTGTTATATTTTTGTTCAAAGAGGATTCCCAAAGAAGAGTTTACGCGTTTTGGATCTTTAGAATGGACGAAATCATGAGGACAACTTTGACGTTCGACAGTTTGGTCCAAAGAGGATTCCCAAAGAAGAGTTTCTTCCATTTGGATCTTTACGATGGACAAAATCATGAGGACAAGTTTGACAAGATTGGTTTCAATCCTCGTTTGACATTTTGGTCCAAAGAGAAATCCCAAAGAAGAGTTTCCTCCATGTGGATCTTTCGGATGGACCAAATCATCAGGACAACTTTGATAAGATTGGTTCCAATCCTCGTTTTACGTTTTGGTCCAAAGTTGATTCACAAAGAAGAGTTTCCTCCATTTGGATCTTTAATATGGACCAAATTAGAAGAAGAACTTAGACAACATTGGTTCCGATCCTCGTTTGGCATTTTGGTGAAAAGAGGGTTCCTAAAGAAGAGTTTCTTCCATTTGGAACTTAGGATTGACCAAATCATGAGGACAACTTTGAAAAGACTGATTCCAATCCTCTTTTGTCAGTTTTGTCAAAAGAGGATTCCCAAAGAAGAGTTTCCTTCATTTTGAACTTTAGGATGGACCAAATCATTAGGACAAGTTTGACAAGATTGTTTTCGTTCCCCGTTTGACATTTTGGTTCAAAGAACATTCCCAAAGAAGAGTTTCCTCCATTTGGATCTTTAGGATGGACTAAATCAATAGGAGACCTTTGACGTTCGAAATTTTTGTCCAAAGAGGATTTCCAAAGAAGAGTTTCCGCCATTCGGAACTTTAGGATGGACCTAATCACTAGGACAAAATCATTAGGACAAGTTTTACAAGATTGATTCCGATATTCGTTTGACATTTTGGTCCAAAGAGGATTCCCAAAGAAGAGTTTCCTTCATATGGATCTTTAGGATGGACCAAATCTAGATTCGAATCAATCCACCAAATTAAAATGATCAATCCTAATGGCTCGATTCTACAGCCACCCTAAACACAAGGAATGATAAGATGAAAAGGTAAGCACGGCTCACAACAATTCAAAGAAAAAGCTCTCAATGAGACTTTGTATTTTAACTTCAATCTTCATCTTTTTACAAATGATATTAGAATGGCTTTATATAGCCTACAAACAAAGCCAAAAACGTTTAAAGACATAAAGATCTAATGGTTAAAAAATTAAAGCAAAAACAGCTAGTAAATTTAATTCTAACGACTAGTAAACTTAATGCAAATAACTAGTCTTCAAATCCTTGTAACCTCCATGTTTAAAGCACATAAAAGCTTATATTAAAGTGTCTTTAAACTTGGTAAAACGTTTCCCCATGTTTGGATGTCTTCAAGAAGCCTAGACTTGCATTGAATGCAATAAATGATCTTCGGTTGCATTAAATGAATTTGATTTCGAACTTGACGTGCATTTAATGAACTAAACATGAATTTAACATGAATTTTATTATCTAAGCTTGAACTTAACTTGCATTTATTGAACAAGGCTTGAACTTTGATTGAATTTATTGAAGTAGATTGTAGTTTGAGCTTGACATGAGCTTCAAGTGGAATGAATGCAACTCCGCCAACTTGTAACGTTCCTTGGTTCATATCATGGATAGACCAAATCATTAGGGCAAAATCATTAGGATAAGTTTTTACAAGATTGGTTCCGATCCTCGTTGGACATTTTAAACAAAAGATGATTCCCAAAGTAGAGTTTACTCCATTTGGATCTTTAGGATGGAAAAAATCATGAGGATACCTTTGATAAGATTGGTTCCGATCCTCGTTTGACATTTTGGTCCAAAGAGGATTCCCAAAGAAGAGTTTCCTCCATTTGGAACTTTAGGATGGACCAAATCATTAGGACAAGTTTGAAAAGGTTGGTTGCGATCCTCGTTTGACATTTTGGTCCAAAGAGGATTCCCGAAGAAGAGTTTCCTCCATTTGGAACTTTAGGAAGAACCAAATCATGAGGAAAACTTTGACAAGATTGGTTACGATCCTCGTTTGATATTTTGGTCCAAAAAGGTTTCCTTGAGGCCAACTTTGACAAGATTGGTTCCGATCCTTGTTTGATATTTTTGTCCAAAGATGATTCCCAAAGAAGAGTTTCCTCCATTTGGAACTTTATGATGGACCAAATCATGAGGACAATTTTGACAAGATTGGTTCCGATCCTCGTTTCACATTGGAACTTTAGGATGGACCACATCATCAGGACAACTTTGACGAGATTGGTTCCGATCCTCGTTTGATATTTTGGTCCAAAGAGGATTCTCAAAGTAGAGTTTCCTCCATTTGGAACTTTAGGATAGACCAAATCATTTGGACAAGTTTGAAAAGATTGGTTCCGATCCTCGTTTGACATTTTGGTCCAAAGACGATTCATAATGAAGAATTTTCTCCATTTTGATCTTTAGGATGGACCAAATCATGAGGACAACTTTGACGGTCGACATTTTGGTCTAAAAAGGATTCCAAAATAAGAGTTTCCTCCATTTCGAACTTTAGGATGGACCAAATCATTAGGGTAAAATCATTACGACAAGTTTCACAAAATTGGTTCCGATCCTCGTTTGACATTTTTGACCAAAGAGGATTCCCAAAGAAGAGGTTTCTCCATTTGGATCTTTAGGATGGGCCAAATCATGAGAACAAATTTGACAAGATTGGTTCTGATCCTCCTTTTACATTTTGGTCCAAAGAGGATTCCCAAAGAAGAGGTTTCTCCATTTGGATCTTTAGGATGGACCAAATCATGAGAACAAATTTGACGTTTGATATTTTGGTCTAAAGAGGATTCCTAAATAAGAGTTTCCTCCATTCTGAACTTTAGGATGGACCAAATCATTAGGGCAAAACCATTAGGACAAGTTTGACAATATTTCTTCCGATCCTCGTTTGACATTTTTGACAAAAGAGGATTCCCAATGAAGAGTTTCCTCCATTTAGATCTTTAGGATGGACCAAATCATGAGGACAACTTTGACAAGATTGGTTCCGATCCTCATTTGACATTTTGGTCCAAAGAGGATTCCCAAAGAAGAGTTTCCTCCATTTGGAACTTTAGGATGGACCAAATCATTAGGACAGGTTTGAAAAGATTGGTTTCGATCCTCGTTTGACATTTTGGTCCAATGATGATTCCAAAAGAATAGTTATCCTCCATTTGGAACTTTTGGATGGATGAAATCATGAGGAAAACTTTGACAAGATATTTTTCGATCCTCGTTTGACATTTTTGTCCAAGGGAATTCCTTGAGGGCAACTTGACAAGATTGGTTCCTCCTCGTTTGATATTTTTGTCCAAAGATGATTCGCAAAGAAGAGTTTCCTCCATTTGGAACTTTATGATGGACCAAATCATGAGGACAATTTTGACAAGACTAGTTCCGATCCTTGTTTGATATTGGAACTTTAGTTTGGACCAAATCATGAGGACAACTTTGAGGTTCGACAATTTGGTCCAAAGAGGATTCCCAAGGAAGAACTTCCTCCATTTGGATCTTTACGATGGATCAAATCATAAGGATAAGTTTGACAAGATTGGTTTCGATCCTCGTTTGATATTTTAGTCCAAAAAGGATTCCCAAAGAAGAGTTTCCTCCATATGGATCTTTAGGATGGACCAAATCATGAGGACAACTTTGATAAGATTGGTTCTGATACGAAAACCCTTTCGAAAATGCTTTAAGAACCCTTAAACTTAACTAAGGACCCAAAAAGATCACAACCAAAGAACCCACATATGCCATTTGAAAACAACCCCAAGGAAAGGCTAGAAAACAGATTGTCTTGTATGATCTAAAAATCATGAAATGGACCCAAACAATTACGTTCCATCATCTCATGACTCGAAACACTCCACAAGTTGGTTGATCACTCCCCTCTTGAATGTTTCTAAACATGTAATCTAAAGCAAGATTACAAAGGGTTGAGGCTCAAGGCTCTCCATGTGCATAAAAATGCTACATTTCATTCATCATTCAAATCTGATTTACAATAGCTAAAACAAAGCCTATTTATAGGCATAAAAGGCATGTAAATTTCGTTCATAATGCTCCCATAACAGCCCCATGATGTCCCTAGCTTGTAACCCCGAAATTAAAGCTAAAACATGAGTTACAATCTGCCACTACTACTTTGTAACTTACAATACATCTAAAACAATTGAAACTGATACATGATGCTTAAAAGTAGCTTTTAAATGCCAGGTAATGCTTGTCTTGAAGTGTATTGAAGTTATCTTGAATGAAGCTTTAAGTTGCCTTGAATGAAGCTTGGGTTGTCATAAATGCATCTAGAGTTGTCATCAATGCTACTACACTTCAAGCTTGAGCTGTCATAAATACGTCTTGAGTGCATTTAATGCAACTTGAGTTGTCATCAATGCATGTACTCTTTAAGCTTGAATTCCTTAAATGCATGGCTACATAATTCATATCATTCCCCCATTCTTCAAAATGATTCGTCCTCGAATCAAAAAGTGTGGCTGCAAAAGAAAGTTAGAGAGAAAACACAAAAATTGGACCTTACAAGCACTCCCTCCTTTTTTACAACTCTCTTTGTTCCACTCGTGTTTGCGCTCAAATTTCCTTCAAGATTGGCCTTTACTTTAAGAGAAGCAGCCCATATATTGGTTAATATATCTGTTATGAAGAGCTTAAAATTGGCCAAACTCAAAAATTCAATCACAAATGAAAACACCAATCAACGGAGATAAGGTGTTGCAATTTAAGAGCAATCTGAGCACTGAAATGAATCCCAATATTTGAATATTTTTTGTTACGAATTTGACTATGAGCCCTTCTGATATTTGAATGATAACAAGATGATAAATATTTTATCTTCAGGACAAACAAGCAAACTCGGACGTTATGAAAGGATTTGGACACAAAACAGCAGCATTAAATACGACAGTTACAAAAGTGGACAGTTTTTGAAACACTTTTAATTTAGCCGTTTTTGGGACTTTAAATTCGTGCAAAGGAAGGTGTAACTGATGGTTTATGATATATAACTGACATAATAACACATTACAATCAGAAATACACGAATTTCAAAGATCAAACTCAGAAAACCTCAAGAATTTGCAAGAAGAACGCAAGATGAATAAACCGGTGGTCTTGAATGCTAAGTCTTTTTTTTTAGATCAGAAAGTGATCTTTAAGATAGAAACAAGATCAGAATGAAATGATGAAGACAAATTCATGCTTGGACAAAAACGAAAAGATAGGACAGAATTGAAAACAACAAGAATAGAAAAGGATAGATGGGATAAAACCTGTTCTAGAGATCGCCACAAAATCGTAACCGATGCTCTGATACCAAATGATACGAAAACCCTTTCGAAAATGCTTTAAGAACCCTTAAACTTAACTAAGGACCCAAAAAGATCACAACCAAAGAACCCACATATGCCATTTGAAAACAACCCCAAGGAAAGGCTAGAAAACAGATTGTCTTGTATGATCTAAAAATCATGAAATGGACCCAAACAATTACGTTCCATCATCTCATGACTCGAAACACTCCACAAGTTGGTTGATCACTCCCCTCTTGAATGTTTCTAAACATGTAATCTAAAGCAAGATTACAAAGGGTTGAGGCTCAAGGCTCTCCATGTGCATAAAAATGCTACATTTCATTCATCATTCAAATCTGATTTACAATAGCTAAAACAAAGCCTATTTATAGGCATAAAAGGCATGTAAATTTCGTTCATAATGCTCCCATAACAGCCCCATGATGTCCCTAGCTTGTAACCCCCGAAATTAAAGCTAAAACATGAGTTACAATCTGCCACTACTACTTTGTAACTTACAATACATCTAAAACAATTGAAACTGATACATGATGCTTAAAAGTAGCTTTTAAATGCCAGTAATGCTTGTCTTGAAGTGTATTGAAGTTATCTTGAATGAAGCTTTAAGTTGCCTTGAATGAAGCTTGGGTTGTCATAAATGCATCTAGAGTTGTCATCAATGCTACTACACTTCAAGCTTGAGCTGTCATAAATACGTCTTGAGTGCATTTAATGCAACTTGAGTTGTCATCAATGCATGTACTCTTTAAGCTTGAATTCCTTAAATGCATGGCTACATAATTCATATCAGGTTCCGATCCTCGTTTGACATTTTTGTCAAAAGAGGATTCCCAAAGAAGAATTTCCTCCATTGGGAACTTTAAGGTTGACCAAATCATTAGGACAAGTTTTGCAAGATTGGTTCTGATCCTCGTTTGACATTTTTTTGTCCAAAGAGGATTCCCAAAGAAGAATTTCCTCCATATGGATTTTTAGGATTGACCAAATCATGAGGACAACTTTGATAAGATTGGTTCCGATCCTCGTTTCACATTTTTGTCCAAAGAGGATTCCCAAAGAAGAGTTTTCTCCATATTGATCTTTAGGATGGACCAAATCATGAGGACAACTTTGACGGTCGACATTTTGGTCTAAAAAGGATTCCAAAATAAGAGTTTCCTCCATTTCGAACTTTAGGATGGACCAAATCATTAGGGTAAAATCATTACGACAAGTTTCACAAAATTGGTTCCGATCCTCGTTTGACATTTTTGACCAAAGAGGATTCCCAAAGAAGAGGTTTCTCCATTTGGATCTTTAGGATGGGCCAAATCATGAGAACAAATTTGACAAGATTGGTTCTGATCCTCCTTTTACATTTTGGTCCAAAGAGGATTCCCAAAGAAGAGGTTTCTCCATTTGGATCTTTAGGATGGACCAAATCATGAGAACAAATTTGACGTTTGATATTTTGGTCTAAAGAGGATTCCTAAATAAGAGTTTCCTCCATTCTGAACTTTAGGATGGACCAAATCATTAGGGCAAAACCATTAGGACAAGTTTGACAATATTTCTTCCGATCCTCGTTTGACATTTTTGACAAAAGAGGATTCCCAATGAAGAGTTTCCTCCATTTAGATCTTTAGGATGGACCAAATCATGAGGACAACTTTGACAAGATTGGTTCCGATCCTCATTTGACATTTTGGTCCAAAGAGGATTCCCAAAGAAGAGTTTCCTCCATTTGGAACTTTAGGATGGACCAAATCATTAGGACAGGTTTGAAAAGATTGGTTTCGATCCTCGTTTGACATTTTGGTCCAATGATGATTCCAAAAGAATAGTTATCCTCCATTTGGAACTTTTGGATGGATGAAATCATGAGGAAAACTTTGACAAGATATTTTTCGATCCTCGTTTGACATTTTTGTCCAAGGGAATTCCTTGAGGGCAACTTGACAAGATTGGTTCCTCCTCATTTGATATTTTTGTCCAAAGATGATTCGCAAAGAAGAGTTTCCTCCATTTGGAACTTTATGATGGACCAAATCATGAGGACAATTTTGACAAGACTAGTTCCGATCCTTGTTTGATATTGGAACTTTAGTTTGGACCAAATCATGAGGACAACTTTGAGGTTCGACAATTTGGTCCAAAGAGGATTCCCAAGGAAGAACTTCCTCCATTTGGATCTTTACGATGGATCAAATCATAAGGATAAGTTTGACAAGATTGGTTTCGATCCTCGTTTGATATTTTAGTCCAAAAAGGATTCCCAAAGAAGAGTTTCCTCCATATGGATCTTTAGGATGGACCAAATCATGAGGACAACTTTGATAAGATTGGTTCCGATCCTCGTTTGACATTTTTGTCAAAAGAGGATTCCCAAAGAAGAATTTCCTCCATTGGGAACTTTAAGGTTGACCAAATCATTAGGACAAGTTTTGCAAGATTGGTTCTGATCCTCGTTTGACATTTTTTTGTCCAAAGAGGATTCCCAAAGAAGAATTTCCTCCATATGGATATTTAGGATTGACCAAATCATGAGGACAACTTTGATAAGATTGGTTCCGATCCTCGTTTCACATTTTTGTCCAAAGAGGATTCCCAAAGAAGAGTTTTCTCCATATTGATCTTTAGGATGGACCAAATCATGAGGACAACTTTGACGTTCGACATTTTGGTAGAAAGATGATTCCCAAATAAGAGTTTCCTCCATTTGGAAATTTAGGATGGACCAAATCATTAGGGTAAAATCATTAGGACAAGTTTGACAAGATTGGTTCCGATCCTCGTTTGACATTTTGGACCAAAGAGGATTCTCAAAGAAGAGTTTCCTCCATTTGGATCTTTAGGTTGGACCAAATCATGAGGACAACTTTGAGCAGATTGGTTGCGATCCTCGTTTGACATTTTAGTCCAAAGAGGATTACCAAAGAAGAGTTTCCTCCATTTGAACTTTAGGATGGACCAAATCATTAGGACATGTTTGAAAATATTAGTTCCGATCCTCGTTTGATATTTTGGTCCAAAAAGGATTCCCAAAGAAGAGTTTCCTCCATTTGGAACTTTAGGACGGACCAAATCATTAGGACAAGTTTGACAAGATTGGTTCCGATCCTCGTTTAACATTTTGGTCCAAAGAGGATTCCCAAAGAAGAGTTTCCTCCATTTGGATCTTTAGGATGGACTAAATCATGAGGACATGATATGAATCATGGAACATCACAAATAGCTCAAGGATCAATTTCAATATTAAAGTTCCAGACAAGCGTTAACATCCATTTACAAGCCTACTTTAGAAAAGTCAAGACATGCTTTGAAGATCCGATCATGGAGGCTATGGAAGAGGACTTGGTAAATTTCAATCTATGACAAATGCATTTGGAGGAAGAGTATTGAAGACTTGTTCAATCAGAATTGAAGAGAGGAGCTAATTAGGAAAGTTGCATCACTTTTGCAAACTTTCCTAATTTGGACCACTTTCCATATTTGTTTCCAAAGTTCCATATTTGTTCCCAAAATGGTTCCAATGAATTTATGATGTATTTATACATTTTTTAGGTCATTTATATTCAGTTTATTAGCTTGGTAAAAATTAGGAAAGATATTATTCTCTAGGAAAGATTTTCCCCAAAATCTGCCAAATCCATATAAGGCAAGTTTTTGGCAGATTTTATTCTCTTCTTTATTCTGAATTTCCTTGTTATTTTTAGGGTTTCTTTGCCTATTTAAAGGCCTCATTTGTATCCCTAAATACTCAAAATTAATATGATATAAAATGGCTTTATTTTTCTTATTGCTTGGTTGATTTTACCTTGCATTTTTTAGCCTTGTTCTAGGTTGCATATTTTAGAAACATTCAAGCATAATTTGATCTATTGTGTATAGGGATTGTTTCAATCTTGAAATAAGAACAAGTTCTCTTATTTCAAGATATTAGATCATTGGATTAATCTTTCTATTCTTGCTTTCCAAGGGTTTTGCCTTATTGTTTATTGGGGTTTTAGGATTTGCATCTAGGGGTTCTTTGTATATCAAAGGGTTTCTATTTTAATTTTCTAGGGTTTTATATCAGGAAAACTTTGACGTTCGATATTTTGGTCCAAAGAGGATTCCCAAAGAAGAGTTTCCTCCATTTGGAACTTTAGGATTGACCTAATCATTAGGGCAAAATCATTAGGACAAGTTTTACAAGATTGGTTTCGATCCTTGTTTAACATTTTGGGTCAAAGAGGATGCCCAGAGAAGAGTTTCCTCCATTTGGATCTATAGCATGGACCAAATCATGAGGACAACTTTGACAAGATTGGTTCCAATCCTCGTTTGACATTTTGGTTCAAAGAGGATTCCAAATAAGAGTTTTATCCATTTGGAACTTTAGGATGGACCAAATCATTAGGACAAGTTTGAAAAGATTGGTTCCAATCCTCGTTTGATATTTTGGTCCAAAGAGGATTCCCAAAGAAGAGTTTCCTCCATTTGGATCTTTAGGATGGACAAAATCATGAGGAAAACTTTGACGTTCGACATTTTGGTCTAAAGAGAATTCCCAAAGAAGAGTTTCTTCCATTTAGAACTTTAGGATGGACCAAATCATGAGGACAACTTTGGCAAGATTCGTTCAGATCCACGTTTGACATTTTTGTCCAAAGAGGATTCCCAAAGAAGATGTTCGTTCATTTGGATTTTTAGGATGGAAGAAATAATGAGGAAAACTTTGACAAGATTGGTTCCGATCCTCGTTTGATATTTTGGTCTAAAGAGGATTTCCAAAGAAGAGTTTCCTCCATTTGGAACTTTAGGATGAACCAAATCATTAGGATAAGTTTGACAAGATTGGTTCCGATATTCGTTTGACATTTGGGTCCAAAGAAGATTCCCAAAGAAAAGTTTCCCCCATATGGATCTTTAGGATGGACCAAATCATGAGGACAACTTTGACGTTCGACATTTTGGTCCAAAAAGGATTCCCAAAGGAGAGTTTCCTCCATTTGGAACTTTAGGATGGAAAAAATCATTAGGACAAGTTTTAAAAGATTGGTTCTGATCCTCGTTTCACATTTTAGTCCAAAGAGGATTTCCAAAGAAGAGTTTCCTCCATTTGGAACTATAGGATGGACCAAATCATGAGGAAAACTTTGACAAGATTGGTTCCGATCCTCGATTGATATTTTGGTCCCAAGAGGAATCCCAAAGAAGAGTTTCCTCCATTTGGAACTTTAGGAAGGACCAAATCATTAGGAAAACTTTGAAAAGATTGGTTCCGATCCTCGTTTGACATTTTAGTCCAAAGAGGATTCCCAAAGAAGAGTTTCCTCCATTTGGATCTTTAGGATGGACCAAATAGAGATAACAAGTTTGACCTTCGACATTTTGGTCCAAAGAGGATTCGCAAAGAATAGTTTCCTCCATTTGGAACGTTAGGATGGACCAAATCATAGGGACAACTTTGATAACATTGGTTCTGATCCATGTTTTTTATTTTTGTACAAAGAGGATTACCAAAGAAAAGTTACCTTCACTTGGAACTCAGGATGAACCAAATCGTGAGGACAATTTTGACAAGATTTGTTCCGAACCTTTTTTGGCATTTTTGTCCAAAGAGGATTCCCAAAGAAGAGTTTCCTCTATTTGGAGGTTTAAGATGGACCAATTGATTAGGACAAGTTTGAAAAGATTGGCTCCGATCCTCATTTGACATTTTGGTCCAAAGAGGATTCCCAAAGAAGAGTTTCCTCCATTTTAAACTTTGGATGGACCCAATCATTATAACAAATTTGACAAGATTGATTTTATCCTCGTTTGACATTTTGGTCCAAAGATAATTCTCAAAGAAGAGTTTCCTCCATTTGGATCTTTAGGATGGACCAAATCATGAGTACAAGTTTGACCTTCGACATTTTGGACCAAATAGGATACCCAAAGAATAGTTTCCTCCATTCGGAACTTTAGGATGGACCAAATCATGGGGACAACTTTGACAAGATTGGTTCTGGTCCCTGTTTGGTATTTTTGTCCAAAGAGGATTCTCAAAGAAGAGATTCCTTCACTTGGAACTTAGGATGGACCAAATCATGAGAAACACGTTAACAAGATTTGTTCCGGTCCTTTTTTGGCATTTTGGTCGAAAGAGGATTCCCAAAGAAGAGTTTCCTCCATTTGGAGGTTTAAGAAGGACCAAATCATTAGGAAAAGTTTGAAAAGATTGGTTTCGATCCGTGTTTGAAATTTTGGTCCAAAGTGGATTTTCAAAGACGAGTTTCCTCCATTTGGAACTTTTGGATGGACCAAATCATAAGGACAAGTTTTACAAGATTGGTTTCCATCCTCGTTTGACATTTTTGTCCAAAGAGGATTCACAAAGAAAAGTTTCCTCCATTTGGAACTTCAGAATGGACAAAATCATTAGAAAAACTTTGAAAAGATTGGTTCCGATCCTCGTTTGATATTTTGGTTCAAAGAGGATTCCCAAAATGCAGTTTCCTCCATTTGGATCTTTAGGATGGACCAAATCATGAGGACAAGTTTGACGTTCGACATTTTGGTCCAAAGATGATTCCCAAAGAAGAGTTTCCTCCATTCGGAACTTTAGGATTGACCAAATCATGAGGAAAACTTTGACAAGATTGGTTCTGATCCACGTGTTATATTTTAGTCCAAAGAAGAGTTTCCTTCATTTGGAACTTTAGGATGGACCAAATCATGAGGACAACTTGGACAAGATTGGTTCCTATCCTTGTTTGACATTTTGGTTCAAAGAGGATTCCCAAAGAAGATTTTCCTCCATATGGATCTTTAGATTTGCAAAATCCCGAGGACAACTTTGATAAGATTGGTTCCGATCTTCGTTTCAAATTTTAGTCCAAAGAGGATTCCCAAAGAATAGTTTCCTCTATTTGGAACTTTAGGATGGACCAAATCAGAAGGAAAACTTTGACAACATTTGTTCCGATCCTTGTTTGGCATTTTGGTACAAAGAGGATTCTTAAAGAAGAGTTTCCTCTATTTGGAACTTTAGGATTGGCCAAATCATTAGGACAACTTTGAAAAGATTGGTTCCAATCCTCGTTTGACATTGTTGTCTAAAAAGGATTCCCAAAGAAGAGTTTCCTCCATTTGGAACTTTAGGATGGACCAAATCATTAGGGCAAATTTATTAGGACAAGTTTGACAAGATTTGTTCCGATCCTAGTTTGACATTTTTGACCAAAGAGGATTCCCCAAGAAGAGTTTCCTCCATTTGTATCTTTAGGATGGACCAAATCAGGAGGACAACTTTTACAATATTGGTTCCTATCCTCCTTTTACATTTTTGTCCAATGAGGATTCCCAAAGAAGAGTTTCCTCCATTTGGAATTTTAGAATGGATTAAATCATTAGGACAAGTTTTAAAAGATTGGTTCCAATCCCCGTTTGACAATTTTGTCAAAAGAGGATTCCTAAAGAAGAGTTCCCTCCATTTGGAGTTGTAGGATGGACCAAATCATGAGGAAAACTTTGATAAGATTGGTTCCGATCCTCGTTTAATATTTTGGTCCCAAGAAGATTCCCGAAATAGAGTTTCTTCCATTTGGAACTTTAGAATGGACCAAATCATTAGGAAAGCTTTGAAAAGATTGGTTCCAATCCTCGTTTGATATTTTGGTCCAAAGAGGATTCCAAAAGAAGAGTTTCCTCCATTTGGATCTTTAGGATTGACCAAATCATGAGGACAAGTTTGACCTTCAACATTCTTGTCCAAAGAGGATTCCCAAAGAATAGTTTCCTCCATACGGAACTTTAGGATGGACCAAATCATGGGGATAACTTTGACAAGATTGGTTCTGATCAACGTTAGATATTTTTCTCCAAAGAGGATTAACAAAGAAGAGTTTCCTTCACTTGGAACTTAGGATGGACCAAGTCATGAGGACAACTTTTACAAGATTTGTTCCGATCCTTTTTTGGCATTTTGGTCCAAAGAGGATTCCCAAAGAAGAGTTTAATCCATTTGGAGCTTTAAAATGGACCAAATCATTAGGTCAAGTTTGAAAAGATTGGTTCCGTTCCTCGTTTGACATTTTGGTCCAAAAAGAATTCCCAAAGAAGAGTTTCCTCCATCTGGAACTTTTGGATGGACCAAATCCTTAGGACAAGTTTGACAAGATTGGTTTTGATCCTCGTTTTACATTTTGGTCCAAAGAGGATTCACAAAGAAAAGTTTTCTCCATTTGGAACTTGAGGATGGACCAAATCATTAGGAAAACTATGAAAAGATTGGTTCCGAGCCTCGTTTGATGTTTTTGTCCAAAGAGGATTCCAAAATTAGAGTTTCCTCCATTTGGAGCTTTAGGATGGACCAAATCATGAGGAGAAGTTTGACGTTCGACATTTAGGTCCAAAGAGGATTCCCAAAGAAGAGTTTTCTCCATTCCGAACTTTAGGATTGACCAAATCATGAGGACAACTTTGACGAGATTGGTTCTTATCCACGTGTTATATTTTAGTCCAAAGAGGATTCCCAAAGAAGTGTTTCAATCGATTGGAAGTTTAGGATGGACCAAATCATGAGGACAACTTTGACAAGATTGGTTCCGATCCTTGTTTGACTTTTTGGTCCAAAGAGGATTCCCAAAGAAGATTTTCCTCCATATGGATCTTTAGGATGGACCAAATTATGAGGACAACTTTGATAAGATTGGTTCCGATCTTTGTTTTACATTTTAGTCCAAAGTGGTTTCCCAAAGAAGAGTTTCCTCCATTTGTAACTTTAGGATGAACCAAATCAGAAGGAAAACTTTGACAAGATTTGTTCCGATCCATGTGTGGCATTTTGGTACAAAGAGGATTCGTAAAGAAGAGTTTGCTCCATTTGGAACTTTAGGATTGACCAAATCATTAGGACAACTTTGAAAAGATTGGTTCCAATCCTCAATTGACTTTTTTGTCAAAAGAGGATTCCCAAGGAAGAGTTTCCTCCATTTGGAACTTTAGGATGGACCAAATCATTCGGACAAGTTTTACAAGATTGGTTTCGATCCTCGTTTGAAATTTTGGTGCAAAGAGGATTCCTAAAGAAAAGTTTTCTCCATTTGGATCTTTAGGATGGACCAAATCATGAGGACAACTTTGACGTTCGACATTTTGGTCTAAAGAGGATTCCCAAATAAGAGTTTCGTCCATTTGGAAATTTATGATGAACCAAATCATTAAGGCAAAATCATTAGGACAAGTTTGACAAGATTGGTTCAGATCCTGGTTTGACATTTTTTACCAAAGAGGATTCGCCAAGAAGAGTATCCTCCATTTGGATCTTTAGGATGGACCAAATCATGAGGACAACTTTGACAAGATTGGTTCCGATCCTCGTTTTATATTTTGGTCCAAAGAGGATTCCCAAAGGAGAGTTTCCTCCATTTGAAAGTTTAGGATGGACCAAATCATTAGGACAAGTTTTAAAAGATTGGTTTCGATCACCATTTGACATTTTGGTCCAAAGAGGATTCCTAAAGAAGATTTTCCTCCATTTGGAACTGTAGGATGGACCAAATCATGAGGAAAACTTTGACAAGATTGGTTCCGATCCTCGTTTCACATTTTGATCCCAAGAGGATTTCCAAAGAAGAGTTTTCTCCATTTGGAACTTTAGGATGGACCAAATCATTAGGAAATCATTAGGACAAATTTGAAAAGATTGGTTTCGATCCTCGTTTGACATTTTGGCCCAAAGAGGATTCACAAATAAAAGTTTTCTCCATTTCAAACTTTAGGATGGACCAAATCATTAGGAAAACTTTGAAAAGATTGAATCCGAGCATCGTGTTATATTTTGGACCAAAGAGGATTCCAAAAATAGAGTTTCCTCCATTTAGAGCTTTAGGATGGACCAAATCATGAGGACAAGTTTGGCGTTCGACATTTAGGTCCATAGAGGATTCCAAAAGAAGAGTTTCCTTCATTCGGAACTTTAGGATTGATCAAATCATGAGGACGACTTGGACAAGATTGGTTCTGATCCACGTGTTATATTTTAGTCCAAAGAGGATTCCCAAAGAAGAGTTTCCTTCATTTGGAACTTTAGGATGGACCAAATCATGAGGAAAACTTTGACAAGATTGGTTTCGATCCTTGTTTGAGTTTTTGGTCCAAAGAAAATTTTCCTCCATATGGATCTTTAGGATGGACCAAATTATGAGGACAACTTTGAAAAAATTGGTTCCGATCCTTGTTTGATATTTTGGTCCAAAGAGGATTCCCAAAGAAGAGTTTCCTCCATTTGGATCTTTAGGATTGACCAAATCATGAGGACAAGTTTGACCTTTGATATTTTGGTCCAAAGAGGATTCCCAAAGAATAGTTTTCTCCATACAAAACCTTAGGATGGACCAAATCATGGGGACAACTTTGACAAGATTGATTCTGATCCACGTTTGATATTTTTGTCCAAAAAGGATTCCCAAAGAAGAGTTTCCTTCACTTGGAACTTAGGATGGACCAAATCATGAGGACAACTTTGACAAGATTTGTTCCGATCCTTTTTTGGCATTTTGTTCCAAAGAGGATTCCCAAAGAAGAGTTTCCTCCATTTGGAGCTTTAGGATGGATTAAATCATTACGACAAGTTTGAAAAGATTGGTTTTGATCCTCGTTTGACATTTTGGCCCAAAGAGGACTCACAAAGAAAAGTTTTCTCCATTTGGAACTTTAGGATGGACCAAATCATTAGGAAAACTTTGAAAAGATTGGTTCCGAGCATCGTGTTATATTTTGGTCCAAAGAGGATTCCAAAAATAGAGTTTCCTCCATTTAGAGCTTTAGGATTGACCAAATCATGAGGACAAGTTTGACGTTCGACATTTAGGTCCAAAGAGGATTCCAAAAGAAGAGTTTCCTTCATTCGGAACTTTAGGATTGATCAAATCATGAGGACAACTTGGACAAGATTGGTTCTGATCCACGTGTTATATTATAGTCCAAAGACGATTCCCAAAGAAGAGTTTCCTTCATTTGGAAATTTCGGATGGACCAAATCATGAGGAAAACTTTGACAAGAGTGGTTCCGATCCTTGTTTGACTTTTTGGTCCAAAGAAGATTTTCCTCCATATGGATCTTTAGGATGGACCAAATTATGAGGACAACTTTGATAAGATTGGTTCTGATCTTCGTTTTACATTTTAGTCCAAAAAGGTTTTCAAAAGAAGAGTTTCCTCCATTTAGAACTTTAGGATGGACCAAATCAGAAGGAAAACTTTGACAACATTTGTTCCAATCCTTGTTTGGCATTTTGATAAAAAGAGGATTCGTAAAGAAGAGTTTACTCCAATTGGAACTTTAGGATTGACCAAATCATTAGGACAACTTTGAAAAGATTGGTTCCAATCCTCATTTGACATTTTTGTCCAAAGAGGATTCCCAAAGAAGGGGTTCCTCCATTTGGAACTTTAGGATGGACCAAATCATGAGGACAACTTTGACGTCCGACATTTTGGTCCAAAGAGGATTCCCAATAAGAGTTTTCACCATTTGGAACTTTAGGATGGACCAAATCATTAGGGCAAAATCATTAGGACAAGTTCGACAAGATTGGTTCAGATCCTTGTTTGACATTTTTGACCAAAGATGATTCCCCAAGAAGAGTATCCTGCATTTCGATCTTTAGGATGGACCAAATCATGAGGACTACTATGACAAGATTGGTTCCGATCCTCGTTTTACGTTTTGGTCCAAAGAGGATTCCCAAATGAGAGTTTTCTCCATTTTGAACATTATGGATCAAATCATTAGGACAAGTTTGCAAAGATTGATTATGTTCCCTGTTTGACATTTTGGTCCGATGAGGATTCTCAAAGATGAGCTTCCTCCATTTGGAAATGTAGGATGGACCAAATCATGAGGAAAACTTTGACCAGATTGGTTCCAATCCTCGTTTGATATTTTTGTCCCAAGAGGATTCCCAAAGAAGAGTTTCCTCCATTTGGAACTTTAGGATGGACCAAATCATTAGGAAAACTTTGAAAAGATTGATTCTGATCCTCATTTGACATTTTGTTCCAGAGAGGATTCCCAAAGAAGAGTTTCCTCCATTTGGATCTTTAGGATGGACCAAATCATGAGGACAAGTTTGACCTTCGACATTTTGGTCAAAAGAGGATTCCCAAAGAAGAGTTTCCTCCATTTGCAGCTTTAAGATAGACCAAATCATTAGGATGACTTTGAAAAGATTGGTTCCGATCCTCGTTTGACATTTTGGTCCAAAGAGGATTTTCAAAGAAGAGTTTCCTCCATTTGGAACTTTTGGATGGACCAAATCATGAGGACAACTTTGACAAGATTGGTTCCGATCCTCATTTTACATTTTGGTCCAAAGAGGATTCCCAATGGAGAGTTTCCTCCATTTGGAACATTATGGAATAAATCATTAGGACAAGTTTGAAAAGATTGGTTCCGATCCTGGTTTGACATTTTTGACAAAAGAGGATTCCTCAAGAAGAGTTTCCTCCGTTTGGAACTTTAGGATGGACGAAATCATGAGAACAACTTTAACAAGATTGGTTCCGATCCTTGTTTAACATTTTGGTCCAAAGAGGATTCCCAAAGAAGTGTTTCCACCATTTAGAACTTTTGGATGGACCAAATCATTTGGACAAGTTTGAAAAGATTGGTTCCAATCACCGTTTGACATTTTGGTCCAAAGAGGATTCATAAAAAAGAGTTTCCTGCATTTGGAACTGTAGGATGGACCAAATCATGAGGAAAACTTTGACAAGATTGATTTCGATCTTCGTTTGATATTTTGGTCCCAAGAGGATTACCGAAGAAGAGTTTCCTCAATTTGGAACTTTAGGATGGACCAAATCATTAGGAAAACTTTGAAAAGATTGGTTCCGAACCTTATTTGATATTTTGGTCTAAAGTGGATTCCGAAAGAAGAGTTTCCTCCATTTTGATCTTTAGGATTGACCAAATCATGAGGACAAGTTAGACCTTCGACATTTTTGTCCGAAGAGGATTCCCAAAGAATAGTTTCCTCCATACGGAACTTTAGGATGGACCAAATCATGGGAACAACTTTGACAAGATTGGTTCTGATCCACGTTTGATATTTTTGTCCAACGAGGATTCCCAAAGAAGAGTTTCCTTCACTTGAAACTTAGGATGGACCAAATCATGAGGACTACTTTGACAAGATTGGTTCCGATCCTTTTTTAGCATTTTGTTTCAAAGAGGATTCCCAAAGAAGAGTTTCCTCCATTCGGAGCTTTAGGATGGACCAAATCATTAGGACAAGTTTTAAAAGATTGGTTCCGATCGTCGTTTGACATTTTGGTCCAAAGAGGATTCCCAAAGAAGAGTTTCCTCCATTTGGAACTTTTGGATGGACGAAATCATGAGGACAAGTTTGACAAGATTGGTTTCCATCCTCGTTTGACATTTTTGACCAAAGAGGATTCACAAAGAAAAGTTTTCTCCATTTGGAACTTTCGGATGGAAGAAATCATTAGGAAAAATTTGAAAAGATTGGTTCCGAGCCTCGTTTGATATTTTTGCTAAAAGAGGATTCCCAAAATAGAGTTTCCTCCATTTGGAGCTTTAGGATGGACGAAATCATGAGGACAAGTTTGACGTTCGACATTTAGGTCCAAAGAGGATTCCCAAAGAAGAGTTTCCTCCCTTCGGAACTTTAGGATTGACCAAATCATGAGGACAACTTTGACAAAATTGGTTCTGATCCACGTGTTATATTTTAGTCCAAAGAGGATTCCCAAAGAAGAGTTTCCTTCATTTAAAACTTTAGGATGGACCAAATCATGAGGAAAACTTTGACAAGATAGGTTCCGATCCTTGTTTGTCTTTTTGGTCTAAAGAAGATTTTCCTCCATATGGATCTTTAGGATGGACCAAATTATGAGGACAACTTTGATAAGATTGGTTCCGATCTTCGTTTTACATTTTAGTTCAAAGAGGTTTCCTAAAGAAGAGTTTCCTCCATTTAGAACTTTAGGATGGACCAAATCAGAAGGAAAACTTTGACAACATTTGTTCCAATCCATGTTTGGCATTTTGGTACAAAGAGGATTCGTAAAGAAGAGTTTACTCCATTTGGAACTTTAGGATTGACCAAATCATTAGGACAACTTTGAAAAGATTGGTTCCAATCCTCATTTGACATTTTTGTCCAAAGAGGATTCCCAAAGAAGAGTTTCTTCCATTTGGAACTTTAGGATGGACCAAATCATGAGGACAACTTTGAGGTTCGACATTTTGGTCTAAAGAGGATTCCCAATACGAGTTTCCACCATTTAGAACTTTAGGATGGACCAAATCATAAGGGCAAAATCATTAGGACAAGTTTGACAAGATTGGTTCAGATCCTGGTTTGACATTTTTGACCAAAGAGGATTCCCCAGGAAGAGTATCCTCCATTTGGATCTTTAGGATGGACCAAATCATGAGGACAACTATGACAAGATTGTTCCGATCCTCGTTTTACATTTTGGTCCAAAGAGGACTCCCAAATGAGAGTTTCCTCCATTTTGAACATTATGGACCAAATCATTAGGACAAGTTTGCAAAGATTGATTATGATCCCTGTTTGACATTTTGGTCCAATGAGGATTCTCAAAGAAGAGCTTCCTCCATTTGGAACTGTAGGATGGACCAAATCATGAGGAAAGCTTTGACAAGATTGGTTCCAATCCTCATTTGATATTTTGGTCCCAAGAGGTTTCCCAAAGAAGAGTTTCCTACATTTGGAAGTTTAGGATGGACCAAGTCATTAGGAAATTTTTGAAAAGATTGGTTCCGATCCACATTTGACATTTTGTTCCAAAGAGGATTCTCAAATAAGAGTTTCCTCCTTTTGGTTCTTTAGGATGGACCAAATCATGAGGACAAGTTTGACCTTCGACATTTTGGTCAAAAGAGGATTCCCAAAGAAGAGTTTCCTTCATTTGCAGCTTTAAGATAGACCAAATCATTAGGAAGAGTTTGAAAAGATTGGTTCCGAACCTCGTTTGACATTTTGGTCCAAAGAGGATTTTCAAAGAAGAGTTTCCTGCATTTGGAATTTTTGGATGGACCAAATCATGAGGACAACTGTGACAAGATTGGTTCCGATCCTCGTTTTACATTTCGGTCCAAAGAGGATTCCCAATGGAGAGTTTCCTCCATTTGGAACATTATGGACCAAATCATTAGGACAAGTTTGAAAAGATTGGTTCCGATCCCTGTTTGACATTTTGGTCCAAAGTGGATTCTTAAAGAAGAGTTTCCTCCATATGGAACTGTAGGATGGACTAAATCATAAGGAAAACTTTGTCAAGATTGGTTCTGATCCTCGTTTAATATTTTGGTCCCAAGAGGATTCCCAAAGAAGAGTTTCATCCATTTGGAACTTTAGGATAGACTAAATCAATAGGAAAACTTGGAAAAGATTGGTTCCGATTCTAGTTTGATATTTTGGTCCAAAGAGGATTCCCAAAGAAGAGTTTTCTCCATTTGGAACTTTAGGATGGACCAAATCATTACGGGAAAATCATTAGGACAAGTTTGACAAGATTGGTTCCGATCCTAGTTTGACATGTTTGACGAAAGATGATTCCCCAAGAAGAGTTTCCTCCGTTTAGAACTTTAGGATGGACGAAATCATGAGGGCAACTTTAACAAGATTGGTTCTGATCCTCGTTTAACATTTTGGTCTAAAGAGGATTCCGAAAGAAGTGTTTCCACCATTTAAAATTTTTGGATGGACCAAATCATTTGGACAAGTTTGAAAAGATTGGTTCCAATCACCGTTTGACATTTTGGTCCAAATAGGATTCCTAAAGAAGAGTTTCCTCCATTAGGAACTGTAGGATGGACCAAATCATGAGGAAAACTTTGGCAAGATTGGTTCCGATCCTCGTTTGATATTTTGGTCTCAAGAGGATTCCCGAAGAAGAGTTTCCTCAATTTGGAACTTTAGGATGGACCAAATCATTAGGAAAACTTTTAAAACCTTGGTTTCGATCCTTGTTTGATATTTTGGTTCAAAGAGGATTCCCAAAATAGAGTTTCCTCCATTTGGATCTTTAGGATGGACCAAATCATGAGGACAAGTTTGACGTTCGACATTTTGGTCCAAAGAGGATTCCCAAAGAAGAGTGACCATTCGGAACTTTAGGATTGACCAAATCATGAGGAAAACTTTGACAAGATTGGTTCTAATCAACATGTTATATTTTAGTCCAAAGAGGATTCCCAAAGAAGAGTTTCCTTCATTTGGAACTTTAGGCTGGACCAAATCATAAGGACAACTTTGACAAGATTGGTTTTGATCCTTGTTTGACATTTTGGTCCAAAGACGATTCCTAAAGAAGAGTTCCTCTATTTGGAACTTTATCATTGACCAAATCATAAGGACAACTTTGAAAAGATTGGTTCCAATCCTTGTTTGACATTTTTGTTTAAACAGTATTCCCAAAGAAGTGTTTCCTCCATTTGCAACTTTAGGTGGACCAAATCGGAAGGAAAACTTTGACAACATTTGTTCCGATCCTTGTTTTCCATTTTGGTATAAAGAGGATTCCTAAAGAATAGTTTCTTCCATTTGGAACTATAGGATTGACCAAATCTTTAGGACAACTTTGAAAAGATTGGTTCCAATCCTCGTTTAACATTTTTGTCAAAAGAGGATTCCCAAAGAAGAGTTTCCTCCATTTGGAACTTTAGGATGGACCAAATCATTCGGACAAGTTTGACAAGATTAGGTCCGATCATCGTTTGAAATATTGGTCCAAAGAGGATTCCCAAAGAAGAGTTTTCTCCGTTTGGATCTTTAGTATAGACTAAATCATAAGGAAAACTTTGACGTTCGAAATTTTGGTCCAAAGAGGATTCCCAAAGAAGAGTTTCCTCCATTTGGAACTTTAGGATGGACCTAATCATTAGGACAAAATCATTAGGATAAGTTTGACAAGATTGGTTCCGATATTCGTTTGACATTTTTGTCCAAAGAAGATTCCCAAAGAAGAGTTTCCTCAATATGGATCTTTAGGATCGTCTAAATTATGAAGACAACTTTGATAAGATTGGTTCCGATCTTCGTTTCACATTTTGGTCCAAAGAGGATTCTCAAAGAAGAGTTTCGTCCATTTGGAACTTTAGGATGGACAAAATCAGAAGGAAAACTTTGACAATATTTGTTCTGATCCTAATTTGGCATTTTGGTACAAAGAGGATTCGTAAAGAAGAGTTTCCTCCATTTGGAACTTTATGATTGACCAATTCATTAGGACAACTTTGAAAAGATTGGCTCCAATCCTCGTTTGACATTTTTGTTCAAAGAAGATTCCCAAATAACAATTTCCTCCATTTTGAACTTTTCAATGGACCAAATTATTCGGACAAGTATGACAAGATTCGTTCTGTTCCTCGTTTGAAATTTTGGTCCAAAAAGGATTCTCAAAGAAGAGTTTTCTCCATTAGGATCTTTAGGATGGACCAAATCATGAGGACAACTTTTACGTTCGACATTTTGGTTTAATGAGGATTCCCAAATAAGAGTTTCCTCTATTTGGAACTTTAGGATGGACCAAATCATTAGGGCAAAATCATTTGGACAAGTTTGACAAGATTGGTTCAGATCCTAGTTTGACATTTTTGACAAAAGAGGATTCCCGAAGAAGAGTTTCATCCATTTGGATCTTTAGGATGGACCAAATCATGAGGACAACTTTGACAAGATTGGTTCCGATCCTCGTTTTTCATTTTGGTCCTAAGAGGATTCCTGATATGAATCACGGAACGTCACAAATAGCTCGAGGATCAATTTCAAGATTAAAGTTCAAGACAAGCGTTAACATCCATTTACATGTTTACATTAGAATAGTCAAGACAAGCTTTTGAAGATCCGAGCATGGTGGCGTACAAAGAGGACTTGATCAACTTTAATCTATGGTAAATGCATTTGGAGGAAGGTTATTTAAGACTTGTTCAACCAGAAATGAAGATGAGAGCTAATTTGGAAAGTTGCACCACTTTTGCAAACTTTCCTTATTTGGACCACTTTCCATATTTGTTATCGAAGTTTCCATATTTGTTCCCAAACTTTCCATATATGGTTCCAACGACTTTATGATGTATTTAGACATGTTTTAGGCCATTTACATTCAGTTTATTAGCTAGAAAAGATATTATTCTCTAGGAAAGATTTTCCCCAAAATCTGCCATATGCATATAAGGTAACTTTTGGGCAGATTTTATTCTCTTATTTATTCCGAATTTGCTAGTTATTTTTAGGGTTTCTTTGCCTATTTAAAGGCCTCAATGGTAACCCTAAATATTAAGAATTAATATGATATAAAATGGCTTTGTTTTGCTTATTGCTTGGTTGATTTTACCTTGCATTTTGTAGCCTTGTTCTAGGTTGCATGTTTTAAAAATATTCAAGAATAACTTTATCTATTGTGTTTGTGGACTGTTTCGATCTTGAAATAAGAACAAGTTCTCTTATTTCAAGGTATTAGATCATTGGAATAATCTTCTTCTTCTTGGTTTCCAAGGGTTTTACCTTATTGTTCATTGAGGATTTGCATCTAGGGGTTCTTTATCTTCAAAGGGTTTCTATTTCAATTTTCTAGGGTTTCATATCAATTCCTAAGAGATAGTTTCCTCCATTTGGAATTTTAGGATGGACCAAATCATTAGGACAAGTTTGAAAAGATTGGTTTCGATCCCTGTTTAACATTTTGGTCCAAAGAGGATTCCCAAAGAAGATTTTCCACCATATGGATCTTTAGGATGGACCAAATTATGAGGACAACTTTGACAACATTTGTTCCGATCCTTGTTTGACATTTTGGTACAAAGAGGATTCGTAAAAAAGAGTTTGCTCCATTTGGATCTTTAGGATGGACCAAATCATAAGGACAAGTTTGAAAAGATTGGTTCCAATCCTCATTTGACATTTTTGTCCAAAGAGGATTCCCAAAGAAGAGTTTCCTCCATTTGGAACTTTAGGATGGACAAAATCATTAGGAAAAGTTTGAAAAGATTGGTTCCGATCCTCGTTTGACACTTTGGTTCAAAGAGGACTTTCAAAGAAGAGTTTCCTCCATTTGGAACTTTTTGATGGACCAAATCATTTGGACAGGTTTGACAAGGTTGGTTTCGATCCTCGTTCGACATTTTTGTCTAAAGAGGATTCGCAAAGAAAAGTTTCCTCCATTTGGAACTTTAGGATGGACCAAATCATTAGGAATGGTTCCGATCCTCGTTTGATATTTTGGTTCAAAGAGGATTCCCAAAATAGAGTTTCCTCCATTTGAATCTTTAGGATGGACCAAATCATGAGGACAAGTTGGACGTTCGACATTGTGGTCCAAAGAGGATTCCCAAAGACGAGTGACTATTCAGAACTTTAGGATTAACCAAATCATGAGGACAACTTTGACAAGATTGGTTCTGATCCACATGTTATATTTTAGTCCAAAGAGGATTCCCAAAGAAGAGTTTCCTTCATTTGGAACTTTAGGCCGTACCAAATCATGAGGACAACTTTGACAAGATTGGTTCCGATCCTTGTTTGACATTTTGGTTCAAAGAGAATTCCTAAAGAAGAGTTTCCTCTATTTGGAACTTTAGGATTGACCAAATGATTAGGACAACTTTGAAAAGATTAGTTCCAATCCTTGCTTGACATTTTTGTTTAAACAATATTCCCAAAGAAGAGTTTCCTCAATTTGCAACTTTAGGATGGACCAAATCGGAAGGAAAACTTTGACAACAATTGTTCCGATCCTTGTTTGCCATTTTGGTACAAAGAGAATTCCTAAAGAAGAGTTTGCTCCATTTAGAACTTTAAGATAGACCAAATCATTAGGACAACTTTGAAAAGATTGGTTCCAATCCTCGTTTGACATTTTTGTCCAAAGAGGATTCCCAAAGAAGAGTTTCCTCCATTTGGAACTTTAGGATGGACCAAATCATGAGGACAACTTTGACAAGATTGGTTCCGATCCTCGTTTTATATTTTGGTCCAAAGAGGATTCCTGATATAAATCACGGAACGTCACAAATAGCTCAAGGATCAATTTTAAGATTAAAGTTCAAGACAAGCGTTAACATCCATTTACATGCCTACATTAGAAAAGTCAAGACAAGCTTTTGAAGATCCGAGCATGGTGGCGTACAAAGAGGACTTGATCAACTTTAATCTATGGTAAATGCATTTGGAGGAAGGTTATTGAAGACTTGTTCAACCAGAAATGAAGATGACAGCTAATTTGGAAAGTTGCATCACTTTTTCAAACTTTCCTTATTTGGACCACTTTCCATATTTGTTATCGAACTTTTCATATTTGTTCCCAAACTTTCCATATATGGTTCAACGACTTTATGATGTATTTAGACGTGTTTTATGCCATTTACATTCAGTTTATTAGCTAGGAATGAATTAGGAAAGATATTATTCTCTAGGAAAGATTTTCGCCAAAATCTGCCAAATGCATATAAGGCAAGTTTTAGGCAGATTTTATTCTCTTCTTTATTCCGAATTTGCTTGTAATTTTCAGAGTTTCTTTGCCTATTTAAAGGCCTAATTTGTAACCTTAAATATTAAGAATTAATATGATATAAAATGGCTTTGTTTTGCTTATTGCTTGGTTGATTTTACCTTGCATTTTGTAGCCTTGTTCTAGGTTGCATGTTTTAGAAATATTCAAGAATAACTTTATCTATTGTGTTTGTGGATTGTTTCGATCTTGAAATAAGAACAAATTCTCTTATTTCAAGGTATTAGATCATTGGAATAATCTTCTTCTTCTTGGTTTCCAAGGGTTTTACCTTATTGTTCATTGAGGATTTGCATCTAGGGGTTCTTTGTCTTCAAAGGGTTTCTATTTCAATTTTCTAGGGGTTTCATATCAATTCCCAAGAGATAGTTTCCTCCATTTGGATCTTTAGGATGGACCAAATCATTAGGACAAGTTTGAAAAGATTTATTTCGATCATCGTTTGACATTTTGGTCCAAAGAGGATTTTCCTCCATGTGGATATTTAGGATGGACCAAATTATGAGGACAACTTTAATAAGATTGGTTCCGATCTTTGTTTTACATTTTAGTCCAAAGAGGTTTCCCAAAGAAGAGTTCCCTCCATTTGAAACTTTAGGATGGATCAAATCAGAAGGAAAACTTTGGCAACATTTGTTCTGATCCTCGTTTGACATTTTGGTCCAAAGAGGATTTCCAAAGAGAAGAGTTTCCTCCATTTGGATCTTTAGGATGGACCAAATCATGAGGACAAGTTTGACCTTCGACATTTTGGTCCAAAAAGGATTCCAAAAGAATAGCTTCCTCCATTTGGAACTTTAGGACGGTCAAAATCATGGGGATAACTTTGACAAGATTGGTTCTGATCCACGTTTGATATTTTTGTCGAAAGAGGATTCCCAAAGAAGAGTTTCCTTCACTTGGAACTTAGGATGGACAAAATCATTAGGACAACTTTGACAATATTGTTCTGATCCTTTTTTGGCATTTTGGTCCAAAGAAGATTCCCAAAAAACAGTTCCTCCATTTGGAGCTTTAGGATGGACAAAAGCATTACGAAAAATTGAAAAGATTGGTTCCGATCCACGTTTGACATTTTGGTCCAAAAAGGATTTTCAAAGAAGACTTTCATCCATTTGGAACTTTTGGATGGACTAAATCATTAGGATAAGTTTTACAAGATTGGTTTCGATCCTTGTTTGACATTTTGGTCCAAAAAGGATTCACAAAGAAAGGTTTCCTCCATTTGGAACTTTAGGATGGACCAAATCATTAAGAAAACTTTGAAAATATTGGTTCCGATCCTCGTTTGATATTTTGGTTCAAAGAGGATTCCCAAAATGGAGTTTCCACCCATTGGAATCTTTAGGATGGGACAAATCATGAGGACAAGTTTGACGTTCGAGATTTTGATCCAAAGAGGATTCCAAAAGAAGAGTTTTCTCCATTCGGAACTTTAGGATTGACCAAATCATGAGGAAAACTTGGACAAGATTGGTTTTATCCACGTGTTATATTTTAGTCCAAAGAGGATTCCCAAAGAAGAGTTTCTTTCATTTGGAACTTTAGGATGGACCAAATCATGAGGACAACTTTGACAAGATTGGTTCCGATCCTTGTTTGACATTTTGGTCCAAAGAGGATTCCTAAAGAAGAGTTTCCTCTATTTAGAACTTTAGGATTGACCAAATCATTAGGACTACTTTGAAAAGATTGGTTCCAATCCTTGTTTGACATTTTTGTCCAAACAGGATTCCCAAAGAAGAGTTTCCTCCATTTGGAATTTAGGATGGACCAAATAAGAAGGATAACTTTGACAACATTTGTTCCTATCGTTGTTTGGCATTTTGGTACAAAGAAGATTCCTAAAGAAGAGTTTCCTCCATTTGCAACTTTAGGATTGACCAAATCATTAGAATAACTTTGAAAAGATCGGTTCCAATCCTCGTTTGACATTTTTGTCATTCCCAAAGAAGAGTTTCCTCCATTTGGAACTTTAGGATGGACAAAATCATTCGGACAAGTTTGACAAGATTGGTTCCGATCATCGTTTGAAATTTCGGTCCAAAGAGGATTCCCAAAGAAGAGTTTTCTCCATTAGGATCTTTAGGATGGACTAAATCATTAGGAGAACTTTGATGTTCGAAATTTTGGCACAAAGAGGATTCAAAAAGAAGAGTTTCCTCCATTTTGGAACTTTAGTATGGACCTAATCATTAGGCCAAAATCATTAGAATAAGTTTGACAAGATTGGTTCTGATATTTGTTTGACATTTTGATCCAAAGAGGATTCCCAAAGGAAGAGTTTCCTCCCTATGGATCTTTAGGATGGACCAAATCATGAGGACAACTTTGATAAGATTGGTTCCGATCTTCGTTTCACATTTTGGTCCAAAGTGGATTCCCAAAAAAGAGTTTCCTCCATTTGGAACTTTAGGATGGACCAGATCAGAAGGAAAACTTTGACAACATTTGTTCCGATCCTTGTTTGGCATATTGGTACAAGGAGGATTCCTAAAGAAGTGTTTCCTCCATTTTGAACTTTATGATTGATCAAATCATTAGGACAACTTTGAAAAGATTGGTTCCAATCCTCATTTGACATTTTTGTCCAAAAAGGATTCCCAAAGAAGAGTTTCCTCCATATGGAACTTTAGAATGGACCAAATCATTTGGACAAGTTTGACAAGATTGGTTATGATCCTCGTTTGAAATTTTTGTCCATAAAGGATTCCCAAATAAATGTTTTCTCCATTTGGATCTTTAGGATATACCAAATAATGAGGACAACTTTGACGTTCAACATTCTTGTCTAAAGAGGATTCCCAAATAAGAGTTTCCTCCATTTGGAACTTTAGGATGGACAAAGTCATTAGGGCAAAATCATTAGGACAAGTTTGACAAGATTGGTTCCGATCCTGGTTTGACATTGTTGACCAGAGAAGATTCCCCAAGAAGAGTTTCCTCCATTTGGATCTTTAGGATGGACCAAATCATGAGGACAACTTTGACAAGATTGGTTTCGATCCTCGTTTTTCATTTTTGTCCAAAGAGGATTCCCAAAGTAGAGTTTCCTCCATTTGGAACTTTAGGATTGGCAAAATCATTTGGACAAGGTTGAAAAGATTAGTTCCATTCCCTTTTTGACATTGTAGTTCAAAGAGGATTCCCAAAGAAGAGTTTCCTCCATTTGGAACTGTAGGATGGACCAAATCATGAGGAAAACTTTGACAAGATTGGTTCCAATCCTCGTTTGACATTTTGTCCCAAGGGGATTCCCAAAGAAGAGTTTCTCCATTTGGAACTTTAGAATGAACCAAATCATAAGGAAAACTTTGAAAAGATTGGTTCCGATCCTCGTTTGACATTTTGGTCCAAAGAGGATTCCCAAATAAGAGTTTCCTCCATTTGGATCTTTAGGATGGACCAAATCATGAGGACAAGTTTGACCTTCGATATTTTGGTCCAAAGAGGATTCCCAAAGAATAGTTTCCTCCATTCGGAACTTAAGGATGGGCCAAATCATGGAGACATATTTGACAAGATTGGTTTTTATCCATGTTTGATATTTTTGTCCAAAGGGGATTCCCAAAGTAGAGTTTCCTTCACTTGGAACTTAGGATGGACCAAATTATTAGGTCAACTTTGACAAGATTTGTTCTGATCCTTTTTTGTCATTCTGGTCCAAAGAGGATTCCTAAAGAAGAGTTTCCTCCATTTTGAACATTAGGATGGACCAAATCATTAGGACAAGTTTGACAAGTTTTGTTTCGATCCTTGTTTGACATTTTGGTCCAAGGAGGATTCACAAAGAAAAGTTTTCTCTATTTCGAACTTTAGGATTGACCAAATCATAAGGAATACTTTGGTTCAAAGAGTATTACCAAAATAGAGTTTCCTCCATTTGGAGCTTTAGGATGAACCAAATCATGAAGACAAGTTTGGCGTTCGACATTTAGGTCCAAAGAGGATTTCCAAAGTAGAGTTTACTCCATTCGGAACTTTAGAATTGACCAAATCATGAGGACAACTTTGACAAGATTGGTTTTGATGCACGTGTTATATTTTAGTCCAAAGAGGATTCCAAAAGAAGAGTTTCCTTCATTGGGAACTTTAGGATGGACCAAATCATGAGGACAACTTTGACAAGATTGGTTTTGATGCACGTGTTATATTTTAGTCCAAAGAGGATTCCAAAAGAAGAGTTTCCTTCATTGGGAACTTTAGGATGGACCAAATCATGAGGACAACTTTGACAAGATTGGTTCTAATCCTTGTTTGACATTTTGTTCCAAAGAGGATTCCCAAAGAAGATTTTCCCCCATGTGGATCTTTAAGATGGACCAAATTATGAGGACAACTTTGATAAGATTGGTTCCTAGCTTTGTTTTACATTTTAGTCATTAGAGTATTCCCAAAGAAGAGTTTCCTCCATTTGGAACTTTAGGATGGACCAAACCAGAAGGAAAACTTTGACAACATTCGTTCCGATTCGTGTTTGGCATTTTGGTACAAAGAGGATTCGTAAAGAAGAGTTTCCTCCATTTGGAACTTTAGGATTGAAAAAAAATTAGGAGAACTTTGAAAAGATTGGTTCCAATCCTCGTTTGACATTTTTGTCCAAAGAGGATTCCCAAACAAGAGTTTCCATTGGAACTTTAGGATGGACCAAATGATTCGGACAAGTTTGACAAAATTGGTTCCGATCCTCGTTTGAAATTTTGGTCCAAAGAGGATTCCCAAAGAAGAGTTTTCTCCATTTGGATCTGTTGGATTGACCAAATCATGAGGACAACTTTGACGTTTGACATTTTAGTCTAAAGAGAATTCCCAAATAAGAGTTTCCTCCATTTGGAACTTTAGGATGGACCAAATCGTCAGGGCAAAATCATTAGGACAAGTTTGACAAGATTGGTTCAGATCCTGGTTTGACATTTTTTAGCAATGTGGATTCCCCAAGAAGAGTTTCCTGCATTTGGATCTTTAGGATAGGTCAAATCATGAGGACAACTTTGACAAGATTGGTTCCGATCCTCGTTTTACATTTTGGTCCAAAGAAGATTCCCAATGGAGAGTTTCCTCCATTTGGAAGTTTAGGATGGACCAAATCATTAGGACAAGTTTAAAAATATTGGTTCTGATCCTTGTTTTACATTTTGGTCCAAAGAGGATTCCCAAAGATGAGTTTCCTCCATTTGGAACAGTAGGATGGACCAAATCATGAGGAAAACTTTGACAAGATTGGTTCCGATCCCCGTTTGACATTTTGGTCCAAAGAGGTTTCCCGAAGAAGAGTTTTCTCTATTTGGATCTGTAGGATTGACCAAATTATGAGGAAAACTTTGACAAAATTGGTTCCGATCCTCGTTTGATATTTTGGTCCAAAGAGGATTCCCAAAGAAGAGTTTCCTCCATTTGGATCTTTAGGATGGACCAATTCATGAGGACAAGTTTGACCTTCGACATTTTAGTCCAAAGAGGTTTCCGAAAGAATGGTTTAACTTTGACAGGATTGGTTCTGATCCAGGTTTGATATTTTTGTCCAAAAAGGATTCCCAAAGAAGAGTTTCCTTCACTTGAAACTTAAGACGGACCAAATCATGAGGACAACTTTGACAAGATTTGTTTCGATCCTTTTTTTGCATTTTGGTCCAAAAAGGATTCCCAAAGAAGATTTTTCTCCATTTGGAATTTTAGGATGGACCAAATCATTAGGAAAAGTTTGAAAAGATTGGTTCCGATTCTCGTTTGACATTTTGGTCCAAAGAGGATTTTCAAAGAAGAGTTTTCTCTATTTGGAACTTTTGGATGGACCAAATCATGAGGACAACAACTTGGAAAAGATTGGTTACGATCCTTGTTTGACATTTTTGTCCATAGGGGATTACCAAAATAGAGTTTCCTCCATTTGGAGCTTTAGGATGGACTAAATCATGAGGACAAGTTTGACGTTCGAGATTTTGGTCCAAAGAGGATTCCCAAAGGAGTGTTTCCTCCATTCGGAACTTTTGGATTGACCAAATCATGAGGACAACTTCGACAAGATTGGTTCTTATCCACGTGTTATATTTTAGTCCAAAGAGGATTCCCCAAGAAAAGTTTCCTTCATTTGGAACTTTAGGTTGGACCAAATCATGAGGACAACTTTGACAAGATTGGTTCCGATCCTTGTTTGACATTTTGGTCCAAAGAGGATTCCCAATGAAGATTTTCCTCCATATGGATCTTTAGGATGGAAAAAATTATGAGGACAACTTTGACAAGATTGGTTCCGATCTTCGTTTTACATTTTAGTCCAAAGAAGATTCCCAAAGAAGAGTTTTCTCCATTTGGAACTTTAGGATGGACAAAATCAAAAGGAAAGCTTTGACAACATTTGTTCCGATCCTTGTTTGGTATTTTGGTTCAAAGAGGATTCGTAAAGAACAGTTTCCTCCATTTGGAACTTTTGGTATGACCAAATCATTAGGACGACTTTGAAAAGATTGGTTCCAATCCTCGTTTGATGTTTTTTCCAAAGAGGATTCCCAAAGAAGAGTTTCCTCCATTTGGATTTTTAGGATTGACGAAATGATTCAGACAAGTTTGACAAGATTGGTTCCGATTCTCGTTTGAAATTTTGGTCCAAAGAGGATTCCTTAAGAAGAGTTTTCTCCATTTGGATCTTTAGGATGGACCAAATCATGAGGACAACTTTGACGTTCGACATTTTGGTCTAAAGAGGATTACTGATATGAATCATCCCAGCCCTAAATGTCAAAGAATTGACAATATTGAAGTCCAAGGTTTCAATCAAGAAAAGATCAAGAATCCGAAGACTAAACGAGTGAAGATTGACTTTCTTGGGCATTTGCAAGGATATTGGGTTACATACTTGACTAATGAAGAAAATGAGTTTAAAAAACTACTAAACTCATGGGATATTTTTTCAAAGAGCTCCAAAGAAAATCGCGCATGAAAACATTCAAACGAGTGAAAATGACATCAAAAACGGCAACTGACACTTGTAGTTTTGTCTATTTTCATCCAATTTCGAATTTTAGTATTTTATTTGAGTTTTATTACTTTAGTTTTATTTATTATTATTATTATTGATGTAATAGGGAAGATTTGACTTTGTTTCCTTAGTTTTGCAAACTTGGAGACCAAGTTTAAAAGATTAGGAAAACTTTCCTAATTTAAATTAGGAAAGTCTAGTTTTTACCTTTTTATTATTAGGTCTTCATTTCCCTTCATATTTTCGACCAAGCTAGGGTTTATTAGGCTATTTAAAGCCTCTTTTGTAAGCTTTACAATCAGAATATCAATGAATGAAAATCCTTTTGTTTTGGTTTAAGCTTTTGCTTTGAAAAACCTCTTTGTAATTCATGTTCTTGAATTGCGTGTTTAGAGTCATTCAAGTCCAATTGATCATTGTTCTTGTGGAGTGCCTCGACCTTAATTAAAGAAACCTATTCTTGAATTAGGGGATTGATCGATTAGGTCATCATCTTCCCAACCTCGCCTAAAGGTTGATTCAAATTGTTAAGGGTTTTCAAGCTTTTCCGTTCAAGGGTCCATCATCCGGTTCTTGAATCCGTCAACGCTTGAGGGTTCGTATCATTTGGTAACACTTGTTTGCTTGCTAAAATTGATCTCAACTCTGAATATACACCTTTTAAATTGCATTCTAATGATAAAAAATTGTTTTGTGCTACAAGAGTTAGATCATTTCATGAAATTATGGATAGTATGGATTTAACATCTTATATGCATTTCACGAACATATTAGAAATATTTGAGTTTGACAATGGTTTACTTGTTTTGATTGATTTGTTACCTTCACCATGTGATCATCTTGTGAGTATTGTTGAGTATGAGAAAATTTACGAGGTTGACTATGGTCCATATATTATATTAGACTTGTTCCCACTATCCACCAACCATATTGTCTGTTTTGTGGTCTTTGATAAGCTCGAATGTTTTGCTGATTTAAAGGGAAGGAAACCAACAATATTTGACCCGGGAGGTGTTAACTTGAAAGGAGAAAGAAGGGTAATGTTATAGATTCAAGGACGAATCCTTTTCAAGAGGGAGGGGATGATATGAATCATGGAACGTCACAAAAAGCCCAAGGACAAATCACAACATTAAAGTTCAAGAGAAGCATTGACATCCATTTACAGGCCTACATTAGCAAAGTCAAGCAAGTTTCGAAGATCTGATCATGGAGGCTATGGAAGAGGATGTGATTAACTTCAATCTATGGCAAATACATTTGGAGGAAGAGTATTGAAGACTTGTTCAATCGGAATTGAAGAGAAGAGCTAATTAGGAAAGTTGCATCACTTTTGCAAACTTTCCTTATTTGGACCACTTTCCATATTTGTTCCCAAAGTTTCCATATTTGTTCCCAAAATGGTTCCAACGAATTTATGATGTATTTAGACATGTTTTAGGTCTTTTATATTCATTTTATATGTTTGGAAAGGATTAGGAAAGATATTATTCTCTAGAAAAGATTTTCCACAAAATCTGCCAATTTCACATAAGGCAAGTTTTGGGCAGATTTTGTGCTCCTTGTAATCCGAATTTGCTAGCTTGTTTTTAGGGTTTCTTTTCCTATTTAAAGGCCTTATTTGTAACCCTAAAGACGAAGAATTAATATGATAGAAAATAGCTTTGATTTGCTTATTGCTTGGTTGATTTTACCTTGCATTTTGTAGCCTTGTTCTAGGTTGCATGTTTTAGAAACATTCAAGCATGAATTGATCTATTGTGTTTGTGGATTGTTTCAATCTTGAAATAAGAACAAGAATGATATGAAACCCTAGGAAATTGAAATAGAAACCCTTTGAAAACACAAAGAACCCCTAGATGCAAATCCTAAAACCCCGATGAACAATAAGGTAAAACCCTTGGAACACAAGAAGAGAAAGATTATTCCAATGATCTATGATCTTGAAATAAGAGAACTTGTTCTTATTTCAAGATTGAAACAATCCAAAAACACAATAGATCAATTCATGCTTGAATGTTTCTAAAACATGCAACCTAGAACAAGGCTACAAAATGCAAGGTAAAATCAACCAAGCAATAAGCAAATCAAAGCTATTTTCTATCATATTAATTCTTCGTCTTTAGGGTTACAAATAAGGCCTTTAAATAGGAAAAGAAACCCTAAAAACAAGCTAGCAAATTCGGATTACAAGGAGCACAAAATCTGCCCAAAACTTGCCTTATGTGAAATTGGCAGATTTTGTGGAAAATCTTTTCTAGAGAATAATATCTTTCCTAATCCTTTCCACACATATAAAATGAATATAAAAGACCTAAAACATGTCTAAATACATCATAAATTCGTTGGAACCATTTTGGGAACAAATATGGAAACTTTGGGAACAAATATAGAAAGTGGTCCAAATAAGGAAAGTTCGCAAAAGTGATGCAACTTTCCTAATTAGCTCTTCTCTTCAATTCTGATTGAACAAGTCTTCAATACTCTTCCTCCAAATGTATTTGCCATAGATTGAAGTTCATCACGTCCTCTTCCATAGCCTCCATGATCGGATCTTCGAAGCTTGTCTTGACTTTGCTAATGTAGGCCTGTAAATGGATGTCAATGCTTCTCTTGAACTTTAATGTTGTGATTTTTCCTTGGGCGTTTTGTGACGTTCCATGATTCATATCATCCCCTCCCTCTTGAAAAGGATTCGTCCTCGAATCTATAACATTACCTACATCGGAATAAATTAAGTTAATAACATAAATAAAAGCACATAAACCACACTTACCTCGTGTATTGTGAATTGGCACCAAAGAGAGCAACAATGGTACCCTTCTTTCTCCTTTCAAGTTAACACCTCCCGGGTCAAATATTGTTGGTTTTCTTCCCTTTAAATCAGCAAAACAACCTAGCTTATCAAAGACCACAACACTAACAATATAGTTGGTGGATAATGGTAACACATCTAATAGAATATATGGACCATAGTCAATCTCGTAAATTTTCTCATACTCAACACTACTCACAAGATGATCACATGGTGAATGTAACACATTAATCAAAGCATATGAACCATAAACAAACTCAAATAGGTCTAATGTGTTGGGGTAAATTAGAAAATATGAAGACTCCATGCTCTCCCTAAATGCATCATATGTCTTATCAAAGATAATTCGTGTAGCACAAAACATATGTTTATCATTAGAATGAAATTGAAGTGGTAAAATATCATAGTTGAGATCAAATTTAGCAAACAAACAAGAACTATGCACATCATCACAAGTAAATGGATAGGCTAGCTTAACATGTTTTGCAAGTGATAAGCTGTCAAACAAGTAAAGATCATCCAAAAGAATTTTGCTAGAAAAGAATGCATGTTTATCATAAAAATATAATTGGTTTGGATGATTTCTAGTCTTAAAATCAGAATTGGAAAACAAGAAATAATCATTTAAACAAACCGATGCAATAGGATTAAAAGTAAGAAACTTCCTTTTCTGGCCTTGGATCCCGTTGGCAACATCTTTTTCCATGAAGTATGGTGGTGCCTTAAGTATTTCAGCCCCTTGAAATGCATCTACTTTGTGCTCCATTCCAATTGAAAATTGATCAATGTAATTCTGCAAATCATTAGCTAAAACACTAGAAAAGCAAAGGTTAAGTTCATAAGTTAGAAAGAAAGAATCTTTGCACACAAGTACAAAGTGGGTTTTATTTGAAAACATTATTTTCCTAGCCTCACTTTCTACAAAACTCACAATGTTCTCACCATTCCTCTCATTCATTTTTGACTCACAACTCTCTTTCTTTCCAATTTCTCTTTCATTCTTTTCAAACACTCTTTCTTTTGAACTCAAATCTCTTTCTTTTGACTCACTCATGTCACTCATTTCTTTTTGAGCACTCATCTCTCTTTCTTTTGGCTCACTTATTTCAATAATTTCTTTTTCACACTTTTCTTTTTGAAAACTCATCTCTCTTTCTTTTGGCTCACTCTCTTTTTGACAATTCTCATTCTTTTCAAACATAGAACTCTTTTGTAGCTCACAAGTTTCCTCCACAAAAACATTAGCACGAATATCCTCTTTTATCTCCTCCATGCTAGCATTGAAAACATCCTTCGATTTTAAAAGTTCTCTTTCAATCATCTTGACCTTCTCGAAAATCAAATTTGCATTTTCCTCTACCAAGCCATAGGCAGCCGCATTCTTATCCATTAATGTACCATTTTCACCCATTTGATAAGAAGAAATTGGATTGAAATATTGTTTAGTGGCATACCTTTTTGCAGCCCTTCTTTCGAGTCTTCTTTCCACCTTGTTGGCCATGTGCACCAACTCTCCTAACTCCTCAAATTGTGTTAACTCCATTTGGTAAGCAATATCTCTATTCAATCCATTTAAAAACCTAACAATAGCAGACTTCTCATCTTCCTCAACATTAGCCCTAGCCTTGAGAAACTCCATCTCCTTATAGTAATCATCCACACTTTTGCAACCTTGTATTAGGTTATCCAAGTTTTGCACAAGATGGTCTTGATGTTGTCTTGACACGAATCTCTTTCTCATATGGCACTTAAGATCATACCAAGTTTCTACTTGTTGTTTCCTCTCCCTCCTTAGTTTCACTTTCAATTGAGACCACCAAACATGAGCATTATTAGTGAAATTGGAAATAGCAAGCATTACCTTTCTTTCATCACTATAATTGTTGTAATCAAAGAAGTGCTCGGTTTCTGTCTCCCATTGCAAGTACTCCTCTTGATCCAAACTCCCATTGAAAGTATATAAGTTGAGCTTATGTGCTCCAAAGCTCCTATGCACCATCCTTTCATAATAAGCCTCTCCATTTTCCCTCCAAGTATGCTCTACATCTCGACATCCATTGCTCCTCCTTTCATCATATTTTCCATGATACATTGCTGCAAGTAAACAAGTTAGTAATGTAAAAAATAGGACCTTTCAAATCACTCCCTAAGTGTTTACACTCAAAGATGTTATTTCACTCGTGTTTGCACTCAAAACAGATTCTAGGGCCTAAATGTAACCTTGAACTAATTAGCACACTTTAGCAACTATCAAACAACTAAGATACTAATGATATTTGTAAAAAGTATCAATAAAGAAATAAGAAACAATCAGCTTGGGTGGCTAGAGAAATAAAAGGATAGATTTTTCAAATGGTGTATTTTTGTAAATAGGAAAGAATAACAAGAAAATAAGCAAGAATAAACTTTCCTTAAAGAGAAAAATTCGAGTTAAGACTTCCCTAAGTACTTTGGATCAGAAAAGAATACTTTCCTAAAGAAAAAGATGCATATATTCAAATATGGAATAGAATTGGTACTTTCCAAAAACAGTTTTGGCTATTTATGGTAAGTTCTAGCTTTTTAGGAAACAAACAATTCTAGCACAATTCCTTTGCATTTTTCAGATTCAAGATGAAAATATGATGAGTTTAAGATGAACTTTTCAAGAACAATAAGAACACTAACCACTTTTTTCAGAAACTCAAACAAATCAAGCAAGAACACTTTTTTTCTTTTTTTTTCTAAAGAATTTTCTGCACAATCCGACAGTCTGCGAAGATCTATTTTTTTCTCAATCTTCCATTTGGAACTTCAGGATAGACCAAATCAGAAGGAAAACTTTGACAACATTTGTTACGATCCTTGTTTGACATTTTGGTACAAAGAGGATTCCGAAAGAAGAGTTTCCTCCATTTGGAACTTTAGGATTGACCAAATCATTAGGACAACTTTGAAAAGATTGGTTCCAATCCTCGTTTGACATTTTTGTCCAAAGAGGATTCCCAATGAAAAGTTTCCTCCATTTGGAAATTTAGGATGGACCAAATCATTCGGACAAGTTTGACAAGATTGGTTCTGATCCTCGTTTGAAATTTTGGTTCAAAGAGGATTCTTAAAGAAGAGTTTTCTCCATTCGGATTTTTAGGATGGACTAAATCATTAGCAGAACTTTGACGTTCGAAATTTTGGTCCAAAGAGGATTCCCAAAGAAGAGTTTCCTCCATTTGGAACTTTAGGATGGACCTAATCATTTTTACAAAATCATTAGGATAAGTTTGACAAGATTGGTTCAGATATTCATTTGGCATTTTGGTCGAAAGAGGATTCCCAAACAAGAGATTCCTCTAGATGGATCTTTAGGATGGACCAAATCATAAGGATAACTTTGATAAGATTGGTTCCGATCTTCGTTTAACATTTTGGTCAGTAGAGGATTCCCAAAGATGAGTTTCTCCATTTGGAACTTTAGGATGAACCTAATCATTCGGACAAGTTTGACAAGATTGGTTCCGATCCTCGTTTGAAATTTTGGTCAATAGAGGATTCCCAAAGAAGAGTTTCTCCATTTGGAACTTTAGGATGGACCAAATCAGTGGGGCCAAATCATTAGGACAAGTTTGACAAGATTGGTTCCGATCATGGTTTGACATTTTTTACCAAAGAGGATTCCCCAAGAAGAGTTTCCTCCAGTTGGATCTCTAGGATGGACCAAATCATGAGGACAACTTTAACAAGATTGGTTCCGATCCTCGTTTTACGTTTTCGTCCAAAGAGGATTCCCAAAGGAGAGTTTCCTCCATTCGAAACTTTAATATGGACCAAATCATTAGGACAAGTTTGAAAAGATTGGTTCCGATCCCCGTTTGACGATTTGGTCCAAAGTGGATTCCCAAAGAAGAATTTCCTCCATTTGAAACTGTAGGATGGACCAAATCATGAGGAAAACTTTGACAACATTGGTTCCGATCCTCGTATGACATGTTGGCCCACGAGGTTTACCAAAGAAGAGTTTGCTCCATTTGGAACTTTAGGATGGACCAAATCATTAGGAAAACTTTGAAAAGATTGGTTCTGATCCACGTTTGATATTTCTGTCCAAAGAGGATAACCAAAGAAGAGTTTCCTTCACTTGGAACTAAGGATGGACCAAATCATGAGGACAACTTTGACAAGATTTGTTCCGATCTTTTTTTGGCATTCTTGTCCAAAGAGGATTCCCAAAGAAGAGTTTCCTCCATTTGGAGCTTTTGGATGAACCAAATCATTAGGAAAAGTTTCAAAAGATTGGTTTCGATCCTCGTTTGACATTTTTGTCCAAAGAAGAGTTCCTCCACTTGGAACTTTTGGATGGACCAAATCATTAGGACAAGTTTGACAAGTTTGGTTATGATCCTCGTTTGACATTTTGGTCCAAAGAGGATTCACAAAGAAAAGTTTCCTCCATTTGGAACTTTAAGATGTACCAAATCATTAGGAAAACTTTGAAAAGATTGGTTCCGATCCTCGTTTGAAATTTTGGTTCAATGAGGATTCCATAAATAGAGTTTCCTCCATTTGGATCTTTAGGGTATACCAAATCTACAGGACAAGTTTTACGTTCGACATTTTGGTCCAAAGATGATTCCCAAAGAAGAGTTTCCTCCATTCGGAACTTTAGGATTGACCAAATCATGAGGAAAACTTTGACAAGATTTGTTCTAATCCCCGTGTTACATTTTAGTCCAAAGAGGATTCCCAAAGAAGAGTTTCCTTCATTTGGAACTTTAGGATGGACCAAATCATGAGGACAACTTTGACTAGATTGGTTCCGATCCTTGTTTTACATTATGGTCCAAAGAGGATTCCTAAAGAAGAGTTTCCTCTAGTTGGAACTTTAGGATTGACCAAATCATTAGGACAACTTTGAAAAGATTGGTTCCAATCCTCGTTTGACATTTTTGTCCAAAGAGGATTCCCAAAGAAGAGTTTCCTCCATTTGGAACTTTAGGATGGACCAAATCATTCGGACAAGTTTGACAAGATTGGTTCCGATCCTTGTTTGAAATTTTGGTCCAAAGAGGATTCCCAAAGAAGAGTTTTCTCTATTTGGATCCTAAGGATGGACTAAATCATTAGGAGAACTTTGACGTTCAAAATTTTGGTCCAAAGAGGATTTCCATCGAAGAGTTTCCTCCATTTGAAACTTTAGGATGGACCTAATCATTAGGACAAAATCATTAGGATAAGTTTGACAACATTGGTTCAGATATTCGTTTGACATTTTGGTCCAAAAAGGATTCCCAAAGAAGAGTTTCCTCCATATGGATCTTTAGGATGTACCAAATCATGAGGACAACTTTGATAAGATTGGTTCTGATCTTCGTTACGCATTTTGGTCCAAAGAGATTTCCCAAAGACAAGTTTCCTCCATTTGGAACTTTTGGATTGACCAAATCAGAAAGAAAACTTTGACAACATTTGTTCCGATCCATGATTGGTATTTTGGTACAAAGAGGATCCCTAAAGTAGAGTTTCCTGCATTTGGAACTTTATAATTGACCAAATCATTAGAAAAACATTGAAAAGATTGGTTCCAATCCTCGTTTGAAATTTTTGTCCAAAAAGGACTCCCAAAGAAGAGTTTCCTCCATATGTAGTTTTAGGATGGACTAAATCATTACGGCAAAATCATTAGGACAAGTTTGACAAGATTGGTTCCGATCCCTGTTTGACATTTTTGACCAAAGAGGATTCCCCATGAAGAGTTTCCTCCATTTGAATCTTTAGGATGGACCAAATCATGAGGAAAACTTTGACAAGATTGGATCCGATCCTCGTTTAACATTTTGGTCCAAAGTGGATTCCCAAAGGAGTGTTTTCTCCATTTGGAATGTGAGGATGGACAAAATCATAAGGACAAGTTTGAAAAGATTGGTTCCGATCCCCGTTTGACATTTTGGTCCAAAGTGGATTCCCAAAGAAGAGTTTCCTCCATTTGGAACTCTGGGATGGACCAAATCATGAGGACAATTTTGACAAGATTGGTTGCGATCCTAGTTTGACATTGGAACTTTAGGATGGACCAAATCATGAGGACAACTTTGACAAGATTGGTTCCGATCCTCGTTTTACATTTTAGTCCAAAGAGGATTCCCAAAGGAGAGTTTCCTCCATTTGGAACGTTTGGATGGACCAAATCTTTAGGACAAGTTTGAAAAGATTGATTCCGATCTCCGTTTGACATTTTGGTCCAAAGAGGTTTCCCAAAGAAGAATTTCCCCCATTTGGATCTGTAGGATGGACCAAATCATGAGGAAAACTTTGACAAGATTGGTTCTGATCCTCGTTTGACATTTTGGACCAAGAGGATTCCCAAAGAAGAGTTTTCTCCATTTGGAACTTTAGGATGGACCAAATCATGCGGACAATTTTGACAAGATTTTTTGCGATCCTAGTTTGACATTGGAACTTTACACTGGCCCAATTTTAGAGAAAACAGTAAACATGGAATGCGCATTCTAGATTATGATTTAAGCTTCCAAAAGAGATTAAAACCATAGGACATTTACAATTTTTTAAACAAAATCCCTTTCGAGGCTCAAAAGACATAAAGTATGAAATATGATAAAATATTTACAAGCATTTCCAAGAATGCTAAACCAAAAGAGTTTATGTTCCTGTCCACCCATCAGCTTGGCATGTCATATAGCGCCACCTCCTCTACCAAGTCCCTTGGGATGAGATTTACCAGAAAAATTGTAAGAGTAGCAACATTAGCATAAAAATGCTAGTGAGAGTAAAATGAAAGCAAGTAATCCTATGAACCAAATTCCATACTGAAAATTATGTCCAAAGGCATAATTTGATCTTTACTACCCATTCCACACTTCAAATTTCAACACAATCATACAAATCTATTATAATTTCCCATACATAGACTTTAAATCCCGTAAAGTAATGAAATAGAGACTTAAAGTACAAGTACTAACATCTACTAAGTCTTTCTAACAGTTCTAATAAATATAAATAATAGTATCTCCAACATTCTTTGTTACCATACAAGTTTCATCGTAACGTGTTACCGTATGGATCAACATCAACATGCTACCACGTACGGTCTTCCCATATCACAAATCATCCTAACGTGTTACTGTATGGATCAACATCAACATACTACCACGTACGATCTTACCATATAACAAATCATCGTAACATGTTACCGTATGGATCAACATCAACATACTACCACGTACGGTTTTACCATATCATAAGTTATCATAACATGTTACCGTATGGATCAACATCAACATACTACCACGTATGGTCTTACCATATAACAAATCATCGTAACGTGTTACCGTCTGGATCAACATCAACATACTACCACGTACGGTCTTACCATATAACAAATCATCGTAACGTGTTACAGTATGGAGCAACATCAACATACTACCACGTACGGTCTTACCATATAACAAATCATCGTAACGTGTTACCGTCTGGATCAACATCAACATACTACCACGTACGGTCTTACCATATAACAAATCATCGTAACGTGTTACAGTATGGAGCAACATCAACATACTACCACGTACGGTCTTACCATATAACAAATTATCGTAACGTGTTACCGTATGGATCAACATCAACATACTACCACGTACGGTCTTACCATATAACAAATCATAAAGTTTCCTAGTAAGTTTGATTACTTAAATGAGATTCTACTAAGATACTAAAGAACATAAACTACTTGAATTACACGAGTTAACAATCAAGTGTAACTTCTAAGCCACTTTGACTCCCAAGATTGGTTCCGATCCTGAGGACAACTTTGACAAGATTGGTTCCGATCCTCGTTTTACATTTGGTCCCAAGAGGATTCACAAAGGAGAGTTTCCTCCATTTGGAACGTTAGGATGGACCAAATCATTAGGACAAGTTTGAAAAGATTGATTCCGATCCCCGTTTGACATTTTGGTCCAAAGAGGTTTCCCAAAGAAGAGTTTCCTCTATTTGGATCTGTAGGATGGACAAAATCATGAGGAAAACTTTGACAAGATTGGTTCCGATCGTCGTTTGACATTTTGGCCCAAGAGGATTCCCAAAAAAGAGTTTTCTCCATTTGGATCCTAAGGATGGACTAAATCATTGGGAGAACTTTGACGTTCGAAATTTTGGTCCAAAGAGGATTCCCACAGAAGAGTTTCCTCCATTTGGAACTTTAGGATGGACCTAATCATTAGGACAAAATCATTAGGATAGGTTTGACAACATCGGTTTCGATATTCGTTTTGACATTTTTGTCGAAACAAGATTACCAAAGAAGAGTTTCCTCCATATGGATCTTTAGGATGGACCAAATCATGAGGACAACTTTGATATGATTGGTTCCGATCTTCGTTTCACATTTTGGTCCAAAGAGGAATCCCAAAGAAGAGTTTCTTCCATTCGGAACTTTATGATTGACCAAATCATTAGAACAACTTTGAAAAGATTGGTTCCAATCCTCGTTTGACATTTTTGTCCAAAAAGGATTCCCAAAGAAGAGTTTCCTCCATATGGAGTTTTAGGATGGACTAAATCATTATGGCAAAATCATTAGGACAAGTTTGACAAGATTGGTTCCGATCCCTATTTGACATTTTTGACCAAAAAGGATTCCCCATGAAGAGTTTCCTCCATTTAAATATTTAAATGGACCAAATCATGAGGACAACTTTGACAAGATTGGTTCCGATCCTCGTTTTACATTTTGGTCCAAAGATGATTCCCAAATGAGAGTTTTCTCCATTTGGAACGTTACGATGAACCAAATCATTATGACAAGTTTGAAAAGATTGGTTCCGATCCCCGTTTGACATTTTGGTCCAAATAGGTTTCCAAAAGAAGAGTTTTCTCCATTTGGATCTGTAGGATGGACCGAATCATGTGTAAAACTTTGACAAGATTGGTTTCGATCCTCTTTTGACATTTTGGCCCAAGAGGATTCCCAAAGAAGAGTTTTATCCATTTGGATCCTAAGGATGGACTAAATCATTAGGAGAACATTGACGTTCAAAATTTTGGTCCAGAGAGGATTCCCAAAGAAGAGTTTCCTTCATTTGAAACTTTAGGATGGACCTAATCATTAGGACAAAATCATTAGGATAAATTTGACAACCTTGGTTCCGATATTCGTTTGACATTTCGGTCCAAAAAGGATTCCCAAAGAAGAGTTTCCTCCATATCGATCTTTAGGATGGACCAAATCATGAGGAAAACTTTGATAAGATTGGTTCCGATCTTCGTTTCACATTTTAGTCAAAAGAGGATTCCCAAAAAAACGTTTCCTCCATTTGGAACTTTAGGATGGACAAAATAGAAGGAAAACTTTGACAACATTTATTCCGATCCTTGATTGCTATTTTGGTACAAAGAGGATCCCTAAAGAAGAGTTTCCAGCATTTGGAACTTTATGATTGACCAAATTATTAGAACAACTTTGAAAAGATTGGTTCCAATCCTCGTTTGACATTTTTGTCTAGAAAGGATTCCCAAAGAAAAGTTTTCTCCATATGGAGTTTTAGGATGGACTAAATCATTCGGACAAAATCATTAGGACAAGTTTGACAAGATTGGTTCCGATCCCTGTTTGACATTTTTGACCAAAGAGGATTCCCCATGAAGAGTTTCCTCCATTTGAATCTTTAGGATGGACCAAATCATGAGGAAAACTTTGATAAGATTGGTTCCGATCCTCGTTTTACATTGTGGTCCAAAGAGGATTCCCAAAGGAGAGTTTCCACCATTTGGAACGTTAGGATGGACCAAATCATTAGGACAAGTTTGAAAAGATTGGTTCTGATCCCCGTTTGACATTTTGGTCCAAAGAGGTCTCCCAAAGAAGAGTTTCCTCTATTTGGATCTGTAGGATGGACCAAATCATGAGAAAAACTTTGACAAGATTGGTTCCGATCCTCGTTTGACATTTTGGCCCAAGAGGATTCCCAAAGATGAGTTTCCTCCAATTGGAACTTTGGGATGGACCAAATCATTAGGAAAACTTTGAAAAGATTGGTTCCGATCCTCGTTTGACATTTGGGTCCAAAGAGGATTCCCAAAGAAGAGTTTCCTCCATTTGGATCTTTTGGATGGACCAAATCATGATGACAACTTTGATATGACTGGTTCCGATCCTCGTTTGAAATTTTGGTCCAAAGAGGATTTCTGAAGAAGAGTTACCTCCATTTGGAACTTTAGGATGGACCAAATCATGAGGACAATTTTGATAAGATTTGTTGCGATCCTAGTTTGACATTGGAACTTTAGGATGGACCAAATCATAAGGACAACTTTGACAAGATTGGTCCCGATCCTCGTTTGACATTTAGGTCCAAAGAGGAATCCCAAAGAAGAGTTTTCTCCTTTGGGAACTTTAGGATGGACCAAATGAGAAGGACAACTTTTTCAAGATTGGTTAACATCCTCGTTTGACATTTTGGTCCAAATGGAGGAAACTCTTCTTCGGGAATCGTCTTTGGAACTTATTGAACGTCAAAGTTGTCCTAATGATTTGTTCCATCCTAAAGTTCTAAATGGAGGAAACTCTTTTTTGGGAATCCTCTTTGGACAAAAATGTCAAACCAGGAAAGGAACCAATGTTGTCAAAGTTGGCCTCAAAGAATCCTCTTTGGACCAAAATGTCAAACGAGGATCGAAACCAATCTTTTCAAACTTGTCCAAATGATTTGGTCCATCCTAAAGTTCCAAATGGAGGAAACGATCTTTGGGAATCCTTTTTGTACCAAAATGTCAAACGAGGATCGGAACAAAACATGTCAAAGTTGTCCTAATGATTTGGTCCATCCTAAAGATCCAATTTGAGGAAACTCTTATTTGGGAATATTCTTTGGACCAAAATTTCAAACGTGAATCGGAACCAATCTTGTAAAAATTGTCCTTAGGATTTGGTCCATCCTAAAGTTCCAAATGGAGGAAATTCTGCATTGGAAATCCTCATTAGACCAATATGTGAAACGAGGATCAGAATCAAACATTTCAAACTTGTCCTAATAATTTGGTCAATCCTAAAGTTCCAAATTGAGGAAACTCTTCTTTGGAAATCCTCTTTGGACCAAAATGTCGAACGTCAAAGTTGTCCTCATGATTTGGTCCATCCTAAATTCCAAATGGAGGAAACTCTTCTTTCCGAATCCTCTTTGGACAAAAATGTCGAATGTCAAAGTTGTTCTAATTATTTGGTCCATCCTAAAGTTTCAAATGGAGGAAACTCTTCTTTGGAAATCCTCTTTGGACCAAAATGTCGAACATCAAAGTTGTCCTCATGATTTGGTCCATCCTAAATTCCAAATGGAGGAAACTCTTCTTTGCGAATACTCTTTGGACCAAAATGTCAAACGTCAATGTTGTTCTAATAATTTGGTTCATCCTAAAGTTTCAAATGGAGGAAACTCTTCTTTGGGAATCCTCTTTGAACCAAAATGTCAAACAAGGATCGGAACCAATCTTTTCAAACTTGTCCTCGTGATTTGGTCCGTTCTAAAGTTCCAAATCGAGGAAACGATCTTTGGGAATCCTCTTTGGACCAAAATGTCAAACAAGGATCGGAACAAATCTTGCAAAGTTGTCCTTATGACTTGGTCCATCCTAAAGTTTCAAATGGAGGAAACTCTTCTTCGCAAATCCTCTTTGGACCAAAATGTCGAACATCAAAGTTGTCCTCATGATTTGGTCCATCCTAAATATCCAAATGGTGGAAACTCTTCTTTGGGAACCCTCTTTGGACCAAAATCTTAAACGAGGATCAGAACCAATCTTTTCAAACTTGTCCTCATGATTTGGTCTATCCTAAAGTTCCAAATGGAGGAAACTCTTCTTTTAGAATCTTCTTTGGACCAAAATATCGAACTTCAAAGTTGTCCTCATGATTTGGTCGATTCTAAAGATCCAAATGGAGGAAACTTTTCTTTGGGAATCTTATTTGGACCAAGGTGTCAAACGAGGATCGGAACCAATCTTGTTAAAGTTGTCCTCATGATTTGGTCCATCCTAAAGTTCCAAATGGAAGAAACTTTTCATTTGAAATCCTCTGGTACAAAAACTCCCTGGAATTGCTTTTAAAACCCTTAAACTTAATTAAGGACCCCAAAATAAAAAACCTTTGAACCCACATATGCCATTCGAAACAACCCAAGGTGTAAGTATGGGAAAAATGATACCTTGATGATCAAATATTAAGAAACAAGAATGACTTCTTACCCCATGATTCGAAACACTCCACAAACAACTTGATCAAGGTTGCTTGAATGCTCCTAAGCATGCAATCTAAGGCAAGACTATATAGTTGAGAGAGATGGCTCCCAGCCAAGACGAGCACAATCGGCTAGTTTTCTTTAATTCATCAAATCTGCTTATTAATTGAATAATAAAGCCTTTAAATAGGCAAAACAAGTTTCCTACTCCTAATATGATTCTAATTTCGAAAATATGAGATAAATAATAGATAAGGATGACTTCATCATGACATCACCATGATGAGTCATCAAAAATAAAAACTACTACTCCTAGAAATTTAAAAATCCTAAAATTAAAGCCCTACACTACTTGGAACTTCCATTTCTATATAAAGTCTTCAATCCTTGGTGTTGAGCTTCTTTTGAATGTAAATTTGATCAAATCCACAAATGATATGAAACCCTAGAAAATTGAAATAGAAACCCTGTGAAACCCAAAGAACCCCTAGATGCAAATCCTAAAACCCCAATAAACAATAAGGCAAAACCCTTGGAAATCAAGAAGAAGAAGATTATTCCAATGATCTAATACCTTGAAATAAGAGAAGTTGTTCTAATTTCAAGATCGAAACAATCCAAAAACACAATAGATAAAGTTATGCTTGAATGTTTCTAAAACATGCAACCTAGAACAAGGCTACAAAATGCAAGGTAAAATCAACCAAGCAATAATAAAAACAAAGCTATTTTATATCATATTAATTCTGAGTATTTAGGGTTACAAATGTGGCTTTAAATAGCCAAAGAAACCCTAAAAACAACAAGGAAATTCGGATTACAAGGAGGCACAAAATCTGCCAAATCTTTCCTTAACTGCACTTGGTGCATTTTAGGAAAGTTTTGCCCTAGAAGATATTATATCATTCCTAAACTATTCTAAGCATTAAAACTGATAAATAAAGGCCTAAAACATGTCCAAATACATTGTAAATTCGTGGACATCATATATGGCAAGTTCGGGAACAAAAATGGAAATTGGTCCAAATAAGGAAAGTTTGCAAAAGTGATGCAACTTTCCTAATTAGCTCTCTTCTTCATTTCTGATTGAACAAGTCTTCAATACTCCTCTTCAAAATGCATTTTCCATTGATTCATGTGCATCAAGTCTTCTTTGGTAGCCTCCATGCTCGGATCTTCAAAGTTTGTCTTGACTTTGCTAATGTATGCTTGTAAATGGATGTTTTATGCTTGTCTTGAACTTTGATCTTGAGATTGATCCTTGAGATATTTGTGACGTTCCATGATTCATATCACTAAATTTCCAAATGGAGGAAACTCTTCATTGGAAATCCTCTTTGGACTAAAATTTCAAACGGAGATCGCAACCAAGCTTGTCAAAGTTGTCCTCATGATTTGGCTCATCCTAAAAATCTAACGGGAGGAAACTCTTCTTTGGAAATCCTCTTTGGACCAAAATGTCAAATAAAGATCCGAACCAATCTTTCAAACTTGTTCTCATGATTTGGTCCATGCTAAAGATCCAAATGGAGGAAACACTTCTTTGGGAATACACTTTGAACCAAAATGTCAAACAAAGATCGGAACCAATCTTTTCAAAGTTGTCCTAATGATTTGGTCCATCGTAAAGTTCCAAATTTAGGAAACGATCTTTGGGAATCCTCTTTGGACCAAAATGTCAAACAAAGATCGGAACCAATCTTTTCAAACTTGTCCTCATGATTTGGTCCATCCTAAAGTTCCAAATGGAGGAAACTCTTCTTTGCGAATCTTCTTTCCTACAAAATGTCAAACGTCAAAGTTGTCCTAATAATTTTGTCCATCCTAAAGTTCCAAATGGAGGAAACTCTTCTTTGGGAGTTCTCTTTGGAACATATTGAACGTCAAAGTTGTCCTAGTGATTTGGTCCATCCTAAAGTTCCAAATGGAGGAAACTCTTTTTTGGGAATCCTCTTTCGACCAAAATGTCAAACCAGGATAAGAACCAATCTTGTCAAAGGTAGCCTCAAAGAATCCTCTTTGGACCAAAATGTCAAACGAGAATCGGAACCAATCTTTTAAAACTTGTCCTCATGATTTGGTCCGTCCTAAATTCCAAATTGAGGAAACACTTCTTTGGGAATCATCTTTGGACCAAAATGTCATACCAGGATCGGAACCAATCTTTTCAAACTTGTCCTAATGATTTGGTCCATCCTAAAGTTCCAAATGGAGGAAACGATCTTTCGGAATCCTCTTTGGAGCAAAATGTCAAACGAGAATCGGAACAAATCTTGTCAAAGTTTTCCTCATGATTTGGTCCATCCTAAAGATCCAAAAGGAGGAAACTCTTCTTTTGGAATCCTCTTTGGACCAAAATGTCAAACGAGAATCGGAACCAAACTTTTCAAAACTGTCCTCAGGATTTGGTCCATCCTAAAGTTTCAAATGGAGGAAACTCTGCTTTGGGAATACTCTTTTGACCAAAATGTCAAACAAGGATCGGAACCAAACATTTCAAACTTGTCCTAATGATTTGGTCCATCCTAAAGTTCCAAATGGAGGAAACTCTTCTTTGGAAATCCTCTTTGGACAAAAATGTCAAACGAGAATCGGAACCAAACTTTTCAAAATTGTCCTCTGGATTTAGTCCATCCTAAAGTTCAAAATGGACAAAACTCTGCTTTGGAAATCATCTTTGGACCAAAATGTCAAACGAGGATCGGAACCAAACATTTCAAACTTGTCCTAATGATTTGGTCCATACTAAAGTTCCAAATGGAGGAAACTCTTCATTGGAAATACTCTTTGGACCAAAATGTCGAACGTCAAAAGTTGTCCTAATGATTTCGTCCATCCTAAAGTTCCAAATGGAGGAAACTCTTCTTTGGGAATTCTCTTTGGACCAAAATGTCGAACGTCAAAGTTGTCCAAATGATTTGGTCCATCCTAAAGTTTGTAATGGAGGAAACTTTTCTTTGGGAATCCTTTTTGGACCAAAATGTCAAACGAGGATCGGAAACAATATTTTCAAACTTGTCCAAATAATTTGGTCCATCCTAAAGTTCCAAATGGAGGAAACTTTTCTCTGGGAATCCTCTTTGTACCAATATGTCAAACGAGGATCGGAACCAATCTTGTCAAAGTTGTCCTAATAATTTTGTCCATTATAAAGTTCCAAATGGAGGAAACTCTTCTTTTGGAATCCTTTTTGGACCAAAATGTCATACGAGGATCGGAACAAATCTTGTCAAAGTTGTTCTAATTATTAGGTCCAATGAGGATTCACAAAGAAGAGTTTCCTCTATTTTGATCTTTAAGTTCGAAACAAACTTATCAAAGTTGGACCAAATCAATAGGACAACTTTGACGTTCAACATTTTGGACCAAATCGTCAAACGAATAAACTCTTCTTTGGGAATTCTCTTTGGATTAAAATGTTAAACGAGGATCGCAACCAATGTTATCAAAGTTGTCCTCAGGATTTGTTCCATCCTAAAGATCCAAATGGAGGAAATTCTTAAGTGGGAATCCTCTTTGTACCAAAATGTCAAACGACGACCAGAACCAAACATTTCAAACTTGTCCTAATGATTTGGTCCATCCTCAAGTTCCAAATGGAGGAAACTCTTCTTTAGAAATCCTCTTTGGGCAAAAATGTCGAACGTCAAAGTTGTCCTAATGATTCAGTCCATCCTAAAGTTCCAAATTAAGGAAACTCTTCTTTGCGATTCTCTTTGGACCAAAATGTAGAATGTCAAAGTTTTCCTAATGAATTGGTCCATCCTAAAGTTCCAAATGGTGGAAACTCTGCTTCGTGAATACTCTTTGGACCAAACTGTCATACGAAGATCGGAGCCAATCTTTTCAACCTTGTCCTACTGATTTGGTCTATCCTAAAGTATCAAATGGAGGAAACTCTTCTTTGGGAATTATTTTTGGACTAAAATGTCAAACGAGGATCGGAACCAATCTTTTCAAAGTTGTCCTAATGATTTGGTCCATCCTAAAGTTTCAAATGGAGGAAACTCTTCTTTGGGAATCCTGTTTGAACCAAAATGTCCAAAAAGGATTCCCAAAGAAAAGTTTCCTCCATTACAAACTTTAGGATGGACCAAATCATTTGGACAACTTTGACGTTCGACATTTTGGTCCAAAGAGAATTCCCAAAGAAGAGTTTCCTCCATTTGGAACTTTAGGATGGACGAAATCATTAGGACAACTTTTGACGTTCGACATTTTGGTCCAAAGAGTATTTCCAATGAAGAGTTTCCTCCATTTGGAACTTTAGTATGGACCAAATCATTAGGACAAGTTTGAAAAGATTGGTTCCGATCCTCATTTGACATTTTGGTCTAAAGAGGATTCCCAAAGAAGAGTTTTCTCCATTTGGAACTTTAGGATGGACCAAATCATGAGGAAAAACATGAAAAGATTGGTTTTTCAGACATGCTTTTCAATTACAAACAAGTTTTTGGATTGGTTCGATCCTTATTCGACATTTTGGTCCAAAGAGGATTCCCAAAGATGTGTTTCCTTCATTTGGATCTTTAGGATGGGCCAAATCATGAGGACAACTTTGATGTCCGACATTTTGGTCCAAAGAGGATTTCCAAAGAAGAGTTTCCTCCATATGGAACTTTAGGATGGTACAAATCATAAGGACAAATTTAAGAAGCTTGGTTATGATCCTCGTTTGATATTTTGGTCCAAAGAGATTCGCAAAGAATAATTTCCTCCATTTGGAACTTTAGGATGGAACAAATCATGAGGACAAATTTGACTTTCGACATTTTGGTCCAAAGAGTATTCCCAAAGAAGAGTTTCCTGCATTTGGATCTTGAGGATGGACCAAATCATGAGGACAACTTCAACAAGATTGATTCCGATCCTTGTTTGTCATTTTGTTCCAAAGAGGATTCCAAAGAAGAGTTTCCTCCGTTTTGATCTTTGGAATGGACCAAATCATGAGGAAAAATTTGACAAGATTAGTTTCGATCCTCGTTCGACATTTCTAAAGAGGATTCCCAAAAAAGAGTTTCCTCCATTTGGAACATTAGGATTGACAAAATCATGAGGAAAACTTTGACAAAATTTGTTTCGGTCCTCGTTTGACATTGGAACTTTAGGATAGACAAAATCATGAGGACAACTATGACAAGATTGCTTCCGATCCTCGTTTGACATTTTGCTCCCAAGAGGATTTCCAAAGAATAGTTTCCTCCATTTCGAACTTTAGGATGGACCAAATTATGAGGACAAGTTTGACAAGATTGGTTCTGATCCTCGTTTGATATTTTGGTCCAAAGAGAATTCCCAAATAATAGTTTCCTCCATTTGGAACTTTAGGATGGACCAAATCATAAGGACAACTTTGACAAAATTGGTTCCGATTCTCGTTTGACATTTTGGCCAATTGAGGATTTCAAAAGAAGAGTTTCCTCCATTTGGATCTTTAGAATGGACCAAATCATAAGGACAACATTCGACATTTTGGTCGAAATAGGATTCCAAAAGAAGAGTTTCCTCCATTTGGAATTGTTAGGACTGACCAAATCATGAGGACAACTTTGACGTTCGACATTTTGGTCCAACGAGAAATCACAAAGAAAAGTTTCCTCCCGTTGGACCTTTTGGATGGACCAAATCAACAGGACCAGTTTGAAAAGATCGATTCTGATCCTCGTTTGACATTTTGGTCTAAATTGGATTCCCAAAAAAGAGTTTCCTCCATTTTGAACTTTAGAATGGACCAAATCATGAGGACAACATTGACAAGATTGGTTCCGATCCGCGTTCGATAATTTGGTCTAAAGAGGATTCCCAAAGAAGAGTTTCCTCCATTTGGAACTTTAGGATGGACCAAATCATGAAGACAAGTTTGACAAGCTTGGTTCCGATCCTCGTTAGACATTTTGCTCCAAAGAAGGTTCCCAAAGAACAGTTTCCTCCATTTGGAACTTTAGGATGGGCCGCATCATTAGGACCAGTTTGAAAATATTGGTTCTGATCCTCGTTTGACATTTTGGTCCAAAGCGGATTCCTAAAAAAGAGTTTGCTCCATTTGGAACTTTAGGATGGTCCAAATCATGAGGACAACTTTGACAAGCTTTGTTCCGATCCTCGTTTGACATTTTGGTCCAAAGAGGATTCCCAAAGAAAAGTTTCCTCTGTTTGGATCTTTAGGATGGACCAAATAACAACTAAGTTTCCTCCTATTTGGAACTTTAGGATGGACCAAATCATGAAGACAAGTTTGACAAGCTTGGTTCCGTTCCTCGTTTGACATTTTTGTCCAAAGAGGATTCCCAAAGAAGAGTTTCCTCCATTTGGAGCTTATGGATTGACCACATCATTAGGACAAGTTTTAAAAGATTGGTTCCAATCCTCATTTGACATTTCAATCCAAAGAGGATTCGCAAAGAAGAGTTTCCTCCATTTGGATATTTAGGATGGACCAAATCATGAGGTCATGTTTGACGTTCAATATTTTGGTCCAAAGAAGAGTTTCCTCCATTTGGAACTTTACGATGGACCAAATCATTAGGACAAGTTTGAAAATATTGGTTTCGATCCTCGTTTTACATTTTGGTCGAAAGAGGATTCCCAAAGAAGAGTTTCATCCATTTGGAACTTTAGGATGGATGAAATCATTAGGATAACTTTGGCGTTCGACATTTTTCTCCAAAGAGGATTCGCAACGAAGAGTTTCCTCCATTTGGAACTTAAGGATTGACCAAATCATAAGGACAAGTTTGAAAAGATTGGTTCCGATCCTTGTTTGACCATTTGGTCCAAAGAGTATTTCCAAAAAAGAGTTTCCTCCATTTGGAACTTTAGGATGGACGAAATCATGTGGACAATTTTGAAAAGATTAATTTTTGAAACATGCTTTTCAATTACAAACAAGTTTTTGGATTGGTTAGATCCTTGTTCGACATTTTGGTCCAAAGAGGATTCCCAAAGAAGAGTTTCCTCTCGTTGGATCTTTAGGATGGACCAAATCATTAGATCATGTTTTAAAAGATTGGTTACGATCCTCGTTAGACATTTTGATCCAAATAGGATATGCAAAGAAGAGTTTCCTCCATTTGGATCTTCAGGATGGACCAAATCATGAGGACAACTTTGACCAAATTGGTTCTAATCCTTGTTTGACATTTTGGTCCAAAGATGATTCCCAATGAAGAGTTTCCTCCATTTGAAACTTTAGGATGGACCAAATCATTAGGACAAGTTTAAAAAGATTAGTTCCAATCATCGTTTGACATTTTGGTCCAAAGAGGATTCCCAAAGAAGAGTTTCCTACATTTGGATCTTTTGGATGGACCAAATCATGAGGACAACTTTGACGTTCGATATTTTGGTCCAAAAAAGATTCACAAAGAAGAGCTTCCTCCGTTTGGATTTTTAGGGTGGACCAAATAAAGAGGACCAGTTTGACAAGATGGGTTCCGATCCTCGTTTGACATTTTGATCCAAAGAGGATTCTCAAAGAAGAGTTTCCTTCATTTGGAACTTTTGGATGACCAAATCATAAGGACAACTTTGACCAGATTTGTTCGGATTCTCGTTTGCATTTTGGTCCAAAGAGGATTCCTGATGAGAATCATGGAAGCTCTATCATCTTACCACAAGGCCCAATCACAAGATCAAAGGCAAGGAAGCTTCAGTCAAACCTCAATCTACATGTCCAATCATTAGTGCATTCGGCCAAGGATTATTTTGCAAATACAGATTCTTTCAAGGACTATTTTGCAAATACAGATTCTTCCAAGGACTATTTTGCAAATATAGATTCTTCCAAGGGCTTTTTTACAAGAAAGAGAGTTCATATTGAAGATACATTCAATGTGTTCAAGATAGAAGTCCAAGTTGAAGATGCATTTATTGCACGCTTGGTTCCCTTAATGACAACTCAAGTTGCATTAAATGCAACACAAGATATCAATGCAAGTCTAGACTTCTTCAAGACAACTTAAGGCTTCATTAAAGACTTACATAATCATATGTGATCAAGGATTTTCAGTTACAAAGGCTTCCGATTCAGAATTGTAACTCTTGTATTTTCAATTACACTTTATTTTCAATAGGCTAGTTAATTGTCTTTATTTCAAACATTGCTATGGCCAGCTGTCTTTTGGCCTTTTTTATTCTATTTTATCAGTTTATTTTCATGGCTTTTAAAGGCTATAAAGCCATGAGACATGCTTGTAAGAAATCAGAATTATTGAAGTTAAAAAAACAAATTTAATTGAGAACTTTTTCTTTGAATTGTTGTGAGCTGAGCTTAACTTTTTATCTTGTCATTTGATATGAAACCCTAGAAAATTGAAATAGAAACCCTTTGAAAGACAAAGAACCCCTAGATGCAAATCCTAAAACCCCAATGAACAATAAGGTAAAACCCTTGGAAACCAAGAAGAAGAAGATTATTCCAATGATCTAATACCTTAAAATAAGAGAACTTGTTCTTATTTTAAGATCGAAACAATCCATAAACACAATAGATCAAGTTATGCTTGAATGTTTCTAAAACATGCAACCTAGAACAAGGCTACAAAATACAAGGTAAAATCAACCAAGCAATAAGCAAAACAAAGCTATTTTCTATCATATTAATTCTGAGTATTTAGGGTTACAAATGAGGCCTTTAAATAGGCAAAGAAACCCGAAAAATTACAAGGCAATTCAGAATAAAGAAGAGAATAAAATCTGCCCAAAAACTTGCCTTATATGGATTTGGCAGATTTTGGGGAAAATCTTTCCTAGAGAATAATATCTTTCCTAATTTCTTCCAAGCTAATAAACTGAATGTAAATGGCCTAAAACATGTCTAAATACATCATAAATTTGTTGGAACCATATATGAAAAGTTTGGGAACAAATATGGAAAGTTTGGGAACAAATATGGAAACTGGTCCAAATAAGGAAAGTTTGCAAAAGTGATGCAACTTTCCAAATTAGCTCTCATCTTCATTTCTGGTTGAACAAGTCTTCAATAATCTTCATCCAAATACATTTGCCATAGTAAAGTTCATCATGTCCTCTTCCATAGCCTCCATGCTCGTATCTTCAAAGCCTGTCTTGACTTTGCTCATGTAGGCTTGTAATGGATGTTTTATGCTTGTCTTGAACTTTGATCTTGAGATTGATCCTTGAGCTATTTGTGACGTTCCATGATTCATATTATCATTCCTTGTGTTTAGGGTGGCAATAGAATCGAGCCATTAGGATTGATCATTCTAATTTGGTGGATTGATGCAAATCTAGAACAAGAAATCCAATTCTTGTCTTTAGATATTTGATCATAAGGATAATCTGTTTCTAGCCTTTTTCGTTGGGTTGTGTCAAATGTCATATGTGGGTTCTTTGGTCTTGAACTTTTAGGGTCCCTAGTTAAGTTTAAGGGTTATAAGAGCTTTTCAAAAGGGTTTTCGTATCATTTAGTATCAGAGCATAGGTTGCTCTTGTGGCCTACTCTAGAATTGATTCTATCTTACTTTTTTGCATTGTTTTTCAATTCTTTACATTTTGTTCATCCATTTCGTTTCTGCCTTTTCATTCATTTTGATTCACCTTTTGAATCAGATTTCATCTCCATCTTAAAGATCACGTTTAGATCTTGAAAATTAAAAAAAAAAAAAGAAAAAAAAAAGAAGGAAAGAAGAGTGAATTTGCATCCGAGGGCACCAAATATGTTAATCTTGTGTTCATCTTGCAAATTCTTGAAATTTAATAGTTTGATCCATATAAATTCGTGTAGATCTAATGTAATTGTGTTTATATATCAGTTACCATTCAAATATATCAGTTTAACATTCATTTTCATGTATTTAAAGCACAAAAAACGGCTATAGTTCACAATTGTCAAAACTGTCTAATTTTGTAACTGTTGCATTTAATGCTTCTGTTTCCTATTCAAATGCTATGCTAACATCAGAATTTGGTTTTTCTTCCTGAATAAAAAAGTTTTATCTAACCATTATCTTTGTATGTTCAGAAGAGCACGTTGTCAAAATCATAAAGAAAACAGTTCAAATCTGGAATTTCATTTTTGTGCGCAGGTTTATCCTATTTTCCGGGAACTTCAATTCTGTGAGTTAGTGTTTTTCAATTCTGAATGAATTTTTGTATTTGACCTTTTGTATACTCTTTATTATCATCTTAATAAGCTAAATATAGACTACCAATTTAAAATTCATTGTCGAACTCCACGAATTTTGAATTTTGTCTACAACTTTTTCTTGAGTTCTTTGCTTTCAAAAATCTGCTTTCCTTTTCCAATCTAATTTTTGCCTATCCAATCTGTTTTTCTTGTTTTATTTTTGTTTCTTTTCATTATTTTAGATTGTTTAAATACTGATTGCTTGAGTTTTAGTACTTTAAACACAAGTTTCTTCGTTTTGACCATAGCTTATCCACGATCCTAAATTGACATGATGGTTACCTTAATAGGCACACCTTTATAAAGGATGGAAGGAAGACTACTTTGGTACCTTTGTCTTCAAGAGAGGTTTTCATTGATAAATGTAAACTTGAACAAAGGAGGCTTGAGTTTCAGATAAAAGAAAAAGAATTGAAAGAAAAAGAATTGAGTGAAGAAATGAGTGAGAGAGAAAAGACAGCTTTGAGTGGAAAAAGCAAAAGGGAAAACAATTAGAGAAAAGAAAAGGAAAAAAAGAAACAAAGAGAGAAAAGTGAGTTTATTTGCTACTAAGAATGAAGTGAGGTATGCTTTGTTTTCAAAACAAAACTTCCTTGTACTTTTATACAAAGGAACTTGTTTTATGACTAACACACCTAACTCTACTTTGCCTAGTTTCTTTATGTCTCTTTTGCAGGAATTTGAGGATATGTTTCCCGAGGAGATGCCTAGTGGATTGCCACCAATAAGAGGCATTGAACATCAAGTGGATTTCATTCCCTGGGCAACCATACCTAATAGGCCAGCATATAGGGCCAACCCAACCGAGACAAAGGAAATCCAAAAGCAAGTGGAGGAGTTGCTTGTAAAGGGTTATGTGAGGGAAAGTTTGAGCCCATGCTCGGTTCAAGTGATTTTGGTTCCAAAGAAGGATGGAACTTGTAGGATGTGTGTGGATTGTAGAGCCATCAACAAAATAACAGTGAAGTATCATCATCCTATTCCTAGTCTAGATGGTATTGTTAGGAATGGTGTCCTAGAACTTGTAATTATTTAATAATAATAATTTATTAAGAATAAATTAAATAAATAAACATAAGTTCTTTATATTTTCTAGATTGATTCAATTAATGATATTAGGAATATATGGAAATATATAAATATCAAACATTCAAATAGTAAAACCCTAAGTCACTCTTATGAAATCACGACTTAGTATGTGAGTCATACGAGAGGATTAAAGTCGAGATTTGTAACTTAAAAGTGTCTACAGTAAATGGATAACGTTTGGGAACCTTATCCTGATAACACTGTTGATAGCTTCGCATTTTATTTATAGACAAATGATCTAATCCTGATCATTCATGTGGGAGACATGAAATGGAAGTATCATATGCAATGTTGATTGTATAAGACAGGACCACGATGTTCGATCAAATTTCTCATTAGTAGAAATTATCGAATATCAAACTAAGTTTATCAATCGTGATAGATCTCAATCCTGAGTGGAATGCGGACTCCTATTTGTGGAGTTATGTTCTTTGATTCACATAGTTGAGAGCGATCTGTAAGAACACTCAATACACTCTGTTTTGGGAACATGACTAGATAAGTAGGGGAACTCATTTTTACGAGATGGAATTCATAACTTTCCTATAAATTAACGGTATCGGTGCGATACCTAAACATTTTAGGAACTTTAGGAAACTCCCTTGATGTATTGATTCGAGACATGAACAAGTGACGTCACGACTTCTATTGATCACAGAAGTATCTTATCTCTAGTTCGACTAAAGATAAAGTTCATTGGAGAATCAACGGGAACACAAGGATAAAGCGGTAATTACAGGGGCAAAACGGTAAATTTATCCACCTGTAATTATGAGGGTTCCACGTGAAGGATATATCACAGATATAAATAAAAGATAAACTAAATGGACATAACTCATCTATAGTGAGGGGAGTTCAGCTATGAATCTATAGTGGAATTATTCATAGTTAGATAATAAGTAATTAATCGATTATGTGTTAATCACTTAATTGACTAATTATTAAGCCCATGATCTATAGGTCCATCGGGTCCCTATGCTAGCCCAAATATCGTAGTCGCGAAATCAAGTAGAAGAAATGGAAATTTTAAGTAAAGTGAATTACTTAAAATAGGCAATATTAATTGTTTAAATATTAAGTATATTTAAACGGTAATTAATATAAACATTATTAATTGTTTAAATAATGAGTTTATTTAAACATGAAATTAATAATGAAATATTATTAATTATTTAAATATTGAGTATATTTAAATGGTAATTAATAATTTGAAATTAATTAACAATTATTAATTGTTTAAATAATAAATTTTATTTGAACGGAATTAATAATTAAAATTAATTAATTAATAATAAAATGTTATCAATAAAATTATTAATTAAATAATGAGTTTATTTAATGGAAATTAATAATTAAAATATTTATTATTAATTATTTAAATAATGAAAATTATTTAAATGGAAATTAATAATTAAATATAATTTGATAATATTTAGTCGGGAGAAAATATTAATATTATTAATTGTTTAAATAAAATATTTTATTTAAATGGTAATTAATAAATAAATTAATTAAGTTGGACTTATTAATTTAAGAGATAGTTTCAAGCCCAATTGGATTAATGAACCCAATTGAAATTGGCCAAAAATAATTAATTAAATAAATTAGAATTATTTATTAATTATTAAGCCAATTTTCGGCCATGACATGTATTTTAGGAAGAGATAATTGTTTGAATTATATCCTAAAATAATTACATAGATTTATTTACCCAAGATAAATAAAAATAAAGAAAATAAAATAATCTCCTATTTATCTATGGCATTTTCAAAATTGCAAGATAAAGGAAAGAGATAATCTTTTTTCTTTTTGTATTTATCTCTATAGATTAATCCTAATGTGATTAGGATTCCTATTTTCCTATAAATAGGAGGGTTGGGTCATTCATAAATCACACAATTCAATTCCATAGAAAGTTGGAACTCTCTCTTCCGCCTCTCCCCCCTAATTGCCGATTTTCCCACTATCATTGGGAAGAAAAATATTTTTCTTCTTCCCAATTTCTTCTTAAGTTCGATCCCACAATCGGGTTTCGTTTGATCGATCGGGATATAGCATAGAAGATTCGGTGTTGTTGAGGAATTGATGCTGTAAAGAAACCTCCAACCGATTCTCCATTAATTACTCAATGAAAGTAAACCGGTTTTAATTTTCGAAAATAAAGCATGAATCTACATGTTCTTCGTGTTTATATCACAATTTGTATTATGTTAATAAATCCGTTATTAAATGTTAATAAGTTTGCTAAATAAAATTCCGCTATTTTAGTAAATCATCCCTTCAATTGGTATCAAAGCTAATTTTAATTATCATGCAAAATTGTGAATTTTCGAAAATTTTGGTGGGTTGCATAAAAAAAGTTTTATGTATGTTTATATAAATTGTGTTATATAAATTGTGGAGGTTTGCTTATTGACTGTTTAGGTATTCTTGTGGCACTTAGGTTTTTTAAATTTTAGTAGAAAATTTGTAAACCTAATTTTAGGGTATAGGAAAAATTTGTAATTTTCCCATACCAAAGAGGAGCAAAATCGGCTACACCAAAGGGAAGGAAGAAAAGAAATTTTTATTTTCTCCATCAACAATGATGTCCACGCCCAAGGAGAGAGAAAAGGTAAAAATTTGGTAAGATATTTTATCATAATTATCTTGTTATCTCAATTTAAAAATTTAAATATTTAAGATAAGGATTAAATTTTTAAAGATTATCCCTATCTTAAATTATAAATTTAGAAATTGATGTAAGATTACATGGAAAATATTTCTTTATTTTTCCATATAATTAAAAGATAATTATTTTAAAACAAGTATTTATGGAAATATTAAGTAGATAATATTTGCCCCATAAATACCCATGCCCACGCCTACACCATGGAGGAGAGAGAAAGTTGAAGCCTCAAGTTCTACAATGGAAAATTTAATGTGACGACCCGTCACTTTTAAATAAATTAAAATCAGAGAAAACAGCGGAAGTCTTTTAATTTACGAAAAATTGGCGTGGTTTTGTTTGAAAATTGGCATGCCGAAAACCTGTTTACATCCTAATTTTCACATCTAATAAAATCTCATGGACTTTAAGTCCAAATCAGGAGTTCAAATGTTTCATCACATAAAAACCACATCAAAAGCTCTTATGAGCTATATACAACATCAAAGTGTTTGAAAATTCATAAAGTATTAACATATACTTTACAAAACCAACAAGTCCATCTCGAGGCCAGCATCCCTCGATCACGCAGCACCACCTCCTTCTCCTCGACCTCTAGCCAAGGCATTACCTGAAATTGGTTGTAATATCATGAGCTAACAAACTAAGCCCAGTGAGAATAAATAGCATAAAAAGTAAAGATAGACCTCAAACTCGCATTCTGATTTGTGTCCAATAAACCGACACAATCCTTCCTAGAATTCTCTAAAGTCTAGGTTATTCTAAGTCATAGTTTCCAATTGATGAAACTAATTAGCACACTTAGGCTAATTGTTCATCCTTTAACTTGTTATAACATAAAGTAAGAAAAGTAAATGACTTTGCATAAAATATAACATCTCGACTCTCTTTCTCATCTATCATATGCATAAAAGTAATGAGTACATCCATAGGATACGCATTTGCCATGTATGCATGTAATGAAGGTAATGTGGATTTTTACAAACTATCCACCCTTATCCTTATGCATGAAGGTAATGTGGGAATCCACTCATCCACCATTCAACCTTATGCATGATGAAGGTAATGTGGGAATCCACTCATCCATCATTCACCTTATGCATGAAGGTAACGTGGGAATCCACTCATCCACCGTTCCTTTCATTCTTTTCATTCTTTTCTTTTTCTCTTTTCAATGATGCGAGATGTTGTAGTATAATAAATAATGGTGCAAAATGTTATGCATATGCTTGCATATGCTTGTACAATTAAATAAAGTAAAGTAAATGATAAAGTAATTAAGATACACATAAGGTAAATGGGCATAAGTAAAGACATAAAGTAAATGACAAAAAGTAAAATAACCGAGAAACTCGAATGAACGATATGACGATCGAACTCCGACATTAGTAATAAGATTAGAATCATAATTTAAACGATTAACCTATGTCCTCCTGGATTCTATACTTCCAAATAACCCGAGGTTCTATTAACCGTTTTAAATTACAAGTTGGATCATTTTGACTTCAAAATAATCCAACCTTAGTTTCATAACGAAACTAAGTTAGAATCTTCTAAGATTCAAAGTCTTTCTCGAAAATTTCTAAGTTCTCACTTAAAGGATTAACTCTTAATCCTAAGGGCACTAACTCACAACCCTCTAATCTTAGGTTCGGATTCTAATCTTAGTTTCAAACTCTCAAACCATCACACTAGTTTGCTTTCCATATTTAATTTAAATGCTAACTATTCTCACCTTATTAATAAGATGATTTAGCTCCTAAGTTCGAAGGAGCGATCAACCACGAAGTTCAAAAACACCTACAAACGAATTACATCGTAACAATCAATAACGAAACCAACTATCATTCAAACAATTACTAAACATACAAAGCAACGAAAACCCAATAAAACCCACAAAGAGGCCCACGGCCCTATCATCAAAAACGAGTCTCGGGTTTGGTTTTTCGGCTTTTTGGCAATTCAAAATACGTTTTGAGTTGGTTTTAATCAAATTCGATAATCCCGATTTCAATGGGTATCGATGAATAGTGTTTTTGAACATTAATCCCTTTCCCGAATTGAATTTAAATAAACATTCATTCATTAATTTCTAACCCATTTTCAATCCCAAAAGGGTAAATTTCAAACGGAAAGGGTTTCGACTGAAACTCGGTTTTAGGGTTATGAAATAGTTTCCAAAAACACATAAAACTACTCCCGAATTGACAAACACCGAGTTTCACGGCAAGAAATCGAAAGAACACAAAAGCTTGAATCAATTTCCATGGAAGTTCAATGAGAATTCAAAATCTAGGGCTTACCTTAGAGAGTTGGAAACGTTCCAAGAGTGGAATGGGTAGAAAGGTCTCGGCGAGAGCTTTCCAACGCATCCGAAATCACGCAAAACGGCCAAGAAACGAGCCGGGCGACCGTTTCTTCCTCTTCTCTTTTCTTCCCTTTGTTGCTCGGGTTTGGAGAAGAAAATGGTGATGTTTTGGTCAAAATGAGTCAATGACTCATTTAAAGAAGATGACAAATAGTAAATAGATATTTAGGAAGTTGGAAATTACGATTTTGCCCTTTTTAAGACTTTTGGCTTAAAACGAATCCCGAACATCTCAAACTAACCCAATGGTGATTAATAATTATTAATTGGCCCGTTAATAATTATTAACACCATTAAAACGTAATTAAATAAATAAAGCCATTAAAAGGAATTAAAATGAAATAAATTGCAAATTTCTAATTTAATAATAAATAAATGAACTTAATTACTTGAATTAAAATAAAATAAATAAATAAATAAATAAAATTTTATCACAAAAATAACGGGACGTTACAGTCAACCCTCCTAAAAAGGCTTTTCGTCCCCGAAAAGTAAACTCACTAAGTGAAAAGCTGAGGATACTTTGCCCGCATATCATCCTCACGCTCCCACGTAGCTTCTTCAGACACTTGGTTCCTCCAAAGAACCTTAACCAAGCGAATCGTTTTGTTTCTCAACACCTTTTGCTCGAATGCTAAAATCTCAACTGGTGTCTCCTCATAAGACATACTAGCATCCAAAACTATCGGCTCGTGATCAATCACGTGGGAAGGATCTGCCATGTACTTCCGAAGCATAGATACATGGAAAACATTATGAACTGCCGATAAAGAAGGTGGTAAAGCCAATCGGTAAGCCACTGCTCCTACTCGATCGAGTATCTCAAATGGGCCAATAAATCTAGGGCTCACTTACCCTTCTTCCCAAATCTCATAACACCTTTCATAGGTGCTACCTTCAAAAACACGTGGTCCCCCACCTGAAAACTCAAGTGGACTACGTCGTTTATCCGCATAACTCTTCTGGTCGACTCGGGCAACCCTCATCCTCTCTCTCGATCAAGTCAATAGACCGACTAGTCAATCGTAACAACTCAGGCCCCAAAAGCCTTCTCTCCCCAACCTCATCCCAAGTGAGTGGAGATCGACACTTTCTACCATAAAGTGCCTCAAATGGTGCCATCTCAATAGTAGCCTTGATAGCTGTTATTATAAGCAAACTCTACCAAGTACAACCGAGAATCCCAACTACCTCCAAAATCAAGAACACAAGCCCTCAACATATCCTCCAGGAATCTGGTTAACTCTCTCGGTCGACCATCATGCCGGGGGGTGAAAAGTCGTGCTAAAATCCAAGCTTGTACCCATGGCTGAATGCAAACTCGCCAAAACTTCGAGACAAAACGAGTGTCCCGACTCGATACTATCCTCACAGGCACACCATGTAATCTAACAATCTCCCGTAAATACAACTGTGCCCAAGTCTCAACTGGGTAGGTGATCCTCTCAGGTATAAAGTGCGCGGTCTTCGTCAAACGGTCTACAATCACCCAAATGGTATCATAACCCTTGGGCGTCCTCGGCAAACCACTGATAAAGTCCATGGAAATCTCCTCCCATTTCCATTCTGGCACACTCAGAGGGTTAAGTAAACCCGATGGACTCTTCCTCAAAGCTTTGACTTGCTGACAAGTCAAACATCTACTAACAAAGTCCGCTATCTCAAACTTCATCCCAGGCCACCAATAATGCTCTCTCAGGTCCCCTGTACATCTTCGTACTACCTGGATGTATAGAGAAGATAGAACCGTGAGCCTCCTCCAACAGTTCCCTCCTAAAAGTCGATCCTAAAGGCACACATAGCCTCTTACGATACATCGAGCACTGTCTGTAGAGAAGGTAAAATGACTAGGAACATCGACTCGGCCTCTCTAAAACCGGCCCGCAAATGAACCTCTCCCCTCTGGGCATCAATCATCCTCTGCCTCAAAGTAGGCCCCACTGTCAAACTAGCCAGACTCACAGTGACCTCGGCAGTAAGCAATGCTATCTCAGCTCGTTCCATATCCCACCTCAGTCTCAAAGGTAAGGCTGACAAAGCTGATGAATGAGAAGATTTTCTACTGAGCGCGTCAGCCACTACATTGGCTCTCCCAGGATGATACTGAATGTCACAGTCATAATCCTTAACAAGCTCTAACCATCTCCGCTGCCTCATATTCAATTCCTTCTGAGTGAAGAAATATTTGAGACTCTTATGGTCAGTAAATATCATAATCTTCTCACCGTACAAATAATGCCTCCAGATCTTCAATGCATGCACAACAGCTGCCAACTCTAAATCATGAGTCGGATATTTCTTCTCATGCTCCTTCAACTGACGAGAAGCATAAGCTATAACTTTACCATGCTGCATCAACACACATCCCAGACCTCTGTGGGAAGCATCTGTATACACAGTCAAACCACCAGTACTATCAGGTGACACTAGAATCGGTGCTGTCACAAGCCTCCTCTTGAGCTCCTCAAAGCTCCTCTCACAATCCTCAGACCATATAAAATCAACCCCCTTCCGGGTCAAACGTGTCAAGGCTGAAGCAATCTTGGAGAAATCTTGCACAAACCGTCTATAATAGCCTGCAAGTCCCAGAAAACTGCGAATATCAGCCACACTCGTCGGTCTAGGCCAGTTAGTAACTGCCTCAATCTTAGAGGGATCAACAGATACTCCTCTACTCGATACTACGTGGCCTAAAAATGCCACTTCCCTCAGCCAAAACTCACACTTGGAGAACTTGGCATACAGTCTCTGATCTCGTAGTATCGTCAAAACCTCTCGAAGATGTATAGCATGCAACTCCTCCTGTCTTGGAATAAACCAAGATATCATCGATAAAAACAATCACAAAAGAGTCAATGAACCTCCTAAACACCGTGTGCATAAGGTCCATAAAAGGCTGCAGGAGCGTTAGTCAAGCCAAAGGACATAACTACAAACTCATAATGTCCATAACGCGCGTCCGAATGCCGTCTTGGGAATATCCTCATCCCGAATCCTCAATCGATGATAGCCAGGATCTCAAATCTATCTTGAAAAGATAGTGGCTCCCCTCAACCGATCAAACAAGTCATCTATCCTGGGCAAAGGATACTTGTTCTTCACCGTAACACCTGGTTCAACTCTCTATAATCAATACACAATCGCATAGAACCGTCTTTCTTCTTCACAAACAACAGGGGCTCCCCACGGCGAAACACTTGGGCGTATAAACCCCAAGTCTAAAAGTCCTCGAATCGACTCGGAGCTCTTTCAACTCAGCAGGTGCCATACGATAGGGTGCTTTGGACAATGGAGCCGTCCCAGGAGCAACCTCAATCTGAAAATCAAACTGTCTCACCGGTGGCAAACCGGGCAACTCATCAGGGAAAACATCAATGAAATCCCTCACTATAGGCACTGAACTCAAACTCGCCTCTGGTATAGAAGTGTCAACCACACTAGCTATGTAGCCCAAGGCTCCATCACTTAGAAGCATACTAGCTTCTAACATCGATATCAAAATGGGTACTGATCTACTACTAGTCCCACGAAAACGTACACTAGTCCCACATGGACTCATAAAATCAACCACTCTCTCTGTACAATCAATAGTGGCACGATTAGCTGATAGCCAATCCATACCCAAAATCACATCGAAATCAGACATAGGCATGATAATCAAAGTAGCATGCAAACAACAACCCATAAAACACAAATCATCCGTACTAATCATACTATCAGCAATAATAAACTTCCCCACCTGGGGTCGAAACACGCATCTCAAACCCTAACGCGTGCGAGACTCAAGCATAGCCGACTCAACAAAAGCAGAAGAAATAAAAGAGTGGCTAGCTCCAGAATCAAATAAAACAAAGGCTGAATGGCCTAAAACAGTCAGAGTACCAGTAACTACAGTACCTGCAGCCTCTGCCTCCTCTCTAGTAGCATAAACTCGGGCCTGATACTGAGCAGGTGGAGGCGGTAACTGATGTGGCGGTGGAGGAAATCTCGGTGGTGGTGGAGGTAAAATCTGTGGCGGCTGAACAACAGGTGGAAGTCTGAACTGCTGTGCCTGACCACCCTGACCTCTACCTCTAAACTGTCCTCTGCCCCGGTCCTGACCTCTGCCTCGGTCATGACCCCTACCTCTAACTGGAGGAGCATACAAAGCAGGTGGTGCCTGATAAGGTCTCTGCTGCATACCCTGACCTGGGTAACCATACTGTGGTGGATGAGCCTGATAAGTCCTACAGGACCTAGATAGGTGACCCTCCTGACCACAAGTAAAACACCTAGGTGGGAGGGAAGCCTGCCCTCTGTGCTCTCGGCGTCCAAACTGAATCCCACCCCTAGTCTGCTGCTGCGCCGTCTGTCTCTTTGTGGCGGTGGTACTCGACCAGCACGGTCATCCTCCACCTTCCTCTTATGAGAGGAAGTCTCTCCGATAGTGGCTAGTTTGCCCTTCCTTTCTTCAGATGCCAAATCCAAAGAAAGGGCAAACTCTAAAGCCTCGCTCATAGGTAGTCGGACGCAGGGTGCGTAAAAAACCCCTAATCTCGGCTCTCGGCCCTACTAAAAATCTCCTCATCTTGCTCTCGGGATCAGCAATCGTCCAGGAGCAAATCTAGACGATCGGTCAAACTCTCGCTCATACTCGGCCACCGAGCTATCACCCTGTTTCAGGGTCACAAATTCCACCTCCAATCTATCTCTCAAATCAGCAAAATAGTATTTCTCATAAAATTTCTCACGAAATACCTTCCAGGTAACCTCCATAGTCAAAGAAAGTGACCTATGGAGACCTCTCCACCAATATAGAGCATCATCAACCAAAGAATACGTACCACAATGGACCTTCAGATGCTCCGGGCACCTGATAAACTCAAAAGCCCTCTCAACTCTATCAATCCAGAGCTCAGCAAAAGATGGGTCCAAAGACCTACCATTAAACTCACCAGGTGCGTGTCTACTATACTCTCTCAAAAACCTAGCAGCCTCGGTAGATCCAACCTGATCAACCTGCTACATCACCTGGTCTAGGTGGTGGTACAACAGGCAATCTGGTCTACCAAGCATCTCGCAATAAACCCGGATAATCCTCCTCGAAATATAAACTCCTCGCCCCTGAACAGGTGGCGGTACAACAGGAATCACTGGCGGAGGTACTATAGGAATCACAGGTGGAGGTGTAGGGCTCCGAGCTCTGCCCCTACCTCTACCTCTCACTCCAACTCGTCTAGCCCCCCTTCTAGGAGGCATACTGAAATAAAGTCAATAAAACAAGATAAGTCACTTGTAAAAGAGAATTCACCACTCGTTTACCAAATCGAAATGAAATGCGAGTTTAAAGATAAGGTCTAGGAATACCTGGTGCTGCTGATCTCAGATGATGACTTTCGAGAATGGACTTAAAACAAAACATGAAATACAAACATGCATCGCATGTAGTCTCCGAACCCGTCGGCTCGATACCAATCGTGACGACCCGTCACTTTTAAATAAATTAAAATCGAGGAAAACATGGAAGTCTTTTAATTTACGAAAAATTGGCGTGGTTTTGTTTGAAAATTGGCATGCCGAAAACCTGTTTACATCCTAATTTTCACATCTAATAAAATCTCATGGACTTTAAGTCCAAATCAGGAGTTCAAATGTTTCATCACATAAAAACCACATCAAAAGCTCTTATGAGCTATATACAACATCAAAGTGTTTGAAAATTCATAAAGTATTAACATATACTTTACAAAACCAACAAGTCCATCTCGAGGCCAGCATCCCTCGATCACGCAAGACCACCTCCTTCTCCTCGACCTCTAGCCAAGGCATTACCTGGAAATTGGTTGTAATATCATGAGCTAACAAACTAAGCCCAGTGAGAATAAATAGCATAAAAAGTAAAGATAGACCTCAAACTCGCATTTTGATTTGTGTCCAATAAACCGACACAATCCTTCCTAGAATTCTCTAAAGTCTAGGTTATTCTAAGTCATAGTTTCCAATTGATGAAACTAATTAGCACACTTAGGCTAATTGTTCATCCTTTAACTTGTTATAACATAAAGTAAGAAAAGTAAATGACTTTGCATAAAATATAACATCTCGACTCTCTTTCTCATCTATCATATGCATAAAAGTAATGAGTACATCCATAGGATACGCATTTGCCATGTATGCATGTAATGAAGGTAATGTGGATTTTTACAAACTATCCACCCTTATCCTTATGCATGAAGGTAATGTGGGAATCCACTCATCCACCATTCAACCTTATGCATGATGAAGGTAATGTGGGAATCCACTCATCCATCATTCACCTTATGCATGAAGGTAACGTGGGAATCCACTCATCCACCGTTCCTTTCATTCTTTTCATTCTTTTCTTTTTCTCTTTTCAATGATGCGAGATGTTGTAGTATAATAAATAATGGTGCAAAATGTTATGCATATGCTTGCATATGCTTGTACAATTAAATAAAGTAAAGTAAATGATAAAGTAATTAAGATACACATAAGGTAAATGGGCATAAGTAAAGACATAAAGTAAATGACAAAAAGTAAAATAACCGAGAAACTCGAATGAACGATATGACGATCGAACTCCGACATTAGTAATAAGATTAGAATCATAATTTAAACGATTAACCTATGTCCTCCTGGATTCTATACTTCCAAATAACCCGAGGTTCTATTAACCGTTTTAAATTACAAGTTGGATCATTTTGACTTCAAAATAATCCAACCTTAGTTTCATAACGAAACTAAGTTAGAATCTTCTAAGATTCAAAGTCTTTCTCGAAAATTTCTAAGTTCTCACTTAAAGGATTAACTCTTAATCCTAAGGGCACTAACTCACAACCCTCTAATCTTAGGTTCGGATTCTAATCTTAGTTTCAAACTCTCAAACCATCACACTAGTTTGCTTTCCATATTTAATTTAAATGCTAACTATTCTCACCTTATTAATAAGATGATTTAGCTCCTAAGTTCGAAGGAGCGATCAACCACGAAGTTCAAAAACACCTACAAACGAATTACATCGTAACAATCAATAACGAAACCAACTATCATTCAAACAATTACTAAACATACAAAGCAACGAAAACCCAATAAAACCCACAAAGAGGCCCACGGCCCTATCATCAAAAACGAGTCTCGGGTTTGGTTTTTCGCTTTTTGGCAATTCAAAATACGTTTTGAGTTGGTTTTAATCAAATTCGATAATCCCGATTTCAATGGGTATCGATGAATAGTGTTTTTGAACATTAATCCCTTTCCCGAATTGAATTTAAATAAACATTCATTCATTAATTTCTAACCCATTTTCAATCCCAAAAGGGTAAATTTCAAACGGAAAGGGTTTCGACTGAAACTCGGTTTTAGGGTTATGAAATAGTTTCCAAAAACACATAAAACTACTCCCGAATTGACAAACACCGAGTTTCACGGCAAGAAATCGAAAGAACACAAAAGCTTGAATCAATTTCCATGGAAGTTCAATGAGAATTCGAAATCTAGGGCTTACCTTAGAGAGTTGGAAACGTTCCAAGAGTGGAATGGGTAGAAAGGTCTCGGCGAGAGCTTTCCAACGCATCCGAAATCACGCAAAACGGCCAAGAAACGAAGCCGGGGCGACCGTTTCTTCCTCTTCTCTTTTCTTCCCTTTGTTGCTCGGGTTTGGAGAAGAAAATGGTGATGTTTTGGTCAAAATGAGTCAATGACTCATTTAAAGAAGATGACAAATAGTAAATAGATATTTAGGAAGTTGGAAATTACGATTTTGCCCTTTTTAAGACTTTTGGCTTAAAACGAATCCCGAACATCTCAAACTAACCCAATGGTGATTAATAATTATTAATTGGCCCGTTAATAATTATTAACACCATTAAAACGTAATTAAATAAATAAAGCCATTAAAAGGAATTAAAATGAAATAAATTGCAAATTTCTAATTTAATAATAAATAAATGAACTTAATTACTTGAATTAAAATAAAATAAATAAATAAATAAATAAAATTTTATCACAAAAATAACGGGACGTTACATTTAATTAAGTTGTAATTTTAATTTTCCGTTTTAGAAATAGTGCCAAGAATACCTGTCAATTTAGCTATTTATTATTTAAATTGTTTATATGTATGATATAATTGTTTTAAATAATGTTCATGCATAAAAGTATGTCATGTAGAAAATCCCACCATAGGTTGTATGATTTTATTAATTGTACATACATGCATCATGATATAATATGTGTTATTATATGCTAATGTATGTGAAGCATGCTATAATTTTATTTTATAAATGTTATTATCGAAATTATATTCTAATTGTTTTAGAATTAAAAGCATGCTTATTTAGTTAAAATTCAAAAGTTAAATCTAGTTTAAAAGTTGAATAGAAACTAAATGAATTATTTGTAATATGAAATTATTGTTTAAACAATTGGGCCAAAATCCATATAAGATAAACAAATAGAAACTTTTAATTAAGGGTTAATTAAAAATTAATAATTGAGATTAATTGAATTGAATGGATCTCTGGGGAGAAAGCTCTGCCCAAGCGATGAGGTTTCATAAAGTTCCCTTAACACGGAGCTCCTCTAACTGGGAGCGATCTGGGAGAAAAGTTCAAATTAATAAATCAAAATTATTAAGACGGCTCATAATGTGATTAGTTTTAATTAGGAAAACTTGAACAATCACTTTATAAAATTAATCTAACCAATTTAAGAGTTAAAGTTGATTAGGTTAATTAAAACTTGGATTAATGAGTTAGCCTGAATTAGTCTAAGTTATGAAACCCTAACTTAAAATATTAAGTGGGAGAAGGAAACATGTCAATGTATCCTATGGTCTCCACTAATGGGCTAGAAACGTGAGATTTATACATGGCCTCTGTAACACTGCTGCAGATGTTCATTCCCATAGGAAGGTTTTATTGTATAAATCAATATCAAGTTGGGTCTCCCGAAAGGGATAAAGAATTTTAAATGCGATTGAAGACTGAATCTACACTTCGTAGACACTCTTCAATTTTTATTTAAAAAACTAAATTAGTGGGTTACACTTAAGAAGAAATTTGATAAAGTTTGTTATCAAAATTCTTGACCAAACACACGGTAAACAATGACATAAGAATATGAGTTATTCTGGAGTTGTCAATTGTTCGAGTGGCATCTCGTTTTAATGATGGTAATTGACCTATCATTCAACGGCACTTCACCGGTATCATTAAAATATCGTGACATAGTAACATGTTTTAGGGCTTTTCTGTTCATTAATATGTTCGCATTCATGCATCATATTTAATTATATGTCGAAACTTTGAGTATTTGAATTTTGAATGCATGTTAGATTATTAAGATAAACTTTATTTAAATTTCAGTAATATAGCATCTGTTTTAGTCACTATACTTGGAAAAAACAAACTGAATGATGAAACTATGTTTCCTTGAAAAATGAAATGAATAAATTAAGTAAAGCAGTTTACTTAAATAAATAGACAATATTAATTATTTAAATAATGAGTTTATTTAAATGGAAATTAATATCATTGTTATTAATTATTTAAATAATGTGTTTATTTAAATAGTAATTAATAATAAAATATTATTAATAAATAATTATTAATTATTTAGGTAATGTGTTAACCTAAATGGAAATTAATAATTAAACATTTATTGTTAATTTTAAATAACAGCGATTATTTAAAAGGATAATAGTAAATAACATATTTATTATTAATTCAAATAATTTCGATTATTTAAATAGTAAATAATAAATATTTATTAATAATAAAATACAAAATCGGAATATGATATTTTATTTGAATAATTGATTTATTTAAATAAATATCAAGAGTTAATAAATAAGATTTATTAATAAGGAAGAATCTATAATTGAATTAATGAATTCGATGGATTTTGGTTCAAATTATTTGAATAATTTATATACCAAAATCGACACATATATGATATTTTAGGAAATAATTGTTGAATTATTTTGTCTAAAATAAATATATAAAAGAATGTCTAACCAAAGACAAATTAAACAAAGAAAAAAATTAGTTTTTCTTATTGTTGAATTATTGATTTTATGCACATAAAATCGGCACGTAAGATAAATAAGAAATAAAATTTGATTTTATTCTTAGAATTTATCTTGTATTTATTTTGATAGTATTTCCTAATTCGATTGGAAAACTATTTTGCGTATAATACAAAACGTCTTGGTTGGTCATTCAAAAGCTTCTAATTTCAATTTTCGAAATTGAAAACTCTTCTTCTTCCTATTCTCCTCGTAACCGATTTTACAATAGTCTACAAGGGAAGAAAATATTCCTCTTCCCAAAACCATAGTTTTCTAGTTTAGTTTAATGATCAATTTGTTTTTATTTTGAATTATGTAATAACTATTGGTTCTCATTTCTTATGAACCAAGTTTGGGAATATTTTAAATAAGAGTTATTTAGGTAGATATTCCTTTACAATTATATTACAAAGTTCCAAAGTGTGATTGGATGGTTATTCAAAATACTTAGTATAAAACAAATAAATTCCAAATCCAAATTCTAAACTCCGGAATATCTAAATGAGTTATAAAGGTTTAAAAAATGTTTAAATACTTAAGTCCAAAAATTACTTAAATAAATTAGAGGGATTAATCTCTTAAAGATGGTTCTCAAGGAATTTGAGATGATAACCATATTAATCCACGAACTTATGGGATAAGTAAAATCAAACATGTTTGATTTATCAAAGATAACTAGACTTAATTATCACTAAAGTTGAACATTTAGATGTTAGAACTTAAGTGATAAGCAAACATTAAATCAATTTCTTATATTCCAAACATTCAGTTATTTAAAAGGATGTTTTAAAGGATACAAACTAATATGGAATAAACAATATAGAAATTGAAAAGCAATAACTAGTGAATAATTGGTTTCACAAATTATTAAAAGAAAAGTTCAGTAAATCAATGATACTGAAAAGTTTAAACCATACTTAAGATAGAAAATAATTACAATGATTTTATTTCTTAATAAAACAAGTAGTCATTTAAAAGTTTAAATGGTAAAACTACTTGTAGAACTTTATTTGAGTGGGAACGTCATAGCACGAACCAAACGGATTTTAGAAGTTTAAGTGAAACTCATTGACTTCAAAATCAATGAATAAAGTTCAAAATAAGTGAAATAAATCTGACAGGAATTTTCAATAGTGGAGTTGAAAAGAGTCACTTATACTTATATATTATTTTTGAAATAATAACAAGTATAGAATTGTAATCATTAAACGAATGAAAGTAATGGAGAATTACTTTGTAGTGGGAGCTTAAGAATTTCGAGAATCCTAGAACTAATGTGACTGTTCACACAGATATTTTGAGATGGAGAAATAAATGCGGAATAAATGATTTGTATTGATGAATTTGAGTAGTTACAATCTCTAATGAATATTCCTCTGATGCTTTCTCAAATATATAAACTTTGACTTGAGGGTCAATCGACGTATTCTCAGATCAAATGATTGGTTGGATGAAAATCTACTATCTTGAATACTATAATTCTTCGGGCTTGTAGGATCTTGATCTTCAAAGAATTTGTCTTCGAATATCCCTTCAAGTCGTCTTGGATCTCTATAGTCTTCGAGTTGATCGATCTTCGGGATTTTCAATCTTCGAATTCTTCAGAGTCTTCAGTCTTCGAATTCTTCAGATTGTCTTGGATCTTCGTGTTCTTCGAATCGTCTTGGATGTTCAGAGTCTTCGAGATTATCTTGGATCGTCAGAGCTTTCTTCAGTCTTCTCCTTCTCCAAAATTGTTCTTGTGAATTATGAATGGCCTACTCTATTTATAGAGTTTTCAATGGGCCTTTTGGTGGGCTGGGCTTAAATTTGATAATGGGCCCGAGTGCCACATGGCATAATTTGGTTGGACAAGTTTATATTATCAAATGACCATTGAAATAGACACGTGGCATCATCTTATTTGCCGATTTTGTGTCTTTTATTTTAAAACAGAGACACGTGTCAAATTATGATTGGTATTTATTTAATGACGTGTAAAATTATCATAATTTAGATAATTACGTGGCGAATTGTAATTGGATGAATTTTCTCCTTCTACAAATGCCCCCTTTTCGAGATTTATGCACGAGTTTGTTCGTGGATAAATTTAGAAAATATTTTACAAACAAAATTTGTGATTGAATTTTTTTTATCAAGTATCAAAAATTGATTTTATTCGACACCTTTTTTTTTTAATACTTCGATCAAAATTTTGAATTTACTACATTTTGATTTTGATCAATTAATATGTACTCATTATCCATGATATATATATTAATGGAGTAGAGAGCTGAATTTGAATTCCATAAATTTGATGGAATGATTTATTTATTTTTGAATTAGGAGACAAATTTGAATTTGAATTTGGCTAAGTTGCTAACCAAAATTTGAAACTTTTCCCAAAATTGATAACAAATTAATTTCATCTCTTAATTTTTTTGATGAAAAATATAATTTGTGCAAATTTGAATCTCGGAGATTTTGAATTTATATGGAATAGAGATCAAAATTATTATTCCTATTTAATTGATTTTTAAATAGGAACATAATTTTAATTACTACCAATCACCCCTCAATTGATGGCATACTACCACAAATAGGATTTTTTATTTGACCTATTTATGATAATCATCTTCAGTTATGTGCATTTTGTTTAACACCACCGCCGCTACATACATACCACGAGGTAAGTGTATGAGTTTACTTTTGCAACTTTTTTTTATTTGCTTTCTAATGGACGTTAATCTTCTTGGCCTATGTGATTGAAAAAGGGAAATGGTGACGCCTGCTACTATTGTGATTTTTTTTTTTAAATTTTGAATTTTGAATTTTGTGCTATTGTTTCCTGTTTTCTCCATGAGATTTCTCAATTTGATCATTATATAGGTTTAACCATATTCAATTTTTTTATGGTTTGCCCACAAACATGTCAAATTCCTTTTTTTTTTTGCTTGAGTGAATCAGGTACTATTGTCCCAATTTTTTTTTAACTCCTTGAAAGGTCTTCCACCATAAGTATTTTTTTTAATGGTCAGAATTGTTGTTGAATTGCACCATCCTACCAATGCATTTATATGAATATTTTGTTTGGTTATATACATTATAGTATATTTTCATTTGATGGCAGTACGTGTTTATTTTTTTAAACTGCAGCATTAACCATCACTAGAAAACTTTGATTTGGATCCAAAAGAATTTTCCTCCGTATCTCAACAATTGTGGTACGCCATTTTTAATTTTTTTGTCGTGGTGTCCACTTTTTCTTTTACAATACGGTTACTCTTTATCTTCGACGGTGATGGCCCCACGTTATAGATAGCGGTGTCTTCTTTATCGTGACGACACTCTAAACGATTGGCAATGATCATCTCTTGTACAATGATGACACTCCCGAATTTATTGGCGGTGGTCACCTCCTGCAAGTTTTAAATGATAATCAAATATTTTGCAGTGACGACACTCCCAACGATTGGTGGTGGTCACCTCCCTTACAGTGATGACACTCCCAAATTTACCGGCGGTGGTCACATCTTTTACAGTGATGGCACTCCCAAATTTACTGGCGGTGGTCACCTCGTTTACAGTGATGACACTCCCACTTTTATCGGCGGTGGTCACCTCGTTTACAGTGATGACACTCCTAATTTTACCGGCGGTGGTCACCTCGTTTACAGTGATGACACTCCTAATTTTACCGGCGGTGGTCACCTCGTTTACAGTGATGACATTCCCAATTTTACCGGCGGTGGTCACCTCGTTTACAGTGATGACATTCCCAATTTTACCGGCGGTGGTCACCTCGTTTACAGTGATGACACTCCTAATTTTACCGGCGGTGGTCACCTCGTTTACAGTGATGACACTCCTAATTTTACCGGCGGTGGTCACCTCGTTTACAGTGATGACATTCCCAATTTTACCGGCGGTGGTCACCTCGTTTACAGTGATGACACTCCTAATTTTACCGGCGGTGGTCACCTCGTTTACAGTGATGACATTCCCAATTTTACCGGCGGTGGTCACCTCGTTTACAGTGATGACAGTCCCAATTTTACCGGCGGTGGTCACCTCTTTTACAATGATGACACTCCCAATTTTATCGGCGGTGGTCACCTCGTTTACAGTGATGACACTCCTAATTTTACTTGCGGGGGTCACCTCTTTTACAGTGATGACACTCCCAATTTTACCGGCGGTGGTCACCTCATTTACAGTGATGACACTCCCAATTTTACCAGCGGTGGTCACCTCAATTACAATCAATCTTGATATCTAACGGATAATGCCTCCAAGTCTTTTAGTGATGACATTTCCAGACGATGACGATGATCACCTTTTTTTTTTAACTAATTCTCACATTTTTTTTTGAAGGAATTGCATCATGGTGTACTTTAGAGGAATTGGTTTGTAGAGAGTCCTTCATATCATGATCCTTCTTCAACCATATGGTTTTGCAATCTTGAATACATAATAAGCATTTTAATGAAGAACCAAAACTAGTATTGGGTTGTCAGATGATTTCTGGTAATGTTTGTTGGAGTTTTCAATAAAAGATATATGAACTTTTTTTTTTGGTTGGTTGACTAAACTTAAAGTTTCTTTTAAGTTGCCTACGTACCCTTTATATGAACAGGGATCAAGTCATTACGTAGTTCAATAATAAATTTTTTTTTGGCACACGTGGGCCAAAAATATCATGCAGTTTAGGCTCTTACGATTAGGAGCTCTATATTTTTAGCTCAAAATTGTAGGAGGAATTTCCCTTTTGTGCAGAAGTTGACATCATTTCCTTCATGTTCTTGGTCAAATTCTTCTTCTATTCGATCGGTGGAAATGACGAAATGTCGCTTCATTTTCAAAGAGCCTTCTGTATTTATGAGAAGGGAAGATTTTCTCTTCATCCGTGAAGGGACAATACTTTGGATTTCTTTTTCATCACTTTCTTCCATCAACAATATTTTCTTCGAGATTTTTGCTTTACTTTGATGTTGATCGCTTGATACTTTGAGGCGATCAAAGACAGAATTTTGACCTTGATGTTTCTCTCTTGGTGTAGATACACTTAACCTTTGGAAGACCGAAGAGCGAGTAGAAGCGAAAGTTTGGTGTTGATTTCTTTTATTTGTTGTAGATATGCTCAATCTTTTGAAGACGGAAGAGCGGGATGCTGTAGGTGTAATTTGTTCGAAGATGGAAGGCTTTTGATTGTCTCTATCTTCTTTTGTCTTGACTTGGTGCATCTTTGTAATCGCGTTTGTAGAAGAGTCTTCATTATTGATCACGTTGATAGTATTGCATGCAACAACTTTGTATTCTTCATCTTCTATGTCATCAAAGAAGTCTTTTGGAAGATAATCTTGTAAAGTTGCTTGTTTTCGTGGGCAGATAAAGTTTTCATTCTCTTCCACTATATGCTTATTCATTCTTGAATACTTTGTAGTTTTCTTTGTCTTTTGATGCTCGCTCTTCTTTCAATGCTTCGTCCCGATCATGAGAGATTTCTTCTCAACATCATGCTGTTTTCTTTGCTTTGGTGAGTGACAAATGTCCATCCAGCTTTCCCTTTGTCACTTATTGGGACTTCATACTGAAACCATACAATCATGGGCTCTAGTGTTTCAAACTGAATTAAGCTCGCTTCTTGAACATAAATTTGACTTGGATATGTTTGGGTGCTTATGTTTATTGCAGATTCAATATGATTTGATTGAGCAACTTCATCTAGATCTAATTCAATTCTTCTTTCTTGAGCTAACTTCAAGATTAGATCCTTCAAGACAAAACATCTTTCCACTGGGTGATTGATGAGTCAATGATATTTACAGTAGTTTGGATCATCAACTTTTCCCACATCTTCAGGGCGTTTGCTTTCTGGAAGTTCAATTAGCTGATTCTTCAATAATTGCTCCAACATATCAGGGACGTCAGAATCTGAAAAAGGACAGACTTTATCTTGTTTTTCTTTTAAACTTACGCGACGCTTCTCATTTTCATGTCGCTTGTCTTTTATATTATCTTTTCTTCTTGAAGAAAATTTGATTGGGGTTGTGTTAACAAACATAGATTCTTTGTTTAAATCTTTTGATGTTTCTTCAAAATTCTTGTCTTCAAAATTTTTATGATCTTGGAATATAATTTCTTCATTTCCTCGACTAGCAATACTTAATTCCATATCATGAGCACGAGTTGCTAATTCTTCAAATGTGCATGGTTTTATACCTTGTAAGATGTAAATTAGTCCCCAATGCATGCCTTGAGTACACATTTCTACAAAAGATAATTCAGTAAGACGGTCTTTGCAATCCAAACTTAGTGCTCTCCAACGACTGATGTAATCAACAACGGGTTCCTCTTTTCGTTGTCTCGTGTTGGTGAGTTCCATCATGCTAACTATTCGTCGAGTGCTGTAGAAACGGTTGAGAAATTCCTTTTCAAATTCTTCCCAATTATTTATGGATTCTGGTTCTAAGTCCGTGTACCAATCGAATGCATTTTCCTTCAGAGTTCGTACGAACTGTTTGACTAGAAGGTCTCCTCTTGTGCCAGCATTTTCACAAGTTTCGATGAAATGAGCGACATGTTGCTTTGGGTTACCTCTTCCATCGAATTGTTGGAATTTTGGTGGCTGATATTCGACTGGCATTCTCAAGTTATCAATTCTCTTTGTATATGGCTTGGAATACAACAGAGAATTTTGAGATGATCCACCATATTGTGCTCTAATAGAATTTGTTATCATGTCTTGAAGTTGTTGGACTGATAAAGAGGCAATAGAGATGGAGTATTTATCTTCTTGTTTTGTCTTCCCTTTATCCTTAGGAATCTTGATTTGAGAAGTTTGATGGCTTGATTCTGCAAGATCTTGCTTTTCCAATTTATTCATGAGAAATGCAATCTTAGAATCTTTTTCTTCAACTGCTTTCATCATCAAAGTAATTTTCTTCTCCATCTCAACCATCTGTTCTTCGATAGTAGACTCACCAGTCATCATGACAGATACAATATCAATATTAGATGAATCTAGGGATCTCTTTAGATTTTCAAAGGGAGAAGAAGACTCATTATAATATTCATACTCAAATAAAGGGTTGTCTCTTATGATAAACTTCTCTTCAAGATGTGATAAGTTTAGTTGCTTCTTCATTTTACTCTCACCAACATGGAGAGATTGATTTTCTTGGAGTCGAAGATCTTTATAATGACTACGAATGATCGAACCCTTTTGAGAGTCGCTCACAGCAACAATATTTGAAGATATGATCTTAGATGCCATTGAATCCTTGATGAAAGTTGAACTTTATGTAAGAATGAGAAAGAGATGAAAGGTAGAGATTGTCCCACCGGGCGTGCCAATTTGTTCACACAGATATTTTGAGATGGAGAAATAAATGCGGAATAAATGATTTGTATTGATGAATTTGAGTAGTTACAATCTCTAATGAATATTCCTCTGATGCTTTCTCAAATATATAAACTTTGACTTGAGGGTCAATCGACGTATTCTCAGATCAAAGGATTGGTTGGATGAAAATCTACTATCTTGAATACTATAATTCTTCGGGCTTGTAGGATCTTGATCTTCAAAGAATTTTTCTTTGAATATCCCTTCAAGTCATCTTGGATCTCTATAGTCTTCGAGTTGATCGATCTTCGGGATTTTTAATCTTCGAATTCTTTAGAGTCTTCAGTCTTTGAATTCTTTAGATTGTCTTGGATCTTCGTGTTCTTCGAATCGTCTTGGATGTTCAGAGTCTTCGAGATTATCTTGGGTCGTCAGAGCTTTCTTCAGTCTTCTCATTCTCCAAAATTGTTCTTCTGAATTATGAATGGCCTACTCTATTTATAGAGTTTTCAATGGGCCTTTTGGTGGGCTGGGCTTAAATTTGATAACGGGCCCGAGTGCCACAAGGCACAATTTGGTTGGACAAGGTTATATTATCAAATGACCATTGAAATAGACACGTGACATCATCTTATTTGCCGATTTTGTGTCTTTTATTTTAAAACAGAGACATGTGTCAAATTATGATTGGTCTCTATTTAATGACGTGTAAAATTATCATAATTTAGATAATTACGTGGCGAATTGTAATTAGCTGAATTTTCTCCTTCTACAGTGACTAAAATAAAATTTACAAATAGTATGTTAGTGCACATAGATAAAATGAGAGATTTTATGAGTTGCACGGGCTCAAATTCGAACATGAATATACTTCCATGTAAGAATTCGACAAAAGACCATTGCGATATTAAACATTAAATGAGTTAAGTATAAGTAAAATGAGCTTTTACTAACTAAACTCTAAATTCTCGTGATTGCTAAGTCGTTAGTAAATGAAAGGTGTATGAGCATGATGGTTTCAAATCAATAGTTAATAGAGTTTATTTTATGGCGATAAAATATGGAATCTATTATACTTAATGAAACTAACATCAGACAAAAGACACTACAAAAAAAACTGTCAATTTGCGACCATGAAATTGCGACCAAATGGTCGTTTTTTGTCTATAATGCGACCAAAAAAGCGACCAAATAAGTGGTGGCCAAAAAGCTGGTCGGTCTAGAATTTGTACGACTGGATAGTCACAAATATACGACCATAAATTTTTGGTAGCAAAAAAGTCAACCTTTTGAAAATACGACCAGATGGTCGCCTAAAAAGTTACCATTTGGTCGTAATTTATCTTGAAGATAAGTGACCAATTGGTCACATAAAAAAGTGACCAAATGGTCGTATTTTATGTGACCAAATGGTCACTTTTAGACTCAGTCAAAATATGACCAGATGGTCGCCTAAAAAGTGACCATCTGGTCGTAATTTATGTGAAAGATAAGTGACCAATTGGTCACATACAAAAGTGACCAAATGGTCGTATGTTATGTGACCAAATGGTCACTTTTAGACTCAGTCAAAATATGACCAGATGGTCGCGTTAAAAGTGACCATATGGTCGCATTTAAGATTTTTTTTTTAATTTGAATTTCAATAATTAGTTAATTAATTATTAATTATTTATTTAATTAATATTCAAATTTAATAACAAAAAATTGGAAATAAAATAAAAAATATATATATCAAATATTCAAAAAACGTTTTATACAGACGAAAGCATCCTAGAACTACTGCGGAGCGGCGGGGGGTAGCGGAGGAGGCGTCGATGATGAAGGGCCGCCGCCTAGGGATCTGAAGTACGAGGCCAAAGCTGATGCGACCTAGGCCTCAACTCGTGCTTGCATGTCGGACTTAATCTCAGTGACTCGAGAAATGAAGTCCTCGCGCATAGCGTTCATGTCCGCGCGCAGCTGCTGCTCAACCGGAGAAGGGCCGGAGCTAGTGCTCGCTCCGCTCCACTGAGGCCGGGGCACATTTACGTAAAGGCGTCGCCCGTACGAGTCGAGCCCAGGAACTGACCCATCAGGCCGAACCCCTCCAGCAGCCTCCAAGAACGCCTCTCAACGGTCCTCCTAAGTCGATTGCGAGCCTGGTGTGGGCAACCCCTGACTCAAGGACTCTGTGAAACGTTCCTAAACATTTAAAATTCAGAAAATAAAATAGTTAATATATAAGGTAGGAAAAATTTTAAAGAAAAAATAATAATTGAAAAAATTATTAAATACCTGAACTGCTTTCGCCTTATCGTCGACAAACGTCCCGTCCTTCTTCGTGTGAAGAACGCGGTGTAGCTCATCAGGCGGGACGGGGCGCCCGTTCTTCGCTTCCTAAAAAATTAAAGATTGAAGAATAAAACATAATAAATTAATAACTAATTGAAAAAAGAAAATGAGAAAAAAGTACGTAAGTAAGAAAACGACGAAAAAAAACTTACCAATCTACGATGGTGCTCGTCGTGTGTCCGGGCCCCCGCTGTGTGTTTGGTGGGATTCTTCGCGCAGTTGGCCTTATTCCTGCTTGACACTGCCTTGCCCTCAGGATTGCTCAAGCTCGCGAGAAGCCGCGCGTGGTCCTCTAGGCTCATCCACACGGGGCTGTTTGCTGCTTGCTTTCTGCGCGCCCGGTACATGAGGTCCTTGAATTGATCCCAAACGTGACTGTTCCATAGGGGGAACAATCTACCGTCCGTGATATCGGGATCGATAACAGGAAATTTGCCCGAAAAAAATTGAAATAAAAAATTGTTAAAGTAATAAATTTATTTCTATAAATTTCAAAATTAATTAATTATGAAAATAAATGATGTTTTCTACCTTCCAATTGTCGTACATCCGACGTTTCTCTGTCGTCGGAATCTTCTGCCAGCGAAGGTCGCTGGGCAGAGGCATGCTCTAGAGGACCTCGCAAAACCGTTTTGAAATGGTTGTATGCGGCTGTATTCTGCAAAATCATAAAAATTGTTGTGCTATTAGAAACTATTAGTTAACGGGAAAAAAAAACACTTTGAAAAAAGATTAAAGGTTTAAAAATTAAGTAATTAAAATAATAAACAAAATTACTTATGTATCCCCTTCAATCCGAAGGGTAGAGTCTGCATCCCGAGACGGCTGCGTGCATGAAGTGGAGGGGCCAGCTGGATCCTACCCTGATGCAGACCCGGACGCAGACCTGGACGCATACCCTGATGCAGACCCTGATGCTAAGCCGGGAGTCGTGGCTAGGGAGTCCTGCGGCAGTCGTGGTGTCGCAGACTCGGTCTCAGGGACTGCATCATAGAGCGTGGCAGCAAGTCCCGTCTCGTAACTGAAGAGGATGTCCAACTAATCTATAGTCAGGTCCGCATCAGGGGCAGCGGTAGTAGGCGTCTGCGAAGACGCCTCGTCACCAGCGTCGTCAGGCTCGCCTGACTGGGGAGGACGTCGTCTGCCAGTCATAATCCTACAACCAAAACTAAACTAATTTAATACTAATTACATAAGTAAAATATTGAAATAAATTAAATTAATTAATTAATGAAATAATGTAAATTAAACTAACATAAATTAAGTAAATAATTTAAAATAAACTAATTAATTAATTTGAATAAAAGTAAATTAAAATTAGATTAATTGAACTAAAGTTAATTAAATTAAACTAAATAAAGTAATGAAGAATTAAAATAAATTAGATTAATTGAACTAAAATTAATTAAATTAAACTAACATAAATTAAGTAAATAATTTAAAATAAACTAATTAATTAATTTGAATTAAAGTAAATTAAAATTAGATTAATTGAACTAAAATTATTTAAATTAAACTAACATTAATTAATTAAAACTAAAATAAACTAATTAATTAATTTGAATAAAAGGAAATTAAAATTAGATTAATTGAACTAAAATTAATTAAATTAAACTAAATTAAGTAATGAAGAATTAAAATAAATTAGATTAATTGAACTAAAATCAATTAAATTAAACTAACATTAATTAATTAAAACTAAAATAAACTAATTAATTAATTTGAATTAAAGTAAATTAAAATTAGATTAATTGAACTAAAATTAATTGAATTAAACTAAATTAAGTAATGAAGAATTAAAATAAATTAGATTAATTGAACTAAAATTAATTAAATTAAACTAACATTAATTAATTAAAACTAAAATAAACTAAACTAAGAAATTAATTAAAGTAAACTAAGTAATGAAGATTTCAACTATTAGATTACCCTAAACTAAAATTAATTAAATTTAACTAACATTAATTAAATTTAATTACTAACATTAATTAATAAAAACTAAACTTAACTAAACAAATTAATTAAATTAAACTAAGTTAAAATTAGATTGATTGAACTAAAATGTATCAATTAATTAAAGTAAACGAAATTAGATTAATTAACCTTAAGTAAACTAAGTACTTAATTAAACTAAAATTAATGAAATTAACAACATTAAACTAAACTAATTAAATTTAAACTAAAACTTAAACTAAAACTAACTAAAAATAACTTAAAACGGATACGAAACTAACCTCGTAATAGAAACCGGGATTGGAGGTTTAGGGTGTTTAGGTTTAGAGTAGGAACGGGGAAAAAAGAACGGGGAACGGAACGGGGAAAAGAGAGAAAAGAAAGAAAAGGGAGAAAGAAAAAGAGAATGGAAGAAAAGAAACGGGGGAAAGGAAAAGGAATCTGATTTTAAATCAGATTTTGCGACCAAATGGTTGCAAATATGTAATAATGACCAGAAATGAAAGGTCACGTGTGCTGGGGAAAATACGACCAAATGGTCGCATTTCTTGAGATATTTGCGACCATATGGTAGCATTTCTTGGAAAAGCGACCATTTGGTCGCCACTTTGCCATGATCGAGAACAGCTGTCATATCACGAGTCCCATCAATAATTGCGACCATCTGGTCGCAATAATGAAATTCACCGCCAAATATTGCTACCAGATGGTCGTAATCTTTAAATTCACCGCCATAAATTTCATGAAAATTTAAATTTACCGCTCATATTTGTGACCATATGGTCGCAATTTCACTTATATTTTAAAAAAAAATATAATTATACTTTTCCAAAAATGCGACCATTTGGTCGCCTTTCCCTTCACAATTACTACCATGTGGTCACTTTTTGTGTGAAATTGCGACCACATGGTCGCAAATATTAGTATATATATATATATATATATATATATATATATATATATTTTTTTTTTTTTTTAATTGGGTTACTTTGTGGAGTTTTACTCTGTTAAATTTGGTTACTTTCTGATATTTAGATATGAAGGGAACTCTTGTTTCCATGTTGTTATATTTGATCATAGTGCTTCTGAAATCCAATATCCAATCAAGGAAAGGAAAGTGATGTTTAAAAGTGAGCATATTGAATATGAAGATGATGATGATTCTGTCCAAATATTTGACCATGTGGTCGCAAATATTAATATATATATATATATATTTTATTTAATCATTCCTTAAAAGAAATAGTTTTAATTAATAAACACATACACACACATTGAATAATCAAGTTAACGAAATATCTCATTCATCATCGTCTCCAAGAAGTCCGTCACATAAAGTCTTCTTCTTCTTCTTCTTCTTCTTCTGTTTCTTCATCAGATTCATCGTCTCGAATAAATTCAGCATCAATGTCACGTGCGTGAGAAGTGGAAGCATTTGTATCATCATCATCATGCAATTTTATCGTTCCATCGTTCAAAGGAGGAACAGTACTTGCATTCCGACCATCGTCGATTGCACGAGATCTTATCTCATCTTCTTGAAAAGCAACATCTTCCTCTGCATGGTCGTCTTTCTCGGACAAATTTTCTTCTACCTGGCGTGGTTTAACTTTACAAACAACTAACTAATCTGTCAGATCTCGTCTATTAATCGGATAGTTCAGGTAATAAACTTGAATCGCCTGTGAAGCCAGGAAGAACCTATCAGCGGTGCGCATATGCTTAGACTTGTTTACCTCAACGATTTGTAAAGGATCAATCTTACGGACTCCGCGTTGTCTGGTTGTCTCGAACCAAGTGCAGTTGAACAGAGCAATGTGTTTTAGCGTCGGACTTGCGTATTGAATCTCAAGAATCTCATCGATTACTCCGAAGTAATCGTCTTCGTTTGTGCCAAACACGTGACCTTTTATGCAAACACCACTGTTGTTTGTTGCCCTGTTCACTGAATGCGCCTTCGTTTGAAAACTGTAACCGTTACCGACGTATCCACCATACGACCTTGCTATCCGTCCAGGTCCCTTTGCCAAAGAAATGATGCGAGGATCATCCACCGGTAATGTAGGGGAGTCAACCTGTGTCATTGTCCACATACAGTAATGTTAGGAAGATAGTAATTGTTTCAACATAATGCAATGGTTTTTTGACAATTTAAAATAACTCACGTATGCACTAAACCAAGAACGAAACTCTTTGTCGATTATTGACCCCTCCTCAGCGTCTGTAAGACAAACTCGTGTCATTCGAACGTATACGTTTAGAAATAATCTGTATGTTACAAAAATAGTTAGCAAATAGTTTGTAATTGTTTATGCGATGAAATAATGTTAAGTTACAAACTCACTCTATGTAAGGCTCGATCTCTGGAGTTGCATAACACGTATGTCCGCATTACGTGATACTCGGGAATCGGTCAACGGCCCACGACCGATCTTCCAACTGTCATGCCAGGTTCCGTAAAAATTGGCAAGTCTTTCTTGTCAACACCTTCAAGTAAATTTTCGACAATGTTTCGTTTTCACGGCCGAAATCGCCTCGCAATGTGTTGATCAAAGTAGTATGAACAAAATGTGGTAGTCTCTTGCGTCAGGGCACGCACTACAGGATAGATCCTTCTACTCGTGATCTATTTCCAACCATCTTTTTCAACCGACATAAGTACTGTGGGTACAAAACATAATTTACATTTGATGATCATCTGCTTGATTTATACGCGTACATTACAAAATAAGCGTGCTTACCTTTCAAATGGGTACATCCCGGTAATGTACGGGACCCTCTAAGAATGCCTCGTATGGAAGATGCACTGGAAGATGCTCCATGGAGTCAAAAAAGCCAGGTGGGAACATTCGCTCCAACTTACAAATAATAACGGCAATCTCTGAACTCATTGAAGCGACAGTAGCTTCCTTCAGCTCTGTACATGTCGTCAAGTCCCTGAAAAAAACACTCAACTGGGCAAGCGGCTCCCAATGTCTATTCTCTAGGAACGGTCTGAACGCGACGGGAATCAATCATTGCATGAATATATGACAGTCGTGGCTTTTCATCCCGAACATGATATGTTTTTGACTGTCTATACACCGACTCAAATTCGAAACGTATCCGTCCGGGAATTTGATGGATTTGATCCACTCAAATAATGTTTTCTTTTCATCGGTCGTCAACATGTACTTTGCTTTTGCGTAATTATCATTGTCGTCAGGCTCCAACTCAGGACGGTGACATATCTCCCGTATATCGTAACGTGCCTTCAGATTGTCCTTCATTTTTCCCGGAACGTTCAAAATCGTATTGAAAATGTTGTCGAAGAAATTCTTCTCGATATGCATTACATCAAGATTGTGTCTAATCAGTAGATCTTCCCAATACGGTAGATCCCAAAAAATACTCTGTTTCTTCCAACCCGTGTTTTTCCCAGCCGCATTGTTTGCACTCTCTGCACCTTCCACTGTAATCTTCTGTATCCCTATAGCATCTATACCGTGAAGAATCTGTCTTCCACTATACATGGTCGGGAGAGTTTGTTTTCTTACTCGTCGACCCTTCTTCCAGTCACTGCCGTTTGAACGGAAAGTGTGATTCAACGGCAAAAATCGACGTTGACAGTCAAACCAACAAGTTTTCTGACCGTTTCTGAGATAAAATGCATCTGTGTCTAGCATGCAATGTGGACATACGTATGTCCCCGCCGTACTCCATCCTTTAAGAGGAGGAAATTAGGTTCACACAATTAACTACACTGACTAAGGAAAGCAATAAGAAAAGCTAAACACAGACTCAAAAATGTATATGAAAGCAATTAAAGATCAACATACCTGACAACATTGAATACGCAGGGAAGTCACTGATCGTCCAGATTAACGCAGCGCGCATCAAGAAATTTTGTTTCTTCGAAATGTCGTACGTCATAACACCGTCAGTCCACAACCTTTTCAACTCTGCAACAAGTGGTTGCAAATACACATCCATTTTCTGTTTTGGACTTTTCGGCCCAGGTACGATCACTGTTAGAAAAATCACCGGGTCTCGCATGCACATCGAGGGAGGCAAATTATACGGGGTTACTATGACTGGCCAAACTGAATATTGTGGCCCGAATGCCCCGAACGGGTTGAAGCCATCTGTGCATAAGCCCAATCTGACGTTTCTCCGATCTTGTGCAAAATCCGGATGACAATTATTTAAAGGCTTCCATGCCGCAGCATCTGAGGGATGTCTCATAACACCTTCATCCTGTGAATGCTCGTGATGCCATCTCATGTGCGAGGCTGTCACATCTGATGCATACAACCATTGCAGACGTGGGGTCAGCGGTACATAGAACATGCGGGCGTTCGGAATCAGGCTGCATTTCCCTTGTTTGTATCTTGGAAGAAAACAGAATTTGCAATGATGCATGTCCTCATCCACATCCCAGTAAATCATGCATCCGTTTTGACACGAATCTATTTTCTCTACGGGTAATCCAAGTCCCTCCACTAGTTTTTTCGTGTCTTACAAACTGTGGGGCATATTATTTTCTTCTGGAGCGCATCGACGAAACCTCGATGCAATCGCATCAAATCCTCTACCGGGTATGTTGTACTGCGCCTTTATATTTAAAAGTTCTGTAGCAGCAGCAAGTTGACTTACCTCACACCCATCGTACAATGGTCGGCTGACTGTCTTTAGCATCTCGTGCATCTTTCGTGCATCCAGATTCATTTCCTCTTCTACAACTCGTTCATCTTCGTTTACGTTTAAACTTTCACGGAAATTTTCATTGCCCCCATACCCCGCACCATCAAGTATCATTTGCTGCATCTGACTATACTGTTGTTCATCATTTCGTTCTTCGTTGACAACCTCTACATTCGAGCTACTACCTTCGTATCGTCTAGATTCCTGTAATGCAGCGTCGAACATTTCCTGTGTTTCCCCCTGAAACACCCAGTGATAATAATTCTGCACAAATCCCCGACTATAAAGATGCACCTTCAACTCTGTAATCGGTATGATTCTCCTATTGTCGCATTTCCTGCACGGGCAACGTAGCTTTCCACCATACTTTTCATAATAGACAGTTGTCATGCAAAACTCAACAAACTGCTCAACCCCGGCCACGAACTCATCGTTCAAAAACCCGTCTATCAAACGAACATACATTCACTCTCTCATTTTCTTTTTTCTTAATGCTAACAAACAATAGGTGGAGGGATTTTATAATGGACTCCTCTGCTCATTTGCGACCAGATGGTAGTATTTTTGCTACCATCTGGTCGCATTTTCCAGCCAAAATTTCCCGCCATTTTCCTCACTGCCCAGAGTCACATCAAGTCAGAATTTACGACCAGATGGTCAGTTTTTTGGTGACCAGTTGGTAGCTTTTATCCCACCAAATTTTTTATAAATTATTGGTCACATAAAATCACGGAAGTTGCGACCATCCGGTCACTTCTTAATGTTACCACGTGGTATCTTAATTCTCGCCCAAATTTTAAGCCACCACTGCTCAATAAATGATATGAATCATGGAGCACAAGACAAGATAGACAAGCTTAGGATGATTCAAGGGCCAATGACAAGATCTAAGACCAAGAAATTGCAACAAGCTTTGAATATCCATTGTCAAGCATACATGAGCAAACTCAAGGAGTCTTTTGAAGATTGGAACATTGAGGCTAAGGAAGAAGACTTAAAGCACTTCAACATGTGGCATGTGCAATTGGAAGAAGAATTTGGATAAGTTGTGCAATCAGATTCAAAGAATAAAGCTTAGAGAGAAAGTTGCAAACTTTCCATATTTGACAACTTTCCTTATTTGAGTCTTTTATTTATTTTATGCATTTAGGGTTTTTATTTAATGTTTCCCATGGCCAAAGGACATGTTTTAGGCCTTTTATATTCAGTTTATATGTTTGGAAAGGATTAGGAAAGATATTATTCTCTAGAAAAGATTTTCCACAAAATCTGCCAATTTCACATAAGGCAAGTTTTGGGCAGATTTTGTGCTCTTTGTATTCCGAATTTCCTAGCTTATTTTTAGGGTTTCTTTGCCTATTTAAAGGCCTCATTTGTAACCCTAAAGACTCAGAATTCATATGATAATAATATTGCTTTTTGCTTTGCTAAAATTGCTTAGTTTTGTAGCCTTGTTCTTAGGTTGCATGTTTTAGGAACATTCAAGCAAACTTTGATCTAGTTTGTTTGTGAATTGTTTCAATCTTGAAATAAGAACAAGTTCTCTTATTTCAAGGTCTTTGATCATTGGAATAATCTTCTTTTCTTGTTTTTCCAAAGGTTTTACCTTTTTGTTCATGGGGTTTTAGGATTTGCATCTAAGGGGTTCTTTGTGCATCAAAGGGTTTCTTTATCAATTTCCTAGGGTTTCATATCATTTGGTATCAGAGCTTAGGCTCAAGGGAAGATTTCTATCTTACTTGCTTTCTTGTTGTTTTAATTTTTATTGTCTTGTTCTTCGTTCATCGAAAATTTCAAAAAAAAAAAAAAAAAAAAAAAAAAAAAAAAAACTGTTCCAGAATTTTCTTCTTTAGCTACTGTTTTTGTTCTTTTTCGTATAGTTTCTATCCGAATCTTAGAAAGTCATAAACTACAAAAGTGTTTATCTTTGAGTCGTGATTATTTGTTATTTAGAAAATTTTGTCAAAAAAAAAATGGAAGATTGAGAAAAAAATAGATCTTCGCAGACTGTCGGATTGTCCAGAAAATTAAAAAAAAAAAAAAAAAGTGTTCTTGCTTGGTTTGTTGAAGTTTCTGGAAAAAGTGGTTTGTGTTCGTATTTTTCTTGAAGAGTTCATCTTAAACTCATCCTATCTTCATCTTGAATCTGAAAATTACAAAGGATTTGTGCTAGAATTGTTTATTTCCTAAAAAGCTAGAACTTACCATAAATAGCCAAAACAGTTTTAGGAAAGTATCAATTCTGTCCCTTATTCAAATATATGCATATCTTGCTCAATTAAAGTCATTTTTTCTGATCCAAAACACATTAGGGAAGTCTAATTTCGAATTTTTCTCTTTTAGGAAAGTTTATTCTTGCATATTTTCTTTATTATTCTTTCCTTGTTATTAAAATACACCATAGTTGCAAAATCTGTCCTATTTTTCTTAACCAACCAAATTGCTTGTTCTTTTTTTTCTTTATTGTTACCTTTTATAAACTTTCTTAGTATCTTAATTGTTTGATAGTTACTAAAGTGTGCTAAGAGTTCAAGGCTTCATTTAAGGTGTAAAATCTGTTTTGAGTGCAAACACGAGTGGATTGACATTTTTTGAGTGAAACACTTAGGGAGTGATTTGAAAGGTCCTATTTTTACATTACTAACTTGTTTCTCTTGCAGCCATGAATATTGAAGGAGATTGTTCTAATATGAAGGAGGAGATTAAGAAAACTGAAACAATGGAAGGTTACATCTTGAAAATACAAAGGGATGTTGATAGGAAGATGGAGGCTCAAACAAGGGAGATTGCCAACCTAAGTGCTCAAATACAAGCTTTGCTCTTAAACCAACCTAGAGCCAATCCAAATGTGGCTCCAAATGAGGCTAGGGAGCAACAAATTGTGCAAGGGGCTGAGGCACATAATGAACAACAAGGGTGGGATCCTTATGATTATGAGGAAGAACCTAGAAATCAAATGAGAGCACATCATGGAGGAGGAAGAGGAAGAGGCCGGGGTTCCAAGTTCAAAGACCAAACAGGGAGTTTCCTCTTGCTAGAGATGATGACTTAAAGGGAATCAAGTTCAAAATTCCACCATTCCAAGGCAAGACTGATCCGGAGGAGTACTTGCAATGGGAGGCACAAACTAAGCACATATTTGATTGCAACAACTTCAGTGAGCAAAGGAAGGTACTTTTAGCAATTACTGAATTTACTAATTATGCTTCTGTTTGGTGGATTCAGTTAAAAGCTAAACTTCGAAGGGAGAGGCAACCTCAAATAGAGACATGGGCTGAGCTTAAGGGCATGATGAGGAAGAGGTTCATTCCAACAACTTATGAAAGAGATATAGTGTTCAAGTTGCAAAGGTTTGATCAAGGCTCAAAAAGTGTAGAAGACTATTACAAGGAGCTTGATATCTTGATGACAAGGGCTGGAATTGAGGAGACTGAATTAGCTACCATGGGAAGGTTTATGGGGGGGCTTGAATAGAGAATTAAGGCACAAAGTTGATGCTCACTCTTGCTATGACATGGAGGAAATGTTACACCTTGCAATTAAATTTGAGTCACATATGCAAGAAGATTCTAAGTCAAGGTATTATTCTAAACCCTATTCATCCAAACCTACTTCATCTAAACCCACTTCTAGCCAACCTTGGGGAAAAGACACCAAAAACACATATTCTGGTCGAGGGGACCAATTTCCAAAAGACAAAACTATTTTTGATAAAAAGAGGGAGGGTGAGAGTTCTTTCAAGGGTAAGGGTAAAATAGAAGAAGCTAGGACTAGGGACATCAAATGTTGGAAGTGTCAAGGGTTAGGGCATGTCATGAAAGATTGTCCAAACAAAAGAACCATGTTTATTGAGAATGGGGAATACATATCCGGGGATGATGAGAGTGAACATGAAAATATGGAGTTTGAGGAGGAAAGTGATGGGAGTGTTGAGGAGGGAAACAAAGTTACTCTAGTGTCTAGGAGGGTACTTAGTGCACAAGTGAAAGAGAATGACCAAGACCAAAGAGAGAACTTATTCTATACTAGATGCTATGTAGAAGGAGTGCCTTGTAGTGTCATCATAGATGGTGGGAGTTGCACAAATGCTGTGAGTTCTACCCTTGTCACTAGATTAAACCTAACAACCAAACCCCATCCAAAACCCTACAAACTACAATGGCTTACTGATTGTGGAGAGTTGAAAGTGAACAAAAAGACTTTAATTTCTATGACTCTTGGGAAGTATAAGGATGAGGTGGAGTGTGATGTAGTTCCAATGCATGCTGGGGATATCTTACTTGGAAGGCCTTGGCAGTTTGATAGAAGGGCAATCCATGATGGTTATCTAAATAGGTACTCATTTACATTGAATGGAAGAAAGACCACACTTACACCATTAACTAGCTCCGAAGTATACATTGATCAATGTAAGTTAGAAAAGAGAAGGAAAGAGCTTGAGAGTGAGAAAAAGAAAGTGAGTGATTCAAAAGAATTGAGTGAAAAAAAGAAATTGAGTGATTCAAAAGAATTGAGTGACAAAAAGATATTGAGTGATTCAAAAGATTTGAGTGATAAAAATACTTTGAGTGAAAAAAGAGAGCAAAAGAAAGGAGTGAGCTTGTTTGCAAGAACTAGTGAGGTTAAGAGAGCTTTGTTTTCAAACAAAACAATCCTTGTACTTTTGTGCAAAGGATCTTGCTTTATCACTAACCAACTTAACCAAGAATTGCCTAGTGTCTTTGTTGATCTTTTGCAGCAATATGGAGATGTCTTTCCCGAAGAGATGCCTAATGAATTACCACCAATCAGAGGTATTGAACACAAGATTGACTTCATTCCAGGAGCTTCAATTCCCAATAGGCCAGCCTATAGATCAAATCCAACCGAGGCAAATGAGATTCAAAAGCAAGTTGAGGAGTTGCTTGCTAAAGGATACGTAAGAGAAAGTCTTTCTCCTTGCTCTGTCCCTGTTTTGTTAGTTCCTAAAAAGGATGGTACTTGGCGCATGTGTGTTGATTGTAGGGCCATTAATAAGATCACCATTAAGTATAGACATCCTATCCCTCGATTAGATGACATGCTTGATGAATTACATGGTTGCACACTCTTTACTAAAATTGATTTAAAATCAGGTTACCATCAAATTAGAATGGAATTGGGGGATGAATGGAAAACAGCTTTTAAAACAAAGTTTGGATTGTATGAATGGTTAGTAATGCCTTTCGGATTAACTAATGCACCTAGCACATTCATGAGGTTAATGAATCATGTTCTTAGAGATTTTTTGGGTAAATTTGTGGTAGTTTACTTTGATGACATTCTCATTTACTCTAGATCATTGCATGAGCATGTAAAGCATGTAGGGGCTGTTTGTGAAACACTTAGGAAAGAAAAGTTGTATGCTAATTTGAAAAAGTGTTCTTTTTGCATGGAAAGAGTAAAGTTCTTAGGGTTCATTGTGTCTAATAAGGGGGTAGAAGTAGATGAGGAAAAGATCAAAGCCATCCAAGAGTGGCCAACCCCAACAAATGTGAGTGAAGTGAGGAGCTTTCATGGGCTTGCTGGTTTTTATAGGAGGTTTATAAAAGACTTTAGCACCATTGCTTCTCCTTTAAATGAATTGGTTAAAAAGAATGTTGTGTTTGCATGGGGAGTAGCCCAAGAATCTGCCTTTCAAACTCTTAAGGATAAATTGTGTAATGCACCACTACTTGTTTTACCTAACTTTGATTTGACTTTTGAGATAGAGTGTGATGCAAGTGGCATAGGCATAGGGGCTGTTTTGATGCAAAATGGGAAGCCAGTGATGTACTTTAGTGAAAAGTTGAGTGGAGCATCATTGAATTATCCAACTTATGATAAAGAGTTGTATGCATTGGTGAGGGCATTGCAAACATGGCAACACTACCTATGGCCAAGAGAGTTTGTCATCCATACGGATCATGAAAGCTTGAAGCATTTGAAAGGACAAGACAAGCTCAACAAAAGACATGCAAAATGGGTAGAGTTCATTGAAACATTTCCTTATGTTATCAAGTACAAGAAAGTACTAAGGTTGACAGGATTCAAAAGCTACACAAGGAGGTTCGAGAAAGAATTGAGAAGCAAAACAACAAAGTAGCTTCTAGGATCAATAAGGGCCGAACTAGACTTGTTTTTCAACCTGGAGATTGGGTTTGGGTTCACTTTAGAAAAGAGAGGTTTCCATTGCTAAGGAAATCCAAGCTTAATCCAAGAGGAGATGGTCCATTCCAAGTGCTAGAAAGAATCAATGACAATGCTTACAAGATTGATCTTCCAGGTGAGTATAATGTGAGTGCTTCTTTTAATGTTTCTGACTTAAGTCCTTTTGATGTAGGTGATGAATCAGATTTGAGGACAAATCTTTTTGAAGAGGGAGGGGATGATATGAATCATGGAGCACAAGACAAGATAGACAAGCTTAGGATGATTCAAGGGCCAATGACAAGATCTAAGACCAAGAAATTGCAACAAGCTTTGAATATCCATTGTCAAGCATACATGAGCAAACTCAAGGAGTCTTTTGAAGATTGGAACATTGAGGCTAAGGAAGAAGACTTAAAGCACTTCAACATGTGGCATGTGCAATTGGAAGAAGAATTTGGATAAGTTGTGCAATCAGATTCAAAGAATAAAGCTTAGAGAGAAAGTTGCAAACTTTCCATATTTGACAACTTTCCTTATTTGAGTCTTTTATTTATTTTATGCATTTAGGGTTTTTATTTAATGTTTCCCATGGCCAAAGGACATGTTTTAGGCCTTTTATATTCAGTTTATATGTTTGGAAAGGATTAGGAAAGATATTATTCTCTAGAAAAGATTTTCCACAAAATCTGCCAATTTCACATAAGGCAAGTTTTGGGCAGATTTTGTGCTCTTTGTATTCCGAATTTCCTAGCTTATTTTTAGGGTTTCTTTGCCTATTTAAAGGCCTCATTTGTAACCCTAAAGACTCAGAATTCATATGATAATAATATTGCTTTTTGCTTTGCTAAAATTGCTTAGTTTTGTAGCCTTGTTCTTAGGTTGCATGTTTTAGGAACATTCAAGCAAACTTTGATCTAGTTTGTTTGTGAATTGTTTCAATCTTGAAATAAGAACAAGTTCTCTTATTTCAAGGTCTTTGATCATTGGAATAATCTTCTTTTCTTGTTTTTCCAAAGGTTTTACCTTTTTGTTCATGGGGTTTTAGGATTTGCATCTAAGGGGTTCTTTGTGCATCAAAGGGTTTCTTTATCAATTTCCTAGGGTTTCATATCAATAAAGGTCACAAAAATTGCGACCAGTTAGTCACTTTTAATTGTGACCACTTGGTAGCTTTTTTCCCTCCAATTTTAAGCTACCACTGGTCAATAAATGTCACAAAAATTGCGACCAGGCAGTAACTTTTAATTGTGACCACTTGGTAGCTTTTTTCCCTCCAAAATTACGCGCCATTTTTTGCTACCAAGACATATTTTAGTCACAAAAATGCGACCAGCTGGTCATTTTTTTAGGTGACCAATTGGTCGCTTCTTTCGTGCCATAATTTCGCGCCATTTTTTATGACTACTTCTGCTTTTAGTCGCAATCTGGTCACAAAAAAAGTGACCAGATGGTCACTTAAAGTCAACCTTCAAAGAAAGTGACCAGGTGGTCACCAAAAAACCACCACTTTTGTTTGGTCGCAATTTCTGGTCGCATTTTGACAGCTTTTTTGTAGTGAGAAATACATACTAAACAGGATGAAAACGTTACTGATAAAGTATTAAAATGACTACCATGGCTAAATAGTTGATAGTCATCCAGTTTGACTAGAATTACAAGTCAAATCTCTAAAGATCTAGGGCAAGTGGGAGATTGTTAGGAATGGTGTCCTAGAAGTTCTAATTATTTAATAATAATAATTCATTAAGAATAAATTAAATAAATAAACATAAGTTCTTTATATTATCTAGATTGATTCAATTAATGATATTAGGAATATATGGAAATATATAAATATCAAACATTCAAATAGTAAAACCCTAAGTGACTCTTATGAAATCACGACTTAGTATGTGAGTCATACGAGAGGATTAAAGTCGAGATGAGTAACTTAAAAGTGTCTACAGTAAATGGATAACGTTTGGGAACCTTATCCTGGTAACACTGTTGATAGCTTCGCATTTTGTTTATAGACAAATGATCTAATCCTGATCATTCATGTGGGAGACATGAAATGGAAGTATCATATGCAATGTTGATTGTATAAGATAGGACCACGATGTTCGATCAAATTTCTCATTAGTACCGTTTACGAGAAATAATCGAATATCAAACTAAGTTTATCAACCGTGATAGATCTCAATCCTGAGTGGAATGCGGACTCCTATTTGTGGAGTTATGTTCTTTGATTCACATAGTTGAGAGCGATCTGTAAGAACGCTCAATACACTCATGTTTTGGGAACATGACTAGATAAGTAGCTGGGAACTCATTTTCACGAGATGGAATTCATAACTTTCCTATAAATTAACGGTATCAGTGTGATACCTAAACATTTTAGGAACTTTAGGAAACTCCCTTGATGTATTGATTTGAGACATGAACAAGTGACGTCACGACTTCTATTGATCACAAAAGTATCTTATCTCTAGTTCGACTAAAGATAAAGTTCATTGGAGAATCAGCGGGAACACAAGGATAAAGCTGTAATTATAGGGGCAAAACGGTAAATTTATCCGTCTGTAATTATGAGGGTTCCACGTGAAGGATATATCACGAGATATAAATAAAAGATAAACTAAATGGACATAACTCATCTATAGTGAGGGGAGTTCAGCTATGAATCTATAGTGGAATTATTCATGGTTAGATAATAAGTAATTAACTGATTATGTGTTAATCACTTAATTTACTAATTATTAAGCCCATGATCTATAGGTCCATCGGGTCCCTATGCTAGCCCAAATATCGTAGTCGCGAAATCAAGTAGAAGAAATGAAAATTTTAAGTAAAGTGAATTACTTAAAATAGGCAATATTAATTGTTTAAATATTGAGTATATTTAAACGGTAATTAATATAAACATTATTAATTGTTTAAATAATGAGTTTATTTAAACATGAAATTAATAATGAAATATTATTAATTAGATATTATTAAATATTTAAATATTGAGTATATTTAAATGGTAATTAATAATTTGAAATTAATTAACAATTATTAATTGTTTAAATAATAAATTTTATTTAAACGGAATTAATAATTAAAATTAATTAATTAATAATAAAATGTTATCAATAAAATTATTAATTAAATAATGAGTTTATTTAATGGAAATTAATAATTAAAATATTTATTATTAATTATTTAAATAATGAAAATTATTTAAATGGAAATTAATAATTAAATATAATTTGATAATATTTAGTCGGGAGAAAATATTAATATTATTAATTGTATAAATAAAATATTTTATTTAAATGGTAATTAATAAATAAATTAATTAAGTTGGACTTATTAATTTAAGAGAGAGTTTCAAGCCCAATTGGATTAATGAACCCAATTGAAATTGGCCCAAAATAATTAATTATATAAATTAGAATTATTTATTAATTATTAAGCCAATTTTCGGCCATGACATGTATTTTAGGAAGAGATAATTTTTTGAATTATATCCTAAAATAATTACATAGATTTATTTACCCAAGATAAATAAAAATAAAGAAAATAAAATAATCTCCTATTTATCTATGGCATTTTCGAAATTGCAAGATAAAGGAAAGAGATAATCTTTTTTCTTTTTGTATTTATCTCTATAGATTAATTCTAATGTGATTAGGATTCCTATTTTCCTATAAATAGGAGGGTTGGGTCATTCATAAATCACACAATTCAATTCCATAGAAAGTTGGAGCTCTCTCTTCCTCCTCTCCCCCCTCATTGCCGATTTTCCCACTATCATTGGGAAGAAAAATATTTTTCTTCTTCCCAATTTCTTCTTAAGTTCGATCCCACAATCGGGTTTCGTTTGATCGATCGGGATATAGCATAGAAGATTCAGTGTTGCTGAGGATTTGATGCTGTAAAGAAACCTCCAACCAATTCTCCATTAATTACTCAATGTAAGTAAACCGGTTTTAATTTTCGAAAATAAAGCATGAATCTACATGTTCTTCGTGTTTATATCACAATTTGCATGATGTTAATAGATCCGTTATTAAATCTTAATAAGTTTGCTAAATAAAACTCCACTATTTTAGTAAATCATCCCTTCAGGTATGTTAGATGAATTGCATGGTTCTAGTTTGTTTACAAAAAAATGATCTTAAATCTAGTTATCATCAAATTAGAATGCATATCGGTGATGAATGGAAAACATATTTTAAGACTAAATATGGCTTGTATGAATGGCTTTTGATGCCGTTTGGTCTTACTAATGCACCTAGTACTTTCGTGAGATTGATGAACCATATTCTTAGGGAATTTTTGGGCAAGTTTGTTGTGGTCTATTTTGATGATATTCTGATTTATTCCAAAAGCTTAGAAGAACATGTTGAGCATGTTAAACTTGTCTTGCTTACACTTAGGAAAGAAAAGTTGTATGCTAATCTGAAAAAGTGCAGTTTTTGCATGACTAAGGTTAACTTTCTTGGATTTATAATTTATGGAAATGAGAAGTTGATGAAGAGAAGGTGAGCACCAAAAAACGCAAGTGAGGTAAGTAGTTTTCATGGTTTAGCTAGCTTCTATAGGAGGTTCATTAAGGACTTTAGTTCTATTGCTTCACCATTGAATGAATTAGTTAAAAAGCATGTTGTGTTTTTTTTTGGGGGAATCACAAGATAAAGCTTTTAATGAACTCAAAGATAGGTTATGTAATGCACCTTTGCTTTCTTTACCTAACTTTGAGAATACATTTGAGATTGAATGTGATGCTAGTGGTGTAGGCATTAGAGCTGTTTTGATGCAAGAACAAAAGCCTTTGATGTACTTTAGTGAGAAACTTGGAGGGGCTACCTTGAATTATCCAACATATGACAAGGAACATTATGCATTGGTTAGAGCTTTACAAACATGGCAACACTATCTATGGCCGAAAGAGTTTGTGATTCACACGAATTATGAAAGCTTGAAACACTTGAAGGGTGAAAACAAGCTTAATCGAAGGCATGCCAAGTGGGTGGAATTTATTGAGACATTTCCTTATGTGATTAAATACAAACAAGGGAAGGAAAACGTGGTGGGTGATGCATTATCTAGGAGGTACAATCTCTTTAACTCTTTAAGTGCAAAAGTGTTAGGATTTGAGCATATTAAAGAATTGTACTTGCATGATTCTGATTTTGGTGATACTTATCAATTTTGCATCAATGAGGCTGTTTTAAATGACTTTTATGTGTTTGAGGGATTCTTGTTTAAGAAAGACAAATTATGCATACCGAATTATTCTATTAGGGAGCTTTTAGCTAAAGAAGCTCATGGTGGGGGGTTTGATGGGTCTTTTTGGAGAGGCTAAGACATATTCTATGCTAATTGAACATTTTTATTGGCCTAAAATGAGACATCTTGTGCATAAAGTTTGTAACACTTGTTTTGTTTGTAAAGAGGCTAAATCTAAAATGAAACCACATGGTTTGTATACCCCTCTTCCCGTTCCTAATGAACCTTGGACTGAAATTTCTATGGATTTTGTGCTTGGTTTGCCTAAACCTAGGAAGGGTCATGATAGCATATTTGTTGTGGTTGATAGATTTAGTAAAATGGCTCATTTCATACCTTGTCATAAAACTGATGATGCAAAGCATGTGGCTGACTTGTTTTTCATTCATATTGTTAAATTGCATGGTATTCCAAGGAGTATTGTTAGTGATAGGGATGTGAAGTTCCTTAGCAATTTTTGGAAGCATGGCCCTAAGTTATTATTTTCTACTACTTGTCATCCACAAACTGATGGGCAAACCGAAGTAGTAAATAGGACTTTAATTCAATTGCTTAGGGCTATACTTGATAAGAACATTAAAATGTGGGAGGAAAGTTTGCCATTTGTGGAGTTTGCTTACAATAGGGCTATACAGAGCACTACTAATTGTTCTCCATTTGAAATTGTTTATGGATTTAATCCTCTTACTCCTCTTGATTTATTGCCCATGCCTCCTAACAATTTTGTGAGTGATGAAGCTATTTCCAAAGGCTGAATTGGTGAAAAAGATTCATATGGAAGTCAATGAAAGGATTGAGAAGCAAAATGCTAAGGTTGCTTCTAGGATTAACAAGGGTTGAATGGAGTTGATCTTCAAACAAGGTGATTGGTTTTGGGTACACTTTAGGAAGGAAAGTTCCACTACAGCGGAAGTCAAAGTTAAATCCAAGGGGTGATGGTCGTTTTCAAGTACTTGAACAGATCAACAACAATGCAGACAAGATTGACCTACCAGGTGAGTTTTCTGTTAGTGCAACTTTTAATGTGGCTTATTTGAGTCCTTTTGATGTAGGGGATGATCAAGATTCGAGGACGAATCCTCTTGAAGAGGGGGGGAATGATGAGAATCATGGAAGCTCTATCATCATACCACAAGGCCCTATCAAGAGATCAAAGGCAAGGAAGCTTCAGTCAAACCTCAATCTACAAGTCCAATCATTAGTGTATTCGGCCAAGGACTATTTTGCAAATACAGATTCTTCCAAGGGGTTTCTTACAAGAAAGGGAGTTCATATCGAAGATACATACAATTTCTTCAAGATAGAAGTCCAAGTTGAAGATGCATTTATTGCAAGCTCGTTTCCATTAATGACAACTCAAGTTGCATTAAATGCAACACAAGATATCAATGCAAATTAAGACTTCTTCAAGACAACTTAAGGCTTCATTAAAGACTTCCATAAACATATGTGATCAAGGATTTTCAGTTACAAAGGCTTCCAAATCAGAATTGTAACTCTTATATTTTCAGTTACACTTTATTTTCCATAGGCTAGTTAATTGTCTTTATTTCAAACATTACTATGGCCGTTTGTCTTTTGGCCTTTTTTATTCCATTTTATCAGTTTATTTTCGTGGCTTTTGAAGGCTATAAAGCCATGAGACATGCTTGTAAGAAATCAGAATTATTGAAGTTGAAAAAAACAAAGTCTCATTGAGAACTTTTTCTTTGAATTGTTGTGAGTTGAGATTACCTTTTCATCTTGTCAGTCCTTGTGTTTAGGGTGGCTGTAGAATCGAGCCATTAGGATTGATCATTCTAATTTTTTGGATTCATTAGAATCTAGAACAAGAAATCCAATTCTTGTCTTTAGATCTTTGAACATCAGGATAATCTGTTTCTAGCCTTTTTCCTTGGGTTGTGTCAAATGGCATATGTGGGTTCTTTGGTCTTGAACTTTTAGGGTCCTTAGTTAAGTTTAAGGGTTATAAGAGCTTTTCGAAAGGGTTTTGTATCAATTCCCAAAGATCGTTTCATCTATTTGGAACTTTAGGATGGACCAAATCATGAGGAAAAGTTTGAAAAGATTGGTTCCAATCCTCGTTTGACATTTTGGTCCAAAGAGGATTCTCAAAGATCGTTTCCTCCATTTGGAACTTTAGGATGGACCAGATCCTTAGGACAAGTTTGAAAAGATTGGTTTTTGAAACATGCAATTCAATTCCAAACAAGTTTTTGGATTGGTTTTATCCTTGTTCGACATTTTGGTCCAAATAGGATTCCCAAAGAAGAGTTTCCTCCATTTGGATCATTAGGATGGACCAAATCATGAGGACAACTTTGATGTTCGAGATTTTGGCCAAAGAGGACTCGCAAAGAAGAGTTTCCTCCATTTGGAACTTTAGGATGAACCAAATCATTAGGACAAGTTTAAAAAAATTGGTTCCGATCCTCGTTTGACATTTTGGTCCAAAGAGGATTACCAAAGAAGAGTTTCCTCCATTTGGAACTTTAGGGTGGACCAAATAATGAGGACAACTTTGACATGATTGGTTCTCATCCTCGTTTGACATTTTTGTCCAAAGAGGATTCCCAAAGAAGAGTTTCATCCATTAGGATCTTTAGGATCGACCAAATAAATAGGAGAAGTTTGAAAAGATTGGTTCCGATCCTCGTTTTACATTTTGGTCCACTAAGGATTCCCTAAGAAGAGTTTCCTCCCGTTGGATCTTGAAAATAGACAAATCAATAGGACAAGTTTGAAAAGATTGGTTTCCATCCTCGATTGACATTGGAACTTAGGATGGACCAAATCAAGAGGACAACTTTGACAAGTTTTGTTCCGATAATCGTTTGACATTTTTTTCCAAAGAGGATTCCCAAAAGATTGGTTCTGATCCTCGTTTGACATTTTGATCCACAGAGGATTGGCTAATAAGAGTTTCCTCCATTTGGATCTTTAGCATGGACTAAAACATTATGACAAGTTTGAAATGATTGGTTACGATCCTCGTTTGACATTTTGGACCGAAGAGGATTTCCAAAAAGGGTTTCCTCCATTTGGATCTTTAGGATGGACCAAATCATGAGAACAACTTTGATGTTCGACATTTTTGTTAAAAGAGGATTCCCAAAGAAGAGTTTTCTCCATTTGGATCTTTAGGATGGACCAAATAATAACGAAAACTTTAACATGATTGGTTTCGATCCTTGTTTGACATTTCGTATAATGGGAATTTCCAAAGAAGAGTTTCCTCATGTTGGATCTTTAGGATGGACCAAATGAATAGTACAAGTTTGACGTTCGACATTTTGGTCCAAAGAGGATTTCAAAATAAGAGTTTCCTCCATTTGGAACTTTAGGATGGACCAAATCATTAGGACAAGTTTGAAATGTTTGGTTCCGATCCTCGTTTGACATTTTTGTCCAAAGAGGATTACCAAAAAGAGTTTCCTCCATTTGTAACTTTAGGATAGACCAAATCATGAGGACAACTTTGACAAGTTTGTTTCCGATCTTTCTTTGACATTTTGGTCCAAAGAGGATTCCTAAAGAAGAGTTTCCTCCATTTGGATCTTTAGGATGGACCAAATCAAGAGGACAACTTTGACGTTCGACATTTTGGTCCAAAGAAGATTCGCGAAGAAAAGTTTCTTCCATTTGAAACGTTAGGATGTACCAAATCATGAGAACAACTTTGACAAGATTTGCTACGATTCTTGTTTGATATTTTTGTCAAGAGAGGATTCCCAAAGATCGTTTCCTCCATTTGGAACGTTAGGATGGACCAAATCATGAGGACAAGTTTGAAAACATTGGTTCCGATCCTCGTTTGATATTTTGGTCCAAAGAGGATTCCCAAAGATCGTTTCCTCCTTGTGGAACTTTAGGATGGACCAGATGATTAAGACAAGTTTGAAAAAATTGGTTCCGATCCTCGTTTGACATTTTTGTACAAACAGGATTCCTAAAGAATATTTGCCTTCATTTGGAACTTTTGGATGGACCAAATCATTAGGACAAGTTTTAAAAGATTGGTTCCCATCCTCATTTGACATTTTGATCCAAAGAGGATTCGCAAAAAAAATTTCCTCCATTTGGATCTTTAAGATGGATCAAATCATGAGGACAAGTTTGACGATTGACATTTTGGTCCAAAGAGGATTCGCAAAGAAGAGTTTCCTCCATTTGGAACTTTAGGATGGACCAAATTCTTAGGACAACTTTGAAAAGATTGGTTCTGATCCTCGTTTGACATTTTGGTCCAAAGAGGATTCCTAAAGAAGAGTTTCCTCCATTTGGAACTTTAGGATGGACCTAATCATTAGGACAACTTTGACGTTCGGCATTTTGGTCCAAAGAGGATTCGCAAAGAAGAGTTTCCTCCATTTGGAACTTTAGGATGGACCAAATCATTAGGACAAGTTTGAAAAGATTGCTTTCGATCCTTGTTTGGCATTTTGGTTCAATGAGGATTCCCAGAGAAGAGTTTCCTCCATTTGGAACTATAGGATGGACCAAATCATGAGGACAACTTTGAAAACATTGGTTTTTAAAACATGCTTTTTCAATTACAAACAAGTTTTTGGATTTGTTCGATCCTTGTTTGACATTTTAATTCAAAGAAGAGTTTCCTCCATTTGGATCTTTAGGATGGACTAAATCATGAAAAGATTGGTTTCCATCCTGGTTTGACATTTTGGTACAAAGAGGATTCCCAAAGAAGAGTTTCCTCCATTTGGAACTTTAGGATGGACGAAATCATGAGGACAACTTTGGAAAGATTGGTTTTTGAAACATGCTTTTCAATTACAAAGAAGTTTTTGGATTGCTTAAATCCTTGTTCGACATTTTGGTCCAAAGAGGATACCCAAAGAGATCTTTAGGATGGACGAGGATAACTTTGACAAGATTTGTTCCGATCCTGGTTTGACAATTTGGTCCAAAGAGGATTCCCAAAGATCGCTTCATCCATTTGAAACTTTAGGATGGAACAAATCATGAGGACAAGTTTGAAAAGATTGGTTCCGATCCTCGTTTTACATTTTTGTCCAAAGAGGATTCCCATAGAAGAGTTTCCTCCATTTGAAACTTTAGGATGGACCAAATCATGAGGACAACTTCGAAAAGATTTGTTTTTTTAGCATGCTTTTTAATTACAAACAAGATTGGTTCCGATCCTTGTTCGACATTTTGGTCCAAAGAGGGTTCCCCACGAAGAGTTTTCTCTATTTGGAACTTTAGGATGGACCAATTCATTAGGACAACTTTGAAAAGATTGGTTCCGATCCTGGTTTGACATTTTGGTCCAAAGAGGATTCTCAAAGAAGAGTTTCCTCCTGTTGGATCTTTAGGATGGACCAAATAATTAGGAAAAGTTTGAAATGATTGGTTCTTATCCTCGTTTGACATTTTGATGCAAAGAAGAGTTTCCTCCATTTGGATCTTTTGGATGGACCAAATCATGAGGACAAGTTTGACAAAATAGGTTCTGATCCTTGTTTCACATTTTGGTCCATAGGGGATTCTCAATGAAAAGTTTCCTCCATTTGAAACTTTAGAATGGACCAAATCATTAGGACAAGTTTTGAAAGATTGGTTCCAATCCTCGTTTGACATTTTGATCCGAAGGGGATTCCCAAAGAAAAGTTTCCTCAATTTGGATCTTTAGGATGGACCAAATAATGAGGACAACTTTGACAAGATTTGTTCCTATCCTTGTTTGACATTTTAGTCCAAAGAGGATTCCCAAATATCGTTTCCACCATTTGGAACTTTAGGATGAACCACATCACGAGGTCAAGTTTGAAAAGATTAGTTCCGATCCTCATTTGACATTTTGGTCTAAAGAGGATTCACAAAGAAGAGTTTCTTCCATTTTGATTTTTAGGATAGACCAAATCATGAGGACAACTTTTAAAATATTGGTTTTTGAAACGTGCTTTTCAATTACAAACAAGTTTGTGGATTTGTTCGATCCCTGTTCGATATTTTGGTCCAAAGAGGAATCCCAAAGATGAGTTTCCTCCATTCGGAACTTTAGGATGGACCAAATCATGAGGACAACTTTGAAAAGATTGGTTCCGATTCTCGTTTGACATTTTGGTCCAAAGAGGATTCCCAAAGAAGAGTTTCCTCATGTTGGATCTTTAGGATGGACCAAATCATTAGGACAAGTTTGAAATGATTGGTTCTTATCCTTGTTTGATATTCTGATACAAAGAAGAGTTTCCTCCATTTGGATCTTTTGGATGGACCAAGTCATGAGGACATGTAACGACCCGACACCAATAAAGACTGGGCCGCGAGTGCTCTCAGTGGAAGCGCAGAGAATAAGAGATTTAATTTTTATTTAAAACAACTCGTATAGAAAAACAACAGTTTCTACGAAAAATTTGCGTGGGTCCATTTAAAAATCGAATAACCAAAACCTGTGTACATTAAAATCCCAAGCAGAACAGCGGTAAATGAACGTTTTTTTTTTAAAACAAATGCACTTTATACATGATTTACAAAATGACGTTGACTAAAGATTTCATCTAAAGAATACATAAGACACTTCTTATGTAGCCCACACGACTCGAGCTCGAGAAACGGTCCACTAGTCCACTTCCAAGCTCGGCATCCAAGCTTCAACGCGTACCATCTTCCTTGTCACGACCTCGACGGTAGAAAAACCTGAAAGGTGATATAAAGCACCTCTGAGTTTGATAACTCAGTGGAAATAAAAGAAATAAAAGTAAATTATGTAAGAATTTCATTGACAGAAAGAAACCAAACACTTGAAAATCTTGGTCCTCATCCGAGTCTGTCGCCTTTACTAAAGAATCTATTTCCTGTCATTCATTCCGTACTCAAACGGAAGCTCACACATTCCCGATCCAAATAGACGGTAAAACAATTTATAATGACCCCAACACCCTTATAGGCTAAAACGACATCCAACCTTACCTTTCGAGTCTTTAACTAGAACCATCTTTCTTCCTATTCCTCGCCCTCTAGTTTCCCTATCTCATTATCTCCAGCCCAAAACAACCCTTGGTTTATACCAACTAAACTCACGTACTTTGCTCCTTCTCGAACCTAAAGACCAACCATTGTTCACAACATCTCGAATACTCACTCCAATTCGACTACGTAGTCAACATACACCTCGTATCACGTATCAAATAAGCATAACATATCACGTTTCTTTCCCACACAATCTTTTAATCAGCACGCTTTTTCAGTTAACATTTCCGCGTCTCACTACGCATTTCACACATATTATCACATTCACCACTCGAGCCATAATAAAATGCACAAATGGAATGACATGCTTAAAATGTATAAGTATAACAAATGCAATATGAATGGATGGTAGCAATCAACAACAAGTTCTCTAACATAAACTTTTGTCAAACCGTTAAAATATTTCACATATCACAATTACCATCCTCATTCATTTCGCAATCCATGCCATCACAGACCCGGCGTCTCACTACGCCCCAAGTTACATGATCAATCATTATCCAAGCCATAGCTCATTTCAATTTCAAGCTATCTCAACATTCACTAGCATCCGGGCCATTCATTATATAGCACACTGGAGCTCATCACCTTTCCACGATAACCACGTGTAACGTCCAACATCCATACACCGTTACACGGGTTAATCACATCTCCTATTTCATATTCACAACCTTTCATTTCACATTCATGATTCTCGTTTTACATTACTCGCGTCTTACCACGCATTTCTCAACTAACTCAACAATCACTCGAGCCGTAGCTCTTTTACTCTTCCAGGCTATCATAATAGCCACTCTAGCATCCGGGTCTCCAACCTCACAGCACCTCGGAGCTACATACAACCCGCCACGGTAATCTCATGTAACGTCCAACAACCACACACCATTACATAGATTACTACCCCATGGCCATTTAACAAACACATGATATGCATGAATGCAATGTGATATAACATGAAATGAATTAAACATACTTCTTCATAACAAGATTATATAACGGGATATCGAATCAACAATTGTCATTAGATCAACTTTTTCAAACTAAGCATATGACTCCATCTTTACTCGTATAGTGTTCAAGTTTCACATATTCACATGGTTCGTGATCACAACTAGTTTCCGAGCAAAATCAAGAAAAGTATCACATATGCATAATCATAGTCCCAAATCCAGCATATGACTCGTTCATGGACTATGAACATAATAACAAAACAATTTAAGCATGCTTCAATGATTAACTAGTAAAACACAATAATTATAGTTTAGGCTACCAAGCATTTCTACTCTTTAACCCAATGTCGGAATCGATATCTCTTCCCGTAACTTCACTTGCTTCCAAACTTTACCACCCACATTACAATTCATGTTATTCATATCTAAAAATTCCATTTCCGAATTAGTTCCAAGAGGAACGGGGACGCCACACCAATCACCCTTCCGATTCTTTTTGTTCTCACTTTTCTAGTCAAACAAGACTTGACCCTTGGCTTCCTTCTTCGTCAATCACATTCATTGAAAAACTAATCTTATCACGTAAGCTCGGCCACACGTCAATGAATTCATTTCTACAAAACACCCATCTCCCACTGGTTTTCGAGATTCACAATGTACATATCCGTTCCCATTCTTAATCCTCGCACTTAATTCGAACTAAACTCCACAACTCGGTTTGCTCCAAAAGTTTCTAAGCTAGCTAACGGAAAAGTAGTAATTTTGGCACTTCAAAGGGGTTCTTGGAGACTCATTGGTTCCGAGCATTAGTGTCGTACGTGAAATAGTCATTACACACCATAATTAAAAGATACCAAAGGAAGGCTAAGAACACTCCTAGTTTAGGAACACTAGTGAATCTTCAAATGGCCTACAATCGGGTTTTAGTGTTGGGTTCCGATATGGGCTTCCTATATTTGAGCAATAGCTCAAATGGCTAAACTTCACTCTTGGAAATTACTATTCCTTTTCGGGACAACTCGCGTGCCATTCGGTAATGTCTTGTGTAGCCTTTACGTCATTATAACTCAAGACGAACCATCAACCCCATCTAACTGACCACAACACCTTCATTACATAATCTCGCCCTTGTTTATTTTAAAGACCCAAACAATATCAATTTGGCTTTCCGAAAGAAAAACCCATCATCCTTAAAACCCCGTACTCCATATGACTCAACTGCCTTCGATATAACTCGACCCCATTTGCCTCTCACATTTTCATTCCCAACTGCTTGCCCATGGAAAACCTCCCATCTAACTTACCTAAAGCTCAACTATGCTAACGTTGCTTACACATCTTTGCACAATTCAATTCATATCATTAAAATTCAAACATACATGTACTTTAATTCTATTTATTCCCACCTTGTGATACAAAGTATCTAGCTTGCACAATTTGGAGTTGTCTTGGCTCAAATCCTACACACAATACATTACACTCATTTAATAGATTCTATATAGCATGCTCTTTCATAAATTAACAATTATACATTACCCAAGACCCCAAAACAGCCCCACAACCCGGAAATACCAAAACAGCCCGCAAAGTTAATAATAAAAACAGTGGGGGAGGAGGTGTTTCGGCTTCAAATTATTCCTTAAGAAAATAGCTAAGTTTAGTCTCTTGTTTCTAAAAAGAAATAAGCCATAGAGTAAATAAATTTTAAACTCACAAAGAAATGGAAAATCATTTAGGTTTTGAAGTTTATAAAAGAGTTCATAAAGACAAATCATGGAGGTTTTTATTTATTTATTTATAAAACAATAAAAGTTCTTACTTAAATTTCTAAGGGTAATTCAATTTGAATAAAATCCCAAAACCTTAACTTAATTTCGATTTTAGAGACCTCAATTAAACAAATTAACATGCTACTCCATTGAATTTCACAATTACAACTTCAATTCTAACCAATTTTTTTTCAAAAACCTTCAAGTTTATAAAGGAACCCTAGTTAGAAACTTACAAATTCTTCTTGGAAATCAAAGGATTGAAGCTTGATTCCACTTAGGGTTGTTAGATCTTCATTTTTCGTAGCTTTTGGGCTTGGAATCACGTTAATTTGAACAAGAAATCACAAAACCCACACATTTCTTTCTTTTCCCTGCTGTTCGGCCGTGAGAATGATGGGGAGAGAGTTTTAGAATTTTGTTTCATGTTTGTAATAATAAGGGAAGGAAAGAAAATGAGTGTATATGTATTTAAATCCATATTGCTTGGAAAATAATAAAATAAACAAAGCCCACCTTCAAGACTTATTGGTGTGTATATTATAAATATTTTAAATTTAATTTGAAGATATATAAATATACCTTTTATGCTTATTTAATTATTCCCATTTGTTTTAAAATAAAAGTGGTCAAATACCCATGTCTTGCAAACTTCTCTTTTATACCAACATTTCTCCACCAATTTAAATATTATGAGTTAATTTTAACAAAATCTCAATTAACACTTTAACAAATTTAATTAAATAAAATAAATTAATATACTAAAACATGGGCCATTACAGGACAACTTTGACAAGATAGGTTCTGATCCTTGTTTGACATTTTGGTCCATAGAGGATTCTCAATGAAGAGTTTCCTCTATTTGAAACTTTAGAATGGACCAAATCATTAGGACAAGTTTGGAAAGATTGACAACTTTGACAAGATTTGTTCCTATCCTTGTTTGACATTTTCGTCCAAAGAGGATTTCCAAAGATTGTTTCCTCCATTTTGAACTTTAGGACGAACCACATCATGAGGTCAAGTTTGAAAAGATTGGTTCCGATCGTCATTTGACATTTTGGTCCAAAGAGGATTCAAAAAGAAGAGTTTCTTCCATTTTGAACTTTAGGATAGACCAAATCATGAGGACAACTTTGAAAATATTGGTTTTTGAAAAATGCTTTTCAATTACTGATACGAAAACCCTTTCGAAATGCTTTAAGAACCCTTAAATTTAACTAAGGACCCAAAAAGATCACAACCAAAGAACCCACATATGCCATTTGAAACAACCCAAGGAAAAAGGCTAGAAAATGATTATCCTTATGATCAATGATCTAAAGACAAGAATTGGATTTCTTGTTTTAGATTCGAATCAATCCACCAAATTAGAATGATCAATCCTAATGGTTCGATTCTACAGCCACCCTAAACACAAGGAATGACAAGATGAAAAGTTGAACAACTCACAACAATTCAAAGAAAAAGCTCTCAATGAGACTTTGGATTTTTAATTCAATCGTCATCTGATTGTTTACAATCTGAAACATGGCTATATAAGCCTTACAAAACAAAAGGAAAAACGAAATTGTCATGAAGGAAAGGAATAAAAACGGCTAGAAACATAAAGACTTACAATTGTAACCGAAAATGGTCATAAACAACATAATTAAGACATTAACTAATTAAAAACTTGTAACTGAAATTAAAGGAGTTACAAATCTGATTTTAAAGACTTTGTAACTTAAACTCATTGATCACAAGTCTTGATGAGAGTCTTTAATGAAGCCTTGAGTTGAAATGAGCTAGTCTTGAGTTGCATTTAATGTAACTGGAGTTGTCATTAATGCAACCGAACTTGCAATAAATGCATCTTCATTTTGGACTTTAATCTTGAAAACATTGTATGCTTCTTCAATACAAACTCCTTTCCTTGTAAGACAGCCCTTGGAAGAATCCATATTTGCAAAATAGTCCATGGCCGAATTCACTAGTGCTTGTACATGTAGATTGAGGTTGGCTTGAAGCTTCCTTGCCCTTGATCTTGTTATTGGACCTTGAGGTAAGATGATAGAGCTTCCTTGATTGTCATCATTTCCCCCCTCTTCAAAAGGATTCGTCCTCGAATCCTGACCATCCCCTACATCAAAAGGACTCAAATCAGCGACATTAAAAGTTGCACTAATAGAAAACTCACCGGGTAGATCAATCTTGTATGCATTGTTGTTGATCCGCTCAAGAACTTGAAAAGGACCATCTCCCCTTGGATTTAGCTTTGATGTCCTTTGAAGTGGAAACCTTTCCTTCCTAAAGTGCACCCAAACCCAATCACCTGGTTTAAAGATCAACTCCTTTCGACCTTTGTTAATCCTTGAAGCAACCTTAGCATTTTGCTTTTCAATCCGTTCCTTGACTTCCATATGAATCTTCTTTACTAATTCAGCCTTGGAAATAGCTTCATCACTCACAAAATTGTTAGGAGGCATAGGCAATAAATCAATAGGACTAAGAGGATTAAAACCATAAACAATTTCAAATGGAGAACAATTAGTAGTGCTATGTATAGCCCTATTGTAAGCAAACTCCACAAATGGTAAACTATCCTCCCACATTTTTATGTTTTTATCAAGTATAGCCCTAAGCAATTGAATTAAAGTCCTATTTACTACCTCTGTTTGCCCATCAGTTTGTGGATGGCATGTAGTAGAAAATAACAACTTAGTTCCAAGCTTCCCCCATAACACTCTCCAAAAATGGCTAAGAAATTTTACATCCCTATCACTAACAATGTTCTTTGGAATGCCATGCAATTTAACAATATGAATGAAAAATAAATCAGCCACATGCTTTGCATCATCAGTTTTGTGACAAGGTATGAAATGAGCCATTTTACTAAATCTATCAACCACAACAAAGATGCTATCATGACCCTTCCTAGTTTTTGGCAAACCAAGCACAAAATCCATAGAAATTTCTGTCCAAGGTTCATTAGGCACGGGAAGAGGAGTATACAGTCCATGTGGTTTCATTTTAGATTTAGCCTCTTTACAAACAAAACAAGCATTACAAACTTTATGCACAAGATGTCTCATTTTAGGCCAATAAAAATGTTCATTTAGCATAGCATATGTCTTAGCCTCACCAAAATGACCCATCAAACCCCCTCCATGAGCTTCTTTAGCTAAAAGCTCCCTAATAGAACAATTAGGTATGCATAATTTGTCTTTCTTAAACAAGAATCCCTCAAACACATAAAAGTCATTCAAAACAGCCCCATTAATGCAAGATGCATAAGTATTACCAAAATCAGAATCATGCATGTATAATTCTTTAATATGCTCCAATCCTAAAACTTTTGCACTTAAAGAATTAAAGAGATTGTACCGCCTAGATAATGCATCAGCCACCACATTTTCTTTACCTTGCTTGTACTTAATAACATAAGGAAATGTCTCAATGAATTCCACCCACTTGGCATGCCTTCGGTTAAGCTTGTTTTGTCCCTTCAAATGTTTCAAGCTCTCATGATCCGTGTGAATCACAAACTCTTTTGGCCAAAGATAGTGTTGCCATGTTTGCAAAGCTCTAACCAATGCATAAAGCTCCTTGTCATAGGTTGGATAGTTCAAGGCAGCCCCTCCAAGTTTCTCACTAAAGTACATCAAAGGCTTTTGTTCCTGCATCAAAACGGCTCCAATGCCTACACCACTAGCATCACATTCAATCTCAAATGTATTCTCAAAGTTAGGCAAAGAAAGCAAAGGTGCATTACATAACTTAGCTTTCAATTCATTAAAAGCCTTCTCTTGTGACTCTCCCCAAACAAATACAACATGCTTTTTAACTAATTCATTCAATGGAGAAGCAATAGAACTAAAGTCCTTAATGAACCTCCTATAGAAACTAGCTAAACCATGAAAACTTCTTACCTCACTTGCATTCTTGGGTGTTGGCCATTCTTTAATTGCCTTAATCTTCTCTTCATCAACTTCAACCCCATTTCCAGAAATTATAAAACCAAGAAAGTTAACCTTAGTCATGCAAAAACTACACTTTTTAAGATTAGCATACAACTTTTCTTTCCTAAGTGTAAGCAAGACAAGTCTAACATGCTCAACATGTTCATCTAAACTCTTGGAGTAAATCAGAATATCATCAAAATAGACCACAACAAACTTTCCCAAAAATTCCCTAAGAACATGGTTCATCAATCTCATAAAAGTACTAGGTGCATTAGTAAGACCAAAAGGCATCACAAGCCATTCATACAAGCCATACTTAGTCTTAAAAGCTGTTTTCCATTCATCACCTATATGCATTCTAATTTGATGATAACCAGATTTAAGATCAATTTTTGTAAATAAAATAGAACCATGCAATTCATCTAACATATCATCTAGCCTAGGGATAGGATGACGATACTTTACTGTTATTTTATTGATGGCTCTACAATCAACACACATCCTCCAAGTTCCATCCTTCTTTGGAACTAAAGTCACCGGAACCGAACATGGGCTCAAACTTTCCCTCACATAGCCCTTGGAAAGCAACTCCTCCACTTGCTTTTGAATTTCCTTTGTCTCCGTTGGGTTGGCCCTATAAGCTGGCCTATTAGGTATAGTTGCCCCGGGAATGAAATCCACTTGATGCTCAATGCCTCTTATTGGGGGCAAACCACTCGGTACCTCATCGGGAAATATATCCTCAAAGTCCTGCAAAAGAGACACAAAAACACTAGGCAAAGTAGGGTTAGGTGTGTTAGTCATAAAACAAGTTCCTTTGTACAAAAGTACAAGGAAGTTTTGTTTTGAAAACAAAACATGCCTCACTTCACTCTTAGTAGCAATTAAACTCACTTTTCTCTCTTTGTCTCTTTTGTTTTCCTTTTCTTTTCTCTCATTATTTTCACTCTTGATTTTACCACTTAAAACATTCTTTTCTCTCTTACTCATCTCTTCACTCAATTCTTTTTCTTTCAACTCTTTTTCTTTCATCTCAAACTCAAGTCTCCTCTGTTCAAGCTTACATTGATCAATGAAAACCTCTTTGGAAGACAAAGGCACCAAAGTAGTTTTCCTTCCATCCTTGGTAAAAGTGTATCGATTAAGGTAACCATCATGAATAGCCTTCCTATCAAACTGCCATGGTCTTCCCAAAAGTATGTCCCCGGCATGCATTGGTACTACATCACAAACTATCTCATCCTTATACTTCCCAAGATGAAAAGAAATGTTAGCTTGCTTAAGCACCTTCACCTCACCACTATTATTCAACCATTGTAACTTGTAAGGTGTGGGATGTGGAATGGTAGGCAAATTGAGTCTCTTGACAAGAATTGAACTCACAACATTGGTACAACTCCCACTATCAATCACCACACTACAAGGAGTCCCTTGCACCAAACATCTAGTATGGAACAAATTGTCCCTTTGATCATCAATATCATTCTCCTTCACTTGAGCACTAAGTAGTCTTCTAGTAACAAGTGCTACTTGATTTCCCTCTTCTATGCTTGCATCACTATCCTCATCAATATCACACTCGTCCTCCTCAACTTCACAATCTTCATCATCCGTGACTACTTCCCCATTCCTAATAATCATAGTTCGTTTATTAGGACAGTCGCGGCTAATGTGCCCAACTCCTTGACACTTCCAACATTTAAAATCCCTATTTCTCTCAACTTTTGTTTCATCCACCCTCTCCTTCCCTTTCCCCTTAGAAGACTCCCCCTTATCCTTCTTGGCAGCCTCAAATGTGCCTCTAGGTTTAAAGTCTCCTTTGGAACTACTAACTCCCTTTTTCCAAGGATTAGATGGTGGACAAGTGGATTTAGAATTGTATTTCTTGGAGTTATCTTTCTCCCAAGCCATTTGTTTCTCAATCTTCTCGGCTATATGCAAAAGTTCCTCCATGTCAAAGTAAGGATACATATCTACTCTATGGGCCAACTCTTCATTCATTCCTCCTAAAAACCGTGACATAGTATCATCCTCACTCTCTTCTATATGTGATCTAGTCATTAAAACATTCATCTCCCTATAGTATTCTTCAACACTCTTTGATCCTTGCTTTAAGGAAAACAACTTATTTCTGATTTCCCTATGATAGTGCTTTGGTATGTATCTCTTCCTCATCAAAACCTTAAGCTCCTCCCAAGTTTCAATTGGTTGCTCATAGTTTCTCCTCCATTCAGCCCTAAGATGACTCCACCAAATACTAGCATAATCACAAAACTCAGCCACGGCAAGCTTCATTTTCCTCTCCTCACTAAAATTGTGGCAATCAAAGACATGCTCTATTTTATCTTCATATTGCAAGTACTCCTCTGGGTTAGACCTCCCATGGAAAGACGGAATTTTAAGCTTAACACCTCCTGAATTTCTCTCTTCCACTTTTTCTTCTCGTAACTCCCTCATAAGCCTCCTAGGTGGTTCTATGTCTCTACCTCTTCCCCTACCTCTACCCCTTCCTCGGCCCCCTCCTTGCTCTCTCCTAGGGTTTACTCCAGCCAATAAGGTAATATTGTCTTCCTCTTCATGTTCAACACCCTCATTTAAGTTGTCTTCCACCCGCTGATTGTTAGCTAACTCCAATCTACCTATGCGATCGCTAAGCTCTTCTAGAGTTTGAGTAAGTCTAACAAAAGCCCCGGTTTGTGCCTCCCTCCACCTAGCATCACTAATCTCACCCTGATTATTTTCCCCTTGTGACATGATTCTGGACCTCACAACACTCCCTCACAAAATTTCACTCAAGGGAACTCTCGTGTTTAATCACTCAAGGTAGGCCAAAATATCAATTTAGGCTCTTGGAGAAGCTATGGTCAAAATGAAGCAACTTGTGTTTAAAGTACTAAAAAACAAGCAATCAATATTTAAACAATCTAAAATAATGAAAAGAAACAAAATAAAACAAGAAAAACAGATTGGATAGGTAAAAACAGATTGGAGAAACTAAAACAGATTTTTAAAAACAAAGAACTCAAGAAAAATGGCAGTTACAAATTTCAAAATTCGTGGAGTTCGAGAATGAATTTTCAATTGGCAGTCTATATGTAGCTTATTAAGATGATAATAAAGAGCATACAAAAGGCCAAATACAAAATTCGTTCAGAATTGAAAACATTAACTCACAGAATTGAAGTTCCCGGAAAATAGAATAAACCTGCGCACAGAAATGAAATTCCAGATTTGAACTGTTTCCGTTATGATTTTGATAAAGCGCCCTTCTGAACTTTGAAAGCTAACAGAAAGATAAGACTTTTCTCTTCAGACAACAAAGACAAATTCGGACGTTAGATTAGAGTTTGAATGGAAAACAGTAGCATTAAATGCGGCAGTTACAAAACAGGACAGTTTTGGAAAATGTAACTTATAGCCGTTTCTGAGACTTTAAATCAATGTGTAACTGATATATTTCAATGGTAAATGTTATAGAAACACAACTATATCAGTTATACACGAAATTATATGAATCAAACTCAGAAAAGTGAAGAATTTTCAAGAAGAACACAAGATGAACAGATTCGGTGCCCTCGGATACAAATTCACTCACCACTTTCTTTCTTTCTTTTTTTTTTTTTTTTTCAAGATCAAATCGTGATCTTTACGATGGATATGAAATCAGAATAAAATGATGAAGAAAAATGGATGAAAAGGCAGAAATGAATTTGATGGACAGAATGTGTAGAATTGAAAAAAAAACAAGTGCATAAAAGTAAGATAGAATCAATTCTAGAGATCGGCCACTAAGATGCAACCTATGCTTTGATACCAAATGATACGAAAACCCTTTCGAAATGCTTTAAGAACCCTTAAATTTAACTAAGGACCCAAAAAGATCACAACCAAAGAACCCACATATGCCATTTGAAACAACCCAAGGAAAAAGGCTAGAAAATGATTATCCTTATGATCAATGATCTAAAGACAAGAATTGGATTTCTTGTTTTAGATTCGAATCAATCCACCAAATTAGAATGATCAATCCTAATGGCTCGATTCTACAGCCACCCTAAACACAAGGAATGACAAGATGAAAAGTTGAACAACTCACAACAATTCAAAGAAAAAGCTCTCAATGAGACTTTGGATTTTTAATTCAATCGTCATCTGATTGTTTACAATCTGAAACATGGCTATATAAGCCTTACAAAACAAAAGGAAAAACGAAATTGTCATGAAGGAAAGGAATAAAAACGGCTAGAAACATAAAGACTTACAATTGTAACCGAAAATGGTCATAAACAACATAATTAAGACATTAACTAATTAAAAACTTGTAACTGAAATTAAAGGAGTTACAAATCTGATTTTAAAGACTTTGTAACTTAAACTCATTGATCACAAGTCTTGATGAGAGTCTTTAATGAAGCCTTGAGTTGAAATGAGCTAGTCTTGAGTTGCATTTAATGTAACTGGAGTTGTCATTAATGCAACCGAACTTGCAATAAATGCATCTTCATTTTGGACTTTAATCTTGAAAACATTGTATGCTTCTTCAATACAAACTCCTTTCCTTGTAAGACAGCCCTTGGAAGAATCCATATTTGCAAAATAGTCCATGGCCGAATTCACTAGTGCTTGTACATGTAGATTGAGGTTGGCTTGAAGCTTCCTTGCCCTTGATCTTGTTATTGGACCTTGAGGTAAGATGATAGAGCTTCCTTGATTGTCATCAATTACAAACAAGTTTGTGGATTTGTTCGATCCTTGTTCGATATTTTGGTCCAAAGAGGAATCCCAAAGATGAGTTTCCTCCATTCGGAACTTTAGGATGGACCAAATCATGAGGACAACTTTGAAAAGATTGGTTCCTATTCTCGTTTGACATCTTGGTCCAAAGAGGATTCCCAAAGAAGAGTTTCCTCATGTTGGATCTTTAGGATGGACCAAATCATTAGGACAAGTTTGAAATGATTGGTTCTTATCCTTGTTTGATATTCTGATACAAAGAAGAGTTTCCTCCATTTGGATCTTTTGGATGGACCAAGTCATGAGGACGACTTTGACAAGATAGGTTCTTATCCTTGTTTGACATTTTGGTCCATAGAGGATTCTCAATGAAGAGTTTCCTCTATTTGAAACTTTAGAATGGACCAAATCATTAGGACAAGTTTGGAAAGATTGACAACTTTGACAAGATTTGTTCCTATCCTTGTTTGACATTTTGGTCCAAAGAGGATTTCCAAAGATCGTTTCCTCCATTTCGAACTTTAGGACGAACCACATCATGAGGTCAAGTTTGAAAAGATTGGTTCCGATCCTCATTTGACATTTTGGTCCAAAGAGGATTCAAAAAGAAGAGTTTCTTCCATTTTGAACTTTAGGATAGACCAAATCATGAGGACAACTTTGAAAATATTGGTTTTTGAAAAATACTTTTCAATTACAAACAAATTTGTGGATTTGTTCGATCCTTGTTCGATATTTTGGTCCAAAGAGGAATCCCAAAGATGAGTTTCCTCCATTCGGAAATTTAGGATGGACCAAATCATGAGGACAACTTTGAAAAGATTTGTTCCAATCCTCGTTTGACATTTTGGTCCAAAGAGGATTCGCAAAAAAGTGTTTCCTCTATATGGAACTTTGGGATGGACCAAATCATTAGGACAAGTTTGACAAGATTGGTTTCGATCCTCGTTTGACATTTGGGTCCAAAGAGGATTCCAAAAGAAGAGTTTCCTATATTTGGATCTTTAGGATGGACCAAATCATTAGGACAACTTTGACGTTCGAAATTTTGGTCCAAAGAGGATTTCCAAAGAAGAGTTTCCACCATTTGGAATATTTGGATGGACCAAATCATGAGGACAAGTTTGACAAGATTGGTTCCGATCCTCTTTTGAGATTTTGGTCCAAGGAGGATTCCCAAAGAAGAGTTTCCTCCATTTGGAACTTTAGGATGGACGAAATCATTAGGACAAGTTTGAAAAGATTGGTTTTTGAAACATGCTTTTCAATTACAAAGAAGTTTTTGGATTGGTTACATCCTTGTTCGACATTTCGGTCCAAAGAGGATTCCCAAAGCAGAGTTTCCTCCATTTGGATCTTTAGGATGGATGAGGACAAATTTGACAAGATTTGTTTCGATCCTCGTTTGACATTTGTGTCCAAATGGATTCCCAAAGATCGCTTCATCCATTTGGAACTTTAGGATGGACCAAATCAAGAGGACAAGTTTGAAAAGATTGGTTCCGATCCTCGTTTTATATTTTGGTCCAAAGAGGTTGATACGAAAACCCTTTCGAAATGCTTTAAGAACCCTTAAACTTAACTAAGGACCCAAAAAGATCACAACCAAAGAACCCACATATGCCATTTGAAACAACCCAAGGAAAAAGGCTAGAAAATGATTATCCTTATGATCAATGATCTAAAGACAAGAATTGGATTTCTTGTTTTAGATTCGAATCAATCCACCAAATTAGAATGATCAATCCTAATGGCTCGATTCTACAGCCACCCTAAACACAAGGAATGACAAGATGAAAAGTTGAACAACTCACAACAATTCAAAGAAAAAGCTCTCAATGAGACTTTGGATTTTTAATTCAATCATAATCTGATTTGTTACAAGCATGTGTTATGGCTTTATAGCCTTCAATAGCCACGAAAATAAGGTGATAAAATTGAATAAAAAAGGCCAAAAGACAGCCCAAAAAAGTAATGACAAAAATAAAGACAATTGACAAGCCTATTAAATTGTCAAAGTGTAACTGATTTCTTGGGAGTTACAAATCTGATTTGTAACTCTTTGTAACTGAAACATCTTCATCAAATGTATTGATGGGAGTCTTGAATGAAGCTTTAAGATGTCATGAATAAGTCTTGAGTTTCATTGATGTATTGAGTTGCATTAAATGAGCTTCGGTTGCAATAAATGAACTTGACTTGCATTTAGTGAACTAGGCTTGAACTTGACTTGCATTTAATGAACTAAGCTTAAACTTGACTTCCATTTATTGATGTAAGCTTGAACTTTGATGTTGTAATTATTGAACTTGCTTGTAGCTTGATCTTGGAAAGAAATGAATGCAATTCCGGCAATGATCAACTTTGAGGCTCCTTGATACATATCAGAGGTACTTCATAGAAGAGTTTCCTCCATTTGAAACTTAAGGATGGACGAAATCATGAGGACAACTTTAAAATGATTGGTTCCGATCCTTGTTTGACATTTCGTACAATGAGAATTTCTAAAGAAGAGTTTCTGCATGTTGGATCTTTAGGATGGATCAAATGAATAGGGCAAGTTTGACGTTCGACATTTTGGTCCAAAGAGGATTTCAAAAGAAGAGTTTCCTCCATTTGGAACTTTAGAATGAACCAAATCATTAGGACAAGTTTGAAATGTTTGGTTCTGATCCTCGTTTGACGTTTTTGTCCAAAGAGGATTACCAAAAAGAGTTTCCTCCATTTGGAACTTTAGGATGGACCAAATCATGAGAACAACTTTGACAAGTTTGTTTCCGATATTTCTTTGACATTTTTGTAAAAAGAGGATTCCCAAAGAAGAGTTTCCTCTATTTGGATCTTTAGGAAGGACCAAATATAGAGGACAACTTTGACGTTTGACATTTTGGTTCAAAGAGGATTCGCGAAGAAGTGTTTCCTCCATTTAAAACTTTAGGATGGACCAAATCATGAGGACAACTTTGACAAGATTTGTTACGATTCTCGTTTGATATTTTTGTCAAGAGAGGATTCCCAAAGATTATTTCATCCATTTGAAACGTTAGGATGGATCAAATCATGAGGTCAAGTTTGAAAAGATTGGTTCCGATCCTCGTTTGACATTTTGGTCCAAACAGGATTCCTAAAGAAGAGTTTCCTCCATTTGGAACTTTTGGATGGACCAAATCAATAGGACAAGTTTAAAAAGATTGGTTCCCATCCTCATTTGACATTTTGATCCAAAGAGGATTCGCAAAAGAAATTTCCTCTATTTGGATCTTACAGAAGGACCAAATCATGAGGACAAGTTTGATGATCGAAATTTTGGTGCAAAGAGGATTCGCAACGAAGATGATATGAATCATGGAACGTCACAAAAAGCCCAAGGACAAATCACAACATTAAAGTTCAAGAGAAGCATTGACATCCATTTACAAGCCTACTACATTAGCAAAGTCAAGACAAACTTCGAAGATCCGATCATGGAGGCTATGGAAGAGGACGTGATGAACTTCAATCTATGGAAAATACATTTGGAGGAAGAGTATTGAAGACTTGTTCAATCGGAATTGAAGAGAAGAGCTAATTAGGAAAGTTGCATCACTTTTGCAAACTTTCCTTATTTGGACCACTTTCCATATTTGTTCCCAAAGTTTCCATATTTGTTCCCAAAATGGTTCCAACGAATTTATGATGTATTTAGACATGTTTTAGGTCTTTTATATTCATTTTATATGTTTGGAAAGGATTAGGAAAGATATTATTCTCTAGAAAAGATTTTCCACAAAATCTGCCAATTTCACATAAGGCAAGTTTTGGGCAGATTTTGTGCTCCTTGTAATCCGAATTTCCTAGCTTATTTTTAGGGTTTCTTTGCCTATTTAAAGGCATCATTTGTAACCCTAAAGATGAAGAATTCGTATGATAATAATATTGCTTTTTGGTTTGGTAAAATTCCTTAGTTTTGTAGCCTTGTTCTAGGTTGCATGTTTTAGAAACATTCAAGCATGAATTGATCTATTGTGTTTGTGGATTGTTTCAATCTTGAAATAAGAACAAGTTCTCTTATTTCAAGATCATAGATCATTGGAATAATCTTTCTCTTCTTGTGTTCCAAGGGTTTTACCTAATTGTTCATCGGGGTTTTAGGATTTGCATCTAGGGGTTCTTTGTGCTTTCAAAGGGTTTCTATTTCAATTTCCTAGGGTTTCATATCATTTGGTATCAGAGCTTAGGCTCAAGGAAATATTTCTATCTTACTTGCTTTCTTGTTATTTTAATTTTTCTTGTCTTGTTCTTCGTTCATCGAAAATTCCAAAAAAAAAAAAAAAAAAAACACAAAAAAAAACTGTTCCAGAATTTCCTTCTTTAGCTACTGTTTTTGTTCTTTTTCATATAGTTACTTTCCGAATCTCAAAACGTCATAAACTAAAAAAGTCTTTACCTTTCTATTGTGCTTATTTGTTATTCAGAAACATTTGTCAAAAAAAAAGTGGAAGATTGAGAAAAAAATAGATCTTTGCAGACTGTCGGATTGTGCAGAAAATTGTTATAAAAAAAAAAAAGTGTTCTTGCTATTTGCTTGAGTTTCTGGAAAAAAGTGTTTAGTGTTCTTATTTTTCTTGAAGAGTTCATCTTAAACTCATCATTTATGCATCTTGAATCCGAAATTATCAAGTTGAATGAGCCAAAGTTGTTTGTTTCCTAAAAAGCTAGAACTTACCATAAATAGCAAAAACTGTTTTAGGAAAGTTTCAAATCTGTCCCATATTCAAATATATGCATATCTTGCTGAAGGAAAGTCATATTTTCTGATCCAAATTGCTTTAGGGAAGTCTAATTTTGAATTTTTCTCTTTTAGGAAAGTTTATTCTTGCTTGTTTTCTTTCTTATTCTTTCCTTGTTACAAAAATACACCATTTGCATAAATCTGTCTTATTTTCTTCTTAACACACCAAATTGGTTGTTTCTTATTTCTTGATTGTTACTTTTTACAAATTTCATTAGTATCTTTGTTGCTTGATAGTTGCTAAAGTGTGCTAAAAGTTCAAGGTTACATTTAGGGTCTAGAATCTGTTTTGAGTGCAAACACGAGTGAAATAACATCTTTGAGTGTAAACACTTAGGGAGTGATTTGAAAGGTCCTATTTTTTTACATTACTAACTTGTTTACTTGCAGCAATGTATCATGAAATTGATCAAAGGAGGAGTAATAGATGTCGAGAGAGAGAACATACTCGGAGGGAAAATAGAGATGCTTATCATGAAGGGATGGAGCATAGAAGCATAAGAGATGATAAGCTCAAGGTACCTACTTTTCAAGGAAGATCAAATCCAGAGGTTTACTTGACATGGGAAAGAGATGCGGAGCTTTGTTTCAAAGAACATCCATGTAGTAATTCAAAGAAGGTACAACTTATAACCGATAATTTTTGTGATTATGCACTAACATGGTGGAAACAATTGGTGAACGATAGGAAAAGAAGAACTTTGGAGGATCCAATTGAAACTTGGTGTGAACTCAAATACATCATGAGGAAACGATTTGTACCAAGCCGATTTCAAAGAGACCTTGTGCTGAAGTTCGAAGATCTTACACAAGGAAATATGAGCGTTTCTGAGTACTACAATGAGTTTAAATATCTCATGGCTAGGGCTAATATTGAGGAAGATGAAGAGATGACTATGGCATGGTTCTTAGATGGATTAAACTATGAGATTGCTGGCCAAGTTAATGGGTGTACATATGTGGAGTTGGATGAAATGGTTCACTATGCCATCAAGATAGAAAAGAGGCTCAAAAGAAGAGTTGATACACGGTATGCTTATAAACCTATTTCCGATTCTACTTCTTCTTATCAAATTGGTGCAAATAGTACATTAATGGGTGAGAATGGGGCTGCCTATGGCTTGATTGAGGAAAATACAAGATTGGAGGAGCTTAAAATTATTAGAATGGAGTCTTTGAAAGCGGATGAGGTTTATAAAGCTAGCATGGAGGAGATTAGAGTGGAAATTCTAAAGTCAATGTGTGCTTATAAAGAGGGCATAAAAGTTCCAAATAAAGTGAATGAGCAAAAGCCAATTATTGACCTTGTTCCAAAAGTTTGTGCTAATGTTTGTTTGGAAGAAACTTGTGAGTTACAAAAGTGTTATACATTTGAAAAGAATGAGAATTGTCAAAAAGAGAGTGAGCCAAAAGAAAGAGAGATGAATTTTCAAAAAGAAGAGTGTGAAAAAGAAATTATTGAAATAAGTGAGCCAAAAGAAAGAGAGATGAGTGCTCAAAAAGAAATGAGTGACATGAGTGAGTCAAAAGAAAGAGATTTGAGTTCAAAAGAAAGAGTGTTTGAAAAGAATGAAAGAGAAATTGAAAAGAAAGAGAGTTGTGAGTCAAAAATGAATGAGAGGAATGGTGAGAGCATTGTGAGTTTTGTAGAAAGTGAGGCTAGGAAAACAATGTTTTCAAATAAAACCCACTTTGTACTTGTGTGCAAAGATTCTTTCTTTCTAACTTATGAACTTAACCTTTGCTTTTCTAGTGTTTTAGCTAATGTTTTGCAGAATTACATTGATCAATTTTCAATTGGAATGGAGCACAAAGTAGATGCATTTCAAGGGGCTGAAATACTTAAGACACCACCATACTTCATGGAAAAAGATGTTGCCACCGGGATCCAAGGCCAGAAAAGGAAGTTTCTTACTTTTAATCCTTTTGCATCGGTTTGTTTAAATGATTATTTCTTGTTTTCCAATACTGATTTTAAGACTAGAAATCATCGAAACCAATTATATTTTTATGATAAACATGCATTCTTTTCTAGCAAAATTCTTTTGGATGATCTTTACTTGTTTGACAGCTTATCACTTACAAAACATGTAAAGCTAGCCTATCCATTTACTTGTGATGATGTGCATAGTTCTTCTTTGTTTGCTAAATTTGATCTCAACTCTGATATTTTACCACTTCAATTTCATTCTAATGATAAGACATATGATGCATTTAGGGAGAGCATGGAGTTTTCATATTTTCTAATTTACCCCAACACATTAGACCTATTTGAGTTTGATTATGGGTCATATGCTTTGATTAATGTGTTACATTCACCATGTGATCATCTTGTGAGTAGTGTTGAGTATGAGAAAATTTACGAGATTGACTATGGTCCATATATTCTATTAGATGTGTTACCACTATCCACCAACCATATTGTCAGTTTTGTGGTCTTTGATAAGCTCGAATGTTTTGCTGATTTAAAGGGAAGGAAACCAACAATATTTGACCCGGGAGGTGTTAACTTGAAAGGAGAAAGAACGGTACCATTGTTGCTCTCTTTGGTGCCAATTCACAATACACGAGGTAAGTGTGCTTTATGTGCTTTTATTTATGTTATTAACTTAATTTATTGTGATGTAGGTAATGTTATAGATTCGAGGACGAATCCTTTTCAAGAGGGAGGGGATGATATGAATCATGGAACGTCACAAAAAGCCCAAGGACAAATCACAACATTAAAGTTCAAGAGAAGCATTGACATCCATTTACAAGCCTACTACATTAGCAAAGTCAAGACAAACTTCGAAGATCCGATCATGGAGGCTATGGAAGAGGACGTGATGAACTTCAATCTATGGAAAATACATTTGGAGGAAGAGTATTGAAGACTTGTTCAATCGGAATTGAAGAGAAGAGCTAATTAGGAAAGTTGCATCACTTTTGCAAACTTTCCTTATTTGGACCACTTTCCATATTTGTTCCCAAAGTTTCCATATTTGTTCCCAAAATGGTTCCAACGAATTTATGATGTATTTAGACATGTTTTAGGTCTTTTATATTCATTTTATATGTTTGGAAAGGATTAGGAAAGATATTATTCTCTAGAAAAGTTTTTCCACAAAATCTGCCAATTTCACATAAGGCAAGTTTTGGGCAGATTTTGTGCTCCTTGTAATCCGAATTTCCTAACTTATTTTTAGGGTTTCTTTGCCTATTTAAAGGCATCATTTGTAACCCTAAAGATGAAGAATTCGTATGATAATAATATTGCTTTTTGGTTTGGTAAAATTCCTTAGTTTTGTAGCCTTGTTCTAGGTTGCATGTTTTAGAAACATTCAAGCATGAATTGATCTATTGTGTTTGTGGATTGTTTCAATCTTGAAATAAGAACAAGTTCTCTTATTTCAAGATCATAGATCATTGGAATAATCTTTCTCTTCTTGTGTTCCAAGGGTTTTACCTAATTGTTCATCGGGGTTTTAGGATTTGCATCTAGGGGTTCTTTGTGCTTTCAAAGGGTTTCTATTTCAATTTCCTAGGGTTTCATATCAGAAGAGTTTCCTCCATTTGGAACTTTAGGAAGGACCAAATTATTAGGACAAGTTTAAAAAGATTGGTTTCGATCCTGGTTTTACATTTTGGTCCAAAGAGGATTCCTAAAGAAGAGTTTCCTCCATTTGGAACTTTAGGATGGACCAAATCATTAGGACAACTTTGACGTTCGACATTTTGGTCCAAAGAGGATTTGCAAAGAAGAGTTTCCTCCATTTGGAACTTTAGGATGGACCTAATCATTAGGACAAGTTTGAAAAGATTTGTTTCGATCCTCGTTTGACATTTTGGTCCAATGAGGATTCCAGAAGAAGAGTTTCCTCCATTTGAAACTATACGATGGACCAAATCCTGAGGACAAATTTGGAAAGATTGGTTTTTAAAACATGCTTTTCAATTACAAACAAGTTTTCGAATTTGTTCTATCCTTGTTCGACATTTTAATCCAAATAAGCGTTTCCTCCATTTGGATCTTTAGGGTGAACTAAATCATGAGGAGAAGTTTGAAAAGATTGTTTTCCATCTTGGTTTGACATTTTGGTTCAAAGAGGATTCCCAAAGGAGAGTTTCCTCCATTTGGAACTTTAGGATGGACGAAATCATGAGGACAACTTTGGAAAGATTGGTTTTTAAAACATGCTTTTTAATTACAAATAAGTTTTTGGATTGCTTAAATCCTTGTTCGACATTTTGGTCCAAAGAGGATTCCCAAAGAAGAGTTTCCTCTATTTGAATTTTTAGGATGTACGAGGACAACTTTGACAAGATTTTTTCCGATCCTGGTTTGAGATTTTAGTCCAAAGAGGATTCCCAAAGATCGCTTCATCCATTTGGAACTTTAGGATGGAATAAATCATGAGGACAAGTTTGAAAAGATTGGTTCTGACCCTCGTTTTACATTTTTGTCCAAAGAGGATTCCCATAGAAGAGTTTCCTCCATTTGAAACTTTAGGATGGACCAAATCATGAGGACAACTTTGAAAAGATTTGTTTTTTAAACATACTTTTTAATTTACAAACAAGATTGGTTCCGATCCTTGTTCGACAATTTGGTCCAAAGAGGGTTCCCAAAGAAGAGTTTCCCCATTTGGAACTTTAGGAAGGACCAAATCATTAGGACAACTTTGAAAAGATTTGTTCCGATCCTCGTTTGACATTTTGGTCCAAAGAGGATTCCCAAAGAAGAGTTCCTCCCGTTGGATCTTTATTATGGACAAATCATTAGGACAAGTTGGAAATGATTGGTTCTTATCCTTGTTTGACATTTTGATGCAAAGTTGAGTTTCCTCCATTTGGATCTTTTGGATGGACCAAATCATGAGGACAACTTTAACAAGATAGGTTCTGATCCTCGTTTGACATTTTGGTCCATAGAGGATTCTCAATGAAGAGTTTCCCCCATTTGAAACTTTAGAATGGACCGAATCATTAGGACAGCTTTGGAAAGATTGGTTCCGATCCTCGTTTGACATTTTTGTCCAAAGGGGATTCCCAAAGAGTTTCCTCAATTTGGATGTTTAGGATGGACCAAATCATGAGGACAACTTTGACAAGATTTGTTCCTATCCATGTTTGACATTTTGGTCCAAAGAAGATTCCGAAAAATCGTTTCTTCCATTTGGAACTTTAGGACGGACAAGATCATGAGGTCAAGTTTGAAAAGATTGGTTCTGATCCTCATTTGACATTTTGGTCAAAATAGGATTCGCAAAGAAGAGTTTCCTCCATTTGGAACTTTAGGTTAGACCAAATCACGAGGATAACTTTGAATGGTTTTTGAAACATGCTTTTCAATTACAAACAAGTTTTTGGATTTGTTCGATCCTTGTTTGATATTTTTGTCTAAAGAAGAATCCCAAAGAAGAGTTTCCTCCATTCGGAACTTTAGGATGGACCAAATCATGAGGACAACTTTGAAAAGATTGGTTTCGATCCTCGTTTGACATTTTGGTCCAAAGAGGATTCGCAAATAAGAGTTTCCTCTATATGGAACTTTGGGATGGACCAAATCATTAGGACAAGTTTGACAAGATTGGTTTCGATCCTCGTTTGACATTTTGGTCCAAAAAGGATTCCAAAATAAGAGTTTCCTCTACTTGGATCTATACGATGGACCAAATCATTAGGACAACTTTGACGTTCGATATTTTGGTCCAAACATGATTCCCAAAGAAGAGTTTCCACCATTTGGAACATTTGGATGGGCCAAATCATGAGGACAAGTTTGAGAAGATTGGTTTCGATCCTCGTTTGAGATTTTGGTCCAAAGAGGATTCCCAAAGAAGAGTTTCCTCCATTTGGAACTTTAGGATGGATGAAATCATTAGGACAAGTTTGAAAAGATTGGTTTTTGAAACATGCTTTTCAATTAAAAAGAGGTTATTGGATTGGTTACATCCTTGTTTGACATTTTGGTCCAAAGAGGATTTCCAAAGCAGAGTTTCCTCCTTTTGGATCTTTAGTACGGACTAAATCATGAGGTCAAGTTTGAAAAGATTTGTTTCGATCCTCGTTTGACATTTTCGTCCAAACAGGTTTCTCAAAGAAGAGTTTCCTCCATTTGGAACTTTAGGATGGATGAAATCATGAGGACAACTTCAAAAAGATTGGTTTTTGAAACATGCTTCTCAATTACAAAGAAGTTTTTTGATTGGTTAAATCCTTGTTCGACATTTTGGTCCAAAGAGGATTCTCAAAGAAGAGTTTCCTACATTCAGATCTTTAGGATTGATATAATCATAAGGACAACTTTGAAAAGATTGGTTCCGATCCTCGTTTGACATTTTCGTCCAAAGAGGATTCGCAAAGAAGAGTTTCCTCTATATGGCACTTTGGGATGGACCAAATTATTAGGATAAGTTTGACAAGATTGGTTTCGATCCTCGTTTGACATTTTTGTCCAAAGAGGATTCCAAAAGAAAAGTTTCCTTTATTTGGATCTTTAGGATGGACCAAATCATTAGGACAACTTTGACGTTCGAAATTTTGATCCAAAGAGGATTCCCAAAGAAGAGTTTCCACCATTTGGAACATTTGGATGGACCAAATCAAGAGGACAAGTTTAACAAGATTGGTTCCGATCCTCGTTTGAGATTTTGGTCCAAAGAGGATTCCCAAAGAAGAGTTTCCTCCATTTGGAATTTTAGGATGGACGAAATCATCAAGGCAAGTTTGAAAAGATTGGTTTTTGAAACATGCTTTTTAATTACAAAGAAGTTTTTGGATTGGTTACATCCTTGTTCGACATTTTGGTCCAAAGAGGATTCCCAAATCAGAGTTTCCTCCGTTTGGATCTTTAGGATGGACGAGGACAAATTTTACAAGATTTGTTCTGATCCTCGTTTGACATTTGTGTCCAAAGAGAATTCCCAAAGATCGCATTATCCATTTGTAACTTTAGGATGGACCAGATTAAGAGGACAAGTTTGAAAAGATTGGTTTCGATCATCGTTTTATATTTTGGTCCAAATAGGTACCCCATAGAAGAGTTTCCTCCATTTGAAACTTAAGGATGGACCAAATTGATATGAATCATCCCAGCCCCAAATGTCAAAGAATTGACAATATTGAAGTCCAAGGTTTCAATCAAGAAAAGATCAAGAATCCGAAGACTAAACGAGTGAAGATTGACTTTCTTGGGCATTTGCAAGGATATTTGGTTACATACTTGACTAATCAAGAAAATGAGTTTAAAACACTTCTAAACTCATGGGATATTTGTTTCAAAGAGCTCCAAAGAAAATCGCGCATGAAAACATTCAAACGAGTGAAAATGACATCAAAAACGGCGACTGGCACTTGTAGTTTTGTCTATTTTCATCCAATTTCGAATTTTAGTATTTTATTTGAGTTTTATTACTTTAGTTTTATTTATTATTATTATTATTGATGTAATAGGGAAGATTTGACTTTGTTTCCTTAGTTTTGCAAACTTGGAGACCAAGTTTAAAAGATTAGGAAAACTTTCCTAATTTGAATTTAGGAAAGTCTAGTTTTTACCTTTTTAATTATTAGGTCTTTATTTCCCTTCATATTTTCGACCAAGCTAGGGTTTATTAGGCTATTTAAAGCCTCTTTTGTAAGCTTTACAATCAGAATATCAATGAATGAAAATCGATTTGTTTTGGTTTAAACTTTTGCTTTGAAAAACCTCTTTGTAATTCATGTTCTTGAATTGCATGTTTAGAGTCATTCAAGTCCAATTGATCATTGTTCTTGTGGAGTGTCTCAACCTTAATTAAAGAAACCTATTCTTGAATTAGGGGATTGATCGATTAGGTCATCATCTTCCCAACCTCGCCTAAAGGTTGATTCAAATTGTTAAGGGTTTTCAAGCTTTTCCGTTCAAGTGTCCATCATCCGGTTCTTGAATCCGTCAACGCTTGAGGGTTCATATCATTTGGTATCAGAGCTTGCTCTGGGAGAGAGTTATCAAAGGTAAATTCGTTTACTTCATCACCTACGTCTTCACTTTTTCTAATCCCCCATCAAAACCGCTTTCATTAAAAAAAAACCAGAAAATTTCCAGATTTTTGTTCCAACTTGTACATCACCTACTGACCTCGTCCCTTAACCTTTTCCTACGAAATTTTTTTCCAATCTGTTTATTTTTCGATCCTCTACAAAATTACAGAAGACATCAAATCCAAAATCAGAACTTAAATTACCTAAAAACTCGTATCAAAGTTTGAATACCAAGCAGTTTTTTTTTTCTTCATCTTTCAAAACCCTAATTTTTTTGCAACCACAAAATTCTTCCATTATGACAATACATACTAGAGATATCAAGTGTACTAAATGTCGTGGAAGAGGGCATATTCGGGAGGTGTGCCCTAACAAGATAGATTTGGCTCTAGAAGGAGATGAAACTAAAGAAGAAGAAAAAGAGAGATTGAAGAGGATGGAACAAGAACAACAAAAAAGAAGAGAGAAAAGGGAGTCGGTGAAGCGAGAGAGATTAGAGCGAGAAGAAAAGGAGAAAATAAAGAAGCAAGAAGAGTTGAGAAAATTAGAGCAAGAAAAGCAAGCTCTCGTTAGAAGAATTGAGAGGAAAAGGAAATTATTGGCCACACCACCCCTCTTTGCACTCGAGTATCATATGGGAAGTTTCAAGCTAAACCCTTTCCAAGATTTTGTTTATGATTTTTTGCAGGAAATCAATGCCAATAATGGTGCCACAAATGCTTTAACAATTGGCGAATTTTTCAAGGGAGACTCCACCATGATCAAACCTTTAGATTCGAGGACGAATCTTTTCGAAGTTGGAGAGAATGATATGAATCATCCCAGCCCCAAATGTCAAAGAATTGACAATATTGAAGTCCAAGGTTTCAATCAAGAAAAGATCAAGAATCGAAGACTAAACGAGTGAAGATTGACTTTCTTGGGCATTTGCAAGGATATTTGGTTACATACTTGACTAATCAAGAAAATGAGTTTAAAACACTTCTAAACTCATGGGATATTTGTTTCAAAGAGCTCCAAAGAAAATCGCGCATGAAAACATTCAAACGAGTGAAAATGACATCAAAAACGGCGACTGGCACTTGTAGTTTTGTCTATTTTCATCCAATTTCGAATTTTAGTATTTTATTTGAGTTTTATTACTTTAGTTTTATTTATTATTATTATTATTGATGTAATAGGGAAGATTTGACTTTGTTTCCTTAGTTTTGCAAACTTGGAGACCAAGTTTAAAAGATTAGGAAAACTTTCCTAATTTGAATTTAGGAAAGTCTAGTTTTTACCTTTTTAATTATTAGGTCTTTATTTCCCTTCATATTTTCGACCAAGCTAGGGTTTATTAGGCTATTTAAAGCCTCTTTTGTAAGCTTTACAATCAGAATATCAATGAATGAAAATCGATTTGTTTTGGTTTAAACTTTTGCTTTGAAAAACCTCTTTGTAATTCATGTTCTTGAATTGCATGTTTAGAGTCATTCAAGTCCAATTGATCATTGTTCTTGTGGAGTGTCTCAACCTTAATTAAAGAAACCTATTCTTGAATTAGGGGATTGATCGATTAGGTCATCATCTTCCCAACCTCGCCTAAAGGTTGATTCAAATTGTTAAGGGTTTTCAAGCTTTTCCGTTCAAGTGTCCATCATCCGGTTCTTGAATCCGTCAACGCTTGAGGGTTCGTATCACAAATCATGAGGACAACTTTGAAAGATTGGTTTTTGAAACATGCTTTTTAACTACAAACAAGTTTTTTTTATTGGTTTGATCCTTGTTCGACATTTTAGTCTAAATAGGATTCCCAAAGAAGAGTTTCCTCCTTTTGGAACTTTTGGATGGACCAAATCATTAGGACAACTTTGAAATGATTGGTACTGATCCTCGTTTGACATTTTGGATCATAGAGTATTCCCAAAGAAGAGTTTCTTCCCGTTGGATTCTTAGGATGGACCAAATCATTAGGACAAGTTTGAAAAGATTTGTTTTGATCCTCCTTTGACATTTTTATCCAAAGAGGATTCGCAAAGATGAGTTTCCTCCATTAGGATCTTTAGGATTGACCAAATCATGAGAATAACTTTGACAAGATTGCTTCTTATCCTCGTTTGACATTTTTGTCCAAAGAGGATTCCCAATGAAGAGTTTCTTCCATTTGAAACTTTAGGATGTACCAAATCATTAGGCCAAGTTTAAAAAGATTGGTTCCGATCCTCGTTTGACATTTTTGTCCAAAGATGATTCCCAAAGAAGAGTTTCCTCCATTTTGATCTTTAGGATGGACCAAATCATGAAGACAACTTTGACAAGATTTGTTCCGATCCTTGTTTGACATTTTGGTCCAAAGAGGGTTCCCAAATATCGTTTCCTATATTTGGAACTTTAGGATGGACCAAATCATGAGGACAAGTTTGAAAAGATTGGTTTTGATCCTCGTTTTACATTTTTGTCCAAAGAGGATTTCCAAAGAAGAGTTTCCTATATTTACAATTTTAGGATGGACCAAATCATGAGGATAACTTTGACGTTCGACATTTTGGTCCAAAGACAATTCGCGAAGAAGAGTTTTCTCCATTTGGAACTTTAGGATGGACCAAATCATGAGGACAACTTTGACAAGATTTGTTTCGATCCACGGTTGATATTTTGGTCAAAAGAGGATTTCCAAAGAGCGTTTCCTCCATTTGGAACTCTAGAATAGACCAAATCATGAGGACAACTTTGAAAATCTTGGTTTTTGAAACATGCTTTTCAATTACAAACAAGTTTTTGGATTGGTTCGATCATTGTTCGACATTTTGATCCAAAGAGGATTCCCAAAGAAGAGTTTCCTCCATTTGGATCTTTAGGTTGGACCAAATCATTAAGACAAGTTTAAAAAGAATGGTTCTAAGCCTCGTTTGACATTTTGGTCCAAAAAGGATTTTCAAATAATAGTTTCCTCCCGTTGGATCTTTAGGATGGACCAAATCAATAGGAAAAGTTTGACGTTCGACATTTTGGTCCAAAGAGGATTTCCAAAGAAGAGTTTCCTCCATTTGGAACTTTAGGATGGACCAATCAATTAGGAAAAGTTTGAAATGATTGGTTCTGATCCTCGTTTGACATTTTGGTCCAAAGAGGATTACCAAAAAGAGTTTCCTCCATTTGGATCTTTAGGATGGAACCAATCAGAAGGACAACTTTGACAAGTTTGTTTCCGATCTTTGTTTGACATTTTGGTCCAAAGAGGATTCCCAAAGAAGAGTTTCCTCCATTTGGATCTTTAGGATGGACCAAATCATGAGGACAACTTTGACGTCAACATTTTGGACTAAAGAGGATTCCCAAAGAAGAGTTTCCTCCATTCGGAACTTAAGGATTGACCAAATCATTGTGACAGTTTGGTCCAAAGAGGATTCCAAAAGAAGAGTTTCCACCATTTGGAACATTAAGATGGATCATATCATTAGGAAAAGTTTTAAATGATAGGTTCTGATCCTCGTTTGACATTTTGGTGCAAAGATGATTTCCAAAAAGAGTTTCCTCGTTTTGGAACTTTAGGATGGACCAAATCATTAGGACAAGTTTCACAAAATTGGTTCCGATCCTCATTTGACATTTTGGTCCAAAGAGGATTCCGAAAGAAGAGTTTCCACCATTTGAAACTTTAGGATGGACCAAATCATTAGGAAAAGTTTTAAATGATTGGTTTTGATCCTCGTTTGACAATTTGATCCAAAAAGGATTCCCAATGAAGCGTTTCCTCCATTGAAACTTTAGGATGGATAAAATCATTAGGCCAAGTTTGAAAAGATTGGTTCCGATCCTTGTTTGACATTTTTGTCCAAAGAGGATTCCCAAAGAAGTGTTTCTTCCATTTGGATCTTTAGATTGGACCAAATCATGAGGACAGCTTTGACGTTCGACAATTTAGTCCAAGGGGGATTTCCAAAGAAGAGTTTCGTCCATTTGGATCTTTAGGATGGACCAAATCAATTGGACGAGTTTCATAAGATTGGTTCCGATCCTCGTTTGACATTTTGGTCTAAAAAGGATTCCCAAAGAAGAGTTTCCTCCTTTTGGAACTTTAGGATAGACCAAATCATGAGGACAACTTTGAAAATATTGCTATTTGAAACATGCATTTTAATTACAAACGAATGTTCGGATTGGTTCGATCATTGTTCGAAATTTTGGTCCAAAGAGGATTCCCAAAGAAGAGTTTCCTCCATTTGGATCTTTAGAATGGACAAAATCATGGGGACAGCTTTGAGGTTCGACATTTTGGTCCAAAGAAGATTCGCAAAGACGAATTTACTCCATTTGGAACTTTAGTATGGACCAAATCATTAAGACAAGTTTGAAAAGATTGGTTCCGATCCTCGTTTGACATTTTGGTCCAAAGAGAATTCCCAAAGAAGAGTTTCCTCCATTTGGAACTTTAGGATGGTCTAAATCATGAGGACAACTTTGCCAAGCTTGGTCCAATCCTCGTTTGACATTTTGGTCGAAATAAAATTCCAGAAGAAGAGTTTCCTTGTTTTGGATCTTTAGGATGGACCAAATCATGAGGACAACTGAGTTTGATCCATTTGGAACTTTAGGATGGACCAAATGATGAAGAAAACTTTGACAAGATTGGTTCCGATCCTCATTTGACATTTTTGTCCAAAGAGGATTTTGAAAGAAGAGTTTTCTCCATTTAGATCTTTAGAATGGACCAAATCTATAAGACAAGTTTAAAAAGATTGGTTCTGATTCTCGTTTGACATTTTGGTCCAAAAAGTATTGCAATGAAGAGTTTCCTCCAATTGGAACTTTAGGATGGACTAAATCATTAGGACAAGTTTGAAACATTTGGTTCCGATCCTCGTTTGACATTTTGGTCCAAAGAGGATTCCCAAAGAAGAGTTTCCTTCCGTTGAATCTTTAGGATGGACCAAATCAATAGGACAAGTTTGAAAAGATTGGTTTCGATCCTCGTTTGACATTTTGATACAAAGAGGATTCGCAAATAAGAGTTTCCTCCATTTGGATCTTTAGGATGGACCAAATCATTAGGGCAATTTTGAAATTATTGTTTCCGATCCTCGTTTGACATTTTTGTGCAAACAGGATTACCAAAAAGAGTTTATTCCATTTGGATCTTTAGGATGAACAAATCAAGAGGACATTTTTGACGTTTGACATTTTTGTCCAAAGGGGATTCCCAAAGAAGAGTTTCCTCCATTTGGATCTTTTGGATGGACCAAATCATGAGAACAACTTTAACAAGATTGCTTCCGATCCTCGTTTGAAATTTTTGTCCAAAGAGGATTTCCAAAGAAGAGCTTCCTCTCGTTGGATCTTTAAGATGGACCAAATCAATAGGATAAGTTTGACGTTCGACATTTTGGTCCAAAGAGGATTTCCAAAGAAGAGTTTCCTCCATTTGAAACTTTAGGATGGACCAAATCATTAGGACAAGTTTGAAATTATTTGTTCCGATAGTCGTTTGACATTTTGGTCCAAAGAGGATTACAAAAAAGAGTTTCCTCTATTTGGAACTTTATGATGGACCAAATCGTGAAGACAACTTTGAAAAGTTTTTTTCCGATCATTGTTTGACATTTTGGTCCTAAGAGGATTGCCAAGGAAGAGTTTCCTCCATTTGGATCTTTTAGGATGAACCAAATCATTAGGGCAAGTTTGACAAGAATTGTTTCGATCCTCGTTTGTCATTTTGGTCAAAAGAGGATTGCAAAAGAAGAGTTTCCTCTATTTGGATTTTAAACATGCTTTTCAATTACCAAGAAGTTTTTGGATTGGTTAGATCCTTGTTCGACATTTTGGTCCAAAGAGGATTCCTAAAGAAGAGTTTCTTCCATTTGGATCTTTGGGAAAGACGAGGACATTTTTTACAAGATTTGTTCTGATCCTCATTTGGCATTTTGGTCTAAAGAGGATTCACAAAGATCGCTTCCTCCATTTGGAACTTTAGGATGGACCAAATCATGATGACAAGTTTGAAAAGATTGGTTCCGATCCTCGTTTTACATTTTTGTCCAAATAGGATTCCCATAGAATAGTTTCTTCCATTTGAAACTTTAGGATTGACCAAATCATGAGGACAACTTTGAAAAGATTGGTTTTTGAAACATGCTTTTTAATTACAAAGAAGTTTTTTTGTTGGTTCGATCCTTGTTCGACATTTTTGTCCAAAGAGGATTCACAAAGAAGAGTTTCCTCCATTTGGAACTTTTGGATGGACCAAATCATTAGGACAACTTTGAAATAATTGGTTCCGATCCTCATTTGACATTTTGGACCAAAGAGGATTCCCAAAGAAGAGTTTTCTCCATTTGGAATTTTTTGATGGACCAAATCATGAGGAAAAGTTTGAAAATATTGGTTCCGATCCTCGTTTGACATTTTTGTCCAAAGAGAATTCCCAAAGAAGAGTTTCCTCTATTTGGAACTTTACAATGGACGAAATCATGTAGACAACTTTGAAAATATGGGTTTTTGAAACATGCTTTACAATTACAAACAAGTTTTTGGACTAGTTCCATCCTTGTTCGACATTTTGGTTCAAAGAGGATAACCAAAGAAGAGTTTCCTCTATTTGGATATTTCGGATGGACTGAATCATGAAGACAATTTTGACAAGATTTGTTCCGATCTTCGTATGACATTTTGGTCCAAAGAGGATTCCCAAAAATCGTTTCCTCCTTTTGGAACTATAGGATGGACCAAATCATGAGGACAAGTTTGAAAACATTGGTTCCGATCCTCGTTTTACATTTTAGTCAAAAGATGATTTCCAAAGAAGAGTTTCCTCCATTTGGAACTTTAGGATGGACCAAATCATGAGGACAACTTTTAAAAGATTGGTTTTTGAAACGTGCTTTTCAATTACAAACAAGTTTTTGGACTGGTTCGATCCTTAGTCGACATTTTGGTCCAAAGAGGATAACAAAAGAAGAGTTTCCTCCATTTGGATCTTTAGGATGGACCGAATCATGAGGAAAATTTTGACAAGATTTGTTCCGAACTTTGTTTGATATTGTGGTCGAAAAAGGATTCCCAAAGATCGTTTCCTCTTATTGGAACTTTAGGATGGACCAAATCATGAGGACAAGTTTGAAAAGATTGGTTCCAATCTTCATTCGACATTTTGGTCCAAAGAGGATTCGCAAAGAAGAGTTTCCTCCATTTCGAACTTTTTAATGGACCAAATCATTAGGACAAGTTTTACAAGATTGGTTTCGATCCACGTTTGACATTTTGGTCCAATGAGGATTCCCAAAGAAGAGTTTTCTCCATTTGGATCTTTAGGATGGACCAAATCATGAGGATAACTTTGACGTTCGACATTTTGGTCCAAGGAGGATTCCCAAAGCAGAGTTTCCTACATTCGAAGCTTAAGGATGGACCAAATCATTATGACAACTTTTAAAAGATTAATTCTGATCCTCGTTTGACATTTTGGTCCAAAGAGGATTCCCAAAAAGGGTTTCCTCCATTTGGAACTTTAGGATGGACCAAATCATGAGGACAAGTTTGAAAAGAATGGTTCCGATACTCGTTTGACATTTTGATCCTAAGAGGATTCCCAAAGAAGAGTTTCCTCCATTTGGATCTTTAGGATGGACCAAATCATTAGGACAGCTTTGACGTTCCAAATTTTGGTCCAAAGCGGAGTCTCAAAGAAGAGTTTGCTCCATTTGGAACATTTGGATGCACCAAATTATGAGGACAAGTTTGACAAGATTGGTTCCGATCCTCGTTTGAGATTTTGGTCCAAAGAGGATTCCCAAAGAAGAGTTTCCTCCATTCGGAGCTTTAGGATGGACCAAATAATGAGGACTACTTTGAAAAGATTGGTTTTTAAAACATGCTTTTCAATTTTAATCAAGTTTTTGGATTGGTTCGATCTTTGTACGACATTTTGGTCCAAAGAGGATTCCCAAAGAATAGTTTCCTCTATTTGGATCTTTAGGATTGACCAAATTATGAGGGAAACTTTGACGTTTGACATTTTGGCCCAAATAGGATTACCAAAGAAGAGTTTCTTCCATTTGGATCTTTAGGATGGACCAGATCATTAGGACAAGTTTGAAAAGATTGGTTCCGATCCTCGTTTGACATTTTGGCCCAAAGAGAATTCCCAAAGTATGTTTCCTCCATTTGGAACTTTAGGATGGACCAAATCATGAGGACAATTTTGACAAGATTGGTTCCGATCCATGTTTGACATTTTGGTCCAAAGAGGATTCCAAAAGAAGAGTATCCTCCATTTGGAACTTTAGGATAGACCAAAGCATTAGGACAACTTTGATAAGATTGGTTCTGATCCTCGTTTGATATTTTGGTCCAAAGATGATTCCAAAGGAATAGTTTCTTCCGTTTGAAACTTGAGGATGGACTAAATCAGGAGGACAAGTTTGAAAAGATTGGTTCCAATCCTCGTTTGACATTTTGGCCCAAAGAGGATTTCCAAAGATCGTTTCCTCCATATGGAACTTTAGGATGGACCAAATCATTAGGATAAGTTTGAAAAGATTTGTTCCGATCCTCGTTTGATATTTTGGTCCAATGTGGATTCCCAAAGAAGAGTTTCCTCCATTTGGAACTTTAGAATGGGCCAAATCTTGAGGACAACTTTGAAAAGATTGGTTATGATCCTCGTTTCACATTTTGGTCCAAAGAGATTTTGCAAAGAAGAGTTTCCTCCATTTTGAAATTTAGGATGGACCAAATCAATAGGACAAGTTTCAAATGATTTGTCGATCCTCGTTTGACATTTTTGTCCGAAGAGGATTACCAAAAAGAGTTTACTCCATTTGGAACTTTAGGATGGACCAAATCATGAGGACAAGTTTGACAAGTTTGTTTCCAATCTTTGTTTGACATTTTGGTCCAAAGTGGATTCCCAATGAAGAGTTTCCTCCATTTGAATCTTTAGGATGGACCAAATCATGAGGACAACTTTGAAGTTTGACATCTTGGTCCAAAAAGGATTCCCAACGAAGAGTTTCCTCCATTCGAAAGTAAAGGATGGACAACCAAATCATTATGACAACTTTTAAAAGATTGGTTCCAATCCTCGCTTTACATTTTGGTTCAAAGAGGATTCCCAAAGAAGAGTTTCCTCCATTCAGAACTTGAGGATGGACCAAATCATTATGAAAACTTTTAAAATATTGGTTCCGATCCTCGTTTGACAATTTCGTCAAAAGAGGATTCCCAAAGAAGATTCTCCTCCATTTAGAACTTCAGGATGGACCAAATCATTAGGAAAAGTTTTAAATGATTGGTTTCCTCATTTGACATTTTGGTCCAAAGAGGATTACCAAAAAGAGTTTCCTTCAGTTGGAACTTTAGGATGGACCAAATCATGAGTACAAGTTTTAAAAGATTGGTTCCGATCCTCGTTTGACATTTTGGTCCAGAGAGGATTCGCAAAGAAGAGTTTTCTCCATTTGGAACTTTGGGATGGACCAAATCATTAGGACAAGTTTGACAAGATTGGTTTCGATCCCCGTTTTACATTTTTGTCCAAAGAGGATTCCCAGAGAAGAGTTTCCTCCATTTGGAACTTTAGGATGGACCAAATCATGAGGACTAGTTTGAAAAGATTGGTTCCGATCCTCGTTTGACATTTTGGTCCAAAGAGGATTCCCAAAGATCGTTTCCTCCATATGGCTTTTGTATGGACCAAATCATTAGGAAAAGTTTGAAAAGATTGGTTCCGTTTATCGTTTGACATTTTGGTCCAAACAAGATCCCCAAAAAAGAGTTTCCTCCATTTGGAACTTTAGGATGGACGAAATCATGAGGACAACTTTGAAAAGATTTGTTTTTGAAACATGATTTTCAATTACAAAGAAGTTTTTGGATTGGTTAAATCCTTGTTCGACATTTTGGTCCAAAGAGGATTCCCAAAGAAGAGTTTCCTCAATTTGGATCTTTAAGATGGATAAGAACAACTTTGACAAGATTTGTTCTGATCCTCGTTTGACATTTTGGTCCAAAGATGATTCTCAAAGATCGCTTTCTCCATTTGGAACTTTAGGATGGACCAAATCATGAGGACAAGTTTGAAAAGATTGGTTCTGATCCTCGTTTTTCATTTTGGTTCGAAGAGGAATACCATAGAAGAGTTTCCTTCATTTTAAACTTTAGGATGGACCAAATCACGAGTACAACCTTGAAAAGATTGGTTTTTGACACATGTTTTTTAATTACAAACAAGTTTTTTTATTGGTTCGATCCTTGTTCGACATTTTGGTCGAAAGTGGATTCCCAAAGAAGAGTTTCCTACATTTGGAACTTTAGGATGGAGCTAATCATGAGGACAACTTTGACAAGATTTGTTCCGATCCTTGTTTGACATTTTTGTCTATAGAGGATTCCCAAAGATCGTTTCCTCCATTTGGTACTTTAGGATGGACCACATCATGAAGACAACTTTTAAAAGATTGGTCTTTTAAACATGATTTTTAATTTAAAACAAGTTTTTAAATTGGTTCGATCCTTGTTCGACATATTGGTCCACAGAGGATTCCCAAAGAAGAGTTTCCTCCCGTAGGATCTTTAGGATTATCAAAATCATGAAGACAACTTTGACAAGATTTGTTCCGATATTTGTTTGACATTTTTGTCCAAATTGTCAAAATTGTCCTCATGATTTGGTCCATCCTAAAAATCCACATGGAGGAACCTCTTGTTCTCATGATTATGTCAATCCTAAAGATCAAAATAGAGGAACCTCTACTTTGCGAATCCTCATTTGGCAAAAATGTCAAACGAGAATCAGAATCAATCTTTTCAAACTTATCCTCATGATTTTTTCCATCTTAAAGATCCAAATGGAGGAACCTCTTGTCATCATGATTTGGTCCATCCTAAAGATCAACCTCTTGTCCTCATGATTTGGTCCATCCTAAAGATCCAAATAGAGGAACCTCTATTTGGGAATCCTCACTGGGCAAAAATGTCAAACGAGAATTGGAATAAATCTTTTCAAACTTATCCTCATGATTTTTTCCATCTTAAAGATCCAAATGGACGAACCTCTTGTCCTCATAATTTGATCCATCCTAAATATCCAAATGGAGGAACCTCTTCTTTGGGAATCCTCTTTGGACCTAAATATCAAACGAGGGTCGAAACAATCTTGTCAACGTTGTCCTCATGATTTTGTCCACCCTAAAAATCCAAATGGAGGAACCCCTTGTCCTCATGATTTGTCCATCCTAAAGATCCAAATTGAGTAACTTATTCTTTAGGAATCCACTTAGGACCAAAATATCGAATGAGGATCGGAACCAATCTAGTTAAATTTGTCCTCATGATTTGGTCCACCTTAAAGATCCAATTGGAGGAACCTATTCTTTGGGAATACTTGGACCAAAATGTCGAACGAGGATCGGAAATAATCTTGTCAAAGTTGTCCTCATAATTTGGTCTGTCCTAAAGATCCAAATGGAGGAACCTCTTGTCCTCATGATTTGGTCCATCCTAAAGATCCAAATGGAGGAACCTATTATTTGGGAATCCTCTATGGACCAAAATGTTAAACGAGGATTCTTAAACAATCTTGTCAAACTTGTCATCATGATTTGGTCTACCCTTAAGATCCAAATGTTGGAACCTATTCTTTGGGATTCCTCTCTTTACCAAAATATCGAACGAGGATCGGAAACAATCAGGTCAAAGTTGTCCTCATTATTTGGTCCATCCTAAAGATCCAAAAGGAGGAACCTTTTGTCCTCCTAATTTGGTCCATCTTAAATATCCAAATGGAGGAGCCTATTCTTTGGGAATCCTCTTTATACCAAAATGTTATACGAGAATCGGAATTAATCTTGTCAAACTTGTCCTCATGATTCGATCCATCTTAAAGATCCAAATGGAGGAACCTCTTCTTTGGGAATCCTGATTGGACCAAAATGTCAAACGAGGATTGGAATCAATCTTGTAAAATTTGTCCTCATGATTTGGTCCTTCCTAAAGATCCAAATGGAGGAACCTGTTCTTTTGACCAAAATGTCAAACGAGGATCGGAATCAATCTTGTCAAAATTGTCCTCATGATTTGGTCCATCATAAAGATCCAAATGAAAAAACCTTTTGTCCTCATGATTTTATTCATAAAAAAGATCCAAATGGAGGAACCTATTCTTTGGGAATACTCTTTGGACAAAAATGTCGAACAAGGATCGGAAACAATCTAGTCAAAGTTGTCCTCTTTTTTCGGAATCCTCTTTGGACAAAAATGTTGAACTAGGATCGGAACCAATCTTGTCAAAGTTGTCCTTGTGATTTGGTTCATCTTAATGATTCAATTGGAGGAACCTCTTTTCCTCATGATTCTGTCCATCCTAAAGATCCAAATGGAGGAACCTCTTGTCCTCATGATTTAGTCCATCCTAAAGATCCAAACGAAGAAACAACTTTTTTGGGAATCCTTTTTGGACCAAAATGTCGAACGACGATCAGAACCAATCTTGTCAAAGTTGTCCTCATGATTTGGTCCAACCTAAAGATTCAAATGGAGAAAACTCTTCTTTGGGAATCCTCTTTGGACCAAAATGTCAAACGAAAAACGGAAAAAATCTAGTCAAACTTGTCCTCATGATTCGGACCATCCTAAGGATCCAAATGGAGGAACCTCTTGTCCTCATGATTTGATCCATCCTAAAGATCCAAATGGAGGAACCTCTTGTCCTCATGATTTGATCCATCCTAAAGATCCAAACGGAGGAACATCTTTTTTGGGAATCCTCTTTGGACCAAAATGTCGAACGACGATCAGAACCAATCTTGTCAAAGTTGCCCTCATGATTTGGTCCATCCTAAAGATCCAAATGGAGGAAACTCTTCTTTGGGAATCCTCTTTGGACCAAAATGTCAAACGAAGAACGGAAAAACTCTAGGCAAAGTTGTCATTAACTTTGGTAATCCTCTTTGGACAAAAATGTAGGACGAGGATCGGAAAAAATCTTGTCAAACTTGTTCTCATGATTCGGACCATCCTAAAGATCCAAATGGAGGAACCTCTTATCCTCATGATTTGATCCATCCTAAAGATCCAAATGAAGGAACCTATTCTTTGGAAATCCTCTTAGGACAAAAATATCGAACGAGGATCGGAACTAATCTTGTCAAATTTGTCCTCAAGATTTGGTCCATCCTAAAGATCCAAATGGAGAAACCTCTTGTCCTCATGATTTGGTCCATCCTAAAGATAAAAATGGAGGAACATCTTCTTTGGGAATCCTCTTTGGACCAAAATGTCGAACGAGGATCAGAACCAATCTTGTCAAAGTTGACCTCATGACTTGGTCCATCCTAAAGATCCAAATGGAGGAACCTATTCTTTGGGAATCCTCTTGGGACCAAAATGTCAATTGAGGATCTGAACCAATCTTGTCAATTTTGCCCTCATGATTTGGTCCATCTTGAGAATCCAAATGGAGGAAACTCTTCTTTGGGAATTCTCTTGGGACCAAAAAGTCCAACGATTATCGGAAACAATCTTGTCAAAGTTGTCCTCATCTTTGGTAATCCTCTTTAAAAAAAATGTCGAACGGGGATTGAAAAAAATCTTGTCAAACTTGTCCTCATGATTTTTTCCATCTTAAAGATCCAAATGGAGGAACCTCTTGTCCGCATGATTTGGTCCATCCTAAAGATTCAAATGGAGCAACCTCTTGTCCTCATGATTTTGTCCATCCTAAAGATCCAAATGGAGGAACCTCTTCTTTGGGAATCCTCATTGGACCAATATGTCAAACGAGGATCGGAATCAATCTTATCCAACTTGTCCTCATGATTTGGTCCATCCTAAAGATCCAAATGGAGGAACCTATTCTTTGGGATTCCTCTCTTGACCAAAATATCGAACGAGGCTCGGAAACAATCAGGTCAAAGTTGCCCTCATGATTTGGTCCAACCTAAATATCCAAATGGTGGAGTATATTCTTTTTTATTCCTCTTTGGACCAAAATGTCAAACGAAGATCGGAATCAATCTTGTCAAACTTGTCCTCATGATTTGGTCCATCCTAAAGATCCAAATGGAGGAACCTCTTCTTTGGTAATTCTGATTGGACCAAAATGTCAAACGAGGATTGGAATCAATCTTGTCGAATTTGTCCTCATGATTTGGTCCATCCTAAAGATCCAAATGGCGGAACCTATTGTTTGGAAATCCTCTTTGGACAAAAATGTCAAACGAGGATCGTCAAAAATCTAGTCAAAGTTGTCCTCATCTTTGGTAATCCTCTTTGGACAAAATGTCGAACGAGGATCCTCTCTTGACCAAAATGTCGAACGAGGATCAGAACCAATCTTGTCAAAATTTTCCTCATGACTTGGTCCATCCTAAAGACTCGAATGGAGGAACCTATTCTTTGCGAATCCTCTTGGGACTAAAATGTCGAACGAGGATCATAACCAATCTTGTTTAAGTTGTCCTCATGATTTTGTCCATCCTGAGGATCCAAATGGAAGAAACTCTTCTTTTTCAATCCTCTTAGGATAAAAATGATATGAAACCCTAGAAAATTGAAATAGAAACCCTTTGAAAGACAAAGAACCCCTAGATGCAAATCCTATAACCCCAATAAACAATAAGGCAAAACCCTTGGAAAACAAGAAGCGAAAGATTATTCCAATGATCTAATATCTTGAAATAAGAGAACTTGTTCTTATTTTAAGATTGAAACAATTCACAAACATACTAGATCAAATTATGCTTGAATGTTTCTAAAACATGCAACCTAGAACAAGGCTACAAAACTAAGAAATTTCGGTTAAGCAAAAAGCAATATTATTATCAAATCAATTATTAGTTTAAACCTTACAAATGAGGCTTTAAATAGCCAAAGAAACCCTAAAAAACAACAAGGAAATTCAGATCACAAGGAGGCACAAAATCTGCCAAATCTTTCCTCAAGTGCATTTGGTGCATTTTTGGAAAGTTTTGCCCTAGAAGATATTATATCATTCCTACACTATTCTAAGTATTAAAACTGATAAATAAAGGCCTAAAACATGCCCAAATACATTGTAAATTCGTGGACATCATATATGGCAAGTTCGGGAACAAATATGGAAAGTGGTCCAAATAAGGAAAGTTTACAAAAATGATGCAACTTTCCTAATTAGCTCTCTTCTTCATTTATGATTGAACAAGTCTTCAATGTTTCTTCCAAATGCATTTGCCATTGATTAATGTGCATAAAAAATTCTCTGTTAGCTTCCATGCTCGGATCTTCAAAGCTTGTCTTGACTTTGCTAATGTAGGCTTGTAAATGGATCTCTTGATCTTTGAACTTGTGATTGATCCTTGAGCTATTTGTGATGTTCCATGATTCATATCAAAATGTCAAAGGAGCATCGGAAACTATCAAAGAGTACTTGTTTTTCAGTCCACAATAATCTTATTTGTTACATTGAGTTCCATGGCTTTTATTAGCCTTCAAATAACAAAAGATAAAAGGAAATAAAGCCTTAAAGACACATGGCTACAAATTAGCAAAACATAAAAGGAAAGTAGTGTTATAATAGCACACGATTACAAATAAGGGAACATGTTCTAAATTCAAACAAAAGAAAATCTGATTTGCTAAGTTGTCTTAGAAATGTTGCAATCTTCCACGTAATGGAAAGTTGGCACGTTGAATGATTCTTAAGGAAGAATATGTCAACTCTTCATCCGAAATGGGCTGCTTATTGTGAAATATAGCTTGATCCGAGCATAGCCATCCTTACACTTGTGTAATAAAAGTTTCTTGTAGCTCCTTTGATTTAGATCTTTTGTAGTGCCTCCATGATCCTTATCACCTTGTTCTCATGATTTGGGCCATCCTAAAGATACAAATGGAGGAACCCCTTTTCCTCATGATTTGGTCCATCCTAAAGATACAAAAGGAGGAACCTCTTATTTGGAAATCCTTTTTTGACCAAAATATCAAACGAGGATCTGAAACAATCTTGTCATAGTTGTCCTCATGATTTGGTCCATCCTAAAGATCCAAATGGACGGCCTTGTCCTCATGATTTGGTCCATCCTAAATATCCAAATGGAGGAACCCCTTGTCCTCATTATTTGGTCCATCCTTAAGATCCAAATTGAGGAACATATTCTTTGGGAATCCTCTTAGGATCAAAATATCGAATGAGGATCGAAATCAATCTTGTGAAATTTGTCCTCATGATTTGGTCCACACTAAAGATCCAAATAGAGGAACCTATTCCATGGGAATACTTTTTGGACCAAAATATCAAACGAGGATCAGAAATAATCTTGTCAAAGTTGTCCTCATAATTTGGTCTGTCCTAAAGATCCAAATGGAGGAACCTGTTGTCCTCATGATTTGGTCCATCCTAAAGATCCAAATGGAGGAACCTTTTCTTTGCGAATCATCTATGGACAAAAATGTTGAATGAGGATTGGAAACAATCTTGTCAAAATTATCCTCATGATTTGGTCCATAGTAAAGATCCAAATAGAGGAACCTCTTGTCCTCATGATTTGGTCCATCCAAGAGATCCAAATGGAGGAACCTATTCTTTGGGAATCCTCTTTGGACCAAAATGACAAACGAATATCGGAAACAATCTTGTCAAACTTGTCATCATTATTTGGTCTACCCTAAAGATCCAAATAGAGGAACCTATTCTTTGGGATTCCTCTCTTGACCAAAATATCGAACGAGGATTGGAAACAAATAGGTCAAAGTTGTCTTCATGATTTGGTCCATCCTAAAGATCCAAATGGAGGAACCTTTTGTCCTCCTAATTTGGTCCATCCTAAATATCCAAATGGAGGATCCTATTCATTGAGAATCCTCTTTATACCAAAATATCAAACGAGGATCGGAATCAATCTTGTCAAACTTGTCCTCATGATTTGGTCCATCCTAAAGATCCAAATGAAGGAACCTTTTCTTTGGGAATCCTGATTGGACCAAAATGTCATACGAGGATCTGAATCAATCTTGTCAAATTTTTCCTCATGATTTGGTCCATCTTAAAGATCCAAATGGAGGAACCTATTCTTTGGACCAAAATATCAAACGTGGATCAGAATCAATTTTGTCAAAATTTTCCTTATGATTTGGTCCATCCTAAAGATCCAAATGAAAAAACCTTTTGTCCTCATGATTTGATTCATCAAAAAGATCCAAATGGAGGATCCTATTCTTTGGGAGTCCTCTTTGGACCAAAATGTCGAACAAGGATCGGATACAATCTAGTCAAAGTCTGTCCTCTTTTTTCAGAATCCTCTTTGGACCAAAATGTTGAACGAGGATCGGAACCAATCTTGTCAAAGTTGTCCACATGATTTGGTCAATCCTAAAGATGCAAATGGAGGAACCTCTTGTCCTCATGATTCTGTCCATCCTAAAGATCCAAATGGAGGAACCACTTGACCTCATGATTTGGTCCGTCCTAAAGATCCAAATGGAAGAACATCTTCTTTGGGAATCCTCTTTGTACCAAAATGTCGAACGACGATCGGAACCAATCTTGTCAAAGTTGTCCTTATTATTTGGTTCATCATAAAGATCCAAATGGAGGAAACTCTTCTTTGGGAATCCTCTTTGGACCAAAATGTCAAACGAGGATAGGAAAAAATCTAGTCAAAGTTGTCCTCATCTTTGGTATTCCTCTTAAGACAAAAATGTCAAACGAGGATCGAAAAAATCTTGTCAAACTTGTCCTCATGGTTCGGACCATCCTAAAGATCAAAATGGAGGAACCTCTTGTCCTCATGATTTGATCCATCCAAAAGATCCAAATGGAGGAACCTCTTGTCCTCATGATTTGGTCCATCCTAAAGATCCAAATGAAGGAACCTATTCTTTGGGAATCCTCTAAGGACCAAAATATCGACAAGGATCAGAACCAATCTTGTCAAATTTGTCCTTATGATTTGGTCCATCCTAAATATCCAAATGGAGGAACCTCTTATCTTCATGATTTGGTCCATCCTAAAGATCAAAATCGAGAACATCTTTTTTGGGAATCTTCTTTGGACAAAAATGTCGAACAAGGATCAGAACCAATCTTGTCAAAGTTGTCCTCATGACTTGGTCCATCTTAAAGATCCGAATGGAGGAACCTATTCTTTGGGAATCCTCTTGGGACCAAAATGTCAAACAAGGATCGGAACCAATCTTTTCAAAGTTGTCCTCATGATTGGGTCCATCCTGAGCATCCAATGGAGGAAACTCTTCTTTGGGAATCCTTTTTGGACCAAAATGTCAAACGAGTATCGGAAACAATCTTGTCAAAGTTGTCCTCATCCTTGGTAATCCTCTTTGGAAAAAAATATTGAACGAGGATCGGAAAAAATCTTGTCAAACTTGTCCTCATGATTTTTTCCCTCTTAAAGATCCAAATGGAAGAACCTCTTGTCCGCATGATTTGGTCACTTCTAAAGATCCAAATGGAGGAACCTCTTGTCCTCACGATTTTGTCCATCCTAAAGATCCAAATGGAGGAACCTCTTCTTTGGGAATCCTCATTGGACCAAAATATCAAAGGAGGATCGGAATCAATCTTATCAAACTTGTCATCATGACTTGGTCCATCCTAAAGATCCAAATGGAGGAACCTATTCTTTGGGAATCCTCAATAGACCAAAATGTCGAACGAGGATCGGAAACAATCTTGTCAAAGTTGTCCTCATGATTTTGTACATACTAAAGATCCAAATAGAGAAACCTCTTGTCCTCATGATTTGGTCCATCCTAAAGTTCCAAATGGAGGAACCTATTCTTTGGGAATCCTCTTTGGACGAAAATGTCAAACAAGTATCGGAAACAATCTTGTCAAACTTGTCCTCATGATTTGGTCCACCCTAAAGATCCAAATGGAGGAACCATTTCATTGGGATTCCTTTCTTGACCAAAATATCAAACGAGGATCGGAAATAATCAGGTCAAAGTTGTCCTAATGATTTGGTCCATCCTAAATATCCAAATGGAAGAGCCTATTCTTTGGGAATCCTCATTGGACAAAAATGTCAAACAAGGATCGGAATCAATCTTGTCAAACTTGTCCTCATGATTTGGTCCATCCTAAAGATCCAAATGGAGGAACCTCTTCCTTGGGAATCCTGATTGGACCAAAATGTCAAACGAGGATTGGAATCAATCTTGTCAAATTTTTCCTCATAATTTCGTCCATCCTAAAGATCCAAATGGAGGAACCTATTCTTTGAAAATCTTCTTTGGACCAAAATGTCAGACGAGGATCGTCAAAAATCTAGTCAAAGTTGTCCTCATCATTGGTAATCCTCTTTGGACAAAAATATCGAACGGGGATCCTCTTTGGACCAAAATATCGAACAAGGATCAGAACCAATCTTGTCAAAATTGTCCTCATGACTTGGTCCATCCTAAAGATCCGAATGGAGGAACCTATTCCTTTGGAATCATCTTTGGACTGAAATGACGAACGAGGATCAAAACCAATCTTGTTTAAGTTGTTCTCATGATTTGGTCCATCCTGAGGATCCAAATGGAGGAAACTCTTCTTTGGCAACTCTCTTAGGACAAAAATGTCAATCAACCATCAGAAACAATATTGTCAAAGTTGTCCTCATCTTTGGTAATCCTCTATCAAAAAAATGTCAAACGAGGATCGAAAAAATCTTGTCAAATTTGTCCTCATGATTTTTTCCATCTTAAAGATACAAATGGTGGAACCTCTTCTCGGCATGATTTGGTCTATCCTAAAGATCCAAATGGAGGAACCTCTTGTCCTAAAGATTTTGTCCATCCTAAAGATCCAAATGGAGAAACCTCTTCTTTGGGAATCCTAATTGGACCAAAATGTCAAACGAGGATCGGAATTAATCTTGTCAAACTTGTCTTCATGATTTGGTCCATCCTAAAGATCAATATGGAGGAACCTCTTGTCCTCATGATTTGGTCCAACTTAAAGATTTAATTAGAGGAACCTTTATTTTGGGAATCCTCATTGGGCAAAAATGTTAAATGAGAATCGGAATCAATCTTGTCAAACTTATCCTCATGATTTTTTCCATCTTAAAGATCCAAATGGAGGAAACTCTTGTCCCCATGATTTGGTCCATCTTAAAGATCCAAATGGAGGAACCTCTTGTCCTCATAATTTTGTCCATCCTAAAGATCCGAATTGAGGAACCTCTTCTTTGGGAATCCTCATTGGACCAAAATGTCAAACGAAGATCGAAATAAATATTGTCAAACTTGTCCTCATGATTTGGTACATCCTAAAGATCCGTATGGAGAAACCTCTTGTCCTCAGATTTGGTCAATCCCAAAGATCCAAATAGAGGAACCTCTACTTTGGGAGTCCTCATTGGGCAAAAATGTCAAACGAGAATAAAAATGAATCTTGTCAAAGTTATCTTCATGATTTTTTCCATCTTAAAGATCCAAATGGAGGAACCTCTTGTCCTCATGATTTGGTCCATCCTAAAGATCCAAATGGAGGAACCTCTTGTTCGCATGATTTGGTCCATCCTAAAGATCCAAATGAAAGAACCTCTTGTCCTCATGATTTTGTCCATCCTAAAGATCCAAACTGAGGAACCCCTTCTTTGGGAATCCTCATTGGACCAAAATGTCAAACGAGGATCGGAATAAATATTGTCAAACTTGTCCTCATGATTCGGTCCATCCCAAAGATCCAAATAGAGGAACCTCTACTTTGGGAGTCCTCATTGGGCAAAAATGTAAAATGAGAATAAAAATGATTCTTGTCAAAGTTATCCTCATGATTTTTTACATCTTAAAGATCCAAATGGAGGAACCTCTTGTCCTCATGATTTTGTCCATCCTAAAGATCCAAATGGAGGAACCTCTTGTCCCTATGATTTGGTCCATCCTAAAGATCCAAATGGAGGAACCTCTTCTTTGGGAATCCTCTTTGGACCAAAATGTCGAACATCGAAGTTGTCCTCATTATTTGGTCTATCCTAAAGATCCAAATGAAGGAAACTCTTCTTGGGGAATCCTCTTGGACCAAAATATCGAACAAGGATCAATCCAATCCAAAAACTTGTTTGTAATTGAATTGCATATTTCAAAAACCAATCTTTTCAAACTTGTCCTAATGAACTGGTCCATCCTAAAGTTCCAAATGGAGGAAACGATCTTTGGGAATCCTCTTTGGACCAAAATGTCAAACAAGGATTGGAACGAATATTTTCAAACTTGTCCTTATGATTTGGTCCATCCTAAAGTTTCAAATGGAGGAAACGATCTTTGGGAATCATCTTTGGACCAAATCATTATTACAAGTTTGAAAATCTTGTCAAAGTTGTCCTCCCTAAAGGTCCAAATGGAGGAAACTCTTTTTTTGGAATCCTCTTTGGACCAAAATGTCAAACGAGGATAAGAACAAATCTTGTCAAAGTTGTCCTCATGATTTGGTCTATCCTAAAGATCCAAATAGTGGAAACTCTTCTTTCCAAATCCTCTTTGGATCAAAACATCAAACGAGGATCGAAACCAATCTTATAAAACTTGTCCTAGTGATTTGGTCCATCCTAAAGATCCAACGGGAGGAATGTCTTCTTTGGGGCAAAATGTCTAAGTGTCAGTCGCCATTTTTTATGTCATTTTCACTCGTTTGAATGTTTTAATACACGATTTTCTTTGGAGCACTTTGAAACAATATTCCATGAGTTTAATAGTGTTTTAAACTCATTTTCTTCATTAGTCAAGTATGTAACCCAATATCCTTGCAAATGCCCATGAAAGTCAATATTCACTCGTTTAGTCTTCGAATTCTTGATCTTTTCTCGATTGAAAGCTTGGACTTTAATATTGTCAATTCTTTGACATTTGGGGCTGGGATGATTCATATCAGAACCAATCTTGTAAAACTTGTCCTCATGATTTGGTCAATCCTAAAGATCCAAATGGAGGTAACTCTTCTTTGTGAATACTCTTTAGACCAAAATGTCGAACGTCAAAGTTGTTCTAATGATTTTGTCCATCATAAGGTTCCAAATGGAGGAAACTCTTCTTTGAGAATCCTCTTTGGATCAAAATGTTGAACATCAAACTTGTCCTCATGATTTGGTCCATCCTAAAGATTTAAATGGAGGAAACTCTTCTTTGGGAATACTCTTTGGACCAAAATGTCAAACGAGGATCGGAACCAATCTTGTTAAAGTTGTCCTCATGATTTGGTCCATCCTAAAGATCCAAATGGAGGAAACTCTTTTTTGTAATCCTCTTTGGACCAAAATGTCAAACGATGATCGGAACCAATCATTTCAAACTTGTCCTAATGATTTGGTCCATCGTAAAGTTCCAAATGGAGGAAACGATCTTTGGGAATCCTCTTTGGACCATCCTAAAGATCAAAGTTGTCCTTATGATTTAGTCCATCCTAAAGATCCAAATGGAGGAAACTCTTCTTTGGGAATCCTCTTTGGACCAAAATGTCAAACGAGGATCGGAACCAATCTTTTCAAACTTGTCCTCATGATTTGGTCCATTCTAAAGTTCCAAATAAAGGAAACTCTTCTTTGGAAATCCTCTTTGGACCAAAATGTCGGACATCAAAGTTGTCCTAATGATTTGGTCCATCCAAAAGTCCCAAAGGGAGGAAACTCTTCTTTTGGAATCCTCTTTGGACCAAAATATAAAATGAGGATCAGAACCAATCTTTTCAAACTTTTCCTAATGATTTGGTCCATACTAAAATTCAAAATGGAAGAAACGATCTTTGGGAATCCAATTTAGACCAAAATGTCAAACGAGGATCCGAACAAATATTGTCAAAGTTGTCCTCATGATTTGGTCCATTTTAAAGTTCCAAATGGATGATACTCATCTTCGCGAATCCTCTTTGGAGTAAAATGTCGATCGTCAAAGTTGTACTCATGATTTTGTCCATCGTAAAGATCCAAATGGAAGAAACTCTTCGTTAGGAATCCTCTTTGGACCAAAATGTCAAACGAGGATTACAACCAAGCTTTTTAAACTTGTCCTCTTGATTTCTCCATCCTGAAGTTCCAAATGGGGTAAACTCTTCTTTGGGAATCCTCTTTGGACCAAAATGTCGAACGTCAAAGTTGTCCTCATGATTTGGTCAATTCTAAAGATCCAAATGGTGGAAACCCTTCTTTGGGAATCCTCTTTGGAGAAAAATGTCAAACGAGGATCAGAACCAATCTTGTCAAACTTGTCCTCATGATTTGGTCCATCCTAAAGATCAAAATGGAGGAAACTTTTCTTTGCGAATACTCTTTAGACTAAAATGTAAAATGACAAAGTTGTCCTAATGATTTGGTCCATCCTAAATGATATGAATCATGGAATGTCACAAAAAGCCCAAGGACAAATCACAACATTAAAGTTCAAGAGAAGCATTGACATCCATTTACAGGCCTACATTAGCAAAGTCAAGACAAGCTTCGAAGATCCGATCATGGAGGCTATGGAAGAGGACGTGATGAACTTCAATCTATGGAAAATACATTTGGAGGAAGAGTATTGAAGACTTGTTCAATCGGAATTGAAGAGAAGAGCTAATTAGGAAAGTTGCATCACTTTTGCAAACTTTCCTTATTTGGACCACTTTCCATATTTGTTTCCAAAGTTTCCATATTTGTTCCCAAAATGGTTCCAATGAATTTATGATGTATTTGGACATGTTTTAGGTCTTTTATATTCATTTTATATGTTTGGAAAGGATTAGGAAAGATATTATTCTCTAGAAAAGATTTTCCACAAAATCTGCCAATTTCACATAAGGCAAGTTTTGGGCAGATTTTGTGCTCCTTGTAATCCGAATTTCCTAGCTTATTTTTAGGGTTTCTTTGCCTATTTAAAGGCCTCATTTGTAACCCTAAATACCAAGAATTCATATGATAATAATATTGCCTTTTGCTTTGCTTAAATTGCTTAGTTTTGTAGCCTTGTTCTAGGTTGCATGTTTTAGAAACATTCAAGCATGAATTGATCTATTGTGTTTGTGGATTGTTTCAATCTTGAAATAAGAACAAGTTCTCTTATTTCAAGATCATAGATCATTGGAATAATCTTTCTCTTCTTGTTTTCCAAGGGTTTTACCTTTTTGTTCATGGGGTTTTAGGATTTGCATTTAGGGGTTCTTTGTCTTTCAAAGGGTTTCTATTTCAATTTTCTAGGGTTTCATATCATTTGGTATCAGAGGTTAGGCTCAAGGGAAGATTTCTATCTTACTTGCTTTCTTGTTATTTCAATTTTTCTTACTTATTGTTCTTTGTTTATTGAAAAATTCCAGAAAAACAAAAAAAAAAATCATAGTTCCAGAATTTCCTTATTTAGCCTACTGTTTTTGTTCTTTTTCGTATAGTTACTCTCCGATTCTTAAAAAGTCATCAACTAAAAATGTCTTTATCTTTGAGTCGTGATTATTTGTTATTCAGAAAAGTTTGTCAAAAAAAAAGTAGAAGATTGAGAAAATATTAGATCTTCGCAGACTGTCGGATTGTCCAGAAAATTAAAAAAAAAGTGTTCTTGCTTGATTTGTTGAAGTTTCTGAAAAAAAAGTGTTTAGTGTTCTTATTGTTCTTGAAGAGTTCATCTTAAACTCATCATTTATGCATCTTGAATCCGAAATTATCAAGTTGAATGAGCCAAAATTTGTTTGTTTCCTAAAAAGTTAGAACTTACCATAAATAGCCAAAACTGTTTTTGGAAAGTTTCAAATCTGCCCATATTTGAATATATGCATCTTTTGCTTTAGGAAAGTATTATTTTCTGATCCAAATTGCTTTAGGGAAGTCTAATTTCGAATTTTTCTCTTTTAGGAAAGTTTATTCTTGCTTGTTTTCTTTCTTTTTCTTTCCTTGTTACAAAAATACACCATTTGAAAAATCGGTCCTTTTATTTTCTCTAGCCACCCAAGCTGATTGTTTCTTATTTCTTTATTGATACTTTTTACAAATATCATTAGTATCTTAGTTGTTTGATAGTTGCTAAAGTGTGCTAATAGTTCAAGGTTACATTTAGGCCCTAAAATCTGTTTTTGAGTGCAAACACGAGAGAACGAACATCATTGAGTGTAAACACTTAGGGAGTGATTGAGAGGTCCTATTTTTATTACTAATTTGTTTACTTGCAGCAATGTATCATGAAATTGATCAAAGGAGGAGTAATAGATGTCGAGAGAGAGAACATACTCAGAGGGAAAATAGAGGTGTTTATCATGAAGGGATGGAGCATAGAAGCATAAGAGGTGATAAGCTCAAGTTACCTACTTTCCAAGGAAGATCAAATCCACAGGTTTACTTGATATGGGAAAGAGAGGTGGAGCTTTGTTTTGAAGAACATCCATGTAGTGATTCAAAGAAGGTACAACTTATAACCACTCAATTTTGTGATTATGCACTAACATGGTGGAAACAATTAGTGAACGATAGGAAAAGAAGAACTTTGGAGGATCCAATTGACACTTGGTGTGAACTCAAATACATCATGAGGAAACGATTTGTACCAAGCCGATTTCAAAGAGACCTTGTGCTAAAGTTCGAAGATCTTACACAAGGAAATATGAGTGTTTGTGAGTACTACAATGAGTTTAAATATCTCATGGCTAGGGCTAATATTGAGGAAGATGAAGAGACGACTATAGCATGGTTCTTAGATGGATTAAATTATGAGATTGCTGGCCAGGTTAATGGGTATACATATGTGAAGTTGGAAGAAATGGTTTACTATGCCACCAAGGTAGAAAATAGACTCAAAAGAAGAAGAGATACACGGTATGCTTCGAAACCTATTTCCAATACTTCTTCTTCTTATCAAATTGGTGCAAATAGTACATTTATGGATGGGAATGGGGCTGCCTATGGCTTGATAGAAGAAAATGAAAGATTGATTTTAGAGAAAGTTAAGATGATTGAAATTGAACTTTTAAAATCGAAGGAAGTTTTCAATGCTAGCATGGAGGAGATAAAAGAGGATATTCGTGCTAATGTTCGTTTGAAGGAAACTTATGATGCATGTGCGCTACAAAAGTGTTCAACATTGGAAAAGAATGAGAATTTTCAAAAAGAAAAGTGTGAAAAAGAAATTATTGAAATAAGGGAGCCAAAAGAAAGAGAGATGAGTGATAAAAAAGAAATGAGTGAGCGAAAAGAAATGAGTGATTCAAAAGAAAGAAAGATGAGTTCAAAAGAAAGAGAGATTGAAAAGAAAGAAAGTGAAATTGAAAAGAAAGAGAGTTGTGAGTATAAAAAGAATGAGAGCAATGGTGAGAAAAATGTGAGTTTTATAGCAAGTGAGACTCGGAACGCTTTGTTTTCAAATAAAACCCACTTTGTACTTGTGTGCAAAGATTCTTTCTTTCTAACTTATGAACTAAACCTTTGTTTTTCTAGTGTTTTAGCTAATGTTTTGCAGAATTACATTGATCAATTTTCAATTGGAATGGAGCACAAAGTAGATGCATTTCAAGGGGCTGAAATACTTAAGGCACCACCATATTTCATGGAAAAAGATGTTGCAAACGGGATCCAAAGCCAGAAAAAGAAGTTTCTTACTTTTCATCCTATTGCATCGGTTTGTTTAAATGATTATTTCTTGTTTTCCAATTCTGATTTTAAGACTAGAAATCATCCAAACCAATTATATTTTCATGATAAACATGCATTCTTTTCTAGGAAAGTTCTTTTGGATGATCTTTACTTGTTTGACAGCTTATCACTTGCAAAACATGTAAAGCTAGCCTATCCATTTACTTGTGATGATGTGCATAGTTCTTGTTTGTTTGCTAAATTTGATCTCAACTCTGATATTTTACCACTTCAATTTCATTCTAATGATAAACATATGTTTTGTGCTACACGAATTATCTTTGATAAGACATATGATGCATTTAGGGAGAGCATGGAGTTTTCATATTTTCTAATTTACCCCAACACATTAGACCTATTTGAGTTTGATTATGGTTCATATGCTTTGATTAATGTGTTACATTCATCATGTGATCATCTTGTGAGTAGTGTTGAGTATGAGAAAATTTACGAGATTGACTATGGTCCATATATTCTATTAGATGTGTTACCACTATCCACCAACCATATTGTCAGTTTTGTGGTCTTTGATAAGCTCGAATGTTTTTCTGATTTAAAGGGAAGGAAACCAACAATATTTGACCCGGGAGGTGTTAACTTGAAAGGAGAAAGAAGGGTACCATTGTTGCTCTCTTTGGTGCCAATTCACAATACACGAGGTAAGTGTGCTTTATGTGCTTTTATTTATGTTATTAACTTAATTTATTGTGATGTAGGTAATGTTATAGATTCGAGGACGAATCCTTTTCAAGAGGGAGGGGATGATATGAATCATGGAACGTCACAAAAAGCCCAAGGACAAATCACAACATTAAAGTTCAAGAGAAGCATTGACATCCATTTACAGGCCTACATTAGCAAAGTCAAGACAAGCTTCGAAGATCCGATCATGGAGGCTATGGAAGAGGACGTGATGAACTTCAATCTATGGAAAATACATTTGGAGGAAGAGTATTGAAGACTTGTTCAATCGGAATTGAAGAGAAGAGCTAATTAGGAAAGTTGCATCACTTTTGCAAACTTTCCTTATTTGGACCACTTTCCATATTTGTTTCCAAAGTTTCCATATTTGTTCCCAAAATGGTTCCAATGAATTTATGATGTATTTGGACATGTTTTAGGTCTTTTATATTCATTTTATATGTTTGGAAAGGATTAGGAAAGATATTATTCTCTAGAAAAGATTTTCCACAAAATCTGCCAATTTCACATAAGGCAAGTTTTGGGCAGATTTTGTGCTCCTTGTAATCCGAATTTCCTAGCTTATTTTTAGGGTTTCTTTGCCTATTTAAAGGCCTCATTTTTAACCCTAAATACCAAGAATTCATATGATAATAATATTGCCTTTTGCTTTGCTTAAATTGCTTAGTTTTGTAGCCTTGTTCTAGGTTGCATGTTTTAGAAACATTCAAGCATGAATTGATCTATTGTGTTTGTGGATTGTTTCAATCTTGAAATAAGAACAAGTTCTCTTATTTCAAGATCATAGATCATTGGAATAATCTTTCTCTTCTTGTTTTCCAAGGGTTTTACCTTTTTGTTCATGGGGTTTTAGGATTTGCATTTAGGGGTTCTTTGTCTTTCAAAGGGTTTCTATTTCAATTTTCTAGGGTTTCATATCACTAAAGTTCCAAATGGATGAAACTCTTCTTTGGGAATCCTCTTTGGACCGAAATGTTGAACATCAAACTTGTCTTCATAATTTGGTCCATCCTAAAGATCCAAATGGAGGAAACTCTTCTTGAGGAATCCTATTTGGACCAAAATTTCAAACGATGATCGGAACCAATCATTTCAAACTTTTCCTAATGGTTTGGTCCATCCTAAAGTTTGAATTGGAGGAAACTCTTCTTTGGGTATCCTCTTTGGACAAAAATCTGAAAGGTGAATCGGAAGCAAGCTTTTCAAACTTGTCCTCATAATTTGGTCCGTCCTAAAGTTCCAAATGGAGTAAACTCTTCTCTGGGAATCCTCTTTGGACCAAAATATCGAACGTCAAAGTTGTCCTCATGATTTGGTCAATTCTAAAGATCCAAATGGAGGAAACCCTTCTTTGGGAATCCTCTTTGAACAAAAATGTCAAACGAGGATTAGAACCAACTTGTCAAACTTGTCCTCATGATTTGGTCAATCCTAAAGATCCAAATGGAGGAAACTCTTCTTTGCGAATACTCTTTAGACCAAAATGTCGAACGTCAAAGTTGTCCTAATGATTTGGTCCATCCTAAAGTTCCAAATGGAGGAAACTCTTCTTTGGGAATAATCTTTGGAGCAAAATGTTGAACATCAGACTTGTCCTCATGATTTTGTCCATCCTAAAGATCTATATGGAGGAAACTCTTCTTTGGAAATCCTCTTTGGACAAAAATGTCAAACGAGGATCGGAACCAATCTTGTTAAAATTGTCCTCATGATTTGGTCCATCCTAAATATCCAAATGGAGGAAACTCTTTTTGTTAATCCTCTTTGGACCAAAATATCAAACGATGATTGGAACCAATCATTTCACACTTGTCCTAATGATTTGGTCCATCGTAAAGTTCCAAATGAAGGAAACGATCTTTGGGAATCCTCTTTGAGCCGAAATGTCGAAGGTTAAAGTTGTCCTCATGATTTGGTCCATCCTAATGATCCAGATGGAGGAAACTCTTCTTTGGGAATCCTCTTTGGACCAAAATACCAAACGAGGATCGGAACCAATCTTTTCAAACTTGTCCTCATGATTTGGTCCATCGTAATGTTCCAAATGGAGGAAACTCTTCTTTGGAAATCCTCTTTGGACCAAAACGTTGAACGTTAAAGTTGTTTTAATGATTTGGTCCATCCTAAATATCCAAATGGAGAAAACTCTTCTTTGCGAATCGTCTTTGGACCAAAATGTCAAACGAGGATCAGAACCAATCTTTTCAAACATGTCCTCATGATTTTGTCCATCCTAAAGTTCCAAATGGAGGAAACGATCTTTGGGAATCCTCTTTGGACCAAAATATCAAACGAGGATCAGAACAAATCTTGTCAAAGTTGTCCTCATGATTTGGTCCATCCTAAAGATCCAAATGGAGGAAACTCTTCTTTGGGAATCCTCTTTGGACCAAAATGTCGAACAAGGATCGAACCAATCCAAAACTTGTTTGTAATTGAAAAGCATGTTTCAAAAACCAATCTTTTCAAGAGGTCCTTCCCAAGAAGAGTTTACTCCATTTGGAACGATGGACCAAATCATGAGGACAACTTTAGGATGGACCCAGGATTCCCAAAGAAGATTGTCCTCCTGTTGGAACTTTAGGATGGACCAAATCAATAGGACAAGTTTGAAAAGATTCGTTTCGATCATCGTTTGACATTTTAGTCCAAAGAGGATTTCCAAAGAAGATTTTCCATCCATTTGAATCTTTAGGATGGACAAAATCATTAGGACAACTTTGATGTTCGAACGAGGATGAACCAAATCATGAGGAAAACTTTGACAAGATTGGTTACGATCCTCGTTTGACATTGGAAATTTAGGATGGACCAAATCATGTGGACAAGTTTGAAAAGATTGGTTTCGATCCTCGTTTGACATTTTGGTCCAAAGAGGATTCACAGAGAAAAGTTTCCTCCATTTAGATCATTACGATGGACCAAATCATGCGGACAACTTGAACGTTCAATCTTTTCAAACTTTGACGTTCATAATTTTAGTACAAAAGGGATTTGCGAAAAAGAGTTTCCTCCATTTATATCTTTAGGATGGACCAAATCATGAAGACAAGTTTGAAAAGATTTGTTCAGATCCTCGTTTTATATTTTTGTCCAAAGATGATTCCCAAAGAAGAGTATCCTCCTGTTAGAACTTTAGGATGGTGTTATCGTGAGGACAAGTTTTAAAAGATTGGTTCCGATCCTCGTTTGACATTTTGTCCAAACAGGATTCGTAAAGAAGAGTTTCCTTCATTTGGATCTTTAGGATGGACCAAATCATCAGGACAAGTTTGACAAGATTGGTTCCGATCCTCATTTGACATTTTGGTCCAAACAGGATTCTCGTAAAAGAGTTTCCTCCATTTGGAACTTTAGGATGGACCAAATCATTAGGAAAAGTTTGAAGTGATTGGTTCCGATCCTTGTTTGACATTTTGGTCCAAAGATGATATGAATCATCCAAGCCCCAAATGTCAAAGAATTGACAATATTGAAATCCAAGCTTTCAATCAAGAAAAGATCAAGAATCAGAAGACTAAACGAGTGAAGATTGACTTTCTTGGGCATTTGCAAGGATATTGGGTTACATACTTGACTAATGCATAGGGGTTCTTTGTATATCAAAGGGTTTCTATTTCAAAGGGTTAAATTGATATGAATCATGGAACGTCACAAATAGCTCAAGCATCTATCACAAGACCAAAGTTCAAGATAAGCATAAAACATCAATTACAAGCCTACATGAGCAAAGTCAAGACAAGCTTTGAAGATCTAAGCATGGAGGCTATGGAAGAGGACTTGATGAACTTTAATCTATGGAAAATACATGTTGAAGAAGAGTATTGAAGACTTGTTTAATCAGAAATGAAGAGAAGAGCTAATTAGGAAAGTTGCACCAGTTTTGCAAACTTTCCTTATTTGGACCACTTTCCATATTTGTTCCCGAACTTGCCATATATGATGTCCACGAATTTACAATGTATTTGGACATGTTTTAGGCCTTTAGTTATCAGTTTTAATACTTTGAATAGTTTAGGAATGATATAATATCTTCTAGGGCAAAACTTTCCTAAAATGAACCAAATGCACTTAAGGAAAAAAAAGTCTTTATCTTTTTGTTGTGATTATTTGTTATTCATAAAAGTTTGTCAAAAAAAAAAGTGGAAGATTGAGAAAAATATAGATCTTCACAGACTGTCGGATTGTACATAAAATTAAAAAAAAAAAGTGTTTTTCTTGATTTGTTTGAGTTTCTGGAAAAACGTGGTTAGTGTTCTTATTGTTCTTGAAGAGTTCATCTTAAACTCATAATTTATGCATCTTGAATCCAAAAATTGTAAAGGATTTGTGCTAGAATTGTTTATTTCCTAAAAAACTAGAACTTACCATAAATAGCCAAAACAGTTTTAGGAAAGTATCAATTCTATCTTATATTCGAATATATGCATATCTTGCTCAATTAAAGTCATATTTTCTAATTTAAACTACTTTAGGAAGGTCCTAATTCGAATTTTTCTCTTATGGGAAAGTTTATTCTTGCTATTTTCTTGCTTCTTCTTTCCTTGTCACAATTATACACCATCTGTAAAATCTGTCTTCTTTTTTTCTTTATCCACCCAAATTGGTTGTTTCTTATTTCTTGATTGTTATTTTTTACAAATTTCATTAGTATCTTTGTTTCTTGATAGTTGCTAAAGTGTGCTAATAGTTCAAGGTTACTGATATGAAACCCTAGGAAATTGAAATAGAAACCCTTTGAAAGCACAAAGAACCCCTAGATGCAAATCCTAAAACCCCGATGAACAATAAGGTAAAACCCTTGGAAAACAAGAAGAAGAAGATTATTCCAATGATCTAATACCTTGAAATAAGAGAACTTGTTCTTATCTCAAGATCGAAACAATCCACAAACACAATAGATCAAGTTATGCTTGAATGTTTCTAAAACATGCAACCTAGAACAAGGCTACAAAATGCAAGGTAAAATCAACCAAGCAATAAGCAAAACAAAGCTATTTTCTATCATATTAATTCTTCATGTTTAGGGTTACAAATGAGGCCTTTAAATAGGCAAAGAAACCCTAAAAATAACAAGCAAATTCGGAATAAAGAAGAGAATAAAATCTGCCCAAAACTTGCCTTATATGGATTTGGCAGATTTTGGGGAAAATCTTTCCTAGAGAATAATATCTTTCCTAATTCTTTCCAAACATATAAAATGAATATAAAAGACCTAAAACATGTCTAAATGCATTATAAATTCGTTGGAACCATTTTGGGAACAAATATGGAAACTTTGGGAACAAATATGGAAAGTGGTCCAAATAAGGAAAGTTTGCAAAAGTGATGCAACTTTCCTAATTAGCTCTTCTCTTCAATTCCGATTGAAGAAGTCTTCAATAATCTTCCTCCAAATGTATTTGCCATAGATTGAAGTTCATAACGTCCTCTTCCATAGCCTCCATGATCGGATCTTCAAAGCTTGTCTTGATTTGGCTAATGTAGGCTTCTAAATGGATGTCAATGCTTCTCTTGAACTTTAATGTTGTGATTTGCCCTTGGACTTTTTGTGACGTTCCATGATTCATGTCAGTTACATTTAGGGTTTAAAATCTGTTTTGAGTGCAAACACGAGTGGATTGACATCTTTGAGTGTAAACACTTAGGGAGTGATTTGAAAGGTCCTATTTTTACATTACTAACTTGTTTACTTGCAGCAATGTATTATGAAAGGTTTGATCAAAAGAGGAGCAATGGATGTCGAGAGATAGAACATACTCGGAGTGAAAATAGAGTGGTCTATCATGAAGGGATGGAACATAGAAGCTTAAGAGGTGATAAGCTCAAGTTACCTACTTTTCAAGGAAGATCAAATCCAGAGGTTTACTTGATGGAGCTTTATTTTGAAGAACATCCATGTGGCGATTCAAAGAAGGTAAAACTTATAACAACTCAATTATGTGATTATGCACTAACATGGTGGAAACAATTGGTGAACGATAGGAAAAGAAGAACTTTGGAGGATCCAATTGAAACTTGGTGTGAACTCAAATACAGTATGAGGAAACGATTTGTACCAAGACGATTTCAAAGAGACCTTGTGCAAAAGTTCGAAGATCTTACACAAGGAAATATGAGCGTTTGTGAGTACTACAATGAGTTTAAATATTTCATGGCTAGGGCTAATATTGAGGAAGATGAAGAGATGACTATGGCATGGTTCTTAGATGGATTAAACTATAAGATTGCTGGCCAAGTTAATGGGTATACATATGTGGAGTTGGAAGAAATGGTTCACTATGCCACCAAGGTAGAAAAGAGACTCAAAAGAATAGTGGATACATGGTATGATTCTAAACCTATCTCCAATACTACTTCTTCTTATCAAATTGGTGCAAATAGTACATTTATAGATGGGAATGGGGCTGCCTATGGCTTGGTAGAAGAAAATGAAAGATTGATTTTAGAGAAAGTTAAGATGATTGAAAGTGAACTTTTAAAATCGAAGGAAGTTTTCAATGCTAGCATGGAGGAGATAAAAGAGGATATTCGTGCCAATGTTTGTGTGATGAAGTAAACTTATGATGCATGTGAACTACAAAAGTGTTCTATAGTTGAAATGAATGAAAATTATGAAAAAGAGAGTGAGCAAAAAGAAAGAGAGATGCGTGATAAAAAAGAAATGAGTGAGCGAGAAGAAATGAGTAATTCAAAAGAAAGAGAGAAGAGTTTAAAAGAAAGAGAGATTGAAAAGAAAGAAAGTGAAATTGAAAAGAAAGAAAGTTGTGAGTCTAAAAGGAATGAGAGCAATGGTGAGAAAAATGTGAGTTTTGTAGCAAGTGAGGCTCATAAAGCTTTGATTTCAAACAAAACGCACTTTGTACTTTTGTGGAAAGATCCTTGCTTTCTAACTTATGAACTTAACCTTTGCTTTTCTAGTGTTTTAGCTAATGTTTTGCAGAATTACATCGATCAATTTTCAATTGGAATGGAGCACATAGTAGATACATTTCAAGGAGCTGAAATACTTAAGGCACCACCATATTTCATGGAAAAAGATGTTGTAAACGGGATCCAAGGCCAGAGAAGGAAGTTGTTTACTTTTAATCCTATTGCATCGGTTTGTTTAAATGATTATTTCTTGTTTTCCAATTCTTATTTAAGACTGTAAATCATCCAAACCAATTATATTTTCATGATAAACATGCATTCTTTTCTAGGAAAGTTCTTTTGGATGATCTTTACTTGTTTGACAGCTTATCACTTGCAAAACATGTTAAGCTAGCCTATTCATTTACTTGTGATGATTTTCATAGTTCATATTTGTTTGCTATAATATATTTCAAATCTGAATTTTTACAACTTCAAATGAGTTCTAATGATATACACTTGTTTTGTGCCACAAGAGATGTCTTTGATAAAATATTTGAAAGCGTATGGATAGTATTAATTGTGTAACTTTTCTGGATTGCCCAAACACATTAGACTTACTTGAGTTTGATTATGGTTCATATTCGTTGGCTGATTTTTTATCTTCACCATGTCATCATCTTGTTAGTATTGTTGAGTATGAGAAAATTTACGAGATTGACTATGGTCCACCTATTCTCCTAGACTTGTTTTCACTAACCATTAATTATATTGTGAGTGTTGTGGTCTTTGATAAGCTAGGACATGTTGCTAATCTAAATGGAAGAAAACCAACCATATTTGACCCTGGAGGAGATAACTATTTCAAAATTTTGAAAGGAGAAAGAAGGATAATTGCTACTGTTTTATTGCTAATTGATTACTCCCGAGGTAAGATTGAAATAATTGCTTTTCTTTATGTTACTCACTTGTGTTCTTCCAATGTAAGTAATGTTTTAGATTCGAGGACGAATCTTTTTCAAGAGGGAGGGGATGATATGAATCATGGAACGTCACAAATAGCTCAAGGATCTATTACAAGACCAAAGTTCAAGACAAGCATAAAACATTAATTACAAGCCTACATGAGCAAAGTCAAGACAAGCTTTGAAGATCTAAGCATGGAGGCTATGGAAGAGGACTTGATGAACTTTAATCTATGGAAAATACATGTTGAAGAAGAGTATTGAAGACTTGTTTAATCAGAAATGAAGAGAAGAGCTAATTAGGAAAGTTGCACCACTTTTGCAAACTTTCCATATTTGATCTATTGTGTTTGTGGATTGTTTCGATCTTGAAATAAGAACAAGTTCTCTTATTTCAAGGTATTAGATCATTGGAATAATCTTCTTCTTCTTGGTTTCCAAGGGTTTTACCTTATTGTTCATTGGGGTTTTAGGATGTGCATCTAGGGGTTCTTTGTTCTTTCAAAGGGTTTCTATTTCAATTTAAATTTAAGTTTAGATTGACTTTCTTGGGCATTTGCAAGGATATTGGGCTACATACTTGACTAATGCATCTAGGGGTTCTTTGTATATGAAAAGGTTACATACTAAAGAGAATCCTCTTTGGATGCAAATATAGAAACCCTTCGTATCATTTGGTATCAGAGCTTGCTCTGGGAGAGAGTTATCAAAGGTAAATTCATTTACTTCATCACCTACATCTTCACTTTTTCTAATCCCCCATCAAAACCGCTTTCATTAAAATAAAAAAAACAAAAAAAAAATATAAATTTCCAGATTTTTGTTCTAACTTGTACGTCACCTACTGACCTCGTCCCTTCACCTTTTTCTCCGAAATTGTTTTCCAATATGTTTATTTTTTGACCCTCTAGAAAACTACAGAACACACCAAATCCAAATTCTGAACTTAAATCACCTAAAAACTCGTTTCAAAGTTTGAATACCAAGCAGTTTTTTTTCTTCATCTTTCAAAACCCTATTTTTTTTGCAACCACAAAATTCTTCCATTATGACAATACATACTAGAGATATCAAGTGTACTAAATGTCGTGGAAGAGGGCATATTCGAGAGGTGTGCCCTAACAAGATAGATTTGGCTCTAGAAGGAGATGAAACTAAAGAAGAAGAAAGAGAGAGATTGAAAAAGATGGAACAAGAACAACAAAAAAGAAGAGAGAAAAGGGAGTCGGTGAAGCTAGAGAGATTAAAGCGAGAAGAAAAGGAAGAAAGGGAAGAAAAGGAGAAAATAAAGAAGCAAGAAGAGTTGAGAAAATTAGAGCAGGAAAAGCAAGCTCTAGTTAGAAGAATGGAGAGGAAAAGGAAATTATTGACCACACCACCCATCTTTGCACTCGAGTATCATATGGGAAGTTTCAACCTAAACCCTTTGCAAGATTTTGTTTATGATTTTTTGCTGGAAATCAATGACAATAATGGTGCCATAAATGCTTTAATAATTGGCAAAATTTTCAAGGGAGACTCCACCATGATCAAACCTTTAGATTCGAGGACGAATCTTTTCGAAGATGGAGAGAATGATATGAATCATCCCAGCCCCAAATGTCAAAGAATTGACAATATTGAAGTCCAAGCTTTCAATCAAGAAAAGATCAAGAATCCAAAGACTAAAGTGTGAAGATTGACTTTCTTAGGCATTTTCAAGGATATTGGATTACATGCTTGAATAATGAAGAAAATGAGTTTAAAACACTATTAAACTCATGGGATATTTGTTTAAAAGTGCTCCAAAGAAAATCGCGCATTAAAACATTCAAACGAGTGAAAATGACATAAAAAACGGCGACTGACACTTGTAGTTTTGTCTATTTTCATCCAATTTCGAATTTTAGTATTTTATTTAAGTTTATTACTTTAGTTTTATTTATTATTATTATTATTGATGTAATAGGGAAGATTTGACTTTCTTTCCTTAGTTTTGCAAACTTGGAGACCAAGTTTAGAAGATTAGGAAAACTTTCCTAGTTTGAATTAGGAAAGTCTAGTTTTTACCTTTTTATTATTAGGTCTCTATTTCCCTTCATATTTTCGACCAAGCTAGGTTTCTTAGTCTATTTAAAGCCTCTTTTTTAAGCTTTACTATCAGAATATCAATGAATGAAAAACCCTTTGTTTTGGTTTAAGCTTTTGCTTTGAAAAAAACCTATTTGAAATTCATGTTCTTGAATTGCATGTTTAGAGTCATTCAAGTCCAATTGATCATTGTTCTAGTGGAGTGCCTCGACCTTAATTCAAGAAACATCATTTTGAATTAGGGTATTGATAGATTAGGTCATCATCTACCCAACCTCGCCTAAAGGTTGATTCAAATTGTTAAGGGTTTTCAAGCTTTTCCGTTCAAGGGTCCATCATCCGGTTCTTGAATCCGTTAATGTTTGAGGGTTTGTATCAGGCTCTGATCATCGTTTGACATTTTTGTCCAAAGAGGATTCCCAAAGAAGAGTTTCCTCCATTTGGATCTTTAGAATTGACCAAATCACGAGGACAACTTTGACGTTCGACATTTTGGTCCAAAGAGGATTCCCAAAGAAGAGTTTACTCCATTTGGAACTTTAGGATGGACCAAATCATGAGGACAAGTTTGAAAAGCTTGTTTCCGATCCACCTTTGAGATTTTAGTCCAAAGAGGATACCCAAAGAAGAGTTTCCTCCAATTGGAACTTTAGGATGGACCAAATCATTAGGACAAGTTTGAAATGATTGGTTCCGATCATCGTTTGACATTTTTGTCCAAAGAGGATTTCCAAAGAAGAGTTTCCTCCATTTGGATCTTTAGGATGGACCAAATAATGAGGACAAGTTTGATGTTCAACATTTTGGTCCAAAGAGGATTCCCAAAGAAGAGGTTCATCCATTTGGAACTTTAGGATGGACCAAATCATTAGGACAACTTTGACGTTCGACATTTTGGTCTAAAGAGTATTCGCAAACAAGAGTTTCCTCCATTTGGATCTTTAGCATGGACCAAATCATGAGGACAAGTTTCATAAGATTGGTTCCGATCCTCGTTTGACATATTTGTCCAAAGAGGATTCCCAAAGAAGGGTTTCTTCCATTTGGATCTTTAGAATTGACCAAATCATGAGGACAACTTTGACGTTCGACATTTTGATCCAAAAAAGGATTCCCAAAGAAGAGTTTACTCCATTTGGAAGTTTAGGATGGATCAAATCATGAGGACAAGTTTCAAAAGCTTGGTTCCGATCCTCATTTGGCATTTTGGTCCAAAGAGGATTCCCAAAGAAGAGTTTTCTCTATTGGATCTTTACGATGGACCAAATCATGAGGACAACTTTGACGTTCGACATTTTGGTCCAAAGAGGATTCAGGAAGAAGAGTATCATCCATTTGGAACTTTAAAATGGACCAAATCATGAGGACAACTTTGACAACATTTGTTCCGATCCTCATTTGACATTTTGGACCAAATAGGATTCCCAAAGATCGTTTCTTCCATTTTGAACTTTAGGATGGACCAAATCATTAAGACATGTTTGAAAAGATTTGTTCCGATCCTCATTTTACATTTTGGTCCAAAAAGGATTTCCAAAGAAGAGTTTCCTCCTTTTGGAACTTTAGGATGGACCAAATCATTTGGACAACTTTGACGTACGACATTTTGGTCCAAAGAAGAGTTTCCTTTATTTGGAACTTTAGAATGGACCAAATCATTAGGACAACTTTGAAAAGAGTTGTCCTCATGATTTGGTCCATCCTAAAGATCCAAATGGAGGAACCTCTTGTCCTCATTATTCTGTCCATCCTAAAGATCCAAATGGAGGAACCTCTTGTCCCCAAGATTTGGTCAATCCTAAAGATCCAAATGGTTGAAATTCTTCTTTGAGAATCCTCTTTGGATAAAAATTTCGAACGAGGATCGGAATCAATCTTGTCAAAGTTGTTCTCTTGATTTGGGCCATCCTAAAAATCCAAATGGAGGAACCCATTCTTTAGGAAATCCTCTTTGGACCAAATTGTCGAACGAGGATCGGAACCAAATTTTTCAAACTTGTCCTCATGATTTGGTCCATCGTAAAGATCCAAATGGAGGAAACTCTTCTTTGGGAATCCTCTTTGGAAAAACATGTCAAACGAGGATCGGAAACAATCTTGTCAAAGTTGTCCTCATCTTTGGTAATCCTTTTTGGACAAAAATGTCGAATGAGGATCAGAAAAAATCTTGTCAAACTTGTCCTCATGATTTGGTCCATCTTAAAGATCCAAATGGAGGAAACTCTTGTTTGGGAATCCTCTTTGGAAAAACATGTCAAACGAGCATCGAAAACAATCTTGTCAAAGTTGTCCTCATCTTTGGTAATCCTTTTTGGACAAAAATGTCGAATGAGGATCAGAAAAAATCTTGTCAAACTTGTCCTCATTATTTTTTCCATCTTAAAGATCCAAATGGAGGAACCTCTTGTCGGAATGATTTGGTCTATCCTAAAGATCCAAATGGAGGAACCTCTTGTCCTCATGATTTGGTCCATCCTAAAGATCCAAATGGAGGAACCTCTTGTCCTCATGATTTGGTCCATCCTAAAGATCCAAATGGAGGAACCTCTTGTCCTCATAATTTGGTCCATTCAAAAGATCCAAATGGAGGAACATCTTCTTTGGGAATCCTCTTTGGACCAAAATGTCGAATGAGAATATGAACCAATCTTGTCAAAGTTGTCCTCATGACTTTGTCCATCCTAAAGATCTGAACGGAAGAACCTATTCTTTGGGAATCCTCTTTCGACCAAAATGTTGAACGAGGATCGCAACCAATCTTGTCAAAGTTGTCCTTATAATTTGGTCCATCCTGAGGATCTAAATGAAGGAAACTCTTCTTTGGGAATCCTCTTTGGACAAAAATGTCAAACAAGTATCGGAAACAATCTTGTCAAAGTTGTCCTCATCTTTGGTACTTCTCTTTGGACGAAAATGTCGAACGGGCATCGGAAAAAATCTTGTCAAACTTGTCCTCATGATTTTTTCCATCTTAAAGATCCAAATGGAGGAACCTCTTGTCCGCATGATTTGGTCCATCCTAAAGATCCAAATGGAGGTACCTCTTGTCCTCATGATTTTTTCCATCCTAAATATCAAAATGGAGGAACCTCTTCTTTGGGAATCCTCATTGAACCAAAATGTCATCCGAGGATCGGAATCAATCTTGTCAAACTTGTCCTCATGATTTGGTCCATCCTAAAGATCCATATGGAGGAACCTCTTGTCCTCATGATATGGTCCATCCTAAAGATCGAAATGGAGGAAGCTCTACAAGAATCGAGATCAATCTTGTCAAACTTATCCTCGTGATTTTTTCCATCTTAAAGATCCAAAAGGATGAACCTTTTGTCCTCATGATTTGGTCCATCCTAAAGATCCAAATGGAGGAACCTTTTGTCCTCATGATTTGGTCCATCCTAAAGATCCAAATTGATGAACCTCTTCTTTGGGAATCCTATTTGGACCAAAATATCAAACGAGGATCTGAAACAATCTTGTCAAAGTTGTCCTCAAGATTTGGTCCATCCAAAAGATCCAAATGGAGGAACCTCTTCTTTGGGAATCCTAATTGGACCAAAATGTCAAATGAGGATCCGAATCAATCTTGTAAAATTTGTCCTCATGATTTGGTCAATCAGAAAGATCCAAATGGAGCAACCTATTCTTTGGACCAAAATGTCAAACGAGGATCTGAATCAATCTTGTCAACATTGTCCTCATGATTTGGTCCATCCTAAACCTTTTGTCCTCATGATTTGATTCATCAAAAAGATCCAAATGGAAAAACCTATTCTTTGGGGGTCCTTTTTGGACCAAAATGTCGAACAAGGATCGAACACAATCTAGTCAAAGTTGTCCTCTTCTTTCAGAATCCTCGTTGGACCAAAATATTGAACGAGGATCGGAACCTATCTTGTCAAAGTTGTCCTGATGACTTGGTCCATCCTAAAGATTCAAATGGAGGAACCTCTTCTCCTCATGATTCTCTCCATCCAAAAGATCCAAATGGAGGAACCTCTTGTCCTCATGATTTGGTCCATACTAAAGATCTAAATGGAGGAACATCTTCTTTGGGAATCCTCTCTGGACCAAAGTGTCGAACGACGATCGGAACAATTCTTGTCAAAGTTGTCCTCATGATTTGGTCCATCCTAAAGATCCAAATGGAGGAAACTCTTCTTTGGGAATCTTCTTTGGACCAAAATGTCAAACGAGGATCGGAAAAAATCTAGTCAAAGTTGTCCTCATCTTTGGTAATCCTCTTTGGACAAAAATGTCGAACGAGAATCAGAAAAAATCTTGTCAAACTTGTCCTCATGATTCGGACCATCCTAAAGATCCAAATGGAGGAACCTCTTGTCCTCATGATTTGGTCCATCCTAAAGATCCAAATAGAGGAATCTATTCTTTTGAAATCCTCTTTGGACCAAAATGTCAAACGAGGATCGTCAAAAATCTAGTCAAAGGTGTCCTCATCTTTGGAAATCCTCTTTTGACAAAAATGTCGAATGAGGATCCTAGTTGGACCAAAATGTCGAACGAGGATCAGAACCAATCTTGTCAAAATTGTCCTTATGACTTGGCCCATCCTAAAGATCTGAATGGAGGTACCTATTCTTTGGGAATCCTTTTTCGACTAAAAAGACGAACAAGGATCGGAACCAATCCTGTTTAAGTTGTCCTCATGATTTTGTCCATCCTGAGGATTCAAATGGAGGAAACTCTTCTTTGGCAATCCTCTTAGGACAAAAATGTAAAACGAGCATCGGAAACAATCTTATCAAAGTTGTCCTCAACTTTGGTAATCCTCTTTCAAAAAAAAATGTCGAATGAGGATCAGAAAAAATCTTGTCCTCATGATTTTTTCCATCTTAAAGATACAAATGGAGGAACCTCTTATCGACATGATTTAGTCTATCCTAAAGATCAAAATTGAGGAACCTCTTGTCCTCATGATTTTTTCCATCCTAAAGATCCAAATGGAGGAACCTCTTCTTCGGGAATCCTCATTGGACCAAAATGTCAAACGAGGATCGAAATCAATCTTGTCAAACTCGTCCTCATGATTTGGTCCATCCCAAAAATCCATATGGAGGAACCTTTTGTCCTCATGATTTTGTCCATCCTAAAGATCAAAATAGAGGAACATCTACTTTGGGAATCCTCATTGGGCAAAAATGTCAAAAGAGAATCGTAATCAATCTTGTCAAACTTGTCCTCATGATTTTTTCCATCTTAAAGATCGAAATGGAGGAACCGCTTGTCCGCATGATTTGGTCCACCCTAAAGATCCAAATGGAGGAACCTCTTGTCCTTATGATTTTGTCCATCCTAAAGATCCAAATGGAGGAACCTCTTCTTTGGGAATCCTCATATGACCAAAATGTCAAACGAGGATCGGAATGAATCTTGTCAAATTTATCCTCTTGATTTGGTCCATCCTAAAGATCCATATGGAGGAACCTCTTGTCCTCATGATTTGGTCCATCCTAAAGATCCAAATAGAGGAACATCTACTTTGGGAATCCTCATTAGGCAAAAATGTCAAACGAGAATCGGAATCAATCTTCTCAAGCTTATCCTCATGATTTTTTCCATCTTAAAGATCCAAATGGAGGAACCTCTTGTTCTCATGATTTGGTCCATCCTAAAGATCCAAATGGAGGACCCTCTTCTTTGGGAATCCTCTTTGGACCAAAATATCAAAAGAGGATCTGAAGCAATCTTGTCAACGTTGTCCTCATGATTTGGTACATCCTAAAGATCCAAATGGAGGAACCCATTTTCCTCATGATTTGGTCAATCCTAAATATCCAAATTGAGGAACGTATTCTTTGGAAATCCTCTTAGGACCAAAATATCAAATGGGGATCGGAACCAATCTTGTGAAATTTCTCCTCATGATTTGGTCCACCATTAGAATCCAAATGGAGGAACCTATTTTTTGGGAATACTTTTTAGACAAAATGTCAAACGAGGATCGGAAATAATCTTGTCAAAGTTGTCCTCATAATTTGGTCCCTCATAAAGATCCAAATGGAGGAACCTCTTGTCCTCATGATTTGGTCCATACTAAATGTCCAAAAGAAGGAACCTGTTCTTTGGGACTTCTCTATGGACCAAAATATCGAACGAGGATCAGAAATAATCTTGTCAAAGTTGTCCTCATGATTTGGTCCATATTAAAGATCCAAATAAAGGAACCTCTTGTCCTCCTGATTTGGTCCATCCTAAAGATCCAAATGGAGGAACCTATTCTTTTGGAATCCTTTTTGGACCAAAATGTCAAACGAAGATCGGAAACAATCTTGTCAAACTTGTATTCATAATTTGGTCCACCCTAAAGATCCAAATGGAGGAACCTATTCTTTTGGATTCCTCTCTTGACCAAAATATCGAACGAGGATCGGAAACTATCAGGTCAAAGTTGTCCTCATGATTTGGTTCATCCTAAAGATCCAAATGGAGGAACCTTTTGTCCTCCTAATTTGGTCCATCCTAAATATCCAAATGGAGGAGCCTATTCTTCGTGAATCCTCTTTATACCAAAATGTCAAACGAGGATTGGAATCAATCATGTCAAACTTGTCCTCATGATTTGGTCCATCCTAAAGATCCAAATGGAGGAACCTCTTCTTTGGGAATCCTGATTGGACCAAAATATAAAACGAGGATCCGAATCAATCTTGTCAAATTTGTCCTCATGATTTGGTCCATCCTAAAGATCCAAATGGAGGAACCTATTCTTTGGGAATCCTCTATAGACCAAAATGTAGAACAAGGATCGCAAACAATCTTGTCAAAGTTGTCCTCATGAATTTGTCCTTACCAAAGATCCAAATAGATGAACCTCTTGTCCTCATGATTTGGTCCATCTTAAAGATCCAAATGGAGAAACCTATTCTTTGGGAATCCTCTTTGGACCAAAATGTCAAACGAGTATCGGAAACAATCTTGTCAAACTTGTGCTCATGATTTGGTCCACTCTAAAGATCCAAATGGAGGAACCTATTCTTTGAGAATCCAGATTGGACCAAAATGTCAAATGAGGATTGGAATCAATCTTGTCAAATTTGTCCTCATGATTTGGTCCATCCTAAAGATCGAAATGGAGGAACCTATTCTTTGGAAATCCTCTTTGGACCAAAATGTCAAACGAGGATCGTCAAAAATCTAGGCAAAGTTGTCCTCATCTTTGGTAATCCTCTTTGGACAAAAATGTCGAACGAGGATCCTCTTTGGACCAAAATGTCGAACGAGGATCAGAAACAATCTTGTCAAAATTGTCTTCATGACTTGGTCCATCCTAAAGATCTAAATGGAGGAACCTATTCTTTTGGAATCCTCTTTGGACTAAAATGACGAACGAGGATCGGAACCAATCTTGTTTAAGTTGTCTTTATGATTTGGTCCATCCTGAGGATCCAAAAGGAGGAAACTCTTCTTTGGCAATCCTCTTAGGATAAAAATTTTAAACGAGTATCGGAAACACTATTGTCAAAGTTGTCCTCATCTTTGGTAATCCTCTTTCAACAAAAATGTCGAACGAGGATCCGAAAAAAATCTTGTCAAACTTGTCCTCATGATTTTTTCCATCTTAAAGATCCAAATGGAGGAACCTCTTGACTGCATGATTTGGTCTATCCTAAAGATCCAAATGGAGGAACCTCTTGTCCTCATGATTTTGTCCATCCTAAAGATCCAAATGGAGGAACCTCTTCTTTGGGAATCCTCATTGGACCAAAATGTCAAACGAGGATCGGAATCGATCTTGTCAAACTTGGCCTCATGATTTGGTCCATCCTAAAAATCCATATGGAGCTCTTGTCCTCATTATTTGGTCCATCCTAAAGATCGAAATGGAGGAACCTCTACTTTGGGAATCCTCATTGTGCAAAAATGTCAAACAAGAGTCAAAATCAATCTTGTCAAACTCATCCTTATGATTTTTTCCATCTTAAAGAACAAAATGGAGGAACCTCTTGTCCGCATGATTTGGTCCATCCTAAAGATCCAAATGGTATTTTGCAAAAAAAAAAAAAAAGATCCAAATGGAGGAACCTCTTGTCCTCATGATTTTGTCCATCCTAAAGATCCAAATGGAGGAACCTGATATGAATCATGGAGCACAAGACAAGCTAGACAAGCTTAGGATGATTCAAGGTCTAGTGACAAGATACAAGTCTAAGAAATTAGAACAAGCGTTGAATATCCATTGTCAAGCATACATGAGCAAACTAAACGAGACTTTTGAAGATTGTAACATTGAGGATAAGGAAGAAGACTTAAAGCACTTCAACTTGTGGCATGTGAAATTGGAAGAAGAATATGGACAAGTTGTGCAATCAGATTCAAAGAATGAAGCTTAGAGAGAAAGTTGCAAACTTTCCATATATGACAACTTTCTTTATTTGAGTCTTTTATTTATTTTATGCATTTAGGGCTTTTGTTTAATGTTTCCCATGGCCAAAGGACATGTTTTAGGCCTTTTATATTCATTTTACATGTTTGGAAAGAATTAGAAAAGATATTATTCTCTAGAAAATATTTTCAACAAAATCTGCCAATTAACAAGGCAAGTTTTGGGCAGATTTTGTCCATCCTAATGATCCAAATGGAGAAACATCTTCTTTGGGAATCCTCTTTGGACCAAAATGTCGAACGACGATCATAACCAATCTTGTCAAAGTTGTCTTCATGATTTGGTCCATCCTAAAGATCCAAATGGAGGAAACTTTTCTTTGGGAATCCTCTTTGGACCAAAATGTTAAACGAGGATCGAAAAAAATGTAGTCAAAGTTATCCTCATCTTTAGTAATCCTCTTTGGAGAAACATGTCGAACGAGGAACGGAAAAAATGTTGTCAAACTTGTCCTCATGATTCGGACCATCCTAAAGATCCAAATGGAGGAATCTCTTGTCCTCATTATTTGGTCCATCCTAAAGATCCAAATGGAGGAACCTAATCTTTGGGAATCCTCTTAGGACCAAAATATCAAACGAGGATCGGAACCAATCTTGTCAAATTTGTCCTCATGATTTTGTCCATCCTAAAGATCCAAATGGAGGAACCTCTTGTCCTCATAATTTGGTCTATCCTAAAGATAAAAATGGAGGAACCTCTTATCCTCATGATTTGGTCCATCCTAAAGATCCAAATGGAGGAACCTCTTCATTGGACCAAAATGTCGAACAAGGATCGAACCAATCCAAAAACTTGTTAGTAATTGAAAAACATGTTTCAAAAACAAATCTTTTCAAACTTGTCCTCATGATTTGGTCCATCCTAAGGTTTCAAATGGAGTAAACTCTTCTTTGGGAATCCTGTTTGGACCAAAAAGTCAAACGTCAAAGTTGTCCTCATGATTTGGTCCATTCTAAAGATGCAAATGGATGAAACTCTTCTTTGGAAATCCTCTTTGGACCAAAATGTCCAACGAGGATTGGAACCAATCTTTTCAAACTGGTCCTCTTGATTTGGTCCATCCTAAAGATCCAAACGGATGAAACTCTTCTTTCGGAAGCGTCTTTGGACCAAAATCTCGAACGTGAAAGTTATCCTCATGATTTGGTCCATCCTAAAGATCCTAATGGAAGAAACTAATATTTGGGAATCCTCTTTGGACCAAAATGTCAAACCAGGATCAGAACTAATCTTTTCAAACTTATCCTAATGATTTGGTCAATCTGAAAGTTTCAAATGGAGGAAACTTTTCATTGGGAATCCTCTTTGGAACAAAATGTCAAACGAGGATCAGAACCAATCTTGTCAAAGTTGCCCTCATGATTTGGTCGATCGTAAAGATCCAAACGGAGGAAACTCTTCTTTGCGAATCCTCTTTGGATCAAAATGTCAAACGAGGATCAGAACCAATCTTTTAAAACTTGTCCTAAAGATTTGGTCCATCCTAAAGAACCAATGAAACGAAACTCTTCTTTTGGAATCTTCTTTAGACGAAAATGTCAAACGAGGATCATAAAAAATCTTTTCAAAGTTGTCCTTATGATTTGGTCCATCATGTAGTTCCAAATAGAGGAAACTCTTCTTTGGGAATCCTCTTTTGACGAAAATGTCAAAGAAGGATCAAACCAATCAAAAAACTTGTTTGTAATTAAAAACATTGTTTCAAAAACCAATCTTTTCAAAGTTGTCCTCAAGATTTGGTTCGTCCTAACGTTCCAAATGGAGGAAACTCTTCTTTGGGAATCTTTTTTGAACTAAAATGTAAAACGAGGATCAGAACCAATCTTTTAAAACATGTCCTCATGATTTGGTCCATCCTAAAGTTCCAAATGGAGAAAACGATCTTCGGGAATCGTCATCAGACCAAAATCTCAAACGAGGATCGGAACAAATCTTGTCAAAGTTGTCCTTATGATTTAGTCCATCCTAAAAATCCACATGGAGGAAACTCTTCTTTGCGAATCCTCTTTGGACCAAAATGTCGAACATCAAAGTTGTCCTCATGATTTGGTCTATCCTAAAGATCCAAATGGAGGAAACTCTTCTTTGGGAATCCTCTTTGGACTAAAATGTTGAACAAGGATCGATCCAATCCAAAAACTTGTCTGTTATTGAATTGCAAGTTTCAAAAACCAATCTTTTTAAACTTGTCCTTATGATTTGGTCCATCCTAAAGTTCCAAATGGAGGAAACGATCTTTGGGAATCCTCTTTGGGCAAAAATGTCAAACGAGGATCAGAACCAATATTTTGGTCCAAATAGGATTCCCAAAGAAGAGTTTCCTCCATCTAAAACGTTAGGATGGACCAAATAATTAGGATCAGTTTGAAAAGATTGTTTCTAATCCTTGTTTGATATTTTGGTCCAAAAGGATACCCAAAGAAGAGTTTCCTCCATTTGGAACTTTAGGATGGACCAAATCATTATTACAAGTTTGAAAAGAATGGTTCCGATCCTCGTTTGATATTTTTGTACAAAGAGGATTCCCAAAGAAGAGTTTCCTCCATTTAGAACTTTAGCATGGACCAAATCATGAGGATAACTTTGAAAAGATAGATTCCGATCCTAGTTTCACATTTATGTTCAAAGAGGATTCTCAAAGAAGAGTTTCCTCCAATTGGATCTTTAGGATGGATGAAATCATTAGAACAAGTTTGAAAAGATGGGTTCCGATCCTCACTTGACATTTTGGTCCAAAGAGGATTCCCAGGGAAGAATTTCCTCCATTTGGATCTTTAGGATGGACCAAATCATTAGGACAAGTTTGAAAATATTGGTTTCGATTCTCATTTGACATTTTGGTCCAAAGAGGATTCGCAAAGAAGAGTTTCCTCCATTTCGATCTTTAGTATGAACCAAATCAATAGGACAACTTTGGCGTTTGACATGTTGGTCAAAAGCAGATTCCAAAAGAAGAGTTTCCTCCATTTGGAACTTAAGAATGGACTAAATAATGACGACAACTTTTACGTTCGACATTTTGGTCCAAAGAACATTCCCAAAGAAGAGTTTCCTCCATTTTGTACTTTAGGATGGACCAATCATGAGGATAACTTTGACGTTCGATATTTTAGTTCAAAGAGGATTCCCAAAGAAGAGATTCCTCCATTTGGAACTTTGTGATGGACCAAATCATTAGGACAAGTTTGAAAAGATTGGTTCTGATCCTCGTTTGACATTTTGGTCCAAAGAGGATTCGCAAATAAGAGTTTCCACCATTTTAGGATAGACAAAATCATGAGGACAACTTTCACCAGATTGTTTCCGATCTTCGTTTGACATTTTGGTCCAAAGAGGACTCCCAAAGAAGAGTTTCCTCCATTTAAATCTTTAGGATGGACCAAATCATCAAGACAAGTTTGAAAAGATTGGTTCCGATCTTCGTTTGACATTTTTGTCCAAAGATGATTCCCAAAGAAGAGTTTCCTCCATTTGGAACTTTAGGATGGACCAAATCATGAGAACAACTTTGATAAGATTGGTTCCGATCCTCAGTTACATTTTGTACAAAGAGGATTCCCAAAGAAGAGTTTCCTCCATTTAGAACTTTAGGATGGATAAAATCATGAGGACAAGTTTGAAAATATTGGTTTCAATCCTCGTTTGAAATTTTGGTATAGAGGATTTACAAAGAAGAGTTTCCTCCATTTGAAACTTTAGCATGGACCAAATCACTAGGACAAGTTTGAAAAGATTGGTTCCGATCCTCGTTGGATATTTTGGTCCACAGATGATTCCCAAGGGAGAGTTTCCTCCATTTGAAACTTTAGGATGGACCAAATCATGAGGACAAAGACAAGAATTGTTCCGATCTTTGTTTGACATTTTGGTCCAATGAGGATTCCCAAAGAAGAGTTTCCTCCATTTGGAACTTTAGGATGGACCAAATCATCAGGACAAGTTTAAAAAAATTGGTTGCGATCCTCATTTGACATTTTGGTACAAAGAGGATTCCCAAAGAAGAGTTCCTCCATTTGGAACTTTAGGATGGACCAAATCATGAGGACAACAAATTTGAAAAGATTGATTCCGATCCTCGTTTGACATTTTAGTCCAAAGAGGATTCGCAAAGAAGAGTTTCCTCCATTTGGAACTTAAGGATAGACCAAATCATTAGGACAAGTTTGACAAGATTGGCTCTGATCCTCGTTTGACATTTTGGTCCAAAGAGGATTTCCAAAGAAGAGTTTCCTCTATTTGGAACTTTAGGATGGACCAAATCATAAGGACAACTTTGACAAGATTGGTTCCGATCCTCGTTTGACATTTTGGTCCAAAGAGGATTCCCAAAGAAGAGTTTCCTCCATTTGGAACTTAAGGATGGACCAAATCATTAGGACAAGTTTGACAAGATTGGTTCCGATCCTTGTTTGACATTTTTGTCCAAAGAGGATTCCCAAAGAAGAGTTTCCTCCATTTGGAACTTAAGGATGGACCAAATCATTAGGACAAGTTTGACAAGATTGGTTCCGATCCTTGTTTGACATTTTTGTCCAAAAAGGATTCCCAAAGAAGAGTTTCCTCCATTTGGAACTTTAGGATGGACCAAATCATCAGGACAAGTTTGAAAAGATTGGTTTCGATCCTCGTTTGACATTTTTGTCCAAAGAGGATTCCCAAAAAAGAGTTTCATCCATTTGGATCTTTAAGATGGACCAAATCATGAGGACAACTTTGAATTTCGATATTCAGAATCAAAGAGGATTCGAAAAGAAGAGTTTCCACCATTTTAGGATGGACAAAATCATGAGGACAACTTTCACCAGATTGGTTCCGATGTTCGTTAGACATTTTGGTCCAAAGAGGACTCCTAAAGAAGAGTTTCCTCCATTTGGATTTTTAGGATGGACCAAATCATCAGGACAAGTTTGATGTGAAAAACTTAAAGAAGATTGGTTTCGGTCCTCGTTTGATATTTTGGTACAAAGAGGATTCTTTGACGCCAACTTTGACAAGATTGGTTTGATCCTCATTTGAATTAGGACCACATAGAAGACCTATGAGAGAGTTACCTAATGAAAGAGTAGAAGAGAGAATTCAGAGGGTGTTAAGCTTGAAATTCCATCATTCCATGGGAGGTCTAATCCTGAGGAGTATTTGCAATATGAGGATAAAATATATCATGTCTTTGATTGCAACAACGTTAGTGAGGAGAGGAATGAAGCTTGTTATTGCTGAATTTTGTGATTATGCTTGTATTTGGTGGAGTCATCTTAGGGCTGAATGGAGGAGAAACTATGAGCAACTAATTGAGACTTGGGAGGAGCTTAAGGTTTTGATGAGGAAGAGATATATACCAAACCACTATCATAGGGAAATCATGAACAAATCGTTTTCCTTAAAACAAGGTTCAAAGAGTGTTGAAGAATATTATATGGAGATGAATGTTCTAATGACTAGATCACATATAGATGAGTGTGAGGATGCCACTATGTCACAGTTTCTAGGAGGAATGAATGAAGAGTTGGCTCATAGAGTAGATATGTACCCTTACTTTGACATGGAGGAGCTCTTACATATTTCCGAGAAGATTGAGAAACAAATAGCTTGGGAAAAAGACAATTCCAAAAGATACACTTCTAAATCCACATTTCCATCATCCAATACTTGGAAAAGGGAGTTAGTAGTTCCAAAGGAGACTTTAACCCTAGAGCATCATTTGAGGTTGACAAGAAGGATAAGGGGGAGTCTTCTAAGGGAAAGGGAAAGGGAAAGGAGAAGCTGGATGAAATCAGAGGATTCCCAAATAGGAGTTACCTCCATTTGGATCTTTAGGATGGACCAAATAATGAGGACAACTTTGACAAGATTTGTTCTGATCCTCGTTTGACATTTTGGTCCAAAGAGGATTCCCAAAGAAGAGTTTCCTCCATTTGGATCTTTAGGATAGACCAAATCATTAGGACACGTTCGAAAAGATTGGTTCTGATCCTCAGTTTACATCTTGGCCCAAAGAGGATTCCCAATGAAGAGTTTATTCCATTTGGAACTTTAGGATGGAAAAAATCATTAGGACAAGTTTGAAAAGTTTGGTTCCGATCCTCGTTTGACATTTTTGCCAAAGACGATTCCCAAAAAAGAGTTTCCTCCATTTGGAACTTTAGGATGGACCAAATCATGAGAACAACTTTGACGTTTAACATTTTGGTCCAAAGAGGATTCCAAAAGAAGAGTTTCCTCCATTTGGAACTTTAGGATTGACCAAATCATGAGGACAACTTTGACGTTGACATTTTGGTCCAAAGGGGATTCCCAAAAAAGAGTTTCCTCCATTTCGATCTTTAGGATGGACATAATCATGAGGACAACTTTGACGTTCGACGTTTTGGTCCAAAGAGAATTCCCAAAGAAGAGTTTCCTCCATTTGGAACTTTAGGATGGACCAAATCATGAAGATTACTTTGACAAAATTGGTTCCGATTCTCATTTGACATTTTGGTCCAAAGAGAATTGCAAAAGAAGAGTTTCCTCCATTTGAATCTTTAGGATAGACCAAATCATTAGGACAACTTTGAAAAGATTGGTTCTGATCATCGTTTGACATTTTGGTCCAAAAAGGATTCGTAAAAAAGAGTTTCCTCCATTCGGAACTATAGGATGGACAAAATTATTATTACAAGTTTGGAAAGATTGGTACCGATCCACGTTTAACATTTTTGTCCAAAGAGGATTCCCAAAGACGAGTTTCCTCCATTTCAAACTTTAGGATGGACCAAATCATTAGGACAACTTTGAAAAGATTGATTTTGACCCTCATTTCACATTTTGGTCCAAATAGGATTCCCAAAGAAGATTTTCCTCCATTTGGAACTTTAGGATGGACCAAATCATGAGGAAAACTTCGACGGTTCACATTTTAGTCCAAAGAGAATTCCCAAAGAAGAGTTTCCTCCCTTTGGATCTTTAGGATGGACCAAAACATGAGGACAACATGGATGTTCGACATTTTTGTCCAAAGTGAATTCCCAAAGAAGAGTTTCCTCCATTTGGAACTTTAAGATGGACCAATTCATTAGGACAAGTTTGAAAAAATTGGTTCCGATCCTCGTTTGACATTGTGGTCCAAAGAAGATTCCCAAAGAAGAGTTACCTCCGTTTGGAACTTTAGGATGAACCAAATCATGAGGACAACTTTAATGTTCGATATTTTAGTCCGAAGAGAATTCCAAAAGAAGAGTTTCCTCCATTTGGAACTTTAGGATGGACCAAATCATGAGGACAACTTTGACGTTTGACATTTTGGTACAAAAAGGATTCCCAAAAAAGTATTTCCTCCATTTCGATCTTTAGGATTGACCAAATCATGAGTACAACTTTGACGTTCGACATTTTGGTCCAAAGAGGAATCCCAAAGAAGAGTTTCGTTCATTTGGAACTTTAGGATAAACCAAATCATGAGGACAACTTTGACAAGATTTGTTCCGATTCTCGTTTAACATTTTGGTCCAAAGTGGGTTGCGAAAGAAGAGTTTCCTCTATATGCAAATTTAGGATGGACCAAATCATTAGGACAAGTTTGAAAAGATTGGTTCTGATCCTCGTTTGACATTTTAGTCTAAAGAGGATTCCCAAAGAAGAGTTTCCTCCATTTGGAAATTTAGTTTCGACCAAATCATGAGGACAACTTTGACAAGATTGGTTCCGATCCTCGTTTGACATTTTGGTCCAAAGAGGATTAACAAAAAAGAGTTTCCTCCATTTGGAACTTTTGAATGGACCAAATCATGAGGACAAAATCATTAGGACAAGTTTGAATAGATTTGTTCCGATCCTCGTTTGACATTTTGGTCCAAAGAGGATTTCCAAAGAAGAGTTTCCTCCATTTGGAACTTTAGGATGGACCAAATAATGAGGACAAGATTGAAAAGATTAGTTCCAATCCTCGTTTGATATTTTGGTCCAAAGATGATTCCCTAAGATGAGTTTCCTCAATTTGGAAATTTCGGATGGACCAAATCATTTGGACAAGTTTGACAAGATTGGTTCCGATCCTCGTTTGACATTTTGGTCCAAAGAGGATTCACAAAGTAGAGTTTCCTCCATATGGACCTTTAGAAAGGGACTAAATCATGAGGACGACATTGATAAGATTGGTTCTGATCCTCGTTTGACCTTTTGGTCCAAAGAGGATTCCCAAATAATCGTTTCCTCCATTTGGAACTTTAGGATGGACCAAATCATTTGGACAACTTTGACAAGATTGGTTGAAGAGGATTCCCAAAGAAGAGTTTCCTCCATTTGGAACTTTAGGATGGACAAGATCATTAGGGCAACTTTTAAAAGATTGGTTCCAATCCTCCTTTGAAATTTTGGTCCAAAGAGGATTCCCACAGAAGAGTTTTCTCCATTTGGAACTTTAGGATGGACCAAATCATTAGGACAAGTTTGACAAGATTGGTTCTGATCCTCGTTTGACATTTTAGTCTAAAGAGGATTCCCAACGATAGTTTCCTCCATTGGGAACTTTAGTATCAACCAAATCATGAGGACAACTTTAACAAGATTGGTTCCGATCCTCGTTTGACATTTTGGTCCAAAGAAGATTAACAAAGAAGAGTTTCCTCCATTTGGAACTTCCAAATGGACCAAATCATGAAGACAAAATCATTAGGACAAGTTTGAAAAGATTGGTTCCGATCGTCATTTGAATTTTGGCCAAAGAGGATTCCCGAAGATGAGTTTCCTCCATTTGGAACTTTGGGATAGACCAAATCATTAGGACAAGTTTGAAAAAATTGGTTCCGATCCCCGTTAGACATTTTCGTCCAAAAAGGATTCCCAATGAAGAGTTTCCTCCATTTGGAACTTTAGGATGGACCAAATCATGAGGACAACTTTGACGTTTGACATTTTTATCCAAAGGGGATTCCCAAAGAAGCGTTTCATACATTTCGATCTTTAGGATTGACAAAATCATGGGGACAACTTTAACGTTAGACATTTTTGTCCAAAGAGGATTCCCAAAGAAGAGTTTCCTTTATTTGGAACTTTAGGATGGACAGAATCATCTGGACAACTTTGACAAGATTGGTTCCGATCCTTATTTGACATTTTGGTTCAAAGAGGATTGTCAAAGAAGAGTTTCCTCCATTTGGATCTTTAGGATGGACCAAATAATAGGGACAACTTTGACGTTCGACATTTGGTCCAAGGAGAATTCCAAAAGAAGACTTTCCTTCGTTTGGAACTTTAGGATGGACCAAATCATGTGAACAACTTTGACAAGATTGGTTCGGATCCTCATTTGACATTTTTGTGCAAAGAGGATTGCCAAATAAGAGTTTCCTCCATTTGGATCTTTTAGATGGACCAAATCAATAGGGCAACTTTGAAAAGATTGGTTCCGATCCTCGTTTGACATTTTCATCCAAAGAGGATTCGCAAAGAAGAGTTTCCACCATTTGGAACTTTATGTTTGACCAAATCATGAGGACAAGTTCGAAAAGATTGGTTTCGATCCTTGTTTGACATTTTGGTCCAAAGAAGATTCCCAAAGAAGAGTTTCCTCCATTTGGAACTTTACGATGTACCAAATCATTAGGAAAAGTTTAAAATAATTGGTTCCGATCCCCGTTTGACATTTTGGTCCAAAGAGGATTCCCAAAGAAGAGTTTCCTCCATTTGGATCTCTAGGATAGGCCAAATCATTAGGACACGTTTGAAAAGATTGGTTCCGATCCTCGGTTTACATCTTGGCCCGAAAAACCCTAAACCCTAAAAACCCTAAAAAAACCCTAAACCCTAAACCCTAAACCCTAAACCCTAAACCCTAAACTCTTTGTTTATTCTGACCATGAAGTTTTTGACTCATGTCAAGACGAGTGTACACCACACTTTATTTGCCGTTGAGGGAGTGATACCTCGGATTTGTCGAGCATAGTAATTCCCAATGTTAGGCCGAGGGATGATGATGAAGAACTCTTTGACATGAATCATATTGAATTCATCAGGAGGGATATGGAAGGTAGCGATCTAGATACTAGGAGGAGGATAGCTTGCGAGCTTCTTAAAGGAATTGCAACCAATTACAAGAAGCGAGGTAACGGACATGGTATCTACTCGGATACAAAACTTGCTAGGCTCATTTGGGTTGAATCCTGCTATGAATTGGAAGGATAAAGATTGTGCAATATATTTGGTTGTCTCCCTTGCCACTAAGAAGGCTGGAGGATTTTTCGTATCAACCGATCTTGTAGATGTTCAGAATTTTTTTGCATCGGTAATCATTCCAGGAGTTGCAAAGTACAGATGTTAATGGGGTACCAATGCTTAAGGCAGTGCGCTCAAGTTCTTTGCGGTATTCCGTAGTCGGATACCAAAACCTGTTGCATTGCAAATATTTTCCGATTTGGTTCGGTTCCTTGGTTCCGAGTCAAATGTGGTTCATTCTTATGCTGCAATTTGTATTGAAAAATTGTTGCTGGTCAAGGATGATTTGGGAGTGTCTAGGTATAACTCGTGGATATTGCTTTAGTCTTCCCTGGAGATGATGACCAAGCTCTTTAATGCCTTCAAATTTCCCGAATCCGAGGAGAATCAATATATTATGAAGTGTATAATGAGAGTTCTTGGGGTTGCTGAAATATCTCGTGAGGTTGCAGGGCCGTGCATTGTTGGGTTGACTTCTATTTTAAATGAAGTGTGCAAAAACCCCAAAAATCCTGTTTTTAACCACTACCTGTTTGAATCAGTGGCAATTCTCATCAGGCGGGCTTGTGAAAGGGACTCCTCTTTAATATCGGCGTTTGAGGCAAGCCTTTTTTCCCAGCCTTGAGAAGATACTGACCGATGATGTAACAGAGTTCTTCCCCTATGCTTTTCAACTTTTAGCACAGCTTGTTGAATTGAATATACCTCCTATTCCACCAAGCTACATGCCAATTTTTTTGATTTTACTATCACTTGAATCATGGAAAAGAGCCTCTAATGTCCCAGCACTTGTACGATTACTTAAAGAAGAGTTTATTCCAATTGGAACTTTAGGATGGACAAATTCATTAGGACAGGTTTGAAAAGTTTGGTTACGATCCTCGTTTGACATTTTTGCCAAAGACGATTCCCAAAAAAGAGTTTCCTCCATTGGGAACTTTAGGATGGACCAAATCATGAGAACAACTTTGACGTTTAACATTTCGGTCCAAAGAGGATTCCAAAAGAAGAGGTTCCTCGATTTGGAACTTTAGGATGGACCAAATCGTGAGGAAAACTTTGACGTTTGACATTTTGGTCCAAAGGGGATTCCCAAAAAAGAGTTTCCTCCATTTCGATCATTAGGATGGACCAAATCATGAGGGCAATTTTGACGTTCGACGTTTTGGTCCAAAGAGAATTCCCAAAGAAGAGTTTCCTCCATTTGGAACTTTAGGATGGACCAAATCATGAAGACAACTTTGACAAAATTGGATCTGATTCTCATTTGACATTTTGGTCCAAAGAGGATTGCAAAAGAAGAGTTTCCTCCATTTGAAACTTTAGGATAGACCAAATCATTAGGACAACTTTGAAAAGATTGGTTCCGATCCTCGTTTGACATTTTGGTTTAAAGAGGATTCGAAAAGAAGAGTTTCCTCCATTTGGAACTATAGGATGGACCAAATTATTATTACTAGTTTGAAAAGAATTGTTCCGATCCACGTTTAACATTTTGGTCCAAAGAGGATTCCCAAAGACGAGTTTTCTCCATTTGGAACTTTAGAATGGACCAAATCATTAGGACAACTTTGAAAAGATTGATTCCGACCCTCGTTTTACATTTTGGTCCAAATAGGATTCCCAAAGAAGAGTTTCCTCCATTTGGAACTTTAGGATGGACCAAATCATCAGGAAAACTTTGACGGTTCACATTTTAGTCCAAAGAGAATTACCAAAGAAGAGTTTCCTCCCTTTGGATCTTTAGGATGGACCAAAACATGAGGACAATATGGACGTTCGACATTTTTGTATAAAGTGAATTCCCAAAGAAGAGTTTCCTCCATTTGGAACTTTAGGATGGACCAAATCATCAGGACAACTTTGACGTTTGACATTTTTATCCAAAGGGGATTCCCAAAGAAGCGTTTCATCCATTTCGATCTTTAGGATTGACCAAATCATGAGGACAACTTTAACGTTCGACATTTTTGTCCAAAGAGGATTCCCAAAGAAGGAGAATGACTCGCTGCGGGGTCAGCTCTCCGAACTTCCGCTCCTTCGGGACACTATAGGCGACCTCCAACGAAAGTTGGCCATGGCAACTACAGCATCGGTGGATTCCATTCTCATCGATCTTGCCGTCGGACTAGACTCGGTCAAGTTGGAAATGGACCAATCTGAGGAGGAGGGTGGGCCGATCAGTCTGGTTGCCTATGATGACGCCGTTGACCGCCGAAAGGAGTTATAAGAATGAGCTATCAATTTGAAGGCTTCCAAAGGCGAGGCTGCTGCAGAGGGCGGGGTTGGCGTCGTTCACCCTTTTGAGGATGAGGGTGCGGTGATTGAGGATGTTGGTATCCATGCTGATGAAGGTGATGTCACGATTGTTGAGGACGCCTCTACTGAAGTTCCCCCAACCCAGACTGTTTATGTCTCTGACTGACTTTTCTAGGGTAAAACTCCGGATTGTGGAGCCCCTATATTACTTACTGCTTTGAACTTCTTTTCATTTTTTTTCTTTTTCGGTATTTGGACGCACACATTTTTTTTGTGAAGACTTGAATATATGCTCCTTCTTTATGTCTGCTTGTCTTGTTTCCCTGCTCGCTTTGCAAAAATGTTTTGACTTGCAAACATTCTTAAAAATGTTTATGGACTTAGTTCGTCCAAGGATTTCGCTTTCGGGAAAGGTTGGGGATACTCGGACGGACCGAGGTTTTTCACTTTTGAGGAAGGCTTTCGATTACTCGGACGGACTGAGGTTTTTTGCTTCCGGAGAAGGATTTCGACTGCTCAGACGGACCTAGGTTTTTTGCTTCCGGAGAAGGCTTTTAATACTCGAACGGGCCGAGGTTTTTGCTTCCGGAGAAGGCTTTTGATTACTCGGATGGACCGAGGCTTTCGCTTCCGGAGAAGGCTTTAAGTGCTTGGACGGGCCAAGGCTTTTTCTTCCGGAGAAGGCTTTAGATGCTTGGACGGACCAAGGCTTTTGCTTCCGGAGAAGGCTTTATGATAAGGCAAACTTAAATGTCAAGTTCAAACACCCGATGCTATTATACTTAGCAGAAACCCTTGAAGCATGAATTCAAACCCTCCCTAACTATTTGATTTCAACCATAAGGAAAGACTAGAAACAGATTGCCCTATGTGATCTAAAAATCATGAAACAGACAAACTTTTACGTTCCATCATCTCATGACTCGAAACACTCCACAAGTTGGTTGATCACTCCCCTCTTGAATGTTTCTAAACATGTAATCTAAAGCAAGATTACAAAGGGTGAGGCTCAAGGCTCTCAATGTGCATAAAAATGCTACATTTCATTCAATCTTTTGAATCTCTCAAGTCTTACAAGTCTCCTTTACAATGGTTGATAAGTGGCCTATTTATACGCTTAAAATACAAGGGAAATTCGTTCATAATGCTCCCATAACAGCCCCATGATGTCCCTAGCTTGTAACCCCCAAAATTAAAGCAAAAAACTTAAGTTACATTCAGCTACTATTAATTCGTAATCTACAATGCAACTAAAACATTTAAAACTGATATTTGAACTCTAAATGAAGCTTTTAAATGTTCATTAATGCTTGTCATGAAGTATCTTTGAGTTCCCTTGAATGAAGATTTAGTTGGCTTGAATACAGCTTGAGTCGTCATAAATGCAGCTTGAGTGTCTTTAATGAAACTCAACTTAACCATGGAGTTCATTGAATGCAACTCCTCTTGAAGCTCTAATTGCTAAATAATCTTTCTTAGCTTGGTTCATATCACTTTAGATGCTTGGACGGACGAAGGCTTTTGCTTCCAGAGAACGCTTCAGATGCTTGGACGGACGAAGGCTTTTTCTTCTGGAGAAGGCTTTAGATGCTTGGACTGACCAAGGCTTTTGCTTCCGGAGAAGGCTTTAGATGCTTGGATGGACCAAGGCTTTTGACTGCTTGGACAGAGGGTGTATGCAAACCATGTGAAGCGAAATCATACAATTTCCTTTTTTTTTCCTTTTCTTGTACATAGAGTAATCAATCAGAAACAACAAAGAAAAGGAAAAAAAACAAAGTTATGCACATATTCTCGATCTCTTGAGCAATTTTTCTAGTCTTCACCGCTATCGATGATGACCGTCGGAGTCGACCTCCTTTGCCGCTTTACGGAGGCCAGTTCCTCTTTTAGGGACTTGTTTTCCCTCTCATAGTAGTCCGTGAGGTTTTTCGCCGATTGAAGGCGATCTTTGAGCGTGTAGTAACGATCGTTCAGCTTGTAGCCTTCCACCATCTCTGCGAGTTCTAGGTTTTCTCGAAGAGAACGGTTTTCTTGTTCAAGTTGCTCCGCCCGGATGTTTCCTATCTCAAGAGCCTCTCGAATACTTTGGATCTCTTGTCTCAAGGCCTCCGAATCTCCTTCTCTCTCTTCCCTCTTTAGAAGAGCCGCCTCGAGCCTGGCATTTTCCGCACGCAATTCGCGGTTTTCCTACTTTAGGACCAGCTTAGTCACCTTTGAGGTTGCAGTGGAATTATCCATGTCTTCAATCGAATGCCAGGTGGTGATTGATAGAGTAGACCGTAGGATATTCATGTGATCCTTATCCTTTTATAGTGGAAGGGGAGATACATAGTCTGGTAGTCGAAAAGGCTTGCTCTTAATTCGGATAGCACTCGATGCATAGAGCCGTTCTATATTTCGAGGCGATGATGTCAGGTAGTGGTTAGTCATGTCAAACGTCTGTCATTCCCATCAAATCACCTTAAATGCGGTTAATTAGGGGGGGTTAACTACATTAATTACGGGTTAATGCACACGTCGTTTCGCATGCCTGACTATTCGCGTAGCGGCACTCGATGCTTGATAGATGTCACGATCGCAACGGTTCCTAGATCCTTTAAATAGGCTTCTGGGAATTTCCCATTAGAATTTTTTGACCGCGTTTTTTGAAACAGCTTATCTATCATTTCCAGATTTTCAAATTTTCTTAAAGAATTCGAAATTCCATACCATGGGGTTTTTCCATTTCCTCCTGTTTCTCTTTCACATCTGGCCTTCCTTAGTCATGGCCTGCGTTAAGAATGTTTGGTCGTGATCTTCTACCCCTGTTTGATTGGCCTTAGCAGACTTGAACTTGGTGGTCGTAATCCTCCACGCCTGTGAGGATAGACCTTAAGGTTCAAGTTGTTCGAGCTAATCAGTCGCTCGACCACCTCTCACCGCAACTCCAAAGTTTATTCCTGCTGTATCCGGGAACTGGGGTGAATGATGGGGGGCAATTCCCTCGTTGACCCGTATTTCAGCATGGGAGGTGGCGTCTAGTTTGGTGTTTAAGGAAGCGAGCAATGCATTTCCGCCAAGACGAGCGTGGAGCGACGTCAGATGACTCCGGTTCCCTGCACTCGAACCTGCTTTGACTTAATTGGAGAAGCAGTCTCCTACGGAGTCAGAGAGCGGTGGGGATGATGTCTCTCCGGGCCTGAAGGTTGTCTTTAGAGTACCACCATCCTCGCCATCTCCGTCCCAAGTGAAAGCAGGGATACTTTCTAAACTCCATCAGGGGTCCAGGTGTAGCGAGTCGAAGACCTCCCCAGTTTTCATCTGTTGGATCCCGCTGAGCCTCGGATGTGATGAGTTGGTGGAGTAGCCGGCGGGTAATTTGGTTTGCTCTCCGGGCAATACCCTCATCCTCTCCTAGACGGACATCTTCACTGTTTCCGACGCTGACAACTTGGATTTCATAATAATTTTGCTTCTGTAGATCTCTTGTAATTTCTTTCGGCCGAGTTCCCGACATGTGGGTCCGAGCCTTACTTGTTGTTGTGAAATAAAAGTTGACTTTATTCACTTGTCGCGATGGTTTCACTTTCTGTGCAAAATTACCTTTCCGCGGTTCCGAACACTTGACTATCATCGGTGGTTTTTCCAACGGGTTATATTCTCTAATCCGCGGAGGACTTAGAAACTTGCCTAGCGAATTAGGACTTTTAATCCGAGGTGGACTTAGTGATTTGCCTAACGGATTAGGGCTTTTCATTGTAAAGGTATTGACTAATTGTGTGTAAGAAAAACATGTAATACTTGTATATTAATTTGAAAGTGGGCCTCTTCGGCCAAGTACTTACATGGTTCTCTCATCCTCACACACAATAAATCCTTAAATGTGCGGCGTTCCAAGCCCTCGGAATCGTTTCGCCCTTCTGGTCTTCGAGGAGATAAGTTCCTGGCTTGACTTCTTCGATCACCTTATACGGACCTTCCCAGTTTGGTCCCAGTTTTCCCGCTCTGGGCTCTTGCGTGTTCTGGAATACTTTCCTCAGAACGAAATCATTTACTTTGAAGTTGCGCTGTCTTACTTTCTTTTTGAAGTACTTGGCCAAATTTTTGTGGTAACCTGCAAGACGGATTAGTGCTTGCTCCCTTTTTTCTTCGGCCAAATCTAGTGCTTCTGCCATCATGGTGTCATTTTTTGCTTCTGGAATCGAACTCCGGGTCTTGAGGATGACCATTTCCGTGGGGATGACGACCATTGCCCCGAAAGCCATGGCGAATGGTGTTTCACCGGTTGGGATTCTAGGGGTGGTCCGATATGCCCAAAGGACACCTGGAAGCTCATCTACCCACCTTTCCTTCATTCGTTCCAATCTCTTTTTCAGAGAATCCATGATGGTTTTATTTGACGCTTTTGCCTGTCTGTTAGCCTACGGGTAGCGGGGCGTCGAATATCGAAGTTCCACCTTCTTGTCCGCGTAATACTTCCAGATGGATCTTCCTGTGAACTGAGTTCTGTTGTCGGTGATGATAACCTTGGGGATTCTGAAGCGGGTGAAGATGTTTTTCCAGAGGAACATCTCGATTTTCCGTTCTGTAATCTTTGCCAGCGGCTGGGCTTCAATCCATTTGGAGAAATAGTCTGTTGCTACAATCAGATAGCATTTCTGTCCCGGGGCTAACGACAGTTTTCCCACTAGGTCTAGACCCCATTGCATGAAGGGCAAGGTGCTGAGATTATAGTTAGCGCCGTTGGTAGTACGTGAATAGTCTTTGCGAACCTTTGGCATCTGTCGCACAGGGCGACGAATTCTTTGGAATCTTTGACCATGATGGGCCAATAATACCCTTGTGTTAACGCCCTGTGACTCAAGGACCTTGGTCCTGCGTGATTTCCACAGTGTCCGAGGTGCAACTCTTTCAGAACGTAAGAGCTTGCATTTTAGATAGGGTCCACTGAAGGACCTCCTGTATAAATCGCCTTGGATGATAGAGTATCTGGCCGCTTTGGATCCGATTTTCCGCTCTTCTAGTTTTTCTTCGGGTAGAAGTCCTTATCGTAAGTATTCCAGGATTTGGTTCCTCCAATCTGGCTCAGGCTCCGGATTCTGCTCTATTGGCATTACTTGCCCTATCACTCCGTCGTCTCCACTCCCCATGTTAGAATCAAGGGTAATGCTTGGTTCGGACAAATAATCGACAGGGATGATTCTTCTCGTCTCCGTCTAGACTGCGGATCCGAGACTAGCCAGAGCGTCGGCATGTCCATTCTCAGCTCTCGGTACTTGGCAGATACTGTATTTTGTGAACTGAGATAGGATAGATAGAACTTTTTCTAGATATTTTCCCATCCTAAGATCCTTTGCTTCGAATAGCCCTTTCACCTGATTTACCACGAGTTGAGAATCACTTCTGATGCTCAGGTTCTCGACTCCTAGTTCTTTTGCTCTTTGCAATCCACCTATCAACGCTTCGTATTCGGCTTCATTGTTTGAAGCTGCAAATCCGAATCGGATTGACTGTTCTAGGAGGTATCCCTCGGGGGTCGACAGGACTAAACCTGCGATGGATCTTCTTGAATTCGAGGACCCATTAGTGTTTAGGGTCCAGGACTCCTTCTCGGGGCCTTCCGATGATGGCGAGCTTGTTTCAGTCCCATTCAAGCTTGCTGGAGTCATTTCTTCTACGAAGTCTGCGAGGACTTGCTCTTTGATGGCTGTCTGGGGTTCGTAAGTGATGTCGTATCCGCCTAGTTCTATTGCCCATTTTGTTAGGCGTCCTGAAACATCAGGCTTGTGGAGAATGTCCTTCAGTGGGAAGGTGGTCCTCACTACTATCTGATGACCCTGGAAATAGTGTTTCAGTTTGTGTGAAGCGACTATCAGGGCTAACGCCAGTTTCTCCATTTTTGAGTATCGCGTTTCAGCGTCGACCATTGCTTTACTTACGTAGTAGATTGGGTGCTGAGTTTGCCTGTCTTCGCGCACCAGCGTTGAGCTAACCGCCACGTCAGATACTACCAAGTATAGAAACAACCTTTCACTATCTGAGGGCTTTGTTGGCCAGCAACGCGGCCGAAGACAAGTAAACCTTGAGCTCCTCGAATGCTTTCTGGCACTCAACTCCCCAGCCAAACTCTTTACTCCTTTTCTGCGCCTTAAAGAAGGGTAGGCATTTATCTGATGATCGAGATATGAACCTGTTTAATGCTGCCAAACATCCAGTTAGTTTCTGTACACCCTTCAGATTCATGGGTGCTTGCATGTCTATTATCGCTTGAATTTGATCGGGGTTTGCCTCAATTCCGCGGCTGGTCACCAGGTGATCTAAGAACTTGCCTGCCGGAACTCTGAATGTGCATTTATCGGGGTTTAGTTTCATGCCGTATCAGTTCAGCACTTTGAATGCTTGTTCCATGGGACCTAGATGGTCCTCTTCCTTTTGTGATTTGCTCAACATATCGTCGATGTACACCTCCACTATCTTTCCCAAAAGATCTTCGAACATTCGGTTCATCAGGCGCTGATAGGTGGCTCCTACGTTCTTTATACCAAAGGGCATCATAGTATAGCAATACGTGCCAACATTGGTTATGAACGAGGTTTTTTCTTGATCTTTTGGGTTCATCTTGATTTGGTTGTACCCGGAGAAGGCATCCTTGAAACTGAGCAATTCATAACCAGTTGTGGCGTCTACTAGTCGATCAATTTTGGGCAGTGGGAAAGAGTATTTTGGGCAGGCTTTGTTGAGGTCTGTGAAATCAATACACGCCCTCCATTTCCCATTATTTTTCTTCACGACCACTACATTGGCCAGCCACTCAGGGTACTTGACATCTTGGATGAAACCCGACTCCAAAAGTTTCCAAACCTCCTCGTTGATGATTTCATTTCGTTCGGGTGCGAATTTGCACCTCTTCTGTTTGACAAGGGGTTGACTCGGATCAACTTCTAGGTTGTGAGTTATGATATCTAGGTCTATATCGGGCATGTCAGTGTGATCCCACGCAAACGTTTTTTAACTCTTCCTTAAGAGGTTTGTCAGTCCGTCTCTTAGACTTTCTTTTAGATCTTTCCCAATGCTCGTCGTTTTCTCCTGGTCTTCTGGATGGATCTGGATTTTCACCCATCCGTCGTCAGGCGCTTCAATTCTTGGTCTAGCAAAGGGCGAGCCTCGTTCGGGGCCTCGATCCTGTAATTGCTATGCTTGGCATTGAGACTTCAGCTTGACGATTTTGACCAAACATGATCTTGCAACCTGCTGGTCCCCTTTTATAACCATGATCCCCTTTTCGGTAGGGTATTTCAACCTCTGGGGGAGGGTTGAAGGATGTGCTCTCATATCATGAATCCAAGGTCTTCCGAGCAAGGCATTTTACTCTGAGCGGGCATCTATGACGTGAAAGAGGGCCATCGGATTTGCACCTTCGACTCGGACTGGAAGTTAGATGGTTCCGGAGGACCTCGTCACTATCCCGTTGAATCCCACTAGGTCTTGGGAATTCAAAGTAAGATCTGACTCTCTTAGCTTCATGCTCCGGAATGCGGACATATACAATATATTGATGGAAGAACCTGGATCCACTAAGACTCTACTGACTGTGTGACATCCGATGGATATTGCTATCACCAGTGCGTCGTTATAGCAGCTGTACGTCTTCCAGATCTTTTTTGGAGTACTTAATCAGATCTACGGGAGCGTGTTCAACCCGATAGACGGGGAGCCCAACTTTACGATGAGATCTTTTGTGAGCGTTGATGAACTCTTCGGTGCAGTGGATCGAACTGACTTGACCGTCCCCCGGCGCTTCCACCGGCGCGGCGAGCCTCTCATCCGTGTCTCTTGCATCTTGCCTCTCGACCTTGTTTGCACACGAGGTCTATCTCCCGGGCGAGGATTTTACAGTCCTCTATAGCATGTCCGTTGGATTTATGGAACCTGCAGTAGGGTTCTTTTCTCTCTAGGCTTTTTCGATTGTAGCGCGACCTTTTCTCCTTTAGACTCTCTTCCTTTCGGAAAGAGTTTCTCGCCCCCTCCGCGTGCTGGATCCGTTCCGGACTTCGCTTCTTCGGATCCATGATCCTTCCCCATACAAATTTTCTTTCCACCTCATCTCTTTTCTCTTCTTTCTGAGCGTTTGTGCTCACTTCCTAGCCTTTCCTTTGTTGAGGCTTCCTTCTTCTTCCATACTCCCTCAGATTTCTATCCCATTCTTCGCATTTCTTTGGCTACCCTTTAGGACTCGTCTTGCAATATTTTCGCCATCGCTCTATCCAATGCCTCTTTCATGGTTGTGGGCCTTCGCTTGTTGAAAAACCTCCATAGGGGGTTGTTCGGGTGTATAGCCCGTGAGAACGTGGTTGCTGCCTCCAGGTCGTTGCAGTCTTTGACCTCCAGCTTGACCCATCAGAACCTAACGATGAAGTCCTGAAGAGCTTTCTTTTCCCCCATTAGCACATCATAGAGGTCGTGGTTCGTTTTAGCGAACTTCCGACTCACGCTATATTCGCTGAGGAAAGCCAATGACATGTCCGAAAAAGTTTTAATGGACCTTTTGGGGAGGCTGTTGAACCATAATAGGGGCGAGCCTTTCAAGCTGGTGAGAATGAATCTACAGGTTAAAGCGTCTAGATCGGGGCCGATTATGCACGAGGATTCCATCATGTTGACGAAGTGGGCCACATGTTCCATCAGGTCCCCAGTTCCGTCGTACATCTCGAACTTAGGGAGGATGAAATGCCTCGGTTGTGGAACGGACATGATTCCTCTCATAAAAGGGGAATCCCCCGGCTCTCGAGCGTCCGAGTTAGGTTTGGCTCTTTTCTCGAACGCCTTCCTTGCCAGCTTTTCTTCAAGGATTTGCCTCGCGTTAGTGTACTTCTACTGCTTTTCTCGGCGTTTGTCTTTATCGGTGGACGCCGAGCTTCCTTCGTCGCTTCCTGTGTAACTCGAGTCTTGATGTCCTTCAACATTCCTCTGGGATGGCACCTTGTCTCAAGTATACCGGGTGGGGCCTGTTTTGCTTGGGGCGTCCTTTTACTTCGATGAGAGATTTCCAGGCTGGCATTCTCCCCTCATCGGCGTGCCGTCAGCCTGGTCCGTAGGTCATCTCCCGGCACATTCTTTTCTTTTTCGGACGCAATGTCCCTTTGACGCCGCCGCCTGGCTTGGGATTTGCCAGTTCGTGGCTTTGAAGGGCCTCCCTCATCTAGGTTAAGGATGTTTTGGCTGTTAGCGTTGACCGCTGCCAGCCCTTTCCCCAGCAAGGCTCTCGTTTTTGTACTTCTTCTTTCAAAGCTTTGTGTGCCTCCACCATCTCTCGGTGTTCTGCTAGTGTGATGGTGATGGTTTCCGGTGCCACGTCGAGGTTCTGAGCATCATCGGTTACTCCTTTCTCTCTGGCTGCGTTCTCATTGAGAGCTTGTTGTCGTGTTGAACGAATAGTCATTGTCTCGACTTGTGGGTACCGCGTGAGTATCTGGATTTTGTCAGAAATTGAAGATGAACGGCCCCACAGTGGGCGCCAAACTGTGTCGGGTATTTATCGTCGGAGCCTTCTTCCACACTGTTGAACACGTCACGTCACGTGTTGTTCCTTAGCGGTGGAGCTACCTGAAACACTTAGGAGAGAGACGGTCAAAAGGGCACCAGTGTGGTACCGACCGAGAACCCTCCGACGATCAAGTTAGGTGGTGGTAGGTGAGATATGCCTTGCGCCGCAAGGAAGGATTAGGTCAAAACGTATATGATTGATGGTTTTAGTTTTCACATACCTGATTTGATAGGTCAGGCCGCCTTTAATAGTACCTTGTGATCGTGGGCTCATAAGTAGGGCTAGCATGAGGCTAGGCTTAATGGGCTTTCACTCAACCCAAGAAGGATAGGCTCCTTCAAGTGGGGATTCAGATGGGCCTGTCCCCATGTGAATCGGCCCAGTGTGAGCGTGCCCCATAAGAGGGCTATTTTTACCCTTTACACTCCTAAAATCTCATTTATTAACTCTTGAGTTTCCCATTCATGCAAAACATCTTGGTATACATTGTAACTTCTCAAAGAAAAATCAACAACATAAGAAGAATATGCATTCTTAAATGAGTTCAACTTTTTAACATACTCAAAATTTGTAATTTCAAGATGCTCATTAACAAGAACTTTCACATGCTCAAAACTAGAAAAAATATTACTTACAACATTCTCCTTAGATTCGATATACTTTCTTGCTTGGATGTATTGTCCTTCCTAACACATCAAGCTCTTATTCGGCCATCAAGTAATGCTTCCAAATTTGAAAAAGATGTTCAAACACACTAGGAAAATATTGGTTAAGGTTAGTTTCCAGAAAGTCTCCTTTGCACATAAGCACAAAGTTAGGCTTTTGACTAAGAAAACCTTTCCTCACCTCACTCAATCTTACAAGATAGCTCACTCATTTTCCCTCTCTCTCTATTTCCTCTAATAGTTCACACATTTCTTTTTCACTCTTCTCTTTTCTCTCATTGTTTTCACTCTTGCCTTTTCCACTCAAAACTTTCTTTTCTCTCTCACTCATTTCTTCACTCAGTTCTTTTTCTTTCAACTCTTTTTCTTTTAACTCAAACTCAAGCATCCTTTGTTCAAGCTTACATTGATCAATGAATACCTCTTTTGAAGACAAAGGTACCAAAGTAGTCTTCCTCCCATCTTTTGTAAAAGTATGCCTATTAAGGTAGCCATCATAGGACACTCTCCTATCATACTATCATGGTCTTCCTAAAAGTATATCACCGGAATGCATTGGCACTACATCACAAACTACCTCATCCTTATACTTCCCAAGGTTAAAAGAAATAATAGCTTGCTTATGCACCTTCACCTCCCCACTATCATTTAACCATTGTAACTTCTAAGGTGTGGGATGTGGTTTAGTAGGCAAATTAAGTCTCTTGACCAGAATTGAGCTTACAACATTGGAACAATTTCCACCATCTATCACAACACTACATGGAGTCTCATTCACTAAACACCTAGTATGGAACAAGTTGTGTCTTTGGTCTTCTTCAAAATTATCCTTTATTTCAGAATTTAGAACTCTCCAACACAAAAGTGCTATTCGATTTCCTTCCTCCCAACTACCATCTCTCGCCACAGGATCTGATATGAAACCCCAAGAAATTGAAATAGAAACCCTTTGAAAGACAAAGAACCCCTAAATGCAAATCTTAAACCAAAGACAATAAGGTAAAACCCTTGGAAAACAAGAAGAAGAAGATTATTCCAATGATCTAATATCTTGAAATAAGAGAACTTGTTCTTATTTCAAGATCGAAACAATTCACAAACATACTAGATCAAATTATGCTTGAATGTTTCTAAAACATGCAACGTAGAACAAGGCTACAAAACTAAGCAATTTCGGCTAAGCAAAAACCAATATTATTATCAAATGAATTCAGAGTATTTAGGATTACAAATGAGCTTTTAAATAGGTAAAAGAAAACCCTAAAATCACTAGGAAATTAGGATTACAAGGAAGCACAAAATCTGCCAAATCTTTCCTTAAGTGCATTTGGTGCATTTTAGGAAGGTTCTGCCCTAGAAGATATTATATCATTCCTAAACTATTATAAGCATTAATACTGATAAATAAAGGCCTAAAACATGTCTAAATACATCACAAATTCGTGTACATCGTATATGGAAAGTTTGGGAACAAAGATGGAAAGTGGTTCAAATAAGGAAAGTTGTCCAAAAAAGGAAAGTTTTTGCAAAAGTGATGCAACTTTCCTAATTTGCTCTTCTCTTCATTTCTGATTGAACGAGTCTTCATAACTCTTCTTAAAAATGCATTTTCCATAGATTAAAGTTCATCAAGTCCTCTTCCATAGCCTCCATGCTCAGATCTTCAAAGCTTGTCTTGACTTTGCTCAAGTAGGCTTGTAATTGCTGTTTTATGCTTGTCTTGAACTTCGATCTTGAAATTGATCCTTGAGCTATTTGTGACGTTCCATGATTCATATCAGGATCCTCAATATTTTCTTCCATATTATCACCCTCCCCTCTTCGGCTTCCTCAAGAAATTCTTCCTCAATGTCACCCTCTTCCCAATCCATGGCTACTTTTTCTTCAACATATATTTCTAATTCATCTTCAATTATATACCCCCTTTTATGTTTTCCAGCCACTTCTAATCTACCCAAACACTCACTAAGCTCTTCTAACGTTTTCATAATTCTAGCAAAAGCACCTGTTTGTGCCTCCCTCCACCTAGCATCGCTAATCTCACCCCCATTATTTCCCTCTTATGCCATGATGTTCCTCACAAAGTAACAATTATTATGGACCTTACAACACTCCCTCACTATATGTCACTCAAGAAAACACTCGTGTTTAACACTCAAGTTAGACCAATTTGTATGTAGGTGCTCTCGAATATAAACTCGCTTTTTAGGCAAGAAATGTGTTTAGAAAGCTACAAAAGTAATTCAATTAGAAAAATACAACTAATTATGAAAAGAAACAATAATAGAATAAGAAAACAAAAATGGTAGGAAAAACAGATTTTAAGGCAAGGAAAAACTAGGAAAATGCCAAATATGGTAAGTCAAATTCGGAATTATTGGCAATGAATTTTAAAGTGACAGCTCAAATATAGATCAATCAATCAGTTATTAAGAGTGTACAATTGGCAAAATTCGAAATAATAATGAGAATTGAAAACGCCAATCAATCAAAACACAAGATCCTGAAATTTAGGAGCAGATTGCGCACTGATTTTATTTTCAGAAAATGAGTAGTTTACATCGATTTTCCTTAAGTTTCCTTCTTGATAAATTAAGATAACTAATTAAATTAACTTTCCTATTCATATATTGAAAGCTAATTCGAATTATTTCACGTGTTTTATACAGCTATTCAGAGCACTTATGCGGCAGATTCAATTATGTAAAGTATGAGCAGGATTTAAGTGTCAAACGAATCTGAATTCAATTGTTGCATAATTTATGGATATATATTGACAACATAACATTCAAAATTCAGACTTACATGAAAAAGTTGGATCAAACAAAGAATTTCTAAAGCAAAGCAAAGAAGAACACAAGATGAACAATTTTGGTGCTCTCGGATGCAAAGCTCTCTTTCTCACTTCTTTTTTTTTATTTTTTTATTTTCAAGATCAGAATGTGATCTAAAATATGGGAATAAGACCAGTATGAAAAGAAAAGAAAAAATGGCGGTTTGGAAAGAAATGAAAAGACAAGGCAGATTTGAATTAAACAAGCAAATTTCAAGGAAATTAAAGGAAAGAATCAAACCTGGAGTTTGGCCAAGGTTTTGACCAAAACTCGGATACCAACTGATAAGGCAAACCCAAATTCCTGTCCAAAGACCCAATGTTATTTGATGAGCTGAACCTTTGAAGCAACATTGTCAAACCCTCCCTAAATAATCGGTTTCAACCCAAGAGATTAAGGTTAGATGTGATTACCTCTTAGATCAATGATCTAAAGACAAGAATGAGATTTCTTGTTCTATATTTGATAAGGATCATGGAAGCATTTCTAACCCAATTCATATTCCAACAGGCCCAATCACAAGATCCAAAGCAAAGAAGCTACAAAAAGCTTATTTGGCACATTTGCAAGAATGGATCGGTTCTGCCCAAGCTATCTTTGAAGATGTAAAACCCAATTTGGATGACGATTTGACATCTAAAGTTCATATTTGCAATATACAAGTGCACAAAGGAGTTTTCATTGAAGATCCATGAGTTCTCCATGATTTATGCTAGTTGCATTTAATGTTGCTCTTTTAGCATTAAATGCAAGTCAAAGGTTGTTGAAGACATCTAAAGCTTTCTTAATCATCTTGAAGACAACACTTATGACAAAGAGACAAGCTATTTCAGTTACAAGTCTTTTTAATAGTAATTTCAGTTTTGTTTTTGCTTAAAACTCAATTTTCAGTTACTTTTTGAGTATTTAATGTTCTTAGTTTATTTTTTTCATGACAATTAAGTTTAATTTCGAATTTTCTTTGCTTTGTAAAGGCTTATAAAGCCATGATCAGATTGTAAACACTCAGATTATCATATTTTGAAAGAAAATACAAATTACTCTTTGAGAGTTTCCTTTGAAAACCTAGAGCAAGTTCTTAGAGTTTTCACTTTGCAATTCTTGTGTTTAGAGTTGCTGCCGAGTCATTCAATTGGGAATTGATCATCCTAATTGTGTATTGATTCAATATAGAACAAGAAAACCAATTCTTGTCTCTAGATCTTTGATCTAAGAGGTAATCCATTCTAGCCTAAATCTCTTGGTTGATAACATCTAGATCTAGGAGGGTTTGAATTCATGCTTCAAGGGTTCATGCTAATCACATAGCATAGGGTGTTTGAACTTGAAATTTAAGTTTTCCTTATCAATATTTATCACTCCACAACTAGGGTGATCAATTCCTAATTGAATGCTCGGCAGCAACCCTAAACACAAGAATTGCAAAGAAAAAAACTCAATTGGGTTTTCAAAAGAAACTCTCAAAGAGTGACTTGTTTTTCAATCAATAATATTCTGATTTTTTTACATTGCGTTCCATGGCTTTTATAGACTTCAAAAAAAATAAAAGGAAAATCAAAACATATAAGGAAAGTAGAGACTTAAAGGCACAAGGCTAAAAATTAGGAAACATTGTCTAAATTCAAATAAAAAGACATCTAATTTCCTTAGTTGGCAGGGAGATATTGTAATCTTCCACTTAATGCATGTTGGAATGTTTGATGAGTCTTGCACAAAGTCAGCTTTCTAGACGTCTTCCTTATGGATTTGCAAGTTGCACAAATTGATCTTCAAATAATGATATCTCAAGTCTTCATCCGAAATGGGCTGCTCACTTAGAAATATAGCTTGGTACAAGCCTAGCCATCCTTGCACATGTGTAATAAAAGCTTGTTGAGCCTTCTTTGCTTCAGATCTTTTGGAGTGCCTCCATGATCCATACCACGTTAGGATGGACCAAATAATTAGGACAAGTTTGAAAAGATTGGTTCCGATCCACGTTTGACATTTTGGTCCAAAGAGGATTCCCAAATAAGAGTTTCCTCCATTTGGAACCTTATGATGGACCAAATCATGAGGACAAGTTTGAAAAGATTGGTTCCAATCCTCGTTTGACATTTTGGTCACAAGAGGATTCCCAAAGAAGAGTTTCCTCCATTTGGAACTTTAGGATGTTCCAAATCATTAGGACAAGTTTGAAAAGATTGGTTCCGATCATCGTTTGACATTTTGGTCCAAAGAGGATTCCCAAAAAAGAGTTTCCTCCATTTGGAACTTCATGATGGACCAAATCATGAGGACAACTTTGACGTTCTACATTTTGGTGCAAAGAGGATTCCCAAAGAAGAGCTTCCTCCATTTGGATCTTATGGATGGACCAAATCATGACGACAATTTTGACGTTTGGCATTTTGGTCCAAAGAGGATTCACAAAGAAGAGCTTCCTCCATTTGGAACTATAGGATGGACCAAATCATGAGGACAACTTTGACAAGATTGGTTCCAATTCTCGTTGGACATTTTGGTCAAAAGAGGATTCCCAAAGAAGAGTTTCCTCCATTTGGATCTTTAGGATGGACCTAATCATTAGGACGAAATTTGAAAAGATTGGTTCCGATCCTCAATTGAAATTTTGATCCAAAGAGGATTCGCAAAGAAGAGATTCCTCCATTTGGAACTTTAGGATGGACCAAATTATGAGGATAACTTTGACGTTTGACGTTTTGATCCCAAGATGATTCCCAAAGAACATTTCCTCCATTTGGATCTTTAGGATGGACCAAATCAAGAGGAAAAATTTGCGTTCGACATTTTGGTTCAAAGAGGATTCCTAAAGAAGTGGTTCCTCCATTTGGATCTTTTGGATGGACCAAATCATAAGGAAAGCTTTGAAAAGATTGGTTCTATTCCTCGTTTGACATTTTGGTCCAAAGAGGATTCGCTAAGAAGAGTTTTGATAAGGCAAACCCAAATTGCAAGTCCAAAGACCCTATGCTATTATGCTTAGCATGAACCTTTGAAGCAAGAACTCAAACCCTCCCTAACTAATCGGTTTCAACCAAGAGATTTAAGGCTAGATGAGATTACCTCTTAGATCAATGACCTAGAGACAAGAATGAGATTTCTTGTTCTAGATTGAATCACTCCACAACTAAGTTGATCAATTCCTAGTTGAATGACTCGGCAGCAACCCTAAACACAAGAATTGCAAGAAGTTGAAAACTCAATGTGGTTTTCAAAAGAAACTCTCAATGAGTGACTTGATTTTCATTCAAACATAATCTGAGTTTTACATTGAGTTTTCCATGGCTTTATAAGCCTTCAAATCAGAAAAGAAAAGCAAAAACGTAAAAGGAAACAAACATTAAAGCATTCGGTTACAATTGGCAAAAACAGAAAATGAAACTAGAGCCCTTAATGCCCACGGTTACAAATAAGGAAAGTTTGACTAAAATGCAAATAAAAGTGAATCTGATTTGCTTAGTTGTTGCATTCTTCCATTCAAGGCATAGTTGACAATTGTACAAGGTTATCTTTGTAGATATTTTCCTTGTGGATTTGCAAGTTGCATTCATTGATCTTCAAAGTGTCATAAGTCAAGTCTTCATCCAAATTGGACTGCTCACATAGAAATAAAGCTTGATCCGAGCCTATCCATTCTTGCACATGAGTAATAAAAGTTTGTTGGATCTTCTTAGCTTTAGATCTTGTGATTGGGCCGGTTGGAACATGTATTGGACTTGGAGTGCTTCCATGATCCTTATCATCTTCCCCTTCTTCAAGAAGATTCGTCCTCGAATCAAGGTCATCATCCCCTACATCAAAAGGTCTCAAATCAGCAACATTAAAATTTGGATTCCAAAATAGTCACCTTTTAACACAATGGTGTTGACTTTTGCATAGATTTTTCCAATGACTTGATATGGTCCATCACCCCTTGGATGCAACTTAGTCCTCTTTTGTAATCTTTTCTTCCGGAAATGCATCCAAATCCATGCTCTTTGATGAAACTTAAGTGGTTTCCTTCTCTTGATCATTTTTTAGGTAATTGTGAAAACTTGCTTCAAAATCTTTTCTTCAAGTCCACGTGTATTAATTTGTTGAAAACATATTTAAAATGAGCTGAATCACTCACAAAAGTATTAAATATCAAAGGCAGCAACTCAAATGGAGTAATAGCATAAAGACCATAAACAAGTTTATTTGAAAAACAAATTTTTTTATGATGTATGATCCTATTAAATGTATTCTCAACATAAGGAAAACAATTCTCCGAAGTTTCCACTTTAAATTTAGTTTCCCTAAGCATTACTCCTAAAGTCTCATTTATCATCTCTTGAGTTCCCCATTCAAGCAAAACAGCATGGTATACATTGTAACTTCTCAAAGAAAAATTAACAACATAAGATGAATATGCATTCCTAAATGAGTTCAACTTTTCAACATACTCAAAATTTTCATTTTCAAGAGGCTCATTAACAAGATCTTTCATATACTCAAAACTATAAAATAGAGTACTTACAACATTCTCTTTACCTTGATGATAGTGTGTTCCATAGAGAAATGTTTCGATTACCTCATTAGTTTCAATATACTTTCTTGCTTGGATGTATTGCCCTTCCGAACATCTCAAGCTCTTATTCGGCCATAAGTAATGCTTCCAAACCTGAAAAAGATATTCAAACACACTAGGCAAATTTTGGTTAAGGTTAGTAGCCAAAAAGTCTCCTTTGTACATAAGCACAAAGTTAGGCTTTTGACTAAGAAAAACTTTCCTCACCTCACTCAAACTTACAAGATAGGTCACTAACATGTCTTTTCTTTCTCTTTCCTCTAAGTATTCACACTTATCTTTTTCACTCTTCTCTTTTATCTCTCGCACTTCTTTTTCTCGAAACTCTCTTGTCACACATTCTTCTTTCTTCTCAATTTTCTTTTTACAACTCAAAGCTCTCTTTTCTCTCTCACTCATTTCTTCACTCAATTCTTTTTCACTCAACTCTTTTTCTTTTAACTCAAATTCTTTTCTTCTTTTCTCAAGTATACATTGATCAAAATATACATCTTTTGAAGATAAAGATAAAAGAGTTGTCTTTCAACCATCCTTTATGAAACTATACCTATTTAGGAAACCATCATACATAACCCTCTTATCAAATTGCAAAGGCCGGCCAAGTAGTACATCTCCCGCATGCATAGGTACAACATCACACAAAATCTCATCCGTATACTTACCAAGAGTAAAAGAAATTAAAGCTTGAGAAACTACCTTCTTTTCTCCACAATTGGTGAGCCATTGAAGCTTGTATGGTGTCGGATGTTCTTGAGTTGGTATTTGAAGTCTTTTGACCAGAAATGAGCTCACAACATTTGTACAACTTCCACCATCTATCACAACACTACATGGAGTCTTGATATGAATCATGGAGCCTTAATGTTGATCTTTTCCGAGCTTGCATTCGTTGTTCTCCAAGTTCAAGATTAGTTCAATAAATGGAAGTCAAGTTCAAACCAAGCTCATTAAATGCAAGTAAACTTCAAGCCTAGTTCATTCAATGCAAGTCAAGTTCATTTAATGCAACCGAAGCTCATTTAATGCAACTCAAGACATCAATGCAACTCCTGACTTATTTATGACATCCTAAGGTTTCATTTAAGACTCTCATAAACACATGTGGTCAAGGATTTTCAGTTACAAAGACTTTCAAATCAGATTTGTAACTCTTCTAATTTCAGTTACAAGTTTGCATAGTTAAGACCATTTTCGGTTATTTTTGTAAGACTTTAAGGTTGTAGCTGTTTCATTTCCTTTCATTTATGTCAATTTCGTTTTTCCCTTTATTTTGTAAGGCTTATATAGCCATGTTTCAGATTGTAAAAGATTCAGATTATTCATGAGATAAAAATACAAAACTCTTTGAGAGCTTTTCTTTGAATTGTTGTGAGTTGTTCAACTTTTCATCTTGTCATTCCTTGTGTTTAGGGTGGCTGTAGAATCGAGCCATTAGGATTGATCATTCTAATTTGGTGGATTGATTCGAATCTAGAGCAAGAAATTCAATTTTTTGTCTTTAGATCATTGATCATAAGGATAATCATTTTCTAGCCTTTTTCCTTGGGTTGTTTCAAATGGCATATGTGGGTTCTTTGGTTGTGATCTTTTTGGGTCCTTAGTTAAGTTTAAGGGTTCTTAAAGCATTTCGAAAGGGTTTTCGTATCATTTTGGTATCAGAGCATAGGTTGCATCTTAGTGGCCGATCTCTAGAATTGATTCTATCTTACTTTTATGCACTTGTTTTTCAATTCTACACATTCTGTCCATCGAATTCATTTCTGCCTTTTCATCCATTTTTCTTCATCATTTTATTCTGATTTCATATCCATCTTAAAGATCACGATTAGATCTTGAAAATCAAAAAAAAAAACAAAGAAAGAAAGAAAGAGGAGAGCAATTGCATCCGAGAGCACTAATCTGTACATCTTGTGTTCTTCTTGAAAAATTCTTCACTTTTCTGAGTTTGATTCATATAATTTCGTGTATAACTGATATAATTGTGTTTCTATAACATTTACCATTGAAATATATCAGTTTCACATTGATTTAAAGTCTTAGAAACGGCTATAAGTTACATTTTCCAAAACTGTCCCGTTTTGTAACTGCCGCATTTAATGCTACTGTTTTCCATTCAAACTCTGATCTAACGTCCGAATTTGTCTTTGTTGTCTGAAGAGAAAAGTTTTATCTTTCTGTTATCTTTCAAAGTTCAGAAGGGAGCTTTATCCAAATCATAACGTAAACAGTTCATAAGGCAAACCCAAATTGCAAGTCCAGAGACCCTATGCTATTATGCTTAGCATGAACCTTTGAAGCAAGAACTCAAACCCTCCCTAACTAATCAGTTTCAACCAAGAGATTTAAGGCTAGATGAGATTACCTCTTAGATCAATGACCTAGAGACAAGAATGAGATTTCTTGTTCTAGATTGAATCACTCCACAACTAAGTTGATCAATTCCTAGTTGAATGACTCGGCAGCAACCCTAAACACCAGAATTGCAAGAAGTTGAAAACTCAATGTGGTTTTCAAAAGAAACTCTCAATGAGTGACTTGATTTTCATTCAAACATAATCTGAGTTTTACATTGAGTTTCACATGGCTTTATAAGACTTCAAATCAGAAAAGAAAAGCAAAAACATAAAAGGAAACAAACATTAAAGCATTCGGTTACAATTGGCAAAAAGAGAAAAGGAAACTAGAGCCCTTAATGCCCACGGTTACAAATAAGGAAAGTTTGACTAAAATGCAAATAAAAGTGAATCTGATTTGCTTACTTGCTGCATTCTTCCATTCAAGGCATAGTTGACACTTGTACAAGGTTATCTTTGTAGATATTTTCCTTGTGGATTTGCAAGTTGCATACATTGATCTTCAAACTGTCATAAATCAAGTCATCATCCAAATTGGGCTGCTCACTTGGAAATAAAGCTTGATCCGAGCCTATCCATTCTTGCACATGAGTAATAAAAGCTTGTTGGATCTTCTTAGTTCTGGATCTTGTGATTGGGCCGGTTGGAACATGTATTGCACTTGGAGTGCTTCCATGATCCTTATCAAGTTTCCTCCATTGGAAATATTAGGATGGACAATTTGGTCCCAAAAAGGATTACCAAAGAAGAGTTTCCTCTATTTGGAACTTTAGGATGGACCAAATCATGACAAAAAGTTTGAAAATGTTGGTTCTGATCCTCGTTTGATATTTTGGTCCAATGACAATTCCCAATGAAGAGTTTCCTCCATTTGGAACTTTAGGATGGACTAAATCATGAGGACAAGTTTGAAAAGATTAGTTCCGATCCTTGTTTGACATTTTGGTCCGACGAGGATTCCCAAAGAAGAATTTCCTCCATTTAAAACTTTAAGATGGACAAAATCATGAGGACAACTTTGAAATAATTGGTTCCTCTACTCGTTTGACATTTTGGTCTAAAGAGGATTCCCAAAGAAGAGTTTCCACCATTTGGAACTTTAGTGATATGAAAACCCTAGATTTGGATCAAGAACCCCTTGAAGAACCCTTGAGTCACCAAGATCTAAAACCCCCAAAGCAATTTAGCAAAACCCAAGGAACATGAGTCAAGAAGATTATTCCTAGATCTATGATCTTGAAATAAGAAGAACTTGTTTCTTATCTCAAGATTGAAACAATCCACAAACACTTTAGATCAAGAGTGTTTGATTGTTTCTAAACAAGTAATCTAAAGCAAGACTACTAAGTTATGCAATGGAAAATCATCCAAGCAAGAGGCTTCAAGCCAAGAGGCAACTTTTCAATTCATCAAATCTGAATATTAGGGTTACAAAAAGTCTTTAAATAGTCAAGAGAAAAACCCTAAAACAAAAGCCCAAAAGTAATCAACCCATAGTAAAATCTGTCATGTGAACAACATTTAAGGAATGAATAAAGCAACTAGGGCATAAAGCAAAAAGCAAAGTACCCATTTTAGGAAACTTTCCTAAAATGACTTTGACTTCATAATTCATTGCACATGTCTTTAATATTCCTCCTCCAAATGCACTTGCCAAAGATTAAAGTGCATTACATCCCTATTGATAGCCTCCAAGCATGGATAATCAAAATCTGTCTTCACTTGGCCATGTAAGCTTGACAATGGATGTTTAAGTCTTTTTATTTAAGCTTCTCAGCATTTGATCTTGTAATTGATCCTTGAAGCATCTTAGATTGTCTTTGTGTTCCTTGTGCTCCATGATTCATATCATCCCCTCCTTCTTGAAATGGATTTGTCCTCAAATCGAAATGATTGCCTACATCAAAAGTACTTAAGTTAGTAACATAAACAAAAATATTCAGAACATACTTACCCCTCAAATAAGACATGGAAGCATCTTTATGTCTCCTTCATAGTGCTTTAAATTGTCCAACTCCTCCTGGGTCAAAAATCTTGAACTTCCTTGCATCTCCCTTCATGAAATACAATTGCATACCCTTGGCCCCTCCTAGATGTTGTTTCCTTGCTAGTTTCCTCACAAAGTCTGTCTTATAGCAAGCATCAAGAAACCTATTTATACCACTAGATAGCAACAAGTTATTTAAACTAATTGGACCCTCAAATAGTTCTAATAAGTTTGGATAAACCATGGAAGATGTAAAATTCATTCTTTCAACCAAATAAGGATCAAGTGAAACATTAAACACATTATAAAAAGTAGTAAGTGATTCAACAACTCTCTCAAAGTTGATATTGTCAAGCAAGTAAGATTCAGCACCACATGAAGATTTATCAATTAATTGCATTTGAAGTGGTGGATTTTCATATTTTAGTCCAATTTTATCAAACAAGCAAGTGTTATCCATAATACCAAAAATAGGGTTAGGATAATTTACAATGGTTGGTTTTACCCTATTTTCAATGCAATGAATCTGGTAAGTAGTTGGTCTATTGAGGATGGCGGCCCTTGGAATTTGATCTACTTGAAGTCTTATGCCTTGGTGATATGAATCAAGGAGCCTCAAAGTTGATCATTGCCGGAATTGCATTCATTTCTTTCCAAGATCAAGCTACAAGCAAGTTCAATAATTACAACATCAAAGTTCAAGCTTACATCAATAAATGGAAGTCAAGTTTAAGCTTAGTTCATTAAATGCAAGTCAAGTTCAAGCCTAGTTCACTAAATGCAAGTCAAGTTCATTTATTGCAACCGAAGCTCATTTAATGCAACTCAATACATCAATGAAACTCAAGACTTATTCATGACATCTTAAAGCTTCATTCAAGACTCCCATCAATACATTTGATGAAGATGTTTCAGTTACAAAGAGTTACAAATCAGATTTGTAACTCCCAAGAAATCAGTTACACTTTGACAATTTAATAGTGATATGAATCATGGAGCCTTAATGTTGATCTTTTCCGAGCTTGCATTCGTTGTTCTCCAAGTTCAAGATTAGTTCAACAAATGGAAGTCAAGTTCAAGTAGAGTTCATTAAATGCAAGTCAAGTTCAAACCAAGCTCATTAAATGCAAGGAAACTTCAAGCCTAGTTCATTAAATGCAAGTCAAGTTCAATTAATGCAACCGAAGCTCATTTAATGCAACTCAAGACATCAATGCTACTCAAGACTTATTCATGACATCTTAAGGCTTCATTTAAGACTCTCATCAATACATGTGATCAAGATGTTTCAGTTACAAAGGCTCAAAATCAGATTTGTAACTCCCCACATATCAGTTACACTTTAATAATTCAATAGGGTTGTTAATTGTCATTATTTCAGACTTTAATATGGCTGGCTGTCTTTTGGCCTTATTCATTCATTTTAATGAGTTTAATTTCGTGCATTAGGAAGGCTATAAAGCCATGGAACCCATTTTGTAAGAAAAAGATTATGAATGAATTAAAAATCCAAAGTCTCATTGAGAGCTTTTTCTTTGAAATTGTTGTGAGCCGAGCTTACCATTTCATCTTGTCATTCCTTGTGTTTAGGGTGGCTGTAGAATCAAGCCATTAGGATTGATCATTCTAATTTGGTGGATTGATTCGAATCTAAAACAAGAAATCCAATTCTTGTCTTTAGATCATTGATCATAAGGATAATCATTTTCTAGCCTTTTTCCTTGGGTTGTTTCAAATGGCATATGTGGGTTCTTTGGTTGTGATCTTTTTGGGTCCTTAGTTAAGTTTAAGGGTTCTTAAAGCATTTCGAAAGGGTTTTCGTATCATTTGGTATCAAAGCATAGGTTGCATCTTGTGGCCTACTCTAGAATTGATTCTATCTTACTTTTATGCATTTGTTTTTCAATTCTACACATTCTGTCCATCCCATTCATTTCTGCCATTTCATCCTTTTTGATTCACCTTTTGAATCTGATTTCATCTCCATCTTAAAGATCACGTTTAGATCTTGAAAATCAAAAAAAAGAAGAAGAAGAAGAAGAAGAAGAGTGCATTTCTATCCAAGAGCATCAAATCTGTTCATCTTGTGTTCATCTTGCACGTTCTTGAAATTTTTGAGTTTGATCCATATAAATTCGTGTAGATCTGATATAATTGTGTTCTTACATCAGTTATCTTTCAAATATATCAGTTACACATTGATTTGCTCGTATTTAAAGTCTCAGAAACGGTTATAGTTCAAAATTGTCAAAACTGTCCAATTTTGTAACTGCCGCATTTAATGCTACTTTTTTCCATTCAAAGTCTAATCTAACGTCCGAATTTGTCTTTGTTGTCTGAAGAGAAAAGTTTTATCTTTATGTTAGCCTTCAAAGTTTAGAAGGGCGCTTTATCAAAATCATAACGGAAACAATTCAAATCTGGAATTTCATGTCTGTGCGCAGGTTTAGCCTATTTTCTGGGAACTTCAATTCTGTGAGTTAGTGTTTTCAATTCTGAAAGAATTTTTGAATTTGGCCTTTTTATGCTCTTTATTATCATCTTAATAAGCTTCATATAGACTGCCAATTGAAAATTCATTCTCAAACTCCACGAATTTTGAAATTTGTAATTGCCATTTTTCTTGACTTCTTAGCTTTAAAAATCTGTTTTAGTTTCTCCAATCTGTTTTTACATATCCAATCTGTTTTTCTTGTTTTATTTTTGTTTCTTTTCATTATTTTAGATTGTTTAAATACTGATTGCTTGATTTTTAGTACTTTGAACACAAGTTGCTTCATTTTGACCATAGCTTATCCAAGAGCCTAAATTGATATTTTGGCCTACCTTGAGTGATTAAACACGAGAGTTCCTTGAGTGATATATTGTGAGGGAGTGTTGTGAGGTCCAGAAACATGTCACAAGGGGGAAATAATCAGGGTGAGTTTAGTGAAGCTAGGTGGAGAGAGGCCCAAACGAGAGTTTTTGCTAGACTTACTAAAATTGTAGAGGGGCTTAATGAACGCATGGGTAGATTAGAGATAGCTAGTAATCAGAAAATGCGGGAGATAATTGATGATGAATTAGAAAGTGATGTAGTTGAAGAAGTAGTCACTGATTGTGAAGAGAGTGACTTTGAGGAAGAATATCTTGAAGAAGCCGAAGAGTGTGATAATATGGAGGAAATTATTGAGGAACCCGAGGCAAGTGATGGTAGTTGGGGGGAAGGAACTCAACAAGCACTCTTGTGTAGGAGAGTTCTCAATTCTGAAATAAAGGAAAAATTTGAAGATGACCAAAGACACAACTTGTTCCATACTAGGTGTTTAGTGAATGAGACTCCATGTAGTGTTGTGATTGATGGTGGAAGTTGTACAAATGTTGTAAGCTCAATTCTGGTCAAGAGACTCAATTTGCTTACTAAACCACATCCCAAACCTTATAAGTTACAATGGTTAAATGATAGAGGGGAGTTGAAGGTGCATAAGCAAGCTATCATTTCTTTTAGCCTTGGAAAGTATAAAGATGAGGTAGTTTGTGATGTAGTCCCAATGCATGCCGGGGATATACTTTTGGGAAGGCCTTGGCAGTTTGATAGGAGAGTGACCTATGATGGCTACCTAAATAGGTACACTTTTACCAAGGATGGGAGGAAGACTACTTTGGTACCTTTGTCTTCAAAAGAGGTTTTCATTGATCAATGTAAGCTTGAACAAAGGAGGCTTGAGATTGAGTTGAAAGAAAAAGAGTTGAAAGAAAAAGAATTAAAAGAAAAAGAATTGAGTGAGAGAGAAAAGAAAGCCTTGAGTGGAAAAAGCAAGAGTGAAAACAATGAGAGAAAAGAGAAGATTGAAAAAGAAATGTGTGAATACTTAGAGGAAAGAGAAAGAGAAGATAAATTAGTGAGCTTTCATGTAAGAATGAGTGAGGTGAGGAAAGTTTTTCTTAGTCAAAAGCCTAATTTTGTGCTTATGTGCCAAGTAGACTTTTTGGCAACTAACCTTAACCATTATTTGCCTAGTGTGTTTGAATATCTTTTTCAGGTTTGGAAGCATTACTTATGGCCAAATAAGATCTTCAGGTGTTCTAAAGGACAATACATTAAAGAAAGAAAGTATATCGAATCTAATGAGAATGTTGTAAGTTCTATACTTTCTAGTTCTGACCATATGAAAGTTATTGTCAATGACCCTCTTGAAAATGAAAGTTTTAAGTATGTTGACAAGTTGAACTCATATGCATATTCATCTTTTGATGTTAATTTTTCTTTGAGGAGTTACAATAGATACCAAACTGTTTTGCATGAATGGGAAACTCAAGAGGTGATAAATGTGATCTTTGGGGCAATCATTAAAGAAACAAACTCGAAAGTGAAAACTAATGAGAATTGTTTACATTTTGTAGAGAATACATGTAATAGGACAATATATCATAAAAATGTTTGTTTTACAAATAAACTTATTTATGGTCTTTATGCTATTACTCCATTAAAGATGCTGTCTTTTAGATCTAATTTGTTTGTGAGTGATTCAGCTCATTTTATGTATGAATTCATCAAATTAATGCACATGGATGTGGAGCAAATGATCGAGGAGCAATTTTTCACATTTACATTGAAAATGATCAAGAGAAGGAAAAAACATAAGTTTCATCCGAGAGCATGGATTTGGATGCATTTTAGAAAGAAACGACTTCAGAAAAGGACTAAGTTGCATCCGAGGGGTGATGGACCATATCAAGTCCTTGGAAGAATCTATACAAGAGTCCACACCATTACATTACAAGGTGAGAATTTTGAGAATTCAATCTTTAAATTTACTTATGTTTCATCTTTTATTGTAGGGCATGAAGATTTGGATTCGAGGACGAATCCTTTTCAAGAAGGAGGGAATGATATGAATCATGGAGCCTTAATGTTGATCTTTTCCGAGCTTGCATTCGTTGTTCTCCAAGTTCAAGATTAGTTCAACAAATGGAAGTCAAGTTCAAGTAGAGTTCATTAAATGCAAGTCAAGTTCAAACCAAGCTCATTAAATGCAAGGAAACTTCAAGCCTAGTTCATTAAATGCAAGTCAAGTTCAATTAATGCAACCGAAGCTCATTTAATGCAACTCAAGACATCAATGCTACTCAAGACTTATTCATGACATCTTAAGGCTTCATTTAAGACTCTCATCAATACATGTGATCAAGATGTTTCAGTTACAAAGGCTCAAAATCAGATTTGTAACTCCCCACATATCAGTTACACTTTAATAATTCAATAGGGTTGTTAATTGTCATTATTTCAGACTTTAATATGGCTGGCTGTCTTTTGGCCTTATTCATTCATTTTAATGAGTTTAATTTCGTGCATTAGGAAGGCTATAAAGCCATGGAACCCATTTTGTAAGAAAAAGATTATGAATGAATTAAAAATCCAAAGTCTCATTGAGAGCTTTTTCTTTGAAATTGTTGTGAGCCGAGCTTACCATTTCATCTTGTCATTCCTTGTGTTTAGGGTGGCTGTAGAATCAAGCCATTAGGATTGATCATTCTAATTTGGTGGATTGATTCGAATCTAAAACAAGAAATCCAATTCTTGTCTTTAGATCATTGATCATAAGGATAATCATTTTCTAGCCTTTTTCCTTGGGTTGTTTCAAATGGCATATGTGGGTTCTTTGGTTGTGATCTTTTTGGGTCCTTAGTTAAGTTTAAGGGTTCTTAAAGCATTTCGAAAGGGTTTTCGTATCAAATAGGCTTGTCAATTGTCTTTATTTTTGTCATTACTTTTTTGGGCTGTCTTTTGGCCTTTTTTATTCAATTTTATCACCTTATTTTCGTGGCTATTGAAGGCTATAAAGCCATGACACATGCTTGTAACAAATCAGATTATGATTGAATTAAAAATCCAAAGTCTCATTGAGAGCTTTTTCTTTGAATTGTTGTGAGTTGTTCAACTTTTCATCTTGTCATTCCTTGTGTTTAGGGTGGCTGTAGAATCGAGCCATTAGGATTGATCATTCTAATTTGGTGGATTGATTCGAATCTAAAACAAGAAATCCGATTCTTGTCTTTAGATCATTGATCATAAGGATAATCATTTTCTAGCCTTTTTCCTTGGGTTGTTTCAAATGGCATATGTGGGTTCTTTGGTTGTGATCTTTTTGGGTCCTTAGTTAAGTTTAAGGGTTCTTAAAGCATTTCGAAGGGGTTTTCGTATCATTTGGTATCAGAGCATAGGTTGCATCTTAGTGGCCGATCTCTAGAATTGATTCTATCTTACTTTTATGCACTTGTTTTTCAATTCTACACATTCTGTCCAACGAATTCATTTCTGCCTTTTCATCCGTTTTTCTTCATCATTTTATTCTGATTTCATATCCATCTTAAAGATCACGTTTTGATCTTGAAAATTAAAAAAAAAAATAAAGAAAGAAGGAAAGAAAGTGGGGAGTGAATTTGCATCCGAGGGCACCAAATCTGTTCATTTTGTGTTCTTCTTGAAAATTCTTCACTTTTCTGAGTTTGATTCATATAATTTCGTGTATAACTGATATAATTGTGTTTCTATAACATTTACCATTGAAATATATCAGTTACACATTGATTTAAAGTCTCAGAAACGGCTATAAGTTACATTTTCCAAAACTGTCCCGTTTTGTAACTGCCGCATTTAATACTACTGTTTTCCATTCAAAGTCTGATCTAACGTCCGAATTTGTCTTTGTTGTCTGAAGAGAAAAGTTTTATCTGACCGTTATCTTTCTAAGTTTAGAAGGGAACGTTGTCAAAATCATAACGGAAACAGTTCAAATCTGGAATATCATTTCTGTGCGCAGGTTTATCCTATTTTCCGGGAACTTCAAATTCTGTGAGTTAGTGTTTTCAATTCTGAAAGAATTTTTGAATTTGGCCTTTTGTATGCTCTTTATTATCATCTTAATAAGCTTCATATAGACTGCCAATTGAAAATTCATTCTCAAACTCCACGAATTTTGAAATTTGTAATTGCCATTTTTCTTGACTTCTTAGCTTTAAAAATCTGTTTTAGTTTCTCCAATCTGTTTTTACCTATCCAATCTGTTTTCCTTGTTTTATTTTTGTTTCTTTTCATTATTTTAGATTGTTTAAATACTGATTGCTTGATTTTTAGTACTTTAAACACAAGTTGCTTCCAACTTATCCAATAGCCTTACTTGATATTTTGGCCTACCTTGAGTGATTAAACACGAGAGTTTCCTTGAGTGAAATTTTGTGAGGGAGTGGTGTGAGGTCCAGAATCATGTCACGAGGTGAAAATAATCATGGTGAGATTAGTGAAGCTAGGTGGAGAGAGGCACAAAAGAGAGTTTTTGCTAGACTTACTAAAAGTGTAGAGGGGCTTAATGAGCGCATGGGTAGATTAGAGATAGCTAGTAATCAGCAAATGGGAGAAATAATTGAAGATGAATTAGAAAGTAATGTTGTTGAAGAAGTAGTCACTGATTGGGAAGAAAGTGACATTGAGGAAGCTTTTGAGGAAGCCGAAGAGGGTGATTCTATGGAGGAAAATATTGAGGAACCCGAGGTGAGTGATGATAGTTGGGGGGAAGAAAATCAAGTAGCACTCTTGTGTAGGAGAGTTCTCAATTCTGAAATAAAGGAGAATTTTGAAGATGACCAAAGACACAACTTGTTCCATACTAGGTGTTTAGTGAATGAGACTCCATGTAGTGTTGTGATTGATGGTGGAAGTTGTACAAATGTTGTGAGCTCAATTCTGGTCAAGAGACTCAATTTGCCTACTATACCACATCCCAAACCTTACAAGTTACAATGGTTAAACAATAGTGGTGAGGTTAAGGTGCATAAGCAAGCTATTATTTCTTTTAACCTTGGGAAGTATAAGGATGAGGTAGTTTGTGATGTAGTGCCAATGCATGCCGGGGATATACTTTTGGGGAGACCATGGCAGTATGATAGGAGAGTTTCCTATGATGGCTACCTTAATAGGTATACTTTTACCAAAGATGGAAGGAAGACTACTTTGGTACCTTTGTCTTCAAAAGAGGTTTTAATTGATCAATGTAAGCTTGAACAAAGGAGGCTTGAGATTGAGTTGAAAGAAAAAGAGTTGAAAGAAAAAGAATTAAAAGAAAAAGAATTGAGTGAAAAATTGAGTGAGAGAGAAAAGAAAGCTTTGAGTGAAAACAATGAGAGAAAAGAGAAGAATGAAAAAGAAATGTGTGAACACTTTGAGGAAATTGAGAGAAAAGGAAAATCAGTGAGCTATCATGTAAATATGAGTGAGATGAGGATAGTTTTTCTTAGTCAAAAGCCTAATTTTGTGCTTATGTGCAAAGTAGACTTTTTGGCAACTAACCTTAACCATTATTTTCCTAGTGTGTTTGAATATCTTTTTCAGGTTTGGAAGCATTACTTATGGCCGAATAAGAGCTTGAGGTGTTCGAAAGGGCAATACATCCAAGAAAGAAAGTATATCGATTCTAACGAGAATGTTGTAAGCAAAATACTTTCTTGGCGAAATACTTTATGTTCTAATCTGGTTTTTGAGCATGTGAAAGTTCTTGTTAATGAGCATCTTGAAATTACAATTTTTGAGTATGTTGAAAAGTTGAACTCATTAAGGAATGCATATTCTTCTTATGTAGTTGATTTTACTTTGAGAAAATACAATGTATACCAATCTGTTTTCCTAGAATGGGAAACTCAAAAGTTGATAAATGTGATCTTAGGAGGCAAGTTTAAGGAAACTAACTCTAAAGTGGAAACTTGGGAGAATTATTGGCCTTTTGTGGAGAATACATGTAATAAGAGAATACATCATAAAAATGTTTGTTTTTCAAATAAACTTATTTATGGTCTTTATGCTATTACTCCCTTTGAGTTGCTGCCTTCGAGATCTAACGTCTTTGTGAGTGATTCAGCCCATTTTAAGAATGTTTTCATCAAATTAATGCTTATGGATGTGAAGAAAATGTTCGAGGAGAAAAGTTTCAGATTTACCTATAAAAAGAAAATGAGAAGGAAACCACTCAAATTTCATCCAAGAGCATGGATTTGGATGCATTTTCGGAAGAAACGACTTCAAAAAAGAACTAAATTGCATCCAAGGGGTGATGGACCATATCAAGTACTTGGAAGAATCTATACAAAAGTCCACACCATTGCATTATTACAAGGTGAGTATTTTTCGAATTCAATCTTTAAAGTTGCTGATTTTACATGTTTTATTGTAGGGCATGAAGATTTGGATTCGAGGACGAATCCTTTTCAAGAAGGAGGGAATGATATGAATCAAGGAGCCTCAAAGTTGATCATTGCCGGAATTGCATTCATTTCTTTCCAAGATCAAGCTACAAGCAAGTTCAATAATTACAACATCAAAGTTCAAGCTTACATCAATAAATGGAAGTCAAGTTTAAGCTTAGTTCATTAAATGCAAGTCAAGTTCAAGCCTAGTTCACTAAATGCAAGTCAAGTTCATTTATTGCAACCGAAGCTCATTTAATGCAACTCAATACATCAATGAAACTCAAGACTTATTCATGACATCTTAAAGCTTCATTCAAGACTCCCATCAATACATTTGATGAAGATGTTTCAGTTACAAAGAGTTACAAATCAGATTTGTAACTCCCAAGAAATCAGTTACACTTTGACAATTTAATAGGCTTGTCAATTGTCTTTATTTTTGTCATTACTTTTTTGGGCTGTCTTTTGGCCTTTTTTATTCAATTTTATCACCTTATTTTCGTGGCTATTGAAGGCTATAAAGCCATGACACATGCTTGTAACAAATCAGATTATGATTGAATTAAAAATCCAAAGTCTCATTGAGAGCTTTTTCTTTGAATTGTTGTGAGTTGTTCAACTTTTCATCTTGTCATTCCTTGTGTTTAGGGTGGCTGTAGAATCGAGCCATTAGGATTGATCATTCTAATTTGGTGGATTGATTCGAATCTAAAACAAGAAATCCGATTCTTGTCTTTAGATCATTGATCATAAGGATAATCATTTTCTAGCCTTTTTCCTTGGGTTGTTTCAAATGGCATATGTGGGTTCTTTGGTTGTGATCTTTTTGGGTCCTTAGTTAAGTTTAAGGGTTCTTAAAGCATTTCGAAGGGGTTTTCGTATCACTTGGATTGATGATAAACCACTAGGCATCTCACTAGGGAACACTCTCTTGAATTCCTGCAAAAACTCACTAAACATAGTAGGTAAAGATGGGTTAAGTTTAAAACAAACCTCTTTGTACAAAAGTACACACATAGGTTGGTTGTTCCTAGCCTCACTTGATCTAGATTTCAAGCTCTCACTCTCTTTTTTCTCACTAAGCTCAATTCCCTCACCTTTTATTAGCTCAAAGCTCTCACTCCTTTCACTTTCATTACTTTCTTTGTTTTCAATGTCACAACTCTCAGTCTCATTCTTTTCAATCACTCTTTCTTTTGAACTCATATCACAATCACTCATTTTCTTTTCACTCTTTTCTTTTTCTTTTTGCTCACTTTTACTTTCACTCTTTTCTTTCTTTGCAAGCATATCACATTCCTTTACTTGATTATCAAAAGATAACACATCAAGCAAAGTTGACCCCGTTCCATTAGCATTCTCAAACTTAGAGTGATTATCCATATGCTCCTCAGATTTGAAGTCATCTTTCAATCTAACAATCTCTTCATTTGTCTCTTTAGGCATTTCCATGCAATAGGCATTGAAAACTTCCTTCAATTCCAATAGTTCTGTTTTAAACATCTTAATCTCCTCAAACAAGGTCAATTCTTTCTTTTCCTGAACCATGCAATAGGCAGCCCCATTCCTACCCTCTAATGCACCATTTCCATCATTTTCATAAGAATGAGTAGGGTTGGAATGATATTTGGAGGCATACCTTTTAACAGCCCTTCTTTGGAGTCTCTTTTCCACCTTGATAGCAATGTGCACCAATTCTTCTAACTCTCCAACTTGTGTAAAATCAACTTGGTAAGAAATATCTCTATTCAATCCATTGAAGAACCTTACCATGGTAGATTCCTCATCTTCCTTAATACTAGCCCTAGCCATGAGCAACTCCATCTCCTTGTAGTATTCATCAACATTTTGTCTACCTTGTATAAGACTATCCAACTTTTGCATAAGATTTTCATGATGTCTTGGCACAAACCTCTTTCTCATATGGTACTTAAGATCATACCAAGTTTCAATTTGTTGTTGTCTTTCTCTCCTTAGTTTCATATTCAATTGAGTCCACCAAAAAGAAGCATAATCGATGAATAGAGATGTCACAAGGCTTACCTTCCTTCTCTCACTATACGGATGACCTTCCAAGCTAAGCTCCACTTCTCTTTCCCATTGTAAGTACTCTTTCGGATCCAAACTCCCATAGAAATTAGGTAATTTGAACTTAGGGCCTTTTCTATTCTCCATCCTTTCATTAAACATTGCTGCAAGTAACAAGCTAGTAGTAGTAACAAGGACCTCACAATCACTCCCTAAGTGTTTACACTCTTGAAATGTTGATTCACTCGTGTTTGCACTCAAAAACAGTTTCTAGGTTGGTAATTTGTAGCCTTGATCTAGTACTATTTAGTAACAATGAAACTATGCTTGAAACTAATGCAATTTGTGAAAATGCAACAATAATGAAACAAGAAACAAGTGTTTATGGCTATTTAAAAAGTTAAGAGAGAAAAAAAAAAGTGACAGATTTTTCCAAAAGAGGAAGTGTGCAAATTAGGCAAGTACATAAAGTAGGAAGGAAAGCAATTGGAAAATTTCCTTAAAGTAGATACAAGTCAAAAAGGGTAAATGATACGAAAACCCTTTCGAAATGCTTTAAGAACCCTTAAACTTAACTAAGGACCCAAAAAGATCACAACCAAAGAACCCACATATGCCATTTGAAACAACCCCAAGGAAAGGCTAGAAAACAGATTGCCTTGTGTGATCTAAAAATCATGAAATGGAGCCAAACAATTACGTTCCATCATCTCATGACTCGAAACACTCCACAAGTTGGTTGATCACTCCCCTCTTGAATGTTTCTAAACATGTAATCTAAAGCAAGATTACAAAGGGTTGAGGCTCAAGGCTCTCCATGTGCATAAAAATGCTACATTTCATTCATCATTCAAATCTGATTTACAATAGCCAAAACAAAGCCTATTTATAGGCATAAAATACATGTAAATTTCGTTCATAATGCTCCCATAACAGCCCCATGATGTCCCTAGCTTGTAACCCCCGAAATTAAAGCTAAAACATGAGTTACAATCTGCCACCATTACTTTGTAACTTACAATGCATCTAAAACAATTGAAACTGATACATGATAATTAAAAGTAGCTTTTAAATGCCATTAATGCTTGTATTGAAGTGTATTGAAGTTATCTTGAATGAAGCTGATATGAATTATGTAGCCTTGCATTTGAGGAATTCAAGCATCAAGAACACTTGCATTAAATGCACTTCAATTGCATTAATGGCAACCCAAGTTCATTTATTACAAGTCAAGTTAAGATGCATTAACTACAACTCAAGATGCATTGATGATAACCCAAGCTTCATTCAAGACAACTCAAGCTTCATTCAAGGGAACTTAAGGCAACTCCAAGACAAGCATTAATGACCATTTACAAGCTTCAATTAGAGTTAAATATCAGTTTCAAATGTAACTTAAGTTACAAATTAAAATGGTGGCTGAATGTAACTTAAGTTTTTGCATTAAATTCGTAGGTTACATGCTAGGGACTTAATTGGGCTGATAGAGGATCATTATGAACGAAAATTACATGTCTTTTATGCCTATAAATAGGCTTTGTTTTAGCTATTGTAAATCAGATTTGAATGATGAATGAAATGTAGCATTTTTATGCACATGGAGAGCCTTGAGCCTCAACCCTTTGTAATCTTGCTTTAGATTACATGTTTAGAAACATTCAAGAGGGGAGTGATCAACCAACTTGTGGAGTGTTTCGAGTCATGAGATGATGGAACGTAATTGTTTGGGTCCATTTCATGATTTTTAGATCACACAAGGCAATCTGTTTTCTAGCCTTTCCTTGGGGTTGTTTCAAATGGCATATGTGGGTTCTTTGGTTGTGATCTTTTTGGGCCCTTAGTTAAGTTTAAGGGTTCTTAAAGCATTTCGAAAGGGTTTTCGTATCAGTAAACAAACCACTTTTTCTCAAACCCTAGGCATAATACAGATTCAAGATGGAATTTTGAAGAGTTTGATATGAATATTTCAAGAGCAACATGAACATCAAAAACACTTTCTTTTCAGATTTAGCAACTCAAGCAAAAACTCCTTTTTTTTTTTTTTTTTTTTTTCAATTTCTGCAATATTGAGCCTCGGATTAGATTTTAATTTTTTTTGTTTTTCTTTTGACTTTTTTACTACGAAACCTGAATAAAAATTAAAGATAAGAGAAAAATAAGTACTTTTGTAGTTTTCTATTTTCCAGAATTCGGAATGAAACTATGAGAAATAGAAAGAACAAAAACGGGTCAAATAGGTATTTTTGTGATTTTCTGGGTTTTATAAAAACTAAGAACAAAGAACAACAAGAAATAAAGGAAAGCAAGTAAGATAAGAACCTTCTCTTGAGCCTAAGCTCTGATACCAAATGATATGAAAACCCTAGATTTGGATCAAGAACCCCTTGAAGAACCCTTGAGTCACCAAGATCTAAAACCCCCAAAGCAATTTAGCAAAACCCAAGGAACATGAGTCAAGAAGATTATTCCTAGATCTATGATCTTGAAATAAGAAGAACTTGTTTCTTATCTCAAGATTGAAACAATCCACAAACACTTTAGATCAAGAGTGTTTGATTGTTTCTAAACAAGTAATCTAAAGCAAGACTACTAAGTTATGCAATGGAAAATCATCCAAGCAAGAGGCTTCAAGCCAAGAGGCAACTTTTCAATTCATCAAATCTGAATATTAGGGTTACAAAAAGTCTTTAAATAGTCAAGAGAAAAACCCTAAAACAAAAGCCCAAAAGTAATCAACCCATAGTAAAATCTGTCATGTGAACAACATTTAAGGAATGAATAAAGCAACTAGGGCATAAAGCAAAAAGCAAAGTACCCATTTTAGGAAACTTTCCTAAAATGACTTTGACTTCATAATTCATTGCACATGTCTTTAATATTCCTCCTCCAAATGCACTTGCCAAAGATTAAAGTGCATTACATCCCTATTGATAGCCTCCAAGCATGGATAATCAAAATCTGTCTTCACTTGGCCATGTAAGCTTGACAATGGATGTTTAAGTCTTTTTATTTAAGCTTCTCAGCATTTGATCTTGTAATTGATCCTTGAAGCATCTTAGATTGTCTTTGTGTTCCTTGTGCTCCATGATTCATATCATCCCCTCCTTCTTGAAATGGATTTGTCCTCAAATCGAAATGATTGCCTACATCAAAAGTACTTAAGTTAGTAACATAAACAAAAATATTCAGAACATACTTACCCCTCAAATAAGACATGGAAGCATCTTTATGTCTCCTTCATAGTGCTTTAAATTGTCCAACTCCTCCTGGGTCAAAAATCTTGAACTTCCTTGCATCTCCCTTCATGAAATACAATTGCATACCCTTGGCCCCTCCTAGATGTTGTTTCCTTGCTAGTTTCCTCACAATTGCATACAATTGCATACCCTTGGTCCAAAGAGGATTCCCAAAGAAGAGTTTCCTCCATTTGGAACTTTAGGATGGACCAAATCATGAGGAAAACTTTGAAACTATTTTATTACAAACCTCGTTTGACATTTTGATCCTAAGAGGATTCCCAAAGAAGAGTTTCCTCCATTTTAATCTTTAGGATGGACCAAATCATGAAGACAACTTTGACGTTCGACATTTTTGTCAAAAGAAGAGTTTTCTCCATTTGGAACTTTATGATGGACGAAATCATGGGGAAACCTTTAACAAGATTAGTTCTGATCCTTGTTCGACATTTTGGTCGAAAGAGGATCGCAAAGATGAGTTTCCTTCGTTTGGAACGTTAGGATGGACCAAATCATTAGGACAAGTTAGAAAAGATTTGTTCCGATCCTCGTTTGACATTTTGGTCCGAAGAGGATTCCCAAACAAGAGTTTCCTCCATTTGGATCTTTAGGACGGACCAAATCTTGAGGACAAATTTTACGTTGGATATTTTGGTCAAAATAGGATTCCCAAAGAAGAGTTTCCTCCATTTGGATTTTTAGGATGGACCAAATCATGAGGACAACTTTGACGTTCGACATTTTGGTCCAAAGAAGTGTTTCCTCAATTTGGAACTTTAGGATAGACCAAATTATTAGGACAAGTTTGAAATTTTTGATTCTGATCCTCGTTTGACATATTGGTCTAATGAGGATTTCCAAAGCAGAGTTTCCTCCATTTGAAGAATGCATTAAAGAGAAAGGATGTGGCTGCCAGTGGCTTGATTAAGAAAAAGGTAACATTTGCTTCACAAGACCACTTCCAATCAAATATTCATATGGAGGAAACTTATGATGCATGTGAGTTAAAAAAGTGTTCTATATTTGAAAAGAATGAGAATTGTCAAAAAGAGAGTGAGCCAAAAGAAAGTGAGATGAGTGCCCAAAAACAAATGAGTGACATGAGTGAGTCAAAAGAAAGAGATTTGAGTTCAAAAGATAGAGTGTTTGAAAAGAATGAAAGAGAAATTGAAAAGAAAGAGAGTTGTGAGTCAAAACAGAATGAGAGTAATTGTGAGAACATTGTGAGTTTTGTAGAAAGTGAGGCTAGGAAAACAATGTTTTCAAACAAAACTCACTTTGTACTTTTGTGCAAAGATTCTTTCTTTCTAACTTATGAACTTAACCTTTGCTTTTCTAGTGTTTTAGCTAACCTTTTGCAGAATTACAAGGACCAATTTTCAATTGGAATGGAGCACATGGTAGATACATTACAAGGGGTTGAAATACTTAAGGCACCACCATATTTCATGGAAAAAGATGTTGCAAATGGGATCCAAAGCCAGAAAAGGATGTTGCTTAATTTTAATCCTATTGCATCGGTTTGTTTAAATGATTATTTCTTGTTTTCCAATTTTGATTTTAAGACTATAAATCATCCAAACCAATTATATTTTCATGATAAACATGCATTCTTTTCTAGGAAAGTTCTTTTGGATGATCTTTACTTGTTTGACAGCTTATCACTTGTAAAACATGTTAAGCTAGCATATCCATTTACTTGTGATGATTTTCATAGTTCATATTTGTTTGCTATAATGTATTTCAAATCTGAATTTTTACAACTTCAATTGGGTTCTAAAGATAAACACATGTTTTGTGCCACAAGAGATGTCTTTGATAAAATAATTGAAGAGTGTATGGATAGTCTCGATTGTGTAACTTTTTTGGATTGCTCAAACACATTAGACAGACTTGAGTTTTATTATGGTTCATATTATTTGACTGATTTATTATCTTCACTTTGTGATCATCTTGTGAGTAGTGTTGAGTATGAGAAAATTTACGAGATTGACTATGGTCCATGTATTCTATTAGATGTGTTACCACTATCCACCAACCATATTGTCAGTTTTGTGGTCTTTGATAAGCTCGGTTGTTTTGCTAATTTTTGTGATGTGCTTAATGATTCACATGATTATTGTTTGATTGATAAAATGATTTTGCATGATTACCACTCACTCGAAAAGAATGTTCGATTTGTTTCTTATAAGTCTAAGGATGATTGTAGTGTTGGATCTTTGTTAGTGTTACCATATTATAAGAAGATTTATGAGATTGACTATGGTCCATGCATCTCTAAGTCTTCCTTGCTACTTCAAGTAACTAACAATCTGGTGAGCTTTGATGATGTTTGTTCTAAGATAGATCATTTCAAGAAATTACAAAATCTAGATAAGACAATGGACACACAATTGCTAAGAAAAGAGAAGATATCAAGGAAGATAATGGTTTTTGACCCGGGAGGTGTTAACTTGAAAGGAGAAGGAAGGATACCCATGTTGCTGTTCTTGTTGAAAATAGATGATACACGAGGTACGTATGCTTTAGGTGCTTTTATTTATGTTATTAACTTAGGTTTTTACGATGTAGGTAATGTTTTAGATTCGAGGACGAATCCTTTTCAAGAGGGAGGGGATGATATGAATCATGGAACGTCACAAATATCTCAAGGATCAATCTCAAGATCAAAGTTCAAGACAAGCATCAAACACCCATTACAAGCCTACATGAGAAAAGTCAAGACAAGCTTTGAAGATCTGAGCATGGAGGCTATGGAAGAGGAGTTGATGAACTTTAATCTAAGGAAAATACATGTTGAAGAAGAGTATTGAAGACTTTTTCAATCAGAAATGAAGAGAAGAGCAAATCAGGAAAGTTGCTTCACTTTTGCAAACATTCCTTATTTGGACCACTTTCCATATTTGTTTCCGAACTTGCCATATATGATGTCCACGAATTTACAATGTATTTAGACATTTTTTAGGCATTTATTTATCAGTGCTAATGCTTAGAATAGTTTAGGAACGATATAATATCTTCTAGGGTAAAACTTTCCTAAAAAGCACCAAATGCACTTAAGGAAAGTTTTGGCAGATTTTGTGCCTCCTTGTAATCCGAATTTCCTTGTTGTTATAAGGGTTTCTTTGGCTATTTATAGCCTCATTTGTAACCCAAAATACTCAGAATTAATATGATAGAAAATAGCTTTGTTTTGCTTATTGCTTGGTTGATTTTACCTTGCATTTTGTAGCTTTGTTCTAAGTTGCATGTTTTAGAAACATTCAAGCATAACTTGATCTATTGTGTTTGTTGATTGTTTCGATCTTGAAATAAGAACAAGCTCTCTTATTTCAAGGTATTAGATCATTGGAATAATCTTATTCTTCTTGGTATCCAAGGGTTTTACCTTATTGTTCATTGGGGTTTTAGGATTTTCATCTAGGGTTCTTTGTGTTTCAAAGGGTTTCTTTTTAAATTTTCTAGGGTTTCATATCAAAGAGTTTCCTCCATTTGGAACTTTAGGATGGACTAAATCATGAGGACACCTTTGACGTTCGACAATTTGGTCCAAAGAGAATTCCCAGGGAAGTGTTTCCTCCATTTGGAACTTTAGGATGGACCAAATGATTAGGACAAGTTTGAAAAGATTGGTTCCGATCCTCAGTTGACATTTTGGTCCAAAGAGGATTCCCAAAGAAGAGTTTCCTCATTTTGAAGCTTAAGGATGGACCAAATCATGAAGACAACTTTGACGTTCGACATTTTTGTCCAAAGAGGATTCCCAAAGAAGAGTTTCCTTCATTTGGATCTTTAGGATGGACAAAATCATTAGGACAAGTTTGAAAAAATGGGTTCTGGTCCTTGTTTGACATTTTGGTCCAAAGAGGATTCCCAAAGAAGAGTTTCCTCCATTAGGAACTTTAGGATGGACCAAATCATGAGGACAACTTTGACAAGATTGGTTCTGATTCTCGTTTGACATTTTGGTCCAAAGAGGATTCGGAAAAAAGAGTTTTCTTCATTTGGATCTTTTGGATGGACCAAATCATGAGGACAAATTTAACGTTGGAGATTTTGGTCCAAAGAGGATTCCCAAAGAAGAGTTTCCTCCATTGGGAGTATCTAATTCAACGGAGTATCTAATTCTCTTCTCCAATTTCCGGAATCTAATTCTCCTCGAGAATATAACTAAATCCACCAATAACATCTTACTTTAAATCACACAAAACTTAACTAGTTCTTTTCTTATGCACTTTCCTTAACTCCCAATTACATATCTTCTTGGATAAGTTCTAAAATTTAATAACCCTCTTAACCTCGATCGAACATAATCGTCAAGCAATTCGAAAACATAAAAGTAATCACAACCATTTTAAACTCACCTTATAAAAGAAGTCAACTCCTAATCGCCGGTTGACCAAAATCACGAACGATGCACAAAACCTATAATTAAAATACACCTGAAGTATATTAATTAACCGAATTGAACAACGATTGTCACATCATTAAAATAAAGGACAAAACAGCCCGGGAAATCCTCCATGAAGCCCACGGCCCAAGGGGAAGGAAAGAATAAAGATGATTTTCCATATTTTAAGCAATTTAGACGCATTTCGGGTTGGTTTCGGGTACTTTAGATAATGGTTCAATCAATGGGTAATCCTAAATTAGGGTTTTGGACAATAATTCAATCCCGATAATTCAAGTAAAACATGAAAATAAAACATTTGAAATACCCTAATCATCATCAAATATGAGAAAAACTAAAAGAAATGACTTTTGGCTCAAACCCGATTCTAGGGTTTAGGGAAAGTTCTCCAAAGAAGAGTTTCCTCCATTAGGAACTTTAGGATGGACCAAATCATGAGGACAACTTTGACAAGATTGGTTCTGATTCTCGTTTGACATTTTGGTCCAAAGGATTCGTAAAAAAGAGTTTCCTTCATTTGGAACTTTTGGATAGACCAAATCATGAGGACAAATTTAACGTTGGAGATTTTGGTCCAAAGAGGATTCCCAAAGAAGAGTTTCCTCCATTGGGAGTATCTAATTCAACGGAGTATCTAATTCTCTTCTCCAATTTCCGGAATCTAATTCTCCTCGAGAATATAACTAAATCCACCAATAACATCTTACTTTAAATCACACAAAACTTAACTAGTTCTTTTCTTATGCACTTTCCTTAACTCCCAATTACATATCTTCTTGGATAAGTTCTAAAATTTAATAACCCTCTTAACCTCGATCGAACATAATCGTCAAGCAATTCGAAAACATAAAAGTAATCACAACCATTTTAAACTCACCTTATAAAAGAAGTCAACTCCTAATCGCCGGTTGACCGAAATCACGAACGATGCACAAAACCTATAATTAAAATACACCTGAAGTATATTAATTAACCGAATTGAACAACGATTGTCACATCATTAAAATAAAGGACAAAACAGCCCGGGAAATCCTCCATGAAGCCCACGGCCCAAGGGGAAGGAAAGAATAAAGATGATTTTCCATATTTTAAGCAATTTAGACGCATTTCGGGTTGGTTTCGGGTACTTTAGATAATGGTTCAATCAATGGGTAATCCTAAATTAGGGTTTTGGACAATAATTCAATCCCGATAATTTAAGTAAAACATGAAAACAAAACATTTGAAATACCCTAATCATCATCAAATATGAGAAAAACTAAAAGAAATGACTTTTGGCTCAAACCCGATTCTAGGGTTTAGGGAAAGTTCTAAAATACATAAAACAACTCCCCCGATTCAAATCTTCGAGTTCTCGGGCAAGAATTAGAAGATTTAATTCAAAAACTCCATTAAAACACTATTTGGAGCTTAGGTTTAGAACTTTGACATACCTTAAGGCCTTTAGATAATGGTGGAAAAGATCGATTGGTAGGTTGGAAATGATGCTCTGGCCCGTGGCTATCCAACGCAACCGAAATTATCACGATCCGCCAAGAATTGAAGAAAAACCAAAAATAGAGAATTCCCAATTGATGCCCACGGCAAGAAAGGAGAAGAAGAAGAAAAATGATGAAGACTTGGTCAAATTTGCTTTATTTAAAGATAAATGAATAGTGTTTTTGATATTTAAGAAATTGGAAATGACGCCTACGTCCTTTTCTTCCCTTAAGCTTTTAAAATGAAACCCGAATCATTTAAACTAGCCCAATGGTGATTAATAATTATTAATACCACCGAAACTAATTTAGGCTAATTAAACAGTTATAAAGGTTTCCGAACGAAATTAACTATTTAAATCTAAATAACTAATTCTAAAATTAACTTTAATACTTTAAATAAATAATTAATTAAAAAAAATAAAAAAAAAATTCACCTCAAAATAACAGGACGTTACAGGGTGGATGACCCCATTTTTTAGGCAAAAGGTCTCTCGAATGGAGAACCTAAAACTGCAAACTTGTTACTAGATCCAATATTTTTAGATTTGGATCTTGTAACTATATGGAAATCTTCCATTGAGTAATCATCAACTGTTTGAGGGGCTGGAGACTTTCCTTTTTGTTTTTGAGAAGGAGAAGGAGAAACAACACTCTTTTTCTTGTCACTCATATTTTTCTTATCACTCATTTTTTCTCTAAGATTTTCAAACTAAGAAACTCTCGTGAAAGATAATCAGCAAGAGGATTTTGAGTCCCTTTTATAGGCATAATTTTGAAATCAAAGCATGACAAAATAGCTTGCCACCTGGAAAATATTTGTTTTGACACCAAATTTTTAACATCTTTTTCTAAAACAAATTTCGAAGCTTTTGAGTCGGTTCGAATTAAAAAATTCTTTATTAATTAAATCACTTTGAAATTTTTGAACACAAAGTACAATTGAAAGAATTTCCTTTTTAATTGTTGAATAATTCTTTTGATTAGTAGTCCAAATACCTGAATGATATTTGACAATGGATTCTTTCCCATCTACTTCCTGTTTGAGGATACCGCCATATCCTAAATCTGAAGCATCGGTTTCTACTATGAGTTTGGCTTTAGGATTAATAAGATGTAGATAAGGAATTGTTTTGACTAAAGACTTGACCTTTTGATTTGTTTGGGTATGAGTATTATTCCATGGAGTAGGATTTTTTCTAAGTCTTTGGAATAGAGGTGCACAAACTAGTCTAAGATTTGGAATAAAATCAGAGGCATAATTGAGACATCCTAAAAATCTTTGTAATTGAGTCTTATCAGTAATTTGGTCAGGGAATTTATCTGCAAATTCTATAGACATTTGAATTGGCTTAATTTGACCTTGATCAATTTCATATTCTAAAAATCTAATTTGAGTTTGGAATAATTTAATTTTGGGTAATGAGACAACTAAACCATTTCGTTTAATGATTTCATAAAAAATATTGAGATGTTTAAAATGTTGGCCTATATCATTAGAAAATACCAAGACATCATCTATATAGACAATAGTGAAATTTTGGTATGGATTGAATACGTCATTCATTATTTTTTGAAATTCGGAAGGAGCATTTTTTAATCCAAATGGAATAACATTCCATTCGTATTGTCAAAATGGAACATTAAATCCAGTTTTATATCTATCTTCCAGGGCAACTTGAATTTGCCAAAATCCAGATTTCATATCAAATTTTGTGAATATTTTTGCATTTTGAATCCTTTTAAGTAAATCTTATTTGTTTGGAATCGGGTACCTGATCCATTCAAGTACTTTATTTAAAGGTTTAAAATTAATTACAGGTCTTGGAACTCCTCGTTCCTTTTCAGCTTGATTATTTACGTAAAAAGCCGCACAAGACCATGGGCTTTTACTTGGGCTTATTAATCCTTTTTGCAATAAATCATTAATTTCTTGTTTACAAAATTTGAGTAATTCATTATTCATTTGGATGGGTCTTGCCCGGGTTGGAATTTTTATTTCATCAAAATCTCTTATATAAGGAACTCTAACAATATGACTTTTCTGTTCCCAAAAAGCATTAGGAATGGTAGAACATATCTCTTTTTCAATCATTGTTTTAAATTGAGTAATCTTTTCTTGATTTGGTTGGATCATTTAATTGTTCTTCAATTCTTTTGTAGTCTATTTCTTCTTTAAGGAATTGTATTTGTTTTTCTTTATTTTGAATTTGGTTTATAGATTTATATATTGAAGAATTTTGAAGCAGTCTAACATCATGAGTATTTATTGGATTAATAAAATTGAAATGTATTTTTTGATCAAGTATCTTTGTAGTAATTCCTCTATCTGAGACGGAGAATGGGTAAATTTGGGTGAGAAAAAGTGTACCCAAAATTATCTCATTTTGTAAATCTTTAACTAGAATAAAGGTATTTTTGAAACAAAAATTTTGATTACAAATGTGTACATTATAAAGTTTATAATTAATATTGAGTCTTTGACCATTGGCTCCACGCAAATGTTCAGTTGTTTTTTCAAAATATTTTGTTGGTACCAATCCCTCCCGGATGTAATTTTGATCCGCTCCGGAATCAATTAGTACTTTGAAAAAGATTTTATATTCATTATTAATAATAAGGGTAATTAGAGAATACCATTTTTGAATTTGTACTTGATTAATTAAATTTATAAACTGTTGAGCAGGTAAATTTCTAGCTTCATTATCGATGTCAAAGTTTTGAGTATTTAAGTTTGAAGTTGAGGGGACATCTTTTGAATTAATACCATGAATCAGTTCTCTAAGTGTAATTAATTCAAATTTCATAGCAGCTTGTTCATCAAAAATTTAAGATTCATTTTGTTTTATGTGATTGATGTCTTTTTTCAGGTTGTTGACTTCATATTGTAAATCTTGAATTGTTGTAGGTTTTGTTGGAGTATTAAATCTTGAAAACATTTCTTGGATGTCATATGGGACAAAGTTTTCATGAGACAAAGTTTTGGATTCTTTTTCATCTTTTTGGGATATTAGATTTTTTTAGTTTGAGTAAGTAATCCTTTTGAATTTCTGTGTTATCAATTTTGTTAATAATTTCAAACATAAATTCTTGTTCTTTAGAAATTACATTAATTGTATTTTGACAATTACAAACTTTTGTTTTCTTGTTATCAGAAGTTGATGATGTCATATTTTCATCATCCGATTAAGAAATTTCTTATTCGTCCAGTGTGATACTTTCAGAGGATTCTTCCTCAGAAGATGAGCTTGAGTCAGAATTAATTAAATTAAGAAGTTTATTCTTAATATCATCATCAATTTTGAGGTTATTGATCTTTTTCTTCATAGGACCTTTATTGGCATAATATCCCTTAGATTTACATTTATAGCATTTAACATCTTTAATATTTCTTGAATATTTTTTGGAATGTCTTTTTGGTTTGGAGTAATATTTTTGTTGATAAGAACCTTTTGATTGAGAATATCTAGAGGACTTTCTTGAGTTACTATTAGATGATTTCCTTTGGGATCTCTGAAATCTTTTTCTTTTTATGGCAGAAGAGGGAACTTGGATTTTCCCATAGCCATATTGATCACAAAAGGCACCTAATTCTCTTCGTTGTTGTCCTTCATTATTTTTGAGTTTGTTATGAAGCTTGTAGTCAGTACAAAGTCTTAATCCCTCATTAATGATATCAGAGATTAATTCTCCATAAGTTAATGTATCGTAATGAATATCTCCTTGAAATATATCTCTTAATCTTTGGCGAATTTTATCCGCAAATAATTTTGGTAAACCGGCTACAAATCATTCTTTCCAATAAGAACTATTGCAATCAGCTCTAATGAATAATTTTGAAAGGAATATATCTTTATACCATCGAAAATATTGCATGGTATTGCATCTTAAATTGAGAAGAATTTCAGAAGATCTATCTTGGAATTGTCTTGGGTCTCCTACGAAATGTTTAGTAATTGCGAACAATAATGTCGCAACCGCATCTTGAGTATGACTTATTTGAGTTCCATTAGTTTCAGTTTTAACTCGAGAAATGATAAACTTTCGTTCATGTTCAGCAAGAAAATGATCCCACCAACCTTTAAGTTGTCCAGTAAATCCAGAAACTAAAAGTATAGCAGTTTGGTGATCACTTTGTCTTTGAGTTTTGAAAGCTATGGCAGTCATTGCCATCTCATGGATTAAATTTATTATTTGATGTTCCGTACATCCATCTATATTCCATTCATGGACAGATTTACTATCATAATAGGCTTGAGTTAGTTTATGTCTTTCCTCATGTTGCATATCAGGAGGCGAGGGTTGTGGATAAAAATTACGTGTTTTTGGATATCTTGGATTTGGTATTCTTTGAATTTCCAAATCTTGAAAGGTAGAAGGTTGATCAATTGCCATAGCTTGAAACTGTTTTTCAAATAGATCAATTTCATCCTCACTACTTCCTTGGAGTACATTAATATTTTGAATAGGTTGTTTTGACTTAGAAGATGTAGTCATACCGATTGACAAATTTTCCAATTTTTTGTCAATTTCTTTCATCATATCTTCTTGATCATACGATAAACGTGTGTTTTTGATATCTTGATCAGACATAACAGATGGATTGAAGAAAGGTGTTGATTTATTAATGGGTAAAGGTCTCTCTCTATTGTAATTAGTTGATAAAGGATGTTGGGTTAATTTGGTTTCAATTCTATCAACTTGTTCTGAAATTGTAGATAGAATTTTATTTGAAAAATTATTTTGAAGTTGAAGACTTTGTATGTCTTTTAAGGAAAATGATTTTGAATCATCAGTTATCATTTTGAATGATGAGGCTTTTACTTCAATATTTTGAGAATTCTTAAATTTAATATCTTCAAGAGGCGGATGAGTTTCTTTAATTTGAGTATCATTGCTTGTGTACCAAATTGGTTGTTCTTTGAGTACATTTATTGATTTATATTGAGTACGGTTTTTAAATCATTGGAAAAAATAAATATTTTCTCCCAAATATTCCATTATTGAGTACTATTCGTCTCGAAGCTTATTTCGTTCGTCCTCTCTAAAAAGAAGAAAAAATGATTCACGAAGAGGAGTATTTTTTCTTGAATTAAAGTCTTGATTCAATAAGTCTTTGTTAATTTTAAAAGGTTGAGAAATAACATTTAACTGATTTATCTCAGTATGTGTTGGAGATAAATTTTATTCTTCAGATGGTGTTTCTCTTTCATAATAAACTTGAGGAATTTCTCTTCCAAAATCAACTGCTTTGAGTTTTAATGAGAAATCTTTTAAAGTACTTGTTTCAGAAGAAGTACCGGGTTTATTTTTCATAAAGTCTTTAATTATTGGTTGTTTTAAGGATGGTTGAGAAAATTGAATATCCACACTTCCATCGGGATGTTCAATTATTTGAGTTAATTTTGATTCTTCGACAGATGGTTTAAAAGCCTCTTCTAATTTCCATCTAGGGCTATGAGTAATTTGTTCCCATTCTAAAAGTTTTGGAACATACGTAGTTGTATGTCGTGTGTTGGCTTCTATGAGTAAAGTTTTTCCTTTTGGTGAAGATTTCAAGGATTTTGGAGATAAATTAGTATGCATCAATTTGTAGTGTATTCTAAAAATAACTACAATTGAATGAGTCTCAGGTTCCCAATCCATATTTTTAACCTTAATATCTGCCATCAAGGATGATAGAATGTTAGGGTCAAATAATGAGACAGTAAAATTGGGATAACGATTAAAATAAATTGGTCTTTTTTCAAGGTTTGATTCTATAATCGATAAAATAAAATTTGAGTAATTTTTGTGTCTCTTATCTCTTAAAGAGACAAGATTGGATTATCAAGGCCTAAGTGATATAGAGGTTTTACCGCTATTTGGACTAGACTGATATGGAGAAATTTATATTTTTGCCTCTGTTGTAAAATTGACCTTTTTGATAAAAGATAAATTGATTCATTTTCTTTATTAATTGGGATCGTATGTTTAGAAGTTTTGATACAATAATCTTGAGTAAAATCAAAAGTTCCTATTTGATAGATTGTTTTTTAATCTATTGTAGGAATATTCCAATTTTGGAGTTGTTCTTCAATTTAACCTATTTGAAGTTCTTCAGTATTTTGAGTCATTAGTATGGGTGTTTCTTCATTAGAATTAACTTTCATATTTTCAGGGTCATCTAAATCTTGAGTAGAAGGAGAAGCTATACATGATTTTGAGAATAAAGATCGAGGAAATTTAGGAAGCATTTTATCTAAATACTTAGACATCATAGAAAAACTATGAAAAGATGAACAAAAAGATGGATAGAAAGATTAAAGGTATTACATCCTTAATCTAATTGACTCCCCCGACAAGTTCACAATACGGGAACACCAAGCTTACCAACGGTCTCCCACCTCTCGCTGCCGGGATTTACATATTTACATGGATAGAAATTTACATGGTTTTTTTTTATTGGAGTACAAGTGTAATGAGTACAATTTTGTAGTGATTTTCAAAAATATGGATAATTGAGAAGGTCATCATCATCTTCTTCTTCTTCGTCAGATATGATGCTTGTAGTAGACTTTGTTGCAGAAATGAGTAATGTTTGTAGATCAGTTTCTGAAGTGGCTTTGGCCATTGCTGCTAAAAGTTTTGATTTATGATTGAGAAATCCAGAATTTTTCTTTACAAAAAAGTTTTGTAAATAAGGATTTTCATAAAACCATTTTTTGATGTCAGATTTTGAAACATGCTGGTAGTTAAAACATTCCCACCATTCAATTTTGAAAATTCTGTAAAGTTGACGAATTCCTTGATGTTCTTGAATTTCGAAATTCCAACAAAAAAATCCATGGTATTTGAAAAGAAGTTGAAAATTTCATAATTGGAGAAAACGCATTTGTGAAAGTATTTTGAAAATAATAAAAATAAGATTCTTGACCTCATAATTTGGTCCATCCTAAAGTTCCAAATTGAGGAAACTCTTCTTTGGGTATCCTCTTTGGATCAAAATGTCAAACTAGGATCAAAACCAATCTTGTCAAACTTGTCCTACTGATTTTGGCCTCATGATTTGGTCCATCCTAAATTCCAAATGGAGGAAACTCTTCTTTGGGAATCCTATTTGAACCAAAATGTCAAACGAGGATCAGAACCAATCTTCTCAAAGTTGTCCTCACGAATTGGTCCATTCTAAAGATCCAAATGGAGGAAACTCTTCTTTGGGAATCCTCTTTGGACCAAAATGTCAAAGGAGGATCGGAACCAAACTTTTTAAACTTGTCCTAATGATTTGGTTGATTCTAAAGTTCCAAATGGAGGAAATTCTTCTTTGGGAATCCTCTTTGAACCAAAATGTTAAACGAGGATCAGAACCAGTCTTTTCAAACTTGTCCGAATCATTTGGTCAATCCTAAAGTTCTAAATGGAGGAAACTCTTCTTTGAGAATCCACTTTGAACCAAAATGTCAAACGAGGATAAGAACAAACCTTTTCAAACTCGTCCTATTCATTTTGTCCATCTAAAAGTTCCAAATAGAAGAAACTCTTCTTTGGGAATCCTCTTTGGACCAAAATATCAAACGAGGATCGGAACTAATCTTGTCAATGTTGTCCTCATTATTTGTTCCATCCAAAAGTTCCAAATGGAGGAAACACTTCTTTGCGAATCCTCTTGGGACCAAAAGGTAGAACGTCAAAGTTGTCCTCATGATTTGGTCCATCCTAAAGATCCAAATGGAGGAAACTCTTCTTTGGGAATCCTCATTGGACCAAAATGTCGAACGTCAAATTTGTTCACATGTTTTTGTCCATCCTAAAGTTATAAATGCAGGAAACTCTACTTTTGGAATCCTCTTTAGACCAAAATTTCAAACGAGGATCGGAACCAATCTTTTCAAACTTGTCATCATGATTTGGTCCATCCTAAAGTTCCAAATGGAGGAAACTCTTCTTTGGGATTCCTCTATGGACCAAAATGTCAAACTAGCATCAGAACCAATCTTGTCAAACTTGTCCTAATTATTTTGGCCTCATGATTTTGTCCTTCCTAAAGTTCTAAATGGAGGAAACTCTTCTTTGGGAATCCTCTTTGAACAAAAATATCAAACGAGGATCGGAACCAATCTTGTCAAAGTTGTCCTCACGAGGTCGTCCATCCTCAAGATCCAAATGGAGGAAACTCTTCTTTGGGAATCTTATTTGGACCAAAATGTCAAACGAGGATCGGAACCAATCTTTTCAAGATTGTCCTAATAATTTGGTCCATTCAAAAGTTCCAAATGGAGGAAATTTTTCTTCGGGAATCCTCTTTTGTCCAAAATGTTAAACGAGGATCTGAACCAATCTTTTCAAAGTTGTCCAAATGATTTGGTCCATCATAAAGTTCCAAATGGAGGAAACTATTCTTTGGGAATCTTTTTTGGACCAAAATGTCAAACGAGGATTGGAACAAATCTTTTCAAACTTGTCCTAATGATTTTGTCCATCCTAAAGTTCCAAATGGAGGAAACTCTTCTGTGGGAATCCTCCTGGGACCAAAATGTCGAACGTCAAAGTTGTCCTCATGATTTTGTCCATCCAAATGATCCAAATCGAGGAAACTCTTCTTTGGGAATCCTCATTGGATCAAAATGTCGAACGTCAAAGTTGACCTCATGATTTGGTTCATCTTAAAGTTCTTAATGCAGGAAACTCTTCTTTGGTAATCCTCTTTTAAACAAAATGTCAAACGAGGATCGAAACCAATCTTTTCAAAGTTGTCCTCATGATTTGGTACATCCTAAAGTTCCGTATGGAGGAAACTCTTCTTTGGGAATCCTCTTTGGTCCAAAATGTCAAACGAGGAATCGAAGTAATCTTGTCAAAGTTGCCCTCTTGATTTGGTCCATCCTAAAGTTCCAAATGGAGGAAACACTTCTTTGGTAATCCCCTTTGGACCAAAATGTTAAATGAGGATCATAACGAATCTTGTCAAAGTTGTCCTCATGATTTGGTCCATCCTAAAGATCCATATGGGGGAAACTCTTCTTTAGGAATCCTCTTTGGATCAAAATGTCAAACGAGGATCGGAACGAATCTTGTCAAGCTTGTCCTCATGATTTGGTCCATCCTAAAGTTCCAAATGGAGGAAACTCTTCTTTGCGAATCCTCTTTGGACCAAAATGTCAAACGAGGATCGGAACCAATCTATTTAAAATTGTCGTAATGATTTTGTCCATCCTTAAGTTCCAAATGGAGGAAACTCTGCTTTGGGAATCCTTTTTGGACAAAAATGTCAAACGAGGATCAGAAACAATCTTGTCAAACTTGTCCTCATGGTTTGGTCCATCCTAAAGTTCTAAATGGAGGAAACTCTTCTTTGGACCAAAATGTCAAACGAGGATCAGAACCAATCTTGTGAAACTTGTCCTCATGATTTGGTCCATCCTAAAGTTCCAAATGGGGGAAACTCTTCTTCGCAAATCCCTTTTGGACCAAAATGTCAAACGAGGAACGTAACTACTCTTTCCAAAATTGTCCTAATGATTTGGTCAATCATAAAGTTTCAAATGGAGGAAACTCTGCCTTGGGAATCCTCTTTGGAGAAAAATGTCAAAGAGGATCGGAATCAATCTTTTTAAAGTTGTCCTCATGATTTGGTCCATCTTAAAGTTCCAAATGGAGGAAATTCTTCTTTTGGAATCCTCTTTGGACCAAAATGTCAAACGTCAAAGTTGTCCTCATAATTTGGTCCACCCTAAAGTTCCAAATGGGGGAAACTCTTTGTTGAGAATCCTCTTGGGACCAAAATATCAAACGAGGATCGGAACCAATCTTTTCAAACTTGTCCTAATGATTTGGTCTATCCTAAAGTTCCAAATGGGGGAAACCCCTCTTTGAGAATCCTCTTTGGACCAAAATGTGAAACGAGGTGATATGAATCAAGGAGCCTCAAAGTTGATCATTGCCGGAATTGCATTCATTTCTTTCCAAGATCAAGCTACAAGCAAGTTCAATAATTACAACATCAAAGTTCAAGCTTACATCAATAAATGGAAGTCAAGTTTAAGCTTAGTTCATTAAATGCAAGTCAAGTTCAAGCCTAGTTCACTAAATGCAAGTCAAGTTCATTTATTGCAACCGAAGCTCATTTAATGCAACTCAATACATCAATGAAACTCAAGACTTATTCATGACATCTTAAAGCTTCATTCAAGACTCCAATCAATACATTTGATGAAGATGTTTCAGTTACAAAGAGTTACAAATCAGATTTGTAACTCCCAAGAAATCAGTTACACTTTGACAATTTAATAGGCTTGTCAATTGTCTTTATTTTTGCCATTACTTTTTTGGGCTGTCTTTTGGCCTTTTTTATTCAATTTTATCACCTTAATTTCGTGGCTATTGAAGGCTATAAAGCCATGACACATGCTTGTAACAAATCAGATTATGAATGAATTAAAAATCCAAAGTCTCATTGAGAGCTTTTTCTTTGAAATTGTTGTGAGCCGAGCTTACCATTTCATCTTGTCATTCCTTGTGTTTAGGGTGGCTGTAGAATCAAGCCATTAGGATTGATCATTCTAATTTGGTGGATTGATTCGAATCTAAAACAAGAAATCCAATTCTTGTCTTTAGATCATTGATCATAAGGATAATCATTTTCTAGCCTTTTTCCTTGGGTTGTTTCAAATGGCATATGTGGGTTCTTTGGTTGTGATCTTTTTGGGTCCTTAGTTAAGTTTAAGGGTTCTTAAAGCATTTCGAAAGGGTTTTCGTATCATTTGGTATCAGAGCATAGGTTGCATCTTGTGGCCTACTCTAGAATTGATTCTATCTTACTTTTATGCATTTGTTTTTCAATTCTACACATTCTGTCCATCCCATTCATTTCTGCCATTTCATCCTTTTTGATTCACCTTTTGAATCTGATTTCATCTCCATCTTAAAGATCACGTTTAGATCTTGAAAATCAAAAAAAAAGAAGAAGAAGAAGAAGAAGAAGAGTGCATTTCTATCCAAGAGCATCAAATCTGTTCATCTTGTGTTCATCTTGCACGTTCTTGAAATTTTTGAGTTTGATCCATATAAATTCGTGTAGATCTGATATAATTGTGTTCTTACATCAGTTATCTTTCAAATATATCAGTTACACATTGATTTGCTCGTATTTAAAGTCTCAGAAACGGTTATAGTTCAAAATTGTCAAAACTGTCCAATTTTGTAACTGCCGCATTTAATGCTACTTTTTTCCATTCAAAGTCTAATCTAACGTCCGAATTTGTCTTTGTTGTCTGAAGAGAAAAGTTTTATCTTTATGTTAGCCTTCAAAGTTTAGAAGGGCGCTTTATCAAAATCATAACGGAAACAATTCAAATCTGGAATTTCATGTCTGTGCGCAGGTTTAGCCTATTTTCTGGGAACTTCAATTCTGTGAGTTAGTGTTTTCAATTCTGAAAGAATTTTTGAATTTGGCCTTTTTTATGCTCTTTATTATCATCTTAATAAGCTTCATATAGACTGCCAATTGAAAATTCATTCTCAAACTCCACGAATTTTGAAATTTGTAATTGCCATTTTTCTTGACTTCTTAGCTTTAAAAATCTGTTTTAGTTTCTCCAATCTGTTTTTACATATCCAATCTGTTTTTCTTGTTTTATTTTTGTTTCTTTTCATTATTTTAGATTGTTTAAATACTGATTGCTTGATTTTTAGTACTTTGAACACAAGTTGCTTCATTTTGACCATAGCTTATCCAAGAGCCTAAATTGATATTTTGGCCTACCTTGAGTGATTAAACACGAGAGTTCCTTGAGTGATATATTGTGAGGGAGTGTTGTGAGGTCCAGAAACATGTCACAAGGGGGAAATAATCAGGGTGAGTTTAGTGAAGCTAGGTGGAGAGAGGCCCAAACGAGAGTTTTTGCTAGACTTACTAAAATTGTAGAGGGGCTTAATGAACGCATGGGTAGATTAGAGATAGCTAGTAATCAGAAAATGCGGGAGATAATTGATGATGAATTAGAAAGTGATGTAGTTGAAGAAGTAGTCACTGATTGTGAAGAGAGTGACTTTGAGGAAGAATATCTTGAAGAAGCCGAAGAGTGTGATAATATGGAGGAAATTATTGAGGAACCCGAGGCAAGTGATGGTAGTTGGGGGGAAGGAACTCAACAAGCACTCTTGTGTAGGAGAGTTCTCAATTCTGAAATAAAGGAAAAATTTGAAGATGACCAAAGACACAACTTGTTCCATACTAGGTGTTTAGTGAATGAGACTCCATGTAGTGTTGTGATTGATGGTGGAAGTTGTACCAATGTTGTGAGCTCAATTCTGGTCAAGAGACTCAATTTGCCTACTAGACCACATCCCAAACCTTATAAGTTACAATGGTTAAATGATAGTGGGGAGGTGAAGGTGCATAAGCAAGCTATCATTTCTTTTAGCCTTGGAAAGTATAAGGATGAGGTAGTTTGTGATGTAGTCCCAATGCATGCCGGGGATATACTTTTGGGAAGGCCTTGGCAGTATGATAGGAGAGTTTCCTATGATGGCTACCTTAATAGGTATACTTTTACCAAAGATGGAAGGAAGACTACTTTGGTACCTTTGTCTTCAAAAGAGGTTTTCATTGACCAATGTAAGCTTGAACAAAGGAGGATTGAATTTGAGTTAAAAGAAAAGGAGTTGAAAGAAAAAGAATTAAAAGAAAGAGAATTGAGAGAAGAAAAGAGTGAGAGAAAAAAGAAAGCTTTGAGTGTAAAAAGCAAGAGTGAAAACAATGAGAGAAAAGAGAAGAATGAAAAGGAAATATGTGAACACTTAGTGGAAATTGAGAGAAAAGGAAAATCAGTGAGCTATCATGTAAAAATGATTGAGGTGAGGAAAGTTTTTCTTAGTCAAAAGCCTAATTTTGTGCTTATGTGCAAAGTAGACTTTTTGGCAACTAACCTTAACCATTATTTCCCTAGTGTGTTTGAATATCTTTTTCAGGTTTGGAAGCATTACTTGTGGCCAAATAAAAGTTTGAAGTGTTTTCAAGGACAAGCAAGAAAGTATATCGAATCTAAAGAGAATGTTGTGAGTAATATACTTTCTAGTTTTGAGTTTGTGAAAGTTCTTGTTAATAAGCATCTTGAATTTCTAGTTTTGACCATGTTGAAAAGCTGAACTCGAATCATGCACCATTTAGGAATACATATACATCTTATGTTGTAGATTTTACATTGAGTAATTACAATGTATTCCAATATGTTTTGCTAGAATGGGAAACTCAAGAATTGATAAATGTGATCTTAGGAGCCAAGTTTAGGGAAACTAAATCTAAAGTGGAAACTTGGGAGAATTGTTTGCCTTTTGTGGGTAATACATGTAATAGGAGAATACATCATAAAAAAGTTTGTTTTTCAAATAAACTTATTTATGGTCTTTATGCTATTACTCCCTTTGACTTGCTGCCTTTGAGATCTAATGTCTTTGTGAGTGATTCAGCCAATTTTATGAATGTATTCATCAAATTAATGCACATGGATGTGAAGAAAATGTTTGAGGAGAAAAGTTTCAGATTTACCTATAAAAAGAAAATGAGAAGGAAACCACTCAAATTTCATCCAAGAGCATGGATTTGGATGCATTTTCGGAAGGAACGACTTCAAAAAAGAACTAAATTGCATCCAAGGGGTGATGGACCATATCAAGAACTTGGAAGAATCTATACAAAAGTCCACACCATTGCATTATTACAAGGTGAGTATTTTTCGAATTCAATTTTTAGAGTTGCTGATTTTACATGTTTTATTGTAGGGCATGAAGATTTGGATTCGAGGACGAATCCTTTTCAAGAAGGAGGGAATGATATGAATCAAGGAGCCTCAAAGTTGATCATTGCCGGAATTGCATTCATTTCTTTCCAAGATCAAGCTACAAGCAAGTTCAATAATTACAACATCAAAGTTCAAGCTTACATCAATAAATGGAAGTCAAGTTTAAGCTTAGTTCATTAAATGCAAGTCAAGTTCAAGCCTAGTTCACTAAATGCAAGTCAAGTTCATTTATTGCAACCGAAGCTCATTTAATGCAACTCAATACATCAATGAAACTCAAGACTTATTCATGACATCTTAAAGCTTCATTCAAGACTCCAATCAATACATTTGATGAAGATGTTTCAGTTACAAAGAGTTACAAATCAGATTTGTAACTCCCAAGAAATCAGTTACACTTTGACAATTTAATAGGCTTGTCAATTGTCTTTATTTTTGCCATTACTTTTTTGGGCTGTCTTTTGGCCTTTTTTATTCAATTTTATCACCTTAATTTCGTGGCTATTGAAGGCTATAAAGCCATGACACATGCTTGTAACAAATCAGATTATGAATGAATTAAAAATCCAAAGTCTCATTGAGAGCTTTTTCTTTGAAATTGTTGTGAGCCGAGCTTACCATTTCATCTTGTCATTCCTTGTGTTTAGGGTGGCTGTAGAATCAAGCCATTAGGATTGATCATTCTAATTTGGTGGATTGATTCGAATCTAAAACAAGAAATCCAATTCTTGTCTTTAGATCATTGATCATAAGGATAATCATTTTCTAGCCTTTTTCCTTGGGTTGTTTCAAATGGCATATGTGGGTTCTTTGGTTGTGATCTTTTTGGGTCCTTAGTTAAGTTTAAGGGTTCTTAAAGCATTTCGAAAGGGTTTTCGTATCACGAGGATCGGAACCAATCTTTTTAAACTTGTCCTAATGATTTGGTCCATCCTAATGTTCCAAATGGAAGAAACTCTTCTTTGGGCCATAAGTAATACTTCCAAACTTGAAAAAGATATTCAAACACACTAGGAAAATATTGGTTAAGTTTAGTTGCCAAAAAGTCTAATTTGCACATAAGCACAAAATTAGGCTTTTGACTAAGCAAAACTGTCCTCACCACACTCATTTTTGCAAGATAACTCACTAATTTGCCTCTTATCTCTTTTTCCTCTAAGTGTTCACACTTTTCTTTTTCACTCCTCTCTTTTCTCTCATTAGTTTCTTTTTTTGGAAACTCCTATTTTTTTTAACACTTTCATTTTTACATCTCAAACTTTCTTTTCTCTATCACTCATTCTTTCACTCAATTCTTTTTTCTCTCTCATTTCTTTTTCTTCAAACTCAATTCTTTTTTTCGCAAGTTTCATTTGATCAAAACAAACTTCTTTAGAAGATAAAGGTACAAGAATAATTTTTCTACAATCCTTAATGAAACTATACCTATTTAGGAAACCATCATACATAACCCTCCTATCATATTGCCAAGGACGACCAAGTAATATATCTCCCGCATGCGTAGGTACAACATCACATAAAATCTCATCCTTATACTTACCAAGAGTAAAAGAAATTAAAGCTTGAGAAACTACCTTCATTTCTCAATACTTGGTGAGCCATTGAAGCTTGTATGGTGATGGATGTGCTTGAGTTGGTAATTGAAGCCTTTTGACCAGAAATGAGCTCACAACATTGGTACAACTCCCACCATCGATCACAACACTACATGGAGTCTCATTCACCAAACACCTTGTATGAAACAAGTTGTCTCTTTGGTCATCAATACAATCTTCCTTCATGTGAGAATTTAGAACCCTTCTAGATAAAAGTGCTAGTTCATTTCCTCCCTCCCAACTACCATCACTCGCCTCGGGATCTGTAATATATTCCTTCATATAATCACCCTCTTCGGCTTCCTCAAGAAATTCTTCCTCAATGTCACTTTCTTCCAAATGAGTGGGTACTTCTTCTTCAACAGCACTTCCTAAATCTTCTTCAATTTTAGCCCTCCTTTGCTGATTACTAGCTAGCTCTAACCTATCCAAGGACTCATCAATCTCTTCTAAAGTTTGAGTAATCCTAGCAAACGCCTCAGTTTGTGCCTCCCTCCACCTAGCATCACTATTCTCCCCACAACCATTTCCCTCTTGAACCATATAGCCTTAATTAGTTGTATCAAGATGATGCTAAGTATATTGCATCCTTGTTCTTCAAAGAAGTGGTTAGATTGCATAGTATTCCTAAAATCATTGTTAGTGATAGGGATGTTAAGTTTCTAAGTCACTTTTGGAAAGTTTTGTGGGGGTAAACTTGGAACTAAATTGTTGTTTTCAACTACATGTCATCCACAAACGGATGGACAAACTGAGGTCGTTAATATTTTATTTAAACAATTAATAATATTAATATTTTATCCCGACTAAATATTATCAAATTTATATTTAATTATTAATTTCCATTTAAATATTAATATTATTAAATAAAATATTAATATTATTAAATTGGACTTATTAATTTAAGAGAGAGTTTCAAGCCCAATTGGATTAATGAACCCAATTGAAATTGGTCCAAAATAATTAATTAAATAAATTAGAATTATTATATGAATTTTCAGCCACCATGTAATTCTGGGAAGAGAAAATTGCTTGAATTATATCCTAAAATAATTACATAAATTTATTTACCCAAGATAAATAAAATAAAGAAAAGAATATATTCTCTTATTTATCTATGACATTTTCGAAATTGCAAGATAAAGGAAAGAGATCATCTTTTTTCTTTTTGCATTTATCTCTATAGATTAATCCTAATGTGATTAGGATTCCTATTTTCCTATAAATAGGAGGCTTGGGTCATTCATAAATCACACAATTAAATTCCTTAGAAATTCAGAATTCTCTCTTCCTTCTCCCTCCCCCCTTAGCCGATTTTCCCTAGTCCATTGGGAAGAAAATATTTTTTCTTCTTCCCAATTTCTTCTAAAGTTTGATTCCACAATCGGGTTTCGTTTGATCGATCGGGATATAGCGTAGAAGATCTGGTGTTGCTGAGGATTTGATGCTGTAAAGAAACCTCCAACCGATTCTCCATTAATTACTCAATGTAAGTAAACCAGTTTTATTTTTCGAAAATATAAGCATGAATCTACATATTTTTATCACAAATTGCATGATGTTAATAGATCCGTAATTAAGAGTTAATTAGTTTACTAAATAAAATTCCGCTAGTTTAGTAAATCATCCCTTCAATTACATCAAGGAGTTGCACAAGGAGGTTAAGGAACACATTGAGAAGCAAAACTCAAAGGTTGCTACAAGAATAAACAAAGGAAGAAGGGAACTTATTTTTGAACCGGGAGATTGGGTGTGGATACACTTTAGAAAGGAGAGATTTCCTTCTCAAAGGAAATCTAAACTTCATCCTAGGGGAGATGGCCCTTATCAAGTTCTTGAGAGGATCAACAACAATGCATACAAGATTGACCATCCAGGTGAGTATTCGGTTAGTTCTACCTTTAATGTTGTTGATTTGAGCCCTTTTGATGTAGGGGATGATGACCTTGATTCGAGGACGAATCTTTTTGAAGAGGGGGGAGATGATAAGGATCATGGAAGCATTTCTAGCCTAATTCATGTTCCAACCGGCCCAATCACAAGATCCAAAGCAAAGAAGCTACAGAATGGATCGGTTCTGCCCAAGCTATCTTTGAAGATGTAAAACCCAATTTGTATGAAGATTTGACATCAAAAGTTCATATTTGCAATATACAAGTGCACAAAGGAGTTTGCATTCAAGATCCATGAGTTCTCCATTATTTATGCTAGTTGCATTTAATGTTGCTCTTTTAGCATTAAATGCAAGTCAAAGGTTATTGAAGACATCTAAAGCTTTCTTTATCATCTTGAAGACAACACTTATGACAAGGAGAATAAGCTATTTCAGTTATAAGTCGTTTTAATAGTAATTTCAGTTTTGTTTTTGCTTAAACTCAATTTTCAGTTACTTTTTGAGTATTTAATGTTGTTAGCTGATTGTTTTCATGACAATTAAGTTTAATTTCGAATTTTCTTAGCTTTGTAAAGGCTTATAAAGCCATGATCAGATGGTAAACATTCAGATTATCATATTTTGAAAGAAAATACAAATTACTCTTTGAGAGTTTTCTTTGAAAACCTAGAGCAAGTTCTTAGAGTTTTCACTTTGCAATTCTTGTGTTTAGAATTGCTGCCGAGTCATTCAATTGGGAATTGATAATCCTGATTGTGGATTGATTCAATCTAGAACAAGAAAACCAATTTTTGTCTCTAGATCTTTGATCTTAGAGGTAATCCATTCTAGCCTAAATCTCTTGGTTGATAACATCTAGATCTAGGAGGGTTTGAATTCATGCTTCAAGGGTTCATGCTAATCACATAGCATAGGGTGTTTGAACTTGAAATTTAAGTTTGCCTTATCATTTGGTATCAGAGCATTGGTTACAATTTTGGGGCTGATCTCTAGAACAGGTTTTATCCAATCTATCCTTTTCTATTCTTATTATTTTCAATTCTGCCCAATCTTTTCGTTTTTGTCCAAGTATGAATTCTTCTTTATCCTTTTGTTCTGATCTCTATTTCATATTGAAGATCACTTTCTGATCTTGAAAGAAAAAAAAACTTTGCATTCAAGAGCACCGATTTGTTCATCTTACGTTCTTTTTGCAAATTCTTGAGGTTTTCTGAGTTTGATCCTTGAAATTCGTGTATATCTGATTGGAATGTGTTAGTATATCAATTATATGTCATAAACCATCAGTTACACATTCATTTGCACGAATTTAAAGTCCCAAAAATGGCTGAATTAAAAGTTTATCAAAACTGTCCACCTTTGTAACTACAGCATTTAATGCTATGTTTTGTGTCCAAACCCTTTCATAACCTCCGAATTTTTTTGTGTGTTCTGAAGAGAAAATCTTTATCTGCTTGTTATCTTTCCAAAGTCAGAAGGACTCATAGTGAAATTCGTAAAGAAAAGTATTCAAATAGTTAGATTCATTTATGTGTGCAGATTTCTCTTAAATTCCAGCACTTTGGATTTTGCTATTTGATATTTTCAATTCTGATCAAATTTTTGAAATTGGTCTTTTTAAAGCTCTTTATTACTGTTTTATTGACATATATATGAGCTGGTTCTTTAAAATTCTTAGCCAATCTTTAATAAATTTGATTACAAACATGAGTGAAACAATGAGAGTTTTTTTAAAAGTGAGGAACTGCTTGTAAGGTCCAATTTTTTTTTCTCTCTAACTTTCTTTTGCAGCAACACTTTTTGATTCGAGGACGAATCATTTTGAACAATGGGAGAATGATATGAATTTTGTAGCCTTGCATTTGAGGAATTCAAGCTTCAAGAATACTTGCATTAAATGCACTTCGATTCCATTAATGGCAACCCAATTCATTTATTACAAGTCAAGTTAAGATGCATTAACTACAACTCAAGATGCATTCATGATAACCCAAGTTTCATTCAAGCCAACTCAACCATCATTCAAGGGAACTTAAAGCTAAATCAAGACAAGCATTAATGAACATTTAAAAGCTTCATTTAGAGTTCAAAAATCAGTTTCATATGTTAGTTGCATTGTAGGTTACCAATTAAATAGTGGCTAAATGTAACTCATGTTTTAGCTTTAATTTTAGGGGTTAAAAACTAGAGACTTAATTGGGCTGTTATGGGAGAATTATGGACGAATTAATCATGTAATTTAAGCCTATAAATAGGCCTTGTATCATCCATTGTAAATAAGACTTGTAAGACTTGAGAGATTCAAAAGATTGAATGAAATGTAGCATTTTTATGCACATTGAGAGCCTTGAGCCTCACCCTTTGTAATCTTGCTTTAGATTATATGTTTAGAAACATTCAAGAGGGGAGTGATCAACCAACTTGTTGAATGTTTCGAGTCATGAGATGATGGAACGTAAAAGTTAGTCCGTTTCATGATTTTTAGTTCACATAGGGTAATCGACATTTTGGTCAAAAGAGAATTCCCAAAAAAAAGTTTCTTCCATTTGGAAATTTAGGATGGACCAAATCATTAGGACAAAACCATTAGGACAAGTATGAAAAGATTGGTTCCGATCCTTGTTTGACATTTTGGTCCAAAGAGGATTCCCAAAGAAGAGTTTCCTCCATTTGGATCTTTAGGATGGACCAAATCATTAGGACAAGTTTGAAAAGATTGGTTCCGATCCTCGTTTAACATTTTAGTCCAAAGAGGATTCGCATAGAAGAGTTTCCTCCATTTGGAACTTTAGGATGGACCAAATCATTATGACACGTTTGAAAAGATTGGTTCCGATCCTCATTTGACAATTTGATTCAAAGAGGATTCCCAAAGAAGTGTTCCTCCATTTGGAACTTTAGGATGGACCAAATCATGAGGACAACTTTGACAATATTGGTTTTGATCCTCGTTTGAATTTTTTATCCAAACAGGATTCCCTAAGAAGAGTTTCCTCCATTTGGAACTTTAGGATGGACCAAATCATTAGGACAAGTTTGAAAAGATCAGTTCCTATCGTCGTTTGACATTTTGGTCCAAAGAGGATTCCCAAAGAAGAGTTTCCTCCATTTGAAACTTTAGGATGGACCAAATTATGAGGACAACATTGACGTTCGACATTTTGGTCCAAAGATGATTCCCAAACAAGAGTTTCCTGCATTTGGATCTTTTTAATGAACCAAATAATGAGTACAACTTTGACATTCGTTATTTTGGTCCAAAGAGGATTCCCAAAGAAGAGTTTCCTCTATTTGGATCTTTAGGATGGACCAAATCATGAGGACACAATCATTAGGACAAGTTTGAATAGATTGGTTCCGATACTCGTTTGACATTTTGGTCCAAATAGGATTTCCAAAGAAGAGTTTTCTCCATTTGGAACTTTCGCATGGACCAAATCATTATGACAAGTTTAAAAAGATTGGTTCCGATCCTAGTTTGACATTTTGGTCCAAAGAAGAGTTTCCTCCATTTGGAACTTTAGGATGGACCAAATCATGACGACAACTTTGACAAGATTGGTTCCGATCCTCGTTTGACATTTTGCTCCAAAGAGGATTCCCAAAGAAGAATTTCCTCCATTTGGAACTTTAGGATGGACCAAATCATTAGGACAACTTTGACAAGATTGGTTCCGATCCTCGTTTGACATTGGAACTTTAGGATGGACCAAATCAAGAGGACAACTATGACAAAATTGGTTCCGATCCTTGTTTATCATTTTGTTCCAAAGAAGATTTCCAAAGAAGAGTTTCCACCCTTTGGAACTTTAGGATGGACCAAATCATGAGGACAACTTTGACAAGATTGGTTCCAATCCTCGTTTGATATCGTGGTCCATGAGGAATCCCAAAAAAGTGTTTACTCCATTTGGAACTTTAGGATGGACCAAATCATTAGGACAAGTTTGAAAAGATTGGTACCAATAGTCATTTGATATTTTGGTCCAAAGAGGAATCCCAAAGAAGAGATTCCTCCATTTGGAACTTTAGAATGGTCCAAATCATGAGGACAACTTTGACAAGGTTGGTTTCAATCCTTGTTTGAAGCAAAGAGGATTCCCAAAGAAAAGTTTCCTCCATTTGGATCTTTAGGATCGAACAAATGACAACTGAGTTTCCTTTTTTGGAACTTTAGGACAGACCAAATCATGAAGACAAGTTTGACTTGGTTCCGATCCTCGTTTGACATTTATGTCCTAAGAGGATTCCCATAGAAGAGTTTCCTTCATTTGGAACTTTAGGATGGACTAAATCATGAGGAAAACTTTGACAACTTCGCTTCTGATCCTCGTTTGACATTGGAACTTTAGGATAGACCAAATCAAGAGGAGAACTATGAAAAGATTGGTTCTGAACCTCGTTTGACATTTTGGTCCAAAGAGCATTTCCAAAGAAGAGTTTCCTCTAATTTAGGATGGACCAAATCATGAGGACAACTTTGACAAGATTGGCTCCGATCCTCGTTTGATATTTTGGTCCAAAGAGGATTCCAAAAGAAGAGTTTCCTCCATTTGGAACTTTAAGGTGGACCAAATCATTAGGACAAGTTTTAAAAGATTGGTTCCGATACTCGTTTAACATTTTGGTCCAAAGAGGATTCCCAAAGAAGAGTTTCCTCCATTTGGAACTTTAGGACGGACCAAATCATGAGGACAACTTTGACGTTCAATATTTTGGTCCATAGAGGATTCACGAAGAGGAGTTTCCTCCATTTGGATCTCTAGGATAGACGAAATCATGAGGACAACTTTAACAAGATTTGGTCCGATCCTCGTTTGAAATTTTGGTCCAAACATGATTCCCAAAGAAGAGTTTCCTCCATTTGGAACTTTAGGATGGACCAAATCATGGAAAAGTTTTAAAAGATTGGTTCCAATCCTTGTTTGACATTTTGATCCAAAAAGGATTCAGAAAGAGGAGTTTCCTCCATTTGGATCGTCAGGATGGACCAAATCATGACAACAAGTTTAACGTTCGACATTTTGGCACAAAGAGGATTCAAAAAGAAGAGTTTCCTACATTTAGAACTTTAGGATGGACCAAATCATTAGGACAACTTTGACGTTCGACATTTTTGTCCAAAGATGATTCGCAAAGAAGAGTTTCCTCCAGTTGGATATTTAGGATGGAGCAAATCATGAGTACAAGTTTGACAAGATTGGTTCAAATTCTCAATTGACATTTTGGTCCAAAGAAGTGTTTCCTCCATTTGGATCTTTAGAATCGACCAAATCATGAGGACAACTTTGACGTTCGATATTTTGGTCCAAAGAAGATTCCAAAGAAGAGTTTCCTCCATTTGGAACTTTAGGATGGACCAAATCATAAGGACAAGTTTGAAAATATTAGTTGCGATCCTCATTTAAGATTTTGGTCCAAAGAGGGTTCCCATAGAAGAGTTTACACCATTTGGATATTTAGGATGGACGAAATCATGAGGACAACTTTGACGTTCGAAATTTTGGTCCAAAGAGGATTTGCGAAGAAGAGTTTCCGCCATTTGGAACTTGAGGATGGACCAAATCATGAGGACAACTTTGACAAGATTTGTTCCGATCCTCGTTTGACATTTTTTTCCATAGAGGATTCCCAAAGATCATTTCCTTGATTTGGAACTTTTGGATGGACCAAATCATGAGGACAAGTTTGAAAAGATTGGTTCCGATCCTCGTTTGACATTTTGGTCCAAAAAGGATTCCCAAAGAAGAGTTTCCTCCATTTGAAACTTTAGGATGGACCAAATTATTAGAACAACTTTGTCGTTCGACATTTTGGTCCAAACAGGATTCGCAAAAAAGAGTTTCCTTCATTTGGAATTTTGGATGGACCAAATCATGAGGACAAGTTTGAAAAGATTGGTTTTTGAAACATGCTTTTTAATTACAAACAAGTTTTTGGAATGGTTCGATCCTTGTTCGAAATTTTGGTCCAAAGAGGATTCCCAAAGAAGATTTTCCTCCATTTGGATCTTAGAATGGAGCAAATCATGAAGACAACTTTGCCGTTCGACATATTTGTCCCAAGAGGATTCGTGAAGACGAGTTTCCTCCATTCGGTACTTTAAGATGGACCAAATCATGAGGACAACTTTGACAAGATTCGTTCCGATCCTCGTTTGATATTTTGGTCCAAAGTGGATTCCCAAAGAGTATTCCCAAAGAAGAGTTTCCTCCATTTGAAATTTTAGGATGGACCAAATGATTAGAACAATTTTGACGTTCGACATTTTGGTCCAAAGAGGATTCGCAAAGAAGCGTTTCCTTCATTTGGAATTTTGGATGGACCAAATCATGAGGACAAGTTTGAAAAGATTGGTTTTTGAAACATGCTTTTTAATTACAAACAAGTTTTTGGAATTGTTCGATCCTTGTTCGAAAATTTGGTCCAAAAAGGATTTCCAAAGAAGGGTTTCCTCAATTTGGATCTTAGGATGGACCGAAGCATGATGACAACTTTGCCGTTCGACATATTGGTCCAAAGAGGATTCGTGAAGACGAGTTTCCTCCATTTGGAACTTTAGGATGGACCAAATCATGAGGACAACTTTGACAAGATTTGTTCCGATCCTCGTTTGACATTTGATCCAAAGAGGATTCCTTAAGATCGTTTCCTCAATTTGGAACTTTAGGATGGGCCAAATCATGAGGACAAGTTTGAAAAGATTGGTTCCAATCCTCGTTTGACATTTTGGTCCAGAGAGGATTCCCAAATAAGAGTTTCCTCCATTTGAAACTTTAGGATGGACCAAATCATTAGAACAACTTTGACATTGGACATTTTGGTCCAAAGAGGATTCGCAAAGAAGAGTTTCCTCCATTTGGAATTTAGGATGGACCAAATAATAAGGACAACTTTGACGTTCGACATTTTGGTCCAAAGAGGATTTCCAAAGAAGAGATTCCTCAATTTGGAACTTTAGGATGGACCAAATCATTAGGACAAGTTTGAAATGTCTGGTTCAGATCCTCATTTGACATATTGGTCTAATGAGGATTTCCAAAGAAGAGTTTCTCCATTTGGAACTTTAGGATGGACCAAATCATGAAGACAAGTTGGACAAGATTGGTTTTGATCCCCTTTTGGCATTTTTGTCCAAAGAGGATTTGCAAGGAAGAGTTTCCTCCATTTGGAACTTTAGGATGGACCAAATCATTAGGATAAGTTTGAAAAGATCGGTTCCGATCCTCGTTTGACATTTTTGTCCAAAGAGGATTCCCAAAGATCGTTTCCTCCATTTGGAGCTTTAGGATGGACCAAATCATTAGAACAAATTTGAAAAGATTGGTTCCGATCCAAGTGTGACATATTGGTCCAAAGGGATTTCCGAAAGAAGAGTTTTCTCAATTTGAAACTTTAGGATGGACGAAATCATGAGGACAAGTTTTAAAAGATTGGTTTCGATCCTCGTTTGACATTTCGGTCCAAAGAGGATTCTTTGTGGCCAACTTTGACAAGATTGGTTCCTTTCCTCGTTTGACATTTTTGTCCAAAGAGGATTCCCAAAAAAGAGATTCCTCCATATAGAACTTTAGGATGGAACAAATCATTAGGACAACTTTGACGTTTAATAAGTTCCAAAGAGGATTCCCAAAGAAGAGTTTCCTCCATTTGGAACAAAATGTCAAACGAGGATGGGAACCAATCTTGAAAAAGTTGTCCTTCTTATTTGGTCCATCCTAAAGTTCCAAATGGAGAAAACTATTCTTTGAGAATCCTCTTTGGACCTAAATGTCAAACGAGGATCGGAACCAATCTTATCAAAGTTGTCCTCATGATTTGGTCCATCCTAAATTCCAAATGGAGGAAACTTTTCTTTGGGAAACCTCTTTGGACCAAAATGTCAAACGAGGATTGGAACCAATCTTATCAAAGTTGTCATCATGATTTGGTCCATCCTAAAGATCCATATGGAGGAAACTCTTCTTTGGGAATCCTCTTTGGACCAAAATGTCAAACGAGGATTGGAACCAATCTTATCAAAGTTGTCATCATGATTTGGTCCATCCTAAAGATCCATATGGAGGAAACTCTTCTTTGGGAATCCTCTTTCGACCAAAATGTAAAACGAGAATCGGAACCAATCTTGTCAAACTTGTCATAATGATTTTGTCCTATAGATTAGGTCCATCCTAAAGTTTCAAATGGAGAAAACTCTTCTTTGGGAATCGCCTTTGGACCAAAATATTGAACGTTAAAGTTGTCCTCATCATTTGGTCCATCCTAAATTTCCAAATGGATGAAACTCTTCTTTGGTATTCCTCTTTGGACCAAAATGTCAAACGAGGATTGAAACCAATCTTGTCAAACTTATCCTAATGATTTGGTCCATCCTAAAGTTCTAACTGGGGGAAATTCTTCTTTGGGAATCCTGTTTGGACCAAAATGTCAAACGAGGATCGGAACCAATCTTGTCAAAGTTGTCCTTTGGATTTGGTCCATGCTAAGACTCCAAATAGAGGAAATTCTTCTTTAGGAATCCTCTTTGGACCAAAATGTCAAACGAGGATCGGAACCAATCTTATCAAAGTTGTCATCATGATTTGGTCCATCCTAAAGATCCATTGGAGGAAACTCTTCTTTGGGAATCCTCTTTGGACCAAAATGTCAAACGAGAATCAGAACCAATCTTGTCAAACTTGTCATAATGATGTTGTCCTAATCATTAGGCCCATCTTAAAGTTCCAAATGGAGAAAACTATACTTTCGGACCAAAATGTTGAACGTTAAAATTATCCTAATGATTTGGTCCATCTTAAAGTTTCAAATGGAGGAAACTCTTCTTTGGTAATCCTCTTTGGACCAAAATGTCAAACGAGGATCGGAACCAATCTTTTAAAACTTGTCCGCATGATTTGGTCCATCCTAAAGTTCCAAATGGAGGAAACTCTTCTTCGGGAATCCTCTATGGATCAAAATGTCAAACGAGGATCGAAACCAATCTTTTCTAACTTGTCCTATTGATTTGGTCCATCCTAAAAATCCAAATTGGGGAAACTCTTCTTTGGGAATCCTCTTTGGAAAAAAATGTCAAACGAGGATCGTAACAAATCTATTAAACTTGTCCTCAAGATTTTGTCAATCACAAAGATCCAAATGGAGGAAACTCTTCTTCGCGAATCTTCTTTGGACCAAACTGTCAAACGAGGACCGGAACCAATCTTTTCAAACTTTTCCTAATGATTTGGTCCATTTAAAAGTTCCAAATGAAGGAAACACTTCTTTGCGAATCCTCTTTGGACAAAAATGTCAAACGTAAGTGTTGTCCTAATGATTTGGTCCATCCTAAAGTTCCTAATGGAGGAAACTCTTCTTTGGGAATCTTCTTTGGATCAAAATGTCAAATAAGGATCAAAACCAATTTTTTCTAACTTGTCCTATTTATTTGGTCCATTCTAAAGTTCCAAATGGAGGAAACTCTTCTTTGGGAATCCTCTTTGGATCAAAATATCAAACGAGGATTGGAACCAATCTTTTAAAACTTGTCCCCATGATTTGGTCCATCCTAAAGTCTCAAATGGAGGAAACTCTTCTTTGGGAATCCTTTTTGGATCAAAATGTCAAACGAGGATCGAAACCAATCTTTTCAATGTTGTCCTCATGATTTGGTCCATTCTAAAGATCCAAATGGAGGAAACTCTTCTTTGGGAATCCTCCTTTGACCAAAATGTCAAATGAGGATCAGAACCAATCTTTTCAAACTTGTCCTAATGATTTGGTCCATCCTAAAGTTCCAAATGGAGGAAACACTTCTTTGCGAATCCTCGTTGGTAAAAAATGTCAAACGAGGATCGAAACCGATCTTTTCAAACTTATCCTAATGATTTGGTCCATCCTAAAGTTCCAAATGGAGGAAACTCTTCCATCAAAATCCTCTTTGGACAAAAATGCCAAAAGGGGATCAAAACCAATCTTGTCCAACTTGTCCTCATGATTTGGTCCATCCTAAAGATCCAAATGCAGGAAACTCTTCTTTGGGAATCCTCTTTGGACCAAAATGTCAAACGAGGATGGGAACCAATCTTGTAAAAATTGTCCTTCTTATTTGGTCCATCCTAAAGTTCCAAATGGAAAAAACTCTTCTTTGGGAATCTTCTTTGGACCAAAATGTCAAACAAGGATCAGAACCAATCTTGTCAAAGTTGTCCTCATGATTTGGTCAATCATAAATTTCCGAACGGAGGAAACTCTCCTTTGGAAATCCTCTTTGGACCAAAATGTCGAACATCAAACTTGTCCTCATGATTTGGTAAATCCTAAAGATCCAAATGGAGGAAACTCTATTTTGGGAATTCTCTTTGGACCAAAATATCAAACGAGGATCGGAACCAATCTTTTCAAAGTTTTCCTAATGATTTTGTCCATCATAAAGTTCCAATTGGAGGAAACTTTTCTTTGTAAATCCTCTTTGGACAAAAATGTCAAACGAGGATTGAAACCAATCTTGTCATACTTGTCCTAATTATTTGGTCCATCCAAAAGTTCCAAATGGAGGAAACTCTTCTTTGAAAATCCTCTTTGGACCAAAATGTCAAACGAGGATCGGAACCTATCTTTTCAAACTTGTCCTAATGATTTGGCCCATCTTAAAGTTCCAAATGGAGGAAACTCTTCTTTGCGAATCATCTTTAAACTAAAATGCCAAAAAAGGATCGGAACCAATCTTGTCAAAGTTGTCCTCATGATTCGGTCTATCCTTAGTTCCAAGTGAAGGAAATATTTCATTGGGAATCCTCTTTGGACAAAAATATCAAACGTGGATCAGAACCAATCTTGTTAAAGTTGTCCCCATGATTTGGTCCATCATAAAGTTCCTAATGCAGAAAACTCTTCTTTGGGAATCCTCTTTGGACCAAAATGTTGAACGTCAAACTTGTCCTCATGATTTGGTCCATCCTAAAGATCCAAATGGAAGAAACTCTTCTTTGGGAATCCTCTTTGGACCAAAATGTCAAATGAGGATCGAAACCAATCTTTTCAAAGTCTTCCTAATGATTTTGTCCATCATAATGTTCCAAATGGAGGAAACTCTTCTTTGGGAATCCTTTTGGGACGAAAATGTCAAACGAGGATTAGAACCAATATTGTCAAAGTTTTCCTCATGATTTGGTCAAACCTACAGTTCCAAATTGGAGGAAACTCTTTTTAGGGAATCCTCTTTGGACCAAAATGTCAAACGAGGATCGGAACCAATCTTTTCAAACTTGTCCTAATGATTTGGTCCATCTGAAAGTTCCAAATGGAGGAAACTCTTCTTTGGGAATCCTCTTTGGACCAAAATGTAAAACGAGGATTGGAACCAATCTTGTCAAAGTTGTCCTTATGATTTGGTCCATCCTAAAGATCCAAATGGAGGAAACTCTTCTTGGGGAATCCTCTTTAGTAAAAAATGTCAAACTAGGATTGGAACCAGTCTTGTCAAACTTGTCCTAATGATTTTGCCCTAATGTTTTTGTCCATCCTAAAGTTCATAATGGAGGAAACTCTTATTTGGGGATCCTCTTTAGATCAAAATGTCGAACGTCAAAGTTGTCTTCATGATTTGATCGATCCTAAAGATCCAAATGGAGAAAACTCTTCTTTGGGAATCGTCTTTGGACAAAAATTTCAAACAAGGATTGTAACCAATCTTGTCAAACTTGTCTGAATGATTTGGTCCATCCTAAAGTTCCAAATGGAGGAAACTCTTCTTTGGGAATCCTCTTTGGACAAAAATGTCAAACGAGGATTGTAACCAATCTTTTCAAAGTTGTCCTAATGATTTGGTCAATCCTAAAGTTCCAAATGGGGGAAACTCTTCTTTACGAATCCTCTTTGTAACAAAATGCCAAACAAGGATCGGAACAAATGTTGTCAAAGTTTTCCTTCATATTTGGTCCATCTAAAAGTTCCAAGTGTAGAAAACTCTTATTTGGGAATCCTCTTTGGACTAAAATGTGAAATGAAGATCGGAACCAATCTTATCAAAGTTATCCTCATGATAAAGATTCATATGGAGGAAAATCTTCTTTGGGAATCCTCTCTGAAAAAAAAAGTCAAACAAGGATCGGAACCAATCTTGTCAAAGTTGTCCTCATGATTTGGTCCATCCTAAACTTCCAAATGAAGGAAACTCTTCTTTGGGAATCCTCTTTGGACTAAAATATATCACGCTGATCAGAACCAATCTTGTCAAAGTTGTCCTCATGATTTGGTCAATCCTAAAGTTCCGAATGGAGGAAACTCTTCTTTGGGAATCCTCTTTGGACCAAAATGTCGAATGTCAAACTTGTCCTCATGATTTGATCCATCCTAAAAATCCTAATGGAGGAAACTTCTATTTTGGGAATCTTCTCTGGACAAAAATATCATCGAGGATCGGAACCAATCTTTTCAAAGTTTTCCTAATGATTTGGTCCATACTAAAGTTCCAAATGGAGAAAACTTTTCTTTGTGAATCCTCTTTTGACCAAAATGTAAAACGATAATTGAAATAAATCTTGTCAAACTTGTCCTAATGATTTGGTCCATCCAAAAATTCCAAATGGAGAAAACTCTTCTCTATGAATCCTCTTTGGATTAAAATGTCAAACGATGATTAGAACCAATCTTTTCAAACTTGTCCTAATGATTAGGTCCACCCTAAAGTTCCGAATGGAGGAAACTCTTCTTTTGGAATCCTCTTTGGACCAAAATGTCGAACGTCAAAGTTGTCCTCATTATTTAGTCCATCCTAAAGATCCTAATGGAGGAAACTCTTCTTTGGGAATCCTCTTTGGACCAAAATGTTAAACGAGGATCAGAACCAATCTTGTCAAACTTGTTCTAATGATTTGGTCCATCCTAAAGTTCCAAATGGAGAAAACTCTTCTTTGGGAATCCTTTTGGGACCAAAATGTCAAACGAGGATCGGAACTAATCTTGTCAAAGTTTTCCTCATGATTTGGTCCATCCTACAGTTCCAAATATACTAATTTCTTCTTTGAGAATCCTCTTTGGACCAAAATATCAAACGGGGATCGAAACAATTCTTTTCAAACTTGTCCTAATGATTTGGTCCATCCTAAAGTTCCTGATATGAAACCCTAGAAAATTGAAATAGAAACCCTTTGAAAGCACAAAGAACCCCTAGATGCAAATCCTAAAACCCCGATGAACAATAAGGTAAAACCCTTGGAAAGCAAGAAGAAGAAGATTATTCCAATGATCTAATATCTTGAAATAAGAGAACTTGTTCTTATTTCAAGATCGAAACAATTCACAAACATACTAGATCAAATTATGCTTGAATGTTTCTAAAACATGCAACCTAGAACAAGGCTACAAAACTAAGCAATTTCGGCTAAGCAAAAAGCTTTATTATTATCATATGAATTCTTGGTATTTAGGGTTACAAATGAGGCCTTTAAATAGGCAAAGAAACCCTAAAAATAAGCTATGAAATTCGGATTACAAGGAGCACAAAATCTGCCCAAAACTTGCCTTATGTGAAATTGGCAGATTTTGTGGAAAATCTTTTCTAGAGAATAATATCTTTACTAATCCTTTCCAAACATATAAAATGAATATAAAAGACCTAAAACATGTCTAAATACATCATAAATTCGTTGGAACCATTTTGGGAACAAATATGGAAACTTTGGGAACAAATATGGAAAGTGGTCCAAATAAGGAAAGTTTGCAAAAGTGATGCAACTTTCCTAATTAGCTCTTCTCTTCAATTCCGATTGAACAATTCTTCAATACTCTTCCTCCAAATGTATTTATCATAGATTGAAGTTCATCACGTCCTCTTCCATAGCCTCCATGATCGGATCTTCGAAGCTTGTCTTGACTTTGCTAATGTAGGCCTGTAAATGGATGTCAATGCTTCTCTTGAACTTTAATGTTGTGATTTGTCCTTTGGCTTTTTGTGACGTTCCATGATTCATATCATCCCCTCCCTCTTGAAAAGGATTCGTCCTCGAATCTATAACATTACCTACATCACAATAAATTAAGTTAATAACATAAATAAAAGCACATAAAGCACACTTACCTCGTGTATTGTGAATTGGCACCAAAGAGAGCAACAATGGTACCCTTCTTTCTCCTTTCAAGTTAACACCTCCCGGGTCAAATATTGTTGGTTTTCTTCCCTTTAAATCAGCAAAACAACCTAGCTTATCAAAGACCACAACACTAACAATATAGTTGGTGGATAATGGTAACACATCTAATAGAATATATGGACCATAGTCAATCTCGTAAATTTTCTCATACTCAACACTACTCACAAGATGATCACATGGTGAATGTAACACATTAATCAAAGCATATGAACCATAAACAAACTCAAATAGGTCTAATGTGTTGGGGTAAATTAGAAAATATGAAGACTCCATGCTCTCCCTAAATGCATCATATGTCTTATCAAAGATAATTCGTGTAGCACAAAACATATGTTTATCATTAGAATGAAATTGAAGTGGTAAAATATCAGAGTTGAGATCAAATTTAGCAAACAAACAAGAACTATGCACATCATCACAACTAAATGGATAGGCTAGCTTAACATGTTTTGCAAGTGATAAGCTGTCAAACAAGTAAAGATCATCCAAAAGAATTTTGCTAGAAAAGAATGCATGTTTATCATAAAAATATAATTGGTTTGGATGATTTCTAGTCTTAAAATCAGAATTGGAAAACAAGAAATAATCATTTAAACAAACCGATGCAATAGGATTAAAAGTAAGAAACTTCCTTTTCTGGCCTTGGATCCCGTTGGCAACATCTTTTTCCATGAAGTATGGTGGTGCCTTAAGTATTTCAGCCCCTTGAAATGCATCTACTTTGTGCTCCATTCCAATTGAAAATTGATCAATGTAATTCTGCAAAACATTAGCTAAAACACTAGAAAAGCAAAGGTTAAGTTCATAAGTTAGAAAGAAAGAATCTTTGCACACAAGTACAAAGTGGGTTTTATTTGAAAACATTATTTTCCTAGCCTCACTTTCTACAAAACTCACAATGTTCTCACCATTCCTCTCATTCATTTTTGACTCACAACTCTCTTTCTTTTCAATTTCTCTTTCATTCTTTTCAAACACTCTTTCTTTTGAACTCAAATCTCTTTCTTTTGGCTCACTCATGTCACTCATTTCTTTTTGAGCACTCATCTCTCTTTCTTTTGGCTCACTTATTTCAATAATTTCTTTTTCACACTTTTCTTTTTGAAAACTCATCTCTCTTTCTTTTGGCTCACTCTCTTTTTGACAATTCTCATTCTTTTCAAACATAGAACTCTTTTGTAGCTCACAAGTTTCCTCCACAAAAACATTAGCACGAATATCCTCTTTTATCTCCTCCATGCTAGCATTGAAAACATCCTTCGATTTTAAAAGTTCTCTTTCAATCATATTGACCTTCTCTAAAATCAAATTTGCATTTTCCTCTACTAAGCCATAGGCAGCCCCATTCTTATCCATTAATGTACCATTTTCACCCATTTGATAAGAAGAAGTAGTATTGGAAATAGGTTTAGAAGCATACCGTGTATCTCTTCTTCTTTTGAGCCTCTTTTCTATCTTGATGGCATAGTGAACCATTTCATCTAACTCCACATATGTATACCCATTAACTTGGCCAGCAATCTCATAGTTTAATCCATCTAAGAACCATGCCATAGTCATCTCTTCATCTTCCTCAATATTAGCTCTAGTCATGAGATATTTAAACTCATTGTCGTACTCACAAACACTCATGTTTCCTTGTGTAAGATCTTCGAACTTTTGCACAAGGTCTCTTTGAAATCGGTCTGGTACAAATCATTTCCTCATTATGTATTTGAGTTCACACCAAGTTTCAATTGGATCCTCCAAAGTTCTTCTTTGTCTATCATTCATCAATTGTTTCCACCATGTTAGTGCATAATCACAAAATTGAGTGGTTATAAGTTGTACCTTCTTTGAATCACTACATGGATGTTCTTCGAAACAAAGCTCCACATCTCTTTCCCATGTCAAGTAAACCTCTGGATTTGATCTTCCTTGAAAAGTAGGTACCTTGAGCTTATCGCCTCCTAAGCTTCTATGCTCTATCCCTCCATGATAAACCTCTCTATTTTGGCTTCGGGTATGTTCTACCTCTCGACATCTATTACTCCTCATTTGATCAAACCTTTCATGATACATTGCTGCAAGTAAACAAGTTAGTAATAAAAATAGGACCTCTCAATAACTCCCTAAGTGTTTACACTCGATGATGTCAATTCACTCGTGTTTGCACTCAAAACATATTTTAGGGCCTAAATATAACCTTGAACTATTAGCACACTTTAGCAACTATCAAACAACTAAGATACTAATGATATTTGTAAAAAGTATCAATAAAGAAATAAGAAACAATCAGCTTGGGTGGCTAGAGAAATAAAAGGACAGATTTTTCAAATGGTGTATTTTTGTAACAAGGAAAGAATAAGAAAGAAAACAAGCAAGAATAAACTTTCCTAAAAGAGAAAAATTCGAAATTAGACTTCCCTAAAGCAATTTGGATCAGAAAATAATACTTTCCTAAAGCAAAAGATGCATATATTCAAATATGGGCAGATTTGAAACTTTCCAAAAACAGTTTTGGCTATTTATGGTAAGTTCTAACTTTTTAGGAAACAAACAAATTTTGGCTCATTCAACTTGATAATTTCGGATTCAAGATGCATAAATGATGAGTTTAAGATGAACTCTTCAAGAACAATAAGAACACTAAACACTTTTTTTTCAGAAACTTCAACAAATCAAGCAAGAACACTCTTTTTTTTTAATTTTCTGGACAATCCGACAGTCTGCGAAGATCTAATATTTTCTCAATCTTCTACTTTTTGTTTGACAAACTTTTCTGAATAACAAATAATCATGACTCAAAGATAAAGACTTTTTTAGTTGACGACTTTTTTAGAATCAGAGAGTAACTATACGAAAAAGAACAAAAACAGTAGGCTAAATAAGGAAATTCTGGAACTATGATTTTTTTTTGTTTTTCTGGAATTTTTCAATAAACAAAGAACAATAAGTAAGAAAAATTGAAATAACAAGAAAGCAAGTAAGATAGAAATCTTCCCTTGAGCCTAAGCTGTGATACCAAATGATATGAAACCCTAGAAAATTGAAATAGAAACCCTTTGAAAGCACAAAGAACCCCTAGATGCAAATCCTAAAACCCCGATGAACAATAAGGTAAAACCCTTGGAAAGCAAGAAGAAGAAGATTATTCCAATGATCTAATATCTTGAAATAAGAGAACTTGTTCTTATTTCAAGATCGAAAAAATTCACAAACATACTAGATCAAATTATGCTTGAATGTTTCTAAAACATGCAACCTAGAACAAGGCTACAAAACTAAGCAATTTCGGCTAAGCAAAAAGCTTTATTATTATCATATGAATTCTTGGTATTTAGGGTTACAAATGAGGCCTTTAAATAGGCAAAGAAACCCTAAAAATAAGCTATGAAATTCGGATTACAAGGAGCACAAAATCTGCCCAAAACTTGCCTTATGTGAAATTGGCAGATTTTGTGGAAAATCTTTTCTAGAGAATAATATCTTTCCTAATCCTTTCCAAACATATAAAATGAATATAAAAGACCTAAAACATGTCTAAATACATCATAAATTCGTTGGAACCATTTTGGGAACAAATATGGAAACTTTGGGAACAAATATGGAAAGTGGTCCAAATAAGGAAAGTTTGCAAAAGTGATGCAACTTTCCTAATTAGCTCTTCTCTTCAATTCCGATTGAACAATTCTTCAATACTCTTCCTCCAAATGTATTTATCATAGATTGAAGTTCATCACGTCCTCTTCCATAGCCTCCATGATCGGATCTTCGAAGCTTGTCTTGACTTTGCTAATGTAGGCCTGTAAATGGATGTCAATGCTTCTCTTGAACTTTAATGTTGTGATTTGTCCTTTGGCTTTTTGTGACGTTCCATGATTCATATCAGTTCCAAATGGAGGAAAATGTAAATCGAGGATCGGAACATATCTTGTCAAAGTTGTTCTCATGATTTGGTCCATCCTAGAGATCCAAATGGAGGAAACTCTTCTTGGGGAATCCTCTTTGGTCAAAAATGTCAAACCAGGATCGGAACCAATCTTGTCAAACTTATCCTAATGATTTTGCCCTAATGATTTGGTCCATCCTAAAGTTCCAAATGGAGGAAACAAATATTTGGGAATCCTCTTTAGACCAAAATGTCGAACGTCAATGTTTTCTTCATGATTTTGTCCATTCTAAAGATCCAAATGGACCAAAATTTTAAACGAGGATCAGAACAAATCTTGTCAAACTTGTGCGAATGATTTGGTCCATCCTAAAGTTCAAAATGGAGGAAACTCATCTTTGGAAATCCTCTTTGGACAAAAATGTCAAACGAGGATTGGAACCAATGTTTTCAAAGTTGTCCTAATGATTTGGTCAATCCTAAAGTTCCAAATGGAGGAAACTCTTCTTTCGGAATCCTCTTTGTACCAAAATGCCAAACAAGGATCGGAACAAATGTTGTCAAAGTTTTCCTTCTGATTTGGTCCATCGTAAAGTTCCAAATGAAGGAAACTCTTCTTTGGTAATACTCTTTGGACCAAAATGTGAAACAAAGATCGGAACCAATCTTATCAAAGTTGTCCTCATGATTTGGTCGATCCTAAATATCCATCTCGAGGAAACTCTTCTTTGGGAATCCTCTTTGGACTAAAATGTTAAACGAATATCAGAATCAATCTTGTCAAACTTATCCTAATGATTAGGTCCATCCTAAAGTTCCAAATGGAGGAAACGTTTCTTTGGGAATCCTCTTTGGACCAAAATTTCGAACGTCAAAGTTCTCCTAATGATTTACTCCATCCTAAAGATCCAAATGGAGAAAACTCTTCTTTGGGAATCCTCTTTGGACCAAAATTTCGAACGAGGATCGGAACCAATCTTGTCAAACTTATCTGAATGATTTGGTCCATCCTAAAAATCCAAATGGAGGAAACTCTTTTTTGGGAATCCTCTTTGGACAAAAATGTCAAACGAGGATTGGAACCAATCTTTTCAAAGTTCTCCTAATGATTTGGTCAATCCTAAAGTTCCAAATGGTGGAAACTCTTCTTTAGGAATCCTCTTTGTACCAAAAAGCCAAACAAGGATCGGAACAAATGTTGTCAAAGTTTTCCTTCTGATTTGGTCCATCCTTAAGTTCCAAATGGAGGAAACTCTTCTTTGGGATCCTCTTTGGACAAAAATGTGAAACGAAGATCGGAACAAATCTTATCGAAGTTGTCCTCATGATTTGGTCCATCCAAAAGATCCATATGGAGGAAACTCTTCTTTGGGAATCCTCTTTGGACCAAAATGTCAAACGAATATCGGAACCAATCTTGTCAAACTTATCCTAATGATTTGGTCCATACTAAAGTGCCAGATGGAGGAAACTCTTCTTTGGAAATCCTCTTTAGACCAAAATATCAAACGAGGATCAGAATCAATCTTGTCATATTTGTCCTCATTATTTGGTCCATCCTAAAAATCCAAATGAAGGAAACTCTTCTTTGGGAATCCTCTTTGGACAAAAATTTCAAACGTGGATCTGAACCAATCTTGTTAAAGTTGTCCTCATGATTTTGTGTATCCTAAAGTTCCGAATGGAGGAAACTCTTCTTTGGGAATCCTCTTTAGACCAGAATGTCGAACGTCAAAGTTGTCCTCATGATTTGGTCCATCTTGAAGATCCAAATGGAGGAAACTCTTCTTTGGGAATCCTCTTTGGAAAAAAAATATCAAACGAGGATCGAAACCAATCTTGTCAAAGTTGGCCTCAAGGAAACGTCTTTGGACCAAAATGTCAAACGAGGATCATAACCAATCTTGTTAATGTTTTCCTCATGATTTGGTCCATCCTAAAGTTCCAAATGGAGGAAACTCTTCTTTGAGAATCTTCTTTGGACCAAAGTGTCAAACGAGAATCGGAACCAATCTTGTCAAACTTTTCCTCTTGATTTTGTCCATCCTAAAGATCCAAATGGAGGAAACTCTTCTTTGGGAATCCTCGTTGATATGAATGCCTTGCATTTGAGGAATTCAAGCTTCAAGAATACTTGCATTAAATGCACTTCAATTCCATTAATGGCAACTCAAGTTCATTTATTAATAGTCAAATTAAGATGCATTAACTACAACTCAAGATCCATTGATGATAACCCAAGCTTTATTCAAGACAACTCAACCATCATTCATTGGAAATCAAAGCAACATCAAGACAAGCTTTTATGAACATTTAAAGGCTTCATTAAGAGTTCAAAAATCAGTTTTATATGTTTTAGTTGCATTGTAGGTTACAAATTAATTGGTGGCTAAATGTAACTTATGATTTTTCTTTAATTAAGGGGGTTACCAGCTAGGGACTACATGGGATTGTTATGGGATGATTATGAACGAATTTCCCTTGTTTTCTAAGCCTGTAAATAGGAAACTTATTAACCATTGTATGGAAGACTTGTAAGACTTGAGAGATTCAAAAGATTGAATGAAATGTAGCATTTTTATGCACATTGAGAGCCTTGAGCCTCCCCTTTGTAATCTTGCTTTAGATTACATGTTTAGAAACATTCAAGAAGGGAGTGATCAACCAACTTGTGGAGTGTTTCGAGTCATGAGATGATGGAACGTAAAAGTTTGTCCGTTTCATGATTTTTAGATCACATAGGGCAATCTGTTTCTAGCCTTTTCTTATGGTTGAAACCGATTAGTTAGAGAGGGTTTGAATTCATGCTTCAAGGGTTCATTCTAAATATAATAGCATCGGGTGTATGAACTTGACATTTGAGTTTGCCTTATCACTCTTCTTTGGGAATCCTATTCGGACCAAAATGTCGAATGTCAAACTTTTTCTCATGATTTGGTCCATCCTAAAGATCCAATTGGAGGAAACTCTTCTTTGGGAATCCTATTTGGACCAAAATGTCGAACAAGGATCGGAACCAATCTTTTAAAAGGTGTCATAATGATTTAATCCATCCTTAAGTTCCGAATAGAGGAAACTCTTCTATGGGAATCTTCTTTGGACCAAAATGTCGAACGTCAAAGTTATCCACACGATTTGGTCCATCCTAGAGATCCAAATGGAGGAAACTCTTCTTTTAGAATCCTCTTTGGACCAAAATGTCAAACGAGGATCGAAACAAATCTTGTCAAACTTGTCCTCATGATTTGGCCCATACAAAAGTTCTGAATGGAGGAAACTCTTCTTTGGGAATCCTGTTTGGACCAAAATGTCAAACGAGGATCGGAAACAATCTTTTAAAACTTGTGCTCGTGATTTGGTCCATCCTAAAGTTCTAAACGAAGGAAACGAACTTTGAGAATTCTCTTTATACCAAAATGTAAAACGAGGATCGGAACCAATCTTTTCAAACTTGTCCTAATGATTTGGTCCATCCTAAAGATCCAAATGGAGGAAACTCTTCTTTGGGAATCCTATTTGGACCATAATTTTGAACGTCAAAGTTTTCCTCATGATTTCGTCCATCCTAAAGATTCAAATTGAGGAAACTCTTCTTTGGGAATCCTCTTTGGACCAAAATGTCAAACAAAGATGGAACCAATCCAAAAACTTGTTTGTAATTGAAGTGCATGTTTCAAAAACCAATCTTTTCGAAGTTGTCCTCATGTATTGGTCCATCCTAAAGTTCTGAATGGAGGAAATTCTTCTTTGGGAATCGTCTTTGGACCAAAATCTAAAACGAGGAACAGAAATAATCTTGTCAAACTTGTCTTCACGATTTGGTTCATCTAAATGTTCCAAATGGAGGAAACTCTTCTTTGGGACTCCTCTTTGGACCAAAATTTTGAACGTCAAAGTTTTTCGAATGATTTGGTCCATCAAAAGATCCAAATGGAGGAAGCTCTTCTTTGGGAATCCTCTTTGGACCAAAATGTCAAACGAGGATCGAAACCAATCTTGTCAAACTTGTCATAATGATTTGGTCCATCCAAATGTTCCAAATGGAGGAAACTCTTCTCTGCGAATCCTCTTTGGACCAAAATGTCAAACGAGGATCAGAACCAATCATTTCAAACTTGTCCTCATGATTTGGTCCATCCAAAAGTTCCAAACGGAGGAAACGACCTTTGGGAATTCTCTTTAGACCAAAATGTAAAATGAGGATCGGAACCAATCTTTTCAAACTTGTCCTAATGACTTGGTCAATCCTAAAGATCCAAATGGAGGAAACTCTTCCTTGGGAATCTTATTTGGACCAAAATGTCGAACGTCAAAGTTTTCCTCATTATTTGGTCCATCCTAAAGATTCAAATTGAGGAAACTCTTCTTTGGGAATCCTCTTTGGACCAAAATTTTAAACAAAGATCGAACCAATCCAAAAACTTGTTTTTAATTGAAGAGCATGTTTCAAAAACCAATCTTTTCAAAGCTATCCTAAGTATTTGCTCCATCCTAAGGTTCTGAATGGAGGAAACTCTTCTTTGGGAATCCTCTTTGGACCAAAATCTCAAACGAGGATCGGAACCAATGTTGTCAAACTTGTCTTCATGATTTGGTCCATCCAAATGTTCCAAATGGAGGAAACACTTCTTTGAGAATCCGCTTTAGACCAAAATGTCAAATGAGGATTAGAACCAATCTTTTCAAACTTGTCCTAATGATTTGGTCTATCCTAAAGATCCAAATGGAGGAAACTCTTCTTTGGGAATCCTGTTTGGACCAAAATGTCGAACGTCAAAGTTTTCCTCATGATTTGGTCCATCCTAAAGATCCAAATGGAGGAAACTCTTCATCCTAAAGTTCCAAATTGAGGAAACTCTTCTTTGCAAATTGATAAGGATCATGGAAGCAGTCAAAGTTCAATACATGTACCAACTGGTCCAATTACAAGATCCAAGGCAAAGAAGATCCAACAAGCTTTTATTACACATTTGCAAGGATGGCTAGGCTCGGCTCAACTTGATGAATCTTTCGTTTAAGATCAATGTATGCAACTTGCAAATCCATAAGGGGGTTGTCTACAAAAATGGCCATGTACAAGGATCATTAAATGTGCCAACTATCCATTAAGTGGATGATTGCAACATGTCCAAGACAACTAAGCAAATCAGATTCTCTTATGTTTGAATTTAGAACATGTTCCCTTATTTGTAGTTGTGTGCAATTAAAACACTACTTTCCTTTTATGTTTTGCTAATTTGTAGCCATGTGCCTTTAAGGCTTTTTTTCCTTTTATGTTTTGTTTTCCTTTTGTTATTTGAAGGCTATAAAAGCCATGGAACTGAATGTAACAAATCAGATTATTGTTGAATGAAAATTAAGTTACTCTTTGACAGTTTCTTTGGAAAACCAAATAGAGTTTTCATTTCCTTATAATTTTTATGTTTAGGGTGTCTACCGAGTCATTCAATTAGGGATTGATCAATCTAGCTGTGGAGTGATTCAATCTAGAACAAAAAATCTCATTCTTGTCTCTAGATCATTGATCTAAGAGGTAACCTCATATAGCCTTAATCTCTTGGTTGAAACCGCTTAGTTAGGGAGGGTTTGAGTTCTTGCTTCAAAGGTTCATGCTAAGCATAATAGCATAGGGTCTTTGGACTTGCAATTTGGGTTTGCCTTATCATGAATCCTCTTTGGACCAAAATGTCAAACGAGGATCGGAACCCATCTTCCAAACTTGTCCTGATGATTTGGTCCATTCTTAAGTTTTAAATGGAGGAAACTCTTCTTCGGGAATCCTCTTTGTACCAAAATGTCAAACGAGGATACCAATCTTGTTAAAGTTGTCCTCATGATTTAGTCCATCCTAAATATCCAAATGGAGAAAACTTTTCTTTGGGAATCCTCTTTGTACCAAAATGTCGAACGTCAAAGTTGTCCTCATGATTTGGTCCATTCTAAAGTTCCAAATGGAGGAAACTCTTCTTTGGAAATCCTCTTTGTCCAAAATGTCAAACGAGTATCGGAACCAACTTGTCAAAGTTGTCCTCAAGATTTTTGGTCCATCATAAAGTTCCAAATGGAGGATACTCTTCTTTGGGAATCCTCTTTGGAACAAAATATCAAACGAGGATGGAAACAAATCTTGTAAAAAATTTCCTCATGATTTTGGTCCATCCTAAAGTTCAAAATGGAGGAAACTCTTCTTTGGGAATGCTCTTTAGACCAAAATGTCAAACAACGATCGGAACCAATGTTGTCATTGTTGTCCTCATGATTTGGTCCATTTTAAAGTTCAAAATGAAGGAAACTCTTCTTTGGGAATCCTCTTTGGTCCAAAATTTCAAATGAATCCCAATCTTGTTTAAGTTGTCCTCATGATTTGGTCAATCCTAAAGATCCAAATGGAGTTCTTCTTTAGGAATCCTCTTTGGACAAAAATAGCGAACGTCAAACTTGTCCTAATGATTTGGTCCATCGTAAAGTTCCAAATGGAGGAAACTCTTCTTTGGGAATCAACTTTAGACTAAAATCTCAAACGAGGATCGGAACCAATTTTTTCAAAGTTGTCCTCATGATTTGGTCCATCCTAAAATTCCAAATAGAGTAAACTCTCTTTTTTGGGAATCCTCTTTGGACAAAAATGTAAAACGTCAAAGTTGTACTCATAATTTGGTCCATTCTAAAGATCCAAATGGAGGAAACTCTTCTTTGGGAATCCTTTTTGGATCAAAATGTCAAACGAGAATCTTAACCAATCTTGTCAAACTTGTCCTCATGATTTGGTCCATCCTAAAGATCCAAATGTAGGACACGATATTTGGGAATCCTCTTTGGACCAAAATGTTAAACGAGGATCGGAACCAATCTTTTCTAACTTGTCCTCATAATTTGGTCCATCCAAATGTTCCAAATGGAGGAACTTCTTCTTTGGGACTTCTCTTTGGACCAAAATGTCAAACAATGATCGAAACCAATCTTGTCAAAATTGTCCTAATGATTTGGTCCATCCAAAAGTTCCAAATGGAGGAAACTCTTTTTTGCGAATCGTGTTTGGACTAAAATGTCAAACGAGGACCGGAATGAATCTTTTAAAACTTGTCCTCATAATTTGGTCCATCCTAAAGTTCCAAATGGAGGAAACGATCTTTGGGAATCCTCTTTGGACCAAAATGTTAAGCGAGGATCGGAACAAATCATGTCAAAGTTGTCCTCATGATTTGGTCCATCCTAAAGATCCAAAATGAGGAAACAATTCTTTGGGAATCCTCTTTGAACCAAAATGTAGAATAAGGATCGATCCAATCCAAAAACTTGTTTGTAATTGAAAACCATGTTTCAAAAACCAATCTTTTCAAAGTTGTCCACATGAATTCGTCCATTCTAAAGTTCCAAATGGAGGAAACTCTTCTTTGAGAGTCCTATTTTAACCAAAATGTCAAAAGAGGATCCGAACCAATCTTTTCAAAGTTGTCCTCATGATTTGGTCCATCCTAAAGTTCCAAATGGAGGATACTCTTCTTTGGGAATCCTCTTTGGACCGAAATTTCGAACAAGGGTCGGAACCAATCTTTTAAAAGGTGTCATCATGATTTAATCCATCCTTAAGTTCCGAATGGAGGAAACTCTTCTATAGGAATCTTCTTTGGACCAAAATGTTGAACGTCAAAGTTGTCCTCACGATTTGGTCCATCCTAGAGATCCAAATGGAAGAAACTCTTCTTTTAGAATCCTCTTTGGACCAAAATGTCTAACGAGGATCGAAACCAATCTTGTCAAACTTGTCCTCATGATTTGGTCCATCCAAAAGTTCCAAATGGAGGAAACTCTTCTTTGCAAATCCTCTTTGGACCAAAATGTCAAACGAGGATCGGAACCAATCTTTTGAAACTTGTCCTCATGATTTGGTCCATTTGGTCCATCCAAAACTTCCAAACGGAGGACACGGACTTTGGGAATTCTCTTTAGACCAAAATGTAAAACGAGGATCGGAACCAATCTTTTCAAACTTGTCCTAATGATTTGGTCCATCCTAAAGATCCAAATAGAGGAAACTCTTCTTTGAGAATCCTATTTGGACCAAAATGTCGAACGTCAAAGTTTTTTTTATGATTTGGTCGATCCTAAAGATTCAAATTTAGGAAACTCTTCTTTGGGAATCCTCTTTGGACCAAAATGTCGAACAAAGATCAAACCAATCCAAAAACTTGTTTGTAATTGAAGAGTATGTTTCAAAAACCAATCTTTTCAAAGTTGTCCTCATGGTTTGGTCCATCCTAAAGTTCCGAATGGAGGAAAATCTTCTTTGGGAATCCTCTTTGGTCCAAAATCTCAAACGAGGATCAGAACCAATCTTGTCAAAGTTGTCCTAATGATTTGGTCCATCCTAAAGTTTCAAATAGAGAAAACTCTTCTTTGGGAATCCTCTTTGGACCAAAATCTCAAACGACGATCGGAACCAATCTTGTCAAACTTGTCTTCATGATTTGGTCCATCCAAATGTTCCAAATGGAGAGAACTCTTCTTTGGGACTCCTCTTTGGACCAAAATTTCGAACGTCAAAGTTGTCCTAATCATTTGGTCCATCCTAAAGATCCAAATAGAGGAAACTCTTCTTTGGGAATCCTTTTTGGACCAAAATGTCAAACGAGGATCGAAACCAATCTTGTCAAACTTGTCCTAATAATTTGGTCCATCCAAAAGTTCCAAATGGAGGAAACTCTTCTTTGCAAATCCTCTTTTAACCAAAATATTAAAGGAGGATCAGAACCAATCTTTTCTAACTTATCCTAATGATTTGGATCATCCTAAAGTTTCGAATGGAGTGAACTCTTCTTTGGGAATCCCCTTTGCACCAAATGTCAAAAGAGGATTGGAACCAATCTTTTCAAACTTGTCCTATTGATTTGGTCCATCCTAAATATCAAACGAGAGGAAACTCTTTTTTGGGAATCCTATTTGGACAAAAATGTCAAACGAGGATCAGAACCAATCTTTTCAAATGGAGTCCTAATTATTTGGTCCATCCAAAGGTACCATTTGGAGGAAACTCTTCTTTTGGAATCCTCTTTAAACAAAAATGTTAGACGAATATCGGAACCAATCTTTTCAAAGTTTTCCTAATGATTTCGTCCATACTAAATTTCCAAATGGAGGATACTCTTTTTTGGAAATCCTCTTTAAACCAAAATCTCAAATGAGGATCGGAACCAATCTTGTCAAAGTTGTCCTTATGATTTGGTCCATCCTATAGTTCCCAAAGTAGGAAACTCTTCTTTGGGAATCCTGTTTGAACCAAAATGCTAAACGAGGATCGGAACCAATCTTTTCAAATTTTTCCTATTGATTGCGCCCATCCTAAAGATCCAAAGGGAGGAAACTCTTCGTTGGGAATCTTCTTTGGACCAAAATTTTAAACGAGGATCGGAACCAAGCTTGTGAAAGTTGTCTTCATGATTTGGTCCATCCTGAAGTTCCAAATGGAGGAAACTCTTTTTGGTAATCCTCTTTGGACCAAAATGTCAAACGAGGATCGGAACCAATCTTCTCAAAATTGTCCTAATGATTTGGTCCATCCTAAAGTTCCAAATGGAGGAAACTCTTCTTTGGGAATCCTCTTTGGACCAAAATGGCAAACAGGATCGGAACCAATCTTTTCAAACTTGTCCTCATGATTTGGTCCATCCTAAAGTTCCAAATGAAGGAAACTCTTCTTTGGGAATCCTCATTGTACCAAAATGTCGAACGTAAAAGTTGTCCACATGATTTGGTCCATTCTAAAGTTCCATAGGGAGGAAACTCTTCTTTGCGAATCCTCTTTGGACCAAACTGTCAAACGAGGGTAGGAACCAATCTTTTCAAACTTATCCTAATGATTTGGTCGAAAGATGATTCCCAAAGATCGTTTCCTCCATTTGGAACTTTAGGATTTACCAAATCATTAGGACAAGTTTGAATAGATTGGTTCTGATCCTCGTTCGACATTTTTGTCCAAAGAGGATTACAAAAAAGAGTTTCCTCCATTTGGATCTTCAGGATGGACCAAAACAAGAGAACAACTTTGACTTTCGACATTTTGGTCGAAAGGGGATTCCCAAAGAAGAGTTTTCTCCATTTAGAATAATAGGATGGACCAAATCATTAGGACAACTTTTAGAAGATTGGTTTTTGAAAAATGATTTTCAATTACAAACAAGTTTTTGGATCGGTTCAATCTTTGTTCGACATTTTAGTCCAAAGGAGATTCCCAAAGAAGAGTTTCCTCCATTTGGATCTTTAGGATGGACTAAATCATGAGGAAAAGTTTGAAAAGATTGGTTCCAATCCTCGTTTGACATTTTGGTTCAAAATGGATTCCCAAAGAAGAGTTTTCTCTATTTGGAACTTTAGGATGGACGAAATCATATGGACAACTTTGAAAAGATATGTTTTTGAAACATGCTTTTCAATTACAATCAAATTTTTGGATTTGTTCGATCCTTGCTCGACATTTTGGTCCAAAGAAGCGTTTCCTCCATTTGGATCTTTAGGATGGACCAATTCATGAGGACAACTTTGACAAGATTTCTTCCGATCCTCATTTGAAATTTTGGTCCAAAGAAGATTTCCAAAGATCGTTTCCTCCATTTCGAACTTTAGGATGGACCAAATCATGAGGAAATATTTTAAAAGATTGGTTCTGATCCTCGTTTTATATTTTAGTCCAAAGAGAATTCCCAAATAAGAGTTTCCTAAATTTGGAAGTTTAGGATGGACCAAATCATGGGGACAACTTTGAAAAGATTGGTTTTTGAAAAAATATTTTTTATTACGAACAAGTTTTTGGATTGGTTTGATCCTTGTTCGACATTTTGGTCCAAAGAGGATTCCCAAAGAAGAGTTTCCTCCATTTGGAACTTCAGGATGGACCTAATCATTACGACAAGATTGAAAAGTTTGGTTCCGATCCTCGTTTGAAATTTTGGTCCAAAGAGGATTCCCAAAGAAGAGTTTCCTCTCGTTGGATCTTTAGGATGGACCAAATCATTAGGACAAGTTTTAAAAGATTGGTTCCGATCCTCGTTTGACATTTTGATCCAAAGAGAATTTGCAAAGAAGAGTTTCCTCTATTTGGATCTTTACGATGGACCAAATCATGAAGACAACTTTGACAAGATTTGTTCCGATCCTCGTTTGACATTTTGGTCCAAAGAGGATTCCCAAAGATCGTTTCCTCCATTTGGAACTTTAGGATGGACCAAATCATAAGGAAAAGTTTTAAAATATTGGTTCTAATCCTCGTTTGACATTTTGGCCCAAAGAGGATTCCCAAAGATCGTTTCCTCCATTTAGAACTTTAGGATGGACCAGATCATAAAGACAAGTTTGAAAAGAATGGTTTTTGAAACATGCAATTCAATTACAAACAAGTTTTAGGACTGAATCGATCGTTGTTTGACATTTTTGTCCAAAGAGGATTCCAAAAGAATAGTTTCCTCCATTTGGATCTTTAGGATAGACCAAATCATGAGGACAACTTTGATGTTCGACATTTTGGTCCAAAGAGGATTCGCAAAGAAGAGTTTCCTCCATTTGGAACTTTAGGATGGACCAAATCATACGGACAACTTTGACAAGATTTGTTCCGATCCTCGTTTGACATTTTTGTTCATTGAGGATTCCCAAAGATCGTTTCCTCCATTTGGAACTTTAGGATGGACCAAATCATGAGGACAAGAGGTTCATCCATTTGGATCTTTAGGATGGACCAAATCATGACGACAAGTTTGACACGATTGGTTCCAATCCTCGTTTGATATTTTGGTCCTAAGAGGATTCCCAAAGAATAGGTTCCACCTTTTAGATCTTTAGGATGGACCAAATCATGAGGACAAGAGGTTCCTCCATTTGGATCTTTAGGATGGATCAATACATGAGGACAACAAGTTCCTCCATTTGGATCTTTAGGATGGTTCGAATCATGAGGACAAGTTTGACAATTTTTTTTCCGATCCTCGTTCGACATGTTTGTCCAAAGAGGATTACTAAAGATGAGGACAACTTTGACTACATTTTTTCCGATCCTCGTTTAACATTTTGGTCCAAAGAGGATTCCCAAAGAAAAGTTTCCTCCATTTGGATCTTTAGGATGGACGAAATCATGTGGACAACTTTGACAAGATTGGTTCCGATCGTCGTTCGATATTTTGGTCCAAAGAGGATTTCCAAAGAAGATGTTCCTCCATTTGGATCTTTAGGATGGACAAAATCTGCCCAAAACTTGCCTTGTATGAAATTGGCAGATTTTGTGGAAAATATTTTCTAGAGAATAATATCTTTCCTAATCCTTTCCAAACATGTAAAATGAATATAAAAGGCCTAAAACATGTCCTTTAGCCATGGGAAACATTACACAAAAGCCCTAAATGCATAAAATAAATAAAAGACTCAAATAAGGAAAGTTGTCAAATATGGAAAGTTTGCAACTTTCTCTCTAAGCTTCATTCTTTGAATCTGATTGCACAACTTGTCCATATTCTTCTTCCAATTTAACATGCCACAAGTTGGAGTGCTTTAAGTCTTCTTCCTTATCCTCAATGTTGCAATCTTCAAAAGTCTCGTTGAGTTTGCTCATGTATGCTTGACAATAGATATTCAAACCTTATTGTAATTTCTTAGTCTTGGGTCTTGTCACTGGCCCTTGAACCATCCTAAGCTTGTCTAGCTTGTCTTGTGCTCCATGATTCATATCAGGTTCCTCCATTTGGATCTTTAGGATGGACAATATCATGAGGACAAGAGGTTCCTCAATTTCGATCTTTAGGATAGACAAAATCATGCGGACAAGAGGTTCCTCCATTTGGATCTTTAGGATGGACCAAATCATGCGGACAAGAGGTTCCTCCATTTGGATCTTAAAGATGGAAAAAATCATGAAGATAAGTTTGACAAGATTGATTTCGTTTCTCGTTTGACATTTTTGTCCAATGAGGATTCCCAAAGTAGAGGTTCCTCCATTTCGATCTTTAGGATAGACCAAATCATGAGGACAAGAGGTTCTTCCATATGGTTCTTTAGGATGGACCAAATCATGAAACCAAGTTTGACAAGATTGATTCTGATCCTCGTTTGACATTTTTGTCTAATGAGGATTCCCAAAGAAAAGGTTCCTCCATTTGGATCTTTAGGATGGACAAAATCATGACGACAAGAGGTTCCTCCATTTGGATCTTTAGGATAGACCAAATCATGCCGACAAGAGGTTCCTTCATTTGGATCTTTAAGATGGAAAAAATCATAAGGACAAGTTTGACAAGATTTTTTCAGATCCTCGTTCAACATTTTTGTTGAAAAAGGATTAACAAAGATGAGGACAACTTTGACAAGATTGTTTCTGATACTCGTTTGACATTTTTGTCCTAAGAGGATTGCCAAAGAAGAGTTTCCTCCATTTGGATCCTCAGGATGGACCAAATCATGAGGACAAATCAAACAAGATTGGTTCTGATCCTCGTTCGTCATTTTAGTCGAAAGAGGATTCCCAAAGAATAGGTTCCTCCATTCGGATCTTTAGGATGGACCAAGTCATGAGGACAATTTTTACAAGATTGGTTCTGATCCTCGTTCGACATTTTGGTCCAAAAAAGGATCTTTGTTCGACATTTTTGTCCAAAGAGGATTACCAAAGATGAGGACAACTTTCACTAGATTTTTGACGATCCTCATTTGACATTTTGGTCCAAAGAGGAATTCCAAATAATAGGTTCCTCCATTTGGATCTTTAGGATAGACCAAATCATTAGGACAAATTTGACAAGATTGATTCCAATCCTCGTTTGATATTTTGGTCCAATTAGGATTCCCGAAGAAGAAGTTCCTCCATTTGGATCTTTAGGATGGACCAAATCATGAGGACAAGTTTGACAAGATTGATTTTGATCATTGTTGGACATTTTGGTCCAAAGAGGATTCCCAAAGAATAGGCTCCTCCATTTGGATATTTAGGATGGACCAAATCATGGGGACAACTTTGACCTGATTGTTTCCAATCCTAGTTCGATATTTTTGTCAAGAGAGGAATCCCAAAGAATAGGTTCCTCCATTTGGATCTTTAGGGTGGATCAAATCATGAGGACAAGTTTGACAAGATTGTTTCCGATACTCGTTTGAAATTTTTGTCCAAAGGGGATTCCCAAAGTATAGGTTCCTCTATTTGGATCTTTAGGATGGACCAAATCATGAGGACAAGAGGTTCCTCTATTTGGATCTTTGGTATCGACAAATTCATGAGGACAACTTTGACAAGATTGTTTCCGATCCTTGTTCGACATTTTGGTCTATGGAGGATTCCCAAATAATAGGTTCCTCCATTTGGATCTTTAGGAAGGACCAAATCATGAGGATAAGAGGTTCCTCCATTTGGATCTTTGGGATGGACCAAATCATGAGGACAAATTTGACAAGATTGATTCGCATCCTCGTTTGACATCAATCAAGATTCCCAAAGAAGAGGTTCCTTCATTTGGATCTTTAGGATGGACCAAATCATGAGAACAAGTTTGACAAGATTGATTCTGATCCTCGTTTGACATTTTGATATAAAGAGGATTCACAGAGAATAGGCTCCTCCATTTAGATATTTAGGATGGACCAAATTAGGAGGACAAAAGGTTCCTCCATTTGGATCTTTAGGATAGACCAAATCATGAGGATAACTTTGACCTGATTGTTTTCGATCCTCGTTCGATATTTTGGTCAAGAGAGGAATCCCAAAGAATAGGTTCCTTCATTTTGATCTTTAGGGTGGACCAAATCATGAGAACAAGTTTGACAAGATTGTTTCCGATCTTCGTTTGACATTTTGGTCCAAAGAGGATTCCCAAAAGATAGGTTCCTCCATTTGGATCTTTAGAATGGACCAAATCAGGAGGAAAAGAGGTTCCTCTATTTGGATATTTAGTATGGACCAAATAATGAGGACAACTTTGACAAGATTATATCCGATCCTCGTTCGACATTTTGGTCCATAGAGGATTCTCAAAGAATAGGTTCCTCCATTTGGATCTTTAGGATGGACCAAATCATGAGGACAAGAGGTTCCTCCATTTGAACTTTTAGAACGGACCAAATTTTGAGGACAACTTTTTCAAGATTATTTCCGATCCTCGTTTGACATTTTGGTCAAAAAAGTATTCCCAAAGAATAGGTTCCTTCATTTGGATTTTTAGGGTGGACCAAATCATGAGGACAAATTTCACAAGATTGATTCCAATCCTCATTCGATATTTTGGTCCTAATAGGATTTCAAAAGAATACATTCCTCAATTTGGATCTTTAGGATTGACCAAATCATGAGGAAAAGGGGTTCCTCCATTTGGATCTTTAGGATGGACCAAATCATGAGGACAAGAGGTTCTTCCATTAGGACTTTAGTATGGACCGAATCATGAGGACAACGTTGACAAGATTGTTTCATATCCTCGTTTGATATTTTGGTCCAAAGAGGATTCCCAAAGAAGAGGTTTCTCCATTTGGATCTTTAGGATGGACCAAATCATGAGGACAAGAGGTTCCTCCATTTGGATCTTTAGGATGGACCAAATCCTGAGGACACGAGTTTCCTCCATTTGGATTTTTAAAAAGGAAAAAATCATGAGGATAAGTTTGACAAGATTGATTCTGATTCTTGTTTGACATTTTTCCCGAATGAGGTTTCCCAAAGTAGAGGTTCCTCTATTTGAATCTTTAGGATGGACCAAATCATGAGGACAAGAGGTTCCTCCATATGGATCTTTAGGATGGACCAAATCATGAGGACAAGTTTGACAAGATTGATTCTGATCGTCGTTTGACATTTTGGTCATATGAGGATTCCCAAAGAAGAGGTTCCTCCATATGGATCTTTAGGATGGAAAAAATCATGAGGACAATAGGTTATTCCATTTGCATCTTTTTTTTTGCAAAATTCCATTTGCATCTTTAGGATGAACCAAATCATGCGGACAAGAGGTTCCACCATTTCGATCTTTAAGATGGAAAAAATCATGAGGATAAGTTTGACAAGATTGATTTCGATTCTCGTTTGACATTTTTGCCCAATGAGGATTCCCAAAGTAGAGGTTCATCCATTTTGATCTTTAGGATGGACAAAATCATGAGGACAAGAGGTTCCTCCATATGGATCTTTAGGATGGACCAAATAATGAGGACAAGTTTGACATGATTAATTCTGATCCTCGTTTGACATTTTAGTCCAATGAGGATTCCCATAGAAGAGGTTCCTCCATTTGGATTTTTAGGATGGACAAAATCATGAGGACAAGAGGTTCCTCCATTTGGATCTTTATGATAGACAAAATCATGCCGACAAGAGGTTCCTCCATTTGGATCTTTAAGATGGATAAAATCATGAGGACAAGTTGGACAAGATTTTTTCCGATCCTCGTTCGACATATTTGTGGAAAGAGGATTACCAAAGATGAGGACAACTTTGACAAGACTGTTTCCGATCCTCGTTTGACATTTTTTTCCAAAGAGGATTCCCAAAGAAGAGTTTCCTCCATTTGGATCTTTACGATGGACCAAATCATGAGGACAACTTTGACAAGATTGGTTCCAATCCTCGTTCGACAATTTGGTCCAAAGAGGATTCCCAAAGAATGGGTTTGTCCATTTGGATCTTTAGGATGGCCCAAATTAGGAGGACAAATTTGACAAGATTGGTTCCGATCCTTGTTCGAAATTTTTGTCCAAAGAAGATGTTCCTCCATTTGGATCTTTAGGATTGACCAAATCTTGAGGACAAGAGGTTCCTCCATTTGGATCTTTAGGATGGACAGAATAATGAGGACAAGAGGTTTCTCCATTTGGATCTTTAGTATGGACAAAATCATGAGGACAACTTTGCCAATATTTTCCAATCCTTGTTTGATATTTTGGTCCAAAGAGGATTCCAAAAGAAGAGGACAACTTTGACAAGATTTTTTCCAATCCTTGTTCGACATTTTGGTCCAAAGAGGATTTCTAAATAATAGGTTCCTCCATTTGGATCTTTAGGATGGACCAAATCATGAGGACAAGAAGTTCATCCTTTTGGATCTTTAGAATTGACCAAATCATGACGACAACTTTGACAAGATTTTTTTCGATCCACGTTCGACATTTTTGTCCAAAGAGGATTACCAATGAATAGGTTCCTCCATTTGAATCTTTAAGATAGACAAAATCATGAGGACAAGAGGTTCTTCATTTGGATCTTTACGATGGACCAAATCATAAGGACAACTTTGAGAAGATTGTTTCGATCCTCGTTCGACATTTTGGTCCAAAGAAGATTCCCAAAGAATAGGTTCCTCCATTCGAATCTTTACGATGGACCAAATCATGACGACAAGAGGTTCCTCCATTTGGATCTTCAGGATGGACCAAATGATGAAGACAACTTTGACAAGATTATTTTCGATCCTTGTTCGACATTTTGGTCCAAAGAGGATTCCCAAATAATAGGTTACTCCATTTGGAACTTCAGGATGGGCTAAATCATGAGGACAAGAGGTTCCTCCATTTGGATCTTTAGGATGGACCAAATCATGAGGACAACTTTGACAAGATTGTTTCCGATCCTTGTTTGATATTTTTGTCCTGAGAGGATTCTCAGAGAATAGGTTCCTCCATTTGGATCGTTTGGATGGACCAAATCATGTAGACAAGAGGTTGCTCTATTTGGATCTTTTGGATCGACCAAATCATGAGGACAACTTTGAAAAGATTGTTTTCGACCCCGTTCGACATTTTGGTCCAAAGAGGTTTCCTAAAGAATAGGATCCTCCATTTGGATCTTTATGATGGACCAAATCATGAGCACAACTTTGACAAGGTTGTTTCTGATCCTCGTTCGACATTTTGTTCCAAAAAGGATAACTAAAGAATAGGTTCCTCCATTTGGTTCTTTATGATGAACGAAATCATCAGATTAAGTGGTTCCTCCATTTGGATCTTGAGGACAAGTTTGACAAGGTTGGTTATGATCCTCGTTTGACTTTTTGGTCAAAAGAGGTTTCCTAAAGAATAGGTTCCTCCATTTGGATCTTTGGGATGGACCAAATCATGAGGACAAGTTTGACAAGATTGGTTCCTGACATTTTTGTCCAAAGAGGATTCCCAAAGAAAAGGTTCCTCCATTTGGATCTTTATGATGGACCAATCATGAGGAAAAGTTTGAAAACATTGGTTTTGATCCTCGTTCGACATTTTATTCCAAATAGGATTTCCAGAGAAGAGTTTAATCCATTTAAATCTTTAGGATGGACAGAATCAAGAGGACAACTTTGACATAACTTTGACAAGATTGTTTCTGATCCTCGTTCGACATTTTGGTCCAAAGAAGATTCCCAAAGAATAGGTTCCTCCATTTCGATCTTTAGGATGGACCAAATCATGAGGACAAGAGGTTCCTCCATTTGAATCTTTTGGATGGACCAAATTATGAGGACAACTTTGACAAGATTGTTTCCGATCCTCGTTCGATATTTTGGTCCAAAGAGGATTCCCAAAGAATATGTTTCTCCATTTGGATCTTTAGGATGGACTAAATCATCAGGACAAGAGGTTGCTCCATTGGGATCTTCAGGATCGACAAAATCATGAGGACAAGAGGTTCCTCCATTTGGATCTTTAGGATGGACCAAATCATGCGGACAAGTTGACAAGATAATTTTTTATCCTCGTTTGACATTTTGGTCCAAAGAGGATAACCAAAGATGAGGTTCATCTATTTGCATTTTTTGGATGGACCATATCTTGAGGATAACTTTGACATGTGGGAAACCTTAGGTGTATGGTTTTTATTGTGTTTAGAGGGTGAAACTAGTACTTAGAAACTCGCTTTTCAAGACCAAATAAGTTTTTTGAATGGTTTTGATCCTCATTCAACATGTTGAACCAAAGAGGATTCCCAAAGAAGAGTTTCCTCCATTTCAATCTTTAGGATGGACTAAATCATGATGACAACTTTGACATTCGACATTTGGATCTTTAGGATGAACCAAATTATGAGGACAAGAGGTTAGTCCATTTAGATCTATAGGATGGACCAAATTATAAGAGTAACTTTGACAAGATTGGTTCCAATCCTCATTCGATATTTTGGTCCATAGCAGATTCCAAAAGAAGAGTTTCCTATATTTAAATCTTTAGGATGGACATAATCAAGAAGAAAACTCTGGCATTTGACATTTTGGTCAAAGAGGATTCCCAAAGAATAGGTTTCTCCATTTGGTTCTTTAGGTTGGACCAAATCATGAGGACAAGAGGTTCCTCGATTTGGATCTTTAGGATGGACAGAATCATGAGGACAAGAGGTTCATCCATTTGAATCTTTAGGATGAACCAAATCATGAGGACAAGAGGTTCCTCCATTTTGATCTTTAGGATGGACCAAATCATAAGGACAAGTTTGACAAGATTGGTTCTGATCCTTGTTTGACATTTTGGTCCAAAGAGGATTCCCGAAAAAAAATTCCTCCATTTGGATCTTTAGGATGGACCAAATCACACTACAAAATATGTTGGCACTACCGACCCATATGTGCGTCGGGAATGCCTAAACTATACGCCGACAATACCTTCGCCGGCGTAAAATCTACGTCGGTATTTACGCCGGTAATTACTTGTCGGGTTTGCCCCTTTTTAGCATCCCTGACGTGATATTTTTCGACGTCGGTGATGCTTTATGCATCCTTGATGTATCATATACCGGTGTAAAATTAAATGTCGGTCTTAGCTAAGGGCATTACCGGAGCTATGGCGCCGACAAAGGGCTCCAGAAAATGGTAAAAAGTATGAGCATTGCCGGCGTTATGGCGTCGACAAAGGGGGTAAAAAAAGAAAAAGAAGGGGTATTGTCAGCGCTACTGTAATTTTATTTAAAATTTTGTTCGTTTTAGGCTCCTCAAATACCACCTAATTAATTAAAAAAATCAGCTAATTAATTAACAAAAAAATAATGTTAAAGAAACAAAGAATTGTATAATAAACCAGCTAATTAATTAAAAAAAAGAATATTCAGTTCTTGTTTTACTTGTTGAGAAAAAAATCCCTCCAATATACATACACATACTAAAGATAACAACGATAATTTAAAATCAAAGGACCTTAAATAAGGCTATAAATAAGCAAGAAAAACCTATAAATAAGACAAACAAATACCAATAAAAACCTATAAATAAGCAAGAAAGCAAAAAATAAAACTAAATCCGAAGGTTTAGAACTTGGCCAGTATTAGAGCTTCTCAATAAGTGTGGCTCCTTCCACATTGTCTGATACTCTTTGCCTGCATCTATATCCTTACTGAAAGCCCCTACACACAAACACACGCACAAAAACCAATCAAAATATACACACGAAAATTGAAGGAAAACAAACAAATTGGTTTATGAGAGAATCTAAATTACGTTATCAGTTTTATAAATTAGGGCTATATTATACACTAAAACACAAACAAATACCAGTAAAAACCTACAAATAAGCAAGAAAGCAGAAAATAAAAATAAAAGCGAAGGTTTAGAACTTGGCCAGTATGAGATCTTCTCAATTAGTATAGCTACTTCTACATTGTCTGATACTCTTTGCCGTGCATCTATTTCTTTAGTGAAAGCCGCTACATACATAAACACACACACACACACACACACACACACAAAATCAATCAAAATATACACTTGAAAATTGAAGGAAAACATAAAAATTGGTTTATAAAAGAATCTAAACTATGTTATCAGTTTTATAACATACCTATAACTCCGATCCAAACGAATAATCATTTCCACAAATAAAATAACCACTGTATTCATGCCTTCAAAATATCCTGTTTATATTGAATCTTGATTCTACAATAAGAAATATTCAACTTGAAAGCCAAGGGAAAATGAGATTTCTTCTATAGCTGAAAATTGCAAGCAAAACACAATGCAACACATGTATATCCCCCCAATAGTAAGAGGATGACTTACAGAAGAAATTGCAGTGTAGCAAGCGCGAACATCGATTTCTCCCTGATCATGCATTCTAAGAAAAACCAGCAACAGATGGTTTAGAGAAGTGTCAAGTCACGGAATCATAAATCAAGAACTAATTCTTGGACTATTCTTGAACAATATAAGTCACAACCACAGAATCATAAGTGAAGCCTTAATTCTTGGACTGTTCTCGAACAATATAACTTGTAATTATGAATCAGACACTTTCTAGAAAAACATGAAAACAACAAAATGGAATCAAAATTTATTAGGATTGACGTGATAACAGAAGCCTCCACTAGGTTGCTTCACTTCACCAAAAACGTGTACAGTTTATGTCTCAAAGATATTTCAGTGATAATGTCTTATTACTCCCAAATTACAAGTGGTGTCAAGATAATAAACTGACCAACTATTCATTGATGACAAAGCTTCATGACTGGCCAATGTGATAAGAGAGTTGACTTCATCATAAGTTGGGGTAACTATGAAGAAACCAAAAGGAAGGAATAGAGTTGTTTTTTTTTAACTAAGAGACAATTTCATTGATAGTATGAAATGTACAAAAAAAACCCCTCAAAGGATTACAAAAAAGTAAGCCAATTGAGGGCAATAAAAGAAGGACTAATTAAAAGGAAGGAACAGAGTTAATGAATAGGATAATAATTAAAATCAATAAACAAAACATAATGATTGGACTTGGGACGGGGACATCGTTAGATGGGAATTAGTAAAAACACACACACACACACACACAATCAATCAAAATATACACACGAAAATTGAAGGAAAACATACAAGTTGGTTTATATGAGAATCTAAATTATGTTATCAGTTTTATAAATTAGGGTTATATTATACACTAACAGACAAACAAATACCAAAAAAAACCTATAAATAAGCAAGGTAGGAAAAAAAATATAAATAAAAGCGAATGTTTAGAACTTGGCCTGTATGAGAGCTTCTCAATAGGTGTGGCAACTTCCACATTGTCTGATACGGTTTGATATGAAAACCCTAGATTTGGATCAAGAACCCCTTGAAGAAACCTTGAGTCACCAAGATCTAAAACCCCCAAAGCAATTTAGCAAAACCCAAGGAATATGAGTTAAGAAGATTATTCCTAGATCTATGATCTTGAAATAAGAAGAACTTGTTTCTTATCTCAAGATTGAAACAATCCACAAACACTTTAGATCAAGAGTGTTTGATTGTTTCTAAACAAGTAATCTAAAGCAAGACTACTAAGTTATGCAATGGAAAATCATCCAAGCAAGAGGTTTCAAGCCAAGAGGCAACTTTTCAATTCATCAAATCTCTATATTAGGGTTACAAAAAGTCTTTAAATAGTCAAGAGAAAAACCCTAAAACAAAAGCCCAAAAGTGATCAGCCCATAATAAAATCTGGCATGTGAACAACATTTAAGGAATGAATAAAGCAACTAGAGCATAAAGCAAAAGGCAAAGTACCCATTTTAGGAAACTTTCCTAAAATGACTTTGACTTCATAATTCATTGCACATTTCTCTAATATTCCTCCTCCAAATGCACTTGCCAAAGATTAAAGTGTATTTCATCCTTTTTCATAGCCACCAATCTTGGATAATAAAAATCTGTCTTCACTTTTCCATGTAAGCTTTATAATGGATGTTTAAGGCTTGTTGAAGCTTCTTGGCATTTGAACTTGTAATTGGATGTTGAAGCATCCTAAGATTGTCTTGTGTCCCTTGTGCTCCATGATTCATATCATCCCCTCCCTCTTGAAAAGGATTTGTCCTCAAATCAAAATCATTGTCTATATCAAAAGAAATTAAGTTAGTAAGATAAACATAATCATTTAAAGCATACTTACCTTTTAAATAACACTTGAAAGCATCATTATGTGTCCTTCCTAGTGCTTTATATTGGCCAACTCCTCCCGGATCAAAAATCTTGAATTTCCTTGCATCTCCCTTCATGAAATACAATTGCATACCTTTGGCCCCTCCTAGATGTTGTTTCCTTGCTAGCTTCCTCACAAAGTCTGTCTTATAGCAAGCATCAAGAAACCTATTTATACCACTAGATTGCAACAAGTTATTTAAACTAATTGGACCCTCAAATAGTTCTAATAAGTTTGGATAAACCATGGAAGATGTAAAATTCATTCTTTCAACCAAATAAGGATCAAGTGAAACACTAAACACATTATAAAAAGTAGTAAGTGATTCAACAACTCTCTCAAAGTGGATATTGTCAAGCAAGTAAGATTCAGCACCACATGAAGATTTATCAATTAATTGCATTTGAAGTGGTGGATTTTCATATTTTAGTCCAATTTTATCAAACAAGCAAGTGTTATGCATATTACCAAAAATAGGGTTAGAATAATTTACAATGGTTAGTTTTACCCTATTTTCAATGCAATGAATCTGGTAAGTTGTTGGTCTATTGAGCATGGAGGCCCTTAGAATTTGATCTACTTGAAGTCTTATGCCTTGGATTGATGATAAACCACTAGGCATCTCACTAGGGAACACTCTCTTGAATTCCTGCAAAAACTCACTAAACATAATAGGTAAAGAGGGGTTAAGTTTAAAACAAACCTCTTTGTACAAAAGTAAACACATAGGTTGGTTTTTCCTAGCCTCACTTGATCTAGATTTCAAGCTCTCACTCTCTTTTTTCTCACTAAGCTCAATTCCCTCACCTTTTATTAGCTCAAAGCTCTCACTCCTTTCACTTTCATTACTTTCTTTGTTTTCAATCTCACAACTCTCAATCTTATTCTTTTCAATCAATCTTTCTTTTGAACTCATATCACAATCACTCATTTTCTTTTCACTCTTTTCTTTTTCTTTTTCCTCACTTTTACATTCACAATTTTCTTTCTTTGGAAGCATAGCACATTCATTTACTTGAGTATCAAAAGATAACATATTAACCAAAAATGAACCCTTTCCATTAGCATTCTCATGCTTAGGGTGATCATTCATATTCTCCTCATGTTTCAAGTCTTCTTTCAATCCTATAATTTCCCCATTTGTCTCTTTAGGCATTTCCATGCAATAGGCATTGAAAACTTCCTTCAATTCCTTCAATTCTGTTTTAAACATCTTAATCTCCTCAAACAAGGTCAATTCTTTCTTTTCCTTAACCATGCAATAGGCAGCCTCATTCTTACCCTCTAATGCACTATTTCCATCATTTTCATAAGAATAAGTAGGGTTGGAATGATATTTGGAAGCATACCTTTTAACAGCCCTTCTTTGGAGTCTCTTTTCCACCTTGATAGCAATGTGCACCAATTCTTCTAACTCCCCAACTTGTGTTAAATCAACTTGGTAAGAAATATCTCTATTCAATCCATTCAAGAACCTTACCATACTAGACTCCTCATCTTCCTTAACATTAGCCCTAGCCATGAGCAACTCCAAGTCCTTGGAATATTCCTCAACACTTTTGCTACCTTGTATAAGACTATCCAACTTTTGCACAAGATTTTTATGATGTTTTCTTGGCACAAACCTCTTTCTCATATGATATTTAAGATCATACCAAGTCTCAATGGGTGGTTCCAAGTAGCTCTTCCTATACAACACTAGATCTTTCCACCATGTCAGTGCATGATCAAATAATTTAGTTGTTATAAGATGTATCCTCCTTGCATCATTACATGGATGACATTTCAAGCTTAGCTCCACTTCTCTTTCCCATTGTAAGTACTCTTCCGGATCTGAACTCCCATAGAAATTCGGCAATTTGAACTTAGGACCTCTTCTTCTATTCTCCATCCTTGCATCAAAAACCATTCTATTCTCCCATTTAGGATGCTCTATACCTTCATTTGAAATGGCTGAAAGTAACAAGCTAGAAATAGTAACAAGGACCTCACAACCACTCCCTAAGTGTTTACACTCTTGAAATGTTTGTTCACTCGTGTTTGCACTCAAAAACAGTTTCTAGGTTGGTAATTTGTAGCCTTGATCTAGTACTATTTAGTAACAATGAAACTATGCTTGAAACTAATGCAATTTGTGAAAATGCAACAATAATGAAACAAGAAACAAGTGTTTATGGCTATTTAAAAAGTTAAGAGAGAAAAAAAAAATGTGACAGATTTTTCCAAAAGAGGAAATGTGCAAATTAGGCAAGTACATAAAGTAGGAAGGAAAGCAATTGGAAAATTTCCTTAAAGTAGATACAAGTCAAAAAAAGGGTAAACAAACCACTTTTTCTCAAACCCTAGGCATAAAACAGATTCAAGATGGCATTTTGATGAGTTTGATATGAATATCCATGAACATCAAACACTTTCTTTTCAGATTTCTGCAAAACTCTCTCCCCTTTTTTTTTTTTTTTTTTTTTTCAATTTCTGCAATATTGAGCCTCGGATTAGATTTTAATTTTTTTTGCTTTTCACTTGACTTTTTGACTATGACGTCTGAATAACAATTAAAGATGAGAGAAAAATAAGAACTTTTGTAGTTTTCAATTTTCCATAATTCGGAATAAAACTAAGAGAAACAGAAAGAACAAAAACGGGTCAAATAAGCATTTTTTTGTGATTTTTCTGGGTTTTATATAAACTAAGAACAAAGAACAACAAGAAATAAAAGAAAGCAAGAAAGATAAGAACCTTCTCTTGAGCCTAAGCTCTGATACCAAATGATATGAAAACCCTAGATTTGGATCAAGAACCCCTTGAAGAACCCTTGAGTCACCAAGATCTAAAACCCCCAAAGCAATTTAGCAAAACCCAAGGAATATGAGTTAAGAAGATTATTCCTAGATCTATGATCTTGAAATAAGAAGAACTTGTTTCTTATCTCAAGATTGAAACAATCCACAAACACTTTAGATCAAGAGTGTTTGATTGTTTCTAAACAAGTAATCTAAAGCAAGACTACTAAGTTATGCAATGGAAAATCATCCAAGCAAGAGGTTTCAAGCCAAGAGGCAACTTTTCAATTCATCAAATCTCTATATTAGGGTTACAAAAAGTCTTTAAATAGTCAAGAGAAAAACCCTAAAACAAAAGCCCAAAAGTGATCAGCCCATAATAAAATCTGGCATGTGAACAACATTTAAGGAATGAATAAAGCAACTAGAGCATAAAGCAAAAGGCAAAGTACCCATTTTAGGAAACTTTCCTAAAATGACTTTGACTTCATAATTCATTGCACATTTCTCTAATATTCCTCCTCCAAATGCACTTGCCAAAGATTAAAGTGTATTTCATCCTTTTTCATAGCCACCAATCTTGGATAATAAAAATCTGTCTTCACTTTTCCATGTAAGCTTTATAATGGATGTTTAAGGCTTGTTGAAGCTTCTTGGCATTTGAACTTGTAATTGGATGTTGAAGCATCCTAAGATTGTCTTGTGTCCCTTGTGCTCCATGATTCATATCACGGTTTGCCTCCATCTATTTGTTTAGTGAAAACCCCTACACACAAACTCAAACACACACAAAAACGAATCAAAATATACACATGAAAATTGAAGGAAAAACAAACAAATTAGTTTGTGAGAGAATCTAAATTATGTTACTAGTTTTATAAATTAGGGCTATAGTATACACTAATAGACAAACAAATACCAAGAAAAACCTATAAATAAACAAGAAAGCAAAAAATAAAACTAAATCTGAAGGTTTAGAACTTGGCCAGTATTAGAGCTTCTCAATAAGTGTGGCTCCTTCCACATTGTCTGATACTCTTTGCCTGCATCTATATCCTTAGTGAAAGCCCCTACACACAAACACACGCACAAAAACAATCAAAATATACACACCAAAATTGAAGGAAAACAAACAAATTGGTTTATGAGAGAATCTAAATTACGTTATCAGTTTTAAAAATTAGGGCTATATTATACACTAAAACACAAACAAATACCAGTAAAAACCTTCAAATAAGCAAGAAAGCAGAAAATAAAAATAAAACCGAAGGTTTGGAACTTGGCCAGTATGAGATATTCTCAATTAGTATAGCTACTTCTACATTGTCTGATATTCTTTGTCGTGCATCTATTTCTTTAGTGAAAGCCGCTACACACATAAACACACACACACACACACACACACACAAAATCAATCAAAATGTACACACGAAAATTAAAGGAAAACATACAAATTGGTTTATAAAGGAATCTAAACTATGTTATCAGTTTTATAACATACCCATAACTCCGATCCAAATGAATAATCACTTCCACAAATAAAATAACCACTGTATTCATGCCTTCAAAATATCCTGTTTATATTGAATCTTGATTCTACAATAAGAAATATTCCACTTGAAAGGCAAGGGAAAATGAGATTTGCTTCTATAGCTGAAAATTTCAAGAAAAACACAATGCAACACATGTATATCCCCCCAATAGTAAGAGGCTGACTTACAGAAGAAATTGCAGTGGAGCAATCGCGAACATCGACTTCTCCCTGATCATGCATGCTGAGAAAACCAGCAACAGATGGTTTAGAGAAGTGTGAAGTCACGGAATCATAAATAAAGAACTAATTCTTGGACTATTCTTGAACAATATAAGTCGCAACCACAGAATCATAAATGAAGCCTTAATTCTTGGACTGTTCTCGAACAATATAACTTGCAATTATGAATCAGACACTTTCTTGAGAAACATGAAAACAACAAAATGGAATCAAAATTTATTAGGATTGACGTGATACATGAAGCCCCCACTAGGTTGCTTCATTTCCACCAAAAACGTGTACAGTTTATGTCTCAAAGATATTTCAGTGTTAATATCATATTACTCCCAAATTACATGTGGTTTCAAGATAATAAACTGACCAACTATTCATTGATGACAAATCTTCATGACTGGCCAATGTGATAAGAGAGTTGACTGCATCATAAGTTGGAGTAACTATGGAGAAACCAAAAGGAAGGAACAGAGTTAATGAATAGGATAATAATTAAAATGAATAAACAAAACATAATGATTGGACTTGGGACGGGGACATCGTTAGATGGGAATTAGTAAACACACACACACACACACAATCAATCAAAATATACACACGAAAATTGAAGGAAAACATACTAGTTGCTTTATAAGAGAATCTAAATTATGTTATCAGTTTTATAAATTAGGGTTATATTATACACTAACAGACAAACAAATACCAAAAAAAAACTATAAATAAGCAAGGAAGGAAAAAAATAAAAATAAAAGCGAATGTTTAGAACTTGGCCTGTATGAGAGCTTCTGATACGAAAACCCTTTCGAAAATGCTTTAAGAACCCTTAAACTTAACTAAGGACCCAAAAAGATCACAACCAAAGAACCCACATATGCCATTTGAAACAACCCCAAGGAAAGGCTAGAAAACAGATTGCCTTGTGTGATCTAAAAATCATGAAATGGACCCAAACAATTACGTTCCATCATCTCATGACTCGAAACACTCCACAAGTTGGTTGATCACTCCCCTCTTGAATGTTTCTAAACATGTAATCTAAAGCAAGATTACAAAGGGTTGAGGCTCAAGGCTCTCCATGTGCATAAAAATGCTACATTTCATTCATCATTCAAATCTGATTTACAATAGCTAAAACAAAGCCTATTTATAGGCATAAAATACATGTAAATTTCGTTCATAATCCTCTATCAGCCCAATTAAGTCCCTAGCATGTAACCTACGAATTTAATGCAAAAACTTAAGTTACATTCAGCCACCATTTTAATTTGTAACTTAAGTTACATTTGAAACTGATATTTAACTCTAATTGAAGCTTGTAAATGGTCATTAATGCTTGTCTTGGAGTTGCCTTAAGTTCTCTTGAATGAAGCTTGAGTTGTCTTGAATGAAGCTTGGGTTATCATCAATGCATCTTGAGTTGTAGTTAATGCATCTTAACTTGACTTGTAATAAATGAACTTGGGTTGCCATTAATGCAATTGAAGTGCATTTAATGCAAGTGTTCTTGATGCTTGAATTCCTCAAATGCAAGGCTACATAAATGCACTTCAATTGCATTAATGGCAACCCAAGTTCATTTATTACAAGTCAAGTTAAGATGCATTAACTACAACTCAAGATGCATTGATGATAACCCAAGCTTCATTCAAGACAACTCAAGCTTCATTCAAGAGAACTTAAGGCAACTCCAAGACAAGCATTAATGACCATTTACAAGCTTCAATTAGAGTTAAATATCAGTTTCAAATGTAACTTAAGTTACAAATTAAAATGGTGGCTGAATGTAACTTAAGTTTTTGCATTAAATTCGTAGGTTACATGCTAGGGACTTAATTGGGTTGATAGAGGATTATGAACGAAATTTACATGTATTTTATGCCTATAAATAGGCTTTGTTTTAGCTATTGTAAATCAGATTTGAATGATGAATGAAATGTAGCATTTTTATGCACATGGAGAGCCTTGAGCCTCAACCCTTTGTAATCTTGCTTTAGATTACATGTTTAGAAACATTCAAGAGGGGAGTGATCAACCAACTTGTGGAGTGTTTCGAGTCATGAGATGATGGAACGTAATTGTTTGGGTCCATTTCATGATTTTTAGATCACACAAGGCAATCTGTTTTCTAGCCTTTCCTTGGGGTTGTTTCAAATGGCATATGTGGGTTCTTTGGTTGTGATCTTTTTGGGTCCTTAGTTAAGTTTAAGGGTCCCTAGATGATGATTGAATTAAAAATCCAAAGTCTCATTGAGAGCTTTTTCTTTGAATTGTTGTGAGTTGTTCAACTTTTCATCTTGTCATTCCTTGTGTTTAGGGTGGCTGTAGAATCAAGCCATTAGGATTGATCATTCTAATTTGGTGGATTGATTCGAATCTAAAACAAGAAATCCAATTCTTGTCTTTAGATCATTGATCATAAGGATAATCATTTTCTAGCCTTTTTCCTTGGGTTGTTTCAAATGGCATATGTGGGTTCTTTGGTTGTGATCTTTTTGGGTCCTTAGTTAAGTTTAAGGGTTCTTAAAGCATTTCGAAAGGGTTTTCGTATCACTAAAGATGCAAATGGAGGAACTTCTTCTTTGGGAATCCTGTTTGAACCAAAATATCGAAAAAGGATCCGAACCACTCCAAAAACTTGTTTGTAATTGAAAAGCTTGTTTCAAAGTACATGTTTCACACTTCGGACCATATTGATACCAAAGACCTAAGCTTTACCACCTGTCAAAATTGTGCTCATGATTTGGTCCATCCTAAAGATCCAAATGGAGGAACCTTCTTTGGGAATACTCCTTGGACCAAAATATCGAAAGAGGATCTGAACCACTCCAAAAACTTGTTTGTAACTGAAAAGCTTGTTTCAAATTACTTGTTTCACTCTTCGGACCATATTGATACCAAAGACCTAAGGTTTCCCCCATGTCAAAGTTTTCTTCGCGATTTGGTCCATCCTAAAGATGCAAATGGAGGAACCTCATCTTTGGCAATCCTCTTTGGACTTAAAACATGAAAGAGGATCCGAACCACTCCAAAAACTTGTTTGTAATTGAAATGTTTGTTTCAAAGTATTTTTTTCACTCTTTGGACCATATTCATACCAAAGACCTAAGGTTTTCCACTTGTCAAAGTTTTGCTCATGATTTGGTCCATCTTAAAGATTCGAATGGAGGAACCTCTTATTTGGGAATCCTGTTTGGATCAAAATATCGAAAGAGGATCCGAACCACTCCAAAAACTTGTTTGTAATTGAACAGCTTGTTTCAAATTACTTGTTTCACTCTTCGGACCATATTGATACCAAAGACCTAAGGTTTCCCCCTTTTCAAAGTTTTCTTTGCGATTTGGTCCATCCTGAAGATCCGAATGGAGGAACCTCTTCTTTGGGAATCCTCTTTGGACCAAAATATCGGAAGAGGATCAGAACCCCTCCAAAAACTTGTTTGTAATTGAAAGGCTTGTTTGAAAGCACTTGTTTCACTCTCTAAAGCAAATTGAATCAGAAGACCTAAGGTTTCCCACTTGTCAAAGTTGTGTTCATGATATGATCCATCCTAAAGATACAAATGGATGAATCTCTTCTTTGGGAATCCTGTTTGGACCAAAATATCGAAAAAGGATCCGAACCACTCCAAAAACTTGTTTGTAATTGAAAAGCTTGTTTCAAAGTACTTGTTTCACACTTCGGACCATATTGATACCAAAGACCTAAGGTTTCCCACTTGTCAAAGTTGTGCTCATGATTTGGTCCATCCTAAAGTTCCAAATGGAGGAACCTCTTCTTTGGGAATCCTTTTTGGACCAAAATATCGAAAGAGGATCCGAACCACTCCAAAAACTTGTTTGTAAGTGAAAAGCTTGTTTCATTTTTTGGACCATATTTATACCAAAGACCTAAGCTTTTCCACTTGTCAAAATTTTCCTCGCGAATTGGTCCATCCTAAAGATGCAATTGTAGGAACCTCTTCTTTGGGAATCCTCTTTGGACCAAAATTTCGAAAGAGGATCCGAACCACTCAAAAAACTTGTTTGTAACAGAAAAGCTTGTTTCAAAGTACTTGTTTCACTCTTCGGACCATGTTGATACCAAAGACCTAAGGTTTCCCCCATGTCAAAGTTTTCTTCGCGATTTGGTCCATCCTACAGATGCAAATGGAGGAACCTCTTCTTTGGGAATCCTCTTTGGACCAAAATATAGAAAGAGGATCAGAACCACTCCCAAAACTTGTTTGTAATTGAAAAGCTAGTTTCGAATTACTTGTTTCACTCTTTGGACCATATTGATACCAAAGACCTAAGGTTTCCCACTTTTCAAAGTTTTCCTCGTTATTTGGTCCATCCTAAATATCCGAATGGAGGAACACCTTCTTTAGGAATCCTCTTTGGACCAAAATATCGAAAGAGGATCCTAACCACTCCAAAAACTTGTTTGTAATTGAAAAGCTTGTTTCACTCTCCGGACCGTATTGATACCAAAGACCTAAGGTTTCCCCCTTGTCAAAGTTTTCTTTGCGATTTGGTCCATCCTGAAGATCCGAATGAAGGAACCGCTTCTTTGGGAATCCTCTTTGGACCAAAATATCGGAAGAGGATCAGAACCTCTCCAAAAACTTGTTTGTAATTGAAAGCCTTGTTTGAAAGCACTTGTTTCACTCTCTAAACCAAATTGAATCAGAAGACCTAAGGTTTCCCACTTGTCAAAGTTGTGTTCATGATATGGTCCATCCTAAAGATACAAATGGAAGAATCTCTTCTTTGGGAATCCTGTTTGGACCAAAATATCGAAAAAGGATCCGAACCACTCCAAAAACTTGTTTGTAATTGAAAAGCTTGTTTCAAAGTACTTGTTTCACAGTTCGGACCATATGGATACCAAAGACCTAAGGTTTCCCACTTGTCAAAGTTGTGCTCATGATTTGGTCCATCCTAAAGATCCAAACGGAGGAACCTCTTCTTTGGGAATCCTCTTTGGAACAAAATATCGAAAGAGGATCCGAACCACTCCAAAAACTTGTTTGTAAGTGAAAAGCTTGTTTCATTATTCGGACCATATTTATACCAAAGACCTAAGCTTTCCCACTTGTCAAAGTTTTCCTCGCGAATTGGTCCATCCTAAAGATGCAAATGTAGGAACCTCTTCTTTGGGAATCCTCTTTGGACCAAAATTTCGAAAGAGGATCCGAACCACTCAAAAAACTTGTTTGTAACTGAAAAGCTTGTTTCAAAGTACTTGTTTCACACTTCGGACCATGTTGATACCAAAGACCTAAGGTTTCCCACTTGTCAAAGTTGTGCTCATGATTTGGTCCATCCTAAAGATCCAAACGGAGGAACCTCTTCTTTGGGAATCCTCTTTGGACCAAAATATCGAAAGAGGATCCGAACCACTCCAAAAACATGTTTGTAATTGAAAAACTTGTTTCAAAGTACTTGTTTTAATATTCGGACAATATTTATACCAAAGACCTAAGGTTTTCCATTTGTCAAAGTTGTCCTCGTGATTGGATCCATCCTAAAGATCCGAATGGAGGAACCTCTTCTTTGGGAATCCTCTTTGGACCAAAATTTCGAAAGAGGATCCGAACCACTCAAAAAACTTGTTTGTAACTGAAAAGCTTGTTTCAAAGTACTTGTTTCACTCTTCGGACCATATTGATACCAAAGACCTAAGGTTTCCCCCATGTCAAAGATTTCTTCGCGATTTGGTCCATCCTAAAGATGCAAATGGAGGAACCTCTTCTTTGGGAATCCTCTTTGGATCAAAATATAGAAAGAGGATCAGAACCAGTCCAAAAACTTGTTTGTAATTAAAAAGCTTGTTTCAAATTACTTGTTTCACTCTTCGGACCATATTGATGCCAAAGACCTAAGGTTTCCCCCTTGTCAAAGTTTTCCTCGCAATTTGGTCAATCCTAAAGATGCAAATGGAGGAACCTCTTCTTTGGGAATCCTCTTTGGACCAAAATATCGAAAGAGGATCCGAACCATTCCAAAAACTTGTTTGTAATTAAAAAGCTTGTTTCAAAGTTCTTGTTTCACTCTTCGGACCATATTGATGCCAACGACCTAAGGTTTTCCACTTGTCAAAGTTGTGCTCATGATTTGGTCCATCTTAAAGATCCGAATGGAGGAACCTCTTCTTTGGGAATCCTGTTTGGATCAAAATATCGAAAGAGGATCCGAACCACTCCAAAAACTTGATTGTAATTGAAAAGCTTGTTTCAAAGTACTTGTTTCACTCTTCGGACCATATTGATACCAAAGACATAAGGTTTCCCCCTTGTCAAAGTTTTCCTCGCGATTTTGTCCATCCTAAAGATACAAATGGAGGAACCTCTTCTTTGGGAATCCTCTTTGACCAAAATAACAAAAGAGGACACTACAACAAATTATCGATTTTATAGCTTTAAATTATGGAATTTTATCAAAAGGCTATAAAATATTCTAAATAATTTAGGCGCGTTTCAATTTACATACATGCCGCCCGTGTGAAAAGGAAAAAAGTTAATTGATTTTAAATTATTTCATGCTTCTATTTTCTTTCAGTTCTCGTTTCTCTATTTTTTGTTCTTCGTATGACCTTCGCTCCTTTCATCGCTCCTCTGCTCCTCGCATTTTCTTCTTCGTTCCTCAAATCATTCAAGTTTTAATCTATCTCGATCTCACTCGATCTCTCAATCGCTTTCAAATATCTGTCTCACTCTCTCCCTCCCAGTACTCTCATTCGCTCATAGTTTCATTTGAAGACTGGAATTGGTTTTTATCTCTCCGCCATTAGTTTTGCCATTAAATACTTCGTTACAATTTTCCAGCCTCTCTTCCGACAGGTCAAAAATCCATATGTTTCTATGAGTTCAATTGAGACAATACCAGTATTTGTCAATTCTTGTAAGTTTAATTTCTTAGATCTTTATATATCCTTTATCAACTGATTGTTGCTTAGTTCTGTAACCCTAAATTTTTCTAAATAGATTGTTTATTTGGCTCGAATTTTTCAATTTGTTATAAATTGATTGTTGCTTTTTTTGTTACCCTAAATTTCTCTAAATAGATTGTTGATTTGGTTCTGATTTCCGATTTTCTTCTGAATTGAATTTTAATTTGCATCTCTTCACCACGTTTTCCTTGTTAAGAAACAACATTGAAATAAAAAGATAGCAAATTTTATTGACAGTAATTTGCATGATCTAAACACCATTAATAGATTTTGTTTCAGGTATTGTAGATATGTTTTATAAAAAGCATGATTGATCTTCTTACTGTTTGTAGGGGAGGACTTCATTGAGAGGAGAAAGCTTTAATTCATGGTCAGAATAGATAATCAAAGGAGAAAAAATATGAGAATATTTGTTTAACTTCAGTTTCTTCACCACGTTTTTTTGTTTTACTTTTTACTGTTTGTAGGGTAGAAATTGTCTTTGATTTCTCATATTCCTACATGTTTAAAACTCCATTTTCTCATCATATCTCATGGAAACTCTCTACTTCACTTTTTCTTCAGTTGGTTCTCTTCAATAGTGAAGAGCTCTAGCTTAAGGTATTTTTTTTGTTTTTCTTTCATTGATTTCATCTGGTATTTGTTTAATTGTTTGTTTAGATTCTTTTCATTTGATAATATGTAATATTTTTGTAGATTAGTTATGGTGAATAACCACTACAAATAGTCTATTTTATGTCTTTACACTGTTTGTTAATATACCACTTATCCATGTGATTTCAAAGGTTCTACATGATTTCAGATAGGATTGGAAAATCTAGACCTTCTCAAATGGCAAGCCAATGGGGATGATCCATGTTCTTCTTCATGGCCTCATGTTTATTATGAATGTAATATTATTTAATACTAATTAAATGGGAAATTTCCATCTTTCAGTGGTTTATCATAATTGGAATTTGGTTATCTTAAATTTAACGAATTTTACAAGATTCCATTTGATTTATTTGATAGATTATGTAGGTTATTGGCTATTTGATTTATGGGACGAAGGCTAAAGAAGCACAATTTCGAGAATAAAATAAACCATTATTATAAAATTGAAGGAATGGATAAAAGAGACTATGGTTTATCATAATCTGAAAGTTATCTTAATTCAGTGTTTTTGTTTGGAATTCTTAAGCAAAGCTTGTAATGAAGATGCTCAAGGAAACTGGATTGCAAGAGAAAAATAGGAATCATTTCTATTTTGCTCAATGGAAGGTGCTTTGATTTTTTATGGTGTTCTTGCACAAGACATCAATCAAATATCTTCTTTTTTGAATGTTAGTGAGGTACTTGTCCTTGGTAGTTGATATGAATTATGTAGCCTTGCATTTGAGGAATTCAAGCTTCAAGAACACTTGCATTAAATGCACTTCAATTGCATTAATGGCAACCCAAGTTCATTTATTACAAGTCAAGTTAAGATGCATTAACTACAACTCAAGATGCCTTGATGATAACCCAAGCTTCATTCAAGACAACTCAAGCTTCATTCAAGGGAACTTATGGCAACTCCAAGACAAGCATTAATGGCATTTAAAAGCTACTTTTAAGCATCATGTATCAGTTTCAATTGTTTAAGATGCATTGTAAGTTACAAAGTAATAGTGGCAGATTGTAACTTAAGTTTTTGCATTAAATTCGTAGGTTACATGCTAGGGACTTAATTGGGCTGATAGAGGATCATTATGAACGAAAATTATATGTCTTTTATGCCTATAAATAGGCTTTGTTTTAGCTATTGTAAATCAGATTTGAATGATGAATGAAATGTAGCATTTTTATGCACATGGAGAGCCTTGAGCCTCACCCCTTTGTAATCTTGCTTTAGATTACATGTTTAGAAACATTCAAGAGGGGAGTGATCAACCAACTTGTGGAGTGTTTCGAGTCATGAGATGATGGAACGTAATTGTTTGGGTCCATTTCATGATTTTTAGATCACACAAGGCAATCTGTTTTCTAGCCTTTCCTTGGGGTTGTTTCAAATGGCATATGTGGGTTCTTTGGTTGTGATCTTTTTGGGTCCTTAGTTAAGTTTAAGGGTTCTTAAAGCATTTCGAAAGGGTTTTCGTATCATTTGGTATCAGAGCATTGGTTGCGTTTTTGTGGCCGATCTCTAGAACAGGTTTTATCCAATCTATCCTTTTTTATTCTTGTTGTTTTCAATTCTGTCCAATCTTTTCGTTTCTGTCCAATTATCTTTTTTTCGTCATCTTTTCATTCTGATCTTGTTTCCATCCTGAAGATCACATTCCGATCTTGAAAATAAAAAAAAACAGAGAGAGTGAGAAAGAAAAAAGCTTTGCATTTGAGAGCATTTCCAGAATTGTTCATCCATTGTTCTTGAGTTGTTCTTGCTTTATTTCGTGTTTTATCTTTGTAATCTGATTAGATCTAAGAAATATGAGTTCATATATCAGTTACCATTGAAAATATCAGTTACACCTTGATTTTCACGGATTTTAAGTCCTAAAACAGTTTGAAATTCAAATATGCCAAAACTGCCCATTTTTGTAACTGCCGCATTTATTGCTTCTGTTTACTGTCCAAACCTTGTCATAAATTCCGAATTTGGTTATTTGTTCTGAATATTAAAGTTGCATCTGACGGTTATCTTTCAATGATCAGATGGTCACTTTGTCCAAATCATAACGGAAATCATTCAATTTGGGGATTTGTTTTCTGTGCGCAGGATTATCCAAAATTCCAGCACTTTGGTTTATGCACTTAAGAGTTATCAATTCTTATAAACTTTTTGAAATTGGTCTTTTGTAAGCTCTTCATTACTGTTATATTTACATATATATGAGCTGGTTCTTAAAAAGTCTTAGCCAATCTTAAATAATTTTGAGTGCAAACACGAGTGGAACAAAGAGAGTTGTAAAAAGTGAGGGAGTGCTTGTAAGGTCCAATTTTTGTGTTTTCTCTCTAACTTTCTTTTGCAGCAACACTTTTTGATTCGAGGACGAATCATTTTGAAGAATGGGGGAATGATATGAATTATGTAGCCTTGCATTTGAGGAATTCAAGCTTCAAGAACACTTGCATTAAATGCACTTCAATTGCATTAATGGCAACCCAAGTTCATTTATTACAAGTCAAGTTAAGATGCATTAACTACAACTCAAGATGCCTTGATGATAACCCAAGCTTCATTCAAGACAACTCAAGCTTCATTCAAGGGAACTTAAGGCAACTCCAAGACAAGCATTAATGGCATTTAAAAGCTACTTTTAAGCATCATGTATCAGTTTCAATTGTTTAAGATGCATTGTAAGTTACAAAGTAATAGTGGCAGATTGTAACTTAAGTTTTTGCATTAAATTCGTAGGTTACATGCTAGGGACTTAATTGGGCTGATAGAGGATCATTATGAACGAAAATTATATGTCTTTTATGCCTATAAATAGGCTTTGTTTTAGCTATTGTAAATCAGATTTGAATGATGAATGAAATGTAGCATTTTTATGCACATGGAGAGCCTTGAGCCTCACCCCTTTGTAATCTTGCTTTAGATTACATGTTTAGAAACATTCAAGAGGGGAGTGATCAACCAACTTGTGGAGTGTTTCGAGTCATGAGATGATGGAACGTAATTGTTTGGGTCCATTTCATGATTTTTAGATCACACAAGGCAATCTGTTTTCTAGCCTTTCCTTGGGGTTGTTTCAAATGGCATATGTGGGTTCTTTGGTTGTGATCTTTTTGGGTCCTTAGTTAAGTTTAAGGGTTCTTAAAGCATTTCGAAAGGGTTTTCGTATCAGTAGTACAATATTCTTCAATTGGTATTGTTGTTGATTGAATTAGTGAATGTTATATTGGACTCTCAAATCTCTTCAAATAAATCATTATTCTCAATCATGTTTGCAAGCTTCTTGTTTGAATTATCTTACTTTATTTCTTGTTTTTTTAATCCTTTGTAGTTTTAAAACTATTAGTGTAGATATATATAGACATTATCAACAAAAAACATTAATAGTTATTCATGGTTCATGGAAAGAGTTAGATAAAAATTAACAATTTATTTTTTCTCATTTTGATTTGAGGTTTGGCTTCAATTTTGTTATTTTATTTTAGAACACTTGTATTTACATTAATCTTTTTAACCTGTGTTTTTTATCTTGTTTACATGACTGATAGTGCTTTGAAGCTTAGGTGGTTCTTCTTTTCTCTGTGTGTGCCATTTATTTCTGTTTTGAGTCTCAGTTATTGTAACGTCCCGTTATTTTATTCAAGGTAAATTTTTATTATTATTTTTTAATTAAAGTATTTAATTTTAATTTTAATTAAATTAGATTTTACTAGTTATAGTATTCTACTTGTTAGAGAAAGTGAACCAAAGGGGGACAAGGGGCGTTGAGCAGCTACACATTGCCAGAGGAGAAGGGGTTCGGAATCAAGGAGTGAAATTTCTCCCTCTTCGATTGGTCTGTGGTAAATACCTTTCCCCACCATTTTTTTTAATTTAATTTCTTTAAGAAAATTTTATACCAATTGCCACCGACTATTTTTTTTTTTACTTTAAAAATAAATAAAGCAACATCACTTGTGTAAGGGCTCGAGAATTTTAGTAGAATTCTTTATGTTTGGTATAAATTAAATTGTAATTTAAATAGGGAAAATAATTTTGTTATGTTAATTTTGGTTATTTTAGTGACTAACCATAGTTAATTTAGCAATTGGGGGAGGAAATAAATGAGACTGGAATGGTCAACCGTGGTTAGTTTGGTGGAGAGGGGTGGTTAGTAAAGGAAATTAAGGGAAAGGACTAGTTAGCAACAAAAATAGGTGAGTAGTTGTCTAACTCTATTTGAACTCTCAAGGTATGGAATCAGATAAAAAGGGTGCATTAGAATTTTCTAGGTATTGTCAAATTTTGCTAAACTATGTATTGTTATACTATTCTTTAATGCTTCTATCCTATCTAAAAAGTCAATTTTTTTATCAAGAATGTTCAGACCTAAAAGTTACCTAAAGAACCTGAGTAAAGAAAAGATGCTTCAATGATCGAAGATTCTCCAACGATCAAAGATTTTTATCAAGCAATGATTTGTTCTACTGTTAATCGGTAAGCCCTAATAAAGATTGTATCTATTGTAAATGTCCTAAATATATATAGAACAGGCTCAATCTATATTAGAGTGCTTAGAGTTTTTTTTTTAAATCTGCATCATTTACATAGCGTAGACAATGTTGGCTACTATCGAAAGAGAAGTCATGATGCCTTCCATATAGTTACATGATGAGGGCTGCTTAGGTCAGCCATTGTTATTTGCTAGATATTTTTGTCCCTTTTTATCACTATTGTCATGGTCATATGTCTCAAATACATTCTTTTGACATCAAATGTGCAGGATCGGCTGGGGCACTAGTTATAGTTATAAAATAGCTGTCCAACTCTATTTCAACTTTCAAGGTATGAATCAAATAAAAGGGGCATTGTATAAATTTCTAGCTAGTTTCACACTATTTGAATGTTGGTATCAATATATTCCATAACTCTTTGACTACTGTTTTCGATAGAGTATTTTTTATTACCCCTATCACATTCTCTTGCCATAAATTTTAATGATCTTGCAATTAAAATTATATTCATTTTCATATAGAATTGTCCACTTTCATATGCTCAATGATGGAGCAATAAATTTGAAATCCTTTCTTCCTTTCATTTAGATTCCCTTATGGTTTAAAAGCTTTAGAAAAAATTCATTTCAGTAAGTTAACACATATTTCTCGTATATTGCAGGTTGTTCGCGAGTTCTGCACAAGTAGTGCATCTTATCTAAGTTCTACAAATTGTGCATTATCGGTCTCCCGTGGTCAATCATTTTGAAGCCGTGTTCGCGTTATTTAATTCTAAATTTAAGTTCCCCTACCCTCAAAGGAAAAGGAATTTAGAAGAATTGTAGAGTTTTATAGATATGTAACATGAAAAGTTACAAAGTTGTATTGACAGATGAGAATTTTGTAAGAACAAGAGATGAATTATAAAATGTGTTTTGATTTGAATTATATTTCAAATGCAAGTATTTTATAGTGAATTAGATATTAAATGTGTTTTAATAATTTAAGGCTATAGTAAACGCTATAGTAAGTTTAATAACAGAGTTTCGTAAACACTAATAAAAGTTCTTCGATAGCCTTTTGAAAAGCCTATAATACATTTTATAATAGCATTTGTCAAGGGTATACTAAATGCTATAATAAGTTCTACCGTAGCCTTTTTTAGATCTCATAGTATGTTTAATAATAGCTATTATTAAACGCTATTACATTGCTTCGGTAGCTTTTTGGAAAGCCTATAGTTCATTTTTATAATAGGTTTTAGCATAGCATTGAAAAAAGGCTATAATAAGTACAGGACTTTTTATTGCAGGGGCTGTCACGGCGTTTCGTAAAAGGCTATCGTATACCTATGATAGCGTTTTTTCAAGGCTGTCGTAGGCCTTTTTTCTTGTAGTGGGATCCGAACCACTCCAAAAACTTGTTTGTAATTGAAAAGCTTGTTTCAAATTACTTGTTTCACTCTTCGAACCATATTGATACCAACGACGTAAGGTTTTCCACTTGTCAAAGTTGTGCTCATGATTTGGTCCATCTTAAAGATCCGAATGGAGGAACTTCTTCTTTGGGAATCATGTTTGGATCAAAATATCGAAATAGGATCCGAACCATTCAAAAAACTTGATTGTAATTGAAAAGCTTGTTTCAAATTACTTGTTTCACTCTTCGGATCATATTGATACCAAAGACCTAAGGTTTCCCCCTTGTCAAAGTTTTCTTCGCGATTTGGTCCATCCTAAAGATGCAAATGGAGGAACCTTTTCTTTGGGAATCCTCTTTGGACCAAAATATCGAAAGAGGATCCGAACCCCTCCAAAAACTTGTTTGTAATTGAAAATCTTGTTTCAAAGCACTTGTTTCACTCTCTAAAACAAATTGATTCCGAAGACCTAAGGTTTCCCACTTGTCAAAGTTGTGTTCATGATTTGGTCCATCCTAAAGATTCAAATGGAGGAACCTCTTCTTTGGGAATCCTTTTTGGACAAAAATATCGAAAGAGGATCTGAACCACTCCAAAAACTTGTTTGTAATTGAAAAGCTTGTTTCAAAGTAGTTGTTTCACACTTCGGACCATATTGATACCAAACACCTAAGGTTTCCCACTTGTGAAAGTTGTGCTCATGATTTGGTCCATCCTAAAGATCCAAATGGAGGAACCTCTTCTTTGGGAATCCTCTTCGGACCAAAATATCGAAAGAGGATCCCAACCACTACAAAAACTTGTTTGTAAGTGAAAAGCTTGTTTCAAAGTACTTGTTTTATTTTTCGGACCATATTTATACAAAAGGCCTAAGGTTTCCCACTTGTCAAAGTTTTCCTTTCGACTTAGTCCATCCCAAAGATGCAAATTCAGGAACCTCTTCTTTGGATATCCTCTTTGGACCAAAATATCGAAAGAGGATCCGAACCACTCCAAAAACTTGTTTGTAATTGAAAAGCTCCTTTCAAAGTACTTGTTTAACACTTCGGACCATATTGATACCAAAGACCTAAGGTTTCCCCATTGTCAAAGTTTTCCTCGTAATTTGGTCCATCCTAAAGATGCAAATGGAAGAGCCTCTTCTTTGCGAATCATCTTTGGACTAAAAATTTGAAAGAGGATCCGAACCACTCCAAAAACTTGTTTGTAATTGAAATGTTTGTTTCAAAGTAGTTTTTTCACTCTTTGGACCATATTAATACCAAAGACCTAAGGTTTTCCACTTGTCGAAGTTTTGCTCATGATTTGGTCCATATTAAATATCCGAATGGAGGAACCTTTTCTTTGGGAATCCTGTTTGGATCAAAATATCGAAAGAGGATCCGAACCACTCCAAAAACTTGTTTGCAATTGAAAAGCTTGTTTCAAATTACTTGTTTCACTCTTTGGACCATATTGATACCAAAGACCTAAGGTTTCCCCCTTATCAAAGTTTTCTTTGCGATTTGGTCCATCCTGAAGATCCGAAAGGAGGAACCTCTTCTTTGGGAATCCTCTTTGGACCAAAATATCGGAAGAGGATCAGAACCCCTCCAAAAACTTGTTTGTAATTGAAAGGCTTGTTTGAAAGCACTTGTTTCACTCTCTAAACCAAATTGAATCAGAAGACCTGAGGTTTCCCACTTGTCAAAGTTGTGTTCATGATATGGTCCTTCCTAAAGATACAAATGGAGGAATCTCTTCTTTGGGAATCCTGTTTGGACTCAGAAAACCTCAAGAATTTGCAAGAAGAACGCAAGATGAACAAACCAGTGGTCTTGAATGCAAAGTCTTTTTTTTTTAGATCAGAAAGTGATCTTTAAGATAGAAAAAAGATCAGAATGAAAAGATGAAGACAAATTGATACTTGGACAAAAACGAAAAGATAGGACAGAATTGAAAACAACAAGAATAGAAAAGGATAGATTGGATAAAACGTATTCTAGAGATCGGCACAAAATCGTAACCGATGCTCTGATACCAAATGATATGAAAACCCTTTCGAAAATGCTATGAGAACCCTTAGACTTAACTAAGGACCCAAAAAGATCACAACCAAAGAACCCACATATGCCATTTGAAACAACCCCAAGGAAAGGCTAGAAAACAGATTGCCTTGTGTGATCTAAAAATCATGAAATGGACCCAAACAATTATGTTCCATTATCTCATGACTCGAAACACTCCACAAGTTGGTTGATCACTCCCCTCTTGAATGTTTCTAAACATGTAATCTAAAGCAAGATTACAAAGGGTTGAGGCTCAAGGCTCTCCATGTGCATAAAAATGCTACATTTCATTCATCATTCAAATCTGATTTACAATAGCTAAAACAAAGCCTATTTATAGGCATAAAATACATGTAAACTTCGTTCATAATGCTCCCATAACAGCCCCATGATGTCCCTAGCTTGTAACCCCCGAAATTAAAGCTAAAACATGAGTTACAATCTGCCACCATTACTTTGTAACTTACAATGCATCTAAAACAATTGAAACTGATACATGATGCTTAAAAGTAGCTTTTAAATGCCATTAATGCTTGTCTTTAAGTGTATTGAAGTTATCTTGAATGAAGCTTTAAGTTGCCTTGAATGAAGCTTGGGTTGTCATAAATGCATCTAGAGTTGTCATCAATGCTACTACACTTCAAGCTTGAGTTGTCATAAATACGTCTTGAGTGCATTTAATGCAACTTGAGTTGTCATCAATACATGTACTCTTTAAGCTTGAATTCCTTAAATGCATGGCTACATAATTCATATCATTAATGATATGAAAACCCTTTCGAAATGCTTTAAGAACCCTTAAACTTAACTAAGGACCCAAAAAATCACAACCAAAGAACCCACATATGCCATTTGAAACAACCCAAGGAAAAAGGCTAGAAAATGATTATCCTTATGATCAATGATCTAAAGACAAGAATTGAATTTCTTGCTCTAGATTCGAATCAATCCACCAATTTAGAATGATCAATCCTAAAGGCTTGATTCTACAGCCACCCTAAACACAAGGAATGACAAGATGAAAAATTGCACAACTCACAACAATTCAAAGAAAAAGCTCTCAATGAGACTTTGTATTTTTACTTCCATAATAATCTTAATCTATTACAAGCAAGTGTCATGGCTTTTATAGCCTTCCAAATGAACGAAAATAAGCTGATAAAAATGAATGAAAAAGGCCAAAAAAACAGCCGGCCATAATGAAGTCCGAAATAATGACAATTAACTAGCCTATTGAATTATTAAAGTGTAACCGATATTTGGGAGTTACAAAGCTGATTTGTGAGTCTTTGTAACTAAAACATCTTGATCATATGTATTGATGGGAGTCTTAAATGAAGCCTTAAGATGACATGAATAAGTTTTGAGTAGCATTGATGTCTTAAGTTGCATTAAATGAGCTTCGGTTGAATTAATTGAACTTGACTTGCATTTAATGAACTAGGCTTGAAGTTGACTTGCATTTAATGAGCTTGGCTTGAACTTGACTTGCATTTATTGATATAATCTTGAACTTTGATGTTGCATTTATTGAACTTAGATTGTAGCTTGATAAACTTGGAAAGTAATGAATGCAATTTCGGCAATGATCAACATTAAGTCTCCTTGATTCATATCATTCCCTCCTTCTTGAAAAGGATTCGTCCTCGAATCCAAATCTTCATGCCCTACAACAAAATATCCAAAATCAGAAACTTTAAATATTGAAGTCGAAAAATACTCACCTTGTAACGCAATGGTGTGGACTTTTGCATAGATTCTTCCAAGTTCTTGATATGGTCCATCACCCCTCGGATGCAACTTGGCCCTTTTTTGTAATCTTTTCTTCCGAAAATGCATCCAAATCCATGCTCTCAAATGTAACTTAATCGGTTTCCTTCTCAAGATCATTTTCAAGGTAAATCTGAAAACTTGCTCCTTGATCATTTGCTCGTCATCCATGTGAATTAATTTGATGAATACATTCACAAAATGGGCTGAATCACTCACAAAAACATTTGATCTCATAGGCAGCAACTCAAAGGTAGTAATAGCATAAAGACCATAAATAAGTTTGTTTGTAAAACAAACATTTTTATGATGTATTCTTCTATTACATGTATTCTCTACAAAATGTAAACAATTCTCATAAGTTTCCACTTTCGAGTTTGTTTCTTTAATGATTGCCCCTAATATCACATTTATCACTTCTTGAGTTTCCCATTCATGCCAAATAGTTCGGTATCTATTGTAACTCCTCAAAGAAAAATTAACATCAAAAGATGAATATGCATACCGAAATGAGTTCAACTTTCCTGCATACTCAAAAATTTCATTTTCAAGACGCTCATTGACAATAACTTTCATATGCTTAGAACTAGAAAGTATAGAACTTACAACATTCTCATTAGATTCGATATACTTTCTTTCTTTGATGTACTGTCCTTTCGAACAACTCAAGCTCTTATTCGGCCATAGGTAATGCTTCCAAACTTGAAAAAGATATTCGAACACACTAGGAAAATAATGGTTAAAGTTAGTTGCCAAAAAGTCTACTTTGCACATAAGCACAAAATTAGGCTTTTGACTAAGAAAAACTTTCCTCACCTCACTCATTTTTACATGATAGCTCACTAACTTGCCTCTTCTCTCCTTTTCCTCTGCACTTTTCTTTTTCACTCTTATCTTTTATCTCATTGTTTCACTCTTGGTTTTTCCACTCAAAGCTTTCTTTTCTCTCTCACTCAATTCTTTTTCTTTTAATTCCTTTTCTTTCAACTCCTTTTCTTTCAACTCAATCTCAAGCCTCCTTTGTTCAAGCTTACATTGATCAATGAAAACCTCTTTTGAAGACAAAGGTACCAAAGTAGTCTTCCTCCCATCCTTGGCAAAAGTGTACCTATTTAGGTAGCCATCATAGATCACTCTTCTATCAAACTGACAAGGCCTTCCCAAAAGTATATCCACGGCATGCATTGGGACTACATCACAAACTACCTCATCCGTATACTTCCCAAGGCTAAAAGAAATGATAGCTTGCTTATGGACCTTCACCTCACCACTATTGTTTAACCATTGTAACTTGTATGGTTTGGGATGTGGTTTTATAGGCAAATTGAGTCTCTTAACCAGAATTGAGCTCACGACATTTGTACAACTTCCCCCATCAATCACAACACTACACGGAGTCTCATTCACTAAACACCTAGTATGGAACAAGTTGTGTCTTTGGTCATCTTCAACACTATCTCTTATTTCAAAATTTAGAACTCTCCTACACAAAAGTGCTTGTTGATTTCCTTCCCCCCAACTACCATCACTCGCCTCGGGTTCCTCAATATTCTCCTCTATAGTATCACTCTCTTCGGCTTCCTCAAGAACTTCCTCAATGTCACTTTCTTCACAATCAGTGACTACTTCTTCAACAACATCACTTTCTAATTCATCTTCAATTATCTCCCTCATTTGCTGATTACTTGCTATCTCTAATCTACCCATGCGTGCATTAAGCCCCTCTACAATTTTAGTAAGTCTAGCAAAAACTCTCGTTTGGGCCTCCCTCCACCTACCATCACTAATATCACCCTGATTATTTTCCCCTTGTGACATGTTTTCTGGATCTCACAACACTCCCTCACAAAATATCACTCAAGGAACTCTCGTGTTTAATCACTCAAGGTAGGCCAAAATGACAATTTAGGCTCTTGGATAAGTTGGAAGTAACTTGTGTTTAAAGTACTAAAAATCAAGCAATCAGTATTAAACAATCTAAAATAATGAAAAGAAACAAAAAATAAAACAAGAAAAACAAATTTGATAGGCAAAAATCAGATTGGAAAAGCAAAACAAATTTTTGAAAGCAAAGAACTCAAGAAAAATGGCAATTACAAATTTCAAAATTCGTGGAGTTCGAAAATGAATTTTCAATTGGAAATCTATATGAAGCTTTTTAATATGATAATAAAGAGCGTACAAAAGGCCAAATTCAAAAATTTGTTCAGAATTGAAAACACTAACTCACAGAATTGAAGTTCCCGGAAAATAGGATAAACCTGCGCACAGAAATGATATTCCAGATTTGAACTATTTCCGTTATGATTTGGATAAAGCTCCCTTCTGAACTTTGAAAGCTAATAGAAAGATAAAACTTTTCTCTTCAGACAACAAAGACAAATTCGGACTTTAGATTAGAGTTTGAATGGAAAACAGTAGCATTAAATGCGGCAGTTACAAAACGGGACAGTTTTGGAAAATGTAACTTATAGCCGTTTCTGAGACTTTAAATCAATGTGTAACTGATATATTTCAATGGTAAATGTTATAGAAACACAATTATATCAGTTATACAAGAAATTATATGAATCAAACTCAGAAAAGTGAAGAATTTTCAAGAAGAACACAAGATGAACAGATTTGGTGCCCTTGGATGCAAATTCACTCTCAACTTTCTTTTTTTCTTTCTTTCTTTCTTTTTTTTTATATTCAAGATCAAATCGTGATCTTTAAGATGGATATGAAATCAGAATAAAATGATGAAGAAAAATGGATGAAAAGGCAGAAATGAATTCGATGGACAGAATGTGTAGAATTGAAAAACAAGTGCATAAAAGTAAGATAGAATCAATTCTAGAGATCGGCCACTAACATGCAACCTATGCTCTGATACCAAATGATACGAAAACTCTTTCAAAAATGCTTTAAGAACCCTTAGACTTAACTAAGGAACCAAAAAGATCACAACCAAAGAACCCACATATGCCATTTGAAACAACCCCAAGGAAAGGCTAGAAAACAGATTGCCTTGTGTGATCTAAAAATCATGAAATGGACCCAAACAATTACGTTCCATCATCTCATGACTCGAAACACTCCACAAGTTGGTTGATCACTCCCCTCTTGAATGTTTCTAAACATGTAATCTAAAGCAAGATTACAAAGGGTTGAGGCTCAAGGCTCTCCATGTGCATAAAAATGCTACATTTCATTCATCATTCAAATCTGATTTACAATAGCTAAAACAAAGCCTATTTATAGGCATAAAATACATGTAAATTTCGTTCATAATGCTCCCATAATAGCCCCATGATGTCCCTATCTTGCAACTCCCGAAATTAAAGCTAAAACATGAGTTACAATCTGCCACCATTACTTTGTAACTTACAATGCATCTAAAACAATTGAAACTGATACATGATGCTTAAAAGTAGCTTTTAAATGCCATTAATGCTTGTCTTTAAGTGTATTGAAGTTATCTTGAATGAAGCTTTAAGTTGCCTTGAATGAAGCTTGGGTTGTCATAAATGCATCTAGAGTTGTCATCAATGCTACTACACTTCAAGCTTGAGTTGTCATAAATACGTCTTGAGTGCATTTAATGCAACTTGAGTTGTCATCAATACATGTACTCTTTAAGCTTGAATTCCTTAAATGCATGGCTACATAATTCATATCATAATTGAAAAGCTTGTTTCAAAGTACTTGTTTTACTCTTTGGACCATATTGATACCAACGACCTAAGGTTTTCCACTTGTCAGAGTTGTGCTCATGATTTGGTCCATCTTAAAGATCCGAATGGAGGAACCTCTTCTTTGGGAATCTTGTTTGGATCAAAATATTGAAAGAGGATCTGAACCACTCCAAAAACTTGATTGTAATTGAAAAGCTTGTTTCAAATTACTTGTTTCACTCTTCGGACCATATTGATACCAAAGACCTAAGGTGATATGATTCATGGAGCACAAGCACCACAAGACAAGCTTAGGATGCTAGAAGGACCAATTACAAGATCAAATGCCAAGAAGCTTCAACAAGTCTTGAATATCCATTGTCAAGCATACATGAGCAAAGTGAAGACAGATTTTGATGATCCAAGCTTGGAGGCAATGGAAGAGGATGAAATGCACTTTAATTTATGGCAAGTGCATTTGGAGGAGGAATATTAAAGACATGTGCAAGGATTTTTAAATTTAAAGTCATTTTAGGAAAGTTTCCTAAAATGGGCACTTTGCTTTTTGCTTTAAGCTTTAGTTGCTTTATTCTTTCCTTAAATGTTGTTCACATGCCAGATTTTATTATGGGCTGATTACTTTGGGCTTTTGTTTTAGGGTTTTTTTCTCTTGACTATTTAAAGACTTTTTGTAACCCTAATATTGAGATTTGATGAAATAGAAAGTTGCTTTTTGCTTCCAATTGACTTGCTTGGCTGATTACCTTGCATGTTCTTGAGTAGTCTTGCTTTAGATTACTTGTTTAGAAACAATCAAACACTCTTGATCTAAAGTGTTTGTGGATTGTTTAAATCTTGAGATAAGAAACAAGTTCTTCTTATTTCAAGATCATAGATCTAGGAATAATCTTCTTAACTTATATTCCTTGGGTTTTGCTAAATTGCTTTGGGGGTTTTAGATCTTTGTGACTCAAGGGTTCTTCAAGGGGTTCTTGATCCAAATCTAGGGTTTTCATATCATTTGGTATCAGAGCTCAGGCTCAAGAGAAGGTTCTTATCTTACTTGCTTTCCTTTATTTCTTATTGTTCTTTGTTCTTAGTTTATATAAAAACCCAAAAAATCACAAAAAATGCTTTTTTGACCCATTTTTGTTCTTTCTGTTTCTCATAGTTTCATTCCGAATTCTGGAAAACACAAAACTATAAAAGTGCCAATTTTTCTCTTATCTTTAATTGTTATTCAGGCTTCGTATTCAAAACGTCAAAATAAAAAAAGAAATTATTAAAGTCTAATCCGAGGCTCATATTGCAGATTTAAAAAAAAAAAGAAAAAAAAAAAGGAAAAGTGACAGTTTTGCTTGAGTTGTTAAATCTGGAAAAAAAAGTGTTTGATGTTCATGTTGCTCTTGAAATATTCATATCAAACTCATCAAAATGCCATCTTGAATCTGTTTTATGCCTAGGGTTTGAGAAAAAGTGGTTTGTTTACACTTTTTGACTTGCATCTACTTTAGGGAAGTTTTCCAATTGATTTCCTTCCTACTTTATGTACTTGCCTAATTTGCACACTTTCCTCTTTTGGAAAAATCTGTCACATTTTTTTTCTCTCTTAACTTTTTAAATAGCCATAAACACTTGTTTTGTTTCATTTTTGTTACATTTTCACAAATTGCATTAGTTTCAAGCATTGTTTCATTGTTACTAAATAGTACTAGATCAAGGCTACAAATTACCAACCTAGAAACAGTTTTTGAGTGCAAACACGAGTGAATCATAATTTCAAGAGTGTAAACACTTAGGGAGTGATTGTGAGGTCCTTTTACTACTACTAAATTGTTACTTGTAGCCATGTCTAATGAAGGGGATAACGCCAACAAAATTAACGAGGCAAGGAGAATGGAGGCTCAAGAAGGAGCTTTCCTTCGAATGCAAAGAGTAATGGAGGCTCTAAGTGATAGAATGGAGAGGATTCAGCTTAATTTACAACACTTATAAACACCACCTAGAGTCAACCCAAATGTGGCTCCAATTGAAGCTAGGAGGCAGCCACAAGTTGAACATAGGGTTGAGGCACACAATGAGGAACAAGAAGGGGATCCTTATGCATATGAGGAGGAAAACTAAAGAAATGAAATGAGAGGGCAGCAAGGAGGAAGAGGTAGAGGTAGAGGCATGTTCCAAGTACAAAGGAACATTAGGGATGCACCTTATGATAGAAGAGATGATGATCGATCCGGAGGCATCAAATTCAAAATCCCACCTTTCCAAGGCAAAACAGACCCGGAGGAGTATTTGCAATGGGAAGCACAAACCGAGCATATATTTGATTGCAACAATTATAGTGAGCAAAGGAAGGTACTACTTGCCATTGCGGAGTTTACTAACTATGCATCGGTTTGGTGGATTCAATTGAAGGCTAAGCTAAAGAGAGAGAGGCAGCCACAAATTGAAACTTGGGAGGAGCTAAAACTCATGATGAGAAAGAGGTTTATACCTACAAATTTTGAGAGAGATGTCATTTACAAATTAGAAAGAGGTTAAGAGAGCTTTGTTTTCAAACAAAACCATCCTTGTATTTTTGTGCAAAGGACCTTGCTTGCTAACTAGTGAACTTAACCAAGATTTGCCTAGTGTTTTTATTGATCTTTTGCAGAATTTCAAGATGTCTTTCTGGATGAAGTGCCAAATGAGCTACCACCAATTCGAGGCATTGAGCAGAAGATTGACTTCATTCCCGAGGCTGCCATTCCGAATAGACCAGCATATAGGACCAATCCTATTGAGGCTAAAGAGATCCAAAAAGCAAGTGGATGAGTTGCTAGCAAAAGGGTATGTGAGGGAAAGTTTTTCTCCTTGTTCGGTTCCTGTTTTATTAGTTCCTAAGAAAGATGGCACTTGGAGAATGTGTGTAGATTGTACGACCATTAATAAAGTCACTATTAAGTATAGACATCCTATCCCTAGGTTAGATGATATGCTTGAATGGTTGTAGTCTATTCACAAAAATTGACCTAAAATCGGGATATCACCAAATTAGGATGGAATTAGGTGATGAATGGAAAACCGCTTTCAAAACAAAGTTTGGATTGTATGAATGGTTAGTTATGCCTTTTGGATTAACAAATGCATCTAGCACATTCATGAGATTAATGAATCATGTCCTTAGGGAGTACTTGGGAAAATTTGTAGTAGTTTACTTTGATGATATCCTTATTTACTCTAGATCTTTGCAAGAGCATGTTGAGCATGTAGGGGCTGTTTGTGAGACACTTAGAAAAGAGAAGTTGTATGCTAATCTTAAGAAGTGCTCCTTTTGCATGGAAAGAGTCAAATTTTTAGGATTTATTGTGTCTAGTCAAGGAGTTGAGGTTGATGATGAGAAGATCAAGGCAATCCAAGAATGGCCTACTCCTACAAATGTAAGTGAGGTAAGAAGTTTCCATGGTCTTGCTGGTTTTTATAGAAGATTTATCAAAGATTTTAGTACCATAGCATCACCATTGAATGAGTTGGTTAAAAAGAATGTAGTGTTTGCATGGGGATTAGCCCAAGAAAAGCTTTCGAGACTTTGAAGGATAAATTATGTAATGCACCCTTGCTTGCTTTACCTAACTATGACTTAACTTTTGAGATTGAATGTGATGCAAGTGGAATAGGTATAGGGGCTGTTTTGATGCAAAACAACAAACCATTGATGTACTTTAGTGAGAAGTTGAGTGGAGCATCTTTGAACTATCACACCTACGACAAGGAGTTGTATGCTTTAGTGAGGGCTTTGCAAACATGGCAACACTACTTATGGCCTAAAGAATTTGTCATTCATACTGACCATGAGAGCTTGAAGCACCTAAAGGGACAAGACAAACTCAACAAAAGGCATGCCAAATGGGTAGAGTTCATTGAAACGTTCCCTTATGTCATTAAGTACAAGAAAGGTAAGGATAATGTAGTTGTTGATGCATTGTCAAGAAGGTATGCTCTTTATAATTCTCTTAATGCTAAGTTCTTAGGTTTTGAGCATGTTAAAACACTTTACTCTCTTGATGATGATTTTGGTGAAATTTTTATTTCTCTTGGTCAAGGAACCACTCTTGATGATTATGTGTTGTGTGATGATTTTCTTTTTAAGAAAGGCAAGCTTTGCATCCCTAAATGTTCAATTAGAGAAATTTCGACTAAAGAAGCTCATGGGGGAGGCTTAATGGGGCATTTTGGGGTAGCTAAGACTTATGATATGTTGCATGAACACTTCTTTTGGCCAAAAATGAAGCATGATGTTGTTAAAATTTGTTCTCATTGCATAACATGTAAGGCAGCAAAGTCTAGGGTAAAACCACATGGTTTATATTCTCCATTACCAATTCCATTAGCACCTTGGTTAGATGTTTCTATGGATTTTGTTCTAGGGCTGCCAAGAACGAGGTAGAGATAGCATTTTTGTTGTGGTTGATAGGTTTAGCAAAATGGCTCATTTTATCGCTTGTAATAAAACTGATGATGCTAAACATTTCGCTGATTTGTTCTTTAGAGAAGTTGTTAGGTTGCATGGCATTCCTAAGAGTATTGTTAGTGATAGGGATGTGAAATTCCTAAGTCATTTTTGGAGGGTGTTGTGGGGTAAACTTGGGACTAAATTGATGTATTCTACTACTTGTCACCCACAAACTGATGGACAAACTGAGGTTGTCAATAGGACCATGGTTACCTTGCTTAGAGCTATAATTGATAAAAACCATAAAACTTGGGAAGATTGTTTGCCATTCATTGAGTTTGCATACAATAGGGCTGTTCATAGTACTACTAGATGCACTCTATTTGAGCTTGTTTATGGTTTTAATCCTACTACTCCTATTGATCTCTTACCTATGTTACCATCTGATTTGGTTAGTTTTGATGCAAGCACTAAGGTTGAAAGGATCCAAAAGTTGCATAAAGAGGTTTGAGAGAGGATTGAGAAACAAAATTCCAAGATTGCAACTCGGATAAACAAGGGCCGAACGAAACTGATTTTTCAAACGGGGGATTGGGTTTGGGTGCATTTTAGTAAGGAGAGGTTTCCACTACAACGGAAATCCAAGTTGAATCCACGAGGTGATGGCCCATTTCAAGTTCAAGAGAGGATTAATGACAATGCCTATAAGATTGATCTTCCAGGTGAGTATAATGTGAGTGCTACTTTTAATGTTTCTGATTTGAGTTCTTTTGATGTAGGTGATGATTCTGATTTGAGGACAAATCCTTTTCAAGAGGGAGGGGATGATATGATTCATAGAGCACAAGCACCACAAGACAAGCTTAGGATTCTAGAAGGACCAATTACAAGATCAAATGCCAAGAAGCTTCAACAAGTCTTGAATATCCATTGTCAAGCGTACATGAGCAAAGTAAAGACAGATTTTGATGATCCAAGCTTGGAGGCAATGGAAGAGGATGAAATGCACTTTAATTTATGGCAAGTGCATTTGGAGGAGGAATATTAAAAACATGTGCAAGGATTTTTAAATTTAAAGTCATTTTAGGAAAGTTTCCTAAAATGGGCACTTTGCTTTTTGCTTTAAGCTTTAGTTGCTTTATTCTTTCCTTAAATGTTGCTCACATGCCTGATTTTATTATGGGCTGATTACTTTGGGCCTTTGTTTTAGGGTTTTTTTCCCTTGACTATTTAAAGACTTTTTGTAACCCTAATATTCAGATTTGATGAAATAGAAAGTTGCTTTTTGCTTCTAATTGACTTACTTGGCTGATTACCTTGCATGTTCTTGTGTAGTCTTGCTTTAGATTACTTGTTTAGAAACAATCAAACACTCTTGATCTAAAGTGTTTGTGGATTGTTTCAATCTTGAGATAAGAAACAAGTTCTTCTTATTTAAAGATCATAGATCTAGGAATAATCTTCTTAACTCATATTCCTTGGGTTTTGCTAAATTGCTTTGGGGGTTTTAGATCTTGGTGACTCAAAGGTTCTGCAAGGGGTTCTTGATCCAAATCTAGGGTTTTCATATCAAACCTCTTCTTTGGGAATCTACTTTGGACTAAAATTTCGAAAGAGGATCCGAACCACTTTAAAAACTTGTTTGTAATTGAAAAGCTTGTTTCAAAGTACTTGTTTCACTCTTCGGACCATATTGATACCAAAGATCTAAGGTTTCCCCCTTGTCAAAGTTTTCCTCGCGATTTGGTCCATCCTAATATGCAAATGGAGGAACCTCTTCTTTGGGAATCCTCTTTCAACCAAAATTTTGAAAGAGGATCCGAACCACTCCAAAAATTTGTTTGTAAGTGAAAAGCTTGTTTGAAAGCACTTGTTTCACCCTTCAGACCATATTGATACCAAAAACCTAAGGTTTCTCACTTGTCAAAGTTTTCTACGCGACTTGGTCCATCCTAAAGATGCAAAAGGAGGAATCTCTTCTTTGGGATTCCTATTTGGACCAAAATTTCGAAAAGGATCTGAACCGCTCCAAAAACTTGTTTGTAAATCAAAAGCTTGTTTCAAAGTACTTGTTTCACTCTTCGGACCATATTGATACCAAAGACCAAAGGTTTCCCACTTGTCAAAGTTTTCCTCGCGACTTGGTCCATCCAAAAGATTCAAATGGAGGAACCTCTTCTTCGGGAATCCACTTTGGACTAAAATTTTGAAAGAGGATCCGAACCACTCAGAAAACTTGTTTGAAAGTGAAAAGCTTGTTTGAAAGCACTTTTTTAACTCTTCAGACCATATTGATACCAAAGACCTAAGGTTTCCTAATTGTCAAAGTTTTCCATGCGACTTGGTCCATCCTAAAGATGTAAATGGGGGAACCTCTTCTTTGGGATTCCTCTCTGGACCAAAATTTTGAAAGAGGATCCGAACCACTCCAAAAACTTGTTTGTACTTGAAAAGCTTGTTTCCAAGTACTTGTTTAATTCTTCGGACCATATTGATATCAAAGACCTAAGGTTTCCACCTTGTCAAAGTTTTCCTTGCGATTTGGACCATCCTAAAGATGCAAATAGAGGAACCTCTTCTTTGGGACTCCTCTTTGGACCAAAATATCGAAAGAGGATCCGAACCATTCCAAAAACTTGTTTGTAAGTGAAAAGCTTGTTTGAAAGCACTTGTTTCACTCTTCGGACCATATTGATACCAAAGATCTAAGGTTTCCTCCTTGTCAAAGTTTTCCTCGCGACTTGGTCCATCCTAAAGATGCACATGGGGGAACCTCTTCTTTGGGAATCCTCTTTGGACGAAAATTTCGAAAGAGGATCCGAACCACTACAAAAACTTGTTTGTAATTGAAAAGCTTGTTTCAAAGTACTTGTTTCACTCTTCGGACCATATTGATACCAAAGTCCTAAGGTTTCCCCCTTGTTAAAGTTTTCCTCGCGATTTGGTCCATCCTAATATGGAAATGGAGGAACATCTTCTTTGGGAATCCTCATTGGACCAAAATATCGAAAGAGGATCCTAACCACTCCAAAAACTTGTTTGTAAGTGAAAAGCTTGTTTGAAATCACTTGTTTCACTCTTCGGACCATATTGATACCAAAGACCTAAGCTTTCCCCCTTGTCAAAGTTTTCCTCGCGACTTGGTCCATCCTAAAGATGAAATGGAGAAACCTCTTCTTTGGGAATCCTCTTTGGACCAAAATTTCGAAAGAGGATCCGAACTAATCCAAAAACTTGTTTCTAAGTGAAAAGCTTGTTTGAAAGCACTTGTTTCATTCTTTGGACTATATTGATACCAAAGATCTAAGGTTTTCCACTTGTCAAAGTTTTCCTCGCGACTTGGTCCATCCTAAAGATGCAAATGGAGGAACCTATTCTTCGGAAATCCTCTTTGTACTAAAATTTCGAAAGAGGAACCGAACCACTAAAAAAACTTATTTGTAATTGAAAAGCTTGTTTTAAAGTACTTGTTTCACTCTTCGGATAATATTGATTCCAAAAACCTAAGGTTTCCCCCTTATTAAAGTTTTCCTCGCGACTTGGTCCATCCTAGAGATGCAAAAGGAGGAACCTCTTCTTTGGGAATTCTCTTTGGACTAAAATTTAGAAAGAGGATTCGAACCACTCCAAAAACTTGTTTGTAATTGAAAAGCTTGTTTCAAAGTACCTGTTTCATCCTTCGGACCATATTGATACCAAGGACGTAAGGTTTCCCCCTTGTCAAAGTTTTCCTCGCGATTTGGTCCATTCTAAATATGCAAATGGAGGAACCTCTTCTTTGGGAATCCTCTTTGGACCAAAATATCGAAAGAGGATCCGAACCACTCCAAAAAAAATTTTGTAAATTGAAAGCTTGTTTTAAAGCACTTGTTTCACTCTTCGGACCATATTGATACCAAAGACCTAAGGTTTCCCACTTGTCAAAGTTTTCCTCGCGACTTGGTCCATCCTAAAGATGCAAACGGAGGAACCTCTTCTTTGGTAATCCCCATTGGACAAAAATGTCGAAAGAGGATTCGAACCACTTTAAAAACTTGTTTGTAATCGAAAAGATTGTTTCAAAGGACTTGTTTCATTCTTCGGACCATATTGATACCAAAGACCTAAGGTTTCCCCCCTGTCAAAGTTTTCCTCGCGATTTGGTCCATCCTAATATGCAAATGGAGGAACCTCTTCTTTGGGAATCCTCTTTCGACCAAAATTTCGAAAGACGATCCGAACCACTCCAAAAACTTGTTTGTAAGTGAAAAGCTTGTTTGAAAGCACTTTTTCACCCTTCGGACCATATTGATTCCAAAAACCTAAGGTTTCTCACTTTTTAAACTTTTCTAAGCGACTTGGTCCATCCTAAAGAGGCAAATGGAGGAATCTCTTCTTTGGGATTCCAGTTTGGATAAAAATTTTGAAAAGGATCTGAACCGCTCCAAAAACGTGTTTTTAAATCAAAAGCTTGTTTCAAAGTACTTGTTCCACTCTCCGGACCATATTGATACCAAAAACCTAAGGTTTCCCACTTGTCAAAGTTTTCCTCGCGACGTGGTCCTTCCAAAAGATTCAAATGGAGGAACCTCTTCTTTGGGAATCCTTTTTGGACCAAAATATCGAAAGAGGATCCAAAGCACTCCAAAAACTTATTTGTAAGTGAAAAGCTTCTTTGAAAGCACTTGTTTCACTCTTCGGAACATATTGATACCAAAGACCTAAGGTTTCCTCCTTGTCAAAGTTTTCCTCGCGATTTGGTCCATCCTAAAGATGCCAATGGAGGAACCTCTTCTTTGGGAATCCTCTTTGGACCAAAATATTGAAAGACGATCCGAACCAATCCAAAAACTTGTTTGTAAGTGAAAAGCTTGTTTCAAAGCACTTGTTTCACTCTTCGAACCATATTAATACCAAAGATCTAAGGTTTCCCACTTGTCAAAGTTTTCCTCGCGACTTGGTCCATCCTAAAAATGCAAATGGGGGAACCTCTTTTTTGGGAATCTTCTTTGGACCAAAATTTTGAAAGAGGATCCAAACCACTCCAAAACCTTGTTTGTACTTGAAAAGCTTGTTTCAAAGTACTTGTTTCACTCTTTGGACCATATTGATATCAAAGACCTAACGTTTCCACCTTGTCAAAGTTTTCCTCGCGATTTGGTCCATCCTAAAGATGCAAATGGAGGAACCTCTTCTTTGGGAATCCTCTTTGGACCAAAATATGGAAAGAGGATCCGAACCAATCCAAAAACTTGTTTGTAAGTGAAAAGCTTGTTTGAAAGCACTTGTTTCACTCTTCGGACCATATTGATACAAAGATCTAAGGATTCCCACTTGTCAAAGTTTTCCTGGCGACTTGGTCCATACTAAAGATGCAAATGGTGGAACCTCTTCTTTGGGAATCCTCTTTGGACTAAAATTTCGAAAGAGGATCCGAACCACTACAAAAACTTGTTTGTAATTGAAAAGCTTGTTTCAAAGTACTTGTTTCACTCTTCGGACCATATTGAAACCAAAGACCTAAGGTTTCCCCCTTGTCAAAGTTTTCCTCGCGATTTGGTCCATCCTAAAGATGCAAATGGAGGAACTTCTTCTTTGTGAATCCTCTTTGCACCCAAATATCGAAAGAGGATCCGAACGAATACAAAAACTAGTTTGTAAGTGAAAAGCTTGTTTGAAAGCACTTGTTTCACTCTTCGGACCATATTGACACCGAAGATCTAAGGTTTCCCACTTGTCAAAGTTTTCCTCGCGATTTGGTCCATCCTAAAGATGCCAATGGAGGAACCTCTTCTTTGGGAATCCTATTTGGACAAAAATATCGAAAGAGGATCCGAACCAATCCAAAAACTTGTTTGTAAGTGAAAAGCTTGTTTGAAAGCACTTGTTTCACTCTTCGAACCATATTGATACCAAAGATTTAAGGTTTCCCACTTGTCAAAGTTTTCCTCGCGACTTGGTCCATCCTAAAGATGCAAATGGGGGAACCCCTTTTTTGGGAATCCTCTTTGGACTAAAATTTTGAAAGCGGATCCGAACCACTACAAAAACTTGTTTGTAATTGAAAACCTTGTTTCAAATTCTTGTTTCACTCTTCGAACCATATTGATACCAAAGACCTAAGGTTTCCCCCTTGTCAAAGTTTTCCTCGCGATTTGGTCCATCCTAAAGATGCAAATGGAGGAACCTCTTCTTTGTGAATCCTCTTTGCACCCAAATATCGAAAGAGGATTAGAACGAATCCAAAAACTAGTTTGTAAGTGAAAAGCTTGTTTGAAATCACTTGTTTCACTCTTCGGACCATATTGACACCAAAGATCTAAGGTTTCCCACTTGTCAAAGTTTTCCTCGCGATTTGGTCCATCCTAAAGATGCCAATGGAGGAACCTTTTCTTTGGAAATCCTCTTTGAACTAAAATATCGAAAGAGGATCCGAACCAATCCAAAAACTTGTTTGTAAGTGAAAAGCTTGTTTGAAAGCACTTGTTTCACTCTTCGAACCATATTCATACCAAAGATCTAAGGTTTCCCACTTGTCAAAGTTTTCCTCGCGACTTGGTCCATCCTAAAGATGCAAATGTGGGAACCCCTTATTTGGCAATCCTCTTTGGACAAAAATTTCGAAATAAGATCCGAACCACTACAAAAACTTGTTAGTAATGGAAAAGCTTGTTTCAAAGTACTGGTTTCACTCTTTGTACCATATTGATACCAAAGACCTAAGGTTTCCCCCTTGTTAAAGTTTTCCTCGCGATTTGGTCCATACTAATATGCAAATGGAGGAACCTCTTCTTTGGGTATTCTCTTTGGACCAAACTATCAAAAGAGGATCTGAACCACTCCAAAAACTTGTTTATAAGTGAAAAGCTTGTTTGAAAGCACTTGTTTTACTCATCGGACCATATTGATACCAAAGACCTAAGGTTTCCCAATTGTAAAAGTTTTCCACGCGACTTGGTCCATCCAAAAGATGTAAATGGGGGAACCTCTTCTTTGGGATTCCTCTATGGACCAAAATTTTGAAAGTGGATCCGAACCACTCCAAAAACTTGTTTGTACTTGAAAAGCTTGTTTCAAAGTACTTGTTTCACTCTTCGGACCATATTGATATCAAAGACCAAAGGTTTCCACCTTGTCAAAGTTTCCTCGCGATTTGGTCCATCCTAAAGATGCAAATGGAGGAACATCTTCTTTGGGAATCCTCTTTGGACCAAAATATCGAAGAGGATCCAAACCAATCCAAAAACTTGTTTGTAAGTGAAAAGCTTGTTTGAAAGCACTTGTTTCACTCTTCGGACAATATTGATACCAAAGATCTAAGGTTTCCCACTTGTCAAAGTTTTCCTCCCGACTTGGTCTGTCCTAAAGATGCAAATGGGGGAACCTCTTCTTTGGGAATCCTCTTTGGACTAAAATTTCGAAAAAGGATCCGAACCACTACAAAAACTTGTTTGTAATTGAAAAGCTTGTTTCAAAGTAGTTGTTTCACTCTTCGGACCATATTGATACTAAAGACCTAAGGTTTCCCCCTTGTCAAAGTTTTCCTCGCGATTTGGTCCATCATAAAGATGCAAATGGAGGAACCTCTTCTTTGTGAATCCTCTTTGCACCAAAATATCGAAAGAGGATCCGAACGAATCAAAAAACTAGTTTGTAAGTGAAAAGCTTGTTTGAAAGCACTTGTTTCACTCTTCGGACCATATTGATAAAAAAGATCTAAGGTTTCCCACTTGTCAAAGTTTTCCTCGCGACTTGGTCCATCCGAAAGATGCAAATGGGTTAACCTCTTCTTTGGGAATCCTCTTTGGACTAAAATATCGAAAGAGGATTCGAACCACTCCAAAAACTTGTTTGTAATTGAAAAGCATATTTCAAAGTACCTGTTTCACACTTCGGACCATATTGATACCAAGGACTTAAGGTTTCCCCCTTGTCAAAGTTTTCCTCGCGATTTGGTCCATCCTAAAGATGCAAATGGAGGAACCTCTTCTTTGGGAATCCATTTTGCACCAAAATATCGAAAGAGGATCCGAACCAATCCAAAAACTAGTTTGTAAATGAAAAGCTTGTTTGAAAGCACTTGTTTCACTATTCGGACCATATTGATACCAAAGATCTACGGTTTCCCACTTGTCAAAGTTTTCCTCGCGACATGGTCCATCCTAAAGATGCAAATTGAGGAACCTCTTCTTTCGGAATCCTCTTTGGACTAAAATTTCGAAATAGGATCCGAACCACTCCAAAAACTTGTTTGTAATTGAAAAGCTTGTTTTAAAGTACTTGTTTCACTCTTCGGACCATATTTATACCAAAGACCTAAGGTTTCCCCCTTGTCAAAGTTTTCCTCGCGATTTGGTCCATCCTAAAGATGCAAATGGAGGAACCTCTTCTTTGTGAATCCTCTTTGCACCAAAATATCGAAAAGGATCCGAACCGATCCAAAAACTTGTTTTTAAATCAAAAGCTTGTTTCAAAGTACTTGTTCCACTCTTTGGACCATATTGATACGAAAGACCTAAGGTTTCCCACTTGTCAAAGTTTTCCTCGCGACTTGGTCCATCCAAAAGATTCAAATGGAGGAACCTCTTCTTTGGGAATCCACTTTGGACTAAAATTTCGAAAGAGGATTCGAACCACTTTAAAAACTTGTTTGTAATTGAAAAGCTTGTTTCAAAGTACATTTCACTCTTCGGACCATATTGATACCAAAGACCTAAGGTTTCCCCCTTGTCAAAGTTTTCCTCGCGACTTGGTCCATCCTAAAGATGCAAATGGAGGAACCTCTTCTTTGGGAATCCTCTTTGGACCAAAATATCGAAAGAGGATCCGAACCAATCCAAAAACTTGTTTGTAAGTGAAAAGCTTGTTTGAAGACACTTGTTTAACTCTTCAGACCATATTCATACCAAAGACCTAAGGTTTCCCAATTGTCAAAGTTTTCCACGCGACTTGGTCCATCCTAAATATGTAAATGGGGAAACCTCTTCTTTGGGATTCCTCTTTGGGCCAAAATTTTGAAAGAGGATCCGAACCACTCCAAAAACTTGTTTGTACTTGAAAAGCTTGTTTCAAAGTACTTGTTTCACTCTTCGGACCATATTGATACCAAAGACCAAAGGTTTCCCCCTTGTCAAAGTTTTCCACGCGACTTGGTCCATCCTAAAGATGTAAATGGGGGAATCTCTTCTTTGGGATTCCTCTTTGGACCAAAATTTCGAAAGAGGATTTTAACCAGTTTAAAAACTTGTTTGTAATTGAAAAGCCGGTTTCAAAGTACTTGTTCACTCTTCGGACCATATGGATACCAAAGACCTAAGGTTTCCCCCTTGTCAAAGTTTTCAACGCGACTTGGTCCATCCTAAAGATGCAAATTTAGGAACCTCTTCTTTGGGAATGCTATTTGGACGAAAATATTGAAAGAAGATTCGAACCACTCCAAAAACTTGTTTGTAATTGAAAATCTTGTTTCAAAGTACCTGTTTCACACTTCGGACCATATTGATACCAAGGACTTAAGTTTTCCCCCTTGTCAAAGTTTTCCTCGCGGTTTGGTCCATCCTAAATATGCAAATGGAGGAACCTCTTCTTTGGGAATCCTCTTTGGACCAAAATATCGAAAGAGGATCCGAACCACTCCAAAAATTTGTTTGTAAGTGGAAAGCTTGTTTTAAAGCACTTGTTTCACTCTTCGGACTATATTGATACCAAAGACCTAAGGTTTCCCACTTGTCAAACTTTTCCTCGCGACTTGGTCCATCCTAAAGATGCAAACGGAGGAACCTCTTCTTTGGGAATCCTCTCTGGACAAAAATTTAGAAAGAGGATCCGAACCACTTTAAAAACTTGTTTGTAATTGAAAAGCTTGTTTCACTCTTCGGACCATATAGATACCAAAGACCTAAGGTTTCCCCCTTCTCAATGTTTTCCTCGCGATTTGGTCCATCCTAATATGCAAATGGAGGAACCTTTTCTTTGGGAATCCTCTTTCGACCAAAATTTTGAAAGACGATCCGAACCACTCTAAAAACTTGTTTGTAAACGAAAAGCTTGTTTCAAAGCAATTTTTTCACCCTTCAAACCATATTGATACCAGAAATCAAAGTTTTATCACTTGTCAAAGCTTTCTACGCGTCTTGGTGCATCCTAAAGATGCAAATGGAGGAATCTCTTCTTTGGGATTCCTCATTGGACCAAAATTTCGAAAAGGATCTGAACCGCTCAAAAAATTTGTTTTTAAATCAAAAGCTTGTTTCAAAGTACTTGTTCTACTCTTCGGACCATATTGATACCAAAGACCTAAGGTATCCCACTTGTCAAAGTTTTCCTCGCGATTTGGTCCATCCAAAAGATTCAAATCGATGAACCTCTTCTTTGGGGATCCACTTTGGACTAAAATTTCGAAAGAGGATCCGAACCACTTTAAAAACTTGTTTGTAATTGAAAAGCTTGTTTCAAAGTACTTGTTTCACTCTTCGGACCATATTGATACCAAAGACCTAAGGTTTCCCAATTGTCAAAGTTTTCCACGCGACTTGGTCCATCATAAAGATGTGAATGGGGGAACCACTTCTTTGGGATTCCTCTTTGGGCAAAAATTTTGAAAGAGGATCCGAACCACTCCAAAAATTTGTTGGTACTTGAAAAGCTTGTTTCAAAGTACTTGTTTCACTCTTCGGACCATATTGATACCAAAGACCAAAGGTTTCCCCCTTGTCAAAGTTTTCCACGCGACTTGGTCCAACCTAAAGATGCAAATGGGGGAATCTCTTCTTTGGGATTCCTCTTTGGACCAAAATTTCGAACGAGGATCCGAACCAGTTTAAAAACTTGTTTGTAAGTGAAAAGCCTGTTTCAAAGTACTTGTTTCACTCTTCGGACCATATGGATACCAAAGACCTAAGGTTTTCCACTTGTCAAAGTTTTCCTCGCGACTTGGTCCATCCTAAAGATGCAAATGGAGGAACCTAGTCTTTGGGAATCCTCTTTGGACTAAAATTTCGAAAGAGGATCCGAACCACTCCAAAAACTTGTTTGTTATTGAAAAGCCTGTTCTAAAGTACTTGTTTCACTCTTCGGACCATATTGATACCAAAGACCTAAGGTTTCCCCCTTGTTAAAGTTTTCCTCGTGACTTGGTCCATCCTAAAGATGCAAAAGGAAGAAGCTCTTCTTTGGGAATGCTCATTGGACTAAAATTTCGAAAGAGGATTCGAACCACTCCAAAAACTTGTTTGTAATTGAAAAGCTTGTTTCCAAGTACCTGTTTCACACTTCGGACCATATTGATACCAAAGACCTAAGGTTTCCCCCTTGTCAAAGTTTTCCTCGCGATTTGGTCTATCCTAATTTGCAAATGGAGGAACCTCTTCTTTGGGAATCCTCTTACGACCAAAATTTCGAAAGACGATCCGAACCACCCCAAAAACTTGTTTGTAAGTGAAATTCTTGTTTGAAAGCACTTGTTTCACCCTTCGGACCATATTGATACCAAAAACCTAAGGTTTCTCACTTGTCAAAGTTTTCTACGCGACTTGGTCCATCCTAAAGATGCAAATGGAGGAATCTCTTCTTTGGGATTCCTCTTTGGACTAAAAATTCGAAAAGGATCTGAACCGGTCCAAAAACGTGTTTTTAAATCAAAAGCTTGTTTCATAGTACTTGTTTCACTTTTCGGACCATATTGATACCAAAGACCAAAGGTTTCCCCCTTGTCAAAGTTTTCCACGCGACTTGGTCCATCCTAAAGATGCAAATGGGGGAATCCCTTCTTTGGGATTCTTCTTTGGACCAAAATTTCGAAAGAGGATCCGAACCACTTTAAAAACTTGTTTGTAATTGAAAAGCCTGTTTCAAAGTACTTGTTTCACTCTTCGGACCATATAGATACCAAAGACCTAAGGTTTCCCCCTTGTCAAAGTTTTCCTCGCGACTTGGTCCATCCTAAATATGCAAATGGAGGAACCTCTTCTTTGGGAAAGCTCTTTGGACCAAAATATCGAAAGAGGATCCGAACAAATCCAAAAACTTGTTTGTAAGTGAAAAGCTTGTTTGAAAGCACTTGTTTCCCTCTTCGGACCATATTGATACCAAAGATCTAAGGTTTTCCATTTGTCAAAGTTTTCCTCGCGAGTTGGTCCATCCTAAAGATGCAAATGGAGGAACCTATTCTTTGGGAATTCTCTTTGGACTAAAATTTCGAAAGAGGATCCGAACCACTCCAAAAACTTGTTTGTAATTGAAAAGCTTGTTCTAAAGTACTTGTTTCACTCTTCGGACCATATTGATACCAAAGACCTAAGGTTTTCCCCTTGTTAAAGTTTTCCTCGCGACTTGGTCCATCCTAAAGATGCAAAAGGAAGAACCTCTTCTTTGGGAATGCTCATTGGACTAAAATTTCGAAAGAGGACTCGAACCACTCCAAAAACTTGTTTGTAATTAAAAAGCTTGTTTCAAATTACCTGTTTCACACTTCGGACCATATTGATACCAAAGACCTAAGATTTCCCCTTGTCAAAGTTTTCCTTGCGATTTGGTCCATCCTGATATGCAAATGGAGGAACCTCTTCTTTGGGAATCCTCTTTCGACCAAAATTTCGATAGACGATCCGAACCACTCCAAAAACTTGTTTGTAAGTGAAAAGCTTGTTTGAAAGCACTTGTTTCACCCTTCGGACCATATTGATACCAAAAACCTAAGGTTTCTCACTTATCAAAGTTTTCTACGCGACTTGGTCCATCCTAAAGATGCAAATGGAGGAATCTCTTCTTTGGGATTCCTCTTTGGACAAAAAATTCGAAAAGGATCTGAACCGCTCCAAAAACTTGTTTTTAAATCAAAAGCTTGTTTCATAGTACTTGTTTCACTCTTCGGACCATATTGATACCAATGACCAAAGGTTTCCCCCTTGTCAAAGTTTTCCACGCGACTTGGTCCATCCTAAAGATGCAAATGGGGAATCTCTTCTTTGGGATTCCTCTTTGGACCAAAATTACGAAAGAGGATCCGAACCACTTTAAAAACTTGTTTGTAATTGAAAAGCTTGTTTCAAAATACTTGTTTCACTCTTCGGACCATATTGATACCAAAGACCTAAGGTTTCCCTCTTTTCAAAATACTTGTTTCACCCTTCGGACCATATTTGATTGATTGAGTGAACTTAATTTTGATTAAGTTGTCTACATACCTTTTTTTTTGGTTAACTGAACTCAAAGTTTCCTTTAAGCTGCCTACGTACCCTTTATATGAATAGGGATCAAGTCGAACGTAGTTCAAATACGATTTTTTTTTTGGGTTAACTGAACTCAAAGTTTCCTTTAAGCTGCCTACGTACCCTTTATATGAATAGGGATCAAGTCGAGCGTAGTTCAGGTACAATTTTTTTTTTTGGGTAAAGTGAACTCAAAGTTTCTTTTAAGCTGCCTACGTACCCTTTATATGAATAGGGATCAAGTCGAGCGTAGTTCAGGTACAATATCATGCAGTTTAGGCTCTTACGATTAGGAGCTTTACAATTTAAACATAATATCTTTTAAGAAACTTGCCGTTTATCGGGCCAATCCGTAGTCCATCTTTATCAACTATCTTGTATGCTCCATTTGTGTAGACTTCCTTCACAACATAGGGTCCATCCCATTTGGACGTGAACTTGTTCCCTGTATGTCGAGTTGTGATGATGGGTCTTCGAACTGAAAGTACAAGATCGCCAACTTGAAAAGATCGAGGTCGTACTCTTTTGTTGAAAGCTTTAGACATGCGTGCTTGATAACATTCTAAGGATTGTGGTGCATCAAGCCTCTTTTCATTCAGTGCTTCTAACTCTTGAAGACGTATCTTAGCATTTTCTTCCTCAGTTAGTCCTTCTTGAATTGCCATGCGTAAGGACGGGATCTCTCTTTCTAATGGGAGGACAGCTTCCACTCCATAAACAAGAGAATAAGGTGTAGCTTGAGTAGGAGTGCGGTAAGTAGTTCTGTATGCCCACAATGCTTCTCCAATCCTCTCTTGCCAATCTCTTTTCGTCTTTGAGACAACTTTCTTCAACAAGTTGCACAATGTTTTATTAAATGCCTCCGCTAATCCATCTGTTGCGGCATTGTACATGGAAGAATTGTATTGCTTGAAGCCAAACTTTTCGCATAATTTGTCAATCTAGCTGTTAGAAAATTGTTTCCCATTATCCGTCACAATATAGCGAGGAATTCCATATCGATAAATCATATGGGTGCGAATAAAGTCTGCTACATGTTCTTTCTTTGCTTCTTTTAACGGGATTACTTCGGCTCATTTTGAGAAGTAATCAGTTCCGGCGAGAATATAAGAATGTCCCGCTGATGACTTAGGTGTTATTGGTCCAACAAGATCAAGTCCCCATGCTTCAAAAGGCCAAGAAACCACAGTAGGATGTAATGGCTCTGGAGGTTGATGTATAAAGTTAGCATGAAATTGACAAGCTTCACATCTTTTTGCATATTGCATTGAATCTTGAACCATCGTAGGCCAATAATATCCCGTTCTTTTCAATTGATAATGGTGTTTTGGGCCTGATTGATGAGCACCACAAACACCTGAATGAGCTTCTTCCAATGCTTGAATTGATTCTTCTTTTCCAAGACACCGAAGGAAAAGTCCTTCATATGATGGATGATAGAGCGTATCTTTATAATAGATAAAACGAGCTGCTCTTCTTCGTATTTCACTCTTCTGACGAGGGTTTGTAGGGAGACTTCCATGCTCAAGATAATCAATGATGGGTTGCCGCCAATCTTCCTCTTCAATGACATAAACCAATATCATATTTGCTTCTTGAAGATTATTTTCAACAGGGGGCATGATCCATCTTCGACAGAGAGGAATATTTAAGATTTCATCCTCAGAAATTGTGAGCGCAGTAGCCAGATTTGCCAAGGCGTCTGCTTTATTATTTTCTAACCTTGGGACATGCTCCAGGCTTACACTTTAAAATTTTTCTAATAAAGTCTTAGCAAGATTGAAGTAAGGTATCAAGTCCTCATGTTTCACATCATACTCTAATAATAATTGATTAATTACCAACTTAGAGTCACCGTAGATGTCCACATGTGTTATCCTGATCTCTAATGCCATTTGAAGACCAATGATGAGCGTTTGATACTCAGCAACATTATTAGAACACAATTCAGCAAATGCAAAACTATATGGTAGCATGTGTTGTTCGGGTGAAATGAAAATTACACCTGCTCCTGCCCCATTTCTCCGTGATGCTCCATCAAAATACATAGTCCAAGGATCAGTGGTTTCAACGTACAAGACTTCTTCATCAGGCAAATTTTCAGATAACTTCCAATCTGATGGGGCTGGATGATCTGCTAGAAAATCTGCTACTGCCTGCCCCTTAATCGCCTTTTGTGGAACATAGACAATGTCATATTGTTGAAGCAAAATTGCCCATTTTGCTAGTCTTCCAGAGATAACAGGTCTCGATAAGATGTATTTAATCGGGTCTGCTTTTCCCACCAAGTGCACTGTGAAAGCTTGCATGTAATGCCTCAATTTATCAATAGCGAAAAAGAGTGAAAGACACATTTTTTCGATTGGAGAGTAGTTTAATTCGGCTCCAGTCAAAGTTCTGCTCAAATAATACAGTGCTTGTTCTTTACCTTTTTCACTTTCTTGTGCAAGCAATGCTCCAAGTGACCTTTCTTGGGCAGCAATATATAAGATCAAAGGTTTTCCTCTTATAGGCGCACCTAAAACTGGAGGATTAAGAAAATATTTCTTTATGCTATCAAAAGCATTTTGACATGCTTTATCCCATTCAAACCTTGTATCTTTCTTCATCAATCTTTGGAAGGGTTGACAACGACCCGCCAAATTTGAGATAAATCTTCTAATATAGGCTAAACGTCCCTGGAGACTCCTTAACTGTTGCAAGTTTTGAGGTTCTAGCATCCTTTGGATAGCATCAATTTTTGATTGATCAATCTCGATTCCTCGATGTCTTACAATGAAGCCAAGAAATTTTCCTGAAGTCACACCAAATGCACATTTGAGGGGATTCATCTTTAACTGATATTTTCTTAAGCAGTCAAAGACTATTTTCAAATTCTGTAAATGATTTGCCCTTTCTTTGGATTTGACGACCAAATCATCTACGTAGCATTCAACATGTTTGTGTAACATATCATCAAAAATTCTTTGCATAGCACGTTGATAAGTGGCTCCAGCATTCTTCAGTCCAAATGGCATTACTTTATAGCAATATATTAACTTTGGAGTGCGAAATGCAGTCATTTCTTCGTCTTCGAGGGCCATTCGGATTTGGTTATACCCTGATGAGCCATCCATGAAGGATAAAGTTTCATGACCTGTGGTAGCGTCCACCATAATTTCTATGATGGGCAACAGAAAATCGTCTTTTGGACATGCATTATTCAGATCACGAAAATCAACACAAACACGAAGTTGTCCATTTTTCTTCTTCACAGGAACAATATTCGCTATCCATGTTGGGTATTGTACTTCGCAAATAAATCCAGCTTCAATCAACTTATTGACCTCTATTTCATTTTGCTTAACTGGTCGATATCCTTGTTTAATCGCAAGATGATGGACTGCAATTTTTGGGTCAAGTCCAGGCATTTCTTTGTATGACCAAGCAAAGACATCTTTATATTCCGTCAACAATTTTATGTAATCGCTTTCTTCTTCTTGAGAGAGCAACGCGCTTAGAAATGTTACACGAGGCGCTTCCATCATACCAAGGTTTATCTCCTTAAGTTCGTCAATAGTTGATTGGCTCCCATCTTCTAATGTTATTGGAGCTTCATCAGCATCCTCCTCAGAAGCCTCTGAGTCTGAAGTCTCTGAGTCTGAAGTCTCTTCAATTGTAATATGATGGCAAGTAACATTATCTTCTGCATAATTCTCATCATAATCTTCTTTTGTTGGATTGGTAGAGATAATGAAATGTCGCTTCACTCTTAAAGGACCCTCTGTATTTATTAAGACGGAGGCTTTTCTCTTCATTCGTGAGGGAATGACACTTTGAATTTCTTTCATATCATCTACTCCAACCAATTGTTTCTCTTTCAAGGGTTTCACTTTACTTTCACGTGACATGCGATGAAAGACCGAATTTTGTCCCTTATTTTCTTCATTTGTCATAGATACACTTAATCTTTGAAAAACTGAAGAACGAGTTGAAGTATGATGTTGATCCTTCTCATCTTTTCTAGATGCACTCAATCTTTCGAAGACAGATGGATGAGTAGTTTGAACTTCAAGGAGATCAAAGACAGAGATCCTTTCACTAACTTCATTTTCTTCTTGTGAATCGTCAATTTCTTCTGCCGAGATATAATGCATATCTTCAACTCTCTCTTTCCCCTTCCTAGTTATACGAATTGGTTCTGAGTTTGTATAACCAACTCCAGCATTGGAATGAGGTACAGCATAACCTTTCTTCAAAAGGTTCTTTTGTGTTTCAGAGAGTTCTAGTCTTTCATTATCAAAGATCTTTAAACTTTCCAGTCTCTTGGTGCAAGTTGTAAAGTCATATCCCGCATTTGCTAGAAGTTTGTATGCCTTAGGATCATACACGCCTTCAATCCGTTCATTAGGACAATAAGTATCTTTGTTGATTACCTTCTCGTCAATATATTCCACCGATGAATTCTTGACTCCTTGGTTTGTCATCCTTGTGAGAGGTATGGTAAAACTTTCTTTCAAGATTTTAACATCTTCAACTTTTACCTTTTTTGAGCACTCGGTGAATGGTGATTGACCCTTCTTCCTTCGGGATAAAGGGATATATCTCAAAATAGGAGAAGGTGAAGGTTGTAAAGGTTCTTCTCTTGGGGAATCTTGAACCTCAGGAGTATTTATACTTGCCTCAAATGTTTCTTCCATCGGCTTTACTTCCACTTCTTTAGGACTTTCAATCATAGGAATCTCCGCGCGTATAATCTCTTCCACTACATCACTTTGTGTATAAAATTTCGCATCTGCAAAGTGAGATTCTGCTTCTGTGAAGGGATTAGTATCAGCCTCAACTTTCTTCACACCGTCTTGATGAAACTTGAAACATTGGTGTAAACTGGAAGTTATTACCCCATTTCGATGGATCCAAGGTCGACCTAATAACAACTTATAGGTGGTCTTAGAATCAATGACATGAAATATGGTATTAGCTTTTAAATCCCCGATGATGATGATACGAAAACCCTTTCGAAATGCTTTAAGAACCCTTAAACTTAACTAAGGACCCAAAAAGATCACAACCAAAGAACCCACATATGCCATTTGAAACAACCCCAAGGAAAGGCTAGAAAACAGATTGCCTTGTGTGATCTAAAAATCATGAAATGGACCCAAACAATTACGTTCCATCATCTCATGACTCGAAACACTCCACAAGTTGGTTGATCACTCCCCTCTTGAATGTTTCTAAACATGTAATCTAAAGCAAGATTACAAAGGGTTGAGGCTCAAGGCTCTCAATGTGCATAAAAATGCTACATTTCATTCATCATTCAAATCTGATTTACAATAGCTAAAACAAAGCCTATTTATAGGCATAAAAGACATGTAAATTTCGTTCATAATGATCCTCTATCAGCCCAATTAAGTCCCTAGCATGTAACCTACGAATTTAATGCAAAAACTTAAGTTACATTCAGCCACCATTTTAATTTGTAACTTAAGTTACATTTGAAACTGATATTTAACTCTAATTGAAGCTTGTAAATGGTCATTAATGCTTGTCTTGGAGTTGCCTTAAGTTCCCTTGAATGAAGCTTGAGTTGTCTTGAATGAAGCTTGGGTTATCATCAATGCATCTTGAGTTGTAGTTAATGCATCTTAACTTGACTTGTAATAAATGAACTTGGGTTGCCATTAATGCAATTGAAGTGCATTTAATGCAAGTGTTCTTGATGCTTGAATTCCTCAAATGCAAGGCTACATAATTCATATAAATGGGCAGTTTTTTTGAAACACTTTTAATTTAGCCGTTTTTGGGACTTTAAATTCGTGCAAAGGAAGGTGTAACTGATGGATTATGATATATAACTGACATAATAACACATTACAATCAGAAATACACGAATTTCAAAGATCAAACTCAGAAAACCTCAAGAAATTGCAAGAAGAACTCAAGATGAACAAACCGGTGGTCTTGAATGCTAAGTCTTTTTTTTAGATCAGAAAGTGATCTTTAAGATAGAAACAAGATCAGAATGAAAAGATGAAGACAAATTCATGCTTGGACAAAAACGAAAAGATAGGACAGAATTGAAAACAACAAGAATAGAAAAGGATAGATTGGATAAAACCTGTTCTAGAGATCGCCACAAAATCGTAACCGATGCTCTGATACCAAATGATAAGACAACCTTGCGTTCAAGTCCAAAAACCCATTACAATCGTTTGCAAGAACCTTTGAAGCATGAAAATGGCACAAAACCTCCTTAACTAATCGGATCAACCCAAGAGTTCCAAATGATAAGACAAACCCGAATTGCAAGTTCAAAGACCCGATGCTATTATGCTTAGAATGAACCTTTGAAGCAAGAACTCAAACCCTCCCTAACTATTCGGAAACACCTCCTAAGAATGGCTAAAAACAGATTGCTTAGGAAAGATGATCATTGATCTAGGACAAGTTTCCAAGCCCAAGATTCGAGACACTCCACAAGTTGGATGATCATTTCAACTTGAATGACTCTAAACATGTAATCTAAAGCAAGATTACAAAGGGTTGAGGCTCAAGGCTCTCAATGTGCATAAAAATGCTACATTTCATTCATCATTCAAATCTGATTTACAATAGCTAAAACAAAGCCTATTTATAGGCATAAAAGACATGTAAATTTCGTTCATAATGATCCTCTATCAGCCCAATTAAGTCCCTAGCATGTAACCTACGAATTTAATGCAAAAACTTAAGTTACATTCAGCCACCATTTTAATTTGTAACTTAAGTTACATTTGAAACTGATATTTAACTCTAATTGAAGCTTGTAAATGGTCATTAATGCTTGTCTTGGAGTTGCCTTAAGTTCCCTTGAATGAAGCTTGAGTTGTCTTGAATGAAGCTTGGGTTATCATCAATGCATCTTGAGTTGTAGTTAATGCATCTTAACTTGACTTGTAATAAATGAACTTGGGTTGCCATTAATGCAATTGAAGTGCATTTAATGCAAGTGTTCTTGATGCTTGAATTCCTCAAATGCAAGGCTACATAATTCATATCAGATGAGTTCTAAGCGAATCATGCCTATTGCTCGTTGTCCCCCTTGGTTAAAACCTTGGATCATTAAACGGCTTTTTGACAGTTCCTCCATTGTGATGCCTAATTGTTTCATTGTGGATTTAGGCATTATATTAACTGCTGAGCCATTATCGATAAGAATTCGACTAACTCTTTGCTCACAGAGATATCCTGAAACAAATAAAGGTCTATTGTGAGGCTTTGAACCCAATAGTAAATCTTCATCTGTGAAGGCAATAGATGTACAACATGAGGTACATGTATATGTTCGAGAATTCAGAGATTGAGAAGCTTTAGAACCTTCATCAGAACCTTTTAGTGCTTCAATAAGATTGTGTTTCACCTGTTGTGGAAGTAAAAACAGATCATTTAGCGTGAAAGAAGATAGATCATTCAAATTCGTCACATCTTGAGCCTTATCTATAGAATGATCATCACCACTGAGTATGTTAACTGTATTACAAGCAACAGTTTCACAAACTTTGTCTTCAATATCATCAAAGAAATCCTGTGGGAAGAATTCTTTCAAGAGTAATTTCCGTCGCGGAAGAATAATATCTTTGCTTTCTTCCACCACGAATTTAGGATTCTTACTCTCCTTCTTCCTTGATTGCTTATTCTTCTTTCCACGCTTTATTCTGGATGGAAGGGATTTCTTCTCAATACGACGTTGTTTCCGTTGCTTTCGACTGGTTACAAGAGTCCATCCGACGTCATCTTCATTGTCTTCAGGCTTGATTTCGTCTTGCAGACTGGTCTTCTCGATTTTAGATTTGAACCAAACAACAACTGGTTCAAAAGTTCCAAACTGAATTAAGGTTGCTTCTAGATTTTGCAAATTCAGATCATTTGTAGTTGATGCTACCGAAGTATGATTTGAATGAGCAACCTCATCAAGATCCAACTCAATTTTTCTTTCTTGAGCCAACCTTAAGATTATTTCTTTTAAGACAAAGCATTTCTCCACCGGATGACTAACGACTCGGTGGAATTTACAATAATTGGGCTTATTTGTTCTTCCCATTTCTTCAGGTCTTTTGCATTCTGGAAGTTCAATGAGTTGATTCTTGAGTAATTGTTCTAACATATCAGGGATGTCAGAATCAGGAAAGGGGTAGATCTTTTCTTGTCTTTCCTTCAGAGTTAGACGACGCTTCTCATTTCCTTGTCGTCTTTCATCCATTTTCTCTTTTCCTTTTGGAGGAAACTTAAATGGGGTTGTGTTGACAACCATGGAATCTTTGGTGGAGATTTTTGGAGCTTTTTCTATCTTGACTTCCTTCTTATCTTTTCTGAAATCAGGGATGAAAGTTTCCTTATTTCCCCTACTAGCAATGCTTAGTTCCATATCGTGAGCGCGAGTTGCTAGTTCTTCAAAAGTGCGGGGTTTTATACCTTGCAGGATATAAAGTAATCCCCAATGCATGCCTTGAATACACATCTTTACAGCAGATATTTCTGTGAGACGGTCTTTACAATCGAGACTCAAAGTTCTCCAGCGGTTGATGTATTCAACAACAGGCTCATCCTTTCTTTGTTTTGCATTGGTAAGCTCCATGATACTAACCGTTCGCCTTGTGCTATAAAAGCGATTCAGGAATTCTTTTTATAATTCTTCCCAACTATCAATGGATTTAGGCTCCAAGTCAGTATACCAGTCAAAAGCATTTCCCTTCAGCGTTCAGACAAATTGCTTGACTAGAAAATCTCCCGGAGTACCAGCATTTTCACACGTTTCAACGAAATGGGCAATATGTTGCTTTGGATTACCCTTTCCATCGAACTGTTGGAATTTCGGTGGCTGGTAGCCAATCGACATTCTCAAAGTATCAATCCTTTTCGTGTATGGCTTAGAATATAAAAGAGAATTCTGAGACGGCCCTCCATATTGAGATCTAATGGAGTTCGTTATCATATCTTGGAGTTGTTGGACCGATAATGAAGCAATTGAAATAGAGTGTTGAGGTTGGTGATTTTCTTGAACATCCTTCCTTTTATCTTCAACAATCTTCACATGTGAAGGATTATGACTTGATTCAGCTACATCATGATGTTCCAACTTATTCATAAGAAAAGAAATCTTCGAGTCTCGTTCATCGACTGCTTTTGTCAGCATAGAAATTCTCTTCTCCATATCAGCCGTCTTGTCTTCGATACTACCGGTATCGGCCATCATGACAGACATAATCTCAGCATTCGTTTGATCAGTAGGTCCTTTGATATTTTCAAGAGGATGAGAAGATATATCTTCAGTTTCACGATCAAAAAGAGGGTTTCCTTGAACGTTAACATTCTCTTCATGATCAGGTACTTCCAGTTGCTTCTTCATTTTGCTCTCAGCAACCGAGAAAGATTGGATTTCTGGTAATCGAAGATCTTTGGAACGATTACGAGTGATAGGACCCAATTGAGAGTCACTTGAAGTGGTCTTTTGAAGATATCTTCTTAGATGATATAGTTTTCTTGATTAAGGATCTGAACCGCTCCAAAAACTTGTTTTTAAATCAAAAGCTTCTTTCAAAGTACTTGTTTAACTCTTCGGACCATATTGATACCAAAGACCTAAGGTTTCCCACTTGTCAAAGTTTTCCTCGCGACTTGGTCCATCCAAAAGATTCAAATGGAGGAACGTCTTCTTTGGGAATCCACTTTGGACTAAAATTTCGAAAGAGGATTCGAACCACTCCAAAAACTTGTTTGTAAGTGAAAAGCTTGTTTGAAAGCACTTGTTTCACTCTTCGGACCATATTGATACCAAAGACCTAAGGTTTCTTGTCAAAGTTTTCCTCGCGACTTGGTCCATCCTAAAGATGTTATAGGAGGAACCTCTTCTTTGGGGATGCTCTTTGGACTAAAATTTCGAAATAGGATCCGAACCACTCCAAAAACTTGTTTGTAATTGAAAAGCTTGTTTCACTCTTCGGACCATATTGATACCAAAGACCTAAGGTTTCCCCCTTGTCAAAGTTTTTCTCGTGATTTGGCCCATCCTAAAGATGCTAATGGAAGAACCTCTTCTTTGGGAATCCTCTTTGGACCAAAATTTCGAAAGAGGATCCGAACCACTCCAAGAACTTGTTTGTAATTGAAAAGCTTGTTTAAAAGCACTTGTTTCACTCTCTAAACCAAATTGAATCCTAAGACCTAAGGTTTCGCTCATGTCAAAGTTGTGCTCAAGATTTGGTCCATCCTAAAGATCCAAATGGAGGAACCTCTTCTTTTGGAATCCTCTTTTGATCAAAATATCGAAAGAGGATCCACACCACTCCAAAAACATGTTTGTGATTGAAAATCTTGTTTCAAAGTACTTGTTTCACTCTACGGACCATATTGATACCAAAGACCTAAGGTTTTCCACTTGTCAAAGTTTTCCTCGTGATTTGGTGCATCCTAAAGATCCAAATGGAGGAACTTCTTCTTTGGGAATCCTCTTTCGACCAAAATATCGAAAGAGGATCCAAACCACTCCAAAAACTTGTTTGTAGTTGAAAAGCTTGTTTCAAAGTACTTGTTTCACTCTTCAGACCATATTGATACCAAAGACCTAAGGTTTCCCCCTTGTCCAAGTTGTCCTCATGATTTGATCCATCCTAAAGATCCAAATGGAGGAACCTCTTTTTTGGGAATCCTCTTTGGACTAAAATATCGAAAGAGGATCTGAACCACTCCAAAAACTAGTTTGTAATTGAAAAGCTTAATTCAAATTACTAATTTCACTCTTCGGACCATATTGATACCAAAGACCTAAGGTTTTCCAATTGTCAAAGTTGTGCTCATGATTTGGTCCATCCTAAAGATCCGAATGGTCGAACCACTTCTTTGGGAATCCTGTTTGGAAAAAAATATCGAAAGTGGATCCGAACAACTCCAAAAACTTGTTTGTAATTGAAAAGCTTGTTTCAAAATACTTGTTTCACTCTCTAAACCAAATTAAATCTGAAGACTTAAGGTTTCCCTCTTGTCAAAGTTGTGCTCAAGATTTGGTCCATCCTAAAGATCCAAATGAAGGAACCACTTCTTTGGAAATCCTATTTGGACAAAAATATGGAAAGAGGATCCGAACCACTCCAAAAACTTGTTTGTAATTGAAAAGCTTGTTTCAAAGTACTTGTTTCACTCTACGGACCATATTGATAAAAAAGACCTAAGGTTTCCCACTTGTCAAAGTTTTCCTCGCGACTTGGTCCATACTAAAGATGCAAATGGAGGAACCTCTTCTTTGGGAATCCACTTTGACAAAAATTTCGAAAGAGGATCCGAACCACTCCAAAAACTTGTTTGTAGTTGAAAAGCTTGTTTAACTCTTCGGACCTTATTGATACCAAAGACCTAACGTTACCCCTTGTCAAAATTTTCGTCGCAATTTGGTCCATCCTAAAGATGCAAATGGAAGAACCTCTTCTTTGGGAATCCTCTTTGGACCAAAATTTCGAAAGAGGATCCGAACCACTCCAAGAACTTGTTTGTAATTGAAAAGCTTGTGTGAAAGCACTAGTTTCACTCTCTAAACCAAATTGAATCCGAAGACCTAAGGTTTCTCTCTTGTCAAAGTTGTGCTCAAGATTTGGTCCATCCTAAAGATCCAAATGGAGGAACCTCTTCTTTTTGCATCCTCTTTTGACCAAAATATCGAAAGAGGATTCAAACCACTCCAAAAACATGTTTGTAATTGAAAACCTGGTTTCAAAGTACTTGTTTCACTCTACGGACCATATTGATACCAAAGACCTAAGGTTTTCCACTTGTCCAAGTTTTCCTCGTTATTTGGTCCAAGATAAAGATCCAAATGGAGGAACGTCTTCTTTGGGAATCCTCTTTGTACCAAAATATCGAAAGAGGATCCGAACAACTCCAAAACCTTGTTTGTAGTTGAAAAGCTTGTTTCAAAGTACTTGTTTCACTCTTCAGACCATATTAATACCAAAGACCTAAGGTTTCCCCCTTGTCCAAGTTTTCCTCGCGATTTGGTCCATCCTAATATGATAATGGAGGAACCTCTTCTTTGGGAATCCTCTTTGGTCCAAAATATTGAAAGACGATCCGAACCACTCCAAAAACTTGTTTGTAAGTGAAAAGCTTGTTTGAAAGCACTTGTTTCACTCTTCGGACCATATTGATACCAAAGACCTAAGGTTTCCCCCTTGTCAAAGTTTTCCTCGCGATTTGGTCCATCCTAATATGCAAATGAAGGAACCTCTTCTGTGGCAATCCTCTTTTGACAAAAATATCGAAAGAGGATCCGAACCACTCCAAAAACTTGTTTGGAAGTGAAAAGCTTGTTTGGAAGCACTTGTTTTACTCTTCGGACCATATTGATACCAAAGACCTAAGGTTTCCCCCTTGTCAAAGTTTTCCTCGCGATTTGGTCCATCCTAATATGCAAATGGAGCAACCTCTTCTTTGGGAATCCTCTTTCGACCAAAATATCGAAAGACGATCCGAACCACTCCAAAAACTTGTTTGTAAGTGAAAAGCTTGTTTGAAAGCACTTGTTTCACTCTTCGGACCATATTGATACCAAAGACCTAAGGTTTCCCCCTTGTTAAAGTTTTCCTCGAGACTTGGTCCATTCTAAAGATGCAAATGGAGGAACCTCTTCGTTGGGAATCCTCTTTGGGCTAAAATTTCGAAAGAGGATCCGAACCACTCCAAAAAATTGTTTGTAATTGAAAAGCTTGTTTCAAAGTACATGTTTAACTCTTCGGACCATATTGATACCAAAGACTTAATGTTTCCCCCTTGTCAAAGTTTTCCTCGCGATTTGGTCCATCCTAAATATGCAAATGGAGGAACCTCTTCTTTAAGAAGCCTCTTTGGACTAAAATATCGAAAGAGGATCCGAACAACTCCAAAAACTTGTTCGTAATTGAAAAGCTTGTTTCAAAGCACTTGTTTCACTCTTCGGACCATATTGATACCAAAGACCTAAGGTTTCCCCCTTGTCAAAGTTTTCCTCGCGATTTGGTCCATCCTAAAGATGCAAATGGAGGAACCTCTTCTTTGGCAATCCTCTTCGGTCCAAAATATCGAAAGAGGATGCGAAACACTCCAAAAACTTGTTTGTAAGTGAAAAGCTTGTTTGAAAGCACTTGTTTCACTCTTCAGACCATATTGATACCAAAGATCTAAGGTTTCTCACTTGTCAAAGTTTTCCTCGCGACTTGGTCCATCCTAAAGATGCAAATGGAAGAACCTCTTCTTTGTGAATCCTCCTTGGAATAAAATTTCGAAAGAGGATCCGAACCACTCCAATAACTTGTTTCACTCTTCGGACCATATTGATACCAAAGACCTAAGATTTCGCCCTTGTTAAAGTTTTCCTCGCGATTTGGTCCATCCTAATATGCAAATGGAGGGACCTCTTCTTTGGGAATCCTCTTTGGACCAAAGTATCGAAAGAGGATTTGAACCACTCCAAAAACTTGTTTGTAAGTGAAAAGCTTGTTTGAAAGCACTTGTTTCACTCTTCGGACCATATTGATACCAAAGACCTAAGGTTTCCCCCCTGTCAAAGTTTTCCACGCGATTTGGTCCATCCAAATATGCAAATGGAAGAACCTCTTCTTTGGGAATCCTCTTTCGACCAAAATTTTGAAAGAGGATCCGAACCACTCCACAAACTTTTTGTAACTGAAAAGCTTGTTTCAAATTACTTGTTTCACTCTTCGGACCATATTGATACCAAAGTCCTAAGGTTTCCCCCTTGTCAAAGTTTTCCTCACGATTTGGTCCATCCTAAGATGCAAATGGAGGAACCTCTTCTTTCGGAATCCTTTTTGGACCAAAATATTAAAAGATGATCCGAACCACTCCAAAAGCTTTTTGTAATTGAAAAGCTTGTTTCAAATTACTTGTTTCACTCTTCGAACCATATTGACACCAAAGACCTAAGGTTTCCCACTTGTCAAAGTTGTGCTCATGATTTGGTCCATCCTAAATATCCGAATGGAGGAACCTCTTCTTTGGGAATCCTGTTTGGACTAAAATATTGAAAGAGGATCCGAACCACTCCAAAAACTTGTTTGTAATTGAAAAGCTTGTTTCAAATTACTTGTTTCACTCTTCGGACCATATTGATACCAAAGACCTAAGGTGATATGAATCATCCCAGCCCCAAATGTCAAAGAATTGGCAATATTGAAGTCCAAGGTTTCAATCAAAAAAAGATCAAGAATCCGAAGACTAAACGAGTGAAGATTGACTTTCTTGGGCATTTGCAAGGATATTGGGTTACATACTTTACTGATGAAGAAAATGAGTTTAATAATACTTTACTGATGAAGAAAATGAGTTTAAAACACTATTAAACTCATGGGATATTTGTTTTAAAGAGCTCCAAAGAAAACCACGCATGAATACATTCAAACGAGTGAAAATGACATCAAAACGGCAACCGACACTTGTAGTTTTGTCTATTTTCATCCAATTTCGAATTTTAGTATTTTATTTGAGTTTTATTAATTTAGTAACATTTATTATTATTATTATTAATGTAATGGGAAGAATTTACTTTGTTTCCTTAGTTTTTAAAACTTGGAGACCAAGTTTAAAAGATTAGGAAAACTTTCCTAATTTGAATTAGGAAAGTCTAGTTTTTCCTTTTTATTATTAGGTCTTTATTTCCCTTCATATTTTCGACCAAGCTAGGGTTTCTTAGGCTATTTAAAGCCTCTTTTGTAAGCTTTACAATCAGGATATCAATGAATGAAAATACTTTTGTTTTGGTTTAAGCTTTTGCTTTGAAAAACCTCTTTGTAATTCATGTTCTTGAATTGCATGTTTAGAGTCATTCAAGTCCAATTGATCATTGTTCTTGTGGAGTCTTTCAATCTTGAAATAAGAACAAGTTCTCTTATTTCAAGATCATAGATCATTGGAATAATCTTTCTCTTCTTGTGTTCCAAGGGTTTTACCTTATTGTTCATCGGGGTTTTAGGATTTGCATCTAGGGGTTCTTTGTGTTTTCAAAGAGTTTCTATTTCAATTTTCTAGGGTTTCATATCATTTGGTATCAGAGCTTGCTCTGGGAGAGAGTTATCAAAGGTAAATTCATTTACTTTGATCACCTACGTCTTCACTTTTTCTAATCCCCCATCAAAACCGCTTTCATTAAAAAAAGAAAAAAAAAACAGAAATTTCCAGATTTTTGTTCGAACTTGTACATCACCTACTGACCTCGTCCCTTCACCTTTTCCCACGAAATTTTTTTCCAATCTGTTTATTTTTTGATCCTCTACAAAATTACAGAAGACATCAAATCCAAAATCAGAACTTAAATTACCTAAAAACGCGTTTCAAAGTTTGAATACCAAGCAGTTTTTTTTTCTTCATCTTTCAAAACCCTAATTTTTTTGCAACCACAAAATTCTTCCATTATGACAATACATACTAGAGATATCAAGTGTAATAAATGTCGTGGAAAGGGGCATATTCGGGAGGTGTGCCTTAACAAGGTAGATTTCACTGTAGAAGGAGATGAAACTAAAGAAGAAGAAAGAGAGAGATTAAAGAGGATGGAATAAGAACAACAAAAAAGAAGAGAGAAAAGGGAGTCGGTGAAGCGAGAGAGATTTGAGCGAGAAGAAAAGGAGAAAATAAAGAAGCAAGAAGAGTTGAGAAAATTAGAGCAAGAAAAGCAAGCTCTCGTTAGAAGAATTGAGAGGAAAGGAAATTATTGGCCACACCACCTCTCTTTGCACTCAAGTATCATATGGGAAGTTTCAACCTAAACCCTTTGCAAGATTTTGTTTATGATTTTTTGCAGGAAATCAATGCCAATAATGGTGCCACAAATGCTTTAACAATTGGCGAACGTTTCAAGGGAGACTCCACCATGATCAAACCTTTAGATTCGAGGACGAATCTTTTCGAAGTTGGAGAGAATGATATGAATCATCCCAGCCCCAAATGTCAAAGAATTGAAAATATTGAAGTCCAAGGTTTCAATCAAGAAAAGATCAAGAATCCGAAAAACTAAACAAGTGAAGATTGACTTTCTTGGGCATTTGCAAGGATATTGGGTTACATACTTTACTGATGAATAAAATGAGTTTAAAACACTATTAAACTCATGGGATATTTGTTTTAAAGAGCTCCAAAGAAAACCACGCATGAATACATTCAAACGAGTGAAAATGACATCAAAACGGCAACTGACACTTGTAGTTTTGTCTATTTTCATCCAATTTCGAATTTTAGTATTTTATTTGAGTTTTATTAATATAGAAACATTTATTATTATTATTATTATTAATGTAATAGGGAAGAATTTACTATGTTTCCTTAGTTTTTAAAACTTGGAGACCAAGTTTAAAAGATTAGGAAAACTTTCCTAATTTGAATTAGGAAAGTCTAGTTTTTCCTTTTTATTATTAGGTCTTTATTTCCCTTCATATTTTCGACCAAGCTAGGGTTTCTTAGGCTATTTAAAAGCCTCTTTTGTAAGGTTTACAATCAGGATATCAATTAATGAAAATACTTTTGTTTTGGTTTAAGCTTTTGCTTTGAAAAACCTCTTTGTAATTCATGTTCTTGAATTGCATGTTTAGAGTCATTCAAGTCCAATTGATCATTGTTCTTGTGGAGTGCCTCAACCTTAATTAAAGAAACATATTCTTGAATTAGGGGATTGATCGATTAGGTCATCATCTTCCCAACCTCGCCTAAAGGTTGATTCAAATTGTTAAGGGATTTCAAGCTTTTCCGTTCAAGGGTCCATCATCCGGTTCTTGAATCCGTCAACGCTTAAGGGTTCATATCATAAGGTTTCCCTATTGTCAACGTTTTCCACACGGTTTGGTCCATCCAAAAGATGCAAATAGAGGAACCTCTTCTTTGGGAATCCTCTTTAGACCAAAATACCAAAAGAGGATCCGAACCACTCCAAAACTTGTTTGTATTTGAAAAGCTTGTTTCAAAGTACTTGTTTCACTCTTTGGACCATATTGATACCAAAGACCTAAGGTTTCCCCATTGTCAAAGTTTTCCTCGCGACTTGGTCCATCCTAAAGATGTAAATGGAAGAACCTCTTTTTTGGGATTCCTGTTTGGACCAAAATTTGGAAAGAAAATCCGAACCACTCCAAAAACTTGTTTGTAATTCAAAAGCTTGTTTCAAAGTACTTGTTTCACTCTTCGGACCATATTGATACCAAAGACCTATGGTTTCCCACTTGACAAAGTTTTCCTCACGACTTGGTCCATCCTAAAGATGCAAATGGAGGAACCTCTTCTTTGGGAATCCTATTTGGACTAAAATTTCGAAATAGGATCCGAACTAGTCCAAAAACTTGTTTGTAATTGAAAAGCTGGTTTCAAAGTACATGTTTCACTCTTCGGACCATATTGATAACAAAGACCTAAGGTTTCCCCCTTGTCAAAGTTTTCAACGCGATTTGGTCCATCCTAAAGATGGAAATGGAGGAACCTTTTCTTTGGGAATCCTTTTTTGATCAAAATGTCGAAGGAGGATCCGAACCACTCCAAAAACTTGTTTGTAAGTGAAAGCTTGTTTGAAAGCACTTGTTTCACTCTTTGTACCATATTGATACCAAAGACCTAAGGGTTCCCCCTTGTCAAAGTTTTCTTCGTGATTTCGTCCATCCTAATATACAAATGGAGGAACCTCTTCTTTGGGAATCCTCTTTGGACCAAAATATCGAAAGAGCATCCGAACCACTCCAAAAATTTGTTTGTACGTGAAAAGCTTTTTTGAAAGCACTTGTTTCACTCTTCGGACCATATTGATACCAAAGACCTAAGGTTACCCACTTGTCATAGTTTTCCTCGCGACTTGGTCAATCCTAAAGATGTAAATGTAGGAACCACTCCAAAAACTTGTTAGTATTTGAAAAGCTTGTTTCAAAGCACTTGTTTCACTCTTCGGACCATATTGATACCAAAGACCTAAGGTTTCCCCCTTGTCAAAGTTTTCCCCGCGATTTTTTCCATGCTAAGATGCAAATGGAGGAACCTCTTCTTTGGGAATCCTCTTTGGACCAAAATATCGAAAGAGGATGCGAACCACTCCAAAAACTTGTTTGTAAGTGAAAAGCTTCTGTGAAAGCACTTGTTTCACTCGTCTGACCATATTGATACCAAAAACCTAAGGTTTCCCACTTGTCAAAGTTTTCCTCGTGACTTGGTCCATCCAAAAGGTGCAAATGGAGGAACCTCTTCTTTGGGATTTCTCTTTCTACCAAAATTTCGAAAGAGGATCCGAACCACTCCAAAAACTTGTTTGTAAGTGAAAAGCTTGTTTGAAAGCACTTGTTTCACTCTTCGGACCATATTAATACCAAAGACCTAAGGTTTCCCACTTGTTAAAGTTTTCCTCGCGACTTGGTCCATCCTAAAGATGCAAATGCAGGAACCTTTTCTTTGGGATTCCTCTTTGGACCAAAATTTTAAAAGAGGATCCGAACAACTCAAAAAACTTGTTTGTATTTCAAAAGCTTGTTTCAAAGTACTTGTTTCACTCTTCGGACCATATTGATACCAAAGACCTAAGGTTTCCCCCTTGTCAAACATTTCCTCGCGATTTGGTCCATCCTAAAGATGGAAATGGAGGAACCTCTTCTTTGGGAATTCCATTTGGACCAAAATATCGAAAGAGGATCCGAACCAGTCCAAAAACTTGTTTGTAAGTGAAAAGCTTGTTTTGAAATCACTTGTTTCACTCGTCTGACCATATTGATACCCAAAACCTAAGGTTTCCCACTTGTCAAAGTTTTCCTCGCGACTTGGTCCATCCTAAAGGTGCAAATGGAGGAACCTCTTCTTTGGGATTTCTCTTTCGACCAAAATTTCGAAAGAGGATCCGAACCACTCCAAAAACTTGTTTGTAAGTGAAAACCTTGTTTCAAAGTACTTGTTTCACTCTTCGGACCATATTGATACCAAAGACGTAAGGTTTCCCACTTGTCAAAGTTTTCCTCGCGACTTGGTCCATCCTAAAGATGAAAATGGGGGAACCATTTCTTTGAGAATCCTCTTTGGACTACAATTTCGAAAGGGGATCCAAACCACTCCAATAACTTGTTTGTAATTGAAGAGCTTGTTTGAAAGTACTTGTTTCACTCTCTAAACCATAATGATACCGAAGACCTAAGGTTTCCCCCTTCTCAAAGTTTTCCTCGCGATTTGGTCCAACCTAATATGCAAATGGAGGAACCTTTTTTTTGGGAATCCTCTTTGGACCAAAATATCGAAAGAGGATCCGAACCAGTCCAAAAACTTTTTGTAATTGAAAAGCTTGTTTCAAAGTACTTGTTTCACTATTCGGACCATATTGATACCAAAGACCAAAGGTTTCCCCCTTGTCAAAGTTTTCCTCGCGATTTGGTCCATCCTAAGATGGTAATGGAGGAACCTCTTCTTTGGGAATCCTCTTTGGACTAAAATTTCGAAACAGGATCCGAACCACTCTAAAAACTTGTTGTAATTGAAAAGCTTGTTTCAAAGTACTTGTTTCACTCTTCGGACCATATTGATACCAAAGACCTAAGGTTTCCCCCTTGTCAAAGTTTTCCTCGCGATTTGGTCCATCCTAAGATGCAAATGGAGAAACCTCTTCTTTCGGAATCATCTTTGGACCAAAATATTAAAAGAGGATCCGAACCACTCCAAAAACATTTTGTAATTGAAAAGCATGTTTCAAATTACTTGTTTCACTCTTCGGACCATATTGATACCAAAAACCTAAGGTTTCCCACTTGTCAAAGTTGTGCTCATGATTTGGTCCATCCTAAATATCCGAATGGAGGAACACCTTCTTTGGGAATCCAGTTTAGACCAAAATATCGAAAGAGGATCCGAACTACTCCAAAAACTTGTTTGTAATTGAAAAGCTTGTTTCACTACAAGAAAAAAGGCCTACGATAGCCTTGAAAAAACGCTATCGTATCGTGACAGCCCCTGCAATTAAAAGTCCTATACTTTTTATAGGCTTTTTTCAATGCTATTCTAAACGTTATTATAAAAATGTGTTATAGGCTTTCCAAAATGCTATAGAAAGACGTTTAATAGCGTTTATAAAACGCTATTATTAAACTAACTATGAGACCTAAAAAAGGTTATGGTAGGATTTATTATAGCATTTAGCATAGCCTTGATGAACACTATAATTATTATAGGCTTTTCGAAAGGCTACAGAAGGACTTTTAATAGCTTTTATTAAACTTACTGTGACAACTAAAAAAAGCTATTGCAATAATAATATATTTTCCCTCCTACCTGCTTATCAATTCAAAATATATGTAAACAAAATTGATCTAAGACAATAAGAATCCAACATAAACATTTCTCATAATTATACAATGATCCAAAAAATACATCACTAAAAATATTTTGTAACTTATTCAGCATTCCGAAAAAAACTTCAACTCAAACTCATTACATCATTTTCAAAAAAACTAAAAGTACAACAGAGTTATTCAAAATAGAAACAACAAGCTTCTATGGTTCCATGTGGTGATATTTGTCTAGTAGCTCCTATGATTCTCATTGTACTCTCCAAATATCAGAGCGCAACCTGGGGAAAATTTTTAAGCTGTCAAAAACAGGAAAATGAAAACATGAAATTGGGAACTTGAAGATAATGCATGTAATAGCAAATACTCAAATATTTCATATTTTGTTATAAGTCACCAATAAAGAAAAAGAATTTCCACAATCACATTCTTTTCTCAAGGAAGCAAAGGTAAAATAGTTGAAAAGAGACTTTATTAAATATATGGAACATTATGAAACAAAAATAAACTATTTTTAGTTGTAAACTGCAGAAAAAATGATCTTAAAAAAACATATAGCATAACTGGGCAAGTCGACATAGAGATGAGATTCAAGGCTTCTTAAACTTGATAAAAACAGAGAGCACAAGTGATTAGAGTAGATTCAATACTTCTTACACTATCAAGATTTTTTTATCTCAATTTAGTATAAAATTAATATATAGACAAGAGTAATAGAATATTAAACATCACAAGTGATTTTAGAAAATTTCCATAAATTTATCTAATAGACAAATAGAAATACTATTTAATTGAGAAGAGGAAATAAATTCAATTCTTGTGCTTCATTAAAACAGTAAAAGAAACATGCTTATAAATTTTGACGGTAATATATCTGAATGAAAGAACTAACCTTTACAAGAAAGAGTAAGATATCTCATAAGAAAACACCATGACACTTAACAGTTGCTCTATTTCAAAAGGTAAATGACTTGTAGCCATCACAGTTCATACAACTATAGAAAATAAATTTTAAATTAGAAACTATGAACTAGATAATTTAAATAGATAATTCAAGAAAGAATATTACAAATAACAACATACCTTTCATGTTATTCATCACTTGCATATATAGTAACAAAGAGAGAGGTGTGAAGGCATTGTAAAGTAATAATTATAGTTATAAATTCATCACTTGCCCAAGAGTAGGATAATAGCGATAAAAAAAATATAATTATAAAGATAATAAAATGAACTAATTTAGTAAAAGTGGTCAAATAAGTATCTCAACTATTTGGATCTGCTCTTTAGTTCAGTAAAGAGAAGCACACCATTCTCATTTAATTTGAAGGCTGTCATATATTAGTTTTACAGAGTTGTGGAGAACAAGAAAAAAGGGAAAGAAAGATAGATTAGAACTTATAGAATTATCAACAAATATTTTAGACATTGATTCATTGATAGAAAGAAGATTAGTAATAGGAAAACTCTCGAGTGTAATCCTCCCATTATTATCGGATTCATTTGGACTGGACAATATTCAGGAAAGCAATACGATTCAAATGCAACAACTAACTTAATCACTTACTACGCATATAAATACTTGTGGCCTTGAAATGAGCACCTCAATCTCCCCCAAAAAGATTACTAGTTTTAGCCTCTCCAACAACCTGCAAATATTGGAAACAATTGATCAGTAAACTAAATGCCTTGGACTATATTGACTAACATGGAAGAAAGATCTAAAATCTTATTCAGGATGTAGGAAGCTGTTGGTTAAGAGTAATTACAATACATGGAGCAAATTAAATCTAAATACATGAGTGGTGTATAGCCTTTGGTGATTGAGAAGCATATCTACAATAAATTTTACAAATATGTATCATATATGTCAAGAACTAAATCTCATCTTCAAAAAGAAGATCGAAAGGCATCCACCAAAATGAATGTAAATTGATAAACTAGACAAGATAGATTAAAAGTTCGTAGTATCACTATAAATTGATACATGATAACAAAATTGCAATGACATGTTGAGAAAGTTTTTGACCATTATCCACTACTTTGATTCAGGATATCTCAAATGCCAAATGAAATTTCAATCTAAAAAAGAAATGTACTGATATAAAAAATTTAGTGCGCATGTATATATATACTCATACTTCAATTTTAATTTCATTGACTGACATGGAGGAAGGAAAACCTTCCATATTCATGCCAAATTAATGAAATGAAGGAGATAAAGACAAACATCTAAAGTTTATGCAAAAGATTTTTATATTTGAAGTATATAAGTAAAATATAATAAACGAACTTTAATCCTAATTGATTCTCCTAGGTGTAAATTGGAGTAGTAATTGAACTATTAGAACATGCAAATTCAAACACCCATTATGAATTGAAAAGTAGCAGAACATCCCTTTCTTTTGTAAATTTTTTTATTTCAATTGGAGGAAAAATTCAAATTATTTTTGATACTAAAATTAGAAAAATCATATACGATTACTGTAATGGCAGTTCCCAAACTCAAATTCCATAAAAAAGCTTAAATTTCTTTAGCCAATTGATGAACAATAAAAATAATTAAAGAAAGAAGCAAAACCTGATGAAAGGAACACCAAATGCTTGAGAAAACCCCCAAATCCCTAACCTATAATCACAAACTCCATGAATATCTTCTTCAGCTCTCTAAATCAAAACTGAAACCCTATTTTACACTATAAACTCCATTCGGCTGTGACGCTTTCAATGATTTTTTAGGAGGAAAACGTAAAATTTTAAGATGAGGGTCGATTGAGATTTTCAAATTGAGTGGCGACCTCATTTCCAAACGAACCCTAAACGAACCTCCAGTGGTAATCTCATTTCCAAATAAAGCCGAATCAAGATGGCAATCTTCTTCAACCTTCGATTTGAGAGAGACGGTCGCTTGCGTTTGGAAGCGAGACAGAGAAACGTGAGTTTGCTTTTTTGGGAGTTCTGAGAAGAGGAGAGACGAGTTTATGCGTTTGCCTTGCATTCCAGTTTTGTTTCTTTTTTTTTTCCTTCTCTCTTAATATTAACTTTTTTTAAACTTAATAACATTTTTAAGCTGGCGCTTTACTTTTTTTTTTTTTTTTTTTGAAAAAACATATTTTTTTTCATTCAATACAATAGCCTTTTGTAAATACCCTATAAATTAAGGCTATTATATCCCTTATTTGTTGTAGTGTTTCAAAGTACTAGTTTCACTCTTCGAACCATATTGATACCAAAGACCTAAGGTTTCCCACTTTTCAAAGTTTTCCTCGCGACTTGGTCCATCCTAAAGATGCAAATGAAGGAACCTCTTCTTTGGGAATCCTCTTTGGAATAAAAATTTGAAAGAGGATCCGAACCACTCCAAAAACTTTTTTGTAATTGAAAAGCTTGTTTCAAAGTACTTGTTTCACTCTTCGGACCATATTTATACCACAGACCTAAGGTTTCCCACTTGTCAAAGTTGTCCTCATGATTTGGTCCATCCTAAAGATGCAAATGGAGGAACCTCTTCTTTGGGAATCCTCTTTGGACTAAAATTTCGAAAAAGGATCCGAACCACTCCAAAAACTTGTTTGTAACTGAAAAGCTTGTTTCAAAGCACTTGTTTCACTCTTCGGACCATATTGATACCAAAGACCTAAGGTTTCCCCCTTGTCAAAGTTTTCCTCGCGATTTGGTCCATCCTAAAGATGGAAATGGAGGAACCTCTTCTTTGGGAATCCTCTTTGGACAAAAATATCGAAAGAGGATCCGAACCACTCCAAAAACTTGTTTGTAAGTGAAAAGCTTGTTTGAAACACTTGTTTCACTCGTCTGACCATATTGATACCAAAGACCTAAGGTTTCCCACTTGTCAAAGTTGTCCTCATGATTTGGTCCATCCTAAAGATGCAAATGGAGGAACCTCTTCTTTGGGAATCCTTTTTGGACTAAAATTTCGAAAGTGGATCCGAACCACTCCAAAAACTTGTTTGTAACTGAAAAGCTTGTTTCAAAACACTTGTTTCACTCTTCGGACCATATTGATACCAAAGACATAAGGTTTCCCCCTTGTCAAAGTTTTCCACGCGATTTGGTCCATCCTAAAGATGGAAATGGAGGAACCTCTTATGTGGGAATCCTTTTTTGACCAAAATGTCGAAAGAGGATCCGAACCACTCCAAAATCTTGTTTGTAAGTGAAAAGCTTGTTTGAAAGCACTTGTTTCACTCTTCGGACCATATTGATACCAAAGACCTAAGGGTTCCCCCTTGTCAAAATTTTCTTCGTGATTTGGTCGATCCTAATATGAAAATGGAAGAACCTTTTCTTTGGGAATCCTCTTTGGACTAAAATATCGAAAGAGGATCTGAACCACTCCAAAAATTTGTTTGTAAGTGAAAAGCTTGTTTGAAAGCACTTGTTTCAATCTTCGGACCATATTGATACCAAAAACCTAAGGTTTCCCACTTGTCATAGTTTTCCTCGCGACTTGGTCAATCCTAAAGATGTAAATGTAGGAACCTCTTATTTGGAATTCCTCTTTGGACCAAATCCTAAAGATGCAAAAGACCTAAGGTTTCCCACTTGTCATAGTTTTCCTCGCTACTTGGTCCTTCCTAAAGATGCCAATGGAGTAACCACTTCTTTGGGAATCCTCTTTGGACTAAAATTTCGAAACAGGATTCGAACCACTCCAAAAACTTGTTTGTAATTGAAAAGCTTGTTTCAAAGTTCTTATCTCACTCTTCCGATCATATTGATACCAAAGACCTAAGGTTTCCCACTTGTCAAAGTTTTCCTCGCGACTTCGTCCATCCTAAAGATGCAAATGGAGGAACCTCTTCTTTGGGAATCCTCTTTGGAATAAAATTTCGAAAGAGGATCCGAACCACTGCAAAACCTTATTTGTAATTGAAAAGCTTGTTTCACTCTTCGGACCTTATTGATACCAAAGACCTAAGGTTTCCCCTTTGTCAAAGTTTTTCTCGCGATTTGGTTCATCCTAATATGCAAATGGAGGAACTTCTTCTTTGGGAATCCTCTTTGGACCAAAATATCGAAAGAGGATCCGAACTACTCCAAAAACTTGTTTGTAAGTGAAAAGCTTGTTTGAAGCACTTGTTTCACTCTTCAGACCATATTGATACCAAAGACCTATGGAGGAACTTCTTTTTTGGGAATTCTCTTTGGACCGAAATATCGAAAGAGGATCCGAACCACTCCAAAAACTTGCTTGTAATTGAAAAGCTTGTTTCAAAGTACTTTTTTCACTCTTCGGACCATATTGATACCAAAGACCTATGGTTTTCCATTTGTCAAAGTCTTCCTCGTGATTTGGTCCATTCTAAAGATCCAAATGGAGGAACCTCTTCCTCGGGAATCCTCTTTAGACTAGAATATCGAAAGAGTATCCGAACCACTCCAAAAACTTGTTTGTAATTGAAAAGCTTGTTTCATAGTACTTGTTTCACTCTTCGGACCAAATTGATACCAAAGACCTAAAGTTTCCCCCTTGTCAAAATTTTCCTCGCGATTTGGTCCATCCTAAAGATGCAAATGGAGGAACCTCTTCTTTGGGAATCCTCTTTAGACCAAAATATCGAAAGAGGATCCGAACCACTCCAAAAACAGAAAAGCTTGTTTCAAAGTATTTGTTTCACTCTTCGGACCATATTCATACCAAAGACCTAAGGTTTCCCCTTTGTCAAAGTTTTTCTTGCGATTTGGTCCATCCTAAGGATGCAAATGGAGGAACCTCTTCTTTGGGAATCCTGTTTATACCAAAATTTCGAAAGAGGATCCGAACCACTCCTAAAACTTGTTTGTAATTGAAGTGCTTGTTTGAAAGCACTTGTTTCACTCTCTAAACCAAATTAAATCCGAAGACATAAGGTGTCCCACTTGTCAATGTTGTGCTCAAGATTAGGTCCATCCTAAAGATCCAAATGGAGGAACCTCTTCTTTGGGAATTCCCTTTTGGCAAAATATCGAAAGAGGATCCAAACCACTCCAAAAACATGTTTGTAATTTAAAAGCTTGTTTCAAAGTACTTGTTTCACTCTTCGGACCATATTGATACCAAAGATCAAAGGTTTTCCACCTGTCAAAGTATTCCTCATGATTTGGTCAATCCTAAAGATCCTAATGGTGGAACCTCGTCTTTGGGAATCGTCTTTGGACTAAAATTTCGAAAGAGGATCCGAACCACTCCAAAAACTTGTTTGTAATTGAAAAGCTTCTTTCAAAGTACTTGTTTCACTCTTCGGACCATATTGATTCCAAAGACCTAATGTTTCCCCCTTGTCAAAATTTTCCTCGAGATTAGGTCCATCCTAAAGATGCAAATGGAAGAACCTCTTCTTTGGATATCCTCTTTGGACAAAAATATCGAAAGAGGATCCGAACCACTCCAAAAAATTGTTTGTAATTGAAAAGCTTGTTTCAAAGTACTTGTTTCACTCTTCGGACCATATTGATACCAAAGACCTAAGGTTTCCCCCTTGTCAAAGTTTTTCTTGCGATTTGGTCCATCCTAAAGATGCAAATGGTGGAACCTCTTCTATGGGAATCCTGTTTAATTCCAAAATTTCAAAAGAGGATCCGAACCACTACAAAAACTTGTTTGTAATTGTAGTGCTTGTTTGAAAGCACTTTTTTCACTCTCTAAACCAAATTAAATCCGAAGACCTAAGGTGTCCCACTTGTCAATGTTGTGCTCAAGATTAGGTCCATCCTAAAGATCCAAATGGAGGATCCTCTTCTTTGGGAATCCTCTTTTGGCAAAATATCGAAAGAGGATCCAAACCACTCCAAAAACATGTTTGTAATTGAAAAGCTTGTTTCAAAGTACTTGTTTCACTCTTTGGACCATATTGATACCAAAGACCTAAGGTTTTCCACTTGTCAAAGTATTCCTCGTGATTTTGTCCATCCTAAAAATCCAAATGGAGGAACGTCTTCTTTGGGAACCCTCTTTGGACTAAAATTTCAAAAGAGGATCCGAACCACTCCAAAAACTTGTTTGTAATTGAAAAGCTTGTTTCAAAGTACTTGTTTCACTCTTCGAACCATATTGATTCCAAAGACCTAATGTTTCCCGCTTGTCAAAATTTTCCTCGCGATTTGGTCCATCCTAAACATGCAAATGGAGTAACCTCTTCTTTGGATATCATTTTTGGACAAAAATATCGAAAGAGGATCCGAACCACTCCAAAAACTTGTTTGTAATTGAAAAGCTTGTTGAAAGCACTTGTTTCACTCTCAAAACCAAATTGAATCCGAAGACCTAAGGTTTCCCACTTGTCAAAGTTGTGCTCAAGATTTGGTCCATCCTAAAGATCCAAATGGAGGAACCTCTTCTTTGTGAATTCTCTTTGGACAAAAATATCGAAAGAGGATCCAAACCACTCCAAAAATATGTTTATAATTGAAAAGTTTGTTTCAAAGTACTTGTTGAACTCTTCAGACCATATTGATACCAAAGACCTAAGGTTTCCCCCTTGTATAAGTTGTCCTCATGATTTGATCCATCCTAAAGATCCAAATGGAGGAACCTCTTCTTTGGGCATCCTCTTTGGACCAAAATATCGAAAGAGGATCCGAACCACTCCAAAAACTTGTTTGTAATTGAAAAGCTTCATTCAAATTACTTGTTTCACTATTCGGACCATATTGATACCAAAGACTTAAGGTTTTCCAATTGTCAAAGTTGTGCTCATGATTTGGTCCATCCTAAAGGTCTGAATGGAGGAACCTCTTCTTTGGGAATCCTGTTTGGACCAAAATATCGAAAGTGGATTCGAACAACTCCAAAAATTATTTGTAATTGAAAAGCTTGTTTCAAATTACTTGTTTCACTCTCTAAACAAAATTAAATCTGAAGACCTAAGGTTTCCCTCATGTCAAAGTTGTGCTCAAGATTTGGTCCATCCTAAAGATCCAGAGGGTGGACAAAAATATGGTAAGAGGATCAGAACCACTCCAAAAACTTGTTTGTAATTGAAAAGCTTGTTTCACTCTTCGGACCTTGTTGATACCAAAGACCTAAGGTTACCCCCTTGTCAAAATTTTCCTCGCGATTTGGTCCATCCTAAAGATGCAAATGGAAGAACCTCTTCTTTGGGAATCCTCTTTGGGCCAAAATTTCGAAAGAGGATCCGAACCACTCCAAGAAGTTGTTTGTAATTGAAAAGCTTGTTTCAAAGTACTTGTTTCACTCTTCGGACCATATTGATTCCAAAGACCTAATGTTTCCCCCTTGTCACAATTTTCCTCGCGATTTGGTCCATCCTAAAGATGCAAATGGAGGAACCTCTTCTTTGGATATCCTTTTTGGACAAAAATATCGAAAGAGGATCCGAACCACTCCAAAAACTTGTTTGTAATTGAAAAGCTTGTTGAAAGCACTTGTTTCACTCTCTAAACCAAATTGAATCCGAAGACCTAAGGTTTCCCTCTTGTCAAAGTTGTGCTCAAGATTTGGTCCATCCTAAAGATCCAAATGGAGGAACCTGTTCTTTTGGAATCCTCTTTTGACCAAAATATCGAAAGAGGATCCAAACCACTCCAAAAACATGTTTGTAATTGAAAAGCTTGTTTCAAAGTACTTGTTTCACTCTACGGACCATATAGATACCAAAGACCTAAGGTTTCCACTTGTCAAAGTTTTCCTCGTGATTTGGTCCATCCTAAAGATCCAAATGGAGGAACCTCTTATTTGGGAATCCTCTTTGGACCAAAATATCGAAAGAGGATCCGAACCACTCCAAAAACTTGTTTGTAATTGAAAAGCTTGATTCAAATTACTTGTTTCACTCTTCGGACCATATTGATACCAAAGACCTAAGGTTTTCCAATTGTCAAAGTTGTTCTCATGATTTCGTCCATCCTAAAGATCCGAGTGGAGGAACCTCTTCTTTGGGAATCCTGTTTGGACCAAAATATCGAAAGTGAATCCGAACAACTCCAAAAACTTGTTTGTAATTGAAAAGCTTGTTTCAAATTACTTGTGATATGAATTATGTAGCCATGCATTTAAGGAATTCAAGCTTAAATAGTACATGCATTGATGACTACTCAAGTTGCATTAAATGCACTCAAGATGTATTTATGACAACTCAAGCTTCAAGTGTAGTAGCATTGATGACAACTCTAGATGCATTTATGACAACTCAAAGCTTCATTCAAGGGAACTCAAAGCAATATCAAGAAAAGCTTTAATGAAGATTTAAAAGCTTAATTTAGAGTTCAAATATCAGTTTCAATTGTAATAGTTGTATTTTAAGTTACAAATTAAATGGTGGCAGATGTAACTTAAGTTTTTGCTTTAAATTCGTAGGTTACATGCTTGGGACTTAATTGGGCTGTTATGGGATCATTATGAACGAAATTTACATGTACTTTAAGCCTATAAATAGGCCATGTATCAGCCAATGTAAAGAAGATTTGTAAGACTTGACAGATTCAAAAGATTGAATGAAATGTAGCATTTTTATGCACATTGAGAGCCTTGCGCCTCACCCTTTGTAATCTTGATTTAGATTACATGTTTAGAAACATTCAAGAGGGGAGTGATCAACCAACTTGTGGAGTGTTTCGAGTCATGAGATGATGGAACGTAAAAGTTTGTCCGTTTCATGATTTTTAGATCACATAGGGCAATCTGTTTCTAGCCTTTCCTTATGGTTGAAATCGATTAGTTAGGGAGGGTTTGAATTCATGCTTCAAGGGTTCATGCTAAGTATAATAGCATAGGGTGTTTGAACTTGACATTTGAGTTTGCCTTATCATTTGGTATCAGAGCATCGGTTACGATTTTGTGGCGATCTCTAGAACAGGTTCTATCCAATCTATCCTTTTCTATTTTTGTTGTTTTCAATTCTGTCCAATCTTTTCTTTTCTGTCCAATTATCTTTTTTTCATTATCTTTTCATTCTGATCTTGGTCCAAAGAGGTTTAGGTTGAAACTTCCCATATGTCACTTTTAAATAAATTAAATTCAGAGAAAACAGCGAAAGTCTTTTATTTTTAGAAAATTTTGCTTGGTTTTGTTTGAAAGTTGGCATGCCGAAAACCTGTTTACATCCTAATTTTCAATCTAACAAATTCACATGGACTTTAAGTCCCAAATCAGGAGTTCAAATATTTCATATCATAAAAACATCAACCAAAAGCTCTTATGAGCTAAATACAACATCAAAGTCTTGAAATTCACAAAAATGTTACATATACTTTACAAAAACAAGTTCATCTCGAGGTCAGCATCCCTCGATCAAGCAGCACCATCTCCCCTTCCACGACCTCTAGCCAGGGCATTACCTGAAATTGGTTGTAATATCATGAGCTAACAAACTAAGCCCAGTGAGAATAATAAGCATAAAAAGTAAAGATAGACCTCAAACTCGCATTTCCGATTTGTGTCCAATTAACTGACACAATTCACTTCTAAAGTTCTCCAAACTCTAGGTAATTCTAATCCATTTTCTCCAAAGTATGACATTACTACACTTATAGTCAAATCTCCTCCATTAACTCGTTATGACTTAAATGAGAAAAATAAATAAACTTGTATAATTATAACATCTCGATTCTCGATTCCATTTTTCATATGCATAAAAGTAATGAGTACATCCCATAGGATACGCATTCGCCATTTATGCATGAAATGAAGGTAATGTGGATTTTCACATTTCATCCACCATTCAACCTTATGTATGAAGGTAACGTGGGTATCCAACTCATCCACCATTCCTTAGGCATGAAGGTAACGTGGGTATCCAACTCATCCACCGTTCCTTTCATTCTTTTCTTTTTCTCTTTTCAATGATGCGAGATGTTATGGTATAATAAATAAATAATGATGCAAAATGTTATGCATATGCTTGCAAAAGTAAATAAAGTAAAGTGCGAATATTAAAGACATCACAACCAACATAAAGTAAAGGGGCAATAAGTAAATGACATAAGGTAAAGAAATAGATAAGAATTCTCGGACGAACGATTTATAAATCGAACTCCGGTATCAATAATAAAAGTAAAGATCAAACATAATGATTAACCTAAACCTTCAAGGATCTTAAACTTCCAATGATCCATCTTAAACTCCGAAACTAATCTAACTTAGAATCTTCTAAGATTCGAGGCTTTCATCGAGAAATCCTAAGTTTCTCGCTTAAAGGATTAATTACAAATCCTAAGGCACTAACTCACTCCCTCTAATCTTAGTTTGGATTCTAATCTTAGTTTCCGATTCTACAAACCATTACACTTATTCGATTTCTATAATTACTTTAAATCCTAACTATTCTCACCTTTATTAAAAGATGACTTTGCTCCTAAGTCCGAAGGAGCGATCAAGCGAGCGGTTCAAAAACACCTACAAAAGGATTAATATCCCAAAAATTAATAAATCACCAACTAACGATTAAACAACGACTAAACAAGCAAAAAGACGGAAAAGCCCACCAAACCACCCCTTGGAGGCTCTTGGCCCTCCCTAAAAACAAGGGTCTCGGGTTTGGTTTTTTGGCTTTTTGGCAATTTAAATACGTTTTGAGTTGGTTTTAAGCAAATTCGATAATCCCGATTTCAATGGGTATCGATAATTAGGGTTTTTGAACATTAATCCCTTTCCCGAATTGAATTTAAATAAACATTTATTCATTAATTTCTAACCCATTTTCAATCCCAAAAGGGTAAATTTCAAACGGGAAGGGTTTCGACTGAAACTCGGTTTTAGGGTTAAGGGATAGTTTCCAAAAACACGTAAAACTACTCCCGTATTTACAAACACCAAGTTCTACAACACGAAATCGAAGGAAATCAAAGAAAACTCCATTAAAACACTATTTTGAGCTTAGGGTTTGAAACTTTACTTACCGAGAACTCCGTGTAAAACGAGCGGCAAGTATGAAGGTTAGGTGGAAAATGATCGTAGGATCGATACCTTTCCACTGGACCCGGAAACAAGTCGATCGGGCAAGAAACGAATGAAAAACAAATTTGGGAAAAGCTTGGATGAGGCTCACGGCCTCGGAGCAAGAAAAAGAGAAAGATGAAGTGTTTGCTTGGTCAAACTTGAGTCAAAGAAGATAGTTAAAGAAGATGAAGTAAATATCTAGATATTTAGGTAGTTTAGAAATTACGAAATTGCCCTTTTTATGACTTTTAGCTTAAAAACGAATCCCGAACTTCTCAAACTATCCCAATGGTGATTAATAATTATTAATTGGCCCGTTAATAATTATTAATACCATTAAAACGAAAATAAACGAAAAAGATCAATTAAGAGATTAAAACTGAAATAAACTACAAAATTCTAATTTAACAATTACTAAATAAACTTTAATTACTTAAATAAAATAAAATAAATAAATTTTTTTTTTATATCACAAAATAACGGGACGTTACAGAATTACTGGAAATATTAAGAACACGAACGGATTTCAGTCCGAAAGTCGCATTGGTGACAGATCCTGATAACGTGTTATAACTCAAATCTAAAACCTGGAGCTGCTTCAAGCTTGATAATTCTGTTGGCAGTCCACCTTTAAGCTGATTGTATGAAAGATTTAGCCAAATTAACTGATCCAAGCTACCCAGAGACTGTGAAATCACTCCTTTAAGATCTATATTGGGAAGTATCAACTTGATTACTCCATTAGCAAGAGAGCTATTACCATCAAATTCTCTAGCAAGCCAATATGGAACAAGACAAAACTGTGATATTACATCAAATTCTCTAGCAACCCTAAACCCTACACACAAACACAAACACAAACACACACAAAAACCAATCAAAATATACACACGGAAATTGAAGAAAAACAAACAAATTGGTTTATGAGAGAATCTATATCATGTTATCAATTTTATCAATTAGGGATATATTATACACTAACAGACAAACAAATACTAATAAAAACCTATAAATAGGCAAGAAAGCAAAAAAAATAAAACTAAAACTAAAGGTTTACAACTTGACCAGTATAGAGCATCTCAATTAGTGTGGCTACTTCTACCTTGCCTGATACTCTTTGCCCTCCATCTATTTCTTTACTGAAAACCCCTACACAAACACTAACACACACACAAAAACCAATCAAAACATACACACGAAAATTGAAGGAAAACAAACAAATTGGTTTATAAGAGAATTTAAATTATGTTATCAGTTTTATAAATTAGGGCTATATTACACACTAACAGACAAACAAATACCAATAAAAACCTATAAATAAGAAAGAAAGCAAAAAATAAAACTAAAAGCGAAGGTTTAGAACTTGGCTAGTATAAGAGCTTCTCAATTAGTGTGGCTACTTCTACATTGTCTGATACTCTTTGCCCTGCATCTATTTCTTTAGTGAAAACCCCTACACACATAAACACACACACACACAAAATCAATCAAAATATACACACGAAAATTAAAGGAAAACAGACAAATTGGTTTATAAGAGAATCTAAACTATGTTATCAGTTTTATAAATTAGGGTTATATTATACACTAACAGAAAAAAAAATACAAAAAAAAAGCTATAAATAAGCAAGCAAGGAAAAAAATAAAATAAAAGCGAAGGTTAAGAACTTGGCCTATATGAGAGCTTCTCAATAGGTGTCGCAACAATGTCTAATACTGTTTGCCTGCATCTATTTTTTTAGTGAAAACCCGTACACACAAACACAAACACACACAAAAACGAATCAAAATATACAGACGAAAATTGAAGGAAAAAAACAAATTGGTTTATGAGAAAATCTAAATTATGTTACTAGTTTTATAAATTAGGGCTATATTATACACTAACAGACAAACAAATACAAATAAAAACCTATAAATAAACAAGAAAGCAAAAAAATAAAACTAAATGCGAAGGTTTAGAACTTGGCAAGTATTAGAGCTTCTCAATAAGTATGGCTACTTCCACATTGTCTGATACTCTTTCCCTACATCTATTTTCTTACTGAAAACCACTACACACAAACACAAACACACACAAAAACCAATCAAAATATACACACGAAAGTTAAAGGAAAACAAACTAATTGGTTTATGAGTGAATCTAAATTATGTTATGAGTTTTATAAATAGGGCTATATTATACACTAAAACACAAACAAATACCAATAAAAACCTATAAATAAGCAAGAAAAAAAAAGTGAAGGTTTAGAACTTGGCCAATATGAGAGCTTCTCAATTAGTGTGGCTACTTCTACATTGTCTGATACTCTTTGCCTGCATCTATTTCTTTACTGAAAACCACCTACACACAAACACAAACACAAACACACACAAAAACCAATCAAAATATACACACAAAAATTGAAGGAAAACAAACAAATTAGTTTATGAAAGAATTTAAATTATGTTATCACTTTTATAAATTAGGGCTATATTATACACTAACAGACAAACGAATACCAATAAAAACCTATAAATAAGCAAGAAAGAAAAAAATAAAACTAAAAGCGAAGGTTTAGAACTTGGCTAGTATGAGAGCTTCTCAATTAGTGTGGCTACTTCTACATTGTCTGATAATCTTTGCCCTCTATCTATTTCTTTAGTGCAAGCCGCTACAAACATAAAAACACACACACAAAATAATTCAAAATATACACACGAAAATTGAAGGAAAACAAACAAATTGGTTTATGAGAGGATCTAAACTATGTTATCAGTTTTATAAATTAGGGCTATATTATACACTAACAGCCAAACAAATACAAAAAAAAACCTATAAATAAGCAAGAAAGAAAAAAAATGAAATAAAAGCAAAGGTTTAGAACTTAGCCTGTATGAGAGCTTCTCAATAAGTGTGGCTACTTCCACATTGTTTAGTACTTCTGTTTCTTTAGTGAAAACCCCTACACACATACACAAACACACACAAAAAACCAATCAAAATATACACACGAAAATTGAAGGAAAAACAAACAAATTGGTTTATGAGAGAATCTAAATTATGTTATCAGTTTTAAAAATTTGGGCAATATTATACACTAACAGACAAACAAATACCAATAAAAACCTATAAATAAGCAAGAAAACATAAAAACAAAACTAAAAGCGAAGGTTTAGAACTTGGCCAGTATCAGAGCATCTCAATTAGTGTGGCTTCTTCTACATTGTCTGATACTCTTTGCCTGCATCTATTTATTTATTGAAAACCCATACACACAAACACAAACACACACACAAAAACCAATCAAAAGATTCACACAAAAATTGAAGGAAAACAAACATATGAGAGAATCTAAATTATGTTATCAGTATTATAAATTCGGGCTATATTATGCACTAACAGACAAACGAGTACCAATAAAAACCTATAAATTAGCAAGAAAGCAAAAAATAAAACTAAAAGCGAAGGTTTAGAACTTGGCTAGTATGAGAGATTCTTAATTTGTATGGCTACTTCTACATTGTCTGATACTCTTTGCCCTGCATCTATTTCTTTAGTGAAAGCACCTACACACATATACACACACACACAAAATCAATCAAAATATACACACGAAAATTGAAGGAAAACATACAAATTGGTTTATAAGAGAATCTAAACTATGTTATCAGGTTTATAAATTAGGGTTATATTATATACACTAACAGACAAACAAATACCAAAAAAAACATATAAATAAGCAAGAAAGGAAAAAATAAAAATAAAAGTGAAGGTTTAGAACTTGGCCTGTATGAGAGCTTCTCAATAGGTGTGCCAACTTCCACATTGTCCGATACTGTTTGCCTCCATCTATTTGTTTAGTGAAAACCCCTACACACAAACACAAACAAACAACAAAACGAATCAAAATATACACACAAAAATTGAAGGAAAAACAAACAAATTGGTTTATGAGAGAATCTAAATTATGTTACTAGTTTTCTAAGTTAGGGCTATATTATACACTAACAGACAAACAAATACCAATAAATAAGCAAGAAAGCAAAAAAATAAAACTAAATGCGAAGGTTTAGAACTTGGCCAGTATGAGAGCTTCTCAATAAGTGTGGCTACTTCCACATTGTCTGATACTCTTTGCCTGCATCTATTTCCTTACTGAAAACCACTACACACAAACACAAACACACACACAAAAACTGTAACGACCCGAACCAGTTAAATTCTTTAAATTCAAATGCACAGCGGAAGACTCAATTTTTAAAGAAAAATGGCATGGGTTCGTTTAAAAATCGAATAACCAAAACCTGTTTACAACCCAAATTTTCAGAGAAAGCTATAAATCGGGAATGCGTATTCCAAAGTAAAGTTTAATCATAAAACATCAAAGTACTTTACACATACACCCTTCACGGGCTCAAAATGACACAAGTATGTAAAAAGTATATGATTACAAGCATTTTTACTAATGCTTATCAAAAGTGTTTTAACATTGTCCTTACACCATCTCGGCCAGTCACGCGACACCACTTCCTCTACCTCGCTTCTTAGGACGGGGTTTACCTGAAAATTTGTAAGTGTAGCACCATTAGCATAACATGCTAGTGAGAGTAATACGAAAGCAAGTAATCCTATGAACAAAATCTCATAACCAAAATCGTGTCCAAAGGCCTATAATGCTCAATACTACCCACATCCACACTTCCAATTTCCATACAATCATTCTGATACGAAAACCCTTTCGAAATGCTTTAAGAACCCTTAAACTTAACTAAGGACCCAAAAAGATCACAACCAAAGAACCCACATATGCCATTTGAAACAACCCAAGGAAAAAGGCTAGAAAATGATTATCCTTATGATCAATGATCTAAAGACAAGAATTGAATTTCTTGTTTTAGATTCGAATCAATCCACCAAATTAGAATGATCAATCCTAATGGCTCGATTCTACAGCCACCCTAAACACAAGGAATGACAAGATGAAAAGTTGAACAACTCACAACAATTCAAAGAAAAAGCTCTCAATGAGACTTTGGATTTTTAATTCAATCATAATCTTCCTCTTACAAAATGGGTTCCATGGCTTTATAGCCTTCCTAATGCACGAAATTAAACTCATTAAAATGAATGAATAAGGCCAAAAGACAGCCAGCCATATTAAAGTCTGAAATAATGACAATTAACAACCCTATTGAATTATTAAAGTGTAACTGATATGTGGGGAGTTACAAATCTGATTTTGAGCCTTTGTAACTGAAACATCTTGATTACATGTATTGATGAGAGTCTTAAATGAAGCCTTAAGATGTCATGAATAAGTCTTGAGTAGCATTGATGTCTTGAGTTGCCTTAAATGAGCTTCGGTTGCATTAATTGAACTTGACTTGCATTTAATGAACTAGGCTTGAAGTTGACTTGCATTTAATGAGCATGGCATGAACTTGACTTGCATTTATTGATGTAATCTTTAACTTTGATGTTGCATTTATTGAACTTAGATTGTAGCTTGATAAACTTGGAAAGTAATGAATGCAATTCCGGCAATGATCAACATTAAGTCTCCTTGATTCATATCACATTCGATAGTCATATATTACCAGTAATCGTCATTCGATACCATGAGATAGAAATAAAGACTTAAAGTAAAGTAACATTCACTACTAAGTCTTACTACACAATTCTAAAGAATATGTAAATGTAACATTAACTATCTTTATTACCAAACAAGTTCATCGTATCGTGCTATTGTATGGATCGAAATCAACATACCACGTACGGTCGTACCATATCTCAAATCATCGGATATCAGGACTTTCACCACATCGGATATCAGGACTTTCACCATATCAGGTCTCAGGAATTTCACCATATAGGTCTCAGGAATTTCACCATATAGGTCTCAGGAATTTCACCATATCAGGTCTCAGGAATTTCACCATATAGGTCTCAGGAATTTCACCATATAGGTCTCAGGAATTTCACCATATCAGGTCTCAGGAATTTCACCATATAGGTCTCAGGAATTTCACCATATAGGTCTCAGGAATTTCACCATATCAGGTCTCAGGAATTTCACCATATCAGGTCTCAGGAATTTCACCATATCAGGTCTCAGGAATTTCACCATATAGGTCTCAGGAATTTCACCATATAGGTCTCAGGAATTTCACCATATAGGTCTCAGGAATTTCACCATATCACAAATCACCGCACCATGATACGTATGGATCCGAATCAACATACTATCATGTGCCATATCACAATCATAGTACCATAGTACGTATGGATCCGAATCAACATACTACTATGTACTATATCACAAACCCTCGCACCATGATACGTATGGATCCGAATCAACATACTATCATGTGCCGTAGTGCCATCATCGTAACGTGCTCGTATGGATCCGAATCAAATAAAAACCTAAAAATAAGAACGAATGCAAAAAAATAAAACTAAATCCGAAGGTTTAAAACTTGGCCAGTATTAGAGCTTCTTAGTAAGTGTGGCTCCTTCTACATTGTCTGATACTCTTTGCCTGCATCTATTTCCTTACTGAAAACCCCTACACACAAACACACACACAAAAACCAATCAAAATATACACACAAAAATTGAATGAAAACAAACAAATTGGTTTATGTGAGAATCTAAATTACGTTATCAGTTTTATAAATTAGGGCTATATTATACACTAAAACACAAACAAATACCAATAAAAACCTACAAATAAGGAAGAAAGCAGAAAATAAAAGTAAAAGCGAAGGTTTGAACTTGGCCAGTATGAGAGCTTCTCAATTAGTATAGCTACAGCCTACTTCTACATTGTCTGATACTCTTTGTCGTGGATCTATTTCTTTAGTGAAAGCCCTTACACACATAAACACACACACACACACACACACATAAAATCAATCAAAATATACACACGAAAATTGAAGGAAAACATACAAATTTTTTTATAAAGGAATCTAAACTATGTTATCAGTTTTATAACATACCCATAACTCCGATCCAAATGAATAATCGCTTCCACAAATAAAATAAGCAATGTATTCATGCCTTCAAAATATCCTGTTTATATTGAATCTTGTTTGTACAATAAGAAATATTCAACTTGAAAGCCAAGGGAAAATGAGATTTGCTTCTATAGCTGAAAATTCAATGAGAAGCAAAACACAATGCAACACATGTATATTCCCCCAACAGTAAGAGGCTGACTTACAGAAGAAATTGCAATGTAGCAAGCGCGAACATCGATTTCTCCCTGATCATGCATTCTTAGAAAAACCAGCGACAGTTGGTTTAGAGAAGTGTCAAGTCACGGAATCATAAATCAAGAACTAATTCTTGGACTATTCTTGAACAATATAAGTCGCAACCACAGAATCATAAATGAAGCCTTAATTCTTGGACTGTTCTCGAACAATATAATTTGTAATTATAAATCAGACACATTCTAGAGAAACATGAAAACAACAAAATGGAATCAAAATTTATTTCGATTGACGTGATACCTGAAGCCTCCACTAGGTTGCTTCATCTGCAGCAAAAACGTGTACAGTTTATCTCTCAAAGATATTTCAGCGATAATGTCATATTACTCCCAAATTACAAGTGGTTTCAAGATAATAAACTGACCATTCATTGATGACAAAGTTTCATGACTGGCCAATGTGATAAGAGAGTTGACTGCATCATAGGTTGGGGTAACTATGGAGAAACCAAAAGGAAGGAACAGAGTTAATGAATAGGATAATAATTAAAATCAATAAACAAAACATAATGATTGGACTTGGGATGAAGACATCGTTAGATGGGAATTAGTAAAAACACAGACACACACACACACACAATCAATCAAAATATACACAAGAAAATTGAAGGAAAACATACAAGTTGGTTTATAAGAGAATCTAAATTATGTTATCAGTTTTATAAATTACGGTTATATTATACACTAACAGACAAACAAATACCAAAAAAAACCTATAAATAAGCAAGGTAGGAAAAAAAATAAAAATAAAAGCGAATGTTTAGAACTTGGCCTGTATGAGAGCATCTCAATAGGTGTGGCAACTTCCACATTGTCTGATACGGTTTGCCTCCATCTATTTGTTTAGTGAAAACCCCTACACAAAAACACAAACACACATAAAAACGAATCAAAATAAACACATGAAAATTGAAGGAAAAACAAACAAATTGGTTTGTGAGAGAATCTAAATTATGTTACTAGTTTTATAAATTAGGGCTATAGTATACACTAATAGACAAACAAATACCAATAAAAACCTATAAATAAGCAAGAAAGCAAAAAATAAAACTAAATCTGAAGGTTTAGAACTTGGCCAGTATTTGAGCTTCTCAATAAGTGTGGCTCCTTCCACATTGTCAGATACTCTTTGCCTGCATCTATATCCTTACTAAAAGCTCCTACACACAAACACACGCACAAAAACCAATCAAAATATACACACGAAAATTGAAGGAAAATAAACAAATTGGTTTATGAGAGAATCTAAATTACGTTATTAGTTTTAAAAATTAGGGCTATATTATACACTAAAACACAAACAAATACTAGTAAAAACCTACAAATAAGCAAGAAACCAGAAAAATAAAAACAAAAGCGAAGGTTTAGAACTCGGCCAGTATGAGATCATCTCGATTAGTATAGGTACTTCTACATTGTCTCATACTCTTTCCCGTGCATCTATTTCTTTAGTGAAAGCCGCTACACATATAAACACACAAGCACACACAAAATCAATCAAAATATACACAAGAAAATTGAAGGAAAACATACAAATTGGTTTATAAAGGAATCTAAACTATGTTATCAGTTTTATAACATACCCATAACTCCGATCCAAATGAATAATCACTTCCACAAATAAAATAACCACTGTATTCATGCCTTCAAAATATCCTGTTTATATTGAATCTTGATTCTACAATAAGAAATATTAACCTTGAAAGGAAAGGGAAATTGAGATTTGCTTCTATAGCTGAAAATTTCAAGCAAAACACAATGCAACACATGTATATCCTCCCAATAGTAAGAGGCTGACTTACAGAAGAAATTGCATTGGAGCAAGCGAGAACATCGACTTCTCCCTGATCATGCATTATTAGAAAACCAGCAACAGATGGTTTAGAGAAGTGTCAAGTCACGGAATCATAAATCAAGAACTCATTCTCGGACTATTCTTGAACAATATAAGTCGCAACCACAGAATCATAAATGAAGCCTTAATTCTTGGACTGTTCTCGAACAATATAATTTGCAATTATGAATCAAACACTTTCTAGAGAAACATGAAAACAACAAAATGGAATCAAAATTTATTAGGATTGACGTGATACCTGAAACCTCCACTAGGTTGCTTCTTCTACAGCAAAAACGTGTACAGTTTATGTCTCAAAGATATTTCAGTGATAATGTCATATTACTTCCAAATTAGAAGTGGTTTCAAGATAATAAACTGACCAACTATTCATTGATGACAAAGCTTCATGACTGGCCAATGTGATAAGAGAGTTGACTGCATCATAAGTTGGGGTAATTATGGAGAAACCAAAAGGAAGGAACAGAGTTAATGAATAGGATAATAATTAAAATCAATAAACAAAACATAATGATTGGACTTGGGACGAGGACATCGTTAGATGGGAATTAGTAAACACACACACACACACACACACAATCAATCAAAATATACACACGAAAATTGAAGGAAAACATACAAGTTGGTTTATAAGAGAATCTTAATTATGTTATCAGTTTTCTAAATTAGGGTTATATTATACACTAAGAGACAAACAAATACAAAAAAAAACCAATAAATAAGCAAGGTAGGAAAAGAAATAAAAATAAAAACGAATGTTTAGAACTTCGCCTGTATGAGAGCTTCTCAATAGGTGTGGCAATTTCCACATTGTCTGATACGGTTTGCCTCCATCTATTTGTTTAGTGAAGACCCCTACACACAAACATAGACACACACAAAAACGAATCAAAATATACACATGAAAATTTATGGAAAAACAAACAAATTGGTTTATGAGAGAATCTAAATTATGTTACTAGTTTTATAAATTAGGGCTATATTATACACTAATAGACAAACAAGTACCAATAAAAACCTAAAAATAAGCAAGAAAACAAAAAAATAAAACTAAATCCGAAGGTTTAGAACTTGCCCAGTATTAGAGTTTCTCAATAAGTGTGGCTCCTTCCACATTGTCTGATACTCTTTGCCTGCATCTATATCCTTACTGAAAACCTCTACACACAAACACACGCAGAAAAACCAATCAAAATATACACACGAAAATTGAAGGAAAACAAACAAATTGGTTTATGAGAGAATCTAAATTACGTTATCAGTTTTATAAATTAGGGCTATATTATACACTAAAACACAAACAAATACCAATTAAAACCTACAAATAAGCAAGAAAGCACAAAATAAAACTAAAAGCGAAGGTTTAGAACTTGGCCAGCATGAGAGCTTCTCAATTAGTATAGCTACTTCTACATTGTCTGATACTCTTTGTCGTGCATCTATTTCTTTAGTGAAAGCCCCTACGCACATAAACACACACACACACACACGCACAAAATCAATTAAAATATACGCATGAAAATTGAAGGAAAACATACAAATTGGTTTGTAAAGAAATTCTAAACTATGTTATCAGTTTTATAACATACCCATAACTCCGATCCAAATGAATAATCACTTCCACAAATAAAATAACCATTGTATTCATGACTTCAAAATATCGTGTTTATATTGAATCTTGATTCTACAATAAGTAATATTCAACGTGAAAGCATCAGGAAAATGAGATTTCCTTCTATATCTGAAAATTGCCCCCCAACAGTAAGAGGCTGACTTACAGAAGAAATTGCAGTGTAGCAAGCGCGAACATCGATTTCTCCCTGATAATGCATTCTGAGTAAAACCAGCAACAGATAGTTTAGAGAAGTGTCAAGTCACGGAATCATAAATCAAGACCTAATTCTTGGACTATTCTTGAACAATATAAGTCGCAACCACATAATCATAAATGAAGCCTTAATTCTTGAACTGTTCTCGAACAATATAATTTGCAATTATGATTCAGACACTTTCTAGAGAAACATGAACACAACAAAATGGAATCAAAATTTATTAGGATTGACGTGATACCTGAAGGCTCCACTAGGTTGCTTCATGTGTAGAGTTTTTGTCTCAAAGATATTTCAGCTATAATGTCATATTACTCCCAAATTACAAGTGGTTTCAAGATAATAAACTGACCACCTATTCATTGATGACAAAGCTTCATGACTGGCCAATGTGATAAGAGAGTTGAGTGCAGCATAAGTTGGGGTAACTATGGAGAAACCAAAAGGAAGGAACAGAGTTAATGAATAGGATAATAATTAAAATCAATAAACAAAACATAATGATTGGACTTGGGACGGGGACATCGTTAGATGGGAATTAGTAAACACACACACACACACACACACAATCAATCAAAATATACACACGAAAATTGAAGGAAAATATACAAATTGGTTTATAAGAGAATCTAAATTATGTTATCAGTTTTATAAATTATGGTTATATTATACACTAACAGACAAACAAATACAAAAAAAAAACCTATAAATAAGCAAGGAAGGACAAAAAAAAAAAAAAAAAGCGAAGGTTTAGAACTTGGCCTGTATGAGAGCTTCTCAATAGGTGTGGCAACTTCCACATTGTCTGATACTGTTTGCCTCCATCTATTTGTTTAGTGAAAACCCCTACACCCAAACACAAACACAAACACACACAAAAACGAATTAAAATATACACATCAAAATTGAAGGAAAAACAAACAAATTGGTTTATGAGAGAATCTAAATTATGTTTCTAGTTTTATAAATTAGGGCTTCATTATACACTAATAGACATACAAATACCAATAAAAACCTATAAATAAGCAAAAAAGCAAAAAAATAAAACTAAATCCGAAGGTTTAGAACTTGGCCAGTATTAGAGCTTCTCAATAAGTGTGGCTCCTTCTATATTGTCTGATACTCTTTGCCTGCATCTATATCCTTACTGAAAACACCTACACTCAAACACACGCACAAAAACCAATCAAAAAATACACACGAAAATTGAAGGAAAACAAACAAATTGGTTTATGAGAGAATATAAATTACGTTATCAGGTTTAAAAATTAGGGCTATATTATTCACTAAAACACAAAAAAATACCAATAAAAACCTACAAATAAGCAAGAAAGCAGAAAATAAAACTAAAAGAGAAGGTTTAGAACTTGGCTAGTATGAGAGCTTCTCAATTAGTACAGCTACTTCTACATTGTCTGATACTCTTTGCCGTGCATCTATTTCTTTAGTGAAGCCCCCTACACACACAAACACACACACACAAAATCAATCAACATATACACACGAAAATTGAAGGAAAACCTACAAATTGGTTTATAAAGGAATCTAAACTATGTTATCAGTTTTATAACATACCCATAACTCCGATCCAAATGAATAATCACTTACACAAATAAAATAACCACTGTATTCATGCCTTCAAAATATTGTGTTTATATTGAATCTTGATTCAACAATAAGAAATATTCAACTTGAAAGGCACAGGAAAATGAGATTTGCTTCTATAGCTGAAAATTGCAAGCAAAACACAATGCAACACATGTATATCCCCCCAACAGTAAGAGGCTGACTTACAGAAGAAATTGCAGTGTAGCAAGCGCGAACATCGATTTCTCCCTGATCATGCATTGTGAGAAAAACCACCAACAGATGGTTTAGAGAAGTGTCAAGTAACGGAATCATAAATGAAGAACTAATTCTTCGACTATTCTTGAACAATATAAGTCGCAACCACAGAATCATAAATGAAGCCTTAATTCTTGGACTGTTTTCGAACAATATAATTTGAAATTATGAATCAGACATTTTCTAGAGAAACATGAAGACAACAAAATGGAATCAAAATTTATTAGGATTGACGTGATACATGAAGCCTCCACTAGGTTGCTTCATTTGCACCAAAAACGTGTACAGTTTATGTGTCAAAGATATTTCAGTGATAATGTCATATTACTCCCAAATTACAAGTGGTTTCAAGATAATAAACTGACCAACTATTCATTGATGACAAAGCTTCATGACTGGCCAATGTGATAAGAGAGTTGACTGCATCATAAGTTGGGGTAACCTTGGAGAAACCAAAAGGAAGGAACAGAGTTAATGAATAGGATAATAATTAAAATCAATAAACAAAACATAATGATTGGACTTGGGACGGGGACATCGTTAGATGGGAATTAGTAAACACACACACACAGACACACACACACAATCAATCAAAATATACACACAAAAATTGAAGGAAAACATACAAGTTGGTTTAGAAGAGAATCTAAATTATGTTATCAGTTTTATAAATTAGGGTTATATTATACACTAACAGACAAACAAATACCAAAAAAAACCTATAAATAAGCAAGGTAGGAAAAAAATAAAAATAAAAGCGAATGTTTAGAACTTGGCCTGTATGAGAGCTTCTCAATAGGTGTGGCAACTTCCACATTGTCTGATACAGTTTGCCTCCATCTATTTGTTTAGTGAAAACCCCTACACACAAACACAAACACACACAAAAACGATTCAAACTATACACATAAAAATTGAAGGAATAACAAACAAATTGGTTTATGAGAGAATCTAAATTATGTTACTAGTTTTATAAATTAGGGCTATATTATACACTAATAGACAAACAAATACCAATAAAAACCTAAAAATAAGAAAGAAAGCAAAAAAATAAAACTAAATCCGAAGGTTTAGAACTTGGCCAGAATTAGAGCTTCTCAATAAGTGTGGCTCCTTCTACATTGTCTGATACTCTTTGCCTCCATCTACTTCCTTACTGAAAACCCCTACACACAAACACACACACAAAAACCAATCAAACTATACACACGAAAATTGAAGGAAAACAAACAAATTGGTTTATGAGAGAATCTAAATTACGTTATCAATTTTATAAATTAGGGCTATATTATACACTAAAACACAAACAAATACCAATAAAAACCTACAAATAAGCAAGAAAGCAGAAAATAAAACTAAAAACGAAGGTTTAGAACTTGGCCAGTATGAGACCTTCGCAATTAGTATAGCTACTTCTACATTGTCTGATACTCTTTCCCGTGCATCTATTTCTTTTGTGAAAGCCCCTACACACATAAACACACACACACACAAAAAATCAATCAAATTATACACACGAAAATTGAAGGAAAACATACAAATTGGTTTATAAAGGAATCTAAACTATGTTATCAGTTTTATAACATACCCATAACTCCGATCCAAATATATAATCACTTCCACAAATAAAATAACCATTGTATTCATTCCTTCAAAATATCCTGTTTATATTGAAAATTGATTCTACAATAAGAAATATTCAATTTGAAAGCCAAGGGAAAATGAGATTTGCTTCTATAGCTGAAAATTGCAAGCAAAACACCATGCAACACATGTATATCCCCCCAACAGTAAGAGGCTGACTTACAGAAGAAATTGTATTGTAGCAAACGCGAACATCGATTTCTCTCTGATCATGCATTCTGTATAAAACCAGTAACAGATGGTTTAGAGAAGTGTCAAGTCACGGAATCATAAATCAAGAACTAATTCTTGGACTAATCATGAACAATATAAGTCGCAACCACAGAATCATAAATGAGGCCTTAATTCTTGGACTGTTCTCGAACAATATAATTTGCAATTATAAATCAAACACTTTCTAGAGAAACATGAAAACAACAAAATGGAATCAAAATTTATTAGGATTGACGTGATACCTTAAGCCTCCAATAGGTTGCTTCATCTGCAGCAAAAATGTGTACAGTTTAAGTCTCAAAGATATTTCAGTGATAATGTCATATTACTCCCAAATTACAAGTGGTTTCAAGATAATAAACTGACCAACTATTCATTGATGACAAAGGTTCATGACTGGCCAATGTGATAAGAGAGTTGACTGCAGCATAAGTTGGGGTAACTATGGAGAAACCAAATGGAAGGAACAGAGTTAATGAATAGGATAATAATTAAAATCAATAAACAAAACATAATGATTGGACTTGGGACGGTGACATCGTTAGATGGGAATTAGTAAACACACACACACACAAACACACACACACACACACAATCAATCAAAATATACACACGAAAATTGAAGGAAAACATACAAATTGGTTTATAAGAGAATCTAAATAATGTTATCAGTTTTTTAAATTAGGGTTATATTATACACTAACAGACAAACAAATACCAAAAAAAAACCTATAAATAAGCAAGGAACGAAAAAAATAAATATAAAAGCGAAGGTTTAGAACATGGCCTGTATGAGAGCTTCTCAATAGGTGTGGCAACTTCCACATTGTCTTATACTGTTTGCCTCCATCTATTTGTTTAGTGAAAACCCCTACACACAAACACAAACACACACAAAAACGAATCAAAATATACACATGAAAATTGAAGGAAAAACAAACAAATTGGTTTATGAGAGAATCTAAATTATGTTTCTAGTTTTATAAATTACGGCTTCATTATACACTAATAGACAAACAAACATCAATAAAAACCTATAAATAAACAAGAAAGCAAAAAAATAAAACTAGATCTGAAGGTTTAGAACTTGGCCAGTATTAGAGCTTCTCAATAAGTGTGGCTCCTTCCACGTTGTCTGATACTCTTTGCCTGCATCTATATCCTTACTGAAAACCCCTACACACAAACACACGCAGAAAAACCAATCAAAATATACACACGAAAATTGAAGGAAAACAAACAAATTGGTTTATGAGACAATCTAAATTACGTTATCAGTTTTATAAATTATGGCTATATTATACACTAAAACACAAACAAATACCAATAAAAACCTACAAATAAGCAAGAAAGCAGAAAATAAAACTAAAAGCGAAGGTTTAGAACTTGGCCAGTATGAGAGCTTCTCAATTAGTATAGCTACTTCTACATTGTCTGATACTCTTTGCCGTGCATCTATTTCTTTAGTGAAAGCCCCTAGACACATAAACACGCACACACACACACACAAAATCAATCAAAATATACGCATGAAAATTGAAGGAAAACATACAAATTGGTTTATAAAGGAATTCAAAACTATGTTATCAGTTTTATAACATACCCATAACTCCGATGCAAATGAATAATCACTTCCACAAATAAAATAACCACTGTATTCATGCCTTCAAAATATCGTGTTTATATTGAATCTTGATTCTACAATAAGAAATATTCAACTTGAAAGCTACAGGAAAATGAGATTTGCTTCTATAGCTGAAAATGGCCCCCCAACAGTAAGAGGCTGACTTACAGAAGAAATTGCAGTGTAGCAAGTGCAAACATCGATTTCTCCCTGATCATGCATTCTGAGTAAAACCAGCAACAGATAGTTTAGAGAAGTGTCAAGTCACGGAATCATAAATCAAGAACTAATTCTTCGACTATTCTTGAACAATATAAGTCGCAACCACAGAATCATAAATGAAGCCTTAATTCTTGGACTGTTCTCGAACAATATAATTTGCAATTATGAATCAGACACTATCCAGAGAAACATGAAAAAAACAAAATGGTATCAAAATTTATTTGGATTGACGTGATACCTGAAGCCTCCACTAGGTTGCTTCATCTGCACCAAAAACGTGTACAGTTTATGTCTCAATGATATTTCAGTGATAATGTCATATTACTCCCAAATTACAAGTGGTTTCAAGATAATAAACTGACCACCTATTCATTGATGACAAAGCTTTATGATTGGCCAATGTGATAAGAGAGTTGATTGCAGCATAAGTTGGGGTAACTATGGAGAAACCAAAAGGAAGGAACAGAGTTAATGATTAGGATAATAATTAAAATCAATAAACAAAACATAATGATTGGACTTGGGACGGGGACATCGTTAGATGGGAATTAGTAAACACACACACACACACAATCAATCAAAATATACACACGAAAATTGAAGGAAAATATACAAATTGGTTTATAAGAGAATCTAAATTATGTTATCAGTTTTATAAATTAGGGTTATATTATACACTAACAGACAAACAAATACCAAGAAAAACCTATAAATAAGCAAGGAAGGACAAAAATAAAAATAAAAGCGAAGGTTTAGAACTTGGCCTGTATGAGAGCTTCTCAATAGGTGTGGCAACTTCCACATTGTCTTATACTGTTTGCCTCCATCTATTTGTTTAGACACACAAACACAACCACACACAAAAACGAATCAAAATATACACATGAAAATTGAAGGAAAAACAAACAAATTAGTTTATGAAAGAATCTAAATTATGTTACTAGTTTTATAAATTAGGGCTATATTATACACTAATAGACAAACAAATACCAATAAAAACCTATAAATAAGCAAGAAAGCAAAAATATAAAACTAAATCCGAAGGTTTAGAACTTGGCCAGTATTAGAGCTTCTCAATAAGTGTGGCTCCTTTCACATTGTCTGATACTCTTTGCCTGCATCTATATCCTTACTTAAAACCCTTACACACAAACACACACACAAAAACAAATCAAAATATACACACGAAAATTGAAGGAAAACAAACAAATTGGTTTATGAGAGAATCTAAATTATGTTATCAGTTTTATAAATTAGGGCTATATTATACACTAAAACACAAACAAATACCAATAAAAACCTACAAATAAGCAAGAAAGTATAAAATAAAACTAAAAGCGAAGGTTTAGAACTTGGCCAGTGTGAGAGCTTCTCAATTAGTATAGCTACTTCTACATTGTCTGATACTCTTTGCTGTGCATCTATTTCTTTAGTGAAAGCCCCTACACACATAAACACACACACACACAAAATCAATCAAAATATACACAAGAAAATTGAAGGAAAACATACAAATTGGTTTATAAAGGAATCTAAACTATGTTATCAGTTTTATAACATACCCATAACTTCGATCCAAATGAATAATCACTTCCACAAATAAAATAACCACTGTATTCATGCCTTCAAAATATCGTGTTTATATTGAATCTTGATTCTACAATAAGAAATATTCAACTTGCAAGGCACGGGAAAATGAGATTTGCTTCTATAGCTAAAAATTGCAAGCAAAACACAATTCAACACATGTATTAAGAGGCTGACTTACAGAAGAAATTGCGGTGTAGCAAGCGCGAACATCGATTTTTCCCTGATCATGCATTGTGAGAAAAACCACCAACAGATGGTTTAAAGAAGTGTCAAGTCACAGAATCATAATTGAAGAACTAATTCTTGGACTATTCTTGAACAATATAAGTCGCAACCACAGAATCATAAATGAAGCCTTAATTCTTGGACTGTTCTCGAACAATATAATTTGCAATTATGAATCAGACACTTTCTAGAGAAACATGAAAACAACAAAATGGAATCAAAATTTATTAGGATTGACGTGATACCTGAAGCCTCCTCTAGGTTGCTTCATTTGCACCAAAAACGTGTACAGTTTATGTCTCAAAGATATTTCAGTGATAATGTCATATTACTCCAAAATTACAAGTTGTTTCAAGATAATAAACTGACCACCTATTCATTGATGACAAAGCTTCATGACTGGCCAATGTGATAAAAGAGTTGATTGCACCATAAGTTGGGGTAACTATGGAGAAACCAAAAGGAAGGAACAGAGTTAATGAATAGGATAATAATTAAAATAAATAAACAAAACATAATGATTGGACTTGGGACGGGACATCGTAAGATGGGAATTAGTAAAACCATTATTTTGGCGAAGAAGATTTATTTAGGTTGTTAGTGTATATATGAAAGAGGAGATGCATAAGAGGAGGAAAAATAAGAGAGAAATCCAGAGGACTCCTCTAGGGAAGGGAGAGCTCCAGTCCTATTGAAAATTTGGTAACCATTCTTACTGCAATACAAGTATTTTCTACTCAATTCAATCTTCCATCTCATAAGCAACTTCAATTTGTAACAAGGCAAAATCTTGGAAATAACCAACATGGCAGAAAATGCTATATAATGTAGTCAGTAGTGATTAAATAAACAAATCAACAAACCTTGATGATTGAGACAGGCATTGACTTCCAATTTTTTTTATAAAATTTAAGAACAATGTTTTCTTCTTAACCATAAACTATAGCATCGACAACTAACTAGGTAATATCAAAATGTGAAAGTAGTAAAAAATGATTTCATTAATAATGCAGGAATACAAAATAAGGGAAGGAAAAGCATTCTCCCCAAAGCCAAGGAATTACTAAAAGGATGTCTAATTAGCCTTTACTGAAACTTTTAGTACAATTGCAACTCAAATTATTCACTACTTTAGAACTATTTGAGTTGAAATAGGGAATAACTCGGAAAATGAAAGTGACATTGAGACAAAACCATTGATTAAGTTGCAGTTTGCAAAATCCTCCAAGAAACCTTCATGTTGTATCTCCTTCAAATAAGGGCACTAGAGAAAAATTATAATAAACCATTCCAGGATACTCGATTTATACTAAGAATGATTATGGTTAATGGAGATAGTAGACTCACGATAGTACAAAATAAGAACAGAGGTAGAATGACGATACTTAAGAAAGTCGATGGCCCGAGTCTCCATCAATAGCTCTCCCAGTAAAGCAATTGAGTGTAGGGTCCAATAGAAAATCCAAGGACGGCTGATGAAATATCATTACATGGAGTAGCAAAAAAATATGTAAATAAGCTAGCATATTCATAACGGGGCAGATCATAATTAGTTGGGTTATTATCACATACCTAAACACAACAAAAAATTTCACATTACACTCCTATTATCTATCTAGGACCTTGACCTGATCCTGGTTTAAACACTAAATAATATGAGCTAACAGCTCATTCGACACAACCTTGCACCATATACAACAAGTGAATAATTACTTTTCCAGTTAAGTTCCAATTTCTTGTATCCACTAGTTAGTATAATCAGCAAAATAAAACACTCAACTATTAAGCATTCTACATACCAACAAATCTAAAACTCGACATGAAGCCATGAACTTGAAAAATACTCTTTAAACCACGTAAAAAATTAAACGAACATTTCTGTTGGTAATACTTTCTAAGAATTATTTGGTAATTATACTATATTTTTTAGCTCGACACTCAGTGATGAATGGTAATCACGTAATTACCGTCAATCATGGTAAATCACTGATATACACGTGAAAAAATCTAACATATGTGCAAATACACTCTAAATTTTATGTGGTATAGAATTTATTTTAACTTAATCACTTTAAAAATGAATAAAAAAAATGAATGGGATTATTATGAATGTTTCTTATTTTAAAATTTAAATACTTTTTAAAATGATCAGTTATGTATTTCAAAATATTTTCTCAAATACCATAATTTAGATTTTTTTTTTTTCCACAAAAGACCATATAAGCACATAAAATCTAAAACTTATCCATCAAAATATGATTATCTCACTCTTAATTTTATGTGGTATAGAATTTATTTTAACTTAACAGATGTAATATGAAACAACATTGAATAATTTCTCGAGAGATAGGGTTATTAAAGCATACCTCAGGAGTTCCTTTGAAATATCTCATCACTTTTCCGGTTCTCACATCAAAAATGTTAATCACGATCCTCTGAAACAAATAACCATCAGCAACGATAGAAAATCGTATGCTGCACTGAAATATAAAACATAATAAATCAAAATGTCTCTTATCTGGTGATTTCTCTCTGTCCCGTTTCCCTAGAAAACACAAAACCTCTTCTGGTGTCACCTACACCAGTAAACAAAAAAAGGAACAGCTAAAAAATAAAAGAAATAAAAAAAAAGGAACTATAAAATCATAAATGAAGATATTATGATTACCAGATAAAAAAAAGGAACTATAATATCTTTATACAATTTGAGAAACACAGAGTTCTTTTTCGAGTGAGAGGTTCAGTCATACATAAGACAATGTTAATACTGAAACATGAGTTAAAAAATAAAACAAATGGTCAAAAAAGAATCACCAGTCTTTTTAGGCATAGCTGACTTTGCCTTCTTAGCAGGAACAAGGTTCTTGGAGGCAGACTCTCGTTCAACCTCTTCTTGGTTGATTCAACCTACAAAGAATGTAAGAAAATTGATGCAAAAAAAAACTGACACTAAGGCTATATAAAAAATTAAAATATTGAATATTTTCATATAAAGATGAAGCAAATAAAAGATGGGCAATGATGACGTGAATACCTTCTTTGGTGTTTCTTCATCTGTTTCAGTTCTATCATCGTTGTCATCCGATCATGTCCTGGCATTTTTTGACATATGAAACAAGTTACATAAATAAAGCATGTTTTCTATTTATAATCTCAGTGGCTTAACAGAGAGATTTCATTACAAGTTGTCAAAGCCTAATTGGCAGAAGCAATAAAAAACTACAAGTGGTCATCACAAGTAAATTGTTACAAGAATAAAATAAATTCTATTAATATTCCCCCAACTTCTAGCTAAATAGCAAGAATCTGAAGAGCATAATTTTTATAATAGTGTCTCTTGCACTCTAGATTAAATGGGAGATCAGATTGGGTTCTTCACAATCTCTAAGGACAAAACCAAAGGTAGTAGCAAAATAGAAAGAAATAATCAGCAATATTTTGAGGTGTCCCTAGAAAGAGAAGTTGTAGTTTGGATTCAAGACCTGCTTTCAAACCATAAATTTTACAGACAGGTTTCATAAAGACACAAAAAAGAGGGGAAGTGTAATATGGATATGGGAAAAAGAACAACCTTGTTATTCCATCTGGGATGAACTTCTTTAATGGGCCAACAGAACGAGTAAAGGGAAATAAGAAGATAGTCTCTTTCCCCAAAATCAACCAACAAGCGTTCAAAAGGGAAAAACCTTGATCTATTTCCTGAAGCCGATGGATTTAATTCCTGAACAAAGTTGTAAATGAGGTGCTTCTAATGTGAAGACAACTGACTTTATGATAGTCGCTTTGAATGTTTTCACGAAGTCTGGCTCTCTTAATCCCTTCCAAGGCGATTCTCTTTTGTTTTAAGGATTTCTCGGTGAAATTGGACCCTTCGCTTCACGCTTCCTCAACGGTGATTCCTAGCTATGGAGGACCTTTGGATTGGTGGTCTCCTTCGACTTTAGGAGGCTTTATTCAGAGTTCTCAACTCATAGATCGCAGGCTTGAAGTCGTGTTGAAGTCTTTTTGTGGATTCTGAAATCGGCCCTGAAGTTATGAATCTAGAGGAAGAACGGTGGTTTTTTGAAAAATGCATGCATCCTCAACAGTGATTCCTTCGACTTTCAGGAGGCTTTATTCAACTCACAGATCGCAGGCTTGAGAAGTCGTCTTATGGATTCTAAAATCGGCCCCGACTGTAGACGAAGAACGGTGGTTTTTCTCGGAGCGTGGTCTTTGCCCAGCGGACCGTTGGAGAGTTTTTTCTGGAAATCAAATCCCGTACAAAACATCCTGTCAGCAGTAGTAGGCGACAGCTAGCCGTTATGCGAAACCATTGTCCCTAGGCCGCCACCTGTCACTCTAAATTTCTTTCATTCAGCCGAGAGGCGGAGGGCTAACGATTTTTTTTTTAATTTTCTTTTCCCTTGCACGGTAAAAGTAGCGGTTGAATATATATATATATATATATATATATATATATATATATATATATATATATATATATAATATACTTTTTTAATTAATAAACTGAAAGCATTCAAAATTTGTTAACAAACTGAACCTATATTATTTACAAGAATCAATAATTTGAGGGGAGGGATAATAAAAACTAATATCAAAATTTATATTTAAAAAAACATTAGCATGATTTTACATTTAAATACTCATGAATTATATATTTATAAAACTAATTGGTAATGAGAGATTTATATACGTATTTATAAAATTTGTAAAATCTCTTCATCTTTTTATTTTATTGTGGTACCTTAACATAAACTAAATCAATGTTTGTAATACATAGTTGAAATAAAAGAAACAAAATTAAAAGCCCATTTCATAAATAATGTTAAAAAAATTGAATATTTTTTTATATAAATTTTACTTTTCGATATTTGAAACAAATTTATTTAAAAAATTTAAATTAAACTAAGTATAAAAATATTTATAATTTGTGGGATTTTTTTTTGTCTAATTTATTCTTAAGATTAATTTAAATTTTTCCAACTAATCTTTATAATTACAAATAACAATATATACTTAATAATTTTCAAGAATAATTGATATGTCATGGTTACATCAATGTATTTTAATTAACAAATTATTTCTTAAAATATTGATCAATTAACAAGTTAATAATTGTAGTTTCACCTTCAAGAGAAGTATTCAATCCCTACATCTCAACACTCTGTATCAAAAAATAATAATAATAAATAAATAAGTTAATAAAAATATGTGTTATAGTATTGTAAAAACGTTAATACGATTCGCCAATCAATTTAAACTATTTATTTACTTTAAACCTTCCAGTAATTTAACCCTCATTCTATTTTTAATTTTTAATGTATAATTTGTGCCATTTAAATTTCAAATCGTGATAAAAAAAAATAGAAGGAAAAAAAAATTGCCCCTATGGAGGTTGGGAAAAAAGGGGAAAAAAGATAAATTTTGCTTGCCCCAAATTTTCTACAAACTTCCGTTAACCATTCGTCTCTCGGTTGAATGAAAGAAGGTTAGAGTTACACATGTCACTCATTCAGGAGCGGCCTCTCTGAATAATCTCTATTTCGAAACGGCTATATTTCCTCTTTTTTTAAGATTTAACCTCTGAGTCCCCGCGCCTCTTCGAAACATGTTTTGCAATTTTGGCTCCTTCAACTTTTCCTTGCAATTTGAGCTTTTATAAACTAGTTTTTTTAACACTACGTAAATTTCTACTATTATTTTTTCTTTTGATTTTAGTGAACTATTTGCTCCACTACATAATAAAAATCTATGATTACAAATTTTAAATTATCAATGAGCAAAATGGTATACACTTTAAATTTATCAAAGAAAAAATGGTCTTTTATCGATAATGAAAGACCCCATCACGTGTAAGAGACCAGATATTGCAAAGTTAGGAAATAAATTGACTAAAAGAGTACAATGAGTTTTTCTTGTTGATTTGTTTTGTAACTAAGAGAGAACAAGTAAGCGTTTCTTCAAGTAATCTAGTCTAGGACCTACTATCACTACAAGAATTTCGGGAAAATATGACCTTTTTTTTTACGTTACCTATTCGAAAAGGTGATGGTTTTTACCAATGTCACCTTTTCGAATAGGTGATTGTCTAAATTTAGAGAAAATGTAACTAAATATTACGAACTCAAATAAAATATTAATCAATGTTTACATGAATTACATTCTATAGACAAAATAACCATATACATCGAGCTCAAGTAGTCTCCCGACCACTACTTCCACTCTCATATACCGCAACAAGATGATTCCCCCATCTCTTCCTTATCCTGATACCTAATTATCTAGACAAATTCACCAATTCTTACATTTTATATTAGATGAGGGTTGAGAAATATGGGAATTACCAAAATTTCGAACTTGTGAATTTGTCTAGATAACATATATATATTCTCGTGATGACAAAACACGTTGAAATATCTTCTAGCTATGCAATACAAATAGCCATATTCAAAGAATGCCAGAGCATTTATATTAAAAATTGAGTTCAAACTATGCAATACAAATAGTAAAAAAAAAAAAAAACAGTATATAATGGTTATAACAAGTGAGAAACTCTAATCCTCCTCGCACGAATCTGTGATTGCACACGGGCAAGCATCTACATACATTTCAACGTGCTTGTTGCTTGTCGTTTAATAGATTGCCCTTGTATCAATGACTTCAACCTTACCAACCCACTTAATGCCCCCAATGCCCTCCTTGCCTGAAAATATTTTATCCACGACAAAAGTACAGAATAAATCATTAATGTGTATGTTAAAAGAAGCCTCAATATTAATTGTACCAAATCCCGACAGGTTTTAGAATAGGGAATTCATCACCATAAATGAAATGACTACTCTATGGAGAGAAAAAAACTACTCAGTGAGCCATTAAATTGTGCATTGAAAGCCTGCATGGAAGTTAGTTGTAAATGATACCGAATTTTTTTGTTTTGTAGGGTCTGTGAAACAGTTTTTTTTAACTGTTTAGAACAAATGCTCACACTTTTCACAAGTTATCCTGTAGTAATTCTTGAAGTTCATGATAAGTATTTACTGTAATTTATAAGATTATATGAATACTCTTCTCAAGTTAAAAGGCTATTCTGAAAACAATTCCCCCAAAAATAACTTCAAAAAATATTTCATCCTATAAAAACAGGTTTTTTAACACCGTTCTCAAACAGGCACCTTGTTGAGCTAAAATTTTTGCAATACAAGAAAGAAGACATGAGAAATCACCTACCATATAACAGCGAAATATGCTCTGAATATTGATGGCAGCTATTTCTTCCTTAGATTTCCCAGGGTATCGAGGAATAGTAGTGAGTCAAACAACCTCGGCTGCAGCCTGAGCAGCGGTAACAGCGGCCTTGACAGCAACAGCAGTGGCAATGGCAACAGAATAAGCATGCTTATTCTGTTCATTTTCTGCTTCTGAAAGTTTCACCTCTTCAATGGATGGAGCGGAAACATCCAATGGATCTAGCTCAGCAGATAATATCACATCCAAGCTCCTTTGTTTTCCAAACCATCTGTTCTTTGGTTTACTAATTTTCTAGTAACAAATCAATGAATTTACAAATCATAATATAAATCAACATAAAAGAGAAAAAACAAATTAACATGAATTTGATATCTTTAAGATAAAAACCTGATCTTCCTTTTCCTTGGATTGAGGAGTGAAAGCTTTCTACACAGCAGAAAACCAGTTCCCCCCTCTTCCCCGTTTCCTAATCAATCATCTGGGATTAGACAAAACAACAACAACAAAAAACAAATAAAATGAAATCCCATTTTAAAAACATTAAATCCAAAAACACGGATCTGCAATAAAGAGAGCTCAAAAGTCCAATTCTCAACCATATAATTACAACATTATAAACTAGAGATTGCTATAACAAGAAACTTTCATCCTCATGAACAAAAACAGAAACTTTCGTATAAAGAGAACTATTATATGGCACAATACAATTACCCATATGGAGAAATTACGAATACTTGACAAAAAAAATTATAACCCATTAATTTTTTTCATATTAAAGAGTATTTAGAAGAAACCCCAAAAAAAGACAGAAGCAAAATGAAAACTTGACAAGTGTAAGAGCATCGCATTAATAATTTGGGATAAGGAAACCATTGTATTACCTCAGCACAAAATTCCCACATCATTATTTTAACTTTTCTTCATTTACATAGAATTGGATAAGTTTCATCAATCCCATAAAACCCCAACACAAAAAACATAACTCAAATTTAACTTAAAATCAATCAGAATTCCAAAATTTAAATCAAATTTAACAACAAACCTTTTCATAAAGAGGATTCATAGCTAGGTTTTCTAGCAGTAGTAGGCTCTCCACCATGACCAGATCTTCAATAGCCATTATAGCATAATAAGAAGAAATTAGGGATTTAGAACAAAGGATTTGTGAAATTATGGCTTGAATTCGAGGAAAACCAAGTGAAATTTGAAGGTTTCAAAGTGAAATTAGGGCTGATAACGAGAAAACAAAATGAAATTACCTGCCTTCGATTCGTCGTTGAAGCTGATAACAAGAAAACGAAAATAGCGAACGAGAGACGATGGCTTCGATTCGTCCTTGTTTCCTTCGATTAACTCATCGATTCGTTGTTGATATGAGATGAATAAATTGGATTCGTCGTGAGCGATTTGGAGACACAGAGTTTCGTAAGAGCGAGGGCTTTGAAAAGCGATGAGTTTTTTTCTTCTAAGTTTTCATATGTGCCTTTCATTAGTCAAATGAATAGCGAGCCCGTAGAAAATGGTAACGTTCTTTTTTAAATTTTTTACTGTTCATCCATGTATTTTATATAAGTGTAACCTTTTATAATGTGTCATAATCTCATATTTCTTATAGTGTATGATACATGTGTCTCACATCGTCAAGGCTATGCAAAATAAAGAAAGAATGACGTGCTACTCCTGTAACGTCCCGTTATTTTGAAGTGATTTTTTTTAATTATTTATTTTATTTAATATTGTTTATTTATTTATTTATTTCAATTTAAGTATTTAGTTCATTATTATTTTGTAATTTCGATTTTAGTAGTTAATTTCGACTGAAATTCGATTTAATCGTTTTAATACTTTAATTTTCGTTTTGGTGACATTAATAATTATTAATAGGCCAATTAATAATTATTAATCACCTTTAGATTTATTTAAGAGCATCGGGTTTCAATTTAGAAGTCAAAAGTCATAAAAGGACGTAACCGTCATTTCTAATTTCTTAAAAATATCCAAACACTATTCATAATCTTCTTTAAATGCATCATTTGACCAAAGTTGACCCCAAAACCTCTCATTTTCTTCTCTTGGCCGAAACTTCAAGGTTTGGGGGGGGGGATTTTTTTGGGTTTTGCTCAATTCTCGGCGGATCGACTCGATTTCGGTTGCATCGGAAAGCCCTCGAGTCTAGGATCCTTTTCCACCTAACCATCGTGCTTGCCACCCGTGTTATATGGAGTTCTCGGTAAGTAAAGCTTCAAACCCTAAGCTCCAAATAGTGTTTTAATGGAGTTTTCTTTGTTTCCTTTCGATTTCTTGCCGTGAAACTCGGTGTTTGTAAATACGGGAGTAGTTTTAAGAGTTTTTGGAAACTTTCCCATAACCCTAAAACCGTGTTTCAGTCGAAACCCTTCCCGTTTGAAATTTACCTTTTGGGATTTGAATATGGGTTATAAATTAGTGAATTAATGTTTATTTAAATTCGATTCGGGAAAGGGCTTAATGTTCAAAAACCCTAATTATCGATACCCATTGAAATCGGGAATATTGAATTTGCTTAAAACCAACTCGAAACACCTCTAAAGTACCTAAAAGCCGGAAAACCAAACCCGAGACCCACTTTTTATGGGGGGGCCGAGAGCCTCATAGTGGGGTTTATGGGGTTGTTCGTTGTTTTGAGCTTTTAGATGTTAATTGATCGATGTATGTTTATTAATTAATTGTAGATGTAATTAATTGTAGGTGTTTCGGATCATTGTTTGATCGTGCTTTCGGAAACTTGGAGCGAACTCTTATTTGGCTAAGGTGAGAATAGTTAGGATTTAAAGTAACTATAGAAAGCGAATGAGTATGAAGGTTTGTAGAATTTGAAACTCAGACTAGAATCCGATTCTAAGATTAGAGGGTTGTGAGTTAGTGCCCTTAGGATTAGAAGTTAATCCTTTAAGTGAGAACTTAGGAGTTCTCGAGGAAAGTATTGAATCTTAGAAGATTCTAAGTTAGATTCGATTCGAAACTAAGATTGGATCATTGGAAGTTAAAAGATCCAGCTAGTATTTAGAACGGTTAATAGAACCTCGGGTTTTGTTGGAAGTTTAGAATCCTTGAAGGCATAGATTAATCGTTCGAGTTATGATTCTACTTTTATTATTGTTAGCGGAGTTCGATTGATATATCGTTCATCCAGAGTTTCCATTTATTTACTTTTTGTCTTTTACCTTATACCTTTACTTTATGCCTTTTACTTTATGTCTGTATCGTCTACTTTAATTCCGCAGTTTATTTATTTACTTCAAACACATCATATTACATCATAACATCTCGCATCATGAAAAAGAAAGTGAGAAAGATATGAAGGGGGAAGAATGTTGGACCCTACGGGGATTGTCCGCATCACCTTCATAGAAAAAGAAAAGAAAGTGAGAAAGAAAATGAAGGGGGAAGAATGTTGGAGCCTACGGGTAGAGTCCGCATCACCTTCATAGAAAAAGAAAAGAAAGTGAGAAAGAAAATGAAGGGGGAAGAATGTTGGAGCCTACGGGTAGTGTCCGCATCACCTTCATAGAAAAAGAAAAGAAAGTGAGAAAGAAAATGAGGGAGAACGATGGATCCTACGGGATAGACCACGTTACCTTCTTCATGCATAAGGGCATATGCGAATCCTACGGGATGCTCTCATGCATTCATATATATGTTCGATGAAAGAGAAAAGCGAGATGTTTAATTGATGCAAAGTTTATTTACTTTTATTACTTATGTCATAACAATGTTAATGCATGAGTATTGACTACGATTATTAGCAATATCATCCTTCGAAAGTATAAAATGAAATCACCTAGAGTTTGGATGACTTTAGGAGTGAATTGTGTCAGATTACTTGGACACAAATCGAAATGCAAGTTTGAGGTCTATCTTTACTTTTTGTGCTTATTATTCTCACTAGGCTTAAGTTGTTAGCTCATGATATTACAAACATTTCAGGTAATGTTTGGGATCGTGGGGGAGAGGAGCGGTGCGCGCTTGATCGAGAATATGATGATTTCGAGATGGACTAAGTAGTTGTAAAAAAATCCATGTACATGGCTTTGTGAATTTTATATAATTTTGGAGTTGTATATTTGTAAATGGCTCTTAAGAGCTTTTGTCTTTACTTTTATGTTTGTAAATCATTTTGAACTCCTGATAGGAACTTAATGTTCCTTGTGTTTTTAGATATTTGAATTTAAGATGTAAACAGGTTTTGGCTAGCCTATTTTCAAACATAATCACGCTAATTTTCTTAAAATAAAAGACTTCCGCTGTTTTTCTCTGATTTAATTTATTTAAAAGTGACGGGTCGTCACAACTCCACATAACAAAAATATATTAAGAGATATGGATAGAAAGAGTCTACACGATTAAAAGTACTCATGTAAATAATTGACCACCATGAATATTATAAATATAGATTAATTAAAGTGTTGGAGAATTTTATTGATGGCAACTATAAGAAACTTAAAATGGGAATGCTCCTTAGCCATATATAAATCAAGCTTGGACAAAGTTAAGAAAAATCATGATGTGGACAAAGACAAACAAGTCAATAGAAATATATCAAATTCAATAGGGACTAGAAAAAAAAGGAAGTTTGTATATAACACACTTGAACTTTCAAACTAGCCCACTTTTTTTGTGTGAACCTTGAAAGTGAAAATAAAAATTAAACACCCACATTACTCTTCTATGTCAAGCTGATATTATTTAACTTTGAACATTGTTTTTAAAGTAAAAATTAAACACCCACATTACTCTTCCATTGTATTACCTCAACACAAAATTCCCACATCATTATTTTAACTTCTCTTCATTTACATAGAATTGGATAAGTTTCATCAATCCCATAAAACCCCAACACAAAAAACATAACTCAAATTTAACTTAAAATCAATCAGAATTCCAAAATTTAAATCAAATTTAACAACAAACCTTTTCATAAAGAGGATTCATAGCTAGGTTTTCTAGCAGTAGTAGGCTCTCCACCATGATCAGATCTTCAATAGCCATTATAGCATAATAAGAAGAAATTAGGGATTTAGAACAAAGGATTTGTGAAATTATGGCTTGAAATTGAGGAAAACCAAGTGAAATTTGAAGGATTCAAAGTGAAATTAGGGCTGATAACAAGAAAACAAAATGAAATTACCTGCCTTCGATTCGTCGTTGAAGCTGATAACAAGAAAACAAAATGAAATTACCTGCTTTCGATTAGTCGTTAAAGCTGATAACAAGAAAACGAAATAGCAAACGAGAGACGATGGCTTCGATTCGTCCTTGTTGCCTTCGATTAACTCATCGATTCGTTGTTGATATGAGACGAAGAAATTGGATTCGTTGTGAGCGATTTGGAGACAGAGAGTTTCGTAAGAGCAAGAGAGCGAGGGCTTTGAAAAGCGATGAGTATTTTTCTTCTAAGTTTTCATCTGTGTCTTTCATTAATCAAATGAATAGCGAGCCCGTGGAAAATGGTAACGTTCTTTTTATAATGTGTCCTAATCTAATATTTCTTATAGTGTATGATACATGTTTCTCACATCGTCAAGGCTATGCAAAATAAAGAAAGAATGACGTGCTACTTCGCATAAAAAAAATATTTAAGAGATATGGATAGAAAGAGTCTACACGATTAAAAGTACTCATGTAAATAATTGACCACCATGAATATTATAAATATAGATTAATTAAAGTGTTGGAGAATTTTATTGATGGCAACTATAAGAAACTTAAAATGGGAATGCTCCTTAGTCATATATAAATCAAGCTTGGACAAAGTTGAGAAAAATCATGATGTGGACAAAGACAAACAAGTCAATAGAAATATTTCAAATTCAATAGGGACTAGAAAACAAGGAAGTTTGTATGTAACACACTTGAACTTTCAAACTAGCTCACCTTTTTTGTGTGAACCTTGAAAGTGAAAATAAAAATTAAACACCCACATTACTCTTCCATGCCAAGCTGATATTATTTAACTTTGAACATTGTTTTTTAAGTAAAAATTATCAAAAATTATAATAAAAACACAAACATAGAGTAAACTGTGATGCTTAAGAGGACTTGTTAGAAACTTAGCACGAACAAAAAAGGAAAAAAATTAGGAGTATAATAATTAGAATACCTGAAAGTCTTACTAAGAAAATAAGTGGAAGTCATTTCTCAATTGAAACTCTGAATTTTTCTAAGGAATTAATATAGGATAAGAAAATAAAAGCACTAATTATGATGTCTTCCTCCATTTTTCCTCTACAAAAATCCACTTAATAAGACACTTTTAAAATACAAAATGGAATGAATAATCAGCTTATACTTGAACAAAGTATGTTTAGTATATTAGGAAAATAGATGGAATAGTATAATAAGCTTTGCATTCAACAAATTAATTGTATTTTTTAATTTCTTATTCTTCCGTAAATAATTTTTTTTCTTTTTGTTATGGGAAGAACTTAGGTAAAAGCTCCCATTATCTTATGTGAAAAACGCTATTTAAAGCCATGATTGACTTATTGAAGTAATTAAGCAATGAAATTGGAAGAAAACAATCAAATCCAACTAATGGAGGAGTTACAAGCAGACTTCTTTTATGCCTTTTAACCATATGGTAATAAAAAGGGAACCACAATAAAGCCTTTCTGGCAATAGAGCACTCTTCAGTAGATAATATAATATAACAACAAATATCAACTTTTATGTTGTCTCTAAAATTATCAACAAAAAAACTCTGTTTAAAAAATGTTTTTAATTGTATATCCTCAAAATTAATAAGCAATATATAATAGATAGATGATCACAACAAAAGAATTTTAATAAAGTAAATCGTTGTAAAAGAGGAAGTTTTATGCACTATATAATATATCTACTACTAATCCTTTTCTACCAATAATCCATAAATATAGAGTTACCCTATTACAATCCTTTTTTCATTCAGTATGGGAGGTATAAAGGATCATGAAATCAGATTTAAAAAAAAAAAAGTAAAATGCGGTTCAACTTTTTCTATCAAAATGCATATTTTTCGAATTTACAAAACTCTACACAATGTATTATATCAAGGAATCTGGTCGTCGAATGAACAATATATCAAGGCATCTATTAGTTTAATAGAATATATATCAAGGCATCCATTTGTCATGTGGATTCTATATTGAGTCGTCTAATAGTATTGCTGACTATATATCGAGGCAACATGAGCGAGTGGACTATGTATTGAGGCATCAGATAGTTGAGTGGACTATATCAAGGCATCCATTACATCGATGGGCTATGAATCGAGACATCTATTAGTCATGTTTACTTTATATCGAGGCATTTATTAGACATGTTTACTATAAATATCAAGGCATCTATTAATCTAATGGATTATATCTCGAGGAATCTAATTAGTCCAACAGACTAATATCAACGCATCTAGACAAGTGAACTGTATATCAAGGCATCTAATATTCTACTTGACCATAGATCGAGGAATCCATTCATCAAGAAAATTATAGGTCAATGCATCAAATTCGTCATGTGTGAAGCATTTATTAGTCTAGTGGTTTATATATCGAGGCAGTTATTAGTCCAATAGACTATATATCAACGAATCTGATAATACACTATTTCAAGGCAACTAATAGTCCAACGAATTATATATATATCAAGGCATCTAATAATCCAATAGACTTTATACCAAGATATTTGATAGTCCAAAATAATAAATGCCTTGATATAAAATCTTTTGGTAATTATGCTCCCTCTATCATTGCATCCAATTAGAAAGCATTTGTTGTAATCTTGTTTGGCCTTTTTTGGGCTCTTTCATTCATCAATGAAAAGGCTTGTTTCTCATTTTTTTTAAAATGCCTCAATATATAGCTACTAGATGCCTCCTATGTACTCCAGAATAATAAATGCCTTGATATAAAATATTTTGGTAATTATGCTCTCTCTATCATTGCACCCAATTGGAAAGCATTTTTGTCATCTCGTTTAGCCTTTTTTGGGCTCTTTCATTAATCAATGAAATGGCTTGTTTCTCATTAAAAAAATGCCTCGATATATAGTCTACTAGACTAGCGGATGCCTCGATACACAGTCCTCTGGACTAGCACATGCCTCGATGCAAAGTCCTCTGGACTAACGTATGCCTCGATGTATAGTCCTCTAGACTAACATATGCCTAGATACATAGTCTACAGGACTACCAGATTCCTCGATATTTAGACAAAGCCTTGAAAAATAATCCATGGGATTTTCATATGCATGGATTTATAGTCTATTGGACTATTAGATGCCTCTAAATATAGCTCATTGACAATCAAATACCTTGATATGATCAGATTCCCATAATTATACTCCACTAGACTCATAGATGACTAATGGATTCTTTGATATATAGTCCATTGGACTATCAGATGGCTCAATATAGTCCACTCAATATATAGATTACTCGACTAATGGATGTCTTGAAATAGTCTAATAGATGCCTAGATACATAGTCTACAGGACTACCAGATTCCTCAATATTTAGTCCACTTGAATGGAATATACAAAGGCTTGAAAAATAGTCCATGGGATTTTGAGATGCCTTTATATATAGCTCATTGACTATCAAATACCTTGATATGATCAGTTGCCTAAGTTTATATCCACTAGACTCATAGATACTCATGGATTCTTTGATATATAGTCCATTGGACTATCACATGGCTCATTATATAGTTTACCGGACAAATGGATTCGTTGATATATATAGTCTATTTGACTCTCGGGTGCCTCGATATTTAGTCCAGTGAGTAATTGATGCCTTGATATATGATGCCTCAATATATAATCCACTTATTTAGTGGACGTCTTAATTAATCCTAATAGATGCCTAGATACATAGTCTACATGACTATTTTTCAAGGTTGGACTACCACATTCATCAATATTTAGTCCATTTGAATGGAATATACAAAGCCTGGAAAAATAGTCCATGGGATTTTGAGATGCCTCGATTTATAGTCAATTCGACTATCAGATGCCTTTATATAGCTCATTGACTATCAAATACCTTGATACGATCAGATGCTTAGGTTTATAGTCCATGGGGACCTACAAGAAGAAGTTTACATGAGTCCTTCACCCGGTTGTGTAAGGGGGAGGAGAACAAGAGAGGTCACTGGGGTGGAAGCCAAACGATGGGGCCGAGATCTAGGATTGATCCGAAGAACCACTCCCATAATTCTACTTCCCCTTCGTACTACCGAGATTCTTGCCCTTTCATTACAATCCTCCGCCTCAAGGTGTTCTTTTTTCCAGGAATCTTTCAATCAGAGGAGCAACTTTCAATCAAAGCCTTGCCATAGCGTTGCTTCTTCTTCGGCCAAATCCTAATTAAGACAGGAGTTGAAATAGGGAATAACTTGGAACATGAAAGTGACATTGAGATAAAACTTAATGTTACAACCCTTGATATCGACCTATCACTATACCCATAACTCCGATCCGAATGAATAATCACTTCCACAAATAAAATAACCACTATATTCATGCATTCAAAATACTGTGTTTTTATTGAATCTTGATTCTACAATAAGAAATATTCAACTTGAAAGGCATGGGCATATGAGATTTGCTTATATAGCTAAAAAAATGGAAGCAAAACACAATGCAACACATGTATATCCCAACAGTAAGAGGCTGACTTACAGAAGAAATTGCAACGTAGCAAGCGCGAACATTGATTTCTCCCTGATCATGCATTCTGAGAAAAACTAGCAACATATGGTTTAGAGAAGTGTCAGTCACGGAATCATAAATCAAGAACTAATTCTTGGACTATTCTTGAACAATATAAGTCGCAACCACATAATCATAAATGAAGCCTTAATTCTTGGACTGTTCTCAAACAATATAAGTTGCAATTATGAATCAGACATTTTCTAGAGAAACATGAAAACGAAAAAATGGAATCAAAATTTATTAGGATTGACATGATACCTGAAGCCTCCACTAGGTTGCTTCATATGAAGCAAAAACGTGTACAGTTTATGTCTTAAAGATATTTAAGTGATAATGTCATATTACTCCCAAATTACAAGTGGTTTCAAGATAATAAACTGACCACCTATTATATGGATGAAAAGAAACATTCATCATAAAAATAGTACATACTTGAAGTGGAAAAGGATGAGGTCGACATCATGCCCATTCCATTTCCTTTAATCATTAGAGTGTTTGAATGAGACTAGGGGAAGTGATCGCAGCCACATATCAAGAGCAATATTGTATAAATCAAATACCAAAAAAAAGGTTGACATTACCTCAAATGTCAGAAACTGTTTTCCACGCAGTGAAATACTTTTTTTTTTTTTTTAAAAAGGCACCTAAAAATGAAAGATAAAATAAATTACAGAGGCAAAACAAACCAAAAGTCACAAAACTGGTATACCGTAAATCCCCGCACTGCCACCTAATTACAAGAATATAGGCCAACTATTTATAATTAAACCTAAAGAGTAATTTAATTACAAGAGTAGGTACTCTATAATTAAGTCATAAAAAAATTACAAGAAACGACAAACAAATAAATCATCATGCAACTAATTTGAGAAAATCAATTTGATCGCTAATTTCACAAACGGTGATTTGAGCTTAGAAACAAATACGCAACTTTTTTAATTTATGACGGACTAAAGTGTATGAAAATGGTTATTGAGACTTTCATGATAGACATGGCTGCCACAGATGAGAAAATACCCAAAATATACAATCAACCAATACAAAACTATTTGAAAATTAAAAATAAATGTAAAAATACGAAGAAGCATCAACTCATCTCATCAGTAAAAATACCCTTCAATATCTACCATGAATATTAAGGTCACAACAACTCAAAATTATGCAAGTTTTTATCACACATTCATGAAGTAATTCTAAATACAAAATAAGAATGGAGACTATAACAGAAATTTGCAATAAGAATTATCTTTAAAATTAATATTCTAAAATTCAGTTCCATATTCAACAGATTAGACAAACATACCTTTCCAAGCGAACTTGAAACAAATTTGCAACAAGAAATGACTAAGAATTATGTTTAGGATATCAAAGGAGATTCAGATAACGGTTCGTTTTAAATAACAAGTAAAAACATCTTTAATAAGCTTTTAAAAAAGCTAATTTCAAAGTGGAGGACAAAGAAAGATGTCAAAAAAGATGACATCGAAGATATCAAAGGAGATTCATATCTCATGATCTCTTAAAACAAAGAGAGATGGAGATCGCAAAGGTAGAGGAAAAACACCATAACTGGAGTATACCAAAGGTACATTCAACTTTGATCTACCAAAAAAGCAGCTTCAATCATGACAAGAGATGTCATCAAAACAATGGAGTAAAATGTTCCGGTCACAGTTGACACGGAAGCAATTCATATGTTTTCAAAGAAGTTGATACTCAAACACCGAGCTGAATTCAAATATCTTCATCTCGGATTAGTCCAAGTTACGGTCAAGCCACTTTTCCGACTCGGACTAGACTCTCCAATACTCTTAACCCTCAGAGATGAGAGGCACAAATAGTTCAATGATAGTTTACTGGTATGTCGAGTCCAACCTCGAAAACAAACCAGTATACTTCAATTGTTTTCCTAATCGTACGCTTTCCCCAGAAGATCCTCACATCCATTCTGCCCAGTTGTTAAGGATTAATACAAAAGCCTTACGAATGGAAGAAAATTCTCTCTCAACAGTCATATTTACAGTATGCTACAAACTTATGCAATACTAATGAGAGCTCTTCCCTAATCAACTTGTATTTTTGAAGTGGCTACTTTCCTTTACGATAATCAAATTGAAGAACGAAACAAAATAAATGGGAAAACTAACCGGTGACTAATTTCTCATCCAAACCGAAAGATTACAAAAAAACTCGAAGAAACTATCCTCAATATGCTAGGATACAAAACCAAAAGATCTATTCTGAACTCACGCAATCCAGGAGAGTAGCCACTAGATCCCCATATCCTTACAGCCGAACTGCCCAAAAAATTCCAGATACCGAGCTTTAAACTCTACGATGTGACGAGTGACCCAACTGAACACATTGATCACTTCATCAACTTAATGGAGTCAAATTGCATCCCCCTAGATGACCTAAAAAGAGTAACCTGCAAACTCTTTCCTCTAAGCCTGAAGGGATCGACCCTTAAATGGTTCAACAGCCTCAAAAGGGGAACGATCCGCAACTTCCAGCAACTCTCATCAGCTTTTCAAGGAGAATACATCGTTAGCAAGAAGTATGCAAAGACGAACCAAGACCTCTATAATGTCCTGATGAGGAAAGATAAAACTCTAAGAGATTTTATTTACAGGTTTAGGAATATGAAATTAGAAATTCTGAAGTGCCGGAACAAAGACGCAACATTAGCTTTTGCAAGTTCTATCCATTTGAATCATCTGCTCTGGAGATCTTTCAATAAATCCTCACCACGGATTATGACGGAAACGCTGGAACGACATCAAAATAGATCTCAATAGAAGAATCGACAAGGATGGCACGTGAACTCTGGACTTGCAACAAAGACCGACATCACTCCAATGAAAAGAGGTATGAGTCGAAGAGTGAAAATACGAAAAGCCCTGGAAGGGTAGGAAAGACAGATCAGACCATTTGAAGAAAGAAGAGGATAACATCCCCATTTGCGTGCATCAACCTGACGTAAAAGGGTGAAAGGAGGACACACGAAGTCTTCCTACGAAGAGCAACATTAAAAAGTAATGTGAATTCCACTGCAGTTCTCATTCGACCGAAGAATGCCGCACTCTGAGTAAGGAGGCAATGAGAATCTACAAAGAAAGAGTAGCAGGAAGGAAAAATGGGAAAAGGCAAAGTGGGGAAACCAGCAAGAGCAAAAAGCAGAAAAGAACCCCACAATCCCAAAAGAAGCCTTCCTAGAGGACCTGGGTGGAAAGGAAGATATGGTCCAAATGAACATGACTCATTGTGAAGGACCAGAGATCATCGATGCTATGTCAGAACTCAGTCTTCATGAAAAGTGCACGGGCAACGATGCATATGACCCCAATGGCCAAGTTCCCAAAATCACCCCTAAACTCCCCAAAGGTCAAGACAAGAATTCAAACAAACAATGGCGTCAAGTGAAGCTAGACTTAATCCACTGTAGTGACTCAAGTATCAACAAAGCCAAAAGGAAAAGTAGGAATGTGAGGATTCCGGTTTTGAAGGTTGAATACAAGCGCACTAACCCAATCACATTCTCGGACTATGCTGTAAAGACCCGACTTTTCAAAGTTTAAAACAATTAAATTAAATACAGCAGAAGACTCAATAATAAACATTTATTGAAAATAAGAAAGTTCACTAGGACAAATATTCATTTAAATGAAAACAACAACTCCGGAGTTATAACATTTAAAACAAATAGCAATGAAATTATAATTTGTTCTCAAACAATTAAAATGTTAAAGACTAACGAAGTCTTAAAATCCCATAAATCAATTAAAATCGATAAAATCCAATAATTTATTCATCAATAAGAACGAATAAATAAATATGCAATAGGAGGCCACCACGACATGAAACCCTCATCTTCTTCACTTCATCAACCGCCACCTCTTGGTCCATTGTTACCTGAAAAACAATTATAACACTGTGAGGCTAAAGCCAGTGACAAAACGACTTAATCAAAGATAAAGCTTTAAATAGTCTCTAACAATTCATACCGAGTCCCAAACACTCATCACTCTCCAAAAACTCTTACGCTCAAAGCGTCACTTAAACTCAATCTCAATCTAATACATGAATAGGCAATTATCTTAAATTCCATATTCAAGGTTTCTCAATAAAACTCACTTTACATGGATAGACAACTCTCACTAGTTTCATACTCAAGGCTTTCATTCACAAACAACCATCATCGATACTTAATAGTTTCGGATAACTAGATAATTCTAAAGTAACAAAGCAAATATTTAACAAACAACACTAAGAAGGCGGTCCCTAGGGACTACTATCACTTCCTAGTACCTGGTTATAGCCGCAACTATAACTAAATCCCCTAATGAATCATTTTTACGAGCAATGATCATTAGTACTCAGTTATGGACTCTCCCATAACTAAATTGAACTAAGTGTTGAGCTCGTAGCCTCTACACTAGTTAACATATCTTGACAGACCATCAATCTCATCATTCTCAACATTATACACATGATAATGCTCATACAAATTCAATAATAAACTTTAAAATACAGTAGCTCCAACAGATTACATTCAATTCACATAATTACCGAAAAACAGGAAAACTGTCGAAATACCGAAAAATCAACTTTAACACTTCTTAAACCAAAACTCATAGAAAATGATCATATTTAACTCCAAAAAAATCCAGAATTAAGTTCAGAAACATTCATAAACAATTCGAAACTAAAATCATCCAATTCCGCTGAAAAACGCCTAAACTAGTTCTAACCGAAAAATAAATTCTCCCAATAGATTTTCGGTGTTTCCAATATCAAATCTCATCTAAAAATTCCAGAATAACATAATTAAATATTTGAAAAAGATTAAGCTATGGTAAGAGCCTTAGATTTATCTAAAACTCCACCAATGATCAAATAGTTAACTCACCTTGAATTTTGTTAATTCCAATTTTTCACGCTACTTTCCTCTACCAACCAGACCTGAAACGAAAGTTTTAAATCATTCAAATGCATGCTAAAACATTCCCAAAAGGTGTAAAAAGGTTTGGAGTTCGATGGCTCAAAGAACAAGGAAAAACAAACGACGAACGACTCGCCGCTTGCGAAGGGGACAGTCACGGCGCTGTTGTCCCCTTGTTGTGGCTGAACCGTGGCCTTCGGGTCATAGTTTGGCCTCGGATTCATGTTTCGGGAGATTGGTTCTTATGGTTTTTGGTTTTAGGCAAGGTAGATCAAAACCGATTAGGATTAAAGCTAAGGTTTAGGGAAATTGAAAGCAGTGGGGTTAGGATTCAAGGATGGGTTCTTAAATTTCAATTTTTAATGATGAACACGAAAATCCAGAATTTAAAAGATTAGAAAATCAAATCAAAAGGCTTACCCAAAGTTAAACGATCAAGGATTCGACCTTCACTCTACTTAAAACCACGTTCCAACGACCACCTATTACTCAAAAATTGACGAAAAATCAATTTAAAACCCTAGGGAGGGGTGGCGGTAATGGGGAAAAACCAATGGAAGAGATAGTTTACCTTTTGATTAGAGAAGACGATTCCCAACTACTCCAAATCCAAGATCATAACGGAAATCGATGATCAAACGAAGCATAATCGAACTGAATTCCTTCAGGTTTCTCCAAGGGGGAGGCGACATGTGAGGGAGAGAAGAGAGTGAAACTTTTCTATTTTCTTCTTTTCTGATAAGTGAGTCCAAACCCTAGCCACCTCATCCACTTTTCCTTAATTACTATTCCATCCTTCCATCCAACAAATTGCTATTCAAACCTTCCCTTGCAATTTGTCATTGAGAAAACCTATGGATGCAAATTAGAATTTTAAATAAAAATTAAAAACTCGGTATTATTAAAATTAAAAATAAATTTTAACCGAAATTTTAAATTACCTTATAACGAGGCGTTACAGAACCACCCACCTAACAAGGCTTTTCGTCCCCGAAAAGCTTCACCTCTCAAGAAAAAGATGAGGGTAGCTAGCTCGCATATCCTCCTCCCGCTCCCAAGTGGCTTTTTCTGATGTATGATTTCTCCAAAAAAAACTTTGACCAACTCTATGGTTTTATTTCTCAACACTCTTTGTTCTCTGGCCAAAATCTCAACTGGCTTCTCTTCATAAAACAAATCTATCTCTAACTCCACTGGTTCTTAATCTATCACATGTGTACGGTAATATACTTTCAAAGCATCGACACATGGAACATATTATGAACACCAGATAATGCTGGTGGCAAAGCCAACCTATAAGCAAGCGGTCCAATCCTCTCAAGAATCTCGAAAGAACCGATGAATCGAGGACTTAACTTTCTTTTGTTCTGAAATCTCATCACACCTTTCATAGGTGCTATCTTCAGGAAGACATGATCACCCACTGAAAACTCAAGATTAGTTCGCCTCTTATCTGCATAACCCTTTTGTCTACTTTGGGCAGTCTCATTCTTTCTCTAATCACATTTATAGACTGACTCGTTAACTGAACAAGCTAAGACCCCAACAATTTCCTTTCCCCAACCTCATCCCAATGAACTGGCGATCGACATTTCTTTCCATACAAGGCCTCGAAAGAAGCCATCTCAATAGTAGACTGATAACTATTGTTGTATGCAAATTCCACTAAATAAAGTTGATCATCCCAACTTCCTTTGAAATCTAAAGCATAAGCTCGAAGCACGTCCTCCAAAATCTGATTTACTCGCTCAGCTTGACCATTTGTCTAAGGATGGAAAGCTGTACTAAAGTCTAAACGAGTACCCATCGCTTTCTAAAGACTTTGCCAAAATTTAGAGACAAAGTGAGTGTCCCTATCAGAAACAATATGAACTCGCACTCCATGCAAACGTAAACCCTTTGTAAGATTTTGTTTATGATTTTTTGTAGGAAATCAATGACAATAATGGTGCCACAAATGATTTAACAATTGGTGAACTTTTCAAGGGAGACTCCACCATGATCAAACCTTTAGATTCGAGGACGAATCTTTTCGAAGTTGGAGAGAATGATATGAATCATCCCAGCCCCAAATGTCAAAGAATTGACAATATTGAAGTCCAAGGTTTCAATCAAGAAAAGATTAAGAATCCGAAGACTAAACGAGTGAAGATTGACTTTCTTGGGCATTTGCAAGGATATTGGGTTACATACTTGACTAATGAAGAAAATGAGTTTAAAACACTATTAAACTCATGGGATATTTGTTTCAAAGAGCTCCAAAGAAAATCGCGCATGAAAACATTCAAACGAGTGAAAATGACATCAAAAACGGCGACTGGCACTTGTAGTTTTATCTATTTTCATCCAATTTCGAATTTTAGTATTTTATTTGAGTTTTATTACTTTAGTTTTATTTATTATTATTATTATTGATGTAATAGGGAATATTTGACTTTGTTTCCTTAGTTTTGCAAACTTGGAGACCAAGTTTAAAAGATTAGGAAAACTTTCCTAATTTGAATTAGGAAAGTCTAGTTTTTACCTTTTTATTATTAGGTCTTTATTTCCCTTCATATTTTCGACCAAGCTAGGGTTTATTAGGCTATTTAAAGCCTCTTTTGTAAGCTTTACAATCAGAATATCAATGAATGAAAATCCTTTTGTTTTGGTTTAAGCTTTTGCTTTGAAAAACCTCTTTGTAATTCATGTTCTTGAATTCCATGTTTAGAGTCATTCAAGTCGAATTGATCATTGTTCTTGTGGAGTGCCTCAACATTAATTAAAGAAACATATTCTTGAATTAGGGGATTGATCGATTAGGTCATCATCTTCCCAACCTTGCCTAAAGGTTGATTCAAATTGTTAAGGGTTTTCAAGCTTTTCCGTTCAAGGGTCCATCATCCGGTTCTTAAATCCGTCAACGCTTGAGGGTTCGTATCAAAAGGCTAGAAAACAGATTGCCTTGTGTGATCTAAAAATCATGAAATGGACCCAAACAATTACGTTCCATCATCTCATGACTCGAAACACTCCACAAGTTGGTTGATCACTCCCCTCTTGAATGTTTCTAAACATGTAATCTAAAGCAAGATTACAAAGGGTTGAGGCTCAAGGCTCTCCATGTGCATAAAAATGCTACATTTCATTCATCATTCAAATCTGATTTACAATAGCTAAAATAAAGCCTATTTATAGGCATAAAAGACATGTAAATTTCGTTCATAATACTCCCATAACAGCCTCATGATGTCTCTAGCTTGTAACCCCCGAAATTAAAGCTAAAACATGAGTTACAATCTGCCACTATTACTTTGTAACTTACAATGCATCTAAAACAATTGAAACTGATACATGATGCTTAAAAGTAGCTTTTAAATGCCATTAATGCTTGTCTTGAAGTGTATTAAAGTTATCTTGAATGAAGCTTTAAGTTGCCTTGAATGAAGCTTGGGTTGTCATAAATGCAACTTGAGTTGTCATCAATGCATGTACTCTTTAAGCTTGAATTCCTTAAATGCATGGTTACATAATTCATATCACAAAGGGTTGAGGCTCAAGGCTCTCCATGTGCATAAAAATGCTACATTTCATTCACCATTCAAATATGTTTTACAATAGCTAAAACAAATCCTATTTATAGGCATAAAATACATGTAAATTTCGTTCATAATGCTCCCATAACAGCCCCATGATGTCCCTAGCTTGTAACCCCCGAAATTAAAGCTAAAACATGAGTTACAATCTGCCACAATTACTTTGTAACTTACAATGCATCTAAAACAATTGAAACTGATACATGATGCTTAAAAGTAGCTTTTAAATGCCATTAATGCTTGTCTTGAAGTGTATTGAAGTTATCTTGAATGAAGCTTTAATTTGCCTTGAATGAAGCTTGGGTTGTCATAAATGTATCGAGAGTTATCATCAATGCTACTACACTTCAAGCTTGAGTTGTCATAAATACGTCTTGAGTGCATTTAATGCAACTTGAGTTGTCATCAATGCATGTACTCTTTAAGCTTGAATTCCTTAAATGCATGGCTACATAATTCATATCATTCCCCCATTCTTCAAAATGATTCGTCCTTGAATCAAAAAGTGTGGCTGCAAAAGAAAGTTAGAGAGAAAACACAAAAATTGGACCTTACAAGCACTCCCTCACTTTTTACAACTCTCTTTGTTCCACTCGTGTTTGCACTCCAATTTCCTTCAAGATTGGCCTTTACTTTTAGAGAAGCAGCCCATATATAGGTTAATATCTCTGTTATGAAGAGCTTAAAATTGGCCAAACTCAGAAATTCAATCACAAATGAAAACACCAATCAACGGAGATAAGGTGTTGCAATTTAAGAGCAATCTGCGCACTGAAATGAATCCCAATATTTGAATATTTTTCATTACGAATTTGTCTATGAGCCCTTCTGATATTTGAATGATAACAAGATGAAAAATATTTTCTCTTCAGGACAAATAAGAAAATTCGAACGTTATGAAAGGATTTCGACACAAAACAGCAGCATTAAATACGACAGTTACAAAAGTGGACAGTTTTTGAAACACTTTTAATTTAGCCGTTTTTGGGACTTTAAATTCGTGCAAAGAAAGGTGTAACTGATGGTTTATGATATATAACTGACATAATAACACATTACAATAAGAAATACACGAATTTCAAAGATCAAACTCAGAAAACCTCAAGAATTTACAAGAAGAACGCAAGATGAACAAACCGGTGGTCTTGAATGCAAAGTCTTTTTTTTAGATCAGAAAGTGATCTTTAAGATAGAAACAAGATCAGAATGAAAAGATGAAGACAAATTCATGCTTCAACAAAACGAAAAGATAGGACAGAATTGAAAACAACAAGAATAGAAAAGGATAGATTGGATAAAACCTGTTCTAGAGATCGCCACAAAATCGTAACCGATGCTCTGATACCAAATGATAAGGCAACCTTGCGTTCAAGTCCAAAAACCCATTACAATCGTTTGCAAGAACCTTTGAAGCATGAAAATGGCACAAAACCTCCTTAACTAATCGAATCAACCCAAGGGTTCCAAATGATAAGACAAACTGAATTGCAAGGCGAAAGACCCGATGCTATTATGCTTAGCATGAACCTTTGAAGCAAGAACTCGAACCCTCCCTAACTATTCGAAAACACCCCCTAAGAATGGCTAAAAAACAGATTGCTTAGGAAAGATGATCATTGATCTAGGACAAGTTTCCAAGCCCAATATTCGAGACACTCCACAAGTAGGATGATCATTTCCACTTGAATGACTCTAAACAAGTAATCTAAAGCAAGATTACAAAGGGTGAGGCACAAGGCTCTCAATGTGCATAAAAATGCTATATTTCATTCAATCTTTTGAATCTGTCAAGTCTTCCAAGTCTCCTTTACAATGGCTGATAAGTGGCCTATTTATAGGCTTAAAATACAATGAAATTTCGTTCATAATGCTCCCATAACAGCCCCATGATGTCCCTAGCTTGTAACCCCAAAAATTAAAGCAAAACCATAAGTTACAATCAGCTACTATCACTTTGTAACCTACAAGGAAAGTAAAACATTTGTAACTGATATTTAACTCTAATTGAAGCTTGTAAATGGTCATTAATGCTTGTCTTGGAGTTTCTTTAAGGAACCCTTGAATGAAGCTTGAGTTGTCATAAATGCATCTAGAGTTGTCATCAATGCTACTATACTTGAAGCTTGAGTTGTCATAAATATATCTTGATTGCATTAAATGCAACTAGAGTTGTAATCAATGCATGTACTCTATAAGCTTGAATTCTTTAAATGCATGAATACATAATTAATATCACTCTTCTTTAGGAATCCTCTTTGGACCAAAATTTCGAAAGAGGATCCGAACCATTCCAAAAATTTGTATGTAATTCAAAAGCTTGTTTCAAAGTACTTGTTTCACTCTTCGAACCATACTGATACGAAAGACCTAAGGTTTCACACTTGTCAAAGTTTTCCTCATGACTTGGTCCATCCTAAAGATGCAAAGGGAGGAACCTCTTCTTTGGGAATCCTCTTTGGACTAAAATTTCGAAAGAGGATCCGAACCACTCCAAAAACTTGTTCGTAGTTGAAAAGCTTGTTTCAAAGTACTCGTTCCACTCTTCGGACTATATTGATACCAATGACCTAAGGTTTCCCCTTTGTCAAAGTTGTCCTCATGATTTGGTCCATCCTAAAGATCCAAATGGAGGAACCACTTCTTTGGGAATCCTATTTGGACCAAAATATTTAAAGAGGATCCGAACCACTCCAAAAACTTGTTTGTATTTAAAAAGCTTGTTTCAAAGTACTTGTTTCACACTTTGGACCATATTGATACCAAAGACCTAAGGTTTCTCACTTGTCAAAGTTGTGCTCATGATTTGGTCCATCCTAAAGATCCAAATGGAGGAACCTCTTCTTTGGGAATCCCCTTTGGACCAAAATATCGAAAGAGGATCCGAACAACTCCAAAAACTTGTTTGTAAGTGAAAAGCTTGTTTCACTCTTCGGAACATATTGATACCAAAGACCAAAGGTTTCCCACTTGTCAAAGTTTTCCTCGCGACTTGGTCCATCCTAAAGATGCAAATGGAGGAACCTCTTCTTTGGGAATCCTCTTTGGACCAAAATTTCGAAAGAGGATCTGAACCACCCCAAAAACTTGTTTGTAATTGAAAAGCTTGTTTCAAAGTACTTGTTTGACTCTTCGGACCATATTGATACCAAAGACCTAAGGTTTCCCACTTGTCATAGTTTTCCTGGCAACTTGGTCCATCCTGAAGATGCAAATGGAGGAACCTCTTCTTTGGGAATCCTCTTTGGACTAAAATTTGGAAAGAGGATCCGAACCACTCCAAAAACTTGTTTGTAATTGAAAAGCTTTTTTGAAAGCACTTGTTTCACTCTCTAAACCAAATTGAATCCGAAGACCTATGGTTTCCCATTTGTCAAACTTGTGCTCATGATTTGGTCTATCCTAAAGATCCAAATGGAGGAACCTCTTCTTAGGGAATCCTGTTTGGACCAAAATATCGGAAGAGGATCCGAACCACTCCAAAAACATGTTTGTAAGTAAAAGCATGTTTCAAAATACTTGTTTCACTCTTCGGACCATATTAATACTAAAGACCTAAGGTTTCCCACTTGTCAAAGTTTTCCTCGCGATTTGGTCCATCCTAAAAGTGCAAATGGAGGAACCCCTTCTTTGGGAATCCTTTTTGGACCAAAATATCGAAACAGGATTCGAACCACTCCAAAAACTTGTTTGTAATTGAAAAGCTTGTTCAAAGTACTTATTTCACTCTTCGGACCATATTGATACCAAAGACCTAAGGTTTCCCACTTGTCAAAGTTTTCCTCACGATTTGGTCCATCCTAAAGATGCAAATGGAGGAACCTCTTCTTCGGCAATCCTTTTTGGACCAAAATTTTGAAAGAGGATCCGAACGACTCCAAAAACTTGTTTGTAATTGAAAAGCTTGTTTAAAAGCACTTGTTTTACTCTCTAAACCAAATTGAATTCGACGACCTAAGGTTTCCTACTTGTCAAATTTGTGCTCATGATTTGGTCCATCCTAAAGATCCAATTGGAGGAACTCCTTCTTTTGGAATCCTGTTGGACCAAAATATCGAAAGAGGATCTGAACCGCTTCAAAAACTTGTTTGTAATTGAAAAGCTTGTTTCAAAGTACTTGTTTCACACTTTGGAACATATTGATACCAAAAACCTCAGGTTTCCCACTTGTCAAAGTTGTGCTCATGATTTGGTCCATCCTAAAGATCTAAAGGGACGAACCTCTTCTTTGGGAATCCTCTTCAGACCAAAATATCTAAAGGGGATCCGAACCACTCTAAAAATTTGTTTCTATGTTTCAAAGTACTTGTTTCATTTTTCGGACCATATTTATACCAAAGACCTAAGGTTTCCCACTTGTCAAAGTTTTCCTCGCGACTTGGTCCATCCTAAAGATGCAAATGGATCTCTTCTTTGGGAATCCTCTTTGGACCAAAATTTTGAAAGAGGATCCGAACCACTCCAAAATCTTGTTTGTAATTGTAAAACTTGTTTCAAAGTACTTGTCTCACTGTTCGGACCATATTGATACTAAAGACCTAAGGTTTCCCCCTTTTCAAAGTTTTCTTCGCGATTTGGTCCATCCTAGAGATGCAAATGGAGGAACCTCTTATTTGGGAATCCTCTTTGGACCAAAATATCGAAAAAGGATCTGAACCACTCCAAAAACTTGTTTGTAATAGAAAAACGTGTTTCAAAGTACTTGTCTCACTGTTCGGACCATATTGATACCAAAGACCTAAGGTTTCCCCCTTGTCAAAGTTTTCTTCGCAGTTTGGTCCATCCAAGAGATGCAAATGGACGAACCTCTTTTTTGGGAATCCTCTTTGGACCAAAATATCGAAAGAGGATCCGAACCACTCCAAAAATTTGTTTGTAATTGAAAAGCTTGTTTCAAATTACTTGTTTCACTCTTCGGACCATATTGAAACCAAAGGCCTAAGTGATACGAAAACCCTTTTGAAATGATTTAAGAACCCTTAAACTTAACTAAGGACCCAAAAAGATCACAACCAAAGAACCCACATATGCCATTTGAAACAACCCAAGGAAAAAGGCTAGAAAATGATTATCCTTATGATCAATGATCTAAAGACAAGAATTGGATTTCTTGTTTTAGATTCGAATCAATCCACCAAATTAGAATGATCAATCCTAATGGCTTGATTCTACAGCCACCCTAAACACAAGGAATGACAAGATGAAAAGTTGAACAACTCACAACAATTCAAGAAAAAGCTCTCAATGAGACTTTGGATTTTTAATTCATTCATAATCTGATTTGTTACAAGCATGTGTCATGGCTTTATAGCCTTCAATAGCCACGAAATTAAGGTGATAAAATTGAATAAAAAAGGCCAAAAGACAGCCCAAAAAAGTAATGGCAAAAATAAAGACAATTGACAAGCCTATTAAATTGTCAAAGTGTAACTGATTTCTTGGGAGTTACAAATCTGATTTGTAACTCTTTGTAACTGAAACATCTTCATCAAATGTATTGATTGGAGTCTTGAATGAAGCTTTAAGATGTCATGAATAAGTCTTGAGTTTCATTGATGTATTGAGTTGCATTAAATGAGCTTCGGTTGCAATAAATGAACTTGACTTGCATTTAGTGAACTAGGCTTGAACTTGACTTGCATTTAATGAACTAAGCTTAAACTTGACTTCCATTTATTGATGTAAGCTTGAACTTTGATGTTGTAATTATTGAACTTGCTTGTAGCTTGATCTTGGAAAGAAATGAATGCAATTCCGGCAATGATCAACTTTGAGGCTCCTTGATTCATATCATTCCCTCCTTCTTGAAAAGGATTCGTCCTCGAATCCAAATCTTCATGCCCTACAATAAAACATGTAAAATCAGCAACTTTAAAAATTGAATTCGAAAAATACTCACCTTGTAATAATGCAATGGTGTGGACTTTTGTATAGATTCTTCCAAGTACTTGATATGGTCTATCACCCCTTGGATGCAATTTAGTTCTTTTTTGAAGTCGTTCCTTCCGAAAATGCATCCAAATCCATGCTCTTGGATGAAATTTGAGTGGTTTCCTTCTCATTTTCTTTTTATAGGTAAATCTGAAACTTTTCTCCTCAAACATTTTCTTCACATCCATGTGCATTAATTTGATGAATACATTCATAAAATTGGCTGAATCACTCACAAAGACATTAGGTCTCAAAGGCAGCAAGTCAAAGGGAGTAATAGCATAAAGACCATAAATAAGTTTATTTGAAAAACAAACTTTTTTATGATGTATTCTCCTATTACATGTATTACCCACAAAAGGCAAACAATTCTCCCAAGTTTCCACTTTAGATTTAGTTTCCCTAAACTTGGCTCCTAAGATCACATTTATCAATTCTTGAGTTTCCCATTCTAGCAAAACATTTTGGAATACATTGTAATTACTCAATGTAAAATCTACAACATAAGATGTATATGTATTCCTAAATGGTGCATGATTCGAGTTCAGCTTTTCAACATGGTCAAAACTAGAAATTCGAAGATGCTTATTAACAAGAACTTTCACAAACTCAAAACTAGAAAGTATATTACTCACAACATTCTCTTTAGATTCGATATACTTTCTTGCTTGTCCTTCCAAACACTTCAAACTTTTATTTGGCCACAAGTAATGCTTCCAAACCTGAAAAAGATATTCAAACACACTAGGGAAATAATGGTTAAGGTTAGTTGCCAAAAAGTCTACTTTGCACATAAGCACAAAATTAGGCTTTTGACTAAGAAAAACTTTCCTCACCTCACTCATTTTTACATGATAGCTCACTGATTTTCCCTTTCTCTCAATTTCCACTAAGTGTTCACATATTTCCTTTTCATTCTTCTCTTTTCTCTCATTGTTTTCACTCTTGCTTTTTACACTCAAAGCTTTCTTTTTTCTCTCACTCTTTTCTTCTCTCAATTCTCTTTCTTTTAATTCTTTTTCTTTCAACTCTTTTTCTTTTAACTCAAATTCAATCCTCCTTTGTTCAAGCTTACATTGGTCAATGAAAACCTCTTTTGAAGACAAAGGTACCAAAGTAGTCTTCCTTCCATCTTTGGTAAAAGTATACCTATTAAGGTAGCCATCATAGGAAACTCTCCTATCATACTGCCAAGGCCTTCCCAAAAGTATATCCCGGCATGCATTGGGACTACATCACAAACTACCTCATCCTTATACTTTCCAAGGCTAAAAGAAATGATAGCTTGCTTATGCACCTTCACCTCCCCACTATCATTTAACCATTGTAACTTATAAGGTTTGGGATGTGGTCTAGTAGGCAAATTGAGTCTCTTGACCAGAATTGAGCTCACAACATTGGTACAACTTCCACCATCAATCACAACACTACATGGAGTCTCATTCACTAAACACCTAGTATGGAACAAGTTGTGTCTTTGGTCATCTTCAAATTTTTCCTTTATTTCAGAATTGAGAACTCTCCTACACAAGAGTGCTTGTTGAGTTCCTTCCCCCCAACTACCATCACTTGCCTCGGGTTCCTCAATAATTTCCTCCATATTATCACACTCTTCGGCTTCTTCAAGATATTCTTCCTCAAAGTCACTCTCTTCCCAATCTATGACTACTTCTCCATCAACATCACTTTCTAATTCATCTTCAATTATCTCCCTCATTTTCTGATTACTAGCTATCTCTAATCTACCCATGCGATCATTAAGCCCATCTACAATTTTAGTAAGTCTAGTAAAAACTCTCGTTTGGGCCTCCCTCCACCTAGCTTCACTAAACTCAACGTGATTATTTCCCCCTTGTGACATGTTTCTGGACCTCACAACACTCCCTCACAATATATCACTCAAGGAACTCTCGTGTTTAATCGCTCAAGGTAGGCTAAAATATCAAGTAAGGCTATTGGATAAGTTGGAAGCAACTTGTGTTTAAAGTACTAAAAATCAAGCAATCAGTATTTAAACAATCTAAAATAATGAAAAGAAACAAAAATAAAACAAGGAAAACAGATTGGATAGGCAAAAATCAGATTGGAAAAGCAAAACAGATTTTTGAAAGCAAAGAACTCAAGAAAAATGGCAGTTACAAATTTCACAATTCGTGGAGTTCGAGAATGAATTTTCAATTGGAAGGCCAAATTCAAAAATTCTTTCAGAATTGAAAACACTAACTCACAGAATTGAAGTTCCCGGAAAATAGGATAATCCTGCGCATAGAAATGATATTCCAGATTTCAACTGTTTCCGTTATGATTTTGACAACGTGCCCTTCTGAACTTAGAAAGATAACGGTCAGATAAAACTTTTCTCTTCAGACAACAAAGACAAATTCGGACGTTAGATCAGAGTTTGAATGGCAAACAGTAGCATTAAAATCGGCAGTTACAAAACGGGACAGTTTTGGAAAATGTAACTTATAGCCGTTTCTGAGATTTTAAATCAATGTGAAACTGATATATTTCAATGGTAAATGTTATAGAAACACAATTATATCAGTTATACACGAAATTATATGAATCAAACTCAGAAAAATGAAGAATTTTTCAAGAACACAAGATGTACAGATTAGTGCTCTCGGATGCAATTGCTCTCCTCTTTCTTTCTTTCTTTCTTTTTTTTTTTTTTTTGATTTTCAAGATCTAATCGTGATCTTTAAGATGGAGATGAAATCAGATTCAAAAGGTGAATCAAAATGAATGAAAAGGTGGAAACGAAAAGGATGGACAGAATGTGTAGAAATTAAAAACAATGCATAAAAGTAAGATAGAATCAATTCTAGAGTTCGGCCACTAAGATGCAACCTATGCTCTGATACCAAATGAAACGAAAACCCTTTCGAAATGCTTTAAGAACCCTTAAACTTAACTAAGGACCCAAAAAGATCACAACCAAAGAACCCACATATGCCATTTGAAACAACCCAAGGAAAAAGGCTAGAAAATGATTATCCTTATGATCAATGATCTAAAGACAAGAATTGGATTTCTTGTTTTAGATTCGAATCAATCCACCAAATTAGAATGATCAATCCTAATGGCTTGATTCTACAGCCACCCTAAACACAAGGAATGACAAGATGAAAAGTTGAACAACTCACAACAATTCAAGAAAAAGCTCTCAATGAGACTTTGGATTTTTAATTCATTCATAATCTGATTTGTTACAAGCATGTGTCATGGCTTTATAGCCTTCAATAGCCACGAAATTAAGGTGATAAAATTGAATAAAAAAGGCCAAAAGACAGCCCAAAAAAGTAATGGCAAAAATAAAGACAATTGACAAGCCTATTAAATTGTCAAAGTGTAACTGATTTCTTGGGAGTTACAAATCTGATTTGTAACTCTTTGTAACTGAAACATCTTCATCAAATGTATTGATTGGAGTCTTGAATGAAGCTTTAAGATGTCATGAATAAGTCTTGAGTTTCATTGATGTATTGAGTTGCATTAAATGAGCTTCGGTTGCAATAAATGAACTTGACTTGCATTTAGTGAACTAGGCTTGAACTTGACTTGCATTTAATGAACTAAGCTTAAACTTGACTTCCATTTATTGATGTAAGCTTGAACTTTGATGTTGTAATTATTGAACTTGCTTGTAGCTTGATCTTGGAAAGAAATGAATGCAATTCCGGCAATGATCAACTTTGAGGCTCCTTGATTCATATCACTAAGGTTTCCCACTTGTCATTGTTTTTCTCGCGATTTGTTCCATCCTAAAGATCCGAATGGAGGAACCTCTTCTTTGGGAATCCTCTTTGGACCAAAATTTCAAAAGAGGATCCGAACTACTACAAAAACTTGTTTGTAATAGAAAAGCTTTTTTGAAAACACTTGTTTCACTTTCTAAACCAAATTGAATCTGAAGACCTAAGGTTTCTCATTCGTCAAAGTTGTGATCATGATTTGGTCCATCCTAAATATCCAAATGGAGGAACCTCTTCTTTGGGAATCCTGTTTGGACCAAAATATCGGAACAACTCCAAAAATATGTTTGTAAGTAAAAAGCTTGTTTCAAAATACTTGTTTCACTCTTCGGACCATATTAATAACAAAGACCTAAGGTTTCCCACTTGTCAATGTTGTGCTCAAGATTTGGTCCATGCTAAAGATCCAAATGGAGGAACCTCTTTTTTGGGAATCCTCTTTTGACCAAAATATAGAAAGAGGATCCGAACCACTCCAAAACTTTTTTGTAAGTGAAAAGCTTGTTTCAAAGCACTTGTTTCACTATTCGGACCATATTGATACCAAAGACCTAAGGTTTCCCACTTGTCAAAATTTTCCTCGCGACTTGGTCCAATCGAAATATGCAAATGGATGAACCTCTTCTTTGGGAATCCTCTTTGGCCCAAAATTTCGAAAGAGGTTCCGAACCACTCCAAAATCTTGTTTGTAATTTAAAAGGTTGTTTTAAAGTACTTGTTTCACTCTTCGGACCATATTGATACGAAAGACCTAAGGTTTCCCCCTTGTCAAAGTTTTCCTCGCGATTTGGTCCATCCTAAAGATGCAAATGGAGGAACCTCTTCTTTGGGAATCCTTTTTGGACCAAAATATCGAAACAGGATTCGAACCACTCCAAAAACTTGTTTGTAATTAAAAAGCTTGTTCAAAGTACTTGTTTCACTCTTCGGGCCATATTGAAACCAAAGACCTAAGGTGTCCCACATGTCAAAGTTGTGCTCATGATTTGGTCCATCCTAAAGATCCAAATAGAGGAACCTTTTCTTTGGGAATCCTGTTTGGACCAAAATATAGAAAGAGGATCCGAACCACTCCAAAAACATGTTTGTAATTGAAAAACTTGTTTGAAAGCAGTTGTTTCACTCTCTAAACCAAATTGAATCCGAAGACCTAAGGTTTCCCATTTGTCAAAGTTGTGCTCATGATTTGGTCCATCCTAAAGATCCAAATGGAGGAACCCCTTCTTTGGAAATCCTGTTTGGACCAAAATATCGAAAGAGGATCCGAACCACTCCAAAAACTTGTTGGTAAGTGACAAGCTTGTTTCAAAGTACTTGTTTCACTCTTCGGACCATATTAGTACCAAAGACCTAAGGTTTTCCACTTGTAAGAGTTGTGCTCAAGATTTGGTCCATACCAAAGATCTAAATGGAGGAACCTCTTCTTTGGGAATCCTTTTTGGACCAAAATATCGAAAGAAGATCCAAACCACTCCAAAAACATGTTTGTAATGGAAAAGCTTGTTTCAAAGTACTTGTTTCACTCTTCGGACCATATTGATACCAAAGACCTAATGTTTTCCACTTGTCAAAGTTTTCCTCGTGATTTGGTCCATCCTAAAAGTCCAAATGGAGGAACCTCTTCTTTGGGAATCCTCTTTGGACCAAAATTTCGAAAGAGGATCCGAACCACTCCAAAAACTTCTTTGTAATTGAAAAGCTTGTTTCAAAGTACTTGTTTCACTCTTCGGACCATATTGATACCAAAGACCTAATGTTTCCTCCTTGTCAAAGTTTTCCTCGCGATTTAGTCCATCCTAGACATGCAAATGGAGGAACCTCTTCTTTCGGAATCCTCTTTGGACCAAAATTTTGAAAGAGGAGCTGAACCACTCGAAAAACTTGTTTATAATTCAAAAGCTTGTTTCAAAGTACTTGTTTCATTCTTCGGACCATTTTGATACCAAAGACTTAAGGTTTCCCACTTGTCAAAGTTTTTTTCGCGACTTGGTCCATTCTAAAGATGCAAATGGAGGAACCTCTTCTTTGGGAATCCTCTTTGGACTAAAATTTCGAAAGGGGATCCGAACCACTCCAAAAACTTGTTTGTAATTAAAAAGCTTGTTTCAAAGTACTTGTTTCACTCTTCGGACAATATTGATTCCAAAGACCTAAAGTTTCCCCCTTGTAAAAATTTTCCTCGTGATTTGGTCCATCCTAAAGATGCAAATAGAGGAACCTCTTCTTTGGATATCCTCTTTGGACCAAAATATCGAAAGAGGATCCAAAACACTCCAAGAACATGTTTGTAATTGAAAAGCTTGTTTCAAAGTACTTGTTTCACTCTTCGGATCATATTGATACCAAAGACCTAAGGTTTCCCACTTGTCAAAGTTTTCTTCATGATTTCGTCCATCCTAAAGATGCAAATGGAGGAACCTCTTCTTTGGGAATCCTTTTTGGACCAAAATTTCGAAAGAGGATCCGAACCACTCCAAAAACTTGTTTGTAATTGAAAAGCTTGTTTAAAAGCACTTGTTTCACTTTCTAAACCAAATTGAATTCGAAGACCTAAGGTTTCCCCCTTGTCAAAGTTGTGCTTATGATTTGGTCCATCCTAAAGATCCAAAGGGAGGAACTTCTTCTTTGGGAATCTTGTTTGGACCAAAATATCGAAAGAGGATCCTAACCACTCCAAAAACTTGTTTGTAATTGAAAAGCTTGTTTCAAAGTACTTGTTTCACACTTCGGACCATATTGATACCAAAGACCTAAGGTATCCCACTTGTCAAAGTTGTGCTCATCATTTGGTCCATCCTAAATATCTAAACGGTGGAACCTCTTCTTTGGGAATCCTTTTCAGACCAAAATATCGAAAGGGGATCCGAACCACTACAAAAACCTATTTGTAAGTGAAAAGCTTGTTTCAAAGTACTTGTTTTATTTTTCGGACCATATTTATACCAAAGATGATAAGAATCATGGAGCATCACAAATAGCTCAAGGATCAATCTCAAGATCAAAGTTCAAGACAAGCATAAATCATCCATTAGAAGTCGACATGAGCAAAATCAAGACAAGCTTTGAAGATCCGAGCATGAAGGCTATGGAAGAGGACTTGATGAACTTTAATCTATGGAAAATCCATTGTGAAGAAGAGTATTGAAGACTTGTTCAATCAGAAATGAAGAGAAGAGCTAATTATGAAAGTTGCATCACCTTTGCAAACTTTCCTTATTTGGACCACTGTCCATATTTGTTTGCAAACTTGCCATATATGATGTCCACGAATTTACAATGTATTTGGACATGTTTTAGGCCTTTATTTATCAGTTTTAATGCTTAGAATAGTTTATGAATGATATAATATCTTCTAGGGAAAAACTTTCCTAAAATGCACCAAATGCACTTAAGGAAAGACTTGGCAGATTTGTGCCTCCTTGTAATCCGAATTTCCTTGTTGTTTTTAGGGTTTCTTTGGCTATTTAAAGCCTCATTTGTAACCCTAAATATGAAGAATTAATATGATATAAATTGGCTTTGTTTTGCTTATTGCTTGGTTGATTTTACCTTGCATTTTGTAGCCTTGTTCTAGGTTGCATGTTTTAGAAACATTCAAGCATGAATTGATCTATTGTGTTTGTGGATTGTTTCAATCTTGAAATAAGAACAAGTTCTCTTATTTCAAGATCATAGATCATTGGAATAATCTTTCTCTTCTTGTTTTCCAAGGGTTTTGCCTTATTGTTTATTGGGGTTTTAGGATTTGCATCTAGGGGTTCTTTGTATATCAAAGGGTTTCTATTTCAATTTTATAGGGTTTCATATCAAAAGACCTAAGGTTTCCCACTTGTCAAAGTTTTCCTCGCGACTTGGTCCATCCTAAAGATGCAAATGGAGGAACCTCTTCTTTGGGTTTCCTCTTTGGACCAAAATTTTGAAAGAGGATCCGAACAAATCCAAAATATTGTTTGTAATTAAAAAGCTTGTTTCAAAGTACTTGTTTCACACTTAGGACCATATTGATACCAAAGACCTAAGGTTTCCCCCTTGTCAAAGTTTTCTTCCTGATTTGGTCCATCCTAAAGATGCAAATGGAGGAACCTCTTCTTTGGGTATCCTCTTTGGACCAAAATATCGAAAAGAGGATCCGAACCACTCCAAAAACATGTTTGTAATTGAAAAGCTTGTTTGAAAGCACTTATTTCACTCTCTAAACCAAATTGAATCCGAAGACCTAAGGTTTCCCATTTGACAAAGTTATGCTCATGATTTGGTCCATCCTAAAGATCCAAATGGAGAAACCTCTTCTTTGGAAATCCTGTTTGGACCAAAATATCGAAAGAGGATCTGAACCACTCCAAAAACATGTTTGAAAGTGAAAAGCTTGTTTAAAATACTTGTTTCACTCTTCAGACCATATTGATACCAAAGACCTAAGGTTTCCCACTTGTCAAAGTTGTGCTCATGATTTGGTTCATCCTAAAGATCCAAATGAAGGAACCTCTTCTTTGGGAATCCTGTTTGGACCAAAATTTCGAATGAGGATCCAAACCACTCCAAAAACTTGTTTGTAATTGAAAAGCTTGTTTGAAAGCACTTGTTTCACTCTCTAAACCAAATTGAATCCGAAGACCTAAGGTTTCCCATTTGTCAAAATGGTCCTCATGATTTGGTCCATCCTAAAGATCCAAATGGAGGACTTCTTTGGGAATGTTTTTTGGACCAAAATATCGAAGGAGGATCCGAACCACTCCAAAAACTTGTTTGTAAGTGAAAAGCTTGTTTCAAAGTACTTGTGTCACTCTTCAGACCATAATAATACCAAAGACCTAAGGTTTTCCACTTGTAAAAGTTGTGCTCAAGATTTGGTCCATGCAAAAGATCTAAATGGAGGAACCTCTTCTTTGGGAATCCTCTTTGGACCGAAATATCGAAAGATGATCCAAACCACTCCAAAAACATGTTCGTAATGGAAAAGCTTGTTTCAAAGAACTTGTTTCACTCTTCGGACCATATTCATACCAAAGACCTAAGGTTTTCCACTTGTCAAATTTTCCTCGTGATTTGGTCCATCCTAAAAGTCCAAATGGAGGAACCTCTTCTTTGGGAATCCTCTTTGGACAAAAATTTCGAAAGAGGATCCGAACCACTCCAAAAACATGTTTGTAATTGAAAAGCTTGTTTCAAAGTACTTGTTTCACTCCTTGGACGATATTGATAATAAAGACCTAAGGTTTCCACTTGTCAAAGTTGTGCTCAGGATTTGGTCCATCCTAAAGATCCAAAAGGAGGAACCTCTTCTTTGGGAATCCTCTTTACACCAAAATATAGAATGAGGATCCGAACCACTCCAAAAACTTTTGTGTAAGTGAAAAGCTTGTTTCAAAGTACTTGTTTCACTCTTCGGACCATATTGCTACAAAAGACCTAAGGTTTTCCCCTTGTCAATGTTTTCCTTGTGATTTGGTCCATCCTAAAGATGCAAATGGAGGAACCTCTTCTTTGGGAATCGTTTTTGGACCAAAATATCGAAAGAGGATTCGAACCACTCCAAAAACTTGTTTGTAATTGAAAAGCTTGTTCAAAGTACTTGTTTCACTCTTTGGACCATATTGATACCAAAGACCTAAGGTTTCCCACTTGTCAAAGTTGTGCTCATGATTTGGTCAATCCTAATGATCCATAGGAGGAACCTCTTCTTTGGGAATCCTGTTTGGACCAAAATTTCGAAAGAGAATCCGAACCACTCCAAAAACATGTTTGTAATTGAAAAACTTGTTTGAAAGCACTTGTTTCACTCTCTAAACCAAATTGAATCCGAAGACCTAAGGTTTCTCATTTGTCAAACTGGTGCTCATGATTTGGTCCATCCTAAAGATCCAAATGGAGGAACCCCTTCTTTGGGAATCCTGTTTGGACCAAACTATCGAAAGAGGATCCGAACAACTCCAATAACTTGTTTGTAAGTGAAAAGCTTGTTTCAAAGTACTTGTGTCACTCTTCAGACCATAATAATAACAAAGACCTAAGGTTTTCCTCTTGTAAAAGTTGTGATCAAGATTTGGTCCATGCAAAAGATCTAAATGGAGGAAACTCTTCTTTGGGAATCCCCTTTGGACCAAAATATCGAAAGAGGCTCCAAACCACTCCAAAAACATGTTTGTAATTGAAAAGCTTGTTTCAAAGTACTTGTTTCACTGTTCGGACCATATTGATACCAAAGACCTAAGGTTTTCCACTTGTCAAAGTTTTCCTCGTGATTTGGTCCATCCTAAATGTCCAAATGGACGAACCTCTTCTTTGGGAATCCTTTTTGGACAAAAATTTCGAAAGAGGATCCGAACCACTCTAAAAACTTGTTTGTAATTGAAAAGCTTGTTTCAAAGTACTTGTTTCACTCTTCGGACCATATTGATACCAAAGACCTTAGGTCTTCAGATTCAATTTGGTTTAGAGAGTGAAACAAGTGCTTTTAACAAGCTTTTCGATTACGAACAAGTTTTTGGAGTGGTTCGGATCCTCTTTCGAAATTATGGTCCAAAAAGGATTTCGAAAGAAGAGGTTCCTCCATTTGCATCTTTAGGATGGACCAAATCGTGAGGAAAACTTTGACAAGTGGGAAACCTTAGGTCTTTGGATCAATATGGTCCGAGGAGTGAAACAAGTACTCTGAAACAAGCTTTTCAATTACAAACAAGTTTTTGGTGTGGTTCAGATCCTCTTTCGATATTTTGGTCTAAAGAGGATATCCGAAGAAGAGGTTCCTCCATTTGCATCTTTAGGATGGACCAAATCGCGAGGAAAATTTGGCAAGGGGGAAACCTTAGGTCTTTGGTATCAATATGGTCCGAAGAGTGAAACAAGTACTTTGAAACAAGCTTTTCAATTTCAAAAAAGTTTTTTGAGTGGTTCGGATCCTCTTTCGATATTTTGGTCCAAAAAGGATTCCCAACGAAGAGGTTCCTCCATTTGCCTCTTTAGGATGGACCAAATCGCGAGGAAAACTTTGGCAAGGGGGAAACCTTAGGTCTTTTGTATCAATATGGTCCGAAGAGTGAAACAAGTACTTTGAAACAAGCTTTTCAATTACAAACAAGTTTTTGGAGTGGTTCGACTCCTCTTTCAATTTTTTAGTCTAAAGAGGATTCCCACAGAAGAGGCTCCTCCATTTGCATCTTTAGGATGGACCCCAAGTCTCAAGGAAAACTTTGACAAGTGGGAAACCTTAGATCTTTGGTATCAATATGGTTCAAAGAGTGAAACAAGTACTTTGAAGCAAGCTTTTCACTTACAAACAAGTTTTTGGAGTGGTTCGGATCCTCTTTCGATATTTTGGTCCAAGGAGGATTCCCAAGGAAGAGGTACCTCCATCTGGATCTTTAGGATGGACCAAATCATGAGCACAACTTTGACAAGTGGGAAACCTTAGGTCTTTGGTATCAATATGGTCTGAAGAGTGAAGCAAGTACTTTGAAACAAGTTTTTTAATTACAAACAAGTTTTTGGAGTGGTTCGGATCCTCTTTCAAAATTTTGGTCCAAAGAGGATTCCCAAAGAAGAGGTTCCTCCATTTGCATCTTTAGGATGGACCAAGTCGCCAGGAAAACTTTGACAAGTGGGAAACCTAAGGTATTTGGCATCAATATGGTCCGAAGAGTGAAACAAGTAGTTAATAACAAGCCTTTAACTTACAAAAAAGTTTTTGGAGTGGTTCGGATCCTCTTTCTATATTTTGGTCCAAAGAGGATTCCCAAAGAAGAGGTTCCCCCATTTGGATCTTTAGGATGGACCAAATCATGAGCACAACTTTGAAAAGTGGGAAACCTTAGGTCTTTGGTATCAATATGGTTCGAAGAGTGAAACAAGTTCTTTTAAACAAGCTTTTCAATTACAAACAAGTTTTTGGAGTGGTTCAGATCCTCTTTCGATATTTTGGTCCAAACAGGATTCCCAAAGAAGAAGTTCCTCCATTTAGATCTTTAGGATGGACCAATTCATGAGCACAACTTTGACAAGTGGGAAACCTTAGGTCTTCGGATTCAATTTGGTTTAGAGAGTGAAACAAGTGCTTTTAAACAAGCTTTTCAATTACAAACAAGTTTTTGGAGTGGTTCGGATCCTCTTTCGAAATTTTGGTCCAAAAAGGATTTCCAAAGAAGAGGTTCCTCCATTTGCATCTTTAGCATGGACCAAATCGTGAGGAAAACTTTGACAAGTGGTAAACCTCTGGTCTTTGGTATCAATATGGTCCGAAGAGTGAAACAAGCTTTTCAATTACAAACAAGTTTTTGGAGTGGTTCGGATCCTCTTTCGGTATTTTGGTCCAAAGAGGATATCCAAATAAGAGGTTCCTCCATTTGCATCTTTAGGATGGACCAAATCGCGAAGAAAATTTTGACAAGGGGGAAACCTTAGGTCTTTGGTATCAATATGATCCGAAGAGTGAAACAAATACTTTGAAACAAGCTTTTCAATTACAAACAAGTTTTTGGAGTTTTCGTCCAAAGAGGATTCCAAAAGATGAGGTTCCTCAATTTGCATCTTTAGGATGAACCAAGTCTCGAGGAAAACTTTGACAAGTGGGAAATCTTAGGTCTTTGGTATCAATATGGTCCGAAGAGTGAAAAGAGTACTATGAAACAAGCTTTTCACTTACAAAAATTTTTTTGGAGTGGTTCAGATCCTCTTTCTTGATTTTGGTCCAAAAAGGATTCCCAAAGAAGAGGTTTCTCCATTTGGATCTCTAGGATGGACCAAATCATGAGCACAACTTTGACAACTGGGAAACCTTTGGTCTTTGGTATTAATATGGTCCGAAGAGTGAAACAAGTACTTTGAAACAAACTTTTCAATTACAAACATGTTTTTGGACTGGTTTGGATCCTCTTTCGATATTTTGGTCCAAAGAGGATTCCCAAAGAAGAGGTTCCTCCAATTGGATCTTTAGCATGGACCAAATCTTGAGCACAACTTTGACAAGTGGTAAACCTTAGGTCTTTGGTATTAATATGGTCCGAAGAGTGCAACAAGTTTTTTGAAACAAGCTTTTCACTTACAAACAAGTTTTTTGAGTGGTTCGGATCCTCTTTCGATATTTTGGTCCAAACATGATTCCCAAAGAAGAGGTTCCTCCATTTGGATCTTTAGGATGGACCAAATCATGAGCACAACTTTGACAAATGGGAAACCATAGGTCCTCGGATTCAATTTTGTTTAGAGTGTGAAACAAGTGCTTTCAAACAAGCTTTTCAATTACAAACAACTTTTTGGAGTGGTTCGGATCCTCTTTCGAAATTTTGGTCCAAAAAGGATTCCCAAAGAAGAGGTTCCTCTATTCGGAACTTTAGGATGGAACAAATCGTGAGGAAAACTTTGACAAGCGGTAAACCTTAGGTCTTTGGTATCAACATGGTCCGAAGAGTGAAACAAGTCCAATACATGTTCCAACCGGCCCAATCACAAGATCCAAAGCTAAGAAGATCCAACAAGCTTTTATTACTCATGTGCAAGAATAGGTAGGCTCGGATCAAGCTTTATTTTCAAATGAGCAGCCCAATTCGGATGAAGAGTTGACTTATGACACTTTGAAGATCAATGTATGCTACTTGCAAATCCATAAGGAAAATATCTATAAAGATAACTTTGTGCAAGTGTCTACTATGCCTTGAATGGAAGAATGCAACAACTAAGCAAATCAGATTCACTTTTATTTGTATTTTAGTCAAACTTTCCTTATTTGTAACCGTGGGCATTAAGGGCTCTAGTTTCCTTTTCTGTTTTTGCCAATTGTAACCAGATGCTTTAATGTTTGTTTCCTTTTATGTTTTTGCTTTTATTTTGCTGTTTGAAGGCTTATATAGCCATGGGAACACTTTGTAAAACTCAGATTATGTTTGAATGAAAATCAAGTCACTCATTGAGAGTTTATTTTAAAAACCACATTGAGTTTTCAACTTCTTGCAATTCTTGTGTTCAGGGTTGCTGCCAAGTCATTCAACTAGGAATTGATCAACTTAGTTGTTGATGATTCAATCTAGAACAAGGAATCTCATTCTTGTCTCTAGGTCATTGATCTTAGAGGTAATCTCATCTAGCCTTAAATCTCTTGGTTGAAACCGATTAGTTAGGGAGGGTTTGAGTTCTTGCTTCAAAGGTTCATGCTAAGCATAATAGCATAGGGTCTTTGGACTTGCAATTTGGGTTTGCCTTATCAGTTGGTATCAGAGCTTTGGTCGAAAGCTTGGCCAAATTGTAGATTTGATTCTATCCTTTACTTTCCTTGCAATTTGCTTGTTTGTTTCAGATCTGCCCTCTCTTTTCATTTTCAGATCAAAACCATCATTTTTCTTTGGTTTTCGTTCTGTTCTTGTTTCCATCTTGTAGATCACATACTGATCTTGGAAATTAAAAAAAAAAGTGAGAAAGAGAGCTTTGCATCCGAGAGCACTATATTGTTCATCTTGTGTTCTTCATGCTTTGCTTTGAAAATTCTGAGTTTGATCCATAGAAAACGAAAAAGTCTGAGTTTTGAATGTTATTTTATCAATTTAGATCCACAATTTAATCATCAATTCAATTCAGATTTGTTGACATTCAAATCCTGCTCATACTTTCTATTTTTGAATCTGCCGCATTTAATGCTCTATCTTGCTGTCTAAAACGCATGAAATCTTTCGAATTATGATATGAATCATGGAGCCTTAATGTTGATCTTTTCCGAGCTTGCATTCGTTGTTCTCCAAGTTCAAGATTAGTTCAATAAATGGAAGTCAAGTTCAAGTAGAGTTCATTAAATGCAAGTCAAGTTCAAACCAAGCTCATTAAATGCAAGTAAACTTCAAGCCTAGTTCATTAAATGCAAGTCAAGTTCATTTAATGCAACCGAAGCTCATTTAATGCAACTCAAGACATCAATGCTACTCTTGACTTATTCATGACATCCTAAGGTTTCATTTAAGACTCTCATAAACACATGTGGTCAAGGTGATATGAATCAAGGAGCCTCAAAGTTGATCATTGCCGGAATTGCATTCATTTCTTTTCAAGATCAAGCTACAAGCAAGTTCAATAATTACAACATCAAAGTTCAAGCTTACATCAATAAATGGAAGTCAAGTTTAAGCTTAGTTCATTAAATGCAAGTCAAGTTCAAGCCTAGTTCACTAAATGCAAGTCAAGTTCATTTATTGCAACCGAAGCTCATTTAATGCAACTCAATACATCAATGAAACTCAAGACTTATTCATGACATCTTAAAGCTTCATTCAAGACTCCCATCAATACATTTGATGAAGATGTTTCAGTTACAAAGAGTTACAAATCAGATTTGTAACTCCCAAGAAATCAGTTACACTTTGACAATTTAATAGGCTTGTCAATTGTCTTTATTTTTGTCATTACTTTTTTGGGCTGTCTTTTGGCCTTTTTTTATTCAATTTTATCACCTTATTTTCGTGGCTATTGAAGGCTATAAAGCCATGACACATGCTTGTAACAAATCAGATTATGAATGAATTAAAAATCCAAAGTCTCATTGAGAGCTTTTTTTCTTGAATTGTTGTGAGTTGTTCAACTTTTCATCTTGTCATTCCTTGTGTTTAGGGTGGCTGTAGAATCAAGCCATTAGGATTGATCATTCTAATTTGGTGGATTGATTCGAATCTAAAACAAGAAATCCAATTCTTGTCTTTAGATCATTGATCATAAGGATAATCATTTTCTAGCCTTTTTCCTTGGGTTGTTTCAAATGGCATATGTGGGTTCTTTGGTTGTGATCTTTTTGGGTCCTTAGTTAAGTTTAAGGGTTCTTAAAGCATTTCGAAAGGGTTTTCGTATCATTTGGTATCAGAGCATAGGTTGCATCTTGTGGCCTACTCTAGAATTGATTCTATCTTACTTTTATGCATTGTTTTTCATTTCTACACGTTCTGTCCATCCATTTCGTTACTACCTTTTCATTCATTTTGATTCACCTTTTGAATCTGATTTCATCTCCATCTTAAAGATCACGTTTAGATCTTGAAAATCAAAAAAAAAAAAAAAGAGTGAATTTGCATCCGAGGGCACCAAATCTGTTCATATTGTGTTCTTCTTGAAAATTCTTCACTTTTCTGAGTTTGATTCATATAATTTCGTGTATAACTGATATAATTGTGTTTCTATAACATTTACCATTGAAATATATCAGTTACACATTGATTTAAAGTCTCAGAAACGGCTATAAGTTACATTTTCCAAAACTGTCCTGTTTTGTAACTGCCGCATTTAATGCTACTGTTTTCCATTCAAACTCTGATCTAACGTCCGAATTTGTCTTTGTTGTCTGAAGAGAAAAGTTTTATCTTTTAGTTATCATTCAAATATCAGAAGGGCTCATAGACAAATTCGTAACGGAAACAGTTCAAATCTGGAATATCATTTCTGTGCGCAGGTTTATCCTATTTTCCGGGAACTTCAATTCTGTGAGTTAGAGTTTTCAATTCTGAACTAATTTTTGAATATGGCCTTTTGTATGCTCTTTATTATCATCTTAAAAAGCTTCATATAGGCTGCCAATTGAAAATTCATTCTCGAACTCCACGAATTTTGAAATTTGTAATTGCCATTTTTCTTGACTTCTTAGCTTTAAAAATCTGTTTTAGTTTCTCCAATCTGTTTTTACCTATCCAATCTGTTTTTCTTGTTTTATTTTTGTTTCTTTTCATTATTTTATATTGTTTAAATACTGATTGCTTGATTTTTAGTACTTTAAACACAAGTTGCTTCATTTTGACCATAGCTTATCCAAGAGCCTAAATTGATATTTTGGCCTACCTTGAGTGATTAAACACGAGAGTTCCTTGAGTGATATATTGTGAGGGAGTGTTGTGAGGTCCAGAAACATGTCACAAGGGGGAAATAATCAGGGTGAGTTTAGTGAAGCTAGGTGGAGAGAGGCACAAACAAGAGTTTTTACTAGACTTACTAAAATTGTAGAGGGGCTTAATGATCGCATGGGTAGATTAGAGATAGCTAGTAATCAGAAAATGAGGGAGATAATTGATGATGAATTAGAAAGTGATGTTGATGGAGAAGTAGTCATAGATTGGGAAGAGAGTGACTTTGAGGAAGAATATCTTGAAGAAGCCGAAGAGTGTGATAATATGGAGGAAATTATTGAGGAACCCGAGGTAAGTGATGGTAGTTGGGGGGAAGGAACTCAACAAGCACTCTTGTGTAGGAGAGTTCTCAATTCTGAAATAAAGGAAAAATTTGAAGATGACCAAAGACACAACTTGTTCCATACTAGGTGTTTAGTGAATGAGACTCCATGTAGTGTTGTGATTGATGGTGGAAGTTGTACCAATGTTGTGAGCTCAATTCTGGTCAAGAGACTCAATTTGCCTACTAGACCACATCCCAAACCTTATAAGTTACAATGGTTAAATGATAGTGGGGAGGTGAAGGTGCATAAGCAAGCTATCATTTCTTTTAGCCTTGGAAAGTATAAGGATGAGGTAGTTTGTGATGTAGTCCCAATGCATGCCGGGGATATATTTTTGGGAAGGCCTTGGCAGTATGATAGGAGAGTTTCCTATGATGGCTACCTTAATAGGTATACTTTTACCAAAGATGGAAGGAAGACTACTTTGGTACCTTTGTCTTCAAAAGAGGTTTTCATTGACCAATGTAAGCTTGAACAAAGGAGGATTGAATTTGAGTTAAAAGAAAAAGAGTTGAAAGAAAAAGAATTAAAAGAAAGAGAATTGAGAGAAGAAAAGAGTGAGAGAAAAAAGAAAGCTTTGAGTGTAAAAAGCAAGAGTGAAAACAATGAGAGAAAAGAGAAGAATGAAAAGGAAATATGTGAACACTTAGTGGAAATTGAGAGAAAAGGAAAATCAGTGAGCTATCATGTAAAAATGAGTGAGGTGAGGAAAGTTTTTCTTAGTCAAAAGCCTAATTTTGTGCTTATGTGCAAAGTAGACTTTTTGGTAACTAACCTTAACCATTATTTCCCTAGTGTGTTTGAATATCTTTTTCAGGTTTGGAAGCATTACTTGTGGCCAAATAAAAGTTTGAAGTGTTTGGAAGGACAAGCAAGAAAGTATATCGAATCTAAAGAGAATGTTGTGAGTAATATACTTTCTAGTTTTGAGTTTGTGAAAGTTCTTGTTAATAAGCATCTTCGAATTTCTAGTTTTGACCATGTTGAAAAGCTGAACTCGAATCATGCACCATTTAGGAATACATATACATCTTATGTTGTAGATTTTACATTGAGTAATTACAATGTATTCCAAAATGTTTTGCTAGAATGGGAAACTCAAGAATTGATAAATGTGATCTTAGGAGCCAAGTTTAGGGAAACTAAATCTAAAGTGGAAACTTGGGAAAATTGTTTTCCTTTTATGGATAATACATGTAATAGGAGAATACATCATAAAAAAAGTTTGTTTTTCAAATAAACTTATTTATGGTCTTTATGCTATTACTCCCTTTGACTTGCTGCCTTTGAGATCTAATGTCTTTGTGAGTGATTCAGCCAATTTTATGAATGTATTCATCAAATTAATGCACATGGATGTCAAGCAAATGATCGAGGACCAAGTTTTCACATTTACATTGAAAATGATCAAGAGAAGGAAAAGACATAAGTTTCGTCCGAGAGCATGGATTTGGATGCATTTTAGAAAGAAACGACTTCAGAAAAGGACTAAGTTGCATCCGAGGGGTGATGGACCATATCAAGTACTTGGAAGAATCTATACAAAAGTCCACACCATTGCATTATTACAAGGTGAGTATTTTTCGAATTCAATTTTTAAAGTTGCTGATTTTACATGTTTTATTGTAGGGCATGAAGATTTGGATTCGAGGACGAATCCTTTTCAAGAAGGAGGGAATGATATGAATCAAGGAGCCTCAAAGTTGATCATTGCCGGAATTGCATTCATTTCTTTCCAAGATCAAGCTACAAGCAAGTTCAATAATTACAACATCAAAGTTCAAGCTTACATCAATAAATGGAAGTCAAGTTTAAGCTTAGTTCATTAAATGCAAGTCAAGTTCAAGCCTAGTTCACTAAATGCAAGTCAAGTTCATTTATTGCAACCGAAGCTCATTTAATGCAACTCAATACATCAATGAAACTCAAGACTTATTCATGACATCTTAAAGCTTCATTCAAGACTCCCATCAATACATTTGATGAAGATGTTTCAGTTACAAAGAGTTACAAATCAGATTTGTAACTCCCAAGAAATCAGTTACACTTTGACAATTTAATAGGCTTGTCAATTGTCTTTATTTTTGTCATTACTTTTTTGGGCTGTCTTTTGGCCTTTTTTTATTCAATTTTATCACCTTATTTTCGTGGCTATTGAAGGCTATAAAGCCATGACACATGCTTGTAACAAATCAGATTATGAATGAATTAAAAATCCAAAGTCTCATTGAGAGCTTTTTTCTTGAATTGTTGTGAGTTGTTCAACTTTTCATCTTGTCATTCCTTGTGTTTAGGGTGGCTGTAGAATCAAGCCATTAGGATTGATCATTCTAATTTGGTGGATTGATTCGAATCTAAAACAAGAAATCCAATTCTTGTCTTTAGATCATTGATCATAAGGATAATCATTTTCTAGCCTTTTTCCTTGGGTTGTTTCAAATGGCATATGTGGGTTCTTTGGTTGTGATCTTTTTGGGTCCTTAGTTAAGTTTAAGGGTTCTTAAAGCATTTCGAAAGGGTTTTCGTATCACAAGGATTTTCAGTTACAAAGACTTTCAAATCAGATTTGTAACTCTTCTAATTTCAGTTACAAGTTTGCATAGTTAAGACCATTTTTGGTTATTTTTGTAAGACTTTAAGGTTGTAGCTGTTTCATTTCCTTTCATTTATGTCAATTTCGATTTTCCCTTTGTTTTGTAAGGCTTATATAGCCATGTTTCAGATTGTAAACAATCAGATTATGATTGAATTAAAAATCCAAAGTCTCATTGAGAGCTTTTTCTTTGAATTGTTGTGAGTTGTTCAACTTTTCATCTTGTCATTCCTTGTGTTTAGGGTGGCTGTAGAATCGAGCCATTAGGATTGATCATCCTAATTTGGTGGATTGATTCGAATCTAAAACAAGAAATCCAATTCTTGTCTTTAGATCATTGATCATAAGGATAATCATTTTCTAGCCTTTTTCCTTGGGTTGTTTCAAATGGCATATGTGGGTTCTTTGGTTGTGATCTTTTTGGGTCCTTAGTTAAGTTTAAGGGTTCTTAAAGCATTTCGAAAGGGTTTTCGTATCAAATTAGCTTTCACAATCTGAATAGGAAAGTTAATTTAATCAGTTATCTTCATTGTCAAGAAGGACATTTAAGGAAATTCGATACGTAAACAACTCAAATTTTGAAAATCAAAACAGTGCCCAGACAGCTCCTAAAATTCCGGATCTTGTCTTTTGATTGATTGGCATCTTCAATTCTCATCATTATTTCGAATTTTTCCAATTGTTTTCTCTTAATAACTGATTGATTCAGCTATATATGAGTTGCCATCTTAAAATTCATTTCCAATAATTTCGAATTTGACTTACCATATTTGGCTTTTTCCTAGTTTTTCCTACCTTTTTGCTTCCTTTTCTGATTTCTTATTCTATTATTGTTTCTTTTCATTCTTAGTTGTATTTTACTAATTGAATTACTTCTGTAGCTTTCTAAACACAAATCTTGCTTGGAAAGTGGGTTCATATCTGAGAGCACCTACTTTCAAATTGGCCTACCTTGAGTGTTAAACACGAGTGTTTCCTTGAGTGACATATAGTGAGGGAGTGTTGTAAGGTCCTTAACACTTGTTACTTTGTGAGGAACATCATGACACAAGAGGGAAACAATGGGGGTGAGATTAGTGAAGCTAGGTGGAGAGAGGAACAAGCGGGAGCTTTTGCTAGACTTACTCAAACTTTAGAGGAGCTTAATGAGTGTATGGGTAGATTAGTGAAGGCTAGTAATCAGCAAAATAGGGATAAATTTGAAGGAGAATTAGAAAGTGATGTTTAGGAAGAAGTAGTAACTGATTGGGAAGAGAGTGACTTTGAGGAAGAATATTTTGAGGAAGCCGAAGAGGGTGATTCTATGGAGGAAAATATTGAGGAACCCGAGGCGAGTGATGATAGTCGGGAGGAAGGAAATAGAGTAGCACTCTTGTGTAGGAGAGTTCTCAATTCTGAAATAAAGGAGAATTTTGAAGATGACCAAAGACACAACTTGTTCCATACTAGGTGTTTAGTGAATGAGACCCCACGTAGTGTTGTGATTGATGGTGGAAGTTGTACAAATGTTGTGAACTCAATTCTGGTCAAGAGACTCAATTTGCTTACTAAACCACATCCCAAACCTTAAAAGTTACAATGGTTAAATGATAGAGGGGAGTTGAAGGTGCATAAGCAAGCTATCATTTCTTTTAGCCTTGGAAAGTAAAAAGATGAGGTAGTTTGTGATGTAGTCCCAATGCTTGCCGGGGATATACTTTTGGGAAGGCCTTGGCAGTTTGATAGGAGAGTGACCTATGATGGCTACCTAAATAGGTACACTTTTACCAAGGATGGGAGGAAGACTACTTTAGTACCTTTATTTTCAAAAGAGGTGTTCAATGATCAATGTAAGCTTGAGCAAAGGAGATTTGAGTTTGAGTTAAAAGAAAAAGAGTTGAAAGAAAAAGAATTACAAGAGAAAGAATTGAGTGAAAAATTGAGTGAGAGAGAAAAGAAAGCTTTGAGTGGGAAAAGCAAGAGTGAAAACAAAGAGAGAAAAGAGAATGAAAAAGAAATGTGTGAACACTTAGAGGAAATAGAGAGAAAAGACAAATTAGTGAGCTTTCATGTAAGAATGAGTGAGGTGAGGAAAGTTTTTCTTAGTCAAAAGCCTAATTTTGTGCTTATGTGCAAAGTAGACTTTTTGGCAACTAACCTTAACCATTATTTGTCTAGTGTGTTTGAATATCTTTTTCAGGTTTGGAAGCATTACTTATGGCCGAATAAGAGCTTGAGGTGTTCGGAAGGGCAATACATCCAAGCAAGAAAGTATATTGAAAATAATGAGGTAATCGAAACATTTCTCTATGAAACACACTATCATCAAGGTAAAGAGAATGTTTTAAGTACTCTACTTTCTAGTTTTGAGTATATGAAAGTTCTTGTTAATGAGCCTCTTGAAAACGAAAATTTTGAGTACGTGGAAAAGTTGAACTCATTTAGGAATGCATATTCATCTTATGTTGTTAATTTATCTTTGAGAAGTTACAATGTATACCATGCTGTTTTGCTTGAATGGGGAACTCAAGAGATAATAAATGAGACTTTAGGAGCAATGCTTAGGGAAACTAACTTTAAAGTGGAAACTTCTGAGAATTTTTTTCTTTATGTTGAGAATACATTTAATAGGACCATACATCATAAAAAAATTTGTTTTTCAAATAAACTTGTTTATGGTCTTTATGCTATTACTCCCATTGAGTTGCTGCCTTTAAGAACTAATATTTTTGTGAGTGATTCAGCCCATTTTAAATATGTTTTCAATAAGTTAATGCACGTGAACTTGAAGAAAAAGATTTCGATGGAACTTCTAACAATTACTTCAAAAATGATCAAGAGAAGGAAACCCCTTAAGTTTCATCAAAGAGCATGGATTTGGATGCATTTCTAGAAGAAAAGATTACAAAAAAGGACTAAGTTGCATCCAAGGGGTGATGGCCCATATCAAGTCCTTGGAAAAATCTATGCAAAACTCCACACCATTGTGTTAAAAGGTAAGTATTTTTGGAATTCTATTTTTAATGTTGCTGATTTGAGACCTTTTGATGTAGGGGATGATAACCTTGATTCGAGGACGAATCTTCTTGAAGAAGGGGAAGATGATAAGGATCATGGAAGCACTCCAAGTCCAATACATGTTCCAACCGGCCCAATCACAAGATCCAAAGCTAAGGAGATCCAACAAGCTTTTATTACTCATGTGCAAGAATGGATAGGCTCGGATCAAGCTTTATTTCCAAATGAGCAGCCCAATTCGGATGAAGACTTGACTTATGACACTTTGAAGATCAATGTATGCTACTTGCAAATCCATAAGGAAAATATCTACAAAGATAACCTTGTGCAAGTGTCAACTATGCCTTGAATGGAAGAATGCAACAACTAAGCAAATCAGATTCACTTTTATTTGTATTTTAGTCAAACTTTCCTTATTTGTAACCGTGGGTATTTAGGTCTCTAGTTTCCTTTTCTGTTTTTACCAATTGTAACCGAATGCTTTAATGTTTGTTTCCTTTTATATTTTTTCTTTTATTTTGCTGTTTGAAGGCTTATATAGCCATGGGAACACTTTGTAAAACTCAGATTATGTTTGAATGAAAATCAAGTCCCTCATTGAGAGTTTCTTTTAAAAACCACATTGAATTTTCAACTTCTTGCAATTCTTGTGTTTAGGGTTGTTGCCGAGTCATTCAACTAGGAATTGATCAACTTAGTTGTGAAGTGATTCAATCTAGAACAAGGAATCTCATTCTTGTCTCTAGGTCATTGATCTAAGAGGTAATCTCATCTAGCCTTAAATCGATTGGTTGAAACCGATTAGTTAGGGAGGGTTTGAGTTCTTCCTTCAAAGGTTCATGCTAAGCATAATAGCACAGGGTCTTTGGACTTGCAATTTGGGTTTGCCTTATCAAAGATGGTCCGAAGAGTGAAACAACTACTTTGAAACAAGCTTTTCACTTACAAACAAGTTTTTGGAGTGGTTCGGATCCTCTTTCGATATTTTGACCCAAAGAGGATTCCAAAAGAAGAGGTTCCTCCATTTGGATCTTTAGGATGGACCAAATCATGAGCACAACTTTGAGAATTCGGAAACCTTAGGTCTTCGGATTCAATTTGGTTTAGAGAGTGAAACAAAAGCTTTTAAACAAGCTTTTCAATTAAAACAAGTTTTTGGAGTGGTTCGGATCCTCTTTTGAAATTTTGGTCCACAGAGGATTCCTAAAGAAGAGGTTCCTCCATTTGAATCTTTAGGATGGAACAAATCGTGAGGAAAACTTTGACAAGTGGGAAACCTTAGGTCTTTGGTATCAATATGGTCCGAAGAGTGAAACAAGTAATTTGAAACATGCTTTTCAATTACAAACAAGTTTTTCGAGTGGTTCGGATCCTCTCTAGATATTTTGGACCAAAGAGGAAATCCAAAGAAGAGGTTCCTCCATTTGCATCTTTAGGATGGACCAAATCGCGAGGAAAATTTTGAAAAAGGGGGAAACCTTAGGTCTTCAGTATCAATATGGTCCGAAGAGTGAAACAAGTACTTTGAAACAAGCTTTTCAATTACAAACAAGTTTTTGGAGTGGTTCGGATCCTCTTTCGATATTTTTTTCCAAAAAGGAATCCCAAAGAAGAGGTTCCTTCATATGCATCTTTAGGATGGACCAAATAACGAAGAAAACTTTGACAAGGGGGAAACCTTAGGTCTATTGTATCAATATGGTCCGAAGAATAAAACAAGTACTTTGAAACAAGCTTTTCAATTACAAACAAGTTTTTGGAGTGGTTCGGATCCTCTTTCGAAATTTTGGTCCAAAGAGGATACCCAAAGAAGAGGTTCCTCCATTCGCATCATTAGGATGGACCAAGTCGTGAGGAAAACTTTGACAAGTGGGAAACCTTAGGTCTTTTTTATCAATATGGTAAGAAGATTGAAACAAGTACATTGAAACAAGCTTTTCACTTACAAACAAGTTTTTGGAGTGGTTCGGATCCTCTTTCGATATTTTGGTCCAAAGAGGATTCTCAAAGAAGTGGTTCCTCCATTCGGATCTTTAGGATGGACCAAATCATGAGTACAACTTTGACAAGTGGGAAACCTTAGGTCTTTGGTATCAATATGGTCCGAAGAGTGAAACAAGTAATTTGAAACAAGCTTTTGAAACAAGCTTTTAAATTACAAACAAGTTTTTGGAGTGCTTCGGATCCTCTTTTGATATTTTGGTCCAAAGAGGATTCCCAAAGAAGAGATTCCACCATTTGCATCTTTAGGATGGACCAAATCAATATGGTCCGAAAAGTGAAACAAGTACTTTGAAAAAAGCTTTTCAATTACAAACAAGTTTTTGGAGTGGTTCGGATCCTCTTTTAAAATTTTAGTCCAAAGAGGATTCCCAAAGAAGAGGTTCCTCCATTTTCATCTTTAGGATGGACCAAGTCGCGAGGAAAACTTTGACAAGTGGGAAACCTTAGGTCTTTGGTATCAATATGAACCGAAGAGTGAAACAAGTACTTTGAAACAAGCTTTTCACTTACAAACAAGTTTTTGAAGTGGTTCGGATCCACTTTCGATTTTTTGGTCCAAATAGGATTCCAAAAGAAGAGGTTCCTCCATTTGGATCTTTAGGATGGATCAAATCATGGCACAACTTTGACAAATGGGAAACCTTACGTCTCTGGTATCAATATGGTCCGAAGAGTGAAACAAGTACTTCGAAACAAGCTTTTCACTTACAAACACGTTTTTGGAGTAGTTCGGATCCTCTTTCGATATTTTGGTCCTAAGAGGATTCCCAAATTAAGGTTTCTCCATTTGGATCTTTAGGATGGACCAAATCATGAGCAGAACTTTGAGAAGTGGGAAACCTTAGGTCTTCGGATTCAATTTGGTTTAGAGAGTGAAACAAGTGCTTTTAAACAAGCTTTTAAATTACAAAACAAGTTTTTGGAATGGTTCGGATCCTCTTCCAAAATATTGGTCCAAAGAGGATTCCCAAAGAAGAGCTCCTCCATTTGTATCTTAAGGATGGACCAAGTCGCGGGGAAAACTGTGACAAGTGGAAAACCTTAAGTCCTTGGTATCAATATGGTCCGAAGAGTGAAACAAGTATTTTGAAACAAGCTTTTCAATTACAAACAAGGTTTTGGAGTGGTTCGGATCCTCTTTCGAAATTTTGATCCAAAGAGGATTCCCAAAGAAGAGGTTCCTCCATTTGTATCTTTAGGATGGACCAAGTCGCGAAGAAAACTTTGACAAGTGGGAAACCTTAGGTCTTTGGTATCAATATGGTCCGAAGAGTGAAACTAGTACTTTGAAATAAGCTTTTAACTTACAAAAAGTTTTTGGAATGGTTCGGTTCCTCTTTCGATATTTTGGTCCAAAGAGGATTCCCAAAGAATAGGTAACTCCAATTGAATCTTTAGGATGGACCAAACCATGAGCACAATTTTCACAAGTGGGAAATCTTAGGTCTTTGGTATCAATATGGTCCGAAGAGTGAAACAAGTACTTTGAAACAACCTTTTCAATTACAAACAAGTTTTTGAGTGGTTCGGATCCTCTTTCGATATTTTGGTAAAAAAGGATTCCCAAAGAAGAGGTTCCACCATTTGCATCCGTAGGATGGACCAAATCGCGAGGAAAACTTTGACAAGGGGGAAACCTTAGGTCTTTTGTATCAATATGGTCCGAAGAGTGAAACAAGTACTTTGAAACAAGCTTTTCAATTACAAACAAGTTTTCGGATTGGTTTGGATCCTCTTTCAATATTTTGGTCGAAAGAGGATGTCCAAAGAAGAGGTTCCTCCATTTGCATCTTTAGGATGGACCAACTCGCGAGGAAAACTTTGACAAGTGGGAAACCTTAGGTCTTTGGTATCAATATAGTCCGAAGAGTGAAACAAGTACTTTGAAACAAGCTTTTCACTTACAAACAAGTTTTTGAAGTGGTATGGATCCTCTTTCAATATTTTTGTCCAAAGAGGATTCCCAAAGAAGACGTTCCTCCATTTGCATCTTTAAGATGGACCAAATAGCGAAGAAAACTTTGACAAGAGGGACACCTTAGGTTTTTTGTATCAATATGGTCCGAAAAGTGAAACAAGTACTTTTAAAAAAGCTTTTCAATTACAAACAAGTTTTTGGAGTGGTTCAGATCCTCTTTCAAAATTTTAGTCCAAAGAGGATTCCCAAAGAAGAGGTTCCTCCATTTGCATCTTTAGGATGGACCAAGTTGCTAGGAAAACTTTGACAAGTGGGAAACCTTAGGTCTTTGGTATCAATATAGTCCGAAGAGTGAAACAAGTACTTTGAAACAAGCTTTTCACTTACAAACAAGTTTTTGAAGTGGTTCGGATCCACTTTCGATATTTTGGTCCAAATAGGATTCCAAAAGAAGAGGTTCCTCCATTTGGATCTTTAGGATGGACCAAATCATGAGCACAACTTTGACAAATGGGAAACCTTACGTCTTTGGTATCAATATGGTCCAAAGATTGAAACAAGTACTTTGAAACAAGCTTTTCAATTACAAACAAGTTTTTTGAGTGGTTCGGATCCTCTTTCGAAATTTTGGTCCAAAGAGGATACCCAAAGAAGAGGTTCCTACATTCACATCATTAGGATGGACCAAGTCGTGAGGAAAACTTTGACAAGTGGGAAACCTTAGGTCTTTATTATCAATATGGTACGAAGAGTGAAACATATACTTTGAAACAAGCTTTTCACTTACAAACAAGTTTTTGGAGTGTTTCGAATCCTTTTTCGATAGTTTTGTCCAAAGAGGATTCCCAACGAAGTGGTTCCTCCATTCGGATCTTTAGAATGGACCAAATCATTAGTACAACTTTGACAAGTGGGAAACCTTAGGTCTTTGGTATCAATATGGTCCGAAGAGTGAAACAAGTAATTTGAAACAAGCTTTTCAATTACAAATAAGTTTTTGGAGTGGTTCGGATTCTCTTTTGATATTTTGGTCCAAAGAGGATTCCCAAAGAAGAGATTCCTCCATTTGCATCTTTAGGATGGACCAAATCAATATGGTCCAAAAAGTGAAACAAGTACTTTGAAAAAAGCTTTTCAATTACAAACAAGTTTTTGGAGTGGTTCGGATCCTCTTTTAAAATTTTAGTCCAAAGAGGATTCCCAAAGAAGAGGTTCCTCCATTTGCATCTTTAGGATGGACCAAGTCGCGAGGAAAACTTTGACAAGTGAGAAACCTTAGGTCTTTGGTATCAATATGAACCGAAGAGTGAAACAAGTACTTTGAAACAAGCTTTTCACTTACAAACAATTTTTGAAGTGGTTCGGATCCACTTTCAATATTTTGGTCCAAATAGGATTCCAAAAGAAAAGGTTCCTCCATTTGGTTTTTTAGGATGGACCAAATCATGAGCACAACTTTGACAAATGGGAAACCTTACGTCTTTGGTATCAATATGATCCGAAGAGTGAAACAAGTACTTTGAAACAAGCTTTTCAATTACAAACAAGTTTTTGGAGTGGTTCGGAACCTCTTTCGACATTTTGATCCAAAGAGGATTCCCAAAGAAGAGGTTCCTCCATTTGTATCTTTAGGATGGACCAAGTCGCGAAGAAAACTTTGACAAGTGGGAAACCTTAGGTCTTTGGTATCAATATGGTCCGAAGAGTGAAACTAGTACTTTGAAATAAGCTTTTAACTTACAAAAAGTTTTTGGAGTGGTTCGGTTCCTCTTTCGATATTTTGGTCCAAAGAGGATTCCCAAAGAATAGGTAACTCCAATTGGATTTTTAGGATGGACCAAATCATGAACACAACTTTCACAAGTGGGAAATCTTAGGTCTTTGGTATCAATATGGTCCGAAGAGTGAAACAGGTACTTTGAAACAACCTTTTCAATTACAAACAAGCTTTTGGAGTGGTTCGGATCCTCTTTCGATATTTTTGTCCAAAGTGGATTCCCAAAGAAGACGTTCCTCCATTTGCATCTTTAAGATGGACCAAATAGCGAAGAAAACTTTGACAAGGGGGAAACCTTAGGTCTTTTGTGTAAATATGGTCCGAAAAGTGAAACAAGTACTTTGAAAAAAGCTTTTCAATTACAAACGAGTTTTTGGATTGGTTCGGATCCTCTTTTAAAATTTTAGTCCAAAGAGGATTCCCAAAGAAGAGGTTCCCCCATTTGCATCTTTAGGATGGACCAAGTCGCGAGGAAAACTTTGACAAGTGGGAAACCTTAGGTCTTTGGTATCAATATGAACCGAAGAGTGAAACAAGTACTTTGAAACAAGGTTTTCACTTACAAACAATTTTTGAAGTGGTTAGGATCCACTTTCGATATTTTGGTCCAAATAGGATTCCAAAAGAAGAGGTTCCTCCATTTGGATCTTTAGGATGGACCAAATCATGAGCACAACTTTGACAAATGGGAAACCTTGCGTCTTTGGTATCAATATGGTCCGAAGAGTGAAACAAGTACTTTGAAACAAGCTTTTCACTTACAAACAAGTTTTTGGAGTAGTTCGGATCCTCTTTCGATATTTTGGTCCTAAGAGGATTCCCAAAGAAGAGGTTCCTCCATTTGGATCTTTAGGATGGACCAAATCATGAGCACAACTTTGAGAAGTGGGAAACCTTAGGTATTCGGATTCAATTTGGTTTAGAGAGTGAAACAAGTGCTTTTAAACAAGCTTTTAAATTATAAACAAGTTTTTGGAGTGGTTCGGATCCTCTTCCAAAATATTGGTCCAAAGAGGATTCCTAAAGAAGAGCTCCTCCATTTGTATCTTAAGGATGGACCAAGTCGCGGGGAAAACATTGACAAGTGGGAAACCTTAAGTCTTTGGTATCAATATGGTCCGAAGAGTGAAACAAGTACTTTGAAACAAGCTTTCCAATTACAAACAAGTTTTTGGAGTGGTTCGGATCCTCTTTCAAAATTTTGATCCAAAGAGGATTCCCAAAGAAGAGGTTCCTCCATTTGCATCTTTAGGATGGACCAAGTCGCGAAGAAAACTTTGACAAGTGGGAAACCTTAGGTCTTTGGTATCAATATGGTCCGAAGAGTGAAACTAGTACTTTGAAATAAGCTTTTAACTTACAAAAAGTTTTTGGAGTGGTTTGGTTCCTCTTTCTATATTTTGGTCCAAAGAGGATTCCCAAAGAATAGGTAACTCCATTTGGATCTTTAGGATTGACCAAATCATGAGCACAACTTTCACAAGTGGGAAATCTTAGGTCTTTGGTATCAATATGGTCCGAAGAGTGAACCAAGTACTTTGAAACAACCTTTTCAATTACAAACAAGTTTTTGGAGTGGTTCGGATCCCCTTTCGATAGTTTGGTAAAAAAAGGATTCCCAAAGAAGAGGTTCCACCATTTGCATCTGTAGGATGGACCAAATTGCGAGGAAAACTTTGACAAGGGGGAAACCTTAGGTCTTTTGTATCAATATGGTCCGAAGAGTGAAACAAGTACTTTGAAACAAGCTTTTCAATTACAAACAAGTTTTCGGAGTGGTTCGGATCCTCTCTCGATATTTTGGTCCAAAGAGGATATCCAAAGAAGAGGTTCCTCCATTTGCATCTTTAGGATGGACCAACTCGCGAGGAAAACTTTGACAAGTGGGAAACCTTAGGTCTTTGGTATCAATATAGTCCGAAGAGTGAAACAAGTACTTTGAAACAAGCTTTTCAATTACAAACAAGCTTTTGGAGTGGTTCGGATCCTCTTTCGATATTTTGGTCCAAAGAGGATTCCCAAAGAAGAGGTTCTTCCATTTGCATCTTTAGGATGGACCAAATAGCGAAGAAAACTTTGACAAGGGGGAAACCTTAGGTCTTTTGTATCAATATGGTCCGAAAAGTGAAACAAGTACTTTGAAAAAAGCTTTTCAATTACAAACAAGTTTTTGGAGTGGTTCGGATCCTCTTTCGAAATTTTGGTCCAAGAAGGATTCCCAAAGAAGAGGTTCCTCCATTTGCATCTTTAGGATGAAGCAAATCGCGAGGAAAATTTTGGCTAGGGGAAACCTTAGGTCTTTCGTATCAATATGGTCCGAAGTGTGAAACAAGTACTTTGAAACAAGCTTTTCACTTACAAACAAGTTTTTGAAGTGGTTCGGATCAACTTTCGATATTTTGGTCCAAAGAGGATTCCAAAAGAAGAGGTTCCTCCATTTGGATCTTTAGGATGGACCAAATCATGAGCACAACTTTGACAAGTGGGAAACCTTACGTCTTTGGTATCACTATGGTCCGAAGAGTGAAACAAGTACTTTAAAACAAGCTTTTCACTTACAAACAAGTTTTTGGAGTAGTTCGGATCCTCTTTCGATATTCCAAAGAGGATTCCCAAAGAAGAGGTTTCTTCATTTGGATCATTAGGATGGACCAAATCATGAGCACAACTTTGAGAAGTGGGAAACCTTAGGTCTTCGGATTCAATTTGGTTTAGAGAGTGAAACAAGTGCTTTTAAACAAGCTTTTCAATTACAAAAAAGTTTTTGGAGTGGTTCGAATCCTCTTTCGATATTTTGGTCCAAAGAGGATTCCCTAAAAAGAGCTCCTCCATTTGAATCTTTAGGATGGACCAAATTGTGAGGAAAACTTTGACAAGTGGGAAATCTTAGGTCTTTGGTATCAATATGGTCCGAAGAGTGAAACAAGTACTTTGAAACAAGCTTTTCAATTACAAACAAGTTTTTGGAGTGGTTCGGATCCTCTTTCAAAATTTTGGTCCAAAGAGGTTTTCCAATGAAGAGGTTCCTCCATTTGCATCTTAAGGATGGACCAAGTCGCGAGGAAAACTTTCACAAGTGGGAAACCTTAGATCTTTGGTATCAATATGGTCCGAAGAGTGAAACAAGTACTTTGAAACAAGCTTTTAACTTACAAACAAGTTTTTGGAGTGGTTCGGTTCCTCTTTCGATATTTTGGTCGAAAGAGGATTCCCAAAGAGAGGTAACTCTATTTGGATCTTTAGGATGGACCAAATCATGAGCACAACTTTGACATGTGGGAAACCTTAGGTCTTTGGTATCAATATGGTCCGAAGAGTGAAACAAGTACTTTGAAACAAGCTTTTCAATTACAAACAAGTTTTTGGAGTGGTTCGGATCCTCTTTCGATATTTTTGTAAAAAAAGGCACTACAAAAAAAGTGTCAATTTGCGACCATGAAATTGTGACCAAATGGTCGTTTTTTTTTTATAATGCGACCAAAAAAGCGTTAAAATAAGTGGTGGCCAGAAAGCTGGTTGGTCCAGAATTTGTGCGATTGGATAGTCACAAATATACGACTATAAATTTTTGGTCTAAAAAAAGACCAACTTTTGAAAATACGACCAGATGGTCGCCTTAAAAGTGACCATATCGTAGTAATTTATCTTGAAGATAAGTGACCAATTGGTCACATAAAAAAGTGACCAAATGGTCGTAATTTTGTTACCAAATGGTCACTTTTAGACTCAATTAAAATACGACTAGATGGTCGCCTAAAAAGTGACCATCTAGTCGTTATTTATGTGAAAGATAAGTGACCAATTGGTCACATACAAAAGTGACCAAATGGTCGTATGTTAGGTGACCAAGTGGTCACTTTTAGACTTAGTCAAAATACGACCAGATGGTCGCGTTAAAAGTGACCATATGGTCGCATTTAATAATTTTTTTTAAAATTTAAATTTCAATAATTAGTTAATTAGATAATTAATTATTAATTATTTATTTAATTAATTAATAAAATTTAATAACAAAAAATTGGAATTAAAATAAAAAATATATATATCAAATATTCAAAAAACGTTTTATACAGACGAAAGCATCCTAGAACTACTGTGGGGGGTGGCGGAGGAGGCGTCGATGATGAAGGGCCGCCGCCTAGGGATCTGAAGTACGCGGCCAAAGCTGATGTGACCTGGGCCTCGACTCTTGCCTGCATGTCAGCCTCAATCGCAGCGACTCGAGTAACGAAGTCCTCGCGCATAAAGTCCATGTCCTCACGCAGCTGCTACTCAACCTGAGAAGGGTCGGAGCTAGTGCTCGCTTCGCTCCGCTGAGGCAGGGGCACATCTGTGTAAAGGCGTTGCCCGTACAAGCCGAGCCCAGGAACTGATCCATCAGGTCGAACCCCTCAAGCAGCCTCCAAGAACGCCTCTCTACGGTCCTCCTGAGTCAGTTGCGAGTCTGGTGTGGGCAACCGCTGACTCAAGGACTCCTTGAAACGTTCCTAAACATTTAAAATTCATAAAATAAAATAGTTAATATATAAGGTAGGAAAAATTTTAAAGAAAAAATAATAATTGAAAAAATTATTAAATACCTTAACTGCTTTCGCCTTATCATCGACGAACGTCCCGTCCTTCTTCGCGTTCAGCTCATTGGGCGAGACGGGGCACCCGTGCTTCGCTTCATAAAAAATTAAAGATTGAAGAATAAAACATAATAAATTAATAACTAATTGAAAAAAGAAAACGAGAAAAAAGTACGTAAGTAAGAAAACGACGAAAAAAACTTACCAATCGACAATGGTGCTCATCGTGTGTCCGAGCCCCCGCTGTGTGTTTGGTGGGATTCTTCGCGCGGTTGGCCTTATTCCTGCTTGACACTGCCTTGCCCTTAGGAGTGCTCAAGCTCGTGAGAAGCCGCGCGTGGTCCTCCGGGCTCATCCACACGGGGCGGTTTGCTGCTTGCTTTCTGCGCGCCCTGTACATGAGGTCCTTGAATCGATCCCGGACGTGACTGTCCCATAGGGGTAATAATCTACCGTCTGTGATATAGGGATCGATAACAGGAAACTTGCCCTGAAAAAATTGAAATAAAAAATTGTTAAAGTAATAAATTTATTTCTATAAATTTCAAAACTAATTAATTATGAAAATAAATGATGTTTTTTACCTTCCAATTGTCGTACATCCGACGTTTCTCCGTCGTCGGAATCTTCTGTCAGCGAAGGTCGCTGGGTAGAGGCATGCTCTGGAGGACCTCGCGAAACCGTTTTGAAACGATTGTATGCGGCTGTACTCTAAAAAACCATAAAAATTATTGTGCTATTAGAAACTATTAGTTAACGGGAAAAAAAAAAACTTTGAAAAAAGTTTAACGGTTTAAAAATTAAGTAATTAAAATAATAAACAAAATTACTTACGTATCCCCTTCAATCCGAAGGGTAGAGTTTGCAGCCCGAGACGGCTGCGTGCATGAAGTGGAGGGGCCAGCGGATCCGACCTGATGCACACCAGAGACGCACCCGGGACGCATACCCTGATGCTAAGCCAGGAGTCGTGGGCCAGGGAGTCTTGCGGCGATTGTGGTGTCGCAGACTTCGGCCTCAGGGATCGCATCATCAAGCGTGGCAGCAAGTCCCGTCTCGAATCGAAGAGGATGTCCAACTCCTCTCGTAGTCAGTCCGCATCGGGGCGGCCGCAGATGGCGTCTGCGGAGACCCCTCTTCACCGCGTCGTCAGGCTCGCCTCGACCTGGGGAGCACGTCGTCTGCCCATCATAATCCAACAACCAAAATAAACTAATTTAATACTAATTACGTAAGTAAAATATTGAAATAAATTAAATTAATTAATTAATGAAATAATGTAAATTAAACTAAAATAAATAAAGTAAATAATTTAAAATAAACTAATTAATTAATTTGAATAAAAGTAAATTAAAATTAGATTAATTGAACTAAAATTAATTAAATTATACTAAATTAAGTAATGAAGAATTAAAATAAATTAGATTAATTGAACTAAAATTAATTAAATTAAACTAACATAAATTAAGTAAATAATTTAAAATAAACTAATTAATTAATTTGAATAAAAGTAAATTAAAATTAGATTAATTGAACTAAAATTAATTAAATTATACTAAATTAAGTAATGAAGAATTAAAATAAATTAGATTAATTGAACTAAAATTAATTAAATTAAACTAACATAAATTAAGTAAATAATTTAAAATAAACTAATTAATTAATTTGAATTACAGTAAATTAAAATTAGATTAATTGAACTAAAATTAATTAAATTAAACTAACATTAATTAATTAAAACTAAAATAAACTAATTAATTAATTTGAATTAAAGTAAATTAAAATTAGATTAATTGAACTAAAATTAATTAAATTAAACTATATTAAGTAATGAAGAATTAAAATAAATTAGATTAATTGAACTAAAATTAATTAATTTAAACTTAACATAAATAATTAAAACTAAAATAAAATAATTATTTAATTTGAATTAAAGTAAATTAAAATTAGATTAATTGAACTAAAATTAATTGAATTAAACTAAATTAAGTAATGAAGAATTAAAATAAATTAGATTAATTGAACTAAAATTAATTAAATTAAACTTAACATTATTAATTAAAACTAAAATAAACTAATTATTTAATTAAAGTAAATTAAAATTAGATTAATTGAACTAAAATTAATTGAATTAAACTAAATTAAGTAATAAAGAATTAAAATAAATTAGATTAATTGAACTAAAATTAATTAAATTAAACTTAACATTAATTAATTGAAACTAAAATAAACTAAACTAAGAAATTAATTAAAGTAAACTAAGTAATGAAGATTTCAACTATTAGATTACCCTAAACTAAAATTATTTAAATTTAACTAACATTAATTAAATTTAATTACTAACATTAATTAATAAAAACTAAACTTAACTAAACAAATTAATTAAATTAAAATTAAATTGTTTGAACTAAAATGTATCAATTAATTAAAGTAAACGAAATTAGATTAATTAACCTTAAGTAAACTAAGTAATTAATTAAACTAAATTACATTAATTAAACTAAAATTAATGAAATTAAGAACATTAAACTAAACTAATTAAATTTAAACTTAAAACTTAAACTAAAACTAACTAAAAATAACTTAAAACGGATGCGAAACTAACCTCGTAATAGAAACCGGGATTGGAGGTTTAGGGTGTTTATGTTTAGAGTAGGGTAGGAACGGGGAAAAAAGAACGGGGAACGGAACGGGGGAAAGAGAGAAAAGAAAGAAAAGGGAGAAAGAAAAAGAGAAAGGAAGAAAAGAAACGGGGGAAAGGAAAAGGGATCTGATTTTAAATCAGATTTTGCGACCAAATGGTCGCAAATATGTAATAATGACAAGAAACAAAAGGTCGCGCGCTAGGGAAAATGCGGCCATTTGGTCGCATTTCTTGAGATATTTGCGACCATATGGTAGCATTTCTTGAAAAGCGACCATATGGTCGCCACTTTGCCATGATCCAGGAATAGCTGTCATATCACGAGTCCCATCAATAATTGCGACCATCTGGTCGCAATAATGAAATTCACCGCCAAATATTGCGACCAGATGGTCGTAATCTTTAAATTCACCGCCATAAATTTCATGAAAATTTACATTTACCGCTCATATTTGCGACCATATGGTCGCCATTTCACTTATATTTTTAAAAAAAAATATAATTATACTTTTCAAAAAATGCGACCATTTGGTCGTGATATGTATCAAGGAGCCTCAAAGTTGATCATTGCCGGAATTGCATTCATTTCTTTCCAAGATCAAGCTACAAGCAAGTTCAATAATTACAACATCAAAGTTCAAGCTTACATCAATAAATGGAAGTCAAGTTTAAGCTTAGTTCATTAAATGCAAGTCAAGTTCAAGCCTAGTTCACTAAATGCAAGTCAAGTTCATTTATTGCAACCGAAGCTCATTTAATGCAACTCAATACATCAATGAAACTCAAGACTTATTCATGACATCTTAAAGCTTCATTCAAGACTCCCATCAATACATTTGATGAAGATGTTTCAGTTACAAAGAGTTACAAATCAGATTTGTAACTCCCAAGAAATCAGTTACACTTTGACAATTTAATAGGCTTGTCAATTGTCTTTATTTTTGTCATTACTTTTTTTGGGCTGTCTTTTGGCCTTTTTTATTCAATTTTATCACCTTATTTTCGTGGCTATTGAAGGCTATAAAGCCATGACACATGCTTGTAACAAATCAGATTATGATTGAATTAAAAATCCAAAGTCTCATTGAGATCTTTTTCTTTGAATTGTTGTGAGTTGTTCAACTTTTCATCTTGTCATTCCTTGTGTTTAGGGTGGCTGTAGAATCGAGCCATTAGGATTGATCATTCTAATTTGGTGGATTGATTCGAATCTAAAACAAGAAATCCAATTCTTGTCTTTAGATCATTGATCATAAGGATAATCATTTTCTAGCCTTTTTCCTTGGGTTGTTTCAAATGGCATATGTGGGTTCTTTGGTTGTGATCTTTTTGGGTCCTTAGTTAAGTTTAAGGGTTCTTAAAGCATTTCGAAAGGGTTTTCGTATCAGGTCGCCTTTCCCTTCTAAATTACTACCATGTAGTCACCTTTTGTGTGAAATTGCGACCACATGGTCGCAAATATTAATATATATATATATTTTTTAAACATTCCTTAAAAGAAATAGTTTTAATTAATTAAACACATACACACATATTTGAATAATCAAGTTAACGAAATATCTCATTCATCATCGTTTCCAAGAAGTCCGTCACATAAAGTCTTCTTCTTCTTCTTCTTCTTCTGTTTCTTCATCAGATTCATCGTCTCAAATAAATTCAGCATCAATGTCACGTGTGTGAGAAGTGGAAGCATTTGTATCATCATCATCATGCAATGTTATCGTTCCATCGTTCAAAGGACGAACAGTACTTGCATTCTGACCATCGTCGATTGCACGAGATCTTATCTCATCTTCTTGAAAAGCAACAGCTTCCTCTGCATGGTCGTCTTTCTCGGACAAGTTTTCTTCTACCTGGCATGGTTTAACTTTACAAACAACTAACCAATCTGTCAGATCTCGTCTATCAATCGGATAGTTCAGGTAATAAACTTGAATCGCCTGTGAAGCCAGGACGAACCTATTAGCGGTGCGCATATGCTTAGACTTGTTTACCTCAACGATTTGTAAATGATCAATCTTACGGACTCCGCCTCGTCTGGTTGTCTCGAACCAAGTGCAGTTGAACAGAACAATGCGTTTTAGCGTCGGACTTGCGTATTAAATCTTAAGAATCTCATCGATTACTCTGAAGTAATCGTCTTCGTTTGGGCCGAACACGTGACCTTTTATGCTAACACCACTGTTTTTTGTTGCCCTGTTCACTGAATGCGCCTTCGTTTGAAATTTGTAACCGTTACCGACGTATCCACCATACGACCTTGCTATCCGTCCAGGTCCCTTTGCCAAAGAAATGATGCGAGGATCATCCACCGGTAATGTAGGGGAGTCAACCTGTGTCATTGTCCACATACAATAATGTTAGGAAGATAGTAATTGTTTCAACATAATGCAACGGTTTTTTGACAATTTAAAATAACTCACGTATGCACTGAACCAAGAACGAAACTCTTTGTCGATTATTGACTCTCCTTGTGTCATTCGAACGTATACGTTTAGAAATAATCTGTATGTTACAAAAATAGTTAGCAAATAGTTTGTAATTGTTTATGCGATGAAATAATGTTAAGTTACAAACTCACTCTATGTAAGGCTCGATCTCTGTGCAGTTGCATAACACGTATGTCTGCATTACGTGATACTCAGAATCGGTCAACGGCCTACGCACTGATCTTGCAACTATCATGCCAGGTTCCGTAAAAATCGGCAAGTCGTTCATGTCAACACCTTCAAGTAAATTTTCTACAATGTTTCATTTCACCGGTCGAAACTGCTCTGCAATGTGTTGATCAAAGTAGTATGAACAAAATGTGGTAGTCTCTTGCGTCAAGTACGCACTACAGATAGATCCTTCTAGTCGTGATCTATTTCCAACCATCTTTTTCAATCGACGTAAGTACCTGTGGGTACAAAACATAATTTACATTCGATGATCACTGTACTGATTTATACGCGTACATTACAAAATAACTGTGCTTACCTTTTAAATGGGTACATCCAGCGGTAATGTACGGGACCCCTAAGAATGCCTCTTATGGAAGATGCACTGGAAGATGCTCCATGGAGTCAAAAAAGCCAGGTGGGAACATTCGCTCCAACTTACAAATAATAACGGCGATCTCTAAACTCATTGAAGCGACAGTGGCTTCCGTCAGCTCTGTACATGTCAAGTCCCTGAAAAAACACTCAACTGGGCAAGCGACTCCCAGTGTCTATTCTCTAGGAACGGTCTGAACACGACGGGCATCAATCGTTGCATGAATATATGACAGTCGTGGCTTTTCATCCCGAACATGATATGTTTTTTACTGTCTATACACCGACTCAAATTCGAAACGTATCCGTCCAGGAATTTGATGGATTTGATCCACTCAAATAATGTTTTCTTTTCATCCGTCGTCAACATGTACTTTGCTTTTGCGTAATTATCATTGTCATCAGGCTCCAACTCAGGACGGTGACATATCTCCCGTATATCGTAACGTGCCTTCAGATTGTCCTTCGTTTTTCCCGGAATGTTCAAAATCGTATTGAAAATGTTGTCGAAGAAATTCTTCTCGATATGCATTACATCAAGATTGTGTCTAATTAGTAGATCTTCCCAATACGGTAGATCCCAAAAAATACTCCGTTTCTTCCAACCTGTGTTTTTCCCAGCCGCATTGTTTGCACTCTCTGCACCTTCCACTGTAATCTTCTGCATCCCTATAGCATCTATACCGTGAAGAATCTGTCTTCCACTATACACGATCGGGGGGGTTTGTTTTCTTACTCGTCGACCCTTCTTCCAGTCACTGCCATTTGAACGGAAAGTGTGATTCAAATGCAAAAATCGACGGTGACAGTCAAACCAACAAGTTTACCGACCGTTTCTGAGATAAAATGCATCTGTGTCTAGCATGCAATGTGGACATGCGTATGTCCCCGCCGTACTCCATCCTTTAAGAGGAGGAAATTAAGGTTCACACAATTAACTACACTGACTAAGGAAAGCAATAACAAAAGCTAAACACAGACTCAAAAATGTATATGAAAGCAATTAAAGATCAACATACCTGACAACATTGAATACGCAGGGAAGTCACTGATCGTCCAGATTAACGCGGCGCGCATCAAGAAATTTTGTTTCTTCGAAATGTCATACGTCATAACACCGTCAGTCCACAACCTTTTCAACTCTGCAACAAGTGGTTGCAAATACACATCCAGTTTCTGTTTTGGACTTTTCGGCCCAGGTACGATCACTGTTAGAAAAATCATCGGGTCTCGCATGCACATCGAGGGAGGCAAGTTATACGGGGTTACCATGACTGGTCAAACTGAATATTGTGCCCCGGATGCCCCGAACGGGTTGAAGCCATCTGTTCATAAGCCCAATCTGACGTTTCTCGGATCTTGTGAGAATCCGGATGACAATTATTTAAATGTTTCCATGCCGTAGCATCTGAGGGATGTCTCATAACATCTTCATCCTGTGACTGCTCGTGATGCCATCTCATGTGCGAGGCTGTCACATCCGATGCATACAACCGTTGCAGACGTGGGGTCAGCGGTAAATAGAACATGCGGCCTTCGAATCAGGCTGCGTTTCCCTTGTTTGTATCTTGGAAGAAAACAGAATTTGCAATGATGCAGGTCCTCATCCACATCCCAGTAAATCATGCATCCGTTTTCACACGAATCTATTTTCTTTATGGGTAATCCAAGTCCCTCCACTAGCTTTTTCGTGTCGTACAAACTGTGGGGCATATTATTTTCTTCTGGAGCGCATCGACGAAACCACGATGCAATCACATCAAATCCTCTCCCAGGGTATGTTGTATCGCGCCTTTATATTTAAAAGTTCTCAGAGCAAGCAGCAAGTTGACTTACCTCACACCCATCGTACAATGGTCTACCTGGCCGTCTTTAGCATCTCGTGCATCTTTCGTGCATCCGGATTCATTTCCTCTTCTACAACCCGTTCATCTTCGTCTACGTTTAAACTTTCACGGAAATTTTCATTGCCCCCATACCCCGCACCATCAAGTATCATTTCCTGCATCTGACTATACTGTTGTTCATCATTTCGTTCTTCGTCAACAACCTCTACATTCGAGCTGCTACCTTCGTATCGTCTCGATTCCTGTAATGCAGCGTCGAACATTTCTTGTGTTTCCCCCTGAAACACCCAGTGATAATAATTCTGCACAAATCCCCAACTATAAAGATGCACCTTCAACTCTGTAACCGGTATGATTCTCCTATTGTCGCATTTCCTGCACGGGCAACGTAGCTTTCCACCATACTTTTCATAATAGACAGTTGTCATGCAAAACTCAACAAACTGTTCAACCCCGGCCACGAACTCATCGTTCAAATACTCGTCTATCAAACGAACATACATCCACTCTCTCATTTTAGTTTTTCTTAATGCTAACAAACAATAGGTGGAGGGATTTTATAATGGACTCCTCTGCTCATTTGCGACCAGATGGTAGTATTTTTGCTACCATCTGCTCTCATTTTCCCGCCAAAATTTCCCGCCATTTTCCTCACTGCCCAGAGTCACATCAAGTCAGAATTTACGACCAGATGGTCACTTTTTTGGTGACCAGTTGATAGCTTTTATCCCACCAAATTGTTTATAAATTATTGGTCACATAAAATCACATAATTTGAGACCATCCAGGCACTTCTTAATCTGACCACGTGGTAGCTTAATTCCCGCCAAAATTTTAAGCCACCACTGCTCAATAAAGGTCACAAAAATTGCGACCACATAGTCACTTTTAATTGTGACCACTTGGTAGCTTTTTTCCCTCCAAAATTATGTGCCATTTTTTGCTACCAAGACATATTTTAGTCACAAAGCTGCGACCTGCTGGTCGTTTTTTTAGGTGACCAATTCGTCGCTTCTTTCGCGCCATTTTTTATGACTACTTATGCTTTTGGTCGCAATCTGGTCGCAAAAAAAGTGACCAGATGGTCACTTAAAGTCAACCTTCAAAGAAAGTGACCAGGTGGTCACCAAAAAACCACCACTTTTGTTTGGTCGCAAATTTCTGGTCGCATTTTGACAATTTTTTTGTAGTGAGGATTCCCAAAGAAGAGGTTCCTCCATTTGCATCTTTAGGATGGACCAAATCGCGAGGAAAACTTTGACAAGGGGGAAACCTTAGGTCTTTTGTATCAATATGGTCCGAAGAGTGAAAGAAGTACTTTGATACAAGCTTTTCAATTACAAACAAGTTTTTGGAGTGGTTCGGATCCTCTTTCGATATTTTGGTCCAAAGTGGATTCCCAAAGAAGAGGTTCCTCCATTTGCATCTTTATGATGGAGCAAATAGCGAAGAAAACTTTGACAAGGTGGAAACCTTAAGTCTTTTGTATCAATATGGTCTGAAAAGTGAAACAAGTACTTTTAAACAAGCTTTTCAATTACAGACAAGTTTTTAGAGTGGTTCGGATCCTCTATCGAAATTTTGGTCCAAAGAGAATTCCCAAAGAAGAGGTTCCTCCATTTGCATCTTTAGGATGGACCAAGTCGCGAGGAAAACTTTGACAAGTGGGAAACCTTAGGTCTTTGGTATCAATACGGTTCGAAGAGTGAAACAAGTACTTTGAAACAAGCTTTTAACTTACAAACAAGTTTTTGGAGTGGTTTGGTTCCTCTTTCGATATGTTGGTCCAAAGCGGATTCCCAATGAAGAGGTTCCTCCATTTGCATCTTTAGGATGGACCAAGTCGCGAGGAAAACTTTGACAAGTGGGAAACCTTAGGTCTTTGGTATCAATACGGTCCGAAGAGTGAAACAGGTACTTTGAAGCAAGCTTTTAACTTACAAACAAGTTTTTGGAGTGGTTTGGTTCCTCTTTCGATATTTTGGTCCAAAGCGGATTCCCAATGAAGAGATTCCTCCATTCGCATCTTTAGGATGGACCAGGTCGCGAGGAAAACTTTGACAAGTGGGAAACCTTAGGTCTTTTTTATCAATATGGTCCGAAAAGTGAAACAAGTACTTTGAAACAACCTTTTCAATTACAAACAAGTTTTTGGAGTGGTTCGGATCCTCTTTCAATATTTTCGTCCAAAGAGGATTCCCAAAGAAGAGCTCGTCTATTTGAATCTTTTGGATGGACCAAATCGTGAGGAAAACTTTTACAAGTGGGAAACCTTAGGTCTTTGGTATCAATATGGTCCGAAGAGTGAAATAAGTACTTTATAACAAGCTTTTCAATTACAAACAAGTTTTTGGAGTGGTTCGGATCCTCTTTCGAAATTTTGATCCAAAGAGGATTCCCAAAGAAGAGGTTCCTCCATTTGCATCTTTAGGATGGACCAAGTCGGGAAGAAAACATTGACAAGTGGGAAACCTTAGGTCTTTGGTATCAATATGGTACGAAGAGAAACAAATACTTTGAAATAAGCTTTTAACTTACAAAAAGTGTTTAGAGTGGTTCGGTTCCTCTTTCGATATTTTGGTCCAAAGAGGATTCCCAAAGAAGAGGTAACTCCATATGGATCTTTATGATGGACCAAATCATGAGCACAACTTTGACAAGTGGGAAATATTAGGTCTTTGGTATTAATATGGTCCGAAGTGTGAAACAAGTACTTTGAAACAAGCTTTTCAATTACAAACAAGTTTTTGGAGTGGTTCGGATCCTCTTTCGATATTTTGGTAAAAAAAGGATTCCCAAAGAAGAAGTTCCTCCATTTGCATCTTTAGGATGGACCAAATCGCGAGGAACACTTTGACAAGGGGGAAACCTTAGGTCTTTTGTATCAATATGGTCCGAAGAGTGAAACAAGTACTTTGAAACAAGCCTTTCAATTACAAAGAAGTTTTTGGAGTGGTTCGGATTCTCTTTCGATATTTTGGTCCAAAGAGGATATCTAAAGAAGAGGTTCCTCCATTTGGATCTATAGGATGGACAACCTCGCGAGGAAAACTTTCACAACGGGGAAACCTTAGGTCTTTGTTATCAATATGGTCCGAAGAGTGAAACAAGGACTTTGAAACAAGCTTTTCAATGAAAAACAAGTTTTTGGAGTGGTTCGGATCCTCTTTCGAAATTTTGGTACAAAGAGGATTCCCAGAGAAGAGGTTCCTCCATTTGCATCTTAAGGATGGAGCAAGTCGCGAGGAAAACTTTGACAAGTGGGAAACCTTAGGTCTTTTGTATCAATATGGTCCGAAAAGTGAAACAAGTACTTTGAAACAAGCTTTTCAATTACAAACAAGTTTTTGTAGTGGTTCGGATCCTCTTTCGAAATTTTGGTACAAAGAGGATTCCCAAAGAAGAGGTTCCTCCATTTGCATCTTTAGGATGGACCAACTCGCGAGGAAAATTTTGACAAAGGGGAAACCTTAGGTCTTTGGTATCAATATGGTCCGAAGAGTGAAACAAGGACTTTGAAACAAGCTTTTCAATTACAAACAAGTTTTTGTAGTGGTTCGGATCCTCTTTCGAAATTTTGGTACAAAGAGGATTCCCAAAGAAGAGGTTCCTCCATTTGCATCTTTAGGATGTACCAAATAGCGAAGAAAACTTTGACAAGGGGGAAACCTTAGGTCTTTTGTATCAATATGGTCCGAAGAGTGAAACAAGCTTTTCAATTACAAACAAGTTTTTGGAGTGGTTTCGGATCCCCTTTCGATATTTTGGTCCAAAGAGGATATCCAAAGAAGAGGTTCCTCCATTTGCATCTTTAGGATGGACCAACTAGCGAGGAAAATTTTGACAAAGGGCAAACCTTAGGTCTTTGGTATCAATATGGTCCGAAGAGTGAAACAAGTACTTTGAAACAAGCTTTTCAAATACAAACAAGTTTTTGGAGTGGTTCGGATCCTCTTTCGATATTTTGGTCCAAAGAGGATTCCCAAAGAAGAGCTCCACCATTTGATTCTTTAGGATGGACCAAATCGTGAGGAAAACTTTGACAAGGGGGAAACCTTAGGTCTTTTGTATCAATATGGTCCGAAGAGTGAAACAAGTACTTTGAAACAAGCTTTTCAATTACAAACAAGTTTTTGGAGTGGTTTCGGATCCTCTTTCGATATTTTGGTCCAAAGAGGATATCCAAAGAAGAGGTTCCTCCATTTGCATCTTTAGGATGGACCAACTAGCGAGGAAAATTTTGACAAAGGGCAAACCTTAGGTCTTTGGTATCAATATGGTCCGAAGAGTGAAACAAGTACTTTGAAACAAGCTTTTCAAATACAAACAAGTTTTTGGAGTGGTTCGGATCCTCTTTCGATATTTTGGTCCAAAGAGGATTCCCAAAGAAGAGCTCCACCATTTGATTCTTTAGGATGGACCAAATCGTGAGGAAAACTTTGATAACTGGGAAATCTTAGGTCTTTGGTATAAATATGGTCCGAAGAGTGAAACACGTACTTTGAAACAAGCTTTTCAATTACAAACAAGTTTTTGGAGTGGTTCGAATCCTCTTTTGATATTTTGGTCCAAAGAGGATTCCCAAAGAAGAGCTCATCCATTTGAATCTTTAGGATGGACCAAATCGTGAGGAAAACTTTGACAAGTGGGAAATCTTAGGTCTTTGGTATCAATATGGTCCGAAGAGTGAAAAAAGTACTTTGAAACAAGCTTTTCAATTACAAACAAGTTTTTATAGTGGTTCGGATCCTCTTTCGAAATTTTGATCCAAAGAGGATTTCCAAAGAAGAGGTTCCTCCGTTTGCATCTTTAGGATGGACCAAGTCGCGAAGAAAACTTGGACAAGTGGGAAACCTTAGGTCTTTGGTATCAATAAGGTCCGAAGAGTGAAACAAGTACTTTGAAATAAGCTTTTAACTTACAAAAAGTTTTTGGAGTGGTTCAGTTCCTCTTTCGATATTTTGGTCCAAAGTGGATTCCCAAAGAAGAGGTAACTCCATTTGGATCTTTTGGATGGACCAAATCATGAGCACAACTTTGACAAGTGGGAAATCATAGGTCTTTGGTATCAATATGGTCCGAAGAGTGAAACAAGTACTTTGAAACAAGCTTTTCAATTACAAACAAGTTTTTGGAGTGGTTCATATCCTCTTTCGATATTTTGGTAAAAAAAGGATTCCCAAAAAAGAGGTTCCTCCATTTGCTTCTTTATGATGGATCAAATCGCGAGGAAAACTTTGACAAGGGGGAAACCTTAGATCTTTTGTATCAATATGGTCCGAAGAGTGAAACATGTACTTTGAAACAAGCTTTTCAATTACAAACAAGTTTTTGGAGTGGTTCGGATCCTCTTTCAATATTTTGGTCCAAAGAGGATATCCAAAGAAGAGGTTCCTCCATTTGCATCTTTAGGATGGACCAAATCGTGAGGTAAACTTTAACAAGTAGGAAATCTTAGGTCTTTGGTATCAATATGGTCCGAAGAGTGAAACAAGTACTTTGAAAGAAGCTTTTCAATTACACAGAAGTTTTTGGAGTGGTTCGGATCCTCTTTCGAAATTTTGATCCAAAGGGGATTTCCAAAGAAGAGGTTTCTCCATTTGCATCTTTAGGATGGACCAAGTCGTAAAGAAAAGTTTGAAAAGTGGGAAACCTTAGGTCTTTGGTATCAATATGGTCCGACGAGTGAAAGAAGTACTTTGAAATAAGCTTTTATCTTACAAAAAGTTTTGGAGTGGTTCGGTTCCTCTTTCGATATTTTGGTCCAAAGAGGATTCCCAAAGAAGAGGTAACTCGATTTGGATTTTTATGATGGACCAAATCATGAGCACAACTTTGACAAGTGGGAAACCTTAGTGGATTCCCAAAGAAGAGGTTGCTCCATTTGCATCTTTAGGATGGACCAAATAGCGAAGAAAACTTTGACAAGGAGGAAACCTTAGGTCTTTTGTATCAATATGGTCCGAAAAGTGAAACAATTACTTTGAAACAAGCTTTTCAATTACAAACAAGTTTTTAGAGTGGTTCGAATCCTCTTTCGAAATTTTGGTCCAAAGAGGATTCCCGAAGAAGAGGTTCCTCCATTTGCATCTTTATGATGGACCAAGTCGCAAGGAAAGCTTTGACAAGTGGGAAACCTTAGGTCTTTGGTATCAATATGGTCCGATGACAACAAGTACTTTGAAACAAACTTTTAACTTACAAACAAGTTTTTGGAGTGGTTCGGATCCTCTTTCGATATTTTGGTCCAAAAACGATTCCCAAAGAAGAGGTTCCTCCATTTGCATATTTAGGATGGACCAATTCGTGAGGAAAACATTGACAAGTGGGAAACCTTATGTCTTTGGTATCAATATGGTCCGAAGAGTGAAACAAGTACTTTGAAACAAGCTTTTCAAATACAAACAAGTTTTTGTAGTGGTTCGGATCCTCTTTCGATATTTTGGTCCAAAGAGGATTACCAAAGAAGAGATCCTCCATTTGAATCTTTAGGATGGACCAAATCGTGAGGAAAACTTTAACAAGTGGGAAACCTTAGGTCTTTGGTATTAATATGGTCCAAAGAGTAAAACAAATACTTTGAAATAAGCTTTTAACTTACAAAAAGTTTTTGGAGTGGATCGGTTCCTTTTTCGGTATTTTGGTCCAAAGAAGATTCCCAAAGAAGAGGTAACTCCATTTGGATCTTTATGATGGACCAAATCATAAGCACAACTTTGACAAGTGGGAAATCTTAGGTCTTTGGTATCAAATTGGTCCGAAGAGTGAAACAAGTACTTTGAAACAAGCTTTTCAATTACAAATAAGTTTTTGGAGTGGTTCGGATTCGCTTTCGTTATTTTGGTAAAAAAAGGATTCCCAAAGAAGAGGTTCCTCCATTTGCATCTTTAGGATGGACCATATCGCGAGGAAAACTTTGACAAGTGGGAAACCTTAGGTCTTTCGTATCAATATGGTCCGAAGAGTGAAACAAGTACTTTGAAACAAACCTTTCAATTACAAACAAGTTTTTTGAGTGGTTCAGATCCTCTTTCGATATTTTGGTCCAAAGAGGATATCTAAAGAAGAGGTTCCTCCATTTGCATCATTAGGATGGACCAACTCGCGAGGAAAATTTTGACAAAGGGGAAACCTTAGGTCTTTGGTATCAATAAGGTCCGAATAGTGAAACAAGAACTTTGAAACAAGCTTTTCAATTACAAACAAGTTTTTGTAGTGGTTCGGATCCTCTTTCGAAATTTTGGTACAAAGAAGATTCCAAAGAAGAGGTTCCTCCATTTGCATTTTAAGGATGGACCAAGTCGCAAGGAAAACTTTGACAAGTGGGAAACCTTAGGTCTTTTGTATCAATATGGTACGAAAAGTGAAACAAGTACTTTGAAACAAGCTTTTCAATTACAAACAAGTTTTTTGAGTGGTTTGGATCCTCTTTCGATATTTTTGTCCAAAGAGGATATTCAAAGAAGAGGTTCCTCCATTTGCATCTTTAGGATGGACCAACTCGCGAGGAAAATTTTGACAAGGGGGAAACCTTAGGTCTTTGGTATCAATATAGTCCGAAGAGTGAAACAAGTACTTTGAAACAAGCTTTTCAATTACGAACAAGTTTTTGGAGTGGTTCGGATCCTCTTATGATATTTTGGTCCAAAGAGGATTCCCAAAGAAGAGGTTCCTCCATTTGGATCTTTAGGATGGACCAAATCATGAGCACAACTTTGAGAAGTGGGAAACCTTAGGTCTTCGGATTCAATTTGGTTTAGTGAGTGAAACAAGTGCTTTTAAACAAGCTTTTCAATTACAAAAAAGTTTTTGGAGTGGTTCGGATCCTCTTTCGAAATTTTGGTCCAAAGAGGATTCCCAAAAAAGAGCTCCTCCATTTGAATCTTTAGGATAGACCAAATCGTGAGGAAAACTTTGACAAGTGGGAAACCTTAGGTCTTTTTTATCAATATGGTCCGATCAGTGAAACAAGAACTTTGAAACAAGCTTTTCAATTACAAACAAGTTTTTGGAGTGGTTCGGATCCTCTTTCGAAATTTTGGTCCAAAGAGGATTCCCAAAAAAGAGCTCCTCCATTTGAATCTTTAGGATTGACCAAATCGTGAGGAAAACTTTGACAAGTGGGAAATATTAGGTCTATGGTATCAATATGGTCCGAAGTGTGAAACAAGTACTTTGAAACAAGCTTTTCAATTACAAACAAGTTTTTGGAGTGGTTCGGATCCTCTTTCGAAATTTTGGTCCAAAGGGGATTCCCAAAGAGGAGGTTCCTCCATTTGCATCTTAAGGATGGACCAAGTCGCGAGGAAAACTTTCACAAGTGGGAAACCTTAGATCTTTGGTATCAATATGGTCCGAAGAGTGAAACAAGCTTTTAACTTACAAACAAGTTTTTAGAGTGGTTCGGTTCCTCTTTCGATATGTTGGTCGAAAGAGGATTCCCAAAGAGAGGTAACTCCATTTGGATCTTTAGGATGGACCAAATCATGATCACAACTTTGACAAGTGGGACAACTTAGGTCCTTGGTATCAATATGGTCCGAAGAGTGGAACAAGTACTTTGAAACAAGCTTTTCAATTACAAACAAGTTTTTGGAGTGGTTCGGATCCTCTTTCGATATTTTGGTAAAAAAAGGATTCCCAAAAAAGAGGTTCCTCCATTTGCATCTTTAGGATGGGCAAAATCGCGAGGAAAACTTTGACAGGGGGGAAACCTTAGGTCTTTTGTATCAATATGGTCCGAAGAGTGAAACAAGTACTTTGAAACAAGCTTTTCAATTACAAACAAGTTTTTGGAGTGGTTCGGATCCTCTTTCGATATTTTGATACAATGTGGATTCCCAAAGAAGAGGTTCCTCCATTTGCATCTATAGGATGGACCAAATAGCAAAGAAAACTTTGACAAGGAGGAAACCTTAGGTCTTTTGTTTCAATATGGTTTTAAAAGTGAAACAAGTAGTTTGAAATAAGCTTTTCAATTACAAACAAGTTTTTAGAGTGGTTCGGATCCTCTTACGAAATTTTGGTCCAAAGAGGATTCCCAAAGAAAAGGTTCCTCCATTTGCATCTTTAGGATGGACCAAGTCGCGAGGAAAATTTTGACAAGTGGGAAACCTTTGGTCTTTGGTATCAATTTGGTCCGAAGAGTGAAACAAGTACTTTGAAAAAAGCTTTTAACTTACAAACAAGTTTTTGGAGTGGTTCGGTTCCTCTTTCTATATTTTGGTCCAAAGCGGATTCCCATTGAAGAGGTTCCTCCATTCGCATCTTTAGGATCGACCAAGTTGCAATGAAAATTTTGACAAGTGGGAAACCTTAGGTCTTTTTTTTAATTATGGTCCGATAAGTGAAACAAGTACTTTGAAACAAGCTTTTCAATTACAAACAAGTTTTTGGAGTGGTTCGGATCCTCTTTCGAAATTTTGGTACAAAGAGGATTCCCAAAGAAGAGGTTCGTCCATTTGCATCGTATGGATGGACCAAGTCAAGAGGAAAACTTTGACAAGTGGGAAACCTTAGGTCTTTGTATCAATCTGGTCTGAAAAGTGAAACACATACTTTGAAACAAGCTTTTCAATTACAAACAAGTTTTTGGAGTGGTTCGGATCCTCTTTCGATCATTTTTTCCAAAGAGGATATCCAAAGAAGAGGTTCCTCCATTTGCATCTTTAGGATTGACCAACTCGCGATGAAAATTTTGACAAGGGGCAAACCTTAGGTCTTTGGTATCAATATAGTCCGAAGAGTGAAACAAGTACTTTGAAACAAGCTTTTCAATTACAAACAAATTTTTTGAGTAGTTCGGATCGTCTTTCGATATTTTGGTCCAAAAAAGATTCCCGAAGAAGAGGTTTCTCCATTTGCATCTTTAGGATGGGCGAAATAGCGAAGAAAACTTTGACAAGAGGGAAACCTTAGGTCTTTCGTATCAATATGGTCAGAAAAATGAAACAAGTACTTGGAAAAAAGCTTTTCAATTACAAACAAGTTTTTGGCGTGGTTTGGATCCTCTTTCGAAATTTTAGTCCAAAGTGGATTCCCAAAGAAGAGGTTCCTCCATTTGCATCTTTAGGATGGACCAAGTCACGAGAAAACTTTGACAAGTGGGAAACCTTAGATCTTTGTTATCAATATAGTCCGAAGAGTGAAACAAGTACTTTGAAACAAGCTTTTCAATTACCAACAAGTTTTTTGAGTAGTTCGGATCGTCTTTCGATATTTTGGTCCAAAGAGGATTCCCAAAGAAGGGGTTCCTCCATTTGCATCTTTAGGATGGACCAAATAGCGAAGAAAACTTTGACAAGGGGGAAACCTTAGGTCTTTTGTATAAATATGGTCAGAAACTTGAAACAAGTACTTGGAAAAAAGCTTTTCAATTATAAACAAGTTTTTGAAGTGGTTTGGATCCTCTTTCGAAATTTTAGTCCAAAGTGGATTCCCAAAGAAGAGGTTCCTCCATTTGCATCTTTAGGGTGGACCAAGTTGCAAGAAAACTTTGACAAGTGGGAAACCTTAGGTTTTTGGTATCAATATGGTCCGAAGAGCGAAACAAGTACTTTGAAACAAGCTTTTAACTTACACACAAGTTTTTGGAGTGGTTCGGTTCCTCTTCTGATATTTTGGTCTAAAGAGGATTCCCAATGAAAAGGTTCCTCTATTCGCATCTTTAGGATGGACCAAATCATGAGCACAACTTTGACAAGTGGAAAACCTTACGTCTTTGGTATCAATATGGTCTGAAGAGTGAAACAAGTACTTTAAAACAAACTTTTCACTTACAAACAAGTTTTTAGAGTAGTTCGGATACTCTTTCTATATTTTGGTCCAAAGAGGATTCCCAAATAAGAGCTCCTCCATTTGAATCTTTAGGATGGACCAAGGCGCGAGGAAAACTTTGACAAGTGGGAAACCTTAGGTCTTTGGTATCAATATGGTCTGAAGAGTGAAACAAGTACTATGAAACAAGCTTTTAACTTACAAACAAGGTTTTGGAGTGGTTCGGTTCCTCTTTCGAAATTTTGGTCCAAAGAGGATTCCCAATGAAGAGGTTCCTCCATTCGCATCTTTAGGATGGACCAAGTCGCGAGAAAAACTTTAACAAGTGGGAAACCTTAGGTGTTTTTTATCAATATGATCCGAAGAGTGAAACAAGTACTTTGAAACGAGTTTTTCATTTACGAACAAGTTTTTCGAGAGGTTCGGATCCTCTTTCGATATTTTGGTCCAAAGAGGATTCCCAAAGAAGAGGTTCCTCCATTTGGATCTTTAGGATGGACCAAATCAATGGCACAACTTTGACAAGTGGGAAACCTTACGTCTTTGGTATCAATATGGTCCGAAGAGTAAAACAAGTACTTTAAAACAAGCTTTTCACTTACAAACAAGTTTTTGGAGTAGTTCGGATCCTCTTTCAATATTTTGGTCCAAAGAGAATTCCCAAAGAAGAGGTTCCTCCATTTGGATCTTTAGGATTGACCAAATCATGAGCACAACTTTGAGAAATGGGAAACCTTAGGTCTTCGGATTCAATTTGGTTTAGAGAGTGAAACAAGTGCTTTTAAACAAGCTTTTCAATTACAAACAAGTTTTTGGAGTGGTTCAGATCCTCTTTCGAAATTTTAATCCAAAGAGGATTCCCAAAAAAGAGCTCCTCCATTTGAATCTTTAGGATGGACCAAATCGTAAGAAAAGTTTGACAAGTGGGAAATCTTCGGTCTTTGGTCTCAATATGGTCCGAAGAGTGAAACAAGTACTTTGGAACAAGCTTTTCAATTACAAACAAGTTTTTGGAGTGGTTCGGATCCTCTTTCGATATTTTGGTCCAAAAAGGATTCCCAAAGAAGAGGTTCCTCCATTTGCATCTTTAGGATGGACCAAATCGCGAGGAAAACTTTTACAAGGGGAAACCTTAGGTCTTTTGTGTCAATATGGTCCGAAGAGTGAAACAAGTACTTTAAAACAAGCTTTTCAATTACAAACAAGTTTTTTGGAGTGGTTCGGATCCTCTTTTGATATTTTGGTCCAAAAAGGATTCCCAAAGAAGAGGTTCCTCCATTTGCATCTTTAGGATGGACCAAATAGCAAGTAAACTTGAACTAGGGGGAAAAATTAGGTCTTTTGTATCAATATGGTCCGAAGATTGAAACAAGTACTTTGAAACAAGCCTTTTAATTACAAAATTTTTTTTGGAGTGGTTCGGATCCTCTTTCAAAATTTTGGTCCAAAGAGGATTCCTAAAGAAGAGGTTCCTCCATTCGCATCTTTAGGATGGACCAAGTGCGAGCAAAACTTTGACAAGTGGGAAACCTTAGGTCTTTTTTATCAATATGGTCCGAAGACTGAAACAAGTTTTTTGAAACAAGCTTTTCACTTTCAAAGAAGTTTTTGGAGTGGTTCGGATCCTCTTTCGATATTTTGGTCCAAAGAGGATTCCCAAAGAAGAGGTTCCTCCATTTGGATCTTTAGGATGGACCAAATAATGAGCACAACTTTGACAAGTGGGAAACCTTAGGTGTTTGGTATCAATATGGTCCGAAGAGATAAACAAGTACTATGAAAAAAGCTTCTTAATTACAAACAAATTTTTGGAGTGGTTCGGATCCTCTTTCGATATTTTGGTCCAAAAAGGATTCCCAAAGAAGAGGTTCCTCCATTTGCAAGAGTTTAACAAGTACTTTAAAACAAGTTTTTCACTTACAAACAAGTTGTTGGAGTAGTTCGGATCGTCTTTCGATATTTTGGTCCAAAGAGGATTCCCAAAGAAGAGGTTCCTCCATTTGGATCTTTAGGATGGACCAAATCATGAGCACAACTTTGAGAAGTGGGAAACCTTAGGTCTTCGGATTCAATTTGGTTTAGAGAGTGAAACAAGTGCTTTTAAACTGGCTTTTCAATTACAAACAAGTTTTTGGAGTGGTTCGGATCCTCTTTCGAAATTTTGGTCCAAAGAGGATTCCTAAAGAAGAGGTTCCTCCATTTGCATCTTTAGGATGGACCAACACGCGAGAAAAATTTTGACAAAGGGGAAACCTTATGTCTTTGGTATCAATATGGTCCGAAGAGTGAAACAAGGACTTTAAAACAATCTTTTTAATTACAAACTAGTTTTTGAAGTGGTTCGGATCCTCTTTTGATATTTTGGTCCAAAGAGGATTCCCAAAGAAGAGATTCCTCCATTTGCATCTTTGGGATGAACCAAATAGCGAAGAAAACTTTGACAAGGGGGAAACCTTAGGTCTTTTGTATCAATATGGTCCGAAAAGTGAAACAAGTACTTTGAAACAACCGTTTCAATTACAAACAAGTTTTTGGAGTGGTTCCGATCCTCTTTCGATATTTTGGTCCAAAGAGGATTCCCAAAGAAGAGGTTCCTCCATTTGGATCTTTTGGATGGACCAAATCATGAGCACAACTTTGACAAGTGGGAAACCTTAGGTCTTTGGTATCAATATGGTCCGATGAGTGAAACAAGTACTTTGAAACAAGCTTTTCAATTACAAACATGTTTTTGGAGTGGTTCGGATCCTCTTTCAATATTTTGGTCCAAAAAGAATACCCAAAGAAGAGGTTCCTCCATTTGCATCTTTAGGATGCACCAAATTGCGAGGAAAATTTTGACAAAGGGGAAACCTTAGGTCTTTGGTATCAATATGGTCTGAAGAGTGAAACAAGGACTTTGAAACAAGCTTTTCAATTTCAAACAAGTTTTTGGAGTGGTACGGATCATCTTTCGATATTTTGGTCTAAAGAGGATTACCAAAGAAGAGGTTCCTCCATTTGCATCTTTGGGATGGACGAAATAGGAAAGAAAACTTTTACAAGGGAGAAACCTTAGGTCTTTTGTATCAATATGGTCCGAAGAGTGAAACAAGTACTTTGAAACAAGCTTTTAACTTACAAACAAGTTTTTGGAGTGGTTCTGTTCCTCTTTCGATATTTTGGTCTAAAGAGGATTCCCAATGAAGAGGTTGCTCCGTTCGCATCTTTAGGATGGACCAAGTCACGAGGAAAACTTTGTCAAGTGGAAAACCTTTGGTCTTTTTTTATCTATATGGTCTGAAGAGTGAAACAAGCTTTTAACTTACAAATTAGTTTTTGGTGTGGTTCGGTTCCTCTTTCGATATTTTGGTCCATAGAGGATTCCCAAAGAAGACGTAACTCCATTTGGATCTTTAGGATGGACAAAATCATGAGCACAAGTTTGACAAGTGGGAAACCTTAGGTCTTTGGTATCAATATGGTCTGAAGAGTGAAACAAGTACTTTGAAACAAGCTTTTCAATTACAAACAAGTTTTTCGAGTGGTTCGGATCCTCTTTCGATATTTTGGTCTAAAAAGGATTCCCAAAGAAGAGGTTCCTCCATTTGCATCTTTAGGATGGACCAAATCACGAGGAAAACTTTGACAAGGGGGAAACCTTAGGTCTTTTGTATCAATATGGTCCAAAGAGTGAAACAAGTACTTTGAAACAAGCTTTTAACTTACAAACAACTTTTTGGAGTGGTTCTGTTCCTCTTTCGATATTTTGGTCTAAAGAGGATTCCCAATGGAGAGGTTCCTCCGTTCGCATCTTTAGGATGGACCAAGTCGCGAGGAAAACTTTGATTAGTGGGAAACCTTAGGTCTTTTTTATCAATTTGGTCTGAAGAGTGAAACAAGCTTTTAACTTACAAATAAGTTTTTGGAGTGGTTCGGTTCCTCTTTCGATATTTTAGTCCATAGAGGATTCCCAAAGAAGAGGTAACTCGATTTGGATCTTTAGGATGGACCAAATCATGAGCACAACAATGACAAGTGGAAACCTTAGGTCTTTGGTATCAATATGGTCCGAAGAGTGAAACAAGTACTTTGAAAAAAACTTTTCACATACAAACAAGTTTTTGAAGTGGTTCGGTTCCTCTTTCGATATTTTGGTCCAAAGAGGATTCCAAAAAAAGAGGTTCCTCCATTTGGATCTTTAGGATGGACCAAATCATGAGCACAACTCTGACAAGTGGGAAACCTTAGGTCTTTGGTATCAATATGGTCCGAAGTGTGAAACAAGTACTTTGAAACAAGCATTTCACATACAAACATGTTTTTGGAGTGGTTCGGATCCTCTTTCGATATTTTGGTTCAAAGAGGATTCCCAAAGAAGTGGTTCCTCCGTTTGGATCTTTAGGATGGGCCAAATCATGAGCACAACTTTGAGAAGTGGGAAACCTTAGGTCTTCGGATTCAATTTGGTTTAGAGAGTGAAACAAGTGCTTTTAAACAAGCTTTCCAATTACAAACAAGTTTTTGGAATGGTTCGGATCCTCTTTTGAAATTTTGGTTCAAAGAGGATTCCTAAAGAAGAGGTTCATCCATTTGAATCTTTAGGATAGACAAAATCATGAGGAAAACTTTGACAAGAGGGAAACCTTAGGTCTTTGGTATCAATATGGTCCGAACAGTGACACAAGTAATTTGAAACAAGCTTTTCAATTACAATAACGTTTTTGGAGTGGTTCGGATCCTCTCTCGATAATTTGGTCCAAAGTGGATATCCAAAGAAAAGGTTCCTCCATTTGCATCTTTAGGATGGACCAAATCGCGAGGAAAATTTTGACAAAGGGGGAAACCTTAGGTCTTTGGTATCAATATGGTCCGAAGAGTGAAACAAGTACTTTGAAACAAGCTTTTCAATTGCAAACAAGTTTTTGGAGTGGTTCGGATCCTCTTTCGATATTTTGGTTCAAAGAGGATTCCCAAAGAAGAGGTTCCTCCATTTGGATCTTTAGGATGGACCAAATCATGAGCACAACTTTGAGAAGTGGGAAACCTTAGGTCTTCAAATTCAATTTGGTTTAGAGAGTGAAACAAGTGCTTTTAAACAAGCTTTTCAATTACAAACAAGTTTTTAGAGTGGTTCGGATCCTCTTTCGAAATTTTGGTCCAAAGTGGATTCCTAAAGAAAAGGTTCCTCCATTTGCATCTTTAGGATGGACCAACTCGCGAGGAAAATTTTGACAAAGGGGAAACCTTAGGTCTTTGGTATCAATATGGTCCGAAGAGTGAAACAAGGACTTTGAAACAAGCTTTTCAATTACAAACAAGTTTTTGGTGTGGTTCGGATACTCTTTCTATATTTTGGTCCAAAGAGGATTCCCAAAGAAGAGGTTTCTCCATTTGCATCTTTAGGATGGACCAAGTCGCGAGGAAAAGTTTGACAAGGGGGAAACCTTAGGTCTTTGGTATCAATATGGTCCGAAGAGTGAAACAAGGACTTTGAAACAAGCTTTTGAATTACAAACAAGTTTTTGGAGTGGTTCGGATCCTCTTTCGATATTTTGGTCCAAAGAGGATTCCCAAAGAAGAGGTTCCTCCATTTGCATCTTTAGGATGGACCAAATAGCGAAAAAAACTTTGACAAGGAAGAAACCTTAGGTCTTTTGTATCAATATGGTCCGAAAAGTGAAACAAGTACTTTGAAACAAGCTTTTCAATTACAAACAAGTTTTTGGAGTGGTTTGGATCCTCTTTCGAAATTTTGGTCCAAAGAGGTTTCCAAAAGAAGAGGTTCCTCCATTTGCAACTTTAGGATGGACCAAGTCGCGAGGAAAACTTTGACAAGTGAGTAACCTTAGGTCTTTGGTATCAATATGGTCCGAAGTGTGAAACAAGCTTTTAACTTACAAACAAGTTTTTGGAGTGGTTCGGTTCCTCTTTCGACATTTTGGTCCATAGAGGATTCCCAAAGAAGAAGTAACTCCATTTGGATCTTTAGGATGGACCAAATCATGAGGACAACCTTGACAAGTGGGAAACCTTACGTCTTTGGATTAATATGGTCCGAAGAGTGAAACAAGTACTTTGAAACAAGCTTTTCAATTACAAACAAGTTTTTTGTGTGGTTCTGATCCTCTTTCGATATTTCGGTCCAAAAAGGATTCCCAAAGAAGAGGTTCTCCATTTGCATCTTTAGGATGAACCAAATCGCGAGGAAAACTTTACAAGGGCGAAACCTTACGTCTTTTGTATCAATAAGGTCCGAAGAATGAAACAAGCACTTTGAAACAAGCTTTTCAATTACAAAAAACTTTTTGTAGTTGTTCGGATCCTCTTTCGATATTTGGGTCCAAAAAGGATTCCAAAAGAAAAGGTTCCTTCATTTGCATATTTAGGATGGACCAAATCGCGAGGAAAACTTTGACAAGTGGGAAACCTTACGTCTTTGGTATCAATGTGGTCCGAAGAGTGAAACAAATACTTTGAAACAAGCTTTTAACTTACAAACAAGTTTTTGGAGTGGTTTGGTTCCTCCTTTGATATTTTGGTCCAAAGAGGATTCCCAAAGAAGAGGTTCCTCCATTCGGATCTTTAGGATGGACCAAATCGCAAAGAAAACTTTGACAAGGGGGAAACCTTAGGTCTTTGGTATCAATATGGTCCAAAGAGTGAAACAAGTACTTTGAAACAAGCTTTTCAATTACAAATATGTTTTTGGAGTGGTTCGCATCCTCTTTCGAAATTTTGGTCCAAAGAGGATTCCATAAGAAGAGGTTCCTCCATTTGCATCTTTAGGATGGACCAAATTGCGAGGAAAACTTTGACAAAGGGGAAACCTTAGGTCTTTGGTATCAATATGGTCCGAAGAGTGAAACAAGTACTTTGGAACAAGCTTTTTAATTACAAACAAGTTTTTTGAGTGGTTCGGATCCTCTTTCGATATTTTGGTCCAAAAAGGATTCCCAAAGAAAAGGTTCCTCCATTTGCATCTTTTGGATGAACCAAATCACGAGGAAAACTTTGACAAGGGGGAAACCTTAGGTCTTTTGTATCAATATGGTCCGAAGAGTGAAACAAGTACTTTAAAACAAGGTTTTCAATTACAAACAAGTTTTTGGAGTTGTTCGAATCATCTTTCGATATTTTGATCCAAAAAGGATTCACAAAAAAGAGGATCCTCCATTTGTATATATAGGATGGACCAAATCGTGAGGAAAACTTTGACAAGTGGGAAATCTGAGGTCTTGGGTATCAATATCGTCCGAAGAGTGAAACAAGTACTTTGAAACAAGCTTTTCAATTACAAACAAGTTTTTGGAGTGGTTCGGATCCTCTTTTGATATTTTGGTCCAATAAGGATTCCCAAAGAAGAGGTTCCTCCATTTGTATCTTTAGGATGGACCAAATCGCGAGGAAAACTTTACAAGGGGGAAACGTTAGGTCTTTTGTAATAATATTGTCTGAAGAGTGAAACAAGTACTTTGAAACAAGCATTTCAATTACAAAAATGTTTTTGTAGTTGTTCGGATCTTCTTTCGATAATTGGGTCCAAAAAGGATTCCCAAAGAAGAGGTTCCTCCATTTGCATATTGAGGATGGATCAAATCGCGAGGAAAACTTTGACAAGTGGGAAACCTTAGGTCTTTTGATATGAATCATGGAACGTCACAAATAGCTCAAGGATCAATTACAAGATTAAAGTTCAAGACAAGCATTAACATCCATTTACATGCCTATATTAGAAAAGTCAAGACAAGCTTTTGAAGATCCGAGCATGGAGGATTACAAAGAGGACTTGATCAACTTTAATCTATGGTAAATGCATTTGGAGGAAGGTTATTGAAGACTTGTTGAACCAGAAATGAAGACGAGAGCTAAATTGGAAAGTTGCATCACTTTTGCAAACTTTCCTTATTTGGACCACTTTCCATATTTGTTCCCGAACATGCCATATATGATGTCCACGAATTTACAATGTATTTGGACATGTTTTAGGCCTTTATTTATCAGTTTTAATGCTTAGAATAGTTTAGGAAAGATATAATATCTTCTAGGGCAAAACTTTCCTAAAATGCACCAAATGCACTTAAGGAAAGATTTGGCAGATTTTGTGCCTCCTTGTAATCCGAATTTGCATGTTATTTTTAGGGTTTCTTTGCCTATTTAAAGGCCTCATTTGTAACCCTAAACTCCAAGAATTCATATGATAATAATATTGCCTTTTGCTTTGCTTAAATTGCTTAGTTTTGTAGCCTTGTTCTAGGTTGCATGTTTTAGAAACATTCAAGCATGAATTGATCTATTGTGTTTGTGGATTGTTTCAATCTTGAAATAAGAACAAGTTCTCTTATTTCAAGATCATAGATCATTGGAATAATCTTTCTCTTCTTGTTTTCCAAGGGTTTTACCTTTTTGTTCATGGGGTTTTAGGATTTGCATTTAGGGGTTCTTTGTATATATCAAAGGGTTTCTATTTCAATTTTCTAGGGTTTCATATCATTTGGTATCAGAGCTTAGGCTCAAGGGAAGATTTCTATCTTACTTGCTTTCTTGTTATTTTAATTTTTCTTGTCTTGTTCTTCGTTCATCAAAAATTCCAAAAAAAAAAAAAAACACAAAAAAAAAAAAAACTGTTCCAGAATTTCCTTCTTTAGCTACTGTTTTTGTTCTTTTGCGTATAGTTTCAATCCGAATCTTTGAAAGTCATAAACTAAAAAAGTGTTTATCTTTGAGTCGTGATTATTTATTAGTCAGAAAAGTTTGTCAAAAAAAAAGTGGAAGATTGAGAAAAAAATAGATCTTCGCAGACTGTCGGATTGTCCAGAAAATTGAAAAAAAAAAAGTGTTCTTGCTTGATTTGTTGAAGTTTCTGGAAAAAAATGGTTTGTGTTCGTATTTTTCTTGAAGAGTTCATCTTACACTCATCATTTATGCATCTTGAATCCCAAATTATCAAGTTGAATGAGCCAAAGTTGTTTGTTTCCTAAAAAGCTAGAACTTACCATAAATAACCCAAAACTGTTTTAGGAAACTTTCAATTCTGTCCCATATTCAAATATATGCATATATTGCTCAATTAAAGTCATTTTTTCTGATTCAAAGTGCTTTAGGGAAGTCTAATTTCGAATTTTTCTCTTTTAGGAAAGTTTATTCTTGCTTATTTTCTTTCTTATTCTTTCCTTGTCACTAAAATAAACCATTTGCATAAATCTGTCTTATTTTCTTCTTAACCCACCAAATTGGTTGTTTCTTATTTCTTGATTGCTACTTTTTACAAATTTCATTAGTATCATAGTTGTTTGATAGTTGCTAAAGTGTGCTAATTAGTTCAAGGTTATATTTAGGCCCTAAAATCTGTTTTGAGTGCAAACACGAGTGAATTGACATCATCGAGTGTAAACACTTAGGGAGTGATTGAGAGGTCCTATTTTTATTACTAACTTGTTTACTTGCAGCAATGTATCATGAAATTGATCAAAGGAGGAGTAATAGATGTCGAGAGAGAGAACATACTCGGAGGGAAAATAGAGGTGTTTATCATGAAGGGATGGAGCATAGAAGCATAAGAGGTGATAAGCTCAAGTTACCTACTTTTCAAGGAAGATCAAATCCAGAGGTTTACTTGATATGGGAAAGAGAGGTGGAGCTTTGTTTTGAAGAACATCCATGTAGTGATTCAAAGAAGGTACAACTTATAACCACTCAATTTTGTGATTATGCACTAACATGGTGGAAACAGTTAGTGAACGATAGGAAAAGAAGAACTTTGGAGGATCCAATTGAAACTTGGTGTGAACTCAAATACATTATGAGGAAGCAATTTGTACCAAGCCGATTTCAAAGAGACCTTGAGGAAATGTTTGAAGATCTAACACAAGGAAACATGAGCGTTTGTGAGTACTACAATGAGTTTAAATATCTCATGGCTAGGGCTAATATTGAGGAAGATGAAGAGATGACTATGGCATGGTTCTTTGATGGATTAAATTATGAGATTGCTGGCCAAGTTCATGGGTATACAAATGTGAAGTTGGAAGAAATGGTTTACTATGCCACCAAGGTAGAAAATAGACTCAAAAGAAAAAGAGATACACGGTATGCTTCTAAACCTATTTCCAATACTTCTTCTTCTTCTTCTTCTTCTCAAATGGGTGAAAATGGTACATTAATGGATAAGAATGAGGCTGCCTATGGCTTGGTAGAGGAAAATGCAAATTTGATTTTAGAGAAGGTCAAGATGATTGAAAGAGAACTTTTAAAATCAAATGAAGTTTTCAATTCTAGCATGGAGGAGATAAAAGAGGATATTCGTGCTACTGTTTTTGTGGAGGAAACTTGTGAGCTACAAAAGAGTTCTAAGTTTGAAAATAATGAGAATTGTGAAAAAGAGAGTGAGCCAAAAGAAAGAGAGATGAGTGATGAAAAAGAAATGAGTGAAATAAGTGAGCAAAAAGAAAGAGAGATGAGTGATAAAAAAGAAACGAGTGCTCAAAAGAATGAGAGTTGTGAGTTTGAAAATAATGAAAGAGAGAATGAAAAGAAAGAGGGCTTTGAGAATACAAAGTGTGAGATATTTGAATGTAGTGAGAAAAAAGAAAGTCAACTGGAGAGTGAGAGCTTGAAAGTTGGATCAAGTGAGGCTAGGAATGAAATCTACCAACCTACATTTGTACTTTTGTACAAAGAGGTTTGTTTTACACTTAACCCATCTTTGCCTAGTATGTTTGTTGAGTTTTTGCAGGAATTCAAAAGATTGTTCCCTAATGAGATGCCTAGTACTTTGTCATCAATGCAAGGCATAAATCATCATGAAGACAACATTCAAGGGGCTGTCATACTCAATAAACCACCATCTCACATGATTCAATGCATGGAAAATAAGGTAAACACATCCATGGTAAAGTATCTGAACCCTATTCTTGATGAAATGCATATTAATTGTTTGCTTGGTAAATTTGGTATTAAATCTGAATTTTTACAACATCAAATGAATTTCAATGATAATTATGCATCTTACTCTAAGACTTACTTTCTTGATAATTTCCAAATTGAAAAAGTTGATTTGCTTACTAATTTTGATGATGTGCATAATGTTTTACATGATTCTTGTTTGATTGATCAAATGATTTTGCATGATTATCACTCACTCGAAAAGAATGTTCAGTTTGTTTCATATAAGTCTAAGGATGATTGTAGTGTTGGATCTTTGTTAGTGTTACCATATTATAAGAAGATTTATGAGATTGACTATGGTCCATGCATCTCTAAGTCTTCCTTGCTATTTCAAGTAACTAACAATCTGGTGAGCTTGGATGATGTTTGTCCTAAGATAGGTCATTTCAAGAAATTACAAAAACTAGATAAGACAATGGACACACAATTGCTAAGAAAAGAGAAGATATCAAGGAAGATAATGGTTTTTGACCCGGGAGGTGTTAACTTGAAAGGAGAAGGAAGAATACCATTGTTGCTGTTTTTTGTGCCAATTGACGATACACAAGGTAGGTATGCTTTAATTGCTATTATTTATGTTACTAACTTAAGTTATTGTGATGTAGGTAATGTTTTAGATTCGAGGACGAATCCTTTTCAAGAGGGAGGGGATGATATGAATCATGGAACGTCACAAATAGCTCAAGGATCAATTACAAGATTAAAGTTCAAGACAAGCATTAACATCCATTTACATGCCTATATTAGAAAAGTCAAGACAAGCTTTTGAAGATCCGAGCATGGAGGCGTACAAAGAGGACTTGATCAACTTTAATCTATGGTAAATGCATTTGGAGGAAGGTTATTGAAGACTTGTTGAACCAGAAATGAAGACGAGAGCTAAATTGGAAAGTTGCATCACTTTTGCAAACTTTCCTTATTTGGACCACTTTCCATATTTGTTCCCGAACATGCCATATATGATGTCCACGAATTTACAATGTATTTGGACATGTTTTAGGCCTTTATTTATCAGTTTTAATGCTTAGAATAGTTTAGGAAAGATATAATATCTTCTAGGGCAAAACTTTCCTAAAATGCACCAAATGCACTTAAGGAAAGATTTGGCAGATTTTGTGCCTCCTTGTAATCCGAATTTGCATGTTATTTTTAGGGTTTCTTTGCCTATTTAAAGGCCTCATTTGTAACCCTAAACTCCAAGAATTCATATGATAATAATATTGCCTTTTGCTTTGCTTAAATTGCTTAGTTTTGTAGCCTTGTTCTAGGTTGCATGTTTTAGAAACATTCAAGCATGAATTGATCTATTGTGTTTGTGGATTGTTTCAATCTTGAAATAAGAACAAGTTCTCTTATTTCAAGATCATAGATCATTGGAATAATCTTTCTCTTCTTGTTTTCCAAGGGTTTTACCTTTTTGTTCATGGGGTTTTAGGATTTGCATTTAGGGGTTCTTTGTATATCAAAGGGTTTCTATTTCAATTTTCTAGGGTTTCATATCATCTTTGGTATCAATATGGTCCGAAGAGTGAAACAAATACTTTGAAACAAGCTTTACAAACAAGTTTTTGGAGTGGTTCGATTCCTCTTCCGATATTTTTGTCCAACGAGGATTCCCAAAGAAGAGGTTCCTCCATTTGGATCTTTAGGATGGACCAAATCGCAAAGAAAACTTGGATAAGGGGTAAACCTTAGGTCTTTGGTATCAATATGGTTCGAAGAGTGAAACAAGTACTTTGGAACAAGATTTTTAATTACAAACAAGTTTTTGGAGTTGTTCGGATCCTCTTTCGATATTTTGGTCCGAAAAGGATTCCCAAAGAAAAGGTTCCTCCATTTGCATCTTTAGGATGGACCAAATCACGAGGAAAACTTTGACAAGGGGGAAACCTTAGGTCTTTTGTATCAATATCGTCCGAAGAGTGAAACAAGTAGTTTATAACAAGGTTTTCAATTACAAACATGTTTTTGGAGTTGCTCGAATCATCTTTCGATATTTTGATCCAAAAAGGATTCACAAAAAAGAGGATCCTCCATTTGTATATATAGGATGGACCAAATCGTGAGGAAAACTTTGACAAGTGGGAAATCTGAGGTCTTGGGTATCAATATCGTCCGAAGAGTGAAACAAATACTTTGAAACAAGCTTTTCAATTACAAATAAGTTTTTGGAGTGGTTCGGATCCTCATTTGATATTTTGGTCCAATAAGGATTCCCAAAGAAGAGGTTCCTCCATTTGTATCTTTAGGATGGACCAAATCGCGAGGAAAACTTTACAAGGGGGAAACGTTAGGTCTTTTGTAATAATATTGTCCGAAGAGTGAAACAAGTACTTTGAAACAAGCATTTCAATTACAAAAAAGTTTTTGGAGTTGTTCGGATCTTCTTTCGATAATTGGGTCCAAAAAGGATTCCCAAAGAAGAGGTTCCTCCATTTGCATATTTAGGATGGACCAAATCGCGAGGAAAACTTTGACAAGTGGAAAACCTTAGGTCTTTGGTATCAATATGGTCCGAAGAGTGAAACAAATACTTTGAAACAAGCTTTACAAACAAGTTTTTGGAGTGGTTCGGTTCCTCTTCAGATATTTTTGTCCAAAGAGGATTCCCAAAGAAGAGGTTCCTCCATTCGGATCTTTAGGATGGACCAAATCGCAAAGAAAACTTGGATAAGGGGGAAACCTTAGGTCTTTGTTATCAATATGGTTCGAAGAGTGAAACAAGTACTTTGGAACAAGATTTTTAATTACAAACAAGTTTTTGGAGTTGTTCGGATCCTCTTTCGATATTTTGGTCCGAAAAGGATTCCCAAAGAAAAGGTTCCTCCATTTGCATCTTTAGGATGGACCAAATCACGAGGAAAACTTTGACAAGGGGGAAACCTTAGGTCTTTTGTATCAATATGGTCCGAAGAGTGAAACAAGTACTTTATAACAAGGTTTTCAATTACAAACATGTTTTTGGAGTTGCTCGAATCATCTTTCGATATTTTGATCCAAAAAGGATTCACAAAAAAGAGGATCCTCCATTTGCATATTTAGGATGGACCAAATCGTGAGGAAAACTTTGACAAGTGGGAAATCTGAGGTCTTTGGTATCAATATGGTCCGAAGAGTGAAACAAGTACTTTGAAACAAGCTTTGCAATTACAAACAAGTTTTTGGAGTGGTTCGGATCCTCTTTTGATATTTTGGTCCAAAAAGGATTCCCAAAGAAGAGGTTCCTCCATTTGTATCTTTAGGATGGACCAAATCGCGAGGAAAACTTTACAAGGGGGAAACGTTAGGTCTTTTGTATCAATATTGTCCGAAGAGTGAAACAAGTACTTTGAACAAGCATTTCAATTACAAAAAAGTTTTTGGAGTTGTTCAGATCTTCTTTCGATAATTGGGTCCAAAAAGGATTCCCAAAGAAGAGGTTCCTCCATTTGCATATTTAGGATGGACCAAATCGCGAGGAAAACTTTGACAAGTGGGAAACCTTAGGTCTTTGGTATCAATATGGTCCGAAAAGTGAAACAAATACTTTGAAACAAGCTTTACAAACAAGTTTTTGGAGTGGTTCGGTTCCTCTTCCGATATTTTTGTCCAAAGAGGATTCCCAAAGAAGAGGTTCCTCCATTCGGATCTTGAGGATGGACCAAATCGCAAAGAAAACTTTGACAAGGGGGAAACCTTAGGTCTTTGGTATCAATATGGTCCGAAGAGTGAAACAAGTACTTTGAAACAAGCTTTTCAATTACAAACAAGTTTTTGGAGTGGTTCGTATCCTCTTTTGATATTTTGGTCCAGAGGGGATTCCCAAAGAAGAGGTTCCTCCATTTGTATCTTTAGGATGAACCAAATCGCGAGGAAAATTTTTAAAAGGGGGAAACCTTAGGTCTTTGGTATCAATATGGTTCGAAGAGTGAAACAAGTACTTTGAAACAAGCTTTTCATTTACAAACAAGTTTTTGGAGTGGTTTGCAACCTCTTTCGATATTTTGGTCCAAAGAGGATTCCCAAAGAAGAGGTTCCTCCATTTGCATCTTTAAGAGGGACCAAATTGTGAGGAAAACTTTGACAAGGGGGAAACGTTAGGTCTTTCTTATTAATATGGTCCGAAGAGTGAAACAAGTACTTTGGAACAAGCTTTTCAATTACAAAAAGTTTTTGGACTGGTTCGGATCCTCTTTCGATATTTTATTCCAAAAAGGATTCCCAAAGAAGAGGTTATTCCATTTGCATCTTTAGGATGGACCAAATCGCGAGGAAAATTTGACAAGGGGGAAACCTTAGGTCTTTTGTATCAATATGGTCCGAAGAGTGAAACAAGTACTTTATAACAAGATTATTTTCAATTACAAGCAAGTTTTTGTAGTTGTTTGGATCCTCTTTCGATATTTTGGTCCAAAAAGGATTCCCCAAGAAGAGGTTCCTCCATTTGCATATTTAGCATGGACAAATCGTGAAGAAAACTTTGACGAGTGGGAAACCTTAGGTCTTTGGTATCAATATGGTCCGAAGAGTGAAACAAGTACTTTGAAACAAGCTTTTCAATTACAAACAAGTTTTTTGAGTGGTACGGATCCTCTTTTGATATTTTGGTCCAAAAAAGATTCCCAAAGAAGAGCTTCCTCCATTTGCATCTTTAGGATGGACCAAATCGCGAGGAAAACTTTATGAGGGGGAAACATTAGGTTTTTTGTATCAATATGGTCCGAAGAGTGAAACAAGTACTTTGAAACAAGCTTTTCAATTACAAAAAAGTTTTTGGAGTTGTTCGGATCCTCTTTCGATATTTGGGTCCAAAAAGGATTCCCAAAGAAGAGGTTCCTCCTTTTGCATATTTAGGATGGACAAAATCGCGAGGAAAACTATGAAAAGTGGGAAACCTTAGGTCTTTGGTATCAATATTGTCCGAAGAGTGAAACAAATACTTTGAAACAACCTTTTAACCTACAAACAAGTTTTTGGAGTGGTTCGTTCCTCTTCCGATATTTTGGTCCAAAGAGGATTCCCAAAGAAGAGGTTCCTCCATTCAGATCTTTAGGATGGACCAAATCGCAATGAAAACTTTGACAAGGGGGAAACCTTAGGTCTTTGGTATTAATATGGTCCGAAGAGTGAAAGAAGTACTTTGAAACAAGCTTTTCAATTACAAACAAGTTTTTGGAGTGGTTCGTATCCTCTTTTGATATTTTGGTCTAAAGGGGATTCCCAAAGAACAGGTTCCTCCATTTGTATCTTTAGGATGGACCAAATCGCGAGGAAAATTTTTAAAAGGGGGAAACCTTAGGTCTTTGGTATCAATATGGTCCGAAGAGTGAAACAAGTACTTTGAAACAAGCTTTTCAATTACAAACAAGTTTTTGGAGTGGTTCGTATCCTCTTTCGATATTTGGGTTCAAAGAGGATTCCCAAAGAAGAGGTTCCTCCATTTGCATCTTTAGGATGGACCAAATTGCGAGGAAAACTTTGACAAGGGGGAAACCATAGGTCTTTGTTATCAATATTGTCCGAAGAGTGAAACAAGTACTTTGGAACAAGCTTTTCAATTACAAACAAGTTTTTGGAGTGGTTCAGATCCTCTTTCGATATTTTATTCCAAAAAGGACTCCCAAAGAAGAGGTTCCTCCATTTGCATCTTTAGGATGGACCAAATCGCGAGGAAAACTTTGACAAGGGGGAAATCTTAGGTCTTTTGTAGCAATATGGTCCGAAGAGTGAAACAAGTAATTTGAAACAAGCTTTTCAATTACAAACAAGTTTTTGGAGTGGTTCGGATCCTCTTTCGAAATTTTGGTCCAAAAAGAATTCCCAAAGAAGAGGTTCCTCCATTTACATCTTTAGGATGGACCAAATCGAGAGATAAACTTTGACAAGTTGGAAACCTTAGGTCTTTGGTATCAATATGGTCCGATGAGTGAAACAAGTACCTTGAAACAAGCTTTTTAATTACAAACAAGTTTTTGGAGTGGTTTGGATCCTCTTTCGATATTTTGGTCTAAAAAGGATTCCCAAGGAAGAGGTTCCTCCATTTGCTTCTTTAGGATGGACCAAATCACGAAGAAAACTTTGACAAGTGGGAAACTTTAGGTCTTTTGTATCAATATGGTCCGAAGAGTAATACAAGTACTTTGAAACAAGCTTTTCAATTACAAACATGTTTTTGGAGTGGTTCGGATCCTCTTTCGATATTTTGATACAAAGAGGATTCCCAAAGATGAGGTTCCTCCATTTGCATCTTTAGGATGGACCAAATCATGAACACAACTTTGAGAAGGGGAAAACCTTAGGTCTTGTGATTAAATATGGTTTAGAGAGTGAAACAAGTGGTTTCAAACAAGCTTTTAAATTACAAACAAGTGTTTGGACGGGTTCTGATCCTCTTCCGATATTTTGGTCCAAAGAGGATTTTTAAAGAAGAGGTTTCTCCATTCGGATCTTTAGGATGGACCAAATCGCAAAAAAAACTTTGACAAGGGGGAAACCTTAGGTCTTTGGTATCAATATGGTCCGAAGTGTGAAACAAGTAATTTGAAACAAGCTTTTCAATTAGAGTGAAGTTTTTGGAGTGGTTCAGATCCTCTTTCGATATTTTGATCCAAACAAGATTCCCAAAGAAGAGGCTCCTCCATTCTCATCTTTAGGCTGGACCAAGCGCGAGCAAAACTTTGACAAGTGGGAAACCTTAGGTCTTTTTTATCAATATAGTTCGAAGAGTGAAACAAGTACTTTGAAACAAGCTTTTCAATTACAAACAAGTTTTTGGAGTGGTTCGGATCCTCTTTTGATATTTTGGTCCAAAGAGGATTCCAAAAGAAGAGGTTCCTCCATTTGGATCTTTAGGATGGACCAAATCAAGAGCACAACTTTGAGAAGTGGGAAACCTTAGGTCTTCAGATTCAATTTGGTTTAGAGAGTGAAACAAGTGCTTTTAAACAAGCTTTTCAATTACAAACAAGTTTTTGGAGTGGTTCGGATCCTCTTTCGAAATTTTGGTCCAAAGAGGATTCCTAAAGAAGAGGTTCCTCCATTTGCATCTTTAGGATGGACCAACTCGCGAGGAAAATTTTGACAAAGGGGAAACCTTAGGTCTTTGGTATCAATATTGTCCGAAGAGTGAAAAAAGGACTTTGAAACAAGCTTTTCAATTACAAACATGTTTTTGGAGTGGTTCGGATCCTTTTTCGATATTTTGGTCCAAAGAGGATTCCTAAAGAAGTGGTTCCTCCATTTGCATCTTTAGGATGGACCAAATAGCGAAGAAAACTTTTACAAGGGGGAAACTGATACGAAAACCCTTTCGAAATGCTTCAAGAACCCTTAAACTTAACTAAGGACCCAAAAAGATCACAACCAAAGAACCCACATATGCCATTTGAAACAACCCAAGGAAAAAGGCTAGAAAATGATTATCCTTATGATCCAGACAAGAATTGAATTTCTTGTTTTAGATTCGAATCAATCCACCAAATTAGAATGATCAATCCTAATGGCTCGATTCTACAGCCACCCTAAACACAAGGAATGACAAGATGAAAAGTTGAACAACTCACAACAATTCAAAGAAAAAGCTCTCAATGAGACTTTGGATTTTTAATTCAAACATAATCTGATTATTACAATAGAAAGAAAGGCATTATATAGCCTTTAAAAGACCATCAAAAAACGAAATATACAAGCCATTAAAGTCCGGGACATGTTACTTACACAATTAATGACAATTGATAGTGAAAATAAAAGTGTAACCTACATGGCTTTCCAAAAGTTGTAACCTACCATATTTTGTAACTTATTATCACTCTAAATGCTAGAATAATTAATACACCAAAGTTCTCTTTAAGTAAGTGTCTTGTAATTATGATGAAAGCTGAGTTGCATTGAAAAAGCTTGAATTCCATTAAATGAGCTTCGGTTGCATTAAATGAACATGACTTTGAACTTGACTTGCATTTAATGAACTAGGCTTGAACTTGACTTCCATTTATTGATGTAAGCTTGAACTTTGATGTTGCATTTATTGAACTTAGCTTGTAGCTTGATCTTGTCATAGACTTGGAAAGTAATGAATGCAATTCCGGCAATGATCAACATTAAGGCTCCTTGATTCATATTATTCCCTCCTTCTTGAAAAGGATTCGTCCTCGAATCCAAATCTTCATGCCCTACAACAAAAGATTCAAAATCAGAAACTATAAAAATTGAATTCGAAAAATACTCACCATGTAACCCAATGGTATGAACTTTTGCGTGTATTCTTCCAAGAATTTGATATGGTCCATCACCCCTTGGATGCAATTTAGTCCTTTTTTGAAGTCGTTTGTTCCGCAAATGCATCCAAATCCATGCTCTCGGATGAAACTTATGTCTTTTCCTTCTTTTGATCATTTTTAAGGTAAATATGAAAAATTGCTCCTCGATCATTTGCTCCACATGATTGTCCATTAATTTGATGAATACATATATAAAATGAGCTGAATCACTCACAAACAAATTAGATCTAAAAGGCAGCATCTTTAATGGAGTAATAGCATAAAGACCATAAATACGTTTATTTGTAAAACAAACATTTTTATGATATATTGTCCTATTACATGTATTCTCTACAAAATGTAAACAATTCTCATTAGTTTTCACTTTCGAGTTTGTTTCTTTAATGATTGCCCCAAAGATCACATTTATCACTTCTTGAGTTTCCCATTCATGCAAAACAGTTTGGTATCTATTGTAACTCCTCAAAGAAAAATTAACATCAAAAGATGAATATGCATATGAGTTCAACTTTCCCACATACTCAAAACTTTCATTTTCAAGGCGCTCATTGACAATAACTTTCATATGCTTAGAACTAGAAAGTATAGAACTTACAACATTCTCATTAGATTCGATATACTTTCTTTCTTTGATGTATTGTCCTTTCGAACATCTCAAGCTCTTATTCTGCCATAAGTAGTGCTTCCAAACCTGAAAAAGATATCCAAACACACTAGGAAAATAATGGTTAAGGTTAGTTGCCAAAAAGTCTACTTTGCACATAAGCACAAAATTAGGCTTGTGACTAAGAAAAACTATCCTCACCTCACTCATTTTTACATGATAGCTCACTGATTTTCCTTTTCTCTCAATTTCCACTAAGTGTTCACACATTTCTTTTTCAATCTTCTCTTTTCTCTCATTGTTTTCACTCTTGCTTTTTTCACTCAAAGCTTTCTTTTCTCAATCACTCTTTTCTTCTCTCAATTCTCTTTCTTTTAATTCTTTTTCTTTCAACTCTTTTTCTTTCAACTCAAACTCAACCCTCCTCTGTTCAAGCTTACATTGATCAATGAAAACCTCTTTGGAAGACAAAGGCACCAAAGTAGTTTTCCTTCCATCCTTGGTAAAAGTGTATCGATTAAGGTAACCATCATGAATAGCCTTCCTATCAAACTGCCATGGTCTTCCCAAAAGTATATAATACGAACCCTCAAGCGTTGACGGATTCAAGAACCGGATGATGGACCCTTGAACGGAAAAAGCTTGAAAACCCTTAACAATTTGAATCAACCTTTAGGCGAGGTTGGGAAGATGATGACCTAATCGATCAATCCCCTAATTCAAGAATAGATTTCTTTAATTAAGGTTGAGGCACTCCACAAGAACAATGATCAATTGACTTGAATGACTCTAAACATGCAATTCAAGAACATGAATTACAAAGAGGTTTTTCAAAGCAAAAGCTTAAACCAAAACAAAAGGATTTTCATTCATTGATATTCTGATTGTCAAGCTTACAAAAGAGGCTTTAAATAGCCTAATAAACCCTAGCTTGGTCGAAAATATGAAGGGAAATAAAGACCTAATAATAAAAAGGTAAAAACTAGACTTTCCTAATTCAAATTAGGAAAGTTTTCCTAATCTTTTAAACTTGGTCTCCAAGTTTGCAAAACTAAGGAAACAAAGTCAAATCTTCCCTATTACATCAATAATAATAATAATAAATAAAACTAAAGCAATAAAACTCAAATAAAATACTAAAATTCGAAATTGGATGAAAATAGACAAAACTACAAGTGTCAGTCGCCGTTTTTGATGTCATTTTCACTCGTTTGAATGTTTTCATGCGCGATTTTCTTTGGAGCTCTTTGAAACAAATATCCCATGAGTTTAATAGTGTTTTAAACTCATTTTCTTCATTAGTCAAGTATGTAACCCAATATCCTTGCAAATGCCCAAGAAAGTCAATCTTCACTCGTTAAGTCTTCGGATTCTTGATCTTTTCTTGATTGAAACCTTGGACTTCAATATTGTCAATTCTTTGACATTTGGGGCTGGGATGATTCATATCAGTATATCCCCGACATGCATTGGCACTACATCACAAACTATCTCATCCTTATACTTCCCAAGATGAAAAGAAATGTTAGCTTGCTTAAGCACCTTCACCTCCCCACTATCATTTAACCATTGTAACTTATAAGGTTTGGGATGTGGTCTAGTAGGAAAATTGAGTCTCTTGACCAGAATTGAGCTCACAACATTGGTACAACTTCCACCATCAATCACAACACTACATGGAGTCTCATTCACTAAACACCTAGTATGGAACAAGTTGTGTCTTTGGTCATCTTCAAGAAAAACAGATGGGATAGGTAAAAACAGATTGGAGAAACTAAAACAGATTTTTAAAGCTAAGAACTCAAGAAAAATGGTAGTTACAAATTTCAAAATTCGTGGAGTTCGAGAATGAATTTTCAATTGGCAGTCTATATGAAGCTTTTTAAGATGATATTAAACAGCATACAAAAGGAAAAATTCAAAAATTCTTTCAGAATTGAAAACACTAACTCACAGAATTGAAGTTCCCATAAAATAGGCTAAACCTGCGCACAGAAATGAAATTCCAGATTTGAATTGTTTCCGTTATGATTTTGATAAAGCGCCCTTCTGAACTTTGAAAGCTAACATAAAGATAAAACTTTTCTCTTCATACAAGAAAGACAAATTCGGAGGTTAGATTAGACTTTGAATGGAAAACAGTAGCATTAAATGCGGCAGTTACAAAATTGGACAGTTTTGACAATTTTGAACTATAACCGTTTCTGAGACTTTAAATACGAGCAAATCAATGTGTAACTGATATATTTGAAAGATAACTGATGTAAGAACACAATTATATCAGATCTACAAGAATTTATATGGATCAAACTCAAAAATTTCAAGAACGTGCAAGATGAACACAAGATGAACAGATTTGATGCTCTTGGATAGAAATGCACTCTTCTTCTTCTTCTTCTTCTCTTTTTTTTTTTTTTTGATTTTCAAGATCTAAACGTGATCTTTAACATGGAGATGAAATCAGATTCAAAAGGTGAATCAAAAAGGATGAAATGGCAGAAATGAATGGGATGGACAGAATGTGTAGAATTGAAAAAAACAAATGCATAAAAGTAAGATAGAATCAATTCTAGAGTAGGCCACAAGATGCAACCTATGCTCTGATACCAAATGATACGAAAACCCTTTCGAAATGCTTCAAGAACCCTTAAACGTAACTAAGGACCCAAAAAGATCACAACCAAAGAACCCACATATGCCATTTGAAACAACCCAAGGAAAAAGGCTAGAAAATGATTATCCTTATGATCAATGATCTAAAGACAAGAATTGAATTTCTTGTTTTAGATTCGATTCAATCCACCAAATTAGAATGATCAATCCTAATGGCTCGATTCTACAGCCACCCTAAACACAAGGAATGACAAGATGAAAAGTTGAACAACTCACAACAATTCAAAGAAAAAGCTCTCAATCAGACTTTGGATTTTTAATTCAAACATAATCTTATTATTACAATGGAAAGAAAGGCATTATATAGCCTTTAAAAGACCATCAAAAAACGAAATATACAAGCCATTAAAGTTTGGGACATGTAACTTACACAATTAATGACAATTGATAGTGAAAATAAAAGTGTAACCTACATGGCTTTCCAAAAGTTGTAACCCACCATATTTTGTAACTTATTATCACTCTAAATGCTAGAATAATTAATACACCAAAGTTCTCTTTAAGTAAGTGTCTTGTAATTATGATGAAAGCTGAGTTGCATTGAAAAAGCTTGAATTCCATTAAATGAGCATCGGTTGCATTAAATGAACATGACTTTGAACTTGACTTGCATTTAATGAACTAGGCTTGAACTTGACTTCCATTTATTGATCTAAGCTTGAACTTTGATGTTGCATTTATTGAACTTAGCTTGTAGCTTGATCTTGTCATAGACTTGGAAAGTAATGAATGCAATTCCGGCAATGATCAACATTAAGGCTCCTTGATTTATATTAGAAACCTTAGGTCTTTTGTATCAATCAATATGGCCCGAAAAGTGAAACAAGCGTTTCAAATACAAACAAGTTTTTGGAGTGGTTCGGATCCTCTGATACGAAAACCCTTTCGAAATGCTTTAAGAACCCTTAAACTTAACTAAGGACCCAAAAAGATCACAACCAAAGAACCCACATATGCCATTTGAAACAACCCCAAGGAAAGGCTAGAAAACAGATTGCCTTGTGTGATCTAAAAATCATGAAATGGACCCAAACAATTACGTTCCATCATCTCATGACTCGAAACACTCCACAAGTTGGTTGATCACTCCCCTCTTGAATGTTTCTAAACATGTAATCTAAACCAAGATTACAAAGGGTTGAGGCTCAAGGCTCTCCATGTGCATAAAAATGCTACATTTCATTCATCATTCAAATCTGATTTACAATAGCTAAAACAAAGCCTATTTATAGGCATAAAATACATGTAAATTTCGTTCATAATGATCCTCTATCAGCCCAATTAAGTCCCTAGCATGTAACCTACGAATTAAATGCAAAAACTTAAGTTACATTCAGCCACCATTTTAATTTGTAACTTAAAATGAATTATTACATTTGAAACTGATATTTAACTCTAATTGAAGCTTGTAAATGGTCATTAATGCTTGTCTTGGAGTTGCCTTAAGTTCCCTTGAATGAAGCTTGAGTTGTCTTGAATGAAGCTTGAATTCCTCAAATGCAAGGCTACATAATTCATATCATTCCCCCATTCTTCAAAATGATTCGTCCTCGAATCAAAAAGTGTTGCTGCATAAGAAAGCTAGAGAGAAAAAAAATGGACCTTACAAGCACTCCCTCGCTTTTTACAACTCTTTTTGTTCCACTCGTGTTTTCACTCAAAATTATTGAAGATTGGCTAAGACTTTTTAAGAACCAGCTCATATATATGTAAATATAACAGTAATGAAGAGCTTACAAAAGACCAATTTCAAAAATTTGATCATAATTGATAACACTTAAGTGCATAAACCAAAGTGCTGGAATTTAGGATAACCCTGCGCACAGAAAACAAATCCCCGAATTGAATGACTTCCGTTATGATTTGGACAAAGTGACCTTCTGATCATTGAACGATAACCGTCAGATGAAACTTTTATATTCAGAACAAATAACCAAATTCGGAATTTATGACACGGTTTGGACAGTAAGCAGAAGCATTAAATGCGGCAGTTACAAAAATGGGCAGTTTTGACAAACTTTTAATTCAGCCGTTTTTGGGACTTTAAATTCGTGGAAATGAATGTGTAACTGATGGTTTATGACATATAACTGATATACTAACACATTCCAATAAGATATACACGAATTTCAAGGATCAAACTCAGAAAACCTCAAGAATTTGCTAGAAGAACGCAAGATGAACAAACCGGTGCTCTTGAATGCAAAGTTTTTTTTTTTAGATCAGAAAGTGATCTTTAAGATAGAAACAAGATCAGAATGGAAAGATGAAGACAAATTCATGCTTGGACAAAAACGAAAAGATAGGACAGAATTGAAAACAACAAGAATAGAAAAGGATAGATTGGATAAAACCTGTTCTAGAGATCGCCACAAAATCGTAACCGATGCTCTGATACCAAATGATACGAAAACCCTTTCGAAATGCTTTAAGAACCCTTAAACTTAACTAAGGACCCAAAAAGATCACAACCAAAGAACCCACATATGCCATTTGAAACAACCCCAAGGAAAGGCTAGAAAACAGATTGCCTTGTGTGATCTAAAAATCATGAAATGGACCCAAACAATTACGTTCCATCATCTCATGACTCGAAACACTCCACAAGTTGGTTGATCACTCCCCTCTTGAATGTTTCTAAACATGTAATCTAAACCAAGATTACAAAGGGTTGAGGCTCAAGGCTCTCCATGTGCATAAAAATGCTACATTTCATTCATCATTCAAATCTGATTTACAATAGCTAAAACAAAGCCTATTTATAGGCATAAAATACATGTAAATTTCGTTCATAATGATCCTCTATCAGCCCAATTAAGTCCCTAGCATGTAACCTACGAATTAAATGCAAAAACTTAAGTTACATTCAGCCACCATTTTAATTTGTAACTTAAAATGAATTATTACATTTGAAACTGATATTTAACTCTAATTGAAGCTTGTAAATGGTCATTAATGCTTGTCTTGGAGTTGCCTTAAGTTCCCTTGAATGAAGCTTGAGTTGTCTTGAATGAAGCTTGAATTCCTCAAATGCAAGGCTACATAATTCATATCATCCTCTTTCGAAATTTTGGTCCAGAGAGGATTCCCAAAGAAGAGGTTCCTCCATTTGCATCTTTAGGATGGACCAAGTCGCGAGGAAAACTTTGACAAGTGGGAAACCTTAGGTCTTTGGTATCCATATGGTTCGAAGAGTGAAACAAGCTTTTAACTTACAAACAAGTTTTTGGAGTTGTTCGGTTCCACTTTCGATATTTTGGTCCATAGAGGATTCCCAAAGAAGAGGTAACTCCACTTGGATCTTTAGGATGGACCAAATAATGAGCACAACTTTGACAAGTGGGAAACCTTAGGTATCAATATGGTCCGAAGAGTGAAACAAGTACTTTGAAAGAAGCTTTTCAATTACAAACAAGTTGTTGAAGTTATTCGGATCCTCTTTCGATTTTTTGGTCCAAAAAGGATTCCGAAAGAAGAGGTTCCTCCATTTGCATCTTTAGGATGGACCAAATCGCGAGGAAAACTTTGACAAGGGGAAAACCATCGGTCTTTTGTATCAATATGGTCCGAAGAGTGAAACAAGTACTTTGAAACAAGCTTTTCAATTACAAAGAAGTTTTTGGAGTTGTTCAGATCCTCTTTCGATATTTTAGTCCAAAAAGGATTCCCAAAGAAAAGGTTCCTCCATTTGCATCTTTAGGATGGACCAAATTACGAGGAAAACTTTGACAAGGGGGAAACCATCGGTCTTTTGTATCAATATGGTCCGAAGAGTGAAACAAGTACTTTGAAACAAGCTTTTCAATTATAAAGAAGTTTTTGGAGTTGTTCGGATCCTCTTTCGATATTTTGGTCCAAAAAGGATTCCCAAAGAAAAGGTTCCTCCATTTGCATATTTAGGATGGACCAAATCGCGAGGAAAACTTTGACAAGTGGGAAACCTTAGGTCTTTGGTATCAATATGGTCCGAAGAGTGAAACAAATACATTGAAGCAAGCTTTTCAATTACAAACAAGGTTTTGGAGTGGTTTGCATTCTCTTTCGATATTTTGGTCCAAAGAGGATTCCCAAAGAAGAGGTTCCTCCATTTGCATCTTTAGGATAGACTAAATTGCGAGGAAAACTTTGACAAGGGGGAAACCTTAGGTCTTTGGTATCAATATGGTCCGAAGACTGAAACAAGTAATTTGAAACAAGCTTTTCAATTACAATCAAGTTTTTGGAGTGGTTCGGATCCTCTTTCGATATTTTGGTCCAAACAAGATTCCCAAAGAAGAGGTTCCTCCATTCGGATGTTTAAGATGGACCAAATCATGAACACAACTTTGACAAGTGGAAAACCTTACGTCGGTTGTATCAATATGGTCCGAAGAATGAAACAAGTACTTTGAAACAAACTTTTCAATTACAAACAAGTTTTTGGAGTGGTTCGGATTCTCTTTCGATATTTTGGTCCAAAGAGGATTCCCAAAGAAGAGGTTCCTCCATTTGCATCTTTGGGATGGACCAAATCGCGAGGAAAACTTTGACAAGGGGGAAACCTTAGGTCTTTGGTATCAATATGGTTCGAAGAGTGAAACAAGTAATTTGAAACAAGCTTTTCAATTAAAAACAGGTTTTTGGAGTGGTTCGGATCCTCTTTCGATATTTTTGTCTAAACAGGATTCCCAAAGAAGAGGTTCCTCCATTCGAATCTTTAGGATGGACCAAATCATGAGCAAAACTTTGACAAGTGGGAAACCTTAGGTCTTTGGTATCAATATGGTCCGAAGAGTGAAACAAGCTTTTCAATCAAAAACAAGTTTTTGGAGTGGTTCGGATCCTCTTTTGATATTTTGGTCCAAAGAGGTTCCCAAAGAAGAGGTTCCTCCATTTGTATCTTTAGGATGGACCAAATCATGAGGAAAATTTTGAAAAGGGGGAAACCTTAGGTCTTTGGTATCAATATGGTCCGAAGAGTGAAACAAGTACTTTGAAACAAGCTTTTCAATTACAAACAAGTTTTTGGAGTGGTTCGGATCCTCTTTCGAAATTTTGGTCCAAAAAGGATTCCCAAAGAAGAGGTTCCTCCATTTACATCTTTAGGATGGACCAAATCGAGAGAAAAACTTTGACAAGGGGGAAACCTTAGGTCTTTGGTATCAATATGGTCCGATGACTGAAACAAGTACTTTGAAACAAGCTTTTCAATTACAAACAAGTTTTTGGAGTGGTTCGGGTCCTCTTTCGAAATTTTGGTCCAAAGAGGATTCCCAAAGAAGAGGTTACTCCATTTGCATCTTTAGAATGGACCAAATCATGAACACAACTTTGACAAGTGGGAAACCTTAGGTCTTGTGATTCAATATGATTTAGAGAGTGAAACAAGTGGTTTCAAACAAGCTTTTCAATTACAAACATGTTTTTGGAGGGGTTCTGATCCTCTTCCGATATTTTGATCGAAAGAGGATTCCCAAAGAAGAGGTTCCTCCATTCGGATCTTTAGGATGGACTATGTCGCCAGGAAAACTTTGACAAGTGGGAAACCTAAGGTATTTGGTATCAATATGGTCCGAAGAGTGAAACAAGTACATTGAAACAAGCTTTTAACTTAAAAAAAAAGTTTATGGAGTGGTTCGGATCCTCTTTCTATATTTTGGTCCAAAGAGGATTCCCAAAGAAGAGGTTCTTCCATTTGGATCTTTAGGATGGACCAAATCATGAGCACAACTTTTAAAAGTGGGAAACAAGTACTTTGATACAAGGTTTTCAATTACAAACAAGTTTTTGGAGTGGTTCGGTTCCTCTTTCGATATTTTTGTCCAAAAAGGATTCCCAAAGCAGAGGTTCCTCCATTTGCTTCTTTAGGATGGACCTAATCACGAAGAAAAATTTGACAAGCGGGAAACCTTAGGTCTTTTGTATCAATATGGTCCGAAGAGTAATACAAGTACTTTGAAACAAGCTTTTCAATTACAAACAAGTTTTTGGAATGGTTCGGATCCTCTTTCGATATTTTGATCCAAAGAGGATTCCCAAAGAAGAGGTTCCTCCATTTGCATCTTTAGGATGGACCAAATCATGAACACAACTTTGAGAAGTGGGAAACCTTAGGTCTTGTGATTCAATATGGTTTAGAGAGTGAAACAAGTGGTTTCAAACAAGCTTTTTAATTACAAACAAGTTTTTGGAGGGTTTCTGATCCTCTTCCGATATTTTGGTCCAAAGAGGATTCCCAAAGAAGAGGTTCCTAAATTCGGATCTTTAGGATGGACCAAATCGCAAAGAAAACTTTGACAAGGGGGAAACCTTAGGTCTTTGGTATCAATATGGTCCGAAGTGTGAAACAAGTTATTTGAAACAAGCTTTTCAATTACAATGAAGTTTTTGGAGTGGTTCGGATCCTCTTTCGTTATTTTGATCCAAACAAGATTCCCAAAGAAGAGGCTCCTCCATTCGGATCTTTAAGATGGACCAAATCATGAGCACAACTTTGAGATGTGGAAAACCTTAGGTCGTTGGTATCAATATGGACCGAAGAGTGAAACTAGTACTTTGAAACAAGCTTTTGAATTACAAACAAGTTTTTGGAGTGGTTCGGATCCTCTTTCGATATTTTAGTCCAAAGAGGATTCCCAAAGAAGAGCTTCCTCCATTTGCATTTTTGGGATGGACCAAATCGCGAGGAAAACTTTGAGAAGGGGGAAACCTTAGGTCTTTTGTATCAATATGGTCCGCAGAGTGAAACAAGTAATTTAAAACAAGCTTTTCAATTACAAACATTTGGAGTGGTTCGGATCCTCTTTCGATATTTATGTCTAAACATGATTCCCAAAGAAGAGGTTCCTCCATTAGGATCTTTAGGATGGACCAAATCATGAGCACAACTTTGACAGGTGGGAAACCTTAGGTCTTTGGTATCAATATGGTCCGAAGAGTGAAACAAGTAATTTGAAACAAGCTTTTCATTAAAAAACAAGTTTTTGGAGTGGTTCGGATCCTCTTTTGATATTTTGGTCAAAAGAGGATTCACAAATAAGAGGTTCCTCCATTTGTATCTTTAGTATGGACCAAATCGGGAGGAAATTTTTGAAAAGGGGGAAACCTTAGGTCTTTGGTATCAATATGGTCCGAAGAGTTAAACAAGTACTTTGAAACAAGCTTTTTAATTAAAAACAAGTTTTGGAGTGGTTCGGATCCTCTTTCGATATTTTGGTCCAAAAAGGATTCCCAAAGAAGAGGTTCCTCCATTTTTTATCTTTAGGATGGACCAAATCGCGAGAAAACCTTTGATAAGGGGGAAACCTTAGGTCTTTGGTATAAATATGGTCCGAAGAGTGAAACAAGTACTTTGAAACAAGCTTTTCAATTACAAACAAGTTTTTGGAGTGGTTTGGATCCTCTTTCGAAATTTTGGTCCAAAGAGGATTCCCGAAGAAGAGGTTACTCCATTTGCATCTTTAGAATGGACCAAATCATGAACACAACTTTGACAAGTGGGAAACCTTAGGTCTTGTGATTCAATATGATTTAGAGAGTGAAACAAGTGGTTTCAAACAAGCTTTTCAATTACAAACATGTTTTTGGAGGGGTTCTGATCCTCTTCCGATATTTTGGTCCAAAGAGGATTCCCAAAGAAGAGGTTCCTCCATTCGGATCTTTAGGATGGACTATGTCGCCAGGAAAACTTTGACAAGTGGGAAACCTAAGGTATTTGGTATCAATATGGTCCGAAGAGTGAAACAAGTACATTGAAACAAGCTTTTAACTTAAAAAAAAAAGTTTATGGAGTGGTTCGGATCCTCTTTCTATATTTTGGTCCAAAGAGGATTCCCAAAGAAGAGGTTCTTCCATTTGGATCTTTAGGATGGACCAAATCATGAGCACAACTTTTAAAAGTGGGAAACAAGTACTTTGATACAAGGTTTTCAATTACAAACAAGTTTTTGGAGTGGTTCGGATCCTCTTTCAAAATTTTAGTCCAAAGAGGATTCCCAAAGAAGAGGTTCCTCCATTTGCATCTTTAGGATGGACCAAGTCCCGAGGAAAACTTTGACAAGTGGGAAACCATAGGTCTTTGGTATCAACATGGTCCGAAAAATGAAACAAGTAATTTGAAACAAGCTTTTCAATTACAAACAAATTTTTGGAGTTGTTCGGATCCTCTTTTGATATTTTTGTCCAAAGAGCATTCCCAAAGAAGAGGTACCTCCATTTGGATCTTTAGGATGGACCAAATCACGAGGAACACTTTGACAAGGGGGAAACCTTAGGTCTTTGGTATCAATTTGGTCCGAAGAGTGAAACAAGTAATTTGAAACAAGCTTTTCAATTACAAACAAGTTTTTGGAGTGGTTCGAATCCTCTTTCGATATTTTGGTCCAAAGAGGATTACCTAAGAAGAGGTTCCTCCGTTTGCATCTTTAGGATGGACCAAATCGCGAGGAAAACTTTCACAAGGGGGAAACCTTAGGTCTTTGGTATCAGTATGGTCCGAAGTGTGAAATAGGTACTTTGAAACAAGCTTTTCAATTAAAAACAAGTTTATGGAGTGGTTCGGATCCTCTTTCTATATTTTGGTCCCAAGAGGATTCCTAAAGAAGGGGTTCCTTCATTTGAATCTTTAGGATGGACCAAGTCGCGAGGAAAACTTTGACAAGTGGGAAACGTTAAGTCTTTGGTATAAATATGGTCAGAAAATTGAAACAAGTACTTTGAAACAAGCTTTTCACTTACAAACAAGTTTTTGGAGTGGTTCGGATCACCTTTCGATATTTTTGTCGAAAGAGGATTCCCAATGAAGAGGTTCCTCCATTTAGATCTTTAGGATGGACCAAATCATGAGCACAACTTTGACAAGAGGGAAACCTTAGGTCTTCGAATTCAATTTGGTTTAGAGAGTGAAACAAGTACTTTGAAACAAGCTCTTTAATTACAAACAAGTTTTTGGAGTGGTTCGGATCCTCTTTCGATATTTTGGTCCAAAAAGGATTCCCAAGTTAGAGGTTCCTCCATTTGCATCTTTAGGATGGACCAAAACGCGAGGAAAATTTTGACAAGGGCGAAACCTTAGGTCTTTTGTATCAATATGGTCCGAAGAGTGAAACAAGTACTTTGCAACAAGCTTTTCAATTACAAACAAGTTTTTGGAGTTGTTCGAATCCTCTTTCGAAATTTTAGTCCAAAGAGGATTCCCAAAGAAAAGGTTCCTCCGATTGCATCTTTAGGATAAACCAAGTCGCGAAAAAAACTTTGACAAGTGGAAAACCTTATGTCGGTACCAAAATGGTCCGAAGAATGAAACAAGTACTTTGAAACAAGCTTTAGAATTACAAACAAGTTTTTCGAGTGGTTCACATCCTCTTTCAAAATTTTGGTCCAAAGAGGATTGCCAAAGAAGAGGTTCCTCCATTTGCATCTCTAGGATGGACCAAATCGCGAGGAAAACTTTGACCGGGAGGAAACCTTAGGTCATTGGTATTAATATGGTCCGAAGAGTGAAACAAGTACTTTGAAACAAGCTTTTCAATTACGAACAAGTTTTTGGAGTGGTTTGGATAGTCTTTCGAAATTTTTGTCCAAAGAGGATTCTTAAAGAAGCGGTTCCTCCATTTGGACTTTTAGGATGGACCAAATCACGAGGAAAAGTTTGACAAGTGGAAAACCTTAGATCTTTGTTATCAATATGGTCCGAAGAGTGAAACAATTACTTTCAAACAAGCTTTTCAATTACAAACATGTTTTTGAAGTGGTTTGGATCCTCTTTCGATATTTTGGTCCAAAGAGGATTCTCAAAGAAGAGGTTTCTCCATTTGGATCTTTAGCACGGACCAAATCTTGAGCACAACTTTTACAAGTGGAAAACCTTAGGTCTTTGGTATTAATATGGTCTGAAGAGTGAAACAAGTACTTTGAAACAAGCTTTTCACTTACAAACAAGTTTTTGGAGTGGTTTGGATCCTCTTTCGATATTTTGGTCCAAACAGGATTCCCAAAGAAGGGGTTTCTCCATTTGGATCTTTAGGATGGACTAAATCATGAGCACAACTTTGACAAATGGGAAACCTTAGGTCTTCGGATTCAATTTGGTTTAGAGAGTGAAACAAGTGCTTTCAAACAAGCTTTTCAATGCTTTCAAATATGAAAAAGATATTCAAACATACTAGGAAAATATTGGTTAAGGTTATTATCCAAAAAGTCTCATTTGCATATAAGCACAAATTAAGGCTTTTGGCTAAGCAAAACTTTCCTCTCCTCACTCATTCTTACATGATAGCTCACTAATTTGCCTTTTCTCTCTATTTCCTCTACGTGTTCACACATTTCTTTTTCATTCATGTCTTTTCTCTCATTGTTTTCACTCTTGCTTTTTCAACTCAAAGCTTTATTTTCTCTCTCACTCTTTTCTTCACTCAATTCATTTTCTTTCTATTCTTTTTATCCCAACTCTTTTTCTTTCAACTCAATCTCAAGGCTTCTTTTTTCAAGCTTACATTGATCAATGAAAACCTCTCTTGAAGACAAACATACCAAAGTAGTCTTCCTTCCATCTTTGGTAAAAGTGTACCTATTAAGGTCGCCATCATAGGACACTCTCCTATCATACTGTCATGGTCTTCCTAAAAGTACATTCGCGGCAGGCATTGGCACTACATCACAAACTACCTCATCCTTATACTTCCCAAGGTTAAAAGAAATGATAGCTTGCTTATGCACCTCACCTCATCACTATTATTTAACCATTGTAACTTGTAAGGTGTGGGATGTGGTTTAGTAGTCAAATTGAGTCTCTTGACCAAAATTGAGCTGACAACATTGGTACAACTTCGACCATCAATCACAACACTACATGGAGTCTCATTCACTAAACATCTAATATGGAACAAGTTGTGTTTTTGGTCATCTTTAAAATCATCCTTTATTTGAGAATTTAGAACTCTCCTACACAAAAGTGCTAGTTGATTTCCTTCCTCCCAACTACCATCACTCACTTCAGGATCCTCAATATTTTCCTCCATATGATCACCCTCTTCGGCTTCCTCAAGAAATTCTTCATCAATGTCACTTTCTTCCCAATTCATGACTAGTTCTTCTTCAACATCACTTACTAACTCCTCTTCAATTTTATCCCTATTTTTGTGATTGCTAGCCTTTACTAATATACCCTTGCGCTCATTAAGCTCCTCTAAAGATTGGGTAAGTCTAGCAAAAGCTCCCGTTTGTGCCTCTCTCCACCTAGCTTCACTAATCTTACCCGGGTTAATTCCCCATTGTGACATGTTTTTGGACCTGACTAAACTCCCTCACAAAATATCCCTCAAGGAAGTCTCGTGTTTAAACACTCAAGGTCGGCCAAAATGTCAATTTAGGCTCTTGGATAAGCTATGGTCAAAAGGAAGCAACTTGTGTTTAAAGTACCAAAAATCAAGTAATCAGTATTTAAACAATCTAAAATACTGAAAAGAAACAAAATCAAAACAAGAAAAATGGATTGGAGAAACAAAAACATAATTTTTAAGCAAAGAAGTCAAGAAAAAGTGGCAGTTACAAATTTAAAGATTTGTGGAGTTTGAGATTGAATTTTCAAGTGGCAACCTAGATGTATCTTATTTAGATGATAATAAAAAGCATACAAAAGGCCAAATTCAAAAATTCATTCAAAATTGAAAACACTAATTCGCAGAATTGAAGTTGCCGGAAAATAGGATAAACCTGCGCACATAAATGAAATCCCATATTTGAACAATTTTCTTTATGATTTTGACAACATGCTTTTCTGAACATAGAAAGATAACCGTCATAATAAACTTTTCTATTCAGAGAACAAAAGAAAATTCGAATGTTACCATAGAGTTTGAATAGTGAGCAGAAGCATTAAATGCGATAATTACAAAAATTGACAGTTTTTGACAATTTTGAACTATAGCCGTTTTTATGCTTTAAATACGTGGAAATGAATGTGAAACTGATATACTTGAAACGTAGTTGATGTATAAACATAATTATATCAAGTCTACAAGAATTCATATGGATCAAACTCAGAAATTTCAAGAACATGCAAGATGAACAGATTTGGTGCTCTCGGATGCAATTACATTCTTCTTTCCTTTTTTTTTTTTGGATTTTCAAGATCTAAATGTGATTTTTAAGATGGAGATGAAAACAGATTGAAAATATGAAGACAAAATGACGAAATGGCAGAAACAAGGAATGACAAATTGAAAAGGTAATCAAGACTCACAACAATTCAAAAAAAAAGCTCTCAATGAGACTTTGTATTTTAACTTCAACAATTCTAAATCTTTTACAAGAAAGTTCCATGGTTTAATAGCCTTCCAAATGCACGAAAATAAAGTGATAAAAATTAATGAAAAAGGCCAAAAGACAGCCAGCCATAGTAAAGTCCGAAACAATGACAATTAACTAGCCTATTAAATTATTAAAGGGTAACTGATATATGGGGAATTACAAATATGATTTTTTAGCCTTTGTAACTAAAACATCTTGATCACATGTATTGATGGGAGTCTTTAAATGAAGCCTTAAGCTGTCATGAACAATTCTAAATCTTTTACAAGAAAGTTCCATGGCTTTATAGCCTTCCAAATGCATAAAAATAATCTGATAAAAATGAATGAAAAAGGCCAAAAGACAGCCAGCCATAGTAAAGTCTGAAATAATGACAATTAACTAGCCTATTGAATTATTAAAGTGTAACCGATTTATGGGGACTTACAAATCTGATTTTTGAGCCTTTGTAACTGAAACATCTTGATCACATGTATTGAGGGGAGTCTCAAATGAAGCCTTAAGATGCCATGAATAAGTCTTGAGAAACATTAATGTCATGAATTGCATTAAATGAGCTTCGATTGCATTAAATGAACTTGATTTGAACTTGACTTGCATTTAATGAACTAGGCTTGAACTTGACTTGCATTTAATGAACTATGCTTGAACTTGACTTCCATTTTTTGAACTAATCTTGAACCTTTTATTGACGTAGCTTGTAGCTTGAGCTTGTCATGAACTTGAAGAAAAATGAATGCAAGCTCGGAAAAGATCAACATTAAGGCTTATTAATTCCTATCAATTCCCAAAGATGAGGTTCATCCATTTGCATCTTTTAGATGGACCAAATCATGAGGATAATTTTCACAAGTAGGAAACCTTTGATCTATGGTTTCAATTGTGTCTAGAGAGTGAAACAAGTACTTTGAAATATGCTTTTCAATACCAAGTAAGTTATTGGATTGGTTTCGATCCTCGTTTAACATTTTGGTCCAATAGGATTCCCAAAGAAGAGGTTCCTCCATTTGGATCTTTAGGATGGACCAAATCATGTGGACAAAAGGTTCCTCCATTTAGATATTTAGGATGGACTAAATCATGAAGACAACTTTGACAAGATTGTTTCCGATCCTCATTCTATATTTTTATCCTAAGAGAATTCCCAAAGAATAGGTTCGTTTAGTTGGATCTCTAGGATGGACAAAATCATGAGGACAAGAGGTTCCTCCACTTGGATTTTAGGATGGACCAAATCATGAGGACAACTGTGACAAGATTGTTTCATATCCTCGTTCAATTTTTTTGTCCTAAAGGGATTCCCAAAGAATAGGTTCCTGCATTTGGATCTTTAGAATGGACCAAATCATGAAGCAAGAGGTTCCTACATTTCGATCTTTAGGATGGACCAAATAATGAGGACAAGAGTTTTCTCCATTTGGATCTTTAGGATGCACCAAATCAGGAGGAAAAGTGTGACAAGATTGATTTCGATCCTCGTTTGATATTTTGGTCCAAAGAGGATTCCCAAAGAATAGGTTCCTCCATTTGGATCTTTAGGGTGGACCAAATAATGAGGACAAATTTGACAAGATTGATTTCGATCCTCGTTCGATATTTTGGTCCTAAGAAGATTCCCAAAGAAGAGGTTCCATCATTCGGATCTTTAGAATGGACAAAATCATGAGGACCTCTTTGGGCCATGATATGAATCATGGAACCTCACAAAAGCTCAAGGACCAATCACAAGTTCAAAGATCAAGAGAAGCATTCAACATCCATTTACAAGCCTACATTAGCAAAGTCAAGACAAGCTTCGAAGATCCAAGCATGGAGGCTAACAAAGAAGACTTGATGCACCTTAATCAATGGAAAATACATTTGGAAGAAGAGAATTGAAGACTTGTTCAATCAGAAATGAAGAGAAGAGCAAATTAGGAAAGTTGCAACACTTTTGCAAACTTTCCTTATTTGGACCACTTTCCATATTTGTTCCCGAACTTGCCATATATGATGTCCACGAATTTATGATGTATTTTGACATGTTTTAGGCCTTTATTTATCAGTTTTAATGCCTAGAATAGTTTAGGAATGATATAATATCTTATAGGGCAAAACTTTCCTAAAATGCACCAAATGCACTTAAGGAAAGATTTGGCAGATTTTGTGCCTCCTTGTAATCCGAATTTCCTTGTTGTTTTTAGGGTTTCTTTGGCTATTTAAAGCCTCATTTGTAACCCTAAATATGAAGAATTAATATGATAGAAAATAGCTTTGTTTTGCTTATTGCTTGGTTGATTTTACCTTGCATTTTGTAGCCTTGTTCTAGGTTGCATGTTTTAGAAACATTCAAGCATGAATTGATCTATTGTGTTTGTGGATTGTTTCAATCTTGAAATAAGAACAAGTTCTCTTATTTCAAGATCATAGATCATTGGAATAATCTTTCTCTTCTTGTATTCCAAGGGTTTTACCTTATTGTTCATTGGGGTTTTAGGATTTGCATCTAGGGGTTCTTTGTGTTTCAAAGGGTTTCTATTTCAATTTTCTAGGGTTTCATATCATTTGGTATCAGAGCTTAGGCTCAAGGGAAGATTTATATCTTACTTGCTTTCTTGTTGTTTTAATTTTTATTGTCTTGTTCTTCGTTCATCGAAAATTTCAAAAAAAAAAAAAAAAAAACTGTTCCAGAATTTTCTTCTTTAGCTACTGTTTTTATTCTTTTTCGTATAGTTACTTTCCGAATCTCAAAAAGTCATAAACTAAAAAAGTCTTTATCTTTCTGTTGTTATTATTTGTTATTCAGAAACGTTTGTCAAAAAAAAATTGGAAGATTGAGAAAAATAAAGATCTTTGCAGACTGTCGGATTGTGCAGAAAATTGAAAAAAAAAAAAAAAAAGTGTTCTTCCTTATTTGCTTGAGTTTCTGGAAAAAAGTGGTTTGAGTTCTTATGGTTCTTGAATAGTTCATCTTAAACTCATCATTTATGCATCTTGAATCCGAAATTATCAAGTTGAATGAGCCAAATTTGTTTGTTTCCTAAAAAGCTAGAACTTACCATAAATAGCCAAAACTGTTTTTGGAAAGTTTCAAATCTGCCCATATTTGAATATATGTATCTTTTGCTTTAGGAAAGTATTATTTTCTGATCCAAATTGCTTTAGGAAAGTCTAATTTCGAAATTTTCTCTTTAAGGAAAGTTTATTCTTGCTTATTTTTCTTTCTTATTCTTTCCTTGTCACTAAAATAAACCATTTGCATAAATCTGTCTTCTTTTCTTCTTAACCAACCAATTTTCTTGTTTCTTATTTTTTGATTGTTACTTTTTACAAATTTCATTAGTATCTTAGTTGTTTGATAGTTGCTAAAGTGTGCTAATAGTTCAAGGTTACATTTAGGCCCTAAAATCTGTTTTTGAGTGCAAACACGAGAGAACGAACATCATCGAGTGTAAACACTTAGGGAGTGATTGAGAGGTCCTATTTTTATTATTAACCTTTTTATTTGCAGCAATGTATCATGAAAAATATGATGAAATGAGGAGCAATGGATGTCGAGATGTAGAGCATACTTGGAGGGAAAATGGGGAGGCTTATTATGAAAGGATGGTGCATAGGAGCTTTGGAGCACATAAGCTCAACTTATATACTTTCCATGGGAGTGTAGATCCAGAAGAGTACTTGCAATGGGAAAGTCAAATTGAGCATTTCTTTGAATACAACAACTATAGTGAGGAAAGAAAGGTATTGCTTGCTATTACCAAGTTCACTAACTATGCTTATGTTTGGTGGTCTCAATTGAAGGAAAAACTAAGGAAAGATAGACAACCACATATTGATACTTGGTATGAACTTAAATATCACATGAGGAAGAGGTTTGTGCCGAGCCAAAGACAGAGAGCTATTGTGAAAGAATTTCTAAATCTTACACAAGGTGAAAGGAGTGTTGAAGCTTATCACAAGGAGTTTGAAGTTCTCATGGCTAGGGCTGTCTTTTTTGAAGATAATGAGTCCACAATGACACGGTTCTTAAAGGGTTTAAACGAGGAGATTGCCTGTTGTGTTGAAGGAAAGACATATGTGGAGTTGGAACATATGGTTTATTATGCAACCACGGTGGAAAAAAGACTCGAAAGAAGGGCTACAAAAAGGTATTCTACTAAACATCTTTCCAACCCGATTCCATCTCAAGAAAATCAATTAAAGAGTGCATTAAAGAGAAAGGATGTGGCTGCCAATGGCTTGATTAAGAAAAAGGTAACATTTGCTTTACAAGACCACTTCCAATCAAATATTCATATGGAGGAAACTTATGACGCATGTGAGTTAAAAAAGTCTTCTACATTTGAAAAGAATGAGAATTGTCAAAAAGAGAGTGAGCAAAAAGAAAGAGAGATGAATTTTCAAAAAGAAGAGTGTGAAAAAGAAATTATTGAAATAAGTGAGCCAAAAGAAAGAGAGATGAGTGCTCAAAAAGAAATGAGTGACATGAGTGAGTCAAAAGAAAGAGATTTGAGTTCAAAAGAAAGAGTGTTTGAAAAGAATGAAAGAGAAATTGAAAGAAAGGAGAGTTGTGAGTCAAAAAAGAATGAGAGGAATTGTGAGAACATTGTGAGTTTTGTAGAAAGTGAGGCTAGGAAAACAATGTTTTCAAACAAAACCCACTTTGTACTTTTGTGCAAAGATCCTTGCTTTCTAACTTATGAACTTAACCTTTGTTTTTCTAGTGTTTTAGCTAATGTTTTGCAGAATTACATTGATCAATTTTCAATTGGAATGGACCACAAAGTAGATGCATTTCAAGGGGCTGAAATACTTAAGGCACCACCATACTTCATGGAAAAAGATGTTGCCAACGGGATCCAAGGCCAGAAAAGGAAGTTTATTACTTTTAATCCTATTGCATCAGTTTGTTTAAATGATTATTTCTTGTTTTCCAATTCTGATTTTAGGACTAGAAATCATCCAAACCAATTATATTTTTATGATAAACATGCATTCTTTTCTAGCAAAATTCTTTTGGATGATCTTTACTTGTTTGACAGCTTATCACTTGCAAAACATGTTAAGCTAGCCTATCCATTTACTTGTGATGATATGCATAGTTCTTGTTTGTTTGCTAAATTTGATCTCAACTCTGATATATTACCACTTGATTTTCATTCTAATGATAAACATATGTTTTGTGCTATACGAGTTATCTTTGATATCACATATGATGCATTTAGGGAGAGCATAGAGTTTTCATATTTTCTAGTTTACCCCAACACATTAGACCTACTTGAGTTTGATTGTTCATTTTCTTTGGCTGATTTATTATCTTCACCATGTGATCATCTTGTGAGTAGTGTTGAGTATGAGAAAATTTACGAGATTGACTATGGTCCATATATTCTATTAGATGTGTTACCACTATCCACCAACCATATTGCCAGTTTTGTGGTCTTTGATAAGCTCGATTGTTTTGCTGATTTAAAGGGAAGGAAACCAACAATATTTGACCCGGGAGGTATTAACTTGGAAGGAGAAGGAAGGGTACCATTGTTGCTCTCTTTGGTACCAGTTCACGATACGAGGTAGGTATGCTTTAAGTGTTTTTGTTTATGCTACTAACTTAAGATTTTGCAATGTAGGTAATGTTTTAGATTCGAGGACGAATCCTTTTCAAGAGGGAGGGGGTGATATGAATCATGGAACCTCACAAAAGCTCAAGGACCAATCACAAGTTCAAAGATCAAGAGAAGCATTCAACATCCATTTACAAGCCTACATTAGCAAAGTCAAGACAAGCTTCGAAGATCCAAGCATGGAGGCTAACAAAGAAGACTTGATGCACCTTAATCAATGGAAAATACATTTGGAAGAAGAGAATTGAAGACTTGTTCAATCAGAAATGAAGAGAAGAGCAAATTAGGAAAGTTGCAACACTTTTGCAAACTTTCCTTATTTGGACCACTTTCCATATTTGTTCCCGAACTTGCCATATATGATGTCCACGAATTTATGATGTATTTTGACATGTTTTAGGCCTTTATTTATCAGTTTTAATGCCTAGAATAGTTTAGGAATGATATAATATCTTATAGGGCAAAACTTTCCTAAAATGCACCAAATGCACTTAAGGAAAGATTTGGCAGATTTTGTGCCTCCTTGTAATCCGAATTTCCTTGTTGTTTTTAGGGTTTCTTTGGCTATTTAAAGCCTCATTTGTAACCCTAAATATGAAGAATTAATATGATAGAAAATAGCTTTGTTTTGCTTATTGCTTGGTTGATTTTACCTTGCATTTTGTAGCCTTGTTCTAGGTTGCATGTTTTAGAAACATTCAAGCATGAATTGATCTATTGTGTTTGTGGATTGTTTCAATCTTGAAATAAGAACAAGTTCTCTTATTTCAAGATCATAGATCATTGGAATAATCTTTCTCTTCTTGTATTCCAAGGGTTTTACCTTATTGTTCATTGGGGTTTTATGATTTGCATCTAGGGGTTCTTTGTGTTTCAAAGGGTTTCTATTTCAATTTTCTAGGGTTTCATATCATTTGGTATCAGAGCTTAGGCTCAAGGGAAGATTTATATCTTACTTGCTTTCTTGTTGTTTTAATTTTTATTGTCTTGTTCTTCGTTCATCGAAAATTTCAAAAAAAAAAAAAAAAAAAAACTGTTCCAGAATTTTCTTCTTTAGCTACTGTTTTTATTCTTTTTCGTATAGTTACTTTCCGAATCTCAAAAAGTCATAAACTAAAAAAGTCTTTATCTTTCTGTTGTTATTATTTGTTATTCAGAAACGTTTGTCAAAAAAAAATTGGAAGATTGAGAAAAATAAAGATCTTTGCAGACTGTCGGATTGTGCAGAAAATTGAAAAAAAAAAAAAAAAAGTGTTCTTCCTTATTTGCTTGAGTTTCTGGAAAAAAGTGGTTTGAGTTCTTATGGTTCTTGAATAGTTCATCTTAAACTCATCATTTATGCATCTTGAATCCGAAATTATCAAGTTGAATGAGCCAAATTTGTTTGTTTCCTAAAAAGCTAGAACTTACCATAAATAGCCAAAACTGTTTTTGGAAAGTTTCAAATCTGCCCATATTTGAATATATGTATCTTTTGCTTTAGGAAAGTATTATTTTCTGATCCAAATTGCTTTAGGAAAGTCTAATTTCGAAATTTTCTCTTTAAGGAAAGTTTATTCTTGCTTATTTTTCTTTCTTATTCTTTCCTTGTCACTAAAATAAACCATTTGCATAAATCTGTCTTCTTTTCTTCTTAACCAACCAATTTTCTTGTTTCTTATTTTTTGATTGTTACTTTTTACAAATTTCATTAGTATCTTAGTTGTTTGATAGTTGCTAAAGTGTGCTAATAGTTCAAGGTTACATTTAGGCCCTAAAATCTGTTTTTGAGTGCAAACACGAGAGAACGAACATCATCGAGTGTAAACACTTAGGGAGTGATTGAGAGGTCCTATTTTTATTATTAACCTTTTTATTTGCAGCAATGTATCATGAAAAATATGATGAAATGAGGAGCAATGGATGTCGAGATGTAGAGCATACTTGGAGGGAAAATGGGGAGGCTTATTATGAAAGGATGGTGCATAGGAGCTTTGGAGCACATAAGCTCAACTTATATACTTTCCATGGGAGTGTAGATCCAGAAGAGTACTTGCAATGGGAAAGTCAAATTGAGCATTTCTTTGAATACAACAACTATAGTGAGGAAAGAAAGGTATTGCTTGCTATTACCAAGTTCACTAACTATGCTTATGTTTGGTGGTCTCAATTGAAGGAAAAACTAAGGAAAGATAGACAACCACATATTGATACTTGGTATGAACTTAAATATCACATGAGGAAGAGGTTTGTGCCGAGCCAAAGACAGAGAGCTATTGTGAAAGAATTTCTAAATCTTACACAAGGTGAAAGGAGTGTTGAAGCTTATCACAAGGAGTTTGAAGTTCTCATGGCTAGGGCTGTCTTTTTTGAAGATAATGAGTCCACAATGACACGGTTCTTAAAGGGTTTAAACGAGGAGATTGCCTGTTGTGTTGAAGGAAAGACATATGTGGAGTTGGAACATATGGTTTATTATGCAACCACGGTGGAAAAAAGACTCGAAAGAAGGGCTACAAAAAGGTATTCTACTAAACATCTTTCCAACCCGATTCCATCTCAAGAAAATCAATTAAAGAGTGCATTAAAGAGAAAGGATGTGGCTGCCAATGGCTTGATTAAGAAAAAGGTAACATTTGCTTTACAAGACCACTTCCAATCAAATATTCATATGGAGGAAACTTATGACGCATGTGAGTTAAAAAAGTCTTCTACATTTGAAAAGAATGAGAATTGTCAAAAAGAGAGTGAGCAAAAAGAAAGAGAGATGAATTTTCAAAAAGAAGAGTGTGAAAAAGAAATTATTGAAATAAGTGAGCCAAAAGAAAGAGAGATGAGTGCTCAAAAAGAAATGAGTGACATGAGTGAGTCAAAAGAAAGAGATTTGAGTTCAAAAGAAAGAGTGTTTGAAAAGAATGAAAGAGAAATTGAAAGAAAGGAGAGTTGTGAGTCAAAAAAGAATGAGAGGAATTGTGAGAACATTGTGAGTTTTGTAGAAAGTGAGGCTAGGAAAACAATGTTTTCAAACAAAACCCACTTTGTACTTTTGTGCAAAGATCCTTGCTTTCTAACTTATGAACTTAACCTTTGTTTTTCTAGTGTTTTAGCTAATGTTTTGCAGAATTACATTGATCAATTTTCAATTGGAATGGACCACAAAGTAGATGCATTTCAAGGGGCTGAAATACTTAAGGCACCACCATACTTCATGGAAAAAGATGTTGCCAACGGGATCCAAGGCCAGAAAAGGAAGTTTATTACTTTTAATCCTATTGGATCAGTTTGTTTAAATGATTATTTCTTGTTTTCCAATTCTGATTTTAGGACTAGAAATCATCCAAACCAATTATATTTTTATGATAAACATGCATTCTTTTCTAGCAAAATTCTTTTGGATGATCTTTACTTGTTTGACAGCTTATCACTTGCAAAACATGTTAAGCTAGCCTATCCATTTACTTGTGATGATATGCATAGTTCTTGTTTGTTTGCTAAATTTGATCTCAACTCTGATATATTACCACTTGATTTTCATTCTAATGATAAACATATGTTTTGTGCTATACGAGTTATCTTTGATATCACATATGATGCATTTAGGGAGAGCATAGAGTTTTCATATTTTCTAGTTTACCCCAACACATTAGACCTACTTGAGTTTGATTGTTCATTTTCTTTGGCTGATTTATTATCTTCACCATGTGATCATCTTGTGAGTAGTGTTGAGTATGAGAAAATTTACGAGATTGACTATGGTCCATATATTCTATTAGATGTGTTACCACTATCCACCAACCATATTGCCAGTTTTGTGGTCTTTGATAAGCTCGATTGTTTTGCTGATTTAAAGGGAAGGAAACCAACAATATTTGACCCGGGAGGTATTAACTTGGAAGGAGAAGGAAGGGTACCATTGTTGCTCTCTTTGGTACCAGTTCACGATACGAGGTAGGTATGCTTTAAGTGTTTTTGTTTATGCTACTAACTTAAGATTTTGCAATGTAGGTAATGTTTTAGATTCGAGGACGAATCCTTTTCAAGAGGGAGGGGGTGATATGAATCATGGAACCTCACAAAAGCTCAAGGACCAATCACAAGTTCAAAGATCAAGAGAAGCATTCAACATCCATTTACAAGCCTACATTAGCAAAGTCAAGACAAGCTTCGAAGATCCAAGCATGGAGGCTAACAAAGAAGACTTGATGCACCTTAATCAATGGAAAATACATTTGGAAGAAGAGAATTGAAGACTTGTTCAATCAGAAATGAAGAGAAGAGCAAATTAGGAAAGTTGCAACACTTTTGCAAACTTTCCTTATTTGGACCACTTTCCATATTTGTTCCCGAACTTGCCATATATGATGTCCACGAATTTATGATGTATTTTGACATGTTTTAGGCCTTTATTTATCAGTTTTAATGCCTAGAATAGTTTAGGAATGATATAATATCTTATAGGGCAAAACTTTCCTAAAATGCACCAAATGCACTTAAGGAAAGATTTGGCAGATTTTGTGCCTCCTTGTAATCCGAATTTCCTTGTTGTTTTTAGGGTTTCTTTGGCTATTTAAAGCCTCATTTGTAACCCTAAATATGAAGAATTAATATGATAGAAAATAGCTTTGTTTTGCTTATTGCTTGGTTGATTTTACCTTGCATTTTGTAGCCTTGTTCTAGGTTGCATGTTTTAGAAACATTCAAGCATGAATTGATCTATTGTGTTTGTGGATTGTTTCAATCTTGAAATAAGAACAAGTTCTCTTATTTCAAGATCATAGATCATTGGAATAATCTTTCTCTTCTTGTATTCCAAGGATTGTTCATTGGGGTTTTAGGATTTGCATCTAGGGGTTCTTTGTGTTTCAAAGGGTTTCTATTTCAATTTTCTAGGGTTTCATATCATTTGGTATCAGAGCTTAGGCTCAAGGGAAGATTTATATCTTACTTGCTTTCTTGTTGTTTTAATTTTTATTGTCTTGTTCTTCGTTCATCGAAAATTTCAAAAAAAAAAAAAAAAAAAACTGTTCCAGAATTTTCTTCTTTAGCTACTGTTTTTATTCTTTTTCGTATAGTTACTTTCCGAATCTCAAAAAGTCATAAACTAAAAAAGTCTTTATCATTCTGTTGTTATTATTTGTTATTCAGAAACGTTTGTCAAAAAAAAATTGGAAGATTGAGAAAAATAAAGATCTTTGCAGACTGTCGGATTGTGCAGAAAATTGAAAAAAAAAAAAAAAAAAAGTGTTCTTCCTTATTTGCTTGAGTTTCTGGAAAAAAGTGGTTTGAGTTCTTATGGTTCTTGAATAGTTCATCTTAAACTCATCATTTATGCATCTTGAATCCGAAATTATCAAGTTGAATGAGCCAAATTTGTTTGTTTCCAAATAGAGGAACCTCTTGTCCTTATGATTTGGTTCATCCTAAATATCCAAATGGAAGAACCTCTTCATTGGGAATCCTCCATTTGGATCTTTATGATGGACCAAATCATGAGGACAAGTTTGACAAAATTGATTCTGATCCTCGTTCGACATTTTAGTCCAAAAGGGATTCCTAAAGAATAGTTTCCTTTGTTTGGATCTTTAGGGTGGACCAAATCATGAGGACAAATTTGACATGATTTGTTCCGATCCTCGTTCGATACTTTGGTATAAAGAGGATTCCCAAAGGAGAGGTTCCTCCATATGGATCTTTACGATGGACCAAATCATGAGGACAAGTGGTTCCTCCATTTGAATATTTTTGATGGACCAAATCATGAGGACATATTTGACTAGATAGTTTCGGATTCTCGTTCCTCATTTTGGTCCAAAGAAGATTCCCAAAGAATAGGTTCCTCGATTTTGATCTTTAGGATGGACCATATCATGAGGACAAGTGGTTCCTTCATTTGGATCTTTTTGATGGACCAAATCTTGAGGACGATTTTGACAAGATTGTTTTCGATTCTCGTTCGACATTTTGGTCCAAAGAGGATTCTAAAAGAATAGGTTCCTCCATTTTGATCTTTAGGATGCACCAAATCATGAGGACAAGAGGTTCATCCATTTTTATCTTTAGGATAGACCAAATAATGAGGAAAAGATTTTTCTGCAATTGATTCACCCTAAATATCCAAATGGAGGATTTCAAAAGAAGAGGTTCCTCCATTTGGAGCTTTAGGATGGACAAAATCATGAGAACAAGAAGTTCCTCCATATGGATCTTTAGGATGGATGAAATCATGACGACAACTTTGAAAAGATTGTTCCTTATCCTCATTCGATATTTTAGTCCAAGGAGGATTCCAAAACAATAGGTTCCTCCATTTGTATCTTTAGGATGGACCAAATCATGAGGACAAATTTGACAAGATTGGTTCCGATCCTCGTTTTATATTTGTTCTAAAGAGGATTCCAAAAGAAGAGGTTCCATCATTCGAAACTTTAGAATGGATAAAATCATGAGGACCTCTTTGGACAAAAATGTCGAATGATGACAAATTTGACAAGATTTGTTCTGATCCTCGTTTTATATTTTGGTCCAAAGAGGATTCCAAAAGAAGAGGTTCCATCATTAGGATTTTAGAATGGATAAAATCATGATGACCTCATTGGACCAAAATGTCGAATGAGGATTGGAAACAATCTTGTAAAAGTTGTCTTCATTATTTTCGTGCATCCTAAAGATCCAAATAGAGGAATCTCTTATCCTTATGATTTGGTGCATCTTAAATATCCAAATGGAGGAACCTCTTCTTTGGGAATCCTCCATTTGGATCTTTATGATGGACCAAATCATGAGGACAAGTTTGACAAGATTGATTATGATCCTCGTTCGATATTTTGGCCCAAAAGGGATTCCTAAAGAATAGGTTCTTTCATTTGGATCTTTAGGGTGGACCAAATCATGAGGACAAATTTGACATGATTTGTTCCTATCCTCGTTCGATACTTTGGTACAAAGAGGATTCCCAAAGGAGAGGTTCCTCCATTTGGATCTTTAGGATGGACCAAATCATGAGGACAAGTGGTTCCTCCATTTGAATATTTTGGATGGACCAAATAATGAGGACAACTTTGACAAGATAGTTTCGAATTCTCGTTCCTCATTTTGGTCCAAAGAAGTATACCAAAGAATAGGTTCCTCCATTTTGATCTTTAGGTTGGACCAAAGCATGAGGACAAGTGGTTCCTCCATTTGGATCTTTTGGATGGGCCAAATCGTGAGGACAATTTTGACAAGATTGTTTTCGATTCTCGTTTGACATTTTGGTCCAAATGAGATTCCAAAAGAATAGGTTCCTCCATTTTGATCTTTAGGATGGACCAAATCATGAGGACAAGAGGTTCATCCATTTGGATCTTTAGGATCGGCCAAATCGTGACGAGAAGATTTTTCTCCAATTGATCCACCCTAAATATCCAAATGGAGGATTCCCAAAGAAGATGTTCCTCCATTTGGAGTTTTAGGATGGACAAAATCATGAGAATAAGAGGTTCCTCCATATGGATCATTAGGATGTACGAAATCATTAGGACAACTTTAACAAGATTATTTCTGATCCTCATTCAACATTTTAGTCCAAGGAGGATTCCCAAAGAATAGGTTCCTCCATTTGTATCTTTAGGATAGACCAAATCATGAGGACAAATTTGACAAGATTGGTTCCGATCCTCGTTTGATATTTGGTCTAAAGAGGATTCCAAGAGAAGAGGTTCCATCATTCGGAACTTTAGAATGGATAAAATCATGAGGACCTCTTTGGACCAAAATGTCGAACGAGGACAAATTTTACAAGATTGGTTCCGATCCTCGTTTTATATTTTGGTTCAAAGAGGATTCCAAAAGAAGAGGTTCCATCATTAGGATTTTATAATGGATAAAATCATGAGGACCCCTATGGACCAAAATGTCGAATGAGAATTGGAAACAATCTTGTAAAAGTTGTATTTATTATTTCGTGCATCCTAAAAATCCAAATAGAGAAACTCTTGTCCTTATGATTTGGTTCATCCTAAATATCCCAATGGAGGAACCTCTTCATTGGGAATCCTCCATTTGTATCTTTATGATGGACCAAATCATGAGGACAAGTTTGACAAGATTGATTCTGATCCTCGTTCGACATTTGGTCCAAAAAGGATTCCTAAAGAATAGCTTCCTTCATTTGGATCTTTAGGGTGGACCAAATCATGAGGACAAATTTGACATGATTTATTCCGATCCTCGTTCGATACTTTGGTACAAAGAGGATTCCCAAAGGAGAGGTTCCTCCATTTGGATCTTTAGGATGGACCAAATCATGAGGACAAGTGGTTACTCCATTTGAATATTTTTTATGGACCAAATAATGAGGACAAATTTGACATGATTTGTTCCGATCCTCGTTCGATACTTTGGTACAAAGAGGATTCCCAAAGGAGTGGTTCCTCTATTTGGATCTTTAGGATGGACCAAATCATGAGGACAAGTGGTTCCTCCATTTCAATATTTTTGATGGACCAATTCATGAGGACAACTTTGACTAGATAGTTTCGGATTCTCGTTCCTCATTTTGGTCCAAAGAAGATTCCCAAAGAATAGGTTCTTCCGTTTTGATCTTTAGGATGGACCAAATCATGAGGACAAGTGGTTCCTCCATTTGGATCTTTTTTATGGACAAAATCTTGAGGACGATTTTGACAAGATTGTTTCGATTCTCGTTCGACATTTTGGTCCTAAGAGGATTCTAAAAGAACAGGTTCCTCCATTTTGATCTTTAGGATGGACCAAATCATGAGGACAAGAGGTTCATCCATTTGGATCTTTAGGATAGACAAAATAATGAGGAGAAGATTTTTCTGCAATTGATCCACCCTAAATATCCAACTGGAGGATTTCCAAAGAAGAGGTTCCTCCATTTGGAGCTTTAGGATGGACAAAATCATGAGAACAAGAGGTTCCTAAATATGGATCTTTAGGATGGACGAAATCATGACGATAACTTTGAAAAGATTGTTCCTGATCCTCATTCGACATTTTAGTCCAAGGAGGATTCCAAAAGAATAGGGTTCCTCCATTTATATCTTTAGGATGGACCAAATCATGAGGACAAATTTGACAAGATTGGTGCCGATCATCATTTGATATTTGGTCTAAAGAGGATTCCCAAAGAAGAGGTTCCATCATTCGGAACTTTACAATGGATAAAATCATGAGGACCTCTTTGGACCAAAATGTCGAATGAGGATTGGATACAATCTTGTAAAAGTTGTCGTCATTATTTCGTGCATCCTAAAGATCTAAAATGGAGGAACTTCTTGTCCTTATGATTTGGTTCATCCTAAATATCCAAATGGAGGAACCTCTTCTATGGGAATCCTCCATTTGGATCTTTAGGATGGACCAAATCATGAGGACAAGTTCGACAAGATTGATTCTGATCCTCGTTCGACATTTTGGTCCAAAAGAGATTTCCAAAGAATTGGTTCCTTCATTTGGATCTTTAGGGTGGACCAAATCATGAGGACAAATTTGATATGATTTGTTCCGATCCTTGTTCAACATTTTGGTCCAAAGAGGATTCCAAGGGAGAGGTTCCTCCATTTTGATCTTCAGGATGGACCAAATCATGAGGACAAGTGGTTCCTCCATTTCGATATTTTGGATGGACCAAGTCATGAGGACAACTTTGACAAGATTGTTTCTGATTCTCGTTCCTCATTTTGGTCCAAAGAAAATTCCCAAAGAATAGGTTCCTCCATTTTGATCTTTAGGATGGACCAAATCATGAGGACAAGTTTGAGAAGATTTATTCTGATCCTCATATGACATTTTGGTCCATATAGGATCCCTAAAGAATAGGTTCCTCCATTTGGATCTTTAGGATGGACCAAATCATGAGGACAAATTTGACAAGATTGGTTCCGATCCTCGTTTGATATTTGGTCTAAAGAGGATTCCAAAAGAAGAAGTTATATCATTCGGAACTTTAGAATGGACAAAATCATGAGGACCTCTTTGGACTAAAATATCGAATGAGGACAAATTTGATAAGATTTGTTCCGATCCTCGTTTTATATTTTGGTTCAAAGAGGATTCCAAAAGAAGAGGTTCCATCATTAGGATTTTAGAATGGATAAAATCATGACGACCTCTTTGGACCAAAATGTCGAATGAGGATTGGAAACAATCTTGTAAAAGTTGTCTTCATTATTTCGTGCATCCTAAAAATCCAAATAGAGGAACCTCTTGTCCTTATCATTTGGTTCATCTTAAATATCCAAATGGAGGAACCTCTTCATTGGGAATTCTCTATTTGGATCTTTATGATGGACCAAATCATGAGGACAAGTTTGACAAGATTGATTCTGATCCTCGTTCGACATTTTGGTCCAAAAGGGATTCCTAAAGAATATGTTCCTTCATTTCGATCTTTAGGGTGGAACAAATCATTAGGACAAATTTGACATGATTTGTTGCGATACACGTTCGATACTTTGGTACAAAGAGGATTCCCAAAGGAGAGGTTCCTCTATTTGGATCTTTAGGATGGACCAAATCATGAGGACAAGTGGTTCCTCCATTTGAATATTTTGGATGGACCAAATAATGAGGACAACTTTGACAAGATAGTTTCGGATTCTCGTTCCTCATTTTGGTCCAAAGAAGATTCCCAAAGAATAGGTTCCTCCATTTTGATCTTTAGGTTGGACCAAATCATGAGGACAAGTGGTTCCTCCATTTGGATCTTTTGGATGGACCAAATCTAGAGGACGATTTTGACAAGATTGTTTTCGATTCTCGTTCGACATTTTGGTCCAAAGAGGATTCCAAAAGAATAGGTTCCTCCATTTTGATCTTTAGGATGGACCAAATCATGAGGACAAGTGGTTCCTCCATTTGAATCTTTTTTATGGACCAAATCTTGAGGACGATATTGACAAAATTGTTTTCGATTCTCGTTTGACATTTTGGTTCAAAGAGGATTCCAAAAGAATAGGTTCCTCCATTTTGATCTTTAGGATGGACCAAATCATGAGGACAAGAGGTTCATCGATTTGGATCTTTAGGATAGACCAAATAATGAGGAGAATATTTTTCTGCAATTGATCCACCCTAAATATCCAAATGGAAGATTTCCAAAGAAGAGGTTCCTCCATTTGGAGCTTTAGGATGGACAAAATCATGAGAACAAGAGGTTTCTCCATATGGATCTTTAGGATGGACGAAATCATGTCGACAACTTTGAAAAGATTGTTCCTGATCCTCATTCGACATTTTAGTCCAAGGAGGATTCCAAAAGAATAGGGTTCCTCCATTTGTATCTTTAGGATGGACCAAATCATGAGGATAAATTTGACAAGATTGGTTCCGATCCTCGTTTGATATTTGGTCTAAAGAGGATTCCCAAAGAAGAGGTTCCATCATTCGGAACTTTGCAATGGATAAAATAAAGAGGACCTCTTTGGACCAAAATATCGAATGAGGATTGGATAGAATCTTGTAAAAGTTGTCGTCATTATTTCATTCATCCTAAAGATCTAAAATAGACGAACCTCTTGTCCTTATGATTTGGTTCATCCTAAATATCCAAATGGAGGAACCTCTTCTATGGGAATCCTCCATTTGGATCTTTAGGATGGACCAAATCATGAGGACAAGTTCGACAAGATTGATTCTAATCCTCATTCGACATTTTGGTCCAAAAGAGATTTCCAAAGAATCGGTTCCTTCATTTGGATCTTTAGGGTGGACCAAATCATGAGGACAAATTTGACATGATTTGTTCCAATCCTTGTTCAACATTTTGGTCCAAAGAGGATTCCAAAGGAGAGGTTCCTCCATTTTCATCTTTAGGATGGACCAAATCATGAGGACAAGTGGTTCCTCCATTTGGATATTTTGGATGGACCAAGTCATGAGGACAACTTTGACAAGATTCTTTCCGATTCTCGTTTCTCATTTTGGTCCAAAGAAGATTCCCAAAGAATAGGTTCCTCCATTTTGATCTTTAGGATGGGCCGAATCATGAGGACAAGTTTGAGAAGATTTATTCTGATCGTCATTTGATATTTTGGTCCATATAGTATCCCTAAAGAATAGGTTCCTCCATTTGGATCTTTAGGATGGACCAAATCATGAGGACAAATTTGACAAGATTGGTTCTGATCGTCGTTCGATATTTTGGTCCAAAGAAGATTCTCAAAGAATATGTTCCTCCGTTTGGATCCTCAGGATTGACCAAATCATTAGGACTAGAGGTTCCTCCATTTGGATCTTTAGAATGGACCAAATCAAGAGGACAACTTTGACAAGATTGTTTCCGATCATCATTTGATATTTTGGTCCTAAGACGATTCCCAAAGAATAGGTTACTCCATTTGGATCTTTAGGATGGACCAAACATGAGGACAAGAGATTCCTCAATCTAGATCTTTAGGATAGAAAAAATCATGAGGACAACTTTGACAAGATTGTTTCTGTAACGACCTGACCGGAAATAACCGAATAAATAAGTAAATACATAACTCATTTGAAAAATATTGGTAAATATGAGTAAAACTAAATAATTACGGAAGCGTTTATTTAAGAACGAAAGAAATATTCGAAACAAAAACATTTATTTTGGCGCCAATTTAAATAATTAAAATCAACTAGAATAAATTAAAATGAAAATCCATAAAAAAATGACAAAATGTTCAATAAAATTAAATTTAAATTAAATAAATAGAACTGACAAGTCTTAAGGGTCTCTCAATGTAGCGCCATCCTCATCAATTACCGGTGTCAATTAATATCAATGTTACCTGCAAAATAAAAGTTTGCAGGGCATTTGAATACCGTGAGTTTTTAGCTCATTATATTAAATCCAAACTCAAATAAGTAAATTAAATACACTTTATCTCATAATTATAATAACATATGGATACTTGTCCATATCCACCATTCATCAACAACTAGTAGGTACTTTGCCTACAAAGAGGTTCCTCCTATTGGATCTTTAGGATGGACCAAATCATGGGGACAAGAGATTCCTCCATTTGGATATTTATAGTTGAAATCGAATAGTTAGGGAGGGTTTGAATTCATGCTTCAAGGGTTCATGCTAAGTATAATTGCATAGGGTGTTTGAACTTGAAAGTTGAGTTTGCCTTATCACCAAAATTTCAAACGTCAAAGTTGTCCTAATGATTTTGTCCATCCTAAAGATCCAAATGGAGGAAAATCTTCCTTGGGAATTTTCTTTACACAAAAATGTCAAACGAGGATTGAAACAAATCTTGTCACTTTGTCCTCATGATTTGGTCCATCCTAATGTTCAAAATGGAGGAAACTCTTCTGTAGTAATCCTCTTTGGACCACAATGTAAAACGAGGATCCGAACCAATCTTTTCAATCTTTTTTTAATGATTTGGTCCATCCTAAAGTTCCAAATGGAGGAAACTCTTCTTTGGGATGTCAAACGAGAATCGGAACAAATCTTGTCAAATTTGTCTTCATGTTTGGTCCATCCTAAAATTCCAAAAGGAATAAACTCTTCTTCGTGAATCCTCTTAGGACAATCATGTTGAACGTCAAAGTTGTGCTCATGATTTGGTCAATCCTAAAGTTCAAAATGGAGGAAACTCTTCTTTGGGAATCATCTTTGGCCCAAAATATAAAAGGAGGATCAGAACAAATCTTGTCAAAGTTTTCCTCATGATTTTGTCCATCCTAAAGATCCAAATGGAGGAAACTCTTTTTTTGGAATCCTTTTCAGACCAAAATGTCGAACGTCGATTGGAACCAATCTTTTCACAGCCCTAATGGTTTGTTCCATCATAAAGATCCAACGGGAGGAAACTCTTCTTTGGGAATCCTCTTTAGAATGTAAAAAAAATTCCGAACCAATCTTGTCAAAGTTATCCATGTGATTTGGTCAATCCTAAAGATCCAAATAGAGGAAACATTTCTTTGGGAATCCTCTTTGGACAAAAATGTCAAACAAGGACAGAACTAATCTAAAAACTTGTTTGTCATCGATAAGCATGTTTCAAAACCAATATTTTCCAACTTTTCCTCATGATTGGTCCATCCTAAAGATCTAAATGGAGGAAACTCTTCTTTGGGAATCCTCTTTGGACCCAAATGGTCAAACGAGGATTGGAACCAATCTTTACAAACTTGTCCTAATGATTTGGTCCCTGCTAAAGTTCCAAATGAAGGAAACTCTTCTTTGGGAATATTCTTTGGGCCAAAATGTCAAACAAGGATCGGAACCAATCTTGTCAAAGTTTTCTTCATGATTCTGTCCATCTTAAAGTTCCGATGTCAAACGAGGATTGGAACCAATCTTGTTAAATTTGTCTTCATGATTTGGTCCATCCTAAAGTTCTAAATGGAAGAAACTTTTATTTGGGAATCCTCTTTGACCCAAAACGTCAACGAGGATCGGAACCAATCTTATCAAACTTGTCCTAATGATTTAGTCCATCCTGATGTTCCAAATGGAAGAAACTCTTCTTTGGGAAACCTCTTTGGACCAAAATATCAAACAAGGATCGAAACAAAACTTGTAAAAGTTGTGCTCATGATTTGGTCCATCCTAAAAATCCAAATGGAAGATACTCTTATTTGGGAATCCTCTTGAGACCAAAATATCAAACGAGGATTGGAACCAATCTTTTCAAACATGTCATAATAATTTGGTCCATCCTAGAAATCCAACGGTAGGAAACTCTTCTTTGGGAATCCTCTTTGGACCAAAATGTCAAACAAATTCAAAACCAATTTTTGCAAAGTTGTCATCATTATTTGGGTCCAGCCTAAAGTTCCAAAGAGGAAACTCTTCTTTGGAAATCATCTTTGGACCAAAATGTAGAACGTCAAAGTTGTCCTCTTGATTTGGTCTATCCTAAAGATCCAAATAGAGGAAACTCTTCTTTGGGAATCCTCTTTAGACCAAAATATAAAATGAGGATTGGATCCAATCTTGTCAAAGTTGTCATCATGATTTTGTCCATCCTAAAGATCCAAATTGAGGAAACTCTTCTTTCGGATTCCTCCTCGGAATAAAATGTCAAATGAGGATCGGAACCAATCATTTCAAACTTGCCGCCCTAATGATTTGGTCCATCCTAAAGATCCAAATGGAGGAAAGTCTTCTTTGGGAATCCTCTTTTAACAAAAATGTCAAACGAGGATCGGAACCGATCTTGTCAAACTTGTCTTCATGATTTGGTCCATTCTAAAGTTTCAAATGGAGGAAACTTATCTTCGCGAATCCTCTTTGGACAAAAATGTTTAATGTCAAAGTTTTCCTTATGATTTGGTCCATCCTAAAGTTCCAAATGGAGGAAACGATCTTTGGGAATCCTTTTTGGACAAAAGTGTCAAACGAGGATCGAAACCAATCTTGTCAAACTTGTCTTCATGATTTGGTTCATCCTAAAGATCTAAATGGAGGAAACTTTTCTTTGAACCAAAATATCAAACGAGGATCGGAACCAATCTTGCAAAAGTTGTCCTCATGATTTGGTCCATCCTAAAGTTCCAATGTCAAACGAGGATCGGAACCAATCTTGTCAAAATTGTCTGCATGATTTGTCCATCCTAAAGTTCACAATGGAGGAAAATGTTCTTTAGGAATCATCATTTAACCAAAATTTCAAACAAGGATCGGAATCAATCTTGTCAAAGTTGGGCTCAAAGAATCCTCTTTGGACCAAAATGCCAAAGGAGAATCGTAAATAAACTTGTTAAAGTTTCCCTCATTATTTGGTCCATCCTTAAATTCCAAATGGAGAAAACTCTTCTTTGGGAATCCTATTTTTACCAAAATATCAAACGAGGATCGGAACCAATCTTTGCAAAGTTGTCCTCATGATTTGGTCCATCCTAAAGTACCAAATGGAGGACACTCTTCTTTGGGAATCCTTTGGACCAAAATGTCAAACGGGAATTGGAACAAATCTTGTCAAACTTGTCCAAATGATTTTGTCCTGATGATTAGATCCGTCCTATAATTCTAAATGAAGGAAACTCTTCTTTGGAAATCCTCTTTGGACTGAATTTTTGAACGTCAAAGTTGTCCTAATGATTTTGTCCATCCTAAAGATCCAAATGGAGGAAAATCTTCCTTTGGAATCCTCTTTAGACAAAAATGTTAAACGAGGATCGAAACCAATCTTATCAAACTTGTCCTCCATTGGTAACTTTAGAATGGACCAAATCATGAGGACAAGTTTGACAAGATTTGTTCCGATCCTCATTTGACATTTTTGTCCAAAGAAGAGTTTCCTCCATTTGGATCTTTAAGATTGACCAAATCATTACGGCAACAAGTTTGAAAAGATTGGTTCTGATCGTCATTTGATATTTTGGTCCAATGAGAACTCCGAAAGAAGTGTTTCCTCCATTTTGATCTTTAGGATGGACCAAATCATGATGACAACTTTTACAAGATTGGTTCCGATCCTGATTTGATATTTTTATCCAAAGATGATTCCCAAATAAGAGTTTCCTCCATTTGGATCTTAAGGATGGACCAAAGAATGAGGACAATTTTGACGTTCTATATTTTTGTCCAAAGATGATTTCCAAAGAAGAGTTTCCTCTTTGGAACTTTAGGTTGGACCCAAATCACGAGGACAACTTTGTAAAGATTGGTTCTGAATTTGTTTTACATTTTGGTCCAAAGAGGATTCCCAAAGAAGAGTTTCCTCACGTTGGATTTTTAGGATAGACCAAATCATTATGACATGTTTGAAAAGATTGGTACCAATTCTTGTTTGATATTTTGGACCAAATAGGATTCCCAAAGAAGAGTTTCCTGCATTTGGATCTTTAGGATGGACCAAATCATGATGACAACTTTGACAAGTTTGGTTTCCATCCTCGTATGATATTTTGGTCCAACGAGGATTCAAGAAGAAAAGTTTTTTCCACTTAACTCGTTAGGATGGACCAAATCATGAACACAATTTTGACAAGATTGGTTCCAATCCACATTTGACATCGGAACTTTTAGATGGACCAAATCATGAACCCAGTTTGACAAGATTGGTTCCGAACCTAGTTTGACATTTTGGTCCAAAGTGCAATCCTAAAGAAGAGTTTCCTCCATTTGGAACTTTAGGATGGACCAAATCATTATGACAAGTTTGAAAAGATTGGTTCTTATCCTCGTTTGACCATTTGGTCCAAAGAGGATTCCCAAAGAAGAGTTTCCTCCATTTGGATCTTTAGGATGGACCAATCATGAGAACAAGTTTGAAAAGATTGGTTTTTGAAGCATGCTTTTCAATTACACACAAGTTTTTTGATTAGTTCAATCATTGTTTGACATTTTGGTCCAAAGAGGATTCCCAAAGAAGTGTTTCCTTCATTTGAATCTTTAGGATGGACCAAATCATAAGGATAACTTTGACAAGATTGATTCCTAATTTGTTTGACATTTGGGTCCAAAGAGGATTTCCAAAGAAGAGTTTCCTCCCATTGCATCTTTATGATGGACCAAACCATTAGGACAAGTTTGAAAAAATAGGTTCCGATCCACGTTTGACATTTTGGTCTAAAAAGGATTCCAAAAAAAGAGTTTCCTCCTTTTGGATCTTTAGGATGGACAAAATGATGAGGACAACTTTGACAAGATTGGTTCCTATCCTCCTTTTAAATTTTGGTCCAAAGAGGATTCCTAAAGAAGATTTTCCTCCATTTCAAACTTTAGGATTGACCAAATCATGAGCACAACTTAGACGTTCAACTTGTTTGTCCAAAGAGGATTCGCGAAGAAGAGTTTCCTCCTTTTGGAACTTTAGGATGGACCAAATCATGGGGACAACTTTGAAAATATTTGTTCCGATCCTCGTTTGATATCCCAAAGAAGAGTTTCCTTCATTTGGAAATTTAGGATGGACCAAATCATTAAGACAAGATTGAAAAGATTGGTTCGGATCCTCGTTTTACATTTTGGTACAAAGAGGATTCCTAAGGAAGGGTATCCTCCATTTTGAAATTTAGTGATATGAATCATGGAGCATCAAAAGAGATGAATGAGTTTAGTTTCACTCAAGGATCAATAGCTAAGAAGTTGAAACATGAAAGAAGAGCTTGGCTAGAAATGAAGAAAAATGGAAACTTTCCTGAAATGGAAACTTTCCAAAAATGGAATCTTTCTCGAAATGAAAACTTTCCATTTATGGTAATTCTTGGAGAAGATCAAAATTACATTCAAAGGAAGCTCAACACCAAGGATTGAAGACTTTATATAGTAATGGAAGTTCCAAGGAGTGTAAGGCTTTAATTTTGGCATTTTTAAATTTCTAGGAGTAGTAGTTTTTATTTTTGGTGACTCATCATGGTGATGTCATGATGAAGTCATACTTATCACCTTTTTATCTCATATTTTCGAAATTAGAGTCATATTAGGAGTAGGAAACTTGTTTTGCCTATTTAAAGGATTTCAATTAATAGACAGATTTGATGAATTAAAGAAAACTAGCCGATTGTGCTTGCCTTGGCTGGGAGCCATCTCTCTCACTATGTAATCTTACTTTAGATTGCATGCTTAGGAGCATTCAAGCAACCTTGATCAAGTTGTTTGTGAAGTGTTTCGAATCATGGGGTAAGAAGTCATTCTTGTTTCTTGATATTTGATCATCAAGGTATCATTTTTTTCCTTACTTACACCTTGGGTTGTTTCGAATGGCATATGTGGGTTCAATGGTTTGTTATTTTGGGGTCCTTAGTTAATTTAAAGGGTTTTAAAAGCAATTCCATGGGTTTTGTATCAGTAGGTAATGTTTTAGATTCAAGGACAAATCCTTTTCAATAGGGAGGGGATGATATGAATCATAGAACGTCACAAATAGCTCAAGGATCAATCTCAAGATCAAAGTTCAAGACAAGCATAAAACATTCATTACAATCTTACATGAGCAAAGTAAAGACAAGTTTTAAAGATACGAGCATGGAGGCTATGGAAGAGGACATGATGAACTTTAATCTATGAAAATGTATTTGGAGGAAGATTATTGAAGACTTGTTCAACCAGAAATGAAGATGAGAGCTAATTTGGAAAAATGCATCACTTTTGCAAACTTTCCTTATTTGGGCTACTTTCCATATTTGTTCCCAAACTTTCCATATTTGTTCCCAATCATTCCATATATGGTTCCAACGAATTTATGATGTATTTAGAAATGTTTTAGGTCATTTATATTCAGCTTATTAGGTAGGAAAGAATTAGGAAATATATTATTATCAAGGAAAGACTTTCCCCAAAATCTGCCAAATCCATATAAGGCAAGTTTTGGTCATATTTTATTCTATTCATTATTTCGAATTTCCTAGTGATTTTAGGGTTTTCTTTTGCCTATTTAAAGGCTCATTTGTAACCCTAAATATTAAGAAGTAATATGATATAAAATGGCTTTGTTTAGCTTATTGCTTGGTTGATTTTACCTTGCATTTTGTAGCCTTGTTCTAGGTTGCATGTGTTTATGGATTGTTTTGATCTAGAAATAAGAACAAGTTCTCTTATTTCAAGGTATTAGATCACTGGAATAATCTTCTACTTCTTGCTTTCCAAGGGTTTTGCCTTATTGTTTATTGAGATTTTAGGATTTGCATCTAGGGGTTCTTTGTCTTCAAAGGGTTCCTATTTCAATTTTCTAGGGTTTCACATCAAAACTCTTCATTGGGAATCCTCTTTGGACCAAAGTGTCATACGAGGATCGAAACCAATCTTTTAGAACTTGTCCTAATGATTTTGTCATTATGATTTGGTCCATCCTAAAGTTTAAAAGGAGGAAACTCTTCTTTGGGAATTCTCTTTGGACCAAGATGCACTATAAGAAAAATGAGATTAGGTGACGCTACACATTATTTTAGGTGACGCTTTTTTAAAACTCACGGATGAACAGTAATAAAAAAAATAAGATGTCACCTCATCGCTTAAAAAACTTAAAAAAAAAAGAAAACAAAATTGAAGTCGACTGAACACGCCCTCTCACTCTCTAGGAAGAACACGCTCTCTCTCTCTCTCTCTCTCTCTCTCTCTCTCTCTCTCAAAGCGCTCTCTCTCTCTCTCTCAAAGCTCTCTCTCAAATGAATTCGAATCGAAGGAAGCACACATAATGGAAGGAAGCTCACAGAATCGAAGTCGAATCGAAGGAAGAAGAATGATTTCGCTTTGGATTTGGTGAATCGAAGTATAATCAAGCCCTAAAATTTTAGAACCCTGAAATCAAAGTCTCTTCTCTCTATCTCAGGTAATCTATCTTTCACTCAATGAGTTATTCTTTTCTTCCTTAGTCTCCTCCTTTCGTCAGCTCCTTCACTCTTGGAACCCGATCAGGTATTTCGGTCCCGTTTGATAGCTAAGAAAATGAAGGAAAATCGGATATGAAATTGTGATGCTAATATTCCATGTTTTACTTAAAACACTTGGATTTTTTTCCAGAATCAATAACATTTTTTTCCAATTCGTTTTCAGTTCTGTGACGCTGGGATTGGATTCCGTAAGTCGGCGTGTGGAGTTCCGTCATCGTCGAAGTTATTGATAAAGGGAGGAACTGTTGTGAATGCTCATCACCAGGAGCTTGCTGATGTATATGTGGAAGATGGGATTATTGTTGCCGTTGAGCCTAATATCAAGGTTTCATTTTTCAATAATAAAGTTCCTTAATTTAATTTTGAGCTTTTGAATGTAAAAGGATTTAGTTATGGAATTTTTAGTGGATAGTACCATTTAAAAAGTATTTACAAATATAACAAGTTTTTATCGTGCCAATCTGACTGTAATCAATGACTGATACTGAAAATGTTGTTATATTTGTAAATATTGAGCTATGTTATTTTTGCCAAAACCTCTCTTACTATCTGGGGGCTATGCATAGCATATCAATGGCGAAATTGATTCCTTCCTAATGCTGCACCAGCGTTTCGAGCAAAAAATATCTTTCATGATTCGATTCGATCAGTTCGACTGGATCGTTTTTAAAGAATAGTTATTCATCTATGCAGTTTTTTTTCATATGCTGTCTCTGCTTTTCAAGTTTTTGATAACTAAATTTCATGCTGTTAAATGTTACTTAGGTTGGCGATGATGTTGCAGTCCTGGATGCCACTGGAAAGTTTGTCATATTGTGGTTTGGGGATATAATGGATTGTTTATTTACTACTTCATGTCTTGTTTATAGTTTGACATCTTGTATAATGGGTTGAACCCATCATTTATTTGTTTTTACTGAAGCTGTTAGGAGGAAAATATATATTTATGATTTATCTAATTTTTTTTTTAATTTAGTCTTTGGTTTCTGTTTTCGGTGATGTAAAATAGAATGAGAAGCAAAGATTTTGCTCAGTTTTTCACGGCTTCTTGTTGAATTGATTAATTACCTCCTTGATCGTGATATTGAAATAAATTTAGTACTCTTCTCCTCCATTAATATCATATTTATGTGTTTTGTCAGTGTTCTATTTTTTCACTATATAACTGGTGATATCTTTAAGTTCTTTTTTAATTCATATTTTTTTCTTGGTAATATTCAACACATTTTTTTTTCTGTTCCCACAATATATCCTCTTGATATTTATGCTCGTCTATGCATGGTTGACAACCTTAAAAGATTGATATGTGTATTCTCTTCTTTTTGGATACTTTTGGGTAAAGTTAGATGAAATAATATTAGGTTCTTTGAAATTAATGTTTAAATAAGGACATCTTTTCCTTTTGTTTTTTAGTTCTTTCATCATTTTTATAACGAGAAATGTATAATTCTTATCTATTAAGTATCTACTTGAGTTTTCATTGTTGATGACTAACTTCTAGTAAAAAAGTTGATAACTTGAAAATAAAATTATTGTCTATGTATCAACTATATTTACCTCTCCTTCAAAAAGTGCTACCACTCAAAATTTTAATTAAGATTCAAAAAGTGCTACCACTTGAGGTTAATTAATTGCGTATTGTTAATTTTATGTTTCATATTAATGTGTTTAGTTGAGTTTATTAAGTCTGTGTTTGAATTAATTGCTAGACGTGGCTGATAATCAGTTAACTGGAACTTTCCCGGTTTCTACTCTTGAATCTCTGGGTTTGGACCGCCTTCTCAATGCTAACCACTTGTGAGTAGTCTGTCTTTTCACAAGTGGTTAATAGCTTTTTTCCTTGTCATTTTTGAAGCATGAAGAAATTTTTGGATGTCTGGACATAGTTGGTACTTGGTGCTCATCTTGTATATTTTCCTTGAGCTTGATCTGAACTTAACAAGTTTAAGCTTCCATATTTTGAAAATGATATGTACTTTTAGAAAATGAATGCCATAATTACTTAAGAACAGTTTCCTGTCAATTCCGAGGTTCATGATAAACTTCAACATATGATTTTCTTCTCTTTTTGTGAAGACTGCTACCTAGAGATGCTACTAAAGCTCCTGAAAATGGGCATCAACAATGTATGTATCACTTAATTAATATCTATTATATGATTCCCATTTGCAGGGGGATTTCAGGAACAAGGAAGACTTGGAGAAGTTTTTTTCTAAAACAACTCTGTATTTGCAAAGACTGTTTCAATGTTTTCTTTAATTTGATTTTGTTTTGATTAATGTATACCATTAGGCTTTTCCATGAGGAGATTTGATGCTGTCATTAATTTTGCTGGCCTGAAAGCTATTGGGGAGAGTGTTGCGTTCCCACGACGATATTTCGATAATAATCTACTTGGCACCATCAATCTCTATGTGGCCGCGACAAAATATGATTGTAAAAAGGTGTAGATTCCTTCTCACTTGTTTCATCATTGTTTTAAAAAATTGTTGCTTATTCTGCTTTAGTTTTTGCTTGATTACAATTATTCTATAATGCTTCTGGTATTGACTGATTTTTCAACATAATTGTCTTGAATGATAGATGGTTTTCTCATCATCTGTAACTGTTTATGGCCAATATGAGAAAATACCATCTTGTTGTGGAATGAGAAAAAAGAGAAGAGACAGAGAAACTGTAGGCAGGAAGGAGAAAAACAAAAAGGCAGGAAGGAGAAAAACAAAAAGGAAACCGTTTGTCGCGTAAATGGTGAGGGAGATTCTCATCTCTAACCTCTCTTTCTTACCTAAACCTGAAACTTCCAGAGATCTCTTCTTCGATCTTTCGCTTTCGCCATAATTACTCGCTTTTTCTGTAATGCCATTTCTACTTTCCATCAATCTTCTAATTCATTAATTCTTTCATGCAATGCTACATTTTTATTAATGATCGTAAATTATCTTTGCAATTTGTTTATCGATTTTTTTTTGTTTTCTGTTCTTAGGGCATTTAGAGTTCTGATTTGATGATTTTTATTATGCAGTATTGACGTTTAAAGCTGGTGCTGCAAGTTTGCAGAAAGTGGGTTTGATTGTGCGACATATTGGCGAGCCTTGCCTTTCACAATTATATTTAACCGACACCTCAAGGACATGGTTTGTTTCAGGGCCAGAGTAATGATACATTTTTAATTTATTGTATGATTTATAAATACAACATCCATTTGTATGTCGGGAACGGTCAATTATTTTATTCTTTCTCTGTAGCCATGTCTTTACGCACAATGACTAAAAGGTTTGGAAGGAAAATTTCATATTAATGTCTTTTTGTTTTCAAGGTTGTAGGGTGTAGCTATTAAATGACCTCCTTGATCGTGATATTGAAACCGAAGGTATTACATCATACAGTATCCTTAAATTTCTTTGTGAACACAAGCTATGCTTTTTTTTAATGTTTTTTATAAAGAAATAAAGAGTTAGTAATGGGGAGTGCTTGCATTATTTGCTTTGGAACTTATTCCTTGAAATACAATGTTCAGGCTAAATCATTTGTTGAGAAAGGTTATTGGGATGATCTTTTTCCTCTTCAAGGACGAGGCCATATGCATTTGTAGTTTTAGTTTTCGTTAGTGATGATGATTGTACCCGAGTTTAAATGATGGTACTCTATTTATCTTTTCTTTTTCTCTTGAACAAATTATTGCTTTTGATCTGATTCGTCCATCGTTGTGTCTTTCTTTTCATGGTGTTATTACAATTATTGATTATTTATAGAACACAATTTTAATAAGCAGACATAATAAATTTCTTGTCAATATAAATCATTTAGGTGGATGCTCAAGCTGTTAATTAGTTGACTAAAAAAAAAGGAGAATTGAAATAAGAAAAGTTTGAAGTGAAAAAACTGACAATATTTCTCAAACAGGTTATTAGCTAAAACTCTTATACTTCTTACATGTATTTAATAACTGCAATTGTACATTCTTTTGGCATTTTTAGCTCTTGCTAGGAAGCCTTTTTGTAACCACCCAGTTTTTGGATCGTAAGTATTCTAGATGTTTCATTTTTTTTTAAAAACTACATTATGTATTGTATGAAGTGAGAACACAAAGAAGAAGCGTGATATTTAACAAGGTCCTAAATCAAATCCCAACCTCTACTTCTATTACAAAAAATTCTGTAGTTTTTTGGTTTAATCACTAACAATCTGCAAACACTCTTTGATTCCTTGCTTCATTTCTCTCTATCAGTAAATCTATAGGTTTCTCTATTTTTTCATACTTACATCTTTATTTCATTTTGATTTTTTTGTTTTATCGTGAATTCTTAAATCTTTGCTCTCATTACGTTTGGCAAATAAAAAGGGAGAATTACTCATATAATTAAAAGTGATGTAATATAGTTTGAAAGGTAATCTATTTACTTCGTATATGAGTTGAATACTTATTTGTACTTTGTCATTATCTCTTTTTTACGTTCATGAGGGATGGTGAATCTACTTCTCAATTGGATAAACTAATAAGGCTATAGAGAACTTATATTTTTCAATCAAAGTTGTAATTTCTTCATTATAGCAATCAATTGAAATTTTATAATGGTCAATTAATAGATGTTCTCTTAATATTTTCTTTTTTATCTGTCAAATGATAAAGTAGTAGTTTTCGAATAAGAGTAGTTGACTTGGAAGAAATTTCCTGAGGCTCAAGCTATGAGAGAAGCCCTAAATCCTTGAGGAAATCACAAATCTAATGCAGAGGCTTTGAGGTGTAATATAATTTGAAAGTAGTAGTATTTGTTGCTCTTTGAGGTGCCTTTTTTTATATCAAATTTTATCTTATTACCACGACTTGAATCGTTTGATTTTAATGGTAATTTTGTTTTAGGTTATGAGTTAAAAAACTATCCTTCTCTTTCAAGTAAATTCACATGCTTTTGAATTTTAACTTGATGTAATTTGCATTAAATTTTTTATGGGTTTGTTAGTTTGGTATTTTTTTGCTATGCTCTGACTTGTTTATTGACCTCACTATTTTAGTAATATAGATACAAATCATAGAATTGTATTACATGGTTGTATCATGGATGTTCTTTATAAATCAAGTGAGTAACGATAGTTGTTTTGATTACTTTTTGAGATTTGAGCAATTTCATTTCTCAAAGAAGCATATAATCAAGATTTTGACATTATTTTAAAAAAGATCTCATATAATCAATTTGAGCAATTTCACTACTAGCTACTCTTGCTTGAGGCTTCAATTATAGGAAAAGCTTTAAGAGATAAGAGGGTTCGAACGCTATTCTATTTGCGTATTTATATTCATTTACAAATTACTTGTTTCATTTTTCTACTCTTATTTTTCCAGGATATATCTATTGTAAAGCAAAGGAAGAAGGTTGGTGTGCCCGAAGTGCATTTAAACTTCTTCAGATAGATGAGGAATTTAACATATTTGAAGGTTTGTTCTTCAATTGGTCTCCTCTCTGAAAATATTGTTACTGTTATGTTTAAGGTATCAACCATTAATTAGATGGTCCAGATAAATATTTCTTTTTCCAATACTATTTTTTCCATTGTTCACTAGAATTTATGTCACCTGGAGATGTCATGTTGTGTTTATAAAATTGTAAATTGTAAAGTTTCCATCACTCTTCCTTAAGTTTGTATATAAAATTGTGTTTATAAATTCAGCTTTACTTAAAACACTATTCCTATAAGAAATGATGTATCTTGCTTCTGTTCCAATTCCTCACTCAGTTTTTATTGATTTTTTAGTTCTTGTAACTTCAAAACCTTATTGGCTGCTAAAGATCTAGTTTTGGCGTCGAGCCTACTGCTTCTAAAAAAAACTTGTTATTCATCCTTCTTATGAAGAGGTTTGTTGCTAAATCCTTGCCATGTTCTAGTTGAAATAACATAATTGAATTTTGAACTTTGATAGTTTCAGTTTTAGAACAAACTTTTCCTTTTTTTTCCTGCTTACCTTTTCCTTTTGTGCTTCCTGAATCTACTTTGCTTAAAAGAAGTAAAGAACTTTAAGTGTTTTTGTGAAGGTTACCGGAAAGTTATTTACGATTGAGTTATTTAATGCTATGAAGGTTGGATTACAATGTATTAAACTGAACCCTGACGAGCCTGACTTTTATAGTTATTTGATTTTATCATTGTTCACCATGTATAGACAGGATTTTTTTGGAATAGAGTAGGTGTATAATAAATGACAGTTATGGGAAAAAGAGAAATTACATACTTTGTTTCATGCTTGATTCTTGATCTAAACATTCACTTTCATTAACCATTTTGATCTAAGAAACTCTGTTTGAACATGTTGTTTTTCTCAATCTGTATTATATTTTCATTTTTTTATTTTCTGTTTTTTGATTGACATAAATATTAAAGAATAATGTCATTTCACTTTTGATTTTCCATATTTCTTTATTCTCGTGGTTTTGAAAGTCACTCTATTTTTGGCTTTTTATTGTCATATGACTGAAGTTATGTAGAAAAACTCTTTTCTCTCTCAACTTTCAAGCTAAATTTATTTTGGGAATCCATTTTTATTTTGTTATTTTATAGGTCGAGAAGCTTAAGAATAGTCTATTCTTGAGGTAATTAGTCTTAATATTCCTTAGTTTCTTGTCTGTTCCAATTACTCTTTCATTCATAAGACGATTATTATCTTTCCTCTTTCTGATCTGTGTTCTATTAAACTGATATCGTTATCTTTTGTTAAATCAAAATATGTTACTTTGTTGTTTTTGTGGTTTTTAACAGTTTTTTTTATTGCAATGCGAATGCGAAGATTCCAAATTGGGCATTTGTTACTTACGAGATCTTCCTTTGTATTGATTTCTCCATCGTGCATCACAGCCTCGCTGTTCATGCTAGCTTCACTAGGTTATTTTTTCTTTGAATTTTGATTTTAGAGCATTTTGGCTTTCTCAATTTGGAATTTGGCATAATGGTCCATTTAAAATATTCATGCAAAATTTTCTCTAGTGATCTTTTTAAATTCTGAAATAAATGCTTAAAGGAGTTAAGCTATTGATAAATTAATAGCTTTTTTATTCTCCTAAATCCTATTGGCTATTACCATTGCAATTGCAGGTCCCTACAATCGTTACTCGAGCAGAGCCTCGCAACCAGCTATTGGTAAGTGTTTTGGATATTTTACTTGAGATATGAAAATTTTGCTGATTCTACAATGAAGTATAAGAATAAAATATGAGATTTGAGCTACTTTTTTCTTTCCCAGTTTTCATGTTTTCTCCACCTTGTGTGGCTGTTATGGAGTGTTTTTGTTATTTTCTTGGTTAGCAAATCATTTTTGAATGCTAAGTTGATATCTAATTTTGATATTCCAATTCCACATTATTATGTCTTTTGGTAGTTATCTTTACCTTTCATTGATAAGTGAATAGTACAGAGGTAGTTATTCTAATTTTGATATTCCAATTCCATATTTTCACACCTCTTCATAGGAATCCAATAGTTGTTTGTTTCCTCTAATTCAGTTCTAAACAGTATAATATTTTGTCCTCTGCTTGAACAAAACAAAGTTTTTTCTTTTTGCCTCTATTGATTGAAATAGGAAAGAAGCAATGAGAAAATAATTGTCAGGACTCAGTGTGTTAAGTTAGCTAGCACTACTTATTGACATTTAACATTTATAAAAAATATTAGTTTCAAAGTGATTTTCTATTGTTTCTTTCATTTTACGTTTAGTTTCGCTCCCTGTTTGTTATCTTCTTAGGATTGACGTGATACATGAAAACAACAAAATGGAATCAAAATTTATTAGGATTGACGTGATACATGAAGCCCCCACTAGGTTGCTTCATTTCCACCAAAAACGTGTACAGTTTATGTCTCAAAGATATTTCAGTGTTAATATCATATTACTCCCAAATTACATGTGGTTTCAAGATAATAAACTGACCAACTATTCATTGATGACAAATCTTCATGACTGGCCAATGTGATAAGAGAGTTGACTGCATCATAAGTTGGAGTAACTATGGAGAAACCAAAAGGAAGGAACAGAGTTAATGAATAGGATAATAATTAAAATGAATAAACAAAACATAATGATTGGACTTGGGACGGGGACATCGTTAGATGGGAATTAGTAAACACACACACACACACACAATCAATCAAAATATACACACGAAAATTGAAGGAAAACATACTAGTTGCTTTATAAGAGAATCTAAATTATGTTATCAGTTTTATAAATTAGGGTTATATTATACACTAACAGACAAACAAATACCAAAAAAAAACTATAAATAAGCAAGGAAGGAAAAAAATAAAAATAAAAGCGAATGTTTAGAACTTGGCCTGTATGAGAGCTTCGATCCGAAAACCCTTTCGAAAATGCTTTAAGAACCCTTAAACTTAACTAAGGACCCAAAAAGATCACAACCAAAGAACCCACATATGCCATTTGAAACAACCCCAAGGAAAGGCTAGAAAACAGATTGCCTTGTGTGATCTAAAAATCATGAAATGGACCCAAACAATTACGTTCCATCATCTCATGACTCGAAACACTCCACAAGTTGGTTGATCACTCCCCTCTTGAATGTTTCTAAACATGTAATCTAAAGCAAGATTACAAAGGGTTGAGGCTCAAGGCTCTCCATGTGCATAAAAATGCTACATTTCATTCATCATTCAAATCTCATTTACAATAGCTAAAACAAAGCCTATTTATAGGCATAAAATACATGTAAATTCGTTCATAATGCTCCCATGTCAGCCCCATGATGTCCCTAGCTTGTAACCCCCGAAATTAAAGCTAAAACATGAGTTACAATCTGCCACTATTACTTTGTAACTTACAATGCATCTAAAACAATTGAAACTAATACATGATGCTTAAAAGTAGCTTTTAAATGCCATTAATGCTTGTCTTGAATTGTATTGAAGTTATCTTGAATGAAGCTTTAAGTTGCGTTGAATGAAGCTTGGGTTGTCATAAATGCATCTAGAGTTGTCATCAATGCTACTACACTTCAAGCTTGAATTGTCATAAATACGTCTTGAGTGAATTTAATGCAACTTGAGTTGTCATCAATGCATGTACTCTTTAAGCTTGAATTCCTTAAATGCATGGCTACATAATTCATATCACTCTTTTTTGGGAATCCTCTTTGAACTAAAATATTAAACGAGCATCGGAACCAATCTTTTCAAAGTTGTCCTAATGATTTGGTCCATCCTAAAATTCCAAATGGATGAAACTCTTCTTCGGGAAACCTGTTTGGACCAAAATGTCAAACGAGGATCGGAACCAATCTTGTCAAACTTATCCTAATGATTTGGTTCATCCTAAAGTTCCTAATGGAGGAAATTCTTCTTTGCAAATCCTCTTTGGAAAAAAATGTCAAACGAGGATCGAAAGTAATCTTGTCAATCTTGTCCTCATGATTTGGTCCATCCTAAAGATGCAAATGGAGGAAACTCTTCTTTGGGAATCCTCTTTGGACCAAAATGTCGATCGTCAAACTTGTCCTAATGATTTAGTCCATCCTAAAGTTCCAAATGGACGAAACTCTTCTTTGGGAGTCTTCTTTGGACAAAAATATCAAACGAGGATTGGAACCAATCTTTTCAAACTTGTCCTCATGAATTGGTACATCCTAAAGATCCAAATGGAGGAAACTCTTCTTTGGGAATCCTCTTTGGACCAAAATGTCGAACGTCAAACTTGTCCTAATGATTTTGTCCATCCTAAAGCTCCAAATGGACGAAACTCTTCTTTGGAAATCCTCTTTGGACAAAAATGTCAAACGATGATTGGAACCAATCTTTTCAAATTGTCCTAATGATTTGGTCAATCCTAAAGTTCCAAATGGAGGAAACTCTTCTTTGGGAATCCTCTTTGGACCAAATTTTCAAACAAGGATCGGTACCAATCTTGTCAAACTTGTCCTAATGATTTTATCTATCCAAAAATTCCAAATGGAGGAATCTCTTCTTTGAGAATCCGCTTTGGTCCAAAATGTCGAACGGGAAAGTTGTCCTTATGATTTGATCCATCCTAATGATCCGAATGGAGGAAACTCTTCTTTGGGAATCCTCTTTTGGCAAAAATTTCAAATGAGGATCGAAACCAATCTTTTCAAACTTGTCCTAGGGTGTGTTTGGGAGTGCTTCTCCTAGGGCTAAAAGCACTTTTGCCATTGGAAAAAGTACTTCCCATTTTATTTTTTGTGTTTGGCTACAGCATGAAAATGCTTTTTCTAAAAGCTAAAACTACTTAAAAGTGATTTTTGAAAAATCATGTTTTGAGTGCTTTTGATTTTAGTGCTTATCCGGGAAGCATCTTCAATTTTAGTAATTTTTTAAATTCCTAATATACCCTTACCTATTTTAGCCCTAGTATTATTTTTACGTTTCTCTTCTCACTTTTTGGCTGCTCCCAACGAAAACCTCCATTGTTGGAGCTCCATAACTCCATTGGAGCTCGACCTCCATTGTTGCGATCAGATTCTTCGAGTTTCTACTAGTAAATGAGTATTCTAATCTTATTTGACTGTAGATTTATTTGCACATTATCTCATTTTTTTTTATCTAATATGAGAATTTCTACTTCTCTTTTTCTTTTTGTTCTGCGAATTTGCCTTTTCTATTCGTATTGAGTGTGGAGAAATTTGTGCCAAGAGTTGGTTAAGTTAGATTTATTGAAACGTTCATAACTGCTCATATTTTAATTTTACTTTATGATCTTTATTTAATCGAAAGATTTTGAGGATCTGTATTTTGTAAGAGATTTTTTTGTTTTGTAATGCATTGAATTTGATTCACTCCCAAATTTTAAAATCAAGAGATTTTGAATTTTATTCTTGTAGATTTCAATAAAATCTAAATTTTTGATTGCTTCTTGCTCTTGTATAAGAATGGAAAGGATAAGGATATAATTTGACAGAGAAACTTTCTTCAACAAAAAACTCCTTAACAAGCTCAATATGCCTTTCTTTGATTGATTTTAGATTTAAAAGCTTTAGATAGAATCATGTGTAAAACAATTAATTCATTAATCATGTGTTAATTTGCTGCATTTTCAATTTTCTCTTGTTCTAAGTTTCTCTATTATAAAAGGCAGAAGTTTTACTGTTATTTTGATACATTGAAAAAACAAAACAAGAGAAAGCCTTTTTCTTTTCTCTTTGTAAATTTCATAAAGAGTTTTTGTTAATGAAATGGGCTGATGAGCCATCATTAAATTTGAAAAAATATATATAATAATTCTGTTTTGATCCTTATACTTGGATATGACTGGCTTTGAACATTGAAACTGATAAATCTTTGAGTGTATTTCTCAAAATAAGCTCTGAGTTGGTATGGAAAATATTGTTGAAATATTGCTCACACAAACATTAAACTTGCTATTATAGATCCAGCTCTCGTTAATATTTCTCCAAATCCCATTTCTTTCTCTTGATTTTCTTCTTCTTCTTCTTGTTTCAGATAAGAAAAGTTTTTGTTAAAAAAATTAATTTTTTTTTTGTTCAATGTTTCTAGCTATGGTGTTTTTGACTTTATTTTATGAAGTGGGGTGAGAAAACTTAATGAATACTGGTGGTCTCAACTCTTGTTGACGGTACATAAACATACAAAAGCTTAGAGATTTTGGTAAGAGTAGAACTTGTTTTAGGAAGATTTTTTTTTTTTGAAGATTTCGCTTCTTATTTGGTTTTTACATTCCGTTCTAAGTTTATTTTTTTGATTGGTACATGTACCTCAAATTGCTTATTGCATAATGGCAATGGTTTTGCTTCCTACTTGTCTGTGATCCTTATGGTATTATTCATTTGAATGTCTATCTTCTTGGCTGCTCTTCTATAATAAAACCTTCATTTTTATAAATAGATCTAATTCTTATTTTAGTTCTCTTTCTCCTTGTTCTTCAATGAATGTGATGGTTCTATAAATTATGACCATTAATTACTATGAATGTAATTTAGTTTTTCTTTGAACATGTCTCAATCCTAAAATTCAGTCAAGTGGCTGTTCGTTTAAGACCATTTCTGGCTATTTTCCTTGGGATGTTGATTGTTAGTTTTTTATTGTGAATTACTATTTTTTTTCTTCTATGTTTTCACTAGTTATGGATTTAGTATTTAAGCATTTTGTTTTCATTTACTTCACAGAATGTCTAAGAATAGAGCAATTATGGATGGAAAAGACTAAGCACACAAAGGCCATTTGGGATGATGTTACTCTTGACGTATTTATACAAGTGTGCGTTTCTGAGACTTTAGATGGGAATAAACCCAGTTTTCATTTTAGTAAGATTGGATGGAAGAACGTGACTAAGAAATTTAATGAAAATACAGGAAGAGATTATGATTACAAACAACTTAAGAACAATTGGATGACGCTCGGAAAGATTGGCAAGTTTGGAATGCTTTGATGCAACTAATCAATGGTGGAAGGACAAACTAAAGGTGACTATCTCTTATCTTTAATATCTTTTTTATCTTTTTTTTTAAACATTTGATTCAAAAAAGTGGATAATGAAACCAATTGATAATGAAAAAAGTAGTCGATATTCAGTAGACTTTAACTGCAAGTAGCCAGAATTTAAATTCTTATTGACACCTAAACTCAACACGTCTTCATTCTCCAAAACCGAAAGTGATAAGATTTTGAACACTACTTGCTTTTACTATCATCCAAAACATAATTCAAACATATGGTAAATTGGTATTTGAATCTTTGTTTTGTCTTTTAAATATTATCCATTTGAGCCCCTATATATACGTAGCTGATATAACTTTGTTCTTCACATCCAAAATAACAATAACAATTTTTGAAGAAACAAGTTGCTTTTTAATCTCAAAGGAAAAAATGAAGTCCAAGGCTGTCATGTTTGTGTGTCTATTGTTTCTATCTGTTCTTGTCATGGCTTCGACTGTTTCTGAAGCAAACAATAAAGATAAGACGGTTGAAGCTATTATTATATATTATATATATAATGTGGTCTCTGTTAATGCCACACTATTGTTTTCTTTTGTAGCTTATTCCTGAGGCAGCGAAGTTTCGGGCAAAAGGGTTACAAAAGCTGGATCAATTAGATACTCTTTTTAAAGATGCCGTAGTAACCAGGGTAGGGGCTTGGGCCCCATTTCAAGGTTTACTTCAAATTAATGACAATGAGGAGGGTAATAATAATGATACAGTTGGAGACACAGAGTTCGATGACAATGATTTTAACAACATGGAGAGTGCTACCAATGATGTTGATGCTAGTGAAGCTCATACCAACAAAGGAGAGAAAAAAAAAGAAAAAGGTTTGACCAAGAGTTGGAGCAGCTTTAAAATTATCTAAAAAATTGGATCGTATTTGTGAAGTCATAGAAAATAGAAGAAAGGATTCACTGGGTTGTAGTATTCTTGAAGTGATGAATGCTTTGAAAGGACTGCCTGGGATTGTGGAAGGTGATGAATTGTATATGAAGGCTACTGACATTTTTGCCAAAAGGGAGTACAGAGAAATATTTGATGCTATAGGAAAGCTGGAAATACAAGTTGCATGGCTTACACAAAAAGAGTTTGAGTCTAATGCTGATGCGTCTATGTTGATGTGTTTTAAAGTTTTTGAACCTTGTGTGTTATGGATTTGTTAACTTTGTATCTTCTGAATTTTAGGTAGATCGATAAGGATTTTCTTATTTATTTGTAGGATTGATAAGGATTTTACTACTTTGCTAGATTGATATGGATTTATGAAGATTTATATTTTGTTAATGTTTATTATTTGCTCGATACTTTTATATGGTATTGTCAGTTAAGTTTAAATTTGTTAGATAACAATTAAACTTTTATATCTACAAGGGTTTTTTTGCATATATAATAGGTTTAAGATAGTGAATATTCTTCATTTTATTTACGAAATATGGAAGGGGAACGAGATCATATTGCAAACCTTCATGCATCTCTTTAGTTTTTTCTTTCATTTTAGATTTAATAACATTTATTATGTTTTTTTGTTTCATAATAGTAAAAATCTTGTAAATAATATAAAAGTTGTAATTTTTGTAAAAAATTTGTTTAAAAAATCAAATAATTATAATAATTAAAAAACCCTTTTAAAATAAATCTCATGTATATATAATGTTAATCAAGTTTAAATATGTCCTTTTTAGTAATTTTGTAATTATCAAAAGCATTTTAAAAAACTTACCACCAAACATTAAAATAATCAAAAGTGCTTCTAAGTAATTAAAAGCACTTTTTAAATCATAGAACCAAACAAAAAAAATGATTTATGCTTAAGCACTTTTTATCCAAATGCTTGTAATGAATTTACTTATACTAAAAGCACTTGTTACTCAAGCATTCCCAAACACACCCCTAATGATTTGGTATATCCTAAAGTTCCAAATGAACGAAACACTTCTTTGGGAATTCTATTTGGACAAAAATATCGAACAAGGATCGGAACCAATCTTTTCAAAGTTGTCCTAATGATTTGGTCCATCCTAAAGTTCCAAATGGTGGAAACACTTCTCTAGGAATCATCTTTCGATCAAAATGCCAAACTTGTAAAACTTGTCCTAGTGATTTCGTGCATCCTAAAGTTCCAAATGGAGGAAACTCTTCTTTAAAAATCGCCTTTGGACAAAAATGTCAAAGGAGGATCAGAACCAATCTTTTCAAAGTTGTCCTAATGATTTGGTCCATCGTAAAGTTCCATATGAAGGAAACTCTTCTTTGGGAATCCTCTTAGGACCAAAATATCAAACGAGGATCGTTACTATTCTTGTCAAAGTTGTCTTCATGATTTGGTCCTTCCTAAAGTTCCAAATAAGGGAACTCTTCTTTGGGAATCCTCTTTAGAAGAAAATGTCAAACGTGGATCTGAACCAATCTTGTCAAAGTTGTCCTCATGATTTGGTCCATCCTAAAGTTTCGAATGGAGGAAACTTTTCTTTGGGAATTCTCTTTGGACCAATATGTTGAACGTCAAAGTTGTCCTCATGATTTGGTAAATCCAAAAGATACAAATGGAGGACACTCTTCTTTGGGAATCCTCTTTGGAACAAAATATCAAACGAGGATCAGAACCAATCTTTTCAAACTTGTCCTAATGATTTGGTGAATCCTAAAGTTGCAAATGGAGGAAACTCTTCTTTGCGAATCCTCTTTGGACCAAAATGTCAAATGAGGATCGGAACCAATCTTGTCATAGTTGTCCTAATGCTTTGGTCCATCCTAAGTTCCAAAGAAGGAAACTCTTCTTTGGAAATCCTCTTTGGAAAAAAATGTCAAACTAGGATCGGAATAAATCATGTCAAACTAGTCCTCATGATTTGGTCCATCCTAAAGTTCCAAATGGAGGAAACTATTCTTTGGGAATCCTCTTTGGACCAAAATGTCGAACGTCAAAGTTGTCCTTATAATTTGATCCATCCTAAAGATCCAAATGGGGGAAACTCTTCTTTGGGAATCCTCTTTGGGCCGAAATTTCAAAACGAGGATCAAAACCAATCTTGTCAAACTTGTCCTAATGATTTGGTTAATCCTAAAGTTCCCAATGGAGGAAACTCTTTTTTGGGAATCCTCTTTGGGCCAAAATGTCAAACGAGGATCGGAACCAATCTTTTCAAAGTTGTCCTATTGATTTGGTCCATCCTAAAGTTCAAAATTGTGGAAACTCTTCTTTAGGAATCCTCTTGGACCAAAATACCAAAAGAGGATCGGAACCAATCTTGTCAAACTTGTCCTAATTATTTGGTGCATCCTAAACCTACAAATGGGTTAAACTCTTCTTTGGGAATCCTCTTTGGACAAAAATGCCAATCGAGGATCAGAACCAATTTTTTTTAAAAGTTGTCCTAATGATTTGGTTTATCCTAAAGTTCCAAATGGAGGAAACTCTTCTTTCGAAATCCTGTTTGGACCAAAATGACAAACGAGGAATGGAACCAATGTTGTCCTTCTAATTTGGTCCATCCTAAAGTTTAAATGCATGAAACTCTTCTTTAGGAATCCTCTTTGGACAAAAATGTCAAATGAGGATCGGAACCAATCTTATCAAAGTTTTCCTCATGATTTTGTCCATCCTAAACATCCATATGGAGGAAACTCTTCTTTGGGAATCCTTTTTGTACCAAAATGTCAAGCGAATATCGAAACCAATCTTGTCAAACTTTTCCTAAAGATTTTGTCCTAATGACTAGGTCCATCCAAATGTTTCAAAGTGAGGAAACTCATCATTGGAAATTCTCTTTGGACCAAAAGTTTGAACGTCAATATCCTAATGGTTTTGTCCATCCTATAGATCATAATAGACGAAACTCTTTTTTGGGAATTCTGCTTGGATAAAAATGTTAAACGAGGTTGGAAACCAATCTGGTAAAACTTGTCCAAATGATTTGGTTCATTCAAAAGATCAAAATGGAGGAAACTCTTCATTGCCGAATCCACTTTGGATCAAAATGTCAAAAGAGGATCGGTACCAATCTTTTAAAACTTGTTCTAATGAATTGGCCCATCCTAAAGTTCCGAATCGAGGAAACTCTTCTATGCCAATCCTCTTTGGACAAAAATGTCAAACGAGGATCGGAACCAATCTTGTCAAACTTGTCCTAATGATTTGGTCCATCCTTAAGTTCCAAATGGAGGAAACAATTCTTTGGGGATTGTGACGACCCGACACTTTTAAATAATTTAAATTAGAAAACACAGCGGAAGTCTTTATATTTTAAGAAAATTGGCGTGGTTATGTTTGAAAATTGGCTAGCCAAAACCTGTTTACATCTTAAATTCTGAAATCTAAAAACACAAGGAACATTAAGTTCCTATCCAGAAGTTCAAAAGAGATTTTCATCATAGAAGTAAAACGCAAAGCTCTTAAGAGCCATTTACAAATGTACAAACCCAAAATATGTATAAAATTCACAAAACATAGTCCATGGACTTTAAATCAACCTAGTCCATCTCGAGGTCATCATCCCTCGATCACGCAGCACCATCTCCTCTCCCACGACCTCTAACCAGGGCATTACCTGAAATTTTTGTAATATCATGAGCTAACAACTTAAGCCCAGTGAGAATAATAAGAATAAAAAGTAAAGTTAGACCTCAAACCCGTATTCCGATTTGTGTCAAATCAATCAGACACAATCAATCCTAAAGTTCTTCAAACTCTAGGTAATTTCATTCTATAATCTCCAAAGGATGATATTACTAACACTCATGGTCAAATCCTCATCCATTAACTTGTTACAACATAAATAAGAAAGTAAATAAACTTTGCATAAAAATAACATCCCGATTCTCTATCCATGATATATATTTCCATCGATCATATGCATGAAGGTAATGAGGACATCCCGTATGATTCGCATTCGCCCTTTATGCATGAATGAAGGTAACGTGGACATTTCCCATAGTATCCACCATTCAACCTTATGAATGAAGAAGGTAACGTGGACATTTCCCGTAGTATCCACCATTCAACTTTATGAATGAAGAAGGTAACGTGGACATTTCCCGTAGTATCCACCATTCAACCTTATGAATGAAGAAGGTAACGTGGACATTTCCCGTAGTATCCACCATTCAACCTTCCTTTTCTTTCTCACTTTCTTTTCTTTTTCTTTGAAGGTGATGCAGACATTCCCCATAGGGTCCAACATTCTCCCCTTCTTTTCTTTCTCATTTTCTTTTCTTTTCAATGATGCGAGATGTTATGGTATGCTCGCAAAAGTAAATAAACGTAAAGTGGGAATATTAAAGTAGCCGAAACAAGCATAAAGTAAAAGACATAAGTAAATAGATAGGAAATTCAGGAAGAACGATATGTAAATCGAACTCCGGTACAATAATAAAAGTAAATCCTATCTTAAACGATTAATCTATTCTTTCAAGGATTCTAAACTTCCAATATAATCCGAGGTTCTATTAACTGTTCTATTTAAAAAGTTGGATAATTTAACTTCCAATGATCCATCAAAAGTTTCGAAACGAATCTAACTTAGAATTTTCTATGATTCAATGTTTTCCTCGAGAACTCCTAAGTTCTCACTCAAAGAACTAGCTCCTAATCCTAGGGCACTAGCTCACTTCCCTCTATTCTTAGATTCGAATCTTAGTCTTAGTTTCAATTTCTACAAATCATTATACTTATTCACTTTCTAAGGTTACTTTAAATCCCAACTATTCTCACCTTTGTAAAAGAAGACTTCGCTCCTAACCTCCGATAGAGCGATCAAGCAAAGTTCAAACAACCTACAATTAGAATTATATCTAACAATCAATAATTAACAAAATAAAGGTCAAACAACATCTACACGCAACACGACGAAAAACTCAACAAACCCCACATGAGGCTCTCGACCCCCCCCCATGAAAAGTGGGTCTCGGGTTTGGTTTTTCGGCTTTTAGGCAATTTAGATGTGTTTCGAGTTGGTTTCAAACAATTTCGATATTCCCGATTTCAATGGGTATCGATAATTAGGGTTTTTAAACAATATGCCAATTCCCTAATTGAATTACAATAATCATTATTTCAATAATTAATAACCCATATTCAAACCCCAAAAGGTAAATTTCAAATGGGAAGGGTTACGACTGAAACTCGGTTTTAGGGTTATGGGAAAGTTTTCAAAAACCCTTAAAACAACTCCGGTATTTACAAACACCGAGTTTTCCGACAACAAATCGAATAATCAAAGAGAAAACTCCATTAAAACACTATTTGGAGCATAGGGTTTTAAAATAAACTTACCAAGAACTCCGTGGATCACGAGAGAAAAGCACGATGGTTGGGTGGAAAAGAATCCTAGACCCGAGGGCTTTCCGATGCAACCAAGATCGAGTATATCCGTCGAGAAATGAGCGAAACCCGAAAATTTCCTTCCCCCCCTTGAGAGCCACGGTTTTGGGATGAAAATGGATGAGAAAAATGAAGACTTCTGATCAAAGGGGTATATTTAAAGATGAATGAATAGTATTTTGATATTTTTAAGAAATCGGAAATGACGGTTGCGTCCTTTTATGACTTTTGACTCCTAAATCGAAACCCGAAGCTCTTAAATTAATCTAAAGGTGATTAATAATTATTAATTGGCCTATTAATAATTATTAATGTCACCGAAGCGAATTTAAAAGTATTAAAAAGAATTTCGGGCGAAATTAACTACTAAAATAAAAATTACAAAAATAATAATTAAACTAAATACTTGAATTGAAATAAATAAATAAATAAAATAAAATTCACTTCAAAATAACGGGACGTTACAGGAATCCTCTTTGGACCAAAATGTCGAACGTCAAAGTTTTCCTCATGATTTGATCCATCCTAATGATCCAAATGGAGGAAACTCTTCTTTGGGAATCCTCTTTGGGCCAAAATTTCAAACGAGGATCGAAACCAATCTTGTCAAACTTGTACTAATTATTTGGTATATCCTAAAGTTCCAAATGAATGAAACACTTCTTTGGGAATTCTCTTTGGAAAAAAATATCAAACGAGGATCGGAACCAATATTTTCAAAGTTGTCCTAACTATTTGGTTAATCCTAAAGTTCCAAATGTTGGAAACACTTCTTTAGGAATCCTCTTTCGATCAAAATGCCAAACTTGTCAAACTTGTCCTAGTAATTTCGTGCATCCTAAAGTTTCAAATGGAGGAAACTCTTCTTTGAAAATCATCTTTGGACAAAAATGTCAAAGGATCATCGGAACCAATCTTTTCAAAGTTGTCCTAATGATTTGGTCCATCGTAAAGTTCCATATGAAGGAAACTCTTCTTTGGGAATCCACTTAGGACCAAAATATGAAACGAGGATCGTTACTAATCTTTGTCAAAGATGTCCTTATGATTTGGTCCATCCTAAAGTACCAAATAAGGGAAACTCTTCATTGGGAATCCTCTTTAGAAGAAAATGTCAAACGCGGATCTGAACTAATCTTGTCAAAGTTGCCCTAATGATTTGGTCAATCCTAAAGTTTCGAATGGAGGAAACTTTTCTTTGGGAATTCTCTTTGGACCAATATGTTGAACGTCAAAGTTGTCCTCATGATTTCGTCCTTCCAAAAGATACAAATGGAGAACACTCTTCATTCGGAATCTTCTTTGAAACAAAATGTCAAACGAGGATCAAAACCAATCTTTTCAAACTTGTCCTAATGACTTGGTCCATCCTAAAGTTCCAAAGGGAGGAAACTCTTCTTTGTGAATCCTCTTTAAGACCAAATGTCAAACGAGGATCGGAACCAATCTTGTCATAGTTGTCCTAATGCTTTGGTCCATCCTAAAGTTCCAAATGAAGGAAACTCTTCTTAGGAAATCCTCTTTGGACCAAAATGTCAAACGAGGATCGAAACAAATCTTGTCAAACTTGTCCTCATGATTTTGGCCCATCCTAAAAATCAAAATGGACGAAACTCTTTTTTTGGAATCGGTTTTGGACCAAAATTTCAAACGAGGATCAGAACCAATCTTTTCAATTTTGTCCTAATGATTTGGTCCATTCTTAAGTTCCAAATGGAGGAAATTACTCTTCTTTGCAAATCTTTTTTGGACCAAAATGTCAAACGCCAAAGTTGTCCCCCTGATTTGGTCCATCCTAAAGATCCAAATGGAGGAAACTCTTCTTTGGTAATCCTCTTTGGACCAAAATGTCGAACAAGGATCCAACAAATCCAAAAACTTGTTTGTAATTGAAAAGCATGTTTCAAAAACCAATCTTTTCAAACTAGTCCTCATGATTTGGTCCATCCTATAGATCCAAATGGAGGAAACTCTTCTTTGGTAATCCTCTTTGGACAAAATTGTCAAACGAGGATTGGAACCAATCATTTCAAACTTGTCCTATTGATTTGGTCCATCCTAAAGATAGAACGGGAGGAAACTCTTCTCTGGGACTCCTCTTTGGACCAAAATGTCAAACAAAGATTGGAACCAATCTTTTCAAATTTGTCCTCATGATTTGTTCCATCCTAATGTTCCAAATGGAGGAAACTCTTCTTTGGAATCCTCTTTTGACCAAAATATCGAACAAGGATCGAAACAAATCTTTTTAAACTTGTCCTAATAATTTGGTCCATCCTAAACTTCCAAATGGAGGAAAATCTTCTTTTGAAATCCTCTTTGGACTAAAATGTCGAACATCAAATTTGTCCTAATGATTTGGTTCATCCAAAAGTTCTAAATGAAGGAAACTCTTCTATGAAGTCCTCTTTAAACGAAAATGTTAAACAAGGATTGGAACTAATATTGTTAAAGTTGTCCTCATGATTTGGTCTATCCTAAAGATCCAAATGGAGGAAACTCTTCTTAGTGAATTCTCTTTGGACCAAAATGTCGAACAGTAAAGTTATCCTCATGATTTGGTCCATCTTAAAGATCCAAATGGCGAAAACTCTTTTTGGTAATCCTCTTTGGAAAAAAGTACCAAACGAGGATTGAGAACAAATCATTTCAAAGTTGTCCTAATGATTTGGTCCATCCTAAAGTTCCAAATGGAGAAAACTCTTCTTTGCAAATCCTCTTTCGACCAAAATGTCAAACGATGATCGGAACCAATCTTTTCAAACTTGTCTTAATGATTTGGTCCATCCTAAAGTTCCAAATGGAGGAAACGATCTTTGGGAATCCTCTTTGGAACAAAAAGAAGAGTTTCCTCCATTTGAAAATTTAGGATGGACCAAATCATGAGGACAGCTTTGACGTTCGACATTTCTGTCCAAAGAAGAGGTTCCTCCATTTGGAACTTTAGGATGGACCATATCATTAGGATGACTTTGAAAAGATTGGTTCTGATCCTCGTTTGATATTATGGTCCAAAGAGGATTCCCAAATAAGAGTTTCCTCCATTTCGATGTTTAGGATGGACCAAATCATTAGGACAAGTTTAACGTTCAAAATTTTGGTCCAAAGAGGATTCCAAAAATAAGAGTTTCCTCCATTTGGGTATTTAGGATGGACCAAATCAAGAGGATAACTTTGGCGTTCGACATTTTTATCCAAAGAGGATTTCCAAGGAAGAGTTTCCTCCATTTGTGTAACGACTCGAAACCGTTAAATTCTTTAAATTCAAATGCACAGCGGAATACTCAATTTTTAAAGAAAAACGGCATGGGTTCGTTTAAAAATAGAATAACCAAAACCTGTTTACAACCCAAATTTTCAGAGAAAGCTATAAATCGGGAATGCGCATTCCAAAAGATATTTAAATAATAAAACATAGACATATTTTACACAAATACCCTTTCAGGATAAAAAAGACATAACTATGTAAAGATGGAATAATTTACAAGCATTTCAATGAATGCTAAACCAAAAATGAGTTCTTAATATTGTCCATACACCATCTCGAATAATCACGCGGCTCCACCTCCTCTACCACGCTTCTTAGCTCGAGGTTTACCTGAAAATTTGTAAGTGTAGCACCATTAGCATAACATGCTAGTGAGAGTAAAACGAAAGCAAGTAATCCTATGAACAAAATCTCATAACCGAAATCGTGTCCAAAGGCCTATAATGCTCAATACTACCGACATCCACACTTTCAATTTCCATACAATCATTCGATAGTCATATATTACACGTAATCGTCCTTCGATACCATGAGATATAAATAAAGACTTAAAGTAAAGTAACATTCACTACTAAGTCTTACTACACAATTCTAAAGAATATGTAAAGTAACATTAACTATCTTTATTACCAAACGCGTTTCATCGTATCGTGCTATTGTATGGATCGAATCAACATACTACTATGTACTATTTACACTCTCGCAACATGATACGTATGGACTGAAGTCAACATACTACCATGAGCCATATCACAAATCATAGTACCATGGTACGTACGGATCCGAATCCACGTACTACCATGTACCATTCACAAACTCTCGCAACATGATACGTATGGACCGAAGTCAACATACTACCATGTGCCATATCACAAACCATCGTGACTCTCATCACATTGGATATCAGGAATTTCACCATATAGGTATCAGGAATTTCACCATATAGGTATCAGGAATTTCACCATATAGATATCAGGAATTTCACCATATAGATATCAGGAATTTCACCATATAGGTATCAGGAACTTCACCATATAGGTATCAGGAATTTCACCATATAACAAATCACCCACCATGATTACATATGGATCAAAATCACATACTATCACGTGCAGAATCAAAGTGCTCGATGTTCCCACAAATCATCACACCATGATTACATATGGATCAAAATCTCATACTACCATGTGTGAATCAATGTGCCCTAGGTCTCCAAAAGTTAACTAAACTCCAAAGAATTCTACTAAGTTAAATAGAAACCTAACTAACTAGATTAGACGAGTTATCACTCAAGTGCATCTTCTAATTACTTTAACTTCCAAAATCCATCAAAGTAACTTTCAAATCAATCAAAGTAACTTCCAAAACCACTTTCATCTAACATCTCCAAATCACATTACCATACTTCCAAACCTCTCCGATGTTCTCTAATCATCGAACTAACCATAATTCCAAACTTTCCACACACACTTCCGAATCAAAGTCTCCAACCAAAACTTAATCTTAAGAAGTTATCTCCCTCTTAACATCGATAAACAATTATATAACGAAACTAAATTCATAAAACCACTAACTTTCACATTAAACTCACCTTAGCTTGAAGACAAGCTCCGGATAATCCGAGGTTGTAAATTCACGAACAATTCACAATCCTACAAACGAATTATTCCTAAATTACATTAATTAACCAAAAAGCAATCAAACAACATCTAAACACATAAAACCACGAAAATCCCGGATTCTACCCTTATGGAGCTCTCGGCCAAGCTAGGGAAAAAGGGGTTTGGGTTTGATTTTCAGGCTTTTATGCAATTTAGAGGTGTTTTGGGTTGGTTTCGGATACTTTGGAGGCTTGCAGAATCAATGGGTAACCAAAAATTAGGGTTTTGCATAAAAATCCATTTTCGAAAAAATTAACTAAAAAGCAAAAACACAAAGAACCTAACATCCTAAACATAGCCCAAAGAGGGAAAATCACAAGGGACGGGTTTCCGGCTCAAACTCGGTTTTAGGGTTTAGGAAAAGTTTCTAAAATTGACCATAAAGACTTCCCCGAATGAAACCTTCAAGCTTCGGTGAACGAATTCGAAGATTACAACTCAAAACCTCCATTAAAACACTATTCACATCAAAATTTAGAAACTTTAACATACCTTTAAGCCTCGAGAAAACGAGCGAAAATTATGTTTGGTAGGTTGGAAATGATCTACGGGCCAAGGGCTTTCCGATGGATGTAGAATCGAGACGATCTACCGAGAAATAAAGAAAAACCAAAAATTGGGGTTGGGGTTTTGGTGGTCACGGCAGCAAGGAGGAAAGGAGAAGAGAAAATGATAGTTTTTGCCTAAAATTTGACTTTTAAAAGATGAATGAATAGTAACTTTTAGATATTTAACAATTTAGGAAATGACGCCTACGTCCCTCTTTTACTTTTGCTTTAAAAACGAAACCCGAAGCTCGTAAATAAATCTAAAGGTGATTAATAATTATTAATTGGTCCATTAATAATTATTAATGTCACCAAAACAAATTTTAATTATTAAAACGATTAAAAATAATTTTGGACATAAATAACTATTAAAATTAAAATTTCTAAAATTAAATTAATCTTAAAAGCTTTATTTTTAAAATAAATAAATAACAAAATAAAGTAAAAATAAATAAAATAAAATAAAAATTTTACCCCTAAAAGTCACGGGACGTTACAATTTGGAACATTACGATGGACCAAATCATGAGGACAAGTTTGAAAAGATTGGTTCCGACCCTCGTTTGACATTTTTGTCCAAAGATGATTCCCAACAAAGATTTTTCTCCATTTGGATATTTAGGATGAACCAAATCAATAAGTCAAGTTTGACGTTCGAGATTTTGGTCCAAAGTGGATTCCCAAAGAAGAATTTCCTCCATTTGGATCTTTAGGATGGACCAAATCATGAAGACAACTTTGACGTTCGACATTTTGGTCCAATGAGGATGTCCAAATAAGAGTTTCCTCCATTTGGAATATTAGGATGGACCAAATCATGAGGACAAGTTTGAAAAGATTGGTTCTGATATTTGTTTGATATTTTGGACCAAAGAGGATTCGCAGTGAAGAGTTTCCTCTATTTGGAACTTTAGAATGGACCAAATTATGAGGACAACTTTGACGTTCGAAATTTTTGTTCAAAGAGGATTTCCAAAGAATAGTTTCATCCATTTGGAACTTTAGGATGGACCAAATGCTGAGAACAACTTTGACATTCGACATTTTTGTCATAAGAGGATTCCCAAAGAAGAGTTTAATCCATTTGGATCTTTAGGATGGACCAAATCATAAGGACAACTTTAACAAGATTGGTTCCGATCCTCGTTTGACATTTTTGTTCAAAGAGGATTCCCAAAGAAGACTTTTATCCATTTGGATCTTTAGGATGGACCAAATCATGAGGACAAGTTTGAGGTTCGACATTTTGGTCCAAAGAGGATTCACAAAGAAGAGTTTCCTCCATTTGGAACTTTAGGATGGACCAAATCATTAGGATAACTTTGCATTTGTAATTGAAAAGCATGTTTCAAAAACCAATATTTTCAAACTTGTCCTCATGATTTGGTCCATCCTAAAAATCAAAATGGAGGAAACTCTTCTTTGGGAATCCTCTTTGGACCAAAATGTCGAACCTCAAACTTGTCCTCATGATATGGTCTATTCTAAAGAACCAAATGGAGGAAACTCTTCTTTGGGAATCCTCTTTGGACAAAAATGCCAAATAAGGATCGAAACCAATCCTTTCAAACTTGTCCTAATGATTTGATCAGCCCTAAATTTCCAAATGGAGGAAACTCTACTTTGGGAATCCTCTTTGGACCAAAATGTCAAACGAGGATCGGAACCAATCTTGTCAAAGTTGTTGATATGAATCATCCCAACCCCAAATGTCAAAGAATTGAAGAAATTGAACTTCAAGGTTTCATTCGAGAAAAGAGCAAGAATCCAATGACTAAATGATTGAAGATTGACTTTCTTGGGAATTTACAAGGATATTGGGTTTCATACTTGACTAATGAAGAAAATGAGTTTTAAACACTATTAAACTCATTGGATATTTATTTTAAAGAGCTCCAAAGTAAACTGGGCATGAAAACATTCAAACAAGTGAAAATGACATAAAAAGGGCAACCGACACTTGTAGTTTTGTCTATTTTCATTCAATTTCGAATTTTTGTATTTTATTTGAGTTTTATTAATTTAGATTCATTTATTATTATTAGTTTTAATGTAATAGGGAAGGATTTACTTTGTTTCCTTAGTTTTTCAAACTTGGAGCTCAAAATTAGAAGATTAGGAAAACTTTCCTAATTTTAATTAGGAAAGTCTAGTTTTTGCTTTCTTATCATTAGATCTTTATTTCCCTTGATATTTCGACCAAGCTAGGGTAGGCTATTTAAAGCCTCTCTTGTAAGCTTTACAATCAAAATATCAATGAACGAAAATCCCTTTGTTTTGGTTTAATTTTTTGCTTTCAAAAACCTCTTTGTAATTCATGTTCTTGAATTGCATGTTTAGAGTCATTCAAGTCCAACTGATCATTTTTCTTGTGGAGTGCCTTGACCTTAATTAAAGAAACCCCTTCTCTAATTAGGGGATTGATCAATTAGGTCATCATCTACCCAACCTCGCCTAAAGTATGATTCAAATTGTTAAGGGTTTTCAAGTTTTTTCGTTCAAGGGTCCATCATCCGGTTCTTGAATCCGTCAACAATTGAGGGTTCATATCAGTTGTCTCCATGATTTGGTCCATCCTAAAGTTTCAATGTCAAATGAGGATCAGAACCAATCTTTTCAAAATTATCCCCATGATTTGGTCCGTTCTAAAGTTCCAAATGGAGGAAACTCTTATTTGAGAATCCTCCTTGGACAAAAATGTCAAATGAGGATCGGAACCAATCTTATCAAGGTTGACCTCAAAGGATCCACTTTGGTCCAAAATGTCAAATGAGGATCACAACCAATCTTGTCAACGTTTTCCTCATGATTTGGTCCATCCTAAAGTTCAAAATGGAGGAATTTCTTCTTTGGGAATCCTCTTTGGACCAAAATGTCAAACGAGGATTGGAACCAATCTTTCCAAAGTTGTCCTCGTGATTTGGTACATCCAAAAGTTTTAAACAGAGGACACTCTTCTTTGGGAATAATCTTTGGACCAAAATGTCGAACTTCAAAGTTGTCCTCATGAATTGGTCCATCCTAAAGATCCAAATGGACAAAACTCTTCTTTGGGAATCATCTTTGGACCAAAATGTCAAACGAGGATCGGAACCAATGTTTTCAAAGTTGTCCTAATGATTTGGTTCATCCTAAAGTTCCAAATGGAGGAAACGTTTCTTTGGGAATCCTCTTTGAACCAAAATATCGAACGAGGATCAGAACCAATCTTGTCAAAGTTGTCCTAATGATTTGGTCCATCCCAAAGTTCCAAATGGAGGAAACTCTTCTTCAGCAAACCCTTCGGAGCAAAATGTCAAACGAGAATCGAAACTAATCTTTTCAAGTTGTCCTCATGATTTCGTCCATCCTAAAGTTCAAAATGAGGGAAACTCTTCTTTGGGATTCCTCTTTGGACTAAAATGTCGAAAGTCTAAGTTATCGTCATGATTTGGTCAATCCTAAATATTGAAATAGAAGAAAGTCTTCTTTTAGAATCCTCATTGAACCAGAATGTCGAACGTGAAAGTTCTCCTCATGATTGGGTCCACCCTAAACTTCCAAATGGAGGAAACTCTTCCTTCGAAATCTTCTTTGGGCCAAATTGTCAAACTAGGATTGGAACCAATCTTTTCAAACTTGTCTAAATGATTTGGTCCATCCTAATGTTCCAAATGGAGGAAACGATCTTTGGGAATTCTCTTTGGACCAAAATGTAATACGAGGATCGGAACCAATCTTGTCAAAGTTGGCCTCAAAGAATCTTCTTTGGACCAAAATTTCAAGCGAGGATCGGAACCAATACTTTCAAACTTGTCCTAATGATTTGGTCCATCCTAAAGTTCCAAATGGAGGAAATTCTTCTATGTGAATCCTCTTTGGACCAAAATGTCAAACGACGATCGAAACCAATCTTTTCAATCTTATCCTAATGATTTGGTCTAACCTAAAGTTCCAAATGGAGATAACTCTTCTCTGGGAATCCTCGATACAAAAATGTCAAACGAGTATCATAACCAATCTTTTCAAACTTGTCTTCATGATTTGTTTCGTCCCAAAGTTCCAAATAGAGGAAACTCTTCTTTGGGAATCCTCTTTGGAAAAAAATGTCGAACGTCAAAGTCGTCCTAATGATTTGGTTCATTCTAGAGATCCAAATGGAGGAAACTATTCTTTCGGAATCCACTTTGGACAAAAATGCCAAACGAAGATCGAAACCAATCTTGTCAAACTTGTCCTCATGATTCAGTCCGTCCTAAAGATCCAAATGGAGGAAGCTGTTCTTTGGGAATCGTCTTTGGACCAAAAGATCAAATGAGGATTGAACTAATCTAGCCAAAAGTTTTCCTCTTGATTTGGTCCATCCTAAAGTTCCAAATGGAGGAAACTATTCCTTGGAAATCTTCTTTGGACCAAAATATTGAACGTCAAAGTTGTCACCATGATTTGGTCCATCCTAAAGTTCCAATGTCAAACGAGGATCAGAACCAATCTTGTCAAAATTGTCCTAATGAGTTGGTCCATCCCAATGTTCAAAATGGAGGAAACTCTTCGTTTGGGAATCATATTTGGACCAAAATGGAAAACGAGGATTGTAACCAATCTTTTAAAATTTGTCTTCATGATTTTTTCCATCCTAAAGTTCCGAATGGAGGAAACTCTTCATTGGGAATCCTTTTTGGACCAAAATGTCAAACGAGGTTTCGGAACCAATCTTGTGAAAGTTGTCCTTATGATTTGGTCCGTCCTAAAGTTTGTAATGGAGGAAACTCTTTTTGGTAATCCTCTTTGGACAAGTTTGAAATGATTGGTTCCGATCCTCATATGACATTTTTGTCCAAAGTGGATTTCCATAAAAGAGTTTCCTCCATTTGGATCTTCAGGATGGACCAAATCATGAGGACAACTTTGACGTTTGAAATTTTGGTCCAGAGAGGATTTCCAAAGAAGAGTTTGCTCCATTTGGAACATAGATGAGAGAGATGCTCCAAGCGAAGGCAAGCACAATCGGCTAGTTTTTTTTAATTCATCAAATCTGTCTATTAATTGAATAATAAAAGCCTAATAGGCAAAACAAGTTTCCTACTCCTAATATGATTCTAATTTCGAAAATATAAGATAAAGTGATGAAAAGGATGACTTCATCATGACATCACCATGATGAGTCATCAAAAATAAAAACTACTACTACTAGAAATTTAAAAATGCCAAAATTAAGCCCTACACTACTTAGAACTTCCATTTCTATATGTAACGTCCCGTTATTTTGAAGTGAAATTTTTTTTTTATTATTTTATTATATTTTATTTTATGTTATTTATTTATTTATTTAAATTTAAGATTAAGTTTAATTATTATTTTGTAATTTCGATTTTAGTAGTTAATTTCGCCTGAAATCCTTTTAATCGCTTAATACTTTAAATTCATTTCGGTGACATTAATAATTATTAATCACCTTTAGATTTATTTAAGAGCATCGAGTTTTGATTTAGAAGTCAAAAGTCATAAAAGGACGTAACCGTCATTTCCAATTTATTAAAATATCCAAATTACTTTTCATTCATCTTTAAAAACACCTCATTGACTCAAAATTGACCTCATTCCTCATCCTTTTCTCCCTCAAAACCCTGGGTATGGTGATTGGGAGGGATTTCTTCGGGTTTTGCTCGTTTCTCGACGGATCGGCTTGATTTCGACCCATCGATCGTGCTTTTCTCTTGAGATCCACGGAGTTCTCGGTAAGTAAAGTTTCAAACCCTAAGCTCCAAATAGTGTTTTAATAGAGTTTTCTTTGTTTTCTTTCGATTTCTTGCCGTGAAACTCGGTGTTTGTAAATGCGGGAGTAGTTTTAAGAGTTTTTGGAAACTTTCCCATAACCCTAAAACCGAGTTTCAGTCGAAAGCCTTCCCGTTTGAAATTTAGTGAATGAATGTTTATTGAAATTAAATTCGGGAAACCGTTTATTGTTCAAAAACCCGAATCATCGATACCGATTGAAATCGGGAACTTCGAAATTGCTTAAAACCAACTCGAAACACCACTAAAGTACCTAAAAGCTTGAAAACCAAACCCGAGACCCACTTTTCATGGGGGGGCCGAGAGCCTCATAGTGGGGTTTATGGGGTTGTTTGTTGTTTTGAGCTTTTAGATGTTAATTGATCGATGTATGTTTATTTATTAATTGTTAAATGTAATTAATTGTAGGTGTTTCGGATCATTGTTTGATCGTGCTTTCGGAAACTTGGAGTGAACTCTTATTTGGCTAAGGTGAGAATAATTATGATTTAAAGTAACTATAGAAAGCAAATGAGTATGAAGGTTTGTAGAATTTGAAACTACAATTAGAATCCGAATCTAAGATTAGAGGGATGTAAGTTAGTGCCCTTAGGATTAAGAGTTAATCCTTTAAGTGAGAACATAGGAGTTCTCGAGGAAAGTATTGAATCTTAGAAGATTCTAAGTTAGATTCGTTTCAAGGCTTAAGGTTGGATCTATGGAAGTTAAAAGATCCAAACTTGTATTTAGAACGGTTAATAGAACCTCGGATTATATTGGAAGTTTAGAATCCTTGAAGGTATAGGTTAATCGTTTAAGTTATGATTCTACTTTTATTATCGATACCGGAGTTCGATCGACATATCGTTCGTCCGAGATTACTATCTATTTTACTTATGTCTTTTACTTTATGTCTTTACTTTTTGCTCCTTTACTTTATGCATGTTTCGGTTACTTTATCATTTACATTTACATTTACTTTTGCAAGCATATGCAAGCATATGCATAAAATCTCGCATCGTTGAAAAGAAAAGAAAGTGAGAAAGAAAAACGAAAGGTTAAAGGTGGAATATGAGAAAAGTCCACACTACTTCCATGCATAAGTTTTGGTGGATACTACGGGAAAAGTCCACACTACTTCCATGCATAAGTTTTGGTGGATACTACGGAAAAAGACCACACTACTTCCATACATAAGTTTTGGTGGATACTACGGGAAAAGTCCACACTACTTCATACATAAGGATAAGGGTGGATAGTATGTGAAAATCCACATTACCTTCATTTCATGCATAAATGGCGAATGCGTATCATACGGGATGTACTCATTACTTTTATGCATATGATAGATGAGAAAGAGAATCGAGATGTTATATTTAAGCAAAGTTTTATTTATTATTCTTATTTATGTCATAACAAGTAATTGGATGAGGATTGACTACGAGAGTTAGTAATAACATCCTTTTAGAGAATATAGAATGAAATTACCTAGAATTGAAGGACTTTAGGAGTGAATTGTGTCAGATTAATTGGACACAAATCAAAATGCGAGTTTGAGGTCTATCTTTACTTTTTATTCTTATTATTCTCACTGGGCTTAAGTTGTTAGCTCATGATATTACAAATATTTCAGGTAATGTTTGGGATCGTGGAAGAAGAGCTGGTGTGTGCTTGATCGAGAGGATGTGATATGAATTATGTAGCCATGCATTTAAGGAATTCAAGCTTAAAGAGTACATGCATTGATGACAACTCAAGTTGCATTAAATGCACTCAAGACGTATTTATGACAACTCAAGCTTGAAGTGTAGTAGCATTGATGACAACTCTAGATGCATTTATGACAACCCAAGCTTCATTCAAGGCAACTTAAAGCTTCATTCAAGATAACTTCAATACACTTCAATACAAGCATTAATGGCATTTAAAAGCTACTTTTAATTATCATGTATCAGTTTCAATTGTTTTAGATGCATTGTAAGTTACAAAGTAATGGTGGCAGATTGTAACTCATGTTTTAGCTTTAATTTCGGGGGTTACAAGCTAGGGACATCATGGGGCTGTTATGGGAGCATTATGAACGAAATTTACATGTATTTTATGCCTATAAATAGGCTTTGTTTTAGCTATTGTAAATCAGATTTGAATGATGAATGAAATGTAGCATTTTTATGCACATGGAGAGCCTTGAGCCTCAACCCTTTGTAATCTTGCTTTAGATTACATGTTTAGAGACATTCAAGAGGGGAGTGATCATCCAACTTGTGGAGTGTCTCAAATCTTGGGCTTCGAAACTTGTCCTAGATCAATGATCATCTTTCCTAAGCAATCTGTTTTTAGCCATTCTTAGGAGGTGTTTCCGAATAGTTAGGGAGGGTTTGAGTTCTTGCTTCAAAGGTTCATGCTAAGCATAATAGCATCGGGTCTTTGAACTTGCAATTCGGGTTTGTCTTATCATTTGGAACTCTTGGGTTGATCCGATTAGTTAAGGAGGTTTTGTGCCATTTTCATGCTTCAAAGGTTCTTGCAAACGATTGTAATGGGTTTTTGGACTTGAACGCAAGGTTGCCTTATCATTCATGTTTCGAGTCATGAGATGATGGAACGTAATTGTTTGGGTCCATTTCATGATTTTTAGATCACACAAGGCAATCTGTTTTCTAGCCTTTCCTTGGGGTTGTTTCAAATGGCATATGTGGGTTCTTTGGTTGTGATCTTTTTGGGTCCTTAGTTAAGTTTAAGGGTTCTTAAAGCATTTGAAAGGGTTTTCGTATCATTTGGTATCAAAGCATCGGTAACGATTTTGTGGCGATCTCTAGAACAGGTTTTATCCAATCTATCCTTTTATATTCTTGTTGTTTTCAATTCTGTCCTATCTTTTCGTTTTTGTCCAAGCATGAATTTGTCTTCATCTTTCCATTCTGATCTTGTTTCTATCTTAAAGATCACTTTCTGATCTAAAAAAAAAACTTTGCATTCAAGACCACCGGTTTGTTCATCTTGCGTTCTTCTTGCAAATTCTTGAGGTTTTCTGAGTTTGATCTTTGAAATTGGTGTATTTCTGATTGTAATGTGTTATTATGTCAGTTATATATCATAAACCATCAGTTACACCTTCCTTTGCACGAATTTAAAGTCCCAAAAACGGCTAAATTAAAAGTGTTTCAAAAAAACTGTCCACTTTTGTAACTGTCGTATTTAATGCTGCCGTTTTGTGTCGAAATCCTTTCATAACGTCCGAATTTGCTTGTTTGTCCTGAAGAGAAAATATTTATCATCTTGTTATCATTCAAATATCAGAAGGGCTCATAGTCAAATTCGTAACGAAAAATATTCAAATATTGGGATTCAATTTAGTGCGCAAATTGCTCGTAAATTGCAACACCTTATCTCCGCTGATTGGTGTTTTCATTTGTGATTGAATTTCTGAGTTTGGACAATTTTAAGCTCTTCATAACAGAGATATTAACCTATATATGGGCTGCTTCTCTAAAAGTAAAGGCCAATCTTGAAGGAAATTTGAGTGCAAACACGAGTGGAACAAAGAGAGTTGTAAAAAGTGAGGGAGTGCTTGTAAGGTCCAATTTTTGTGTCTCTCTAACTTTCTTTTGCAGCCACACTTTTTGATTCGAGGACGAATCATTTTGAAGAATGGGGGGAATGATATGAATTATGTAGCCATGCATTTAAGGAATTCAAGCTTAAAGAGTACATGCATTGATGACAACTCAAGTTGCATTAAATGCACTCAAGACGTATTTATGACAACTCAAGCTTGAAGTGTAGTAGCATTGATGACAACTCTAGATGCATTTATGACAACCCAAGCTTCATTCAAGGCAACTTAAAGCTTCATTCAAGATAACTTCAATACACTTCAATACAAGCATTAATGGCATTTAAAAGCTACTTTTAATTATCATGTATCAGTTTCAATTGTTTTAGATGCATTGTAAGTTACAAAGTAATGGTGGCAGATTGTAACTCATGTTTTAGCTTTAATTTCGGGGGTTACAAGCTAGGGACATCATGGGGCTGTTATGGGAGCATTATGAACGAAATTTACATGTATTTTATGCCTATAAATAGGCTTTGTTTTAGCTATTGTAAATCAGATTTGAATGATGAATGAAATGTAGCATTTTTATGCACATGGAGAGCCTTGAGCCTCAACCCTTTGTAATCTTGCTTTAGATTACATGTTTAGAGACATTCAAGAGGGGAGTGATCATCCAACTTGTGGAGTGTCTCAAATCTTGGGCTTCAAACTTGTCCTAGATCAATGATCATCTTTCCTAAGCAATCTGTTTTTAGCCATTCTTAGGAGGTGTTTCCGAATAGTTAGGGAGGGTTTGAGTTCTTGCTTCAAAGGTTCATGCTAAGCATAATAGCATCGGGTCTTTGAACTTGCAATTCGGGTTTGTCTTATCATTTGGAACTCTTGGGTTGATCCGATTAGTTAAGGAGGTTTTGTGCCATTTTCATGCTTCAAAGGTTCTTGCAAACGATTGTAATGGGTTTTTGGACTTGAACGCAAGGTTGCCTTATCATTCATGTTTCGAGTCATGAGATGATGGAACGTAATTGTTTGGGTCCATTTCATGATTTTTAGATCACACAAGGCAATCTGTTTTCTAGCCTTTCCTTGGGGTTGTTTCAAATGGCATATGTGGGTTCTTTGGTTGTGATCTTTTTGGGTCCTTAGTTAAGTTTAAGGGTTCTTAAAGCATTTCGAAAGGGTTTTCGTATCATTTGGTATCAAAGCATCGGTAACGATTTTGTGGCGATCTCTAGAACAGGTTTTATCCAATCTATCCTTTTATATTCTTGTTGTTTTCAATTCTGTCCTATCTTTTCGTTTTTGTCCAAGCATGAATTTGTCTTCATATTTCCATTCTGATCTTGTTTCTATCTTAAAGATCACTTTCTGATCTAAAAAAAAAAACTTTGCATTCAAGACCACCGGTTTGTTCATCTTGCGTTCTTCTTGCAAATTCTTGAGGTTTTCTGAGTTTGATCTTTGAAATTGGTGTATTTCTGATTGTAATGTGTTATTATGTCAGTTATATATCATAAACCATCAGTTACACCTTCCTTTGCACGAATTTAAAGTCCCAAAAACGGCTAAATTAAAAGTGTTTCAAAAAAACTGTCCACTTTTGTAACTGTCGTATTTAATGCTGCCGTTTTGTGTCGAAATCCTTTCATAACGTCCGAATTTGCTTGTTTGTCCTGAAGAGAAAATATTTATCATCTTGTTATCATTCAAATATCAGAAGGGCTCATAGTCAAATTCGTAACGAAAAATATTCAAATATTGGGATTCAATTTAGTGCGCAAATTGCTCGTAAATTGCAACACCTTATCTCCGCTGATTGGTGTTTTCATTTGTGATTGAATTTCTGAGTTTGGACAATTTTAAGCTCTTCATAACAGAGATATTAACCTATATATGGGCTGCTTCTCTAAAAGTAAAGGCCAATCTTGAAGGAAATTTGAGTGCAAACACGAGTGGAACAAAGAGAGTTGTAAAAAGTGAGGGAGTGCTTGTAAGGTCCAATTTTTGTGTCTCTCTAACTTTCTTTTGCAGCCACACTTTTTGATTCGAGGACGAATCATTTTGAAGAATGGGGGAATGATATGAATTATGTAGCCATGCATTTAAGGAATTCAAGCTTAAAGAGTACATGCATTGATGACAACTCAAGTTGCATTAAATGCACTCAAGACGTATTTATGACAACTCAAGCTTGAAGTGTAGTAGCATTGATGACAACTCTAGATGCATTTATGACAACCCAAGCTTCATTCAAGGCAACTTAAAGCTTCATTCAAGATAACTTCAATACACTTCAATACAAGCATTAATGGCATTTAAAAGCTACTTTTAATTATCATGTATCAGTTTCAATTGTTTTAGATGCATTGTAAGTTACAAAGTAATGGTGGCAGATTGTAACTCATGTTTTAGCTTTAATTTCGGGGGTTACAAGCTAGGGACATCATGGGGCTGTTATGGGAGCATTATGAACGAAATTTACATGTATTTTATGCCTATAAATAGGCTTTGTTTTAGCTATTGTAAATCAGATTTGAATGATGAATGAAATGTAGCATTTTTATGCACATGGAGAGCCTTGAGCCTCAACCCTTTGTAATCTTGCTTTAGATTACATGTTTAGAGTCATTCAAGTTGAAATGATCATCCAACTTGTGGAGTGTCTCGAATCTTGGGCTTCGAAACTTGTCCTAGATCAATGATCATCTTTCCTAAGCAATCTGTTTTTAGCCATTCTTAGGAGGTGTTTCCGAATAGTTAGGGAGGGTTTGAGTTCTTGCTTCAAAGGTTCATGCTAAGCATAATAGCATCGGGTCTTTGAACTTGCAATTCGGGTTTGTCTTATCATTTGGAACTCTTGGGTTGATCCGATTAGTTAAGGAGGTTTTGTGCCATTTTCATGCTTCAAAGGTTCTTGCAAACGATTGTAATGGGTTTTTGGACTTGAACGCAAGGTTGCCTTATCAGGATGATGATTTCGAGATGGACTAAGTAGTTGTAAAAATCCATGTACATGGTTTTGTGAATTTTATATAATTTTAAGATTTGTACAATTGTATATAGCTCTTAAGAGCTTTTGTCTTTATGTTTATGATTATAATCAATTTGAACTCCAGGATAGGAACTTAATGTTCCTTGTGTATTTTAGATTTTGAAATTAAGATGTAAACAGGTTTTGGCCAGCAAATTTTTAAATATAACCATGCTAAATTTTTTTAAAATAAAAGACTTTCGCTGTTTTTCTCTGATTTAATTTATTTAAAAGTGACGGGTCGTCACAGTTGGTATCAGAGCCGTAGGGTTTTGTAGACTACATGCGATGCATGTTTGTTTTCATGTTTTGTTTTAAGTCCATTCTCAAGTCATCATCTGAGATCAGGGACACCAGGTATGCCTAGAACCTTATTCTCAAGCTTTAAATTCTTTAATAGTATTAAAGTTATGAGAACGTTGTTTATTTGTAAACGTGATAGTTTACATCCTTGTGAAACCACTATGTGGTTATGTTTATTTGACCCATTTTGAGATTTGGGTAAGGGTGTCGAGAAGATGATGGACCCCGTGCAGTTTTGGAGGTTATACACCTCTTTAAGAGTATTGACATAATGTCAAAGTAAAGGAGACGAGATACTCCGAGAGATCAATCATTTGATCCTTAAAGCTGATTAAAGTGTTATTGTCACACAATTGCTAGGTAACGGTCTTAGTAGATGTGTGTGGACATTTCTGTGTAAAAAGGGGACATGTTTGTTTTGAGCTCAATATTAAGAGATGAAACACCTGTTTGAGGTGAGAAATTGTGAAAATAAATCGGTCTGGCTCGAATTCAGTAACCTAGACTTAACTCAATGGACAAGTTCCTGGTTTGAGTTGAGAAAGTTGAATTTTGGTAAGTGGTAAATCCTTATGGTAGTGTTGTGCTAAAAGGAAAGTGTGTTGCCACTCAAAAGAGGAAGTAAGGACTTTACGTGATAAGTCTCAACGAAGACCATTAACGGCAATATTAATTGGTGAATGGTCTAGTTTGGTTGTTATTACACTATGGTGTATCAATCTGAATTGGAAATACTCGAGGTCGAGTAATGAAGATCCATATTCAGTAAATTCTCAAGTTTGGCTAACACTAAGGTGGAGTGTTGGTATTTGATTGAAATATAAAAGGAAGTTGATGGACCGTGATATCGGTAACTTCTATAAGGCAATGAGATGGTTTGGTGAATTTCAATTCACATTGTGTTGACCATCTGATTGGATGGTGAACTTTGAGAAACTTGTAGGTCATAGTTTGGACTACTGAGTCATTTCAAGATAGACTCTAAAGTGAATCCTATGTTGGAAGGATAGGACGTTAACGAACTAAGGTGTTTGACAGACACCAGATTTGCTTTGTAAGAAAGCAAATGATCTCTGAGGTCGAGTTCATTCAAGATTTGAATAAGGAGGCTTAGGAGTCGTCCTTATCTTTTATTTCACATCTTCTGAAAAGAAGAGAGGGTTAACTACTACGGGACAGACTACCTCTCAGAAGAAGAAAGCAAAGAATGACGACGCCAGTTAAGAGATACCGCAGAAGCAACAACGGCAGTAGCAACAACATCAACAACAACAACATCAACATCAACATCAACAACAGCAACGGCAACAACAACAACTGGTTCGAGGTGGAGCTCAATAAGGATAGGATAATCCTTACTACAATAGTTGTGCCAGTTTCCATCAGGGAGATGCAAACTTCCATCAAGATGCTATGTTGTGATCAAACTTGGATTCATGCCACTTTTATAGGGCGTATAAGATACAACCATCACAACGTAGTTATAAGGTCAGGATTATCAGGAAAAGCTACCAGTATGGTAGTGATTTATATTTGTTATTTTCAGGCCGTTTGGCTTTTATTTTGTTTGATTCTCGAGCCTGCCACTCATTTATTTTTATCGTATTATGATGAGTTGGTAGCTTTTGAGCCGAGACTGTTGAGTTTCGAGATGTGTTTTTACCCGGTGGGGAAGTTTATTATGATGATAGTGCGTATGGCACTTATGACATTTGCATTATGAGTAGATACTCACATTTTACTTTGATTGTTATGCATATGTCTGTTTTTGAGATGATATTGGGTATAGATTGGCTATCAGCTAATCGTACCATCATTATAGTTTGTATCAAGAAAGTTTTGATTGTATGAGTCCATGTAGGACTAGCTTATGCTTTCGTGGGTCTAGTAGATGAGTAACACCCACTTTGATATGTATGTTAGAAGCTAGAATGCTTCGAAGAGATATAGCTTGAGATGATTTAGATAGTGTTGTCGATACTTTTGTACCAAAGACTAGCTGAGTTAAAAGAACTTAAGAGTGAGTTATAAGAAGTCTTAAACTCAGGGTTTATTCACCCTAGTGCATCCTCGTAAGAAGCACCTCGTTGTTTGTGAAAAGAAAGACAGTTCAGTGAAACTATGTATTGATTATCGAGGGTTGAATCAAGTTACAATGTAAAACAAGTATCCTTTGCCAATGATAGAGGAATTGTTTGATCAATTGAGAGGAGCGACTATCTTTCGAAGATAGATTTGAGATCTGGCAATCATCAGTTGAGGATTCGGGATAAGGATATTCCCAAGACTGCATTAAGGACGTGTTGTGGACATTATGAGTTTGTAGTTATGTCCTTTGGCTTGACGAACGCGCCTGCAACTTTGATGTTGTGATTAATTATGACAGTCCGATTTATTCTAAGAATGAGAAAATGCATGATATGCATGTGAAGGAATTTTGGCATTATTAAGAAATCAAAAGTGTATGCCAAGTTCTCAAAGTGTGAGTTTTGGCTAAAAGAAATGGCAACTTAGGCCATGTGGTATCAAGAAGAGGATTATATTGGTTCCTCTAAGATGGAAGCATATAGTAATTGGCCTAGACTGACGGGTGTGCCTAAGAATTCTATTGGTTTCTAAGGCTTAGAGGCTTGTCTCGAGAGACAGAATAAGACATGCCTAGTCGATCTATCTTTGTTTTACAAATAGTTCGTAATACATCGTAGGAGGCTTTGGGTGCCTTCAGGATCGACTTTGGAAAAGAACTGTTAGAGGAGGCTCACATTTCTATCTTCTATATTCATCCAGGTAGTACGAAGATGTACAGAGACCTGAGAGAGCTCTATTGGTGGCCTGGGATAAAGCTTGAGATTGCAGACTTTGTGAGTAGGTGCTTGATTTGTTAGCAAGTCAAGGCCCTAAAGATCCACCAGGTTATCTTAACCTTTGAAAGTGCTTGAATGGAAATGGGAGAAGATTTCCATAAGTTTTATCAAGGTTTGCCAAGGACGGTAAGGAATTATGATACCATTTGGATGATGGTGGACCATTTGATGAAAAACTGCACACTTTTCTCTTGGAAGGATTATCTATCTAGTTAAGACTAGGGTACAGATGTACCTAAGAAAGATTGATAGGTTGTGGTGTGCCGGTGAAGATTTTATCAGATCAAGACACTCGCTTTGTCTCGGAGTTTTGGCACTGTTCAGGCACTTTGTGGAAGAAAGTGTCGTTCTCCCTCTCATTTGGATGAGATTGGAGAGAGGATACTTTTGGTACTCAAGTTGTAACAAATGACTAGCGAGTCTATCATTTGTTTAAAGAAAGGTTAAAGTTAACCAAAGTTGACAGCAGGATTCGTTGTAGTCCGTTCAAGTTGTAGTAGTGGATCTTGTATACTTCAAGTGGCACCAATGAAGGGCGTTATGCGAGTTGGAAATATGGGTCAGTTGAGCCCTAGGTTTATTGGCCTATCGAGATACTCAATCAAGTAGAAGTGGTAGCTTATTGTTTCGCTTCTCCACTTTCGTTATCGGCCGTTTATAATGTTTTCCATGTATTTATGCTTAGGAAATACATGGTGAATCTGTTCCACGTGATTGATTATGAACTGGTTGTTTTGAATACTAATAAGTCTCATGAGAAGACACCAGTTAAGATATGAGCATTCGAACAAAAGTTGTGACGACCCGTCACTTTAAAATAAATTAAATCAGAGAAAACAGCGGAAGTCTTTTATTTTAAGAAAATTTTGCGTGGTTTTGTTTGAAAGTAGCTAGCCAAAACCTGTTTACATCCTAATTTTTCAAATCTAATAAATCACCTGGACTTTAAGTCCCAAATCAAGAGTTCAAATATTTCATATCATAAAAACCACATCAAAAGCTCTTATGAGCTAAATACAACATATAAATCATCAAAGTCTTTGAAATTCACAAAAATATTTACATAGACTTTACAACAACGAGTCCATCTCGAGGTCAGCATCCCTCGATCACAAAGCACCATCTCCCCTTGCACGGCCTCTAGCCAGGGCATTACCTGAAATTTTTGTAATATCATGAGCTAATAACTTAAGCCCAGTGAGAATAATAAGCATAAAAAGTAAAGATAGACCTCAAACTCGCATTTCGATTTGTGTCCAATTAATCTGACACAATTCACTCCTAAAGTTCTCCAAACTCTAGGTAATTTCATTCTAAACTTTCCAAGGGATGATATTGCTAACACTAGTAGTCAATCCTCATCCATTAATTTGTTATGACATAAAATAAGAAAAGTAAATAACTTTGCATATAATATAACATCTCAATTCTCTTTCTCATCGATCATAAGCATGAATGCATGAGAGCATCCCGTAGGATTCGCATACGCCCTTATGCATGAAGAAGGTAACGTGGTCTATCCCGTAGGATCCATCGTTCTCCCTCCTTTTCTTTCTCACTTTCTCTTTTCTTTCTGTGAAGGTAATGTGGTCTATCCCGTAGGATCCATCATTCTCCCATTCACATTTTTCTCATTCTCTCTTCTTTTTCTATGAAGGTAATGTGGTCTATCTCGTAGGACCCATCATTCTCCCATTCATATCTTTCTCACTTTCTCACTTTTTTTCCATGATGCGAGATGTTATGATGCAATATGATATGTTTTGTTGTAAATAAATAAAGTGCGGAATTAAAGTAGCCGATACACAAATAAAGTACAAGGCATAAAGTAAAGGTATAAAGTAAAAGACAAAAAGTAAATGACATAAGGTAAAAGTAGGTAAGCATCTCGGACGAACGATATATCGATCGAACTCCAGTATCAATAATAAAAGTAGAATCATAAATCAAACGATTAACCTATACCTTCAAGGATTCTAAACTTCCAAAAATCCGAGGTTCTATTAACCGTTCTAAAATACAAGTTGGATCTTTTAACTTCCAATGATCCAATCTTAGTTTCGAAACGAATCTAACTTAGAATCTCCTAAGATTCAATACTTTCCTCGAGAACTCCTAAATTCTCACTTAAAGGATTAACTTCTAATCCTAAGGGCACTAACTCACAACCCTCTAATCTTATATTCGAATTCTAATCTTAGTTTCAAACTCTACAAACCTTCACATTTATTCGATTTCTATAATTACTTTAATCCTAACTATTCTCACCTTTAATAAAAGATGACTTTGCTCCTAAGTCCGAAGGAGCGATCAAGCGAGTGGTTCGAAAACACCTACAATCGAATCATAACACACAATCAATAATTACCAACTATCGATCAAACAACAACCTAACATACAAAACGACGAAAAACCCAACAAATCCCCACATGAGGCCGACGGCCCTATCATCAAAATTGGTCTCGGGTTTGGTTTTCCGGCTTTTAGGCAATTTAAAAGTGTTTTGAGTTGGTTTTAAGCAAATTCGATATTCCCGATTTCAATGGGTATCGATAATTAGGGTTTTCGAACATTAAGCCCTTTCCCGAATTGAATTTAAATAAACATTATTTCATTAAATTCTAACCCAAAATCAAACCCAAAAGGGTAATTTTCAAACGGGAAGGGTTTCGACTGAAACTCAGTTTTAGGGTTAAGGGATTGTTTCCAAAAACACTTAAAACAACCCCCGTAATTACAAACACCGAGTTCTACAACACGAAATCGAAGGAAATAAAAAAAAACTCCATTAAAACACTATTTGGAGCTTAGGGTTTCAAGAGAAACTTACCGAGAACTCCGTATAACACGAGTGGCAAGTACGATGGTTAGGTGGAAAAGGATCGTAGGACCGATACCTTTCCAATGGACCCGGAATCAAGTTGATCAGGCAAGAAACGAACAAAATCGAATTTTCTCTCTTTCTTCTTTGAAGCTCACGGGTGGGAAGGGAAAAATATGAGGAGTTTTGGTCAATTTTGTGGTCAATGGTTCATTTAAAGAAGATGACCAAATAGTATTTAGATATTTTACAAATTTGAAAAATGACGGTTGCGTCCTTTTATGACTTTTGGCTTAAAAACGAATCCCAAACTTCTCAAACTATCCCAATGGTGATTAATAATTATTAATTGGCCCGTTAACAATTATTAATACCATTAAAATGAAAATAAACTAAAAAGGTAATTAAAAGGACTTAAACCGAAATAAACTACTAAATTCTAATTTACCGATAAATAAATAAACTTTAATTACTTAAATTAAAATAAAATAAATAAATTTTTTTTATCACAAAATAACGGGACGTTACAAAAGTTGATGAGAAATAAAAAGGAATTCACTTGGTTAAGGTTCTTTGGAAGAACCAAGTGTCAAAGGAAGCAACGTGGGCACGTGAGGATGAGATACAAGTACCCTCGCTTTATTCACTTAGTGAATGCACTTTTCGAGGACGAAAAGTCTTTTAAGGAGGGTAGACTGTAACGTCCCGTTAGTTTGAAGTAAATTTTTTTTTTATTATTTTATTTTATTTTATTTATTTATTTTTTATTATATTTTATTTAATGTTATTTATTTATTTGTTTATTTGTTTCAATTTAAGTATTAAGTTTAATTATTATTTTGTAATTTCGATTTTAGTAGTTAATTTCACCCGAAATCCTTTTAATCGCTTTAATACTTTAAATTCGTTTCGGTGACATTAATAATTATTAATAGGCCAATTAATAATTATTAATCACCTTTAGATTTATTTAAGAGCATCGGGTTTCGATTTAAAAGTCAAAAGTCATAAAAGGACGTAACCGTCATTTCCAATTTCTTAAAATATCCAAATTACTATTCATTCATCTTTAAAAACACCTCATTGACTCAAAATTGACCACATTCCTCATCCTTTTCTCCCTCAAAACCATGGGTATGGTGATTGGGAGGGATTTCTTCGGGTTTTGCTCGTTTCTCGACGGATCGGCTTGATTTTGGTTGCATCGGAAAGCCCTCGGGTCTAGGATTCTTTTCCACCCATCGATCGTACTTTTCTCTCGAGATCCACAGAGTTCTCGGTAAGTAAAGTTTCAAACCCTTAGCTCCAAATAGTGTTTTAATGGAGTTTTCTTTGTTTTCTTTCGATTTCTTGCCGTGAAACTCGGTGTTTCTAAATGCGGGAGTAGTTTTAAGAGTTTTTGGAAACTTTCCCATAACCCTAAAATCGAGTTTCAGTCGAAACCCTTCCCGTTTGAAATTTACCTTTTGGGATTTGAATATGGGTTATAAATTAGTGAATTAATGTTTATTGAAATTAAATTCGGGAAACCGTTTATTGTTCAAAAACCCGAATCATCGATACCGATTGAAATCGGGAACTTCGAAATTGCTTAAAACCAACTCGAAACACCTCTAAAGTACCTAAAAGCTTGAAAACAAAACCCGAGACCCACTTTTCATGGGGGGGCCGAGAGCCTCATAGTGGGGTTTATGGGGTTGTTCGTTGTTTTGAGCTTTTAGATATTAATTGATCGATGTATGTTTATTTAGGGAAAGGGCATATTGTTCAAAAATCTGAATCATCGATACCCATTGAAATCGGGAATATCGAATTTGCTTAAAACCAACTCGAAACACCTCTAAAGTACCTAAAAGCTGGAAAACCAAACCCGAGACCCACTTTTTTAAAGTAACTATAGAAAGTGAATGAGTATGAAGGTTTGTAGAATTTGAAACTAAGATTAGAATTCGAATATAAGATTAGAGGGATGTGAGTTAGTGCCCTTAGGATTAAGAGTTAATCCTTTAAGTGAGAACTTAGGAGTTCTCGAGGAAAGTATTGAATCTTAGAAGATTCTAAGTTAGATTCGTTTTGAAACTGAAGGTTGGATCATTGGAAGTTAAAAGATCCAAACTTGTATTTAGAACGGTTAATAGAACCTCGGATTATATTGGAAGTTTAGAATCCTTGAAGGTATAGGTTAATCTTTTAAGTTATGATTCTACTTTTATTATTAATACCAGAGTTCGATCGACATATCGTTCGTCTGAGATTACTATCTATTTTACTTATGTCTTTTACTTTATGCCTTTACTTTTTGCTCCTTTACTTTATGCATGTTTCAGTTACTTTATCATTTACATTTACTTATTTACTTTTGCAAGCATATGCATAACATCTCGCATCGTTGAAAAGAAAAGAAAGTTAGAAAGAAAAACGAAAGGTTAAAGGTGAAATATGAGAAAAGTCCACACTACTTCCATGCATAAGTTTTGGTGGATACTACGGGAAAAGTCCACACTACTTCCATGCATAAGTTTTGGTGGATACTACGGGAAAAGTCCACACTACTTCCATGCATAAGTTTTGGTGGATACTACGGGAAAAGTCCACACTACTTCATACATAAGGATAAGGGTGGATAGTATGTGAAAATCCACATTACCTTCATTTCATGCATAAATGGCGAATGCGTATCATACGGGATGTACTCATTACTTTTATGCATATGATAGATGAGAAAGAGAATCGAGATGTTATATTTAAGCAAAGTTTTATTTATTATTCTTATTTATGTCATAACAGGTAATTGGATGAGGATTAGAGTTAGTAATAACATCCTTTTAGAGAATATAGAATGAAATTACCTAGAGTTGAAAGACTTTAGGAGTGAATTGTGTCAGATTAATTGGACACAAATCGAAATGCGAGTTTGAGGTCTATCTTTACTTTTTATTCTTATTATTCTCATTGGGCTTAAGTTGTTAGCTCATGTGATATGAATCATGGAGCCTTAATGTTGATCTTTTCCGAGCTTGCATTCGTTGTTCTCCAAGTTCAAGATTAGTTGAATAAATGGAAGTCAAGTTCAAGTAGAGTTAATTAAATGCAAGTCAAGTTCAAACCAAGCTCATTAAATGCAAGTAAACTTCAAGCCTAGTTCATTTAATGCAAGTCAAGTTCATTTAATGCAACCGAAGCTCATTTAATGCAACTCAAGACATCAATGCTACTCTTGACTTATTCATGACATCCTAAGGTTTCATTTAAGACTCTCATAAACACATGTGGTCAAGGATTTTCAGTTACAAAGACTTTCAAATCAGATTTGTAACTCTTCTAATTTCAGTTACAAGTTTGCATAGTTAAGACCATTTTCGGTTATTTTTGTAAGACTTTAAGGTTGTAGCTGTTTCATTTCCTTTCATTTATGTCAATTTAGATTTTCCCTTTGTTTTGTAAGGCTTATATAGCCATGTTTCAGATTGTAAACAATCAGATTATGATTGAATTAAAAATCCAAAGTCTCATTGAGAGCTTTTTCTTTGAATTGTTGTGAGTTGTTCAACTTTTCATCTTGTCATTCCTTGTGTTTAGGGTGGCTGTAGAATCGAGCCATTAGGATTGATCATTCTAATTTGGTGGATTGATTCGAATCTAAAACAAGAAATCCAATTCTTGTCTTTAGATCATTGATCATAAGGATAATCATTTTCTAGCCTTTTTCCTTGGGTTGTTTCAAATGGCATATGTGGGTTCTTTGGTTGTGCTCTTTTTGGGTCCTTAGTTAAGTTTAAGGGTTCTTAAAGCATTTCGAAAGGGTTTTCGTATCATCATGATATTACAAACATTTCAGGTAATGTTTGGGATCGTAGAAGAGGACCTGGTGTGCGCTTGATCGAGAGGATGATGATTTCGAGATGGACTAAGTAGTTGTAAAAATCCATGTACATGGTTTTGTTAATTTTATATAATTTTGAGATTTGTACAATTGTATATAGCTCTTAAGAGCTTTTGTCTTTATGTTTATGATTATAATCATTTTGAACTCCTGGATAGGAACTTAATGTTCCTTGTGTATTTTAGATTTTGAAATTAAGATGTAAACAGGTTTTGGCCAGCAAATTTTTAAACATAACCATGCTAAATTTTTTTAAAATAAAAGACTTCCGCTGTTTTTCTCTGATTTAATTTATTTAAAAGTGACGGGTCGTCACACTATATAAAGTCTTCAATCCTTGGTGTTCAGCTTCCTTTGAATGCAAATTTCAACTTCTCCACGAATTACCATATATGGAAAGTTTTCATTTCGGGAAAGATTCCATTTCTAGAAAGTTTCCATTTCGGGAAAGTTTCCATTTCTCTTCAGTTCTAGCCAAGCTCTTCTTCCATGTTTCAACTTCTTAGCTCTTGATCCTTGAGTGAAGCTAATCTCATTCATCTCTTTTGAGACTCCATGATTCATATCACATATTCTTTTGGAATTATATTTGTACCGAAACAACTTTGGGAATCCTCATTGGACCAAAATGTCAAATAAGGATCGGAACCAATCTTGTCAAATTTGTCCTCATGATTTAGTCCATCCTAAAGATCCAAATTGAGGAACCTTTTCTTTGGAAATGTTATTTGGACGAAAATATCGATCGAGGATAAAACCAATCTTGTAAAAGTTGTCCTCATGATTCGGTCCATCCTAAAGATCCAAAAGGAGGAACATCTTCTTTGGGGTTCACATTGGACAAAAATGTCAAACGTCAAAGTTGTCATCTCTATTTGGTCCGTCCTAGATCCAAATGAAGGTGACTCTTCTTTGGTAATCTTATTTGGAACAAAATGTCAAACAAGGATCGGAACCAATCTTGTCAATCTTGTCGTCATGATTTGGTCCATCCTAATGATCCAAAACGAGGAAGCTCGTGTCCTCATGATTTGGTCAATCCTAAAGATCCAAATGGAGAAACCTATTCTTTGGGAATCTACTTTGGACCAAAATGTTGGACGTCAAAGTTGTCCTCTTAATTTGGTGCAATCCTAAAGATCCATATGGAGAAAAATCTTCATTGGAAATCCTCTTTGGACCAAAATGTCAAACGAGGATTGAAACCAATCTAGTCATACTTGTCCTCATGATTTGGTCCATCCTAAAGATCCAAATGGACGAACCTCTTGTCCTCATAATTTGGTCCTTTCTAATGATTTAAATGGAGGAAACTCTTCTTTGGAAATGCTTTTGGGATGAAAATATCAAATGAGGATTAGAACCAATCTTATCATAGTTGTCCTCATGATTCAATCAATCCTAAAGATCCAAATGGAGGAACCTAATCTTTGGGAATCATCTTTGGACAGAAAATACTTTGGGAATCCTCTTTGGACCAAAATGTCAAACAAGGATCGGAACAAATCTTGTGAAATTTGTCCTCATGATTTAGTCCATCCTAAAGATCCAAATGGAGGAACATCTTCTTTGAGAATGCTATTTGGATGAAAATATCGAACAATGATAAAACAAATCTTGTCAATGTTGTCCTCATGATTCTGTTCATCCAAAAGATCTAAATGGAGGAACCAAGTTTTTTGGAATCCTCTTTGGAACAAAATGTCGAACGTCAACGTTGGCGTCATGACTTGGTCCATCCTAAAGATCCAATTGAAGAAAACTCTTCTTTAGGAGTCCTCTTTGGACCAAAATATCGAACGAGGATGGAACCTTGTCAAAGTTGTCCTAATGATTTGGTCCATCCTAAAGATCCAACTGGAGGAAACTCTTCTTTGGGAATCCAATTTGGACCAAAATGTGAAACGAGGATCGGAACCAATCTTGTCAATCTTGTCCTCCTGATTTGGTCCATCCTAAAGATCCAAAAGGAGGAAGCTCTTGTCATCATGATTTGGTCCATCCTATAGATCCAATTGAAGGAACCTATTCTTTGAGAATCCACTTTGGACCAAAATGTCGAATGTCAAAGTTGTCCTCTTTATTTTGTCTATCCTAAAGATCCAAATGGAGGAAACTCTTCCTTGGGAATCCTCATTGGAACAAAATGTCAAACGAGGATCGAAACCAATCTTGTTAATCTTGTCCTCATTATGTGGTCCATCCTAAAGATCCAAAAGGAGGAAGCTTTTGACCTCATGATTTGGTCCATCCTAAAGTTCCAAATGGAGGAGGCTATTCTTTAGGAATCAACTTTGGACCAAAATGTCGAACGTCAAAGTTGTCCTCTTGATTTTGTCCATCCTAATGATCCATATGGAGAAAAATCTTTATTGGGAATCCTTTTTGGGGAAAAATGTCAAACGAGGATCGAAACCAGTCTTGTCAAACCTGTCCTCATGATTTGGTCCATCCTAAAGATCCAAATGGATGAACCTCTTCTCCCTCATAATTTGGTCCTTTCAAAAGACTCAAATGGAGGAAACTCTTCTTTGGGAATGCTCTTTGGATGAAAATATCAAATGTGGATCAGAACCAATCTTGTCATAGTTGTCCTCATGATTCGGTCCATCCTAAAAATCCCAATGGAGGAACCTATTCTTTGGACGGAAACAACTTTGGGAATCCTCTTTGGCACCAAATGTCAAACGAGGATCAGAAATAATCTTGTCAAATTTGTCCTCATGATTTAGTCCATCCTAAAGATCCAAATGGAGGAACCTCTTCCTTGCGAAAGCTATTTGGACGAAAATATCGAACGTGGGTAAAACTAATCTTGTCAAAGTTGTCATGATTCGGTCCATCCTAAATATCCAAATGGAGGAACCTATTCTTTGGGAATAATCTTTGGACCAAAACAACTTTGGGAATCCTCTTTGAAACAAAATATTAAATGAGGATCGGAACCAATCTTGTCAAACCTGTGCTCATGATTTTGTCCATCCTAAAGATCCAAATGGATGAACCTCTTGTCCTCATAATTTGGTCCATCCTAATGATTCAAATGGAGGAAACTCTTCTTTGGGAATGCTCTTTCGATGAAAATATCAAACGAGGATCAAAACCAATCATTTCAAAGTTGTCCTCATGATTCAGTCCATCCTAAAAATCTGAATGGAAGAACCTATTCGTTGGACGGAAACAACTTTGGGAATCCTCTTTGGACCAAAAAGTCAAACGAAGATCATAAATAATCTTGTCAAATTTGTGCTGATTATTTAGTCCATCCTAAAGATCCAAATGGAGAAACCTCTTCTTTGTAAATGCTATTGGACGAAAATATCGATAAAATAAATCTTGTCAAAGTTGTCATGATTCGGTCCATCCTAAAGATCCAAATGGAGGAACCTATTTTTTGGGAATCCTCTTTGAACCAAAATGTTGAAAGTCAAAGTTGGCATCTTGACTTGGTCCATCCTAAAGATCCAAATAGTGGAACTCTTCTTTGGGAATCTTCTTTGGACCAAAATATCGAACGAGGATAGAACCAATCTTGTCAAAGTTGTCCTAATGATCTGGTCCATCCTAAAGATCCAAATGGGGGAAACTCTTCTTTTGGAACCCTCTTTGGACAAAAATGTCAAACGAGTTTCTGAACCAATCTCGTTAATATCGTCCTCCTTATTTGGTCCATCCTAAAGATCCACAAGAAGGAAGCTCTTGTCCTTATGATTTGGTCCATCCTAATGATCCAAATGGAGGAACATATTCTTTGGGAATCCACTTTGGAACAAAATGTCGAACGTCAAAGTTGTCCTCTGTATTTGGTACGTCCTAAATATCCAAATGGAGAAAAATCTTCTCTCAGGACCAAAATGTAAAATGAGGATTGGAACCAATCTTGTCAAATTTGTCATCATGATTTGGTCCATCCTAAAGATCTAAATGGATGAACCTCTTGTCCTCCTAATTTGGTCCAGCCTAAAGATGAAAATGGAGGAACCTCTTCTTTGGGAATCATCCTTGGACCAAAATGTCGAACGTCAAAGTTGTCCTCTTGATTTAGACCATCCTAAAGATCCAAATGGAGGAAACTCTTTTCTGGGAATCCTCTTTGGACTAAAATATCGAACCAGGAAGGAACCAATCTTGTCAAAGTTATCCTCATGATTTGGTCCAACCTAAAGATCCCATAAGGAGGAACCTCTTCTTTAGGAATTTACTTTGCACCAAAATGTCAAACGTCAAAGTTGGCCTCTTGATTTGGTCCATCCTAAATATCCAAATGGAGGAAACTCTTCCTTGGGAATCCTCATTTGACCAAAATGTCAAACGAGGATCAGAACCAATCTTGTCAATCCTTTCCTCATGACACTAAAACAAAAAAGGATTTTTATAGCGTCTAAAAAACACTATGAATTACATATCTTAGCTTTTTAACAAACGCCGTGGTTGCCCACATAATTAAAAGTATGAGACTTTTGATATCGTTCATCTTACGCTATTGTATACGCTATAATAATATCAATTTGATTGCATGTATAAATTGTTATGAAAATATACCATAGCGTTTTTCAAAACGCTATAAAAACATATAACAATAGCGTTGGATACACGATATGAGTTATACTTCATAGCATTTTGAACAATGTCATGGTTGCCCACGTAATTAAAAGTCCTAATTATTTGATAGCATTGGATTCATGCTATCACATACGCTATAAACGTATCTATGTATTGCATACTTTGATTGTTATGACAATATAACATAGCTTTCTACTAACGTTATGATAACATTTAAATAGCTATTTTAAAATGCTATTGTATATTTGTCTTATATTTCATAACCATTTATATTTTATAGCGTTTTCAATAAGATATCTAGTTTGCTATAAAAAATCTGTAATCAAGAACATTTATAAAGGAAAGTATAAAACTAAGCTTTTTGAACTAGTACGCACAAAAATTACTTCTTGATTCCCAACTTTTATAACATAACAGAAATTGCATAAGTTAAAGTCATACAGAATAAAAGATCCATCCATCCCGTACATAAGTCAATAAGAAATATTACATAATAAAATATCCATCTATCCAGTACAGAAGTCTAAAATATCCACCCAGTACATAATAAAAGATCAATCCATAAACTACATAAGTTTATAGGTTAAACAAAACACCGACAAAAAAGGCTATGGCAAGCAAGATCATCAAGTCTCCACTGTATCAACCTACAAAAAATACAATCACAAGTCATTTTAAATAAACTATTATATTATTTTACATACAAATCATAACGAAGGTCATAAAACTATGAACAAAGTAAATCTCTAAATTTCATACATCGAACCAAATTTAATTTGATAATGGTAGTTAGTAAAATTTTCAAACCTCATCCTTTTCATATGCTTCCAACCTTAATCTAGAATCTATAACCAAGAAAGACATTGTTTTGAGAAACATGAGTTAATATAAATAATGAAATGAAATCCAAAATCACTAATAAGAGAAGGTAAGAGTAAAAGCTCAATTGGCTTTATATTGGTGTAAAAAATACTTTGATCGATAAGTATTTAAACTATAAAAGGAACACTATCTAGTATTTTAATAACATCCACCTAAGTATTGTTTTTTTCTAAATATTTAATTCACCAACTAATAAACTATAAACAAGCCTGTACAAACACAAGAAATCCTAAACACATACAATCTTGTAAACAAATTAACAAACGAACAAACTCATACATGAACCTCAACAAAATATGCTTTACTACTTCTTATACGTGAGAACTAGGTTGACTAAATAATTGGGCACATCAACTTTCCAATAAGGTTTTAAGTGCAAGTATGTTATTAAGAATTGGATCAATATCCTGCTTAATTGACCATATTTAAAAAAAATGAAAAAGTGAAAAAATTAAGAATATAGTGGCATAAGTTCATAAATAAAGGACAAAATTATGGCTACCATAACTGCAGGATAGCCATAACATAAAAAACGAATAATGCCAAAACTAATTCTAAAATATAGGATAGTTATAAATAATACAAAATGACTTGCACTCACTGAATCATGCCAAAACTAATCCTAGAAAAAGTCATTCAAGGATTGATATTTGGAATGGGCATTGTCTTTTTTACCTTTTTACATAGATATTTTAAGAAAACAATGTAAAATATTCCAGCGATATAAAAATAAATACAAGGGACAAAGAATACTACAAACCTCACTAGTGATCCTACAAGTATCAAGAAAATAATTGTTTAAGTATTTAATAGCTTCTTGAGCTTCACGTTCCATGCGAAACCCAATGACGGCAAACTGTTTGGTCTTACCATCCCTTAGAAGAAAAAAAAATGAGGAAATAGCATACAATTAGGAAGCCAAACTATCAGCAATATAAAAATTCACAATAGGGATAAATTGAATAAAATCCTACAACAAATCGCATCCAAAAAGACATCAAAATTAACTGTATAAGATATGGTAAGAAAGAACCCAATCCTTCATGATTATCCCCTATTTTCAACCCAATTTTCAGTAAATCTCAGTTATTTCAATCATGTCAACAAGAAACATCAAAACAATCAAGAACACTAAAAAGTGGACTTAAAAATATGAAATGTAAAAATAATAAATTTATCAGCTTCCTGAAGCGATAGAGTTGCAATTGGGTAATGGAAATTGTTTAATAGGAAGTTACATTATTTTTTTATTTTTTTGACAAAATTTCCATTGCGGAAAATGAAATTATGGTCAAGGAATTACTTGAACATTATAGCACAAGCAATAGTCAATGTCGTGAACATGGCATAATATACTGGAGAAACAAGTGCTACATTAAATGTATCCAATGCCTGGATTTGGAACAAAAAACGACACACCTTAGTGAACATGAAAAACACCAACCATTCAAACATTTTCTAGAGTAATATAATTTAGAATATGCTTACAACTAAGAGGTTAAAGATCCCCAGTAAGAGAAAAACATCTTACAAACAATATGAAGTAGTTAATAGCAGAAAACCAGGGAATTGTCAAGTAACAATTCAAAAAGAAATAAGTTCCAAGCATTTTATGAAAGGTTTTAACAGGAATGGCCAAATAATCATATACTTCTTCAAAATTTTCTGAGGAAACATAGGAAGATTGACCTGATTCGAGTGCTCAAGCTCATTGACATCATTGCAAATGAAAGCAAAGCTATTGCCAGCTTGATATCTCTTGTTCTGTGACGACCTGTCACTTTTAAATAAATTAAATCAGAGAAAACAGCGGAAGTCTTTTATTTTAAGAAAATTGGCGTGATTATGTTTAAAAATAGGCTAGACAAAACCTGTTTACATCTTAAATTCAAATATCTAAAAACACAAGGAACATTAAGTTCCTATCAGGAGTTCAAAATGATTTATAAACATAAAAGTAAAGACAAAAGCCCTTAAGAGCCATTTAAAAACATACAACTCCAAAATTATATAAAATTCACAAAACCATGTACATGGATTTTTACAACTACTTAGTCCATCTCGAAATCATCACCCTCTCGATCAAGCGCGCAGCAACTCCTCTCCCACGATCCCAAACATTACCTGAAATGTTTGTAATATCATGAGCTAACAAACTAAGCTCAGTGAGAATAATAAGAATAAAAAGTAAAAATAGACCTCAAACTCGCATTTCGATTTGTGTCCAAATAATTTGACACTAATCACTCCTAAAGTCCTCCAACTCTAGGTAATTTCATTTTATATTCTCTAAAGGATGATATTACTAATAATCATAGTCAATACTCATCCATTAACATTGTTATGACATAAGTAACACTATAAGAAATTTGGGAATAGGTGACGTTTTTTTGGCGTCACCTATTCGAATAGGTGACGGTTTTTTGACCGTCACCCTAAACCCTAAAAAACCCTAAACCCTAAACCCAAAAAAAACCGTCACCTATTCGAATAGGTGACGCCAAAAGAACGTCACCTATTCGAATAGGTGACGCCAAAAGAACGTCACCTTTTTGAATAGGTGAGGCCAAAAAAAGGTCACCTTTTTGAATAGGTGACGCCAAAAAAAGGTCACCTTTTTGAATAGGTGACGGTCATTAAAAGGTGACGGGGAAAAACCGTCACCTTTTGTCTAAAATTTGAGAAAAAAAATATTTTTTTAAAAAATTAATTATAAATCAAATATATAATATACCTGTAAAATTTAATTAAATATTACAATCTCAAAATTTAAATATTACTCGATGCCTACATGAATTACATTCTATAAACAAAAAATTAAATCATATCAATACATAAAGAAACAAATAACTATGACAAATCGATGTTCTTCTTGATGTCATCAAGCACCTCCTCATCAAGATCCAAAAATTCTCTTACGTCTATGAAAATTACTGCAAAAGTAGAATCTTAATCATATAGGAGACAATAAGTTACTAACATGTCACTCAAATACTAGAGACATTTAATTTAACTTAAATTAATATATCTGGTTAAAAAAAACAATACACATAATCATCTTGCATGTCATGAACAATAGCAGTCATAAATACCTTAGTCGATTTGTCGTATTCCTTATCAGACGAGCAACTGATACAAGACAATGAGTAGATAACTTTGCAATCCAACGAGGAGGTGCAACCATTCCGCAATTACAACCACACAAATCAAGTTACATACAAGTCAATCATAAATTAATCAAACATAACAACTTCAAAGAATATTTATTCGCAGCATATGACTAGTCTATAAAAGTCTAAACTAAGATCTTGCAAAGTCATGATTTTCAATCGAGGACAAATAGGAACTGAATCAAAATATTTAATTCAAATTCTACAAAGTTAGGACTAATATAATCTAGAGAGTTCAAAAAGAAACAAAGGTCATCATAGTCCATAGGGAGGATCAAATTCCATGATGTTACTTCTCAAAGATCCAAAGTCAAAAGTTAAATCAAAGATAGACAGAGAAAAGACCTGAATGGATACAATTGAGATTCCTATCAATTTGCATATATCGATATTCGATTTGATGAGCACAGAGATGAGCACCATATACTGTAGCTGTATAATTCCGAAACAAACTCGTATATGTCAAGTAATCTTATATGTGAAAAGAGAAAGAGAAATGAAAATGGGAAGGGGGAGAATAGAATACCATATAAAGGCAACAACCATTTTGCAGTTTCAGCAGAAATATGACCCAAAAATGTGATTATACATAAAAGAAAGCCTATGGCAAGAGAAGTATACATGAACCTAGAATTTAAGCAAAGATTGTATGTAGCAAAAGCTATTCTTTTAGAGATTTTGGTGGAGAGGATTTTAAAAAATATGAGGATAAGCCAAAAAATCAACGAATTTTGGAAGCAAATTAGTGATCCTATTTTTTCCCATCAAATAATATTTTTAACTTTTATCATTTAGTAGAAGTTATTGAGGAAATATTCAGGCTAATAAGTTATATTAATCAATTTCAATTTTTATTCTGAATCAGAAAAATGTATGGAGAGTGGTTTGATTAGTCAATAGACAAAAATACTTGAAAGAGAACTTGCATTCAGACAGATAGAAAGACATAATTCCTGAGTAACAATTACTACGGTAAACAGAGCTCAGTATTTATAATTGTTTTAATTTTCCTTTAAGATACCTCCACCTAGTCTTTTGTATTTGTTTCCTGCTAAAAATACTCAAGAAAGTGAGAAACCCACAGTTCACCATATTATACAACTCAAATGAGAAAAAAATGAAATGATGGCAGCTCAATAAATTTATACCTTAGCATAGGATCTAAATTGCCTTGTACAATACCGAATAAATTCTGCTCATGCGATCTCTTATGTGCTGAAAAGAAGAAGAATCTCAGTAAAACAATCTATCCTTACTAAACTAAAAGACAGAAATATTATAAAATAAGGTCACTATACAAAATATTGGCCTACAAACTTTGACATGGAAAGCTGAACATCCAACATTAAAATTACAAGTGAACAAAGTTACAAATATTAATAGGAGTGTTGATTCATAGAAAACAAATTGGACAATTGGACATATTTGTTTTGAAAGCCTGGTTAAAATTATGTCGATTCCTCTCATAGTCAAGCCGAGCGCCAATATCCTATATTTCTTATATTCCCTTATAAAAAGATCTAAGATTCAATTATCTCTATAAAAGTTTGAGGACTCTGTTTGGATTTCATAACCCTTTAGTGGAGAAATTTTACTTTGGTTAACCATCAGAAGATAGGCAAAAGGCATTCAAGTAAAAGAACTGAAAAGAAATTTAACTTCATGAACAATAGAAACAAATATACTGAAAGGTATAAGTTTTTGGCACTTATTTAATAACTCGAATAATTAAAAACATGTAGTTAAATTACATAGCTTTTTTTATATGAAATGTATATGTATTATGTATTGAAACAAAAAAATAATAAACAAGAGGGTTGGACGACAATTTTAAAAGGAACGACATGCTAAAATTACATCATACCTACGTTTCATATTTCTATAAAAAAAATACATCATACATACTGACACATACACCTATTAACATACACAAAAAATGCGTAATAAAAAATGGTACAGTATACCAACGCCCATAGATATCATCAATGACTTAGCAACTGCGTACACTTTTACTCTAAATTCTGAAGAGACACTTCTTGAAGTACATTGCAATGAGAAGCCTGATGAGTAAGAAAATTGAATAGTTTCAAGTCGATGTGTAAACATAGAAAGAACTTCATTTTTTGGTAAAACAAAGAACTAAATTTCAAAGAATGTTACTAACCAAAAGGCCTGTTCTTGATTCAACATTTATGAAGATACCTACTCCTGCAAATTACCATCACTCCCGATTCTAAAACTTTGGTATTTTTGCAAGCATATAACCATATAACAAACTTTGGTATTTTTTAAATTGATTCTAAGTAGTCATATAACAAACATTGAAAAGGGAAATTGTTATTTCCATCAATTTCATCTCAGACTTGTTACTATCAAATCAAAATTCGCTAACTATAAACAGATAGGCAATTATCAGAAAATCCACAAAAACTTAACAAAATAGATTAAGAAAACACCTTAGAACTACAATGACACCACAATATATAAAAAAAAATACCTAGAAAAAAGAGTTCCACAGTCACATCTGTACTCTTTAGTGCCACAGATCTTGGAATGAGTAGAACAACATATTTCTTGAACATTTTTCACATTTCCATTTCTTTTCTCCATGTTTTCTGAAATAGTGTTTCTTGATTCCTGTTAAATCTAAACACGATATTAAAACAATCACAGAATAAGCCAGAAATTGAATAATTCTGTAATCTATGATTCTAATCTAAACACCTCAGACAATGAGATTTTGTGAGGGCAAAGCTATACGAATTTGTAAAGTGAAAGATTGAAAAAGTACCTGAAAATTTTTGAAGATCCTTTGAATTTTCGAAGAAGAAGAAGAAGCAGTAAATCTGGAAATTGGAAAAAAGCTTTCTAAACTAAAGTTTTGGCGGTGGTGGTGAGTCTCCAAGGGGTGTTGCTTGCTCAAAGAAAATCCATTAAACCCAGTCTCTGAAAAATCAAAATGTAAAGCTAATAACAGAGACAGAGATAGAGACGGAGACTTCGATTTTTTAAAAAATCCATTAAACCCATTCACAGCCGGCGGCGTTCGCTTGAAGGAGATGAAGAAATAGTTAAAAAAAAATAGATTACCTGAGAAAGAAAGAAGAGACTTCGATTTCAGGGTTCTAAAACTTTAGGGCTTGATTATACTTTGGATTCAAATTGAAATTAGGGCTTGACTATACTTCGATTCACCAAATCCAAAGCGAAATCATTCTTCTTCCTTCGATTCGACTTCGTTTGAGAGAAAGCTTCGAGAGAGAGAGAGAGCTTCGAGAGTGTTCTTCTGTAACGTCCCGTTACTTTTGGGGATAAATTTTATTTATTTATTTATTTTATTTATTTATTTATTTTTAAAATAAAGCTTTTAAGATTAGTTTAATTTTAGAAATTTCAATTTTAATAGTTATTTATGTCCGAAATTGTTTTTAATCGTTTTTATAATTAAAATTTGTTTTGGTGACATTAATAATTATTAATGGACCAATTAATAATTATTAATCACCTTTAGATTTATTTAAGAGCTTCGGGTTTCGTTTTTAAAGTTTAAACAAAAGAGGGACGTAGGCGTCATTTCCCAAATTGTTAAATATCTAAACACTATTCCTCCTTCTCTTTAAATAAGCCAAAATTAGACAAAATATGAAATTTTCTTCTCATTTTCTTTCCCAAACCCGTAGGTTAGAGAGAAAAAAAGAGGAGAGAAAGATTTTGTCGCCCCGGCTTCGTTTCTCGTCCGTTTTGCGTGATTTCGGATGCGTTGGAAAGCTCTCGCCGATACCTTTCTACCCATCCTAAGAATCGAGGTTTTCGCTCGTTTTCTCGAGGCCTTAAGGTATGACAAAGTTTCTAAAATTTGTTGTGAATAGTGTTTTAATGGAGGTTTTGAGTTGTAATCTTCGAATTCGTTCACCGAAGCTTGAAAGTTTCATTCGGGGAAGTCTTTATGGTCAATTTTAGAAACTTTCCCTAAACCCTAAAACCGAGTTTGAGCCGGAAACCCGTCCCTTGTGATTTTCCCTCTTTGGGCTTTGTTTAGGATGTGTAGGTTCTTTGTGTTTTTGCTTTTTAGTTAATTTTTCGAAAATGGATTATTATGCAAAACCTTAATTTTTGGTTACCCATTGATTTTGCAAACCTCCAAAGTATTCGAAACCAACCCAAAACACCTCTAAAATGCATAAAAGCCGGAAAACCAAACCCGAACCCCTTTTTCCCTAGCTTGGCCGAGAGCTCCATAAAGGTAGAATCCGGGATTTTCGTGATTTTATGTGTTTAGATGTTGTTTGTTTGTTTTCCGGTTAATTAATGTTCTTTAGGAATAACTCGTTTGTAGGTTTGTGAATTGATCGTGAATTTACAACCTCGGATTATTCGGAGCTTGTCTTCAAGCTAAGGTGAGTTTAATGTGAAAGTTAGTGGTTTTATGATTTAGTTTCGTTATGTAATTGTTTATCGATGTTAAGAGGGAGATAACTTCTTAGGATTAAGGTTTGGTTGGAGACTTTGATTCAGAAGTGTGTGTGGAAAGTTTGGATTTATGGTTAGTTCGATGATTAGAGAACATCGGAGAGGTTTGGAAGTATAGTAATGTGATTTGGAGATGTTAGATGAAAGTGGAATGGAAGTTACTTTGATGGATTTGGAAGTAAAGTAATTAGAAGATGCACTTGAGTGATAACTCGTGTAATCTAGTTAGTTAGGTTTCTAATTAACTTAGTAGAATTCCTTGGAGATTATCTAACTTATTGGAGACCTTAAGCACATTGATTCGGCACATGATAGTATGTTGATATCGATCCATACGTATCATGGTGTGCGATGATTTGTGGAGACAGTGGCACATTGATTCGGCACATGATAGTATGTTGATATCGATCCATACGTATCATGGTGCGATGATTTGTGGAGACAGTGGCACATGATAGTATGTGATACGCTCCATACGGTATCATGATGCGAGGTTATGTGATACGGCACATGATAGTATGTGATACGCTCCATACGTATCATGGTGCGATGATTTGTTATATGGTGAAATTCCTGATATCTATATGGTGAAATTCCTGATATCTATATGGTGAAATTCCTGATATCCGATATGGTGAAATTCCTGATATCCGATATGGTGAAATTCCTGATATCCGATATGGTGAAATTCCTGATATCCGATTTGGTGAAATTCCTGATATCCGATATGGTGAAATTCCTGATATCCGATATGGTGAAATTCCTGATATCTATATGGTGAAATTCCTGATATCCGATATGGTGAAATTCCTGATATCTATATGGTGAAATTCCTTATATCTGATATGGTGAAATTCCTAATATCCGACATGGTGAAATTCCTCATATATATATGGTGAAATTCCTGATATCCGATATGGTGAAATTCCTGATATCTATATGGTGAAATTCCTGATATCCGATGTGATGAGAGTTACGATGATTTGTGATATGGTACATGATAGTATGTTGACTTCGGTCCATACGGTATCATGGTACGATGATTGTGATATAGTATATAGTAGTATGTTGATTCGGATCCATACGTACTATGGTACTATGATTGTTATATGGCACATGATAGTATGTTGATTCGGATCCATACGTATCATGGTGCGGTGATTTGTTATATGATGAAATTCTTGATATCTATATGGTGAAATTCCTAATATCTATATGGTGAAATTCCTGATATCTATATGGTGAAATTCCTGATATCCGATGTGATGAGAGTTACGATTGTTTGTGATATGGTACATGATGGTATGTTGACTTCGGTCCGTACAGTTTTATGATATGATGAAACTTGTTTGGTAACAAGATAGTTAGTATACCATTACATAATCTTTAGAATTTAGTAGTAAGACTTAATAATAACGGGTACTTTTACTTTAAGTCTTGATATTGTTACTTTTCAGGAAGCATACTATGTATGTTGATTATACGCGGAATTTGGAATGTGGAATGGATAGTAAAATTGAAACCTAGGCCTTTGGACACAATTTCCGACATGGAATGTGATTCATAGGATTACTTGCTTTCATTTTACTCTCACTAGCATTTTTATGCTAATGTTGCTACAATTACAATTTTTTTCAGGTAAGACTCGTGGTAGAGGACGAGGTAGAGGAGGTGGCGCCACGTGACTACTCGAGACAATGAATGGACAAGAATATATATGGTTTTGGGTGAAGCATCCTTGAATGCTCATGATCATTTTACTACTTTTCTTATGTTTCATTTTGAGCTCGATGGAGCAATTGTATAATTTGTGTTTATATTTTTGGACTTTAAACTTTCTTTAGAAGTTTTATCATGGTATGGAATGCGCATTCCAGGTTTACTGCTTTTTATGATTTGAGCCAATGTAAAACAGGTTTTGGTTTATTCGAATTTTAAACGAACCCATGCCGTTTTTCTGTAAAATCAAGTTTTCCGCTGCGTAATTGTTTTAAAGGATTTTACGAAAAATCGGGTCGTTACATCTTCGTTTGGCGAAAACTGGAGCGTGTTCTGAGAGAGAGAGAGCGCTTCGATTTTGTTTTTTGTTTTTTTTTAGTTTTTTAAGCGCCTGATTTTTTACTTATAAGGGAATAGGTGACGTCTTATTTTTTATTTATTACTGTTCATCCGCGAGTTTTAAAAAAGCGTCACCTAAAATAGTGTGTAGTGTCACCTAATCTCATTTTTCTTATATTGTAAGAAAAGTAAATATACTTTGCACATCATACAACTTCTCGAATCTTTCTTTCATCTAGCATAAACATGAATGTATGAGAGCATCCAGTAGGACTTCGCAATTGCCCTTTTGTGCGTGAATGAAGGTAATGCGGACATCCCGTAGGCTCCCATTCAACCTTATGCATGAGGAAGTAATGCGTACATCCCGTAGGCTACCATTCAACTCCCTATGCATGAAGAAGTAATGCGTACATCCCGTAGGCTACCATTCAGCTTCTTTTCTTTCACATTCTTTCTTTTCTCTGAAGGTGATGTGAACTTCACGTTGGGTTCATCAATCTTCCTTCTTTTCTCTTTCACTTTCTTTTCTTTTCACTTTCATTTCTTTTTCACTTTCGTTTCTTTTTCACTGAAGGCGATGTGAACTCCACGTAGGGTTCATCATTCTTCCTTCTTTTCTCTTTCACTTTCTTTTCTTTTTCACTTTCATTTCTTTTTCACTTACGTTTCTTTTTCTGAAGGTGATGCGGACACTACCCGTAGGCTCCAACATTCTTTCCCCTTGTTTTCTTTCTCACTTTCATTTCTTTTTCATGAATGGTGCCAGAATGGCATGATGCAATATGATATGCATATTCTTGCATATCCTTGTAAAAGTAAATAAGTAAAGTGCGGAATTAAAGTAGTCGATACAAGCATAAAGTAAAAGGCATAAAGTAAATGACATAAAGTAAAATAGATAGTAATCTCGGACGAACGATATGTCGATCGAACTCCGGTATCAATAATAAGAGTAGAATCATAACTTCAACGATTAACCTATACCTTCAAGGATTCTAAACTTCCAACATAATCCGAGGTTCTTTTAATCATTCTAAATACAAGTTTGGATCTTTTTAACCTCCAATGATCCATCCTAAACTTCGAAACGAATCTAACTTAGAACTTTCTAAGGTTCAATGCTTTCCTCGAGAACTCCTAAGTTCTCACTTAAAGAACTAGCTCCTAATCCTAGGGTACTAGCTCATTCCCTCTATTCTTAGATTCGGTTTCTAGTTTTAGTTTCAAATGCTACAAACCTTCATACTCATTCGCTTTCTATAGTTACTTTAAATCCTAATTATTCTCACCTTAGCCAAAAGAAGATTTTGTTCCAAACCTTCGATAACGTGATCAAACAATGATCCGAAACACCTACAATTAATTACATCTAACAATTAATAAATAAACATACATCAATCAATTAACATCTAAAAGCTCAAAACAACGAACAACCTCATAAAGCTCACTATGAGGCTCCCGACCCCCCCATAAAAAAGGGGGCCTCGGGTTTGGTTTTCCGGCTTTTAGGTACTTTAGAGGTGTTTCGAGTTGGTTTTAAGCAAATTCGATATTCCCGATTTCAATGGGTATTGAAGATTCAGATTTTTGAACAATATGCCCTTTCCCGAATTGAATTTAAATAAACATTATTTCACTAATTTTTAACCCATAATCAAACCCAAAAAGGTAAATTTCAAACGGGAAGGGTTTCAACTGAAACTCGGTTTTAGGGTTATGGGAAAGTTTCCAAAAACTCTTAAAACTACTCCCGTATTTACAAACACCGAGTTTCACGGAAAGAAATCGAAAGAAAACAAAGAAAACTCCATTAAAACACTATTTGGAGCTTAGGGTTTGAACTTTAACTTACCGAGAAGTCCTTAGAACACGGATGGAAAGCACGATTGCTAGGTGGAGAAGAATCCTAGGACTGAAGGCTTTCCGATGCAACCGAAATCGAGCCGATCCGTCGAGAAACGAATGAAACCCAAAAATTTCTCCCCACACCATGAGAGCCACGGTTTTTAAGAGGAAAGGAAGTGAATTTTGGTCAATGATGTGTTTTTAAAGATGGAGGAATAGTAATTTGATATTTTTAAGAAATCGGAAATGACGGTTGCGTCCTTTTATGACTTTTGACTTCTTAATCGAAACCCGAAGCTATTAAATAAATCTAAAGGTGATTAATAATTATTAATTGGCCTATTAATAATTATTAATGTCACCGAAACGAAATTTAAAGTATTAAAACGATTAAAAAGAATTTCGGGCGAAATTAACTACTAAAATCGAAATTACAAAAAAATAATAATTAATCTAAATACTTAAATTGAAATAAATAAATAAATAAATAACATTAAATAAATAATAAAAAAAAATTCACTTCAAAATAACGGGACGTTACATGTTCATACGTTTAATCTCTCTATTCCAGAAGAGGGAATGGAAAAGTAACTTCGTAATTAAAATAGAGCTAGAAAATAAAAGGCCATCAAACTTGAGCTCTACAGCAAACAATGTACCGATCAATTCGGGTACCTAACATATGCAGCACAAACCCACCCAAAAACTAAAATTAGGCAGATTAAGCATCCTTACAACAAAAAAAAGGCCAGAATTGATATTCTCTAAGACGACAAAAAATCTTTTGACTTTGAACAGTTTTGAACATGCTCATCGATCTGCAAAACTAAGAACCCATCAAACAAAATCTTCCCCATAATCAAAAGAAATAACTTTGCCAACTTAATATAAAAGCATAATAAAATAATTTTAGACTCATCTCATTCTTTGGGTTGGGAAAATAACAAGATTAAAATGGGAAATTAAGAAGATAATAAAATACCTTTTGGCCCCTCTCTATATACTTGATAGCATATAGCTCACCACTCCATTTATCTCTCACAAGTTTAGCCACACAAAAATTCCCAGACCCAATATCTTTCACTATCTCATATCATTCCATTGCCTTTGAGCTTTAAATTAGCACACTCAAAACAATTTACAAATCTAAAAAAAGAAGCAGCCCAATTCCTAAATTTATTGCTTTCTCTTTTCTCTTTGACTTTTTATCAAACATATGGTGTTTTAAAACATGAAGGGCAGGAGAAAGGGTCCGTATGAAATGAGAATTATATAACCAATCATAGGTTTGCCGAGTGCTCAAAAGAGTTTTCTTTAAATCTCGAGGTAATAAGTTCAAATCTATATCTAATAAGTTATTTGAGATAGTATCCTACTAATTTCTTAAACCTATATGTTGAGATGCCTGTATGTAACGTTCCGTTATTTTGTGATAAAATTTTTATTTATTTATTTTATTTTAATTTAAGAATTTAAAGTCTATTTTAGAATCGGTAATTTAGAAATTTGTAGTTTATTTCAGTTTAAATCTTTTTAAATTGCCTTTTTAGTTTAATTTCGTTTTAATGGTATTAATAATTATTAACGGGCCAATTAATAATTATTAATCACCATTGGGATAGTTTAAGATCATCGGGTTTCATTTTATAAGTCCAAAGTCATAAAAGGACGCAACCGTCATTTCCAATTTCTTAAAATTTATCCAGACACTATTCACCTCTTATTAAATATCTCCTTTGACTTCATTTGACCAAAAATCACCATCTTCTTCTTCCTTTCTCTCCTCATTGCCTTGAGCCTCATCCCCTTTTCCCAAATTTTTGGTTTTTGTTCGTTTGTCATCGGATCGCTTTGATTTTCGTTCCATTGGAAAGGTATCGGTCCTACGATTAATTTCCATCCAACCATCGTGCTTGCTACCCATGATATACGGAGTTCTCGGTAAGTAAATCTTGAAACCCTAAGCTCCAAATAGTGTTTTAATGGAGTTTCCTTTGATTTCCTTCGATTTCTTGTAGTGAAACTCGGTGTTTGTAATTACGATAGTTGTTTTTACTAATTTTGGAAAGTTTCCCTAAACCCTAAAACCGAGTTTCAATCAAAACCCTCCCCGTTTGAAATTTACCTTTTGGGATTTGATTATGGATTATGTATTGATGATATTTTGTTTATTGTATTTCAATTCGGGAAATTGCATTTTTGTCCAAAAACCCGGTTAATCGTTGCCCATTGAAAACCGGAATTTCCAAAGTACTTGAAATCAATCCAAAACACCTCTAAATTGCCTAAAAGCCAGAAAATCAAACACTAGGCCTATTTTCCCTATCATGGCCGAGAGCATCCTTTTGGATATTCGGGGTTTTTCGTCGTTTTATGCCTTTAATTGTCAATCGATTGATGTATGTTTATTTATTAATTGTTAGATGTAATTATTTGTAGGTGTTTATTGATTTTCCTTGCTTGATCGCTCTTCCGGAGGTTTGGAGCGAAGTTACATCTTCTAAGGTGAGAATAAATAGGATTTAAAGTAACTTTAGAAACCGAATAAGTAGAACGGTTTGTAGAATCGGAGGTTAAGAATAGGATTCAAATCTAAGAGTAAAAGAAAGTGAGCTAGTGCCCTTAGGATTAGGAGCTAGTTCTTTGAGTGAAAACTTTGGAGTTTCTCGAGGGAAACATTGAATTTTAGGAAGTTCTAAGTTAGAATCGTTTCAGAAATTTAAAAATGGATCATTAGAAGTTAAAGAATCCAAACTTTTAGATGGATTGGTTAAATAAACTTGAAAATAGAACTTTGGATTTTATTTGGAACTTTAGAATCCTTGAAAGTGTAGATTACTTAATTAAGAATGAATCCACTTTGTTTAATTATCGGGAGTTCGGTTTACTTATTGTTCTTTCAAAATTTCTGTTTATTTGCTTTATGCATTTTACTTTATGTACTTTACTTTATGCATTTTACTTTATGCACTTTACTTTATGCAATGCACTTTATGAACGTTACTTTATGAACGGCACGTTATGCACTATACTTATATTTTATTTTAAATCACAATATTTTCAAAGTCATATTACAGAGCCTGAGAGCTTTCACGTAGCCTGCGGGAGCTGAGACATAGCCTGCGGGAGCTATCACAAAGCCACGAGAGCTTACACATAGCCTGCGGGAGCTATTATTATTGTCATTCATCACAAAACTGTTTTTATTTAAATGTGTTTATATCAAGAGAAGATGATATAAGTTTTTATGGTCATAGTATTATAACCTTATACTTCGATGAAGGTTTTTAAGGAGAATTTTGAGTTTGATCACTTTACTTTAAACTTTGGGAGTCATTATTCTCCAGTTTTGTAAGTTTAGTGAGAAAGTTGTAAGATTTACTTGGACACAAATCCGAATACGGGTTTGGGATCTAACTTTACTTTTTATTCCTTTTATTCTCACTGGGCTTTGTTGTTAGCTCATGATATTACAACCAATTTCAGGAAATGCTCGTGCTAGAGGTCGTGGGAGAGGAGCTGGTGCTGTATGATTGCAGGATCATGACCTCGGGATGGACTAGGTTGACTTAAAGTCCACAGACTTCGTTTTTGTGAACTTTATATAATTTTGGATTTGTATATTTGTAAATAGGTCTTAAGAGCTTTTGTCTTTACTTTTATGTTTATAAACACCTTTTGAACTCCTGGTTAGGACCTTAAAGTTCCTTGTGTATTTTAAATTGTCAATTTAAAATGTAACAGGTTTTTGGCTAGCCACTTTTCAAACATAACCACACCAATTTTTCTTAAAATATAAAGACTTCTGCTGTGTTTTCTAATTTAAATTATTTAAAAGTGTCGGGTCGTCACACTGTAAAAGGACTCAAACACCCACCACCCACGTAAAAAAACTAAAAAGGAATGGGGAGAATATTGGTTGGCAGGTGGGGTTAAGAAAGATACACTTTTGACTTTAAACATGTTCTTAAAAAAGAGAGATCAATACTAAAGGAAGATAAACCTTTGACTTTGAACAGTTTTGAACTCAAAGTATTTTTTTTTTTCCTCTCGTTCTCCCCTTCGTAGTATCAGTAAGGACACAGTTGCAGCTCGTTATTGAAAAATGATCTGAAAATATTGAAGTACAAATGAATTATGTCAAAAAAATTGTAACGTCCCGTTATTTTGTGATAAAAAAAAACTTTTATTTATTTTATTTTAATTTAAGTAATTAAAGTTTATTTATTAATTGTTAATTTAGAATTTGCAGTTTATTTCGGTTTTAATCTTTTAATTGATCTTTTTAGTTTATTTTCGTGTTAATGGTATTAATAATTATTAACGGGCCAATTAATAACTAATAATCACCATTGGATTAGTTTGAGAAGTTCGGGATTCGTTTTTAAGCCAAAAGTCATTAAAAAGGGCATTTTCGTAATTTCCAACTACCCTAAATATCTAGATATTTGTTCACCTTCTTAAACTATCTTCTTTGACTTTGGTTGACCAAGAAAACACTTCATCTTTCTCATTTCTCTTCCTCAAGGCCGTGGGTCTTCTTCTCTTCTTTCCCAACTTTGGTTTTTTGTTCGTTTCTTGCCCGATCGACTTGATTCCGGGTCCATTGGAAAGGTATCGGTCCTACGATCCTTTTCCATCTACCCTTCGTACTTGCCGCTCGTATTATACGGAGTTCTCGGTAAGTTTCTCTTGAAACCCTAAGCTCCAAATAGTGTTTTAATGGAGTTTTACTTGATTTCCTTCGATTTCCTGTCGTAGAACTCGGTGTTTGTAAATACGGGAGTAGTTTTAAGTGTTTTTGGAAACTATCCCATAACCCTAAAACCGAGTTTCAGTCGAAACCCTTTCCGTTTGAAATTTACCCTTTTGGGTTGATTTTGGGTTAGAAATTAATGAATGAATGTTTATTTAAATTCATTTCGGAAAAGGGATTAATGTTCAAAAACCCTAATTATCGATACCCATTAAAATCGGGATTATCGAATTTGCTTAAAACCAACTCAAAACGTATTTAAATTGCCAAAAGGCCGAAAAACCAAACCCGAGACCCTTGTTTTAGGGAGGGCCGAGAGCCTCCAAGGGGTGATTTGGTGGGCTTTTCCGTCTTTTTGCTTGTTTAGTCGTTGTTTAATCGTTAGTTGGTGATTTATTAATTTTCGGGATATTAATCCTTTTGTAGGTGTTTTTGAACCGTTTGTTTGATCGCTCTTCCGGTGCTTAGGAGCGAAGTCTTCACTTTTACTAAGGTGAGAATAGTTAGGATTTAAAGTAATAATAGAAATCGAATGAGTGTGAAGGTTTGTAGAGTTTGAAACTAAGATTATAATCCGAATCTAAGATTAAAGGGATGTGAGTTAGTGCCCTTAGGGTTAGAAGTTAATCCTTTAAGTGAGAACTTAGTAGTTCTCGAGAAAAGTAGTGAATCTTAGAAGATTCTAAGTTAGATTCGTTTTCGAAGCTAGGATTGGATCATTGGAGGTTAGAAGATCCAAGCTTGTTTTTAGAATGGTTAATAGATTAATCATTCGTGTTATGTTTCTACTTTTATTATTGATACCGGAGTTCGATCGACATATCGTACGTCTGAGATTACTATCTATTTACTTTATGCCTTCACTTTATGCCTTCTACTTTATGTTTTTTACTTATGTCCTTTACTTTATGTCTTTACTTTTGCTCCTTTACTTTATGTATGTTTCGGTTACTTTATCATTTACATTTAGTTATTACTTTTTCAAGCATATGCAAGCATGTGCATAACATCTCGCATCATTGAAAAGAAAAGAAAGTGAGAAAGAAAAACGAAAGGATAGAGGTGGAATATGAGAAAAGTCCACACTAATTGCATGCATAAGTTTTGGTGGAATATGCAAAAAGTCCACACTACTTCCATGCATAAGTTTTGGTGGAATATGCAAAAAGTCCACACTACTTCCATGCATAAGTTTTGGTGGATACTACGGGAAAAGTCCACACTACTTCCATGCATAAGTTTTGGTGGGTACTACGGGAAAAGTCCACACTACTTTATACATAAAGATAAGGGTGGATAGTATGTAAAAAAATCCACATTACCTCCATTTCATGCATAAATGGCGAATGCGTATCCTACGGGATGTACTCATTACTTTTATGCATATGATAGATGAGAAAGAGAATCGAGATGTTATATATTATGCAAGGTTTTATTTATTATTCTTATTTATGTCATAATAAGTAATTGGATGAGTATTGACCAAGAGTGTAGTAATATCATCCTTAGAAAGTATAAAATGAAATTACCTAAAGTTTAAAAAACTTTAGGATTGATTGTGTCAAATTAATTGGACACAAATCGGAATACGAGTTTGAGGTCTATTCTTACTTTTTATTCTTATTATTCTCACTGGGCTTAGTTTCTTAGCTCATGATATTACAACCAATTTCAGGTAATGCCCTGGCCAGAGGTCGAGGGAGAGGAGGTGGTGCTGCGTGATCGAGGGATGCTGACCTCGAGATGGACACTTTTGTTTGTAAAGTTTATGTCTTATTTTGATGAACTTTAAGAACTTAAATGAATTGTATTTTGTATTTGGCTCATAAGAGCTTAATGTTGATGTTTTTATGATATATATCTTTGAACTCCTGAATGGGACTTGATGTTCCTTGTGAATTTGTTAGATTGAAAAATTAGGATGTAAACAGGTTTTCGGCATGCCAACTTTCAAACAAAACCACGTAAAATTTTCTAAAAATAAAAGACTTCCGCTGTGTATTCTAATTTAATTTATTTAAAAAGTGACGGGTCGTCACAAAAATTAAGAGAGATATCAATACATAACGATAAATGAACTGCTTTAAAGTTATTATACAATGAGAACAACAAAAATAAGAAACTACTACAAATCTAATAAGAAACTACTACAAATCTGTAAGGCACCTTTTTGTTATTACCTCTTGAAAGGCAGCAACTTGTATGTCTTAATACTGATTACAAGTCAAAAAAGAAAACTATGTTTTACTTTATGCTTTATGCTTAATGTACAATTTATCTTTTTGCTCTCTGTTTTCGCTCTCCAAGACCACCTTGCCCAAGTTTATTTGCATCTGAGAACATATTAGTTGCATTTCTAATTTTATTAATATCGAATAAAACGATTCTACATTCGTAATTTAAAAAAACTTACCAATTATTATAAAATATAAACTAACCAATTATAAATGGAACAAAGTTGAAATGAGTTTCTTCCTTCTTTTACCTGAAAACAATTTTTACTTTAAGCTCCAAGCATCATCAACCACATAACTCAAAGTTTGAAAAGAAGGTTAAAGATAGAAAATCAGTAAGAGAACAAAATAAATTACATACCCGAGAGTAATTTAAAACCACAAAAAATTTATGGTTTACTTCTATTAGATTACTCTTTTACATCATTATTTTAGTTAATTTTAAAAGGTAAATCTATGTCACAGACACGAACCAAAAAAATTATTATCTTAAAATGTAGGTAAGATACCTCTAAATAGTTAAGTAACACACATAAACCAAAAAAATTCATAGAAAAGGATAATAGGTATGAAAGAAAAGAAAATCTTATTAATTTTTTTTTTTTTTAAGAAAATCTTATCATATTCAAATAGACCATATTTGGAAGCATACAGTGTTCTTAGTGAAAGAAAACAATACGTGCGGTTTCAAAATAAGAGCAGCATGTAATTGAAGAAACTAAACTTCAAGAACAATATAATACAATTTAGCAATAAACCCATTTCAAGTTTGAAAAGTAGTCATTACCCAAAGTAAAATATATGTCGAAGTAAAAAATATATGGTTCTTCTTGTAGCAATTAAAATGATCATCAAAAGGAATGAATTTCAATTAAATATATCTAACATATCGTTCATCTAACAATTGCAGGAGTTTGAACAAAAAGGTTAAGAGGTTCACTAATACTGAATGTAAGAAAGAAATTGTGTTACTAACACGTAGCCAATTAAGAGATTAAAAAATTATTAAAATTCACTCTAAATATATTTTCATATGAACATTAAAAAAAAAGTAAACATTTAATTTCTAATAGTTTATGACTTCTCAACACTAAACACCTACAGTGGAACAAGAGATTATTATGTAAACCCATTAATAAATAATGGTCAGATGTAAATACTTGTGACCTGAGAGAGTTTTCTTCCTTCCTTACAAACAGTTTTGGCTGCCTACTTGGCCTCCCTCGCATAGTCTTTCAAAAGGGAGACAGGCAGGAATTTTCCAATCAACTTAAACTGGAAGAAAAAATTGGCTGCTAGATGTTGCTTTCCCATGTTTATCAGCTTCCGAACTAGATATGTCAAAAAACAAATACTATTGCAGTTTCTGTAAAACGCAAGTAATGATTGCACTAAGATGCACTTATTTAAAGAGCTTTAATACTCTTGCAGAGACAAGCTTGCAAATATACAAATAACTAATAAAAAGATTGATGATTTCAATCTATAATTGTCAATTAAAATCCAATATTTAAAAGCACATCATGTTCCTTTTAGATAGATAAGCATTCATATGAGTCTAGTAATCAATATACACTTGTAATCAAAATTCAATTGTCTGTGTTTATCTAAATAGAGAAAATTGATTTCTATAAAGGTTAATTCATAAGATAAACTCTATATAACTATAATAACACATAAAATTACTATGGGCTGCAAAGAACATTGGTAAGATATTGATGATTGATAATTCTGAAAAGTAATAACCCATTTTCTAAAACACAGTTGAGAAAAGTTAATTTCTTCTGATTAAACATACCATGTACAGAAACGAACTCCATTAAGTTCTATAAATTCAAAATAAAAAAACACATACCTGAGTAATATTATGCACTGCTTCGAATAAGAGGGAAATAAAAGTTCTCAATTAAATATTGAGTGATGTGTATACAAATGAAGCTTTAGTATTGTAAGAGATAGATCACCAAAAAAGGGGAGTATGTATTAAAAGTTTTCAATTAAATACTCTAGCCTATTATATATTAGAGAACAACTTGAGAATTCCTTCTCCACTCCAAGCATCATTCCTAGTATCAATGCATTCCAAAAAACAGTAACTCTCATTGGCTATCTACTAATATTTTGATACATATGCACAAATGTTCGGTAGATATATATAGACTTATATTTCCCTCATAATTAACCTAGTGATTAAAACTAGATGCTATGATCCAGAATTTTGAAAATAAATAAGAAGTAAAAAAGTTACTCATCACCATTAATCCAGTCAATAAATTATATAGCTAGCAACAACAAACTAAGTAGAAAACACTCATAAACCGAAAATTGTAAGAATGTAGAAAAAAATAAACAAAAAAAATATTAAAAAAAACCTTGTTAATTACCACATGCAAATGGAATATAAATCATGAAATATCAATGTAAATGTTACATCTCGTTTCTATTTGATGTTAGAAAATTAATAAGAAAACAAGTTATAAACATGTTATCCATGATAAGGTAAAAGAATTAGAGAATCAAGAATAAGACACACAAAACTATTGAAGTAAACACACAAGTAGTAGAATCAAGCATAAACAAGAATAAGAAGCAAATAAAACAATTTTTTAATCTTGCAAAACAGCAGTATTAAAAGGGAGTGTGAAAAGGTGGATAACCATTTTAGAAGGGAAAGATACTTTTAAATATCTTCACTGGGTTTCTCCTGCACAATTACCACAAAAGAGAGAACCAAAATCAAATAAATTATCTGAAATATAAATTTCTAAACACTTATAACCATAAATATCAAGAATTAGATCATAAATAATTATGTAGTTGCTAGCAATGTACGTAATTAGCAAATTTCATAACCCTAGATTGAAGTAAATTTCTTTTGAATTATGTTTTAGGAAGTTTTTCTTATAAATTCCAAGTCCGAACATAGAAGATTGAAATGCAAAACTCTTGATCTTAAAGAATAGGAAAAAAAAGTAATCCTTAAGCTAAACAAACTCATCAAAGCTACAAAATATAGTAGCTCTCTCTTAAGTTATTTAAACCTTTGATGTTGTATCAACCAAGCTCATAAATTTACTAACTAGAAGGGAGTGTTCCGGATGATATGAAACTTCTTTCCTAATTGCTATGCTATGCTAGGCCATGATTTGTGTAGTAAAATGGGAGAAAATAGATGGGTTTTTTTTTAAATATTATTATTCACATTATCAGGCCTCGAAAAATAATCCCATTTACATAGGGGGAAATTTCCATCTATTTATTCTCACTATTGAGGAATCTTAAGCAATTGGAAATGAAATTATAGATAGAGATAGATATAAGTTTTAAAAAAATCTCCAAATTAGAAGGAAAACTCAATTGAAGTCAAATTGTTACTACCTACTACCACCATAATCAAAAGGAAAGACTTGTTCATCAAGAATATCACCCACAACGAAGAAGGAATTCAATAAAGAAACAAAGTATAGCTTACCATATAACACAATGAAATCTAATGAAAAAGAAATTCAATAAGATACCTATAGATTAATTGTGTTGTGGGCAAAGTTGCTTATGCCAAAAACAACAATCTACAACAAAAATGGAACATGCCATACCTGAAGCTTCCAATGATTATACACCTATCATAATAATTAGATACATACATATCATAAGAAGTTTCTAACATAGCAGGTAGGATAGAAGACTGCAAATCCATTTACTTAAGACCATGAATAAAAAAAATCATATATCATACAAGAACCACAAAATACCATAGTAATAGCCCATCAATTTCATGAGCCCATATACGCTTCTCTATACTTTTTTAACTGATACATTATCATGAGACTTCTAAATTTGTAATTCTAGAGAACAAGTAAAAAATGCCACATAAATAAACAATAAAATTATGGTAGTGATAATGATATAATAAAATTAACAAAAGAATCTTAAGTACAAAAATAGTGAAATCATTTCACAAAGATACATTAATATAGAGCCTTGCATGAAATTTCAATCCCATTTTCATTATATTGAATAATTAAAAGTTTAGATAAATCTGATAAAAAAAACAAATCTAAATAAGAACTTCTTTGTACAAACTTTAACATTGTAAAACTAATCAATTACACTTATTTAATAAACAAATTATAAAGTGACAATAAACAGGCACAAGAGAGCTTACAAATTTTTCAGGCCACACCGGTATGAACACTAAACGATTATAATATGCGTAAATAAAATAATTTTGTAGTTCCATTCCTTTCATCTAATAATATTGTCCTTGCCCTTTGGATTAATAGAGATTCTAAGAATATGATAAATAAATTTACCAAAGAAAATGTTACATTTCTAAAGCTATATCTAGATTATGTTCTTGTTTCTTAAAAAATATAAATGATCTTCTGAAGTCTTTGAAAACAAGCACCATTTTTTTCTTCATCAAGATTAGATGAAAAAGTTCCAAATGTGCAATGAAGGTTTTAGACTATATAAGAAGAGATTGAAGCTCTTAGCAATACAACTGTGAATCAGTTGTGGGATCTCCTGCTTCTGAAAAATAATTCAAATAAACCACTTTGATTTTCGGTATCTTTTGAAGTACCATAAACATGTAGAATCTTAGACACTCTGAATATTTTACATTTTGGTCAACAATTAACAGTCATCATTTTGATCAGGAATTTGCCTAGAAAGACTATTTCCCCTTAAATCACTACACAAGAAATCCCAATGTTGAATCAAAATCAACCATAATATATCATATGAAATTCAAAACATCATCTTCATCCTACTACGTGCACATATAAATCCCTTAAAACTAGCTTTATCTAGAAAATGTATAACAACTACAAACTAACACAACTTGATCAAACATAGAAACATAATGGAATTTTTAAAAGAAAGATTACAAGAAAGCTTAGATTAGTTCCCATCCAGGCTAAGACCAGGCCTTGTAGACTAATATAAAAAAAGAAACAAAGGGAAGAGATGAATGAAAAAAAACACAAATTAGAACAAAACTTCACAGTATAATCAAATTTACAAAACAAACCTAAAAACCATTATAAACTAACCTTTTTGGACTCCATCCTCAATCAAATTTCTATCGATCATCATCTGGCTAGATATCCTCATCTTGTCTTCAAAATTGAGAGAGAGTCTGATCTGGTAAAAAAAAATAAAGCCCCAACATCTCCTTTGTTCGTCTTACTTTTTGAACGTCATCTGGTTTGATATCCTTATCTTGTCTTCGAGATTGAGAGAGTGAGTCTGGTTTGAGAAAAATTTGAAAGCCCAAAAATCGACTTCGTTCGTCTCAGTTTTCGATCATCGTCTTGATATCCTCGTTTTGTCTTCGGGATTGAGAGAGTAATTATGGTTTGATAAAATCTCGAAAGCCCTAAAATCACCTTCGTTCATCGTAGTTTTTGATCGCCTGTTTCATTGCCTTCGTTCGAGTTCGAGAGGGAGATGGAGAGCTAGTGAAGAGAGAGAGAGAGATTAGCGTGAAATAAAAGAGCGGCCATAAAAAATAAATAATCCCGCGACTTTTTTTCCAATTTTTTTATAACAGTTTACACTAAACGTTACAACTAAAAGCTATAAATAAGGTTATTTGTTGTAGTTTGATTTGGTCCATCCTAAAGATACAAAAGGAGGAAGCTCTTGTCCTTATGATTTGGTCCATCCTAAGGATCCAAATGGACTAAGCTATTCTTTGGGAAGCTACTTTGGACCAAAATGTCGAACGACAAAGTTGTCCACTTGATTTAGTCCATCTTAAAGATCCAAATTGAGAAACATCTTCTTTGGGAATCATCCTTGGCACAAAAATGTCAAACGAGGATCGGAATCAATCTTTTCAAACTTGTCCTCATGATTTGGTCCATCCTAAAGATCCAAATGGATGCACCTCTTGTCCTCATAATTTGGTCCATCCTAAAAATTCAAATGGAGGGACCTCTTCTCTGGGATTCCCCTTTGGACCAAAATGTCGAATGTCAAACTTGTCCTCTTGATTTGCTCCATCCTAAAGATCCAAATGGAGGAAACTCTTCTTTGGGAATCCTTTTTGGACCAAAATATCGAACGAGGAGGGAACCAATCATGTCAAAGCTATCCTCATGATTTTGTCTATCCTTAAGATCCTAATGGAGAAACCTCTTCTTTGGGAATGCACTTTGGACAAAAATGTCAAACGTCAAAGGTGTCCTCATGATTTGTTTCATCCTAAAGATCCAAATGGAGAAACTCTTTTTTGGGAATCCTTTTTGTACCAAAATGTCAAATGTGGAACAGAACCAATCTTGTTAAACTTATGCTCATGATTTAGTCTATCCTAAAGATTAAAATGGAGGAATCTCTTCTTTGGGTATCCTCATTGGACCAAAATGTCAAACTCTTATTTGGGAATCCTTTTTTGACGAAAATGTGGAAAGTGGATCGATAACAATGTTGTCAAAGTTGTCTTCATGATTTTGTCCATCCTAAAGATCCAAATGGAGGAACCTCTTGTCCTCCTTATTTGGTTAATCCTAATGATCCAAATGGAGGAACCTATTCTTTGGGAATCCTCTTTGGACCAAAATGTCATTATCAAAGCCGTCCTCTTGATTTGGTACATCCTAAAGATCAAAATAGAGGAAACTCTTCTTTGGAAATCCTCTTTGGACCAAAATGTCAAACGAGGATCGGAACCAATCATGTCAAACATATCTTCTTGATTTGGTCCATCCTATAGATCCAAATAGAGGAACGTCTTGTACTCATAATTTGGTTCATTCTAAAGATCCTGTAACGACCCGAACTCGTTAAATTCTTTAAATTCAAATGCACAGCGGAAGACTCGACTTTTAAAGAAAAACGGTGTGGGTTCGTTTAAAAATCGAATAACCAAAACCTGTTTTACAACCCAAATTCCAGAAAAAGCGATAAATCGGGAAATGCGCTTTCCAAAAGATATTTAAATCATAAAACATAGACATATTTTACACAAATACCCTTTCGGGCTCAAAAAGACATAAGTATGTAAAGATGGAATAATTTACAAGCATTTCAATGAATGCTAAACCAAAATGAGTTCTTAATATTGTCCATACACCATCTCGACTAGTCACGCGGCTCCACCTCCTCTACCACGCTTCTTAGCTTGAGGTTTACCTAAAAATTTGTAAGTGTAGCACCATTAGCATAACATGCTAGTGAGAGTAAAACGAAAGCAAGTAATCCTATGAACAACATCTCATAACCGAAATCGTGTCCAAAGGCCTATAATGCTCAATACTACCCACATCCACACTTCCAATTTCCATTCAATCAATCGATAGTCATATACTACCCGTAATCGTCATTCAATACCATGAGATAGAAATAAAGACTTAAAGTAAAATTAATATTCACTACTAAGTCTTACTACACAATTCTAAAGAATATGTAAAGGTAACATTAACTATCTTTATTACCAAACACGTTCATCGTATCGTGCTATTGTATGGATCGAAATAACCGTACCACGTACGGTTGTACCATGTCTCAAGTTACTGTACCATGATACCGTATGGACCGAAGTCAACATACTATCATGTACCTTATCAATTATGCTCACTGTCTCCATAAATCATCACACCATGATACGTATGGATCGATATCAACATACTATCATGTGCCGAATCAATGTGCCACTGTCTCAACAAATCATCGCACCATGATACGTATGGATCTATATCAACATACTATCATGTGCCGAATCAATGTTCCACTGTCTCCACAAATCATCGCAACATGATACGTATGGATCGATATCAACATACTATCATGTGCCGAATCAATGTACCACTGTCTCCACAAATCATCGCACCATGATACGTATGGATCGATATCAACATACTATCATGTGCCGAATCAATGTGCCACTGTCTCCACAAATCATCGCACCATGATACGTATGGATCGATATCAACATACTATCATGTGCCGAATCAATGTGCCACTGTCTCCACAAATCATCGCACCATGATACGTATGGATCGATATCAACATACTATCATGTGCCGAATCAATGTGATCAAGCTCTCCAATAAGTTAGATAACCTCTAAGAAATTCTACTAAGTTATTAAAGAACCTAACTATTTAGATTACACGAGTCATCACTCAATTGTAACATTTAAGCTACTTTAAATCCAAACTACTCAAAGTAACTTAACTTCCACTTTCAACTAACATCTCCAAGTCACTTTACAATACTTCCAAACCACTCCGATGTTTCATTTTCACCGAACTAACCATAATTCCAAATTCTTCCCACTTATTTCCGAATTAATGTCTCCAACCAAACAGTAATTCGAAGAAGCTAGTTCCCTCTTAACATCGATAAACAATACCATAATGAAATGTAATTCATAAGACAACTAACTTCCACTTTAAACTCACCTTAGCTTGTAGACAAGCTCCGATATATATCCGAGGTTGCAATTCTACGATCAAATCACAATCCTACAAACGAATTACACCTAAATAACATTAATTAACCAGAAAACATTCAAACTACATCTAAGCGCATAAAACGACGAAAAATCTGGATTTCCTCCCTATGGTGCTCTCGGCCATACAAGGAAAAATAAGGTTCGGGTTTGGTTTTCCGGCTTTTATTCACTTTAGAGGTGTTTCAGGTTGGTTTCGGATACTTTGGAGGTTCGCAACTACAATGGGTAACAGTAATTTAGGGTTTTGATCAACAATCTATTTCTGAAAAATTAAGTAAATAGCAAAAACACAAAAAAACCTAGCATCCTAAACATAGCCAAGTGAGGGAAATCACAAGGGGCGGGTTTCCGGCTCAAACTCAGTTTTAGGGTTTAGGGAAAGTTTCTAAAATTGACTATAAAGACTTCCCCGAATGAAACCTTCAAGCTTCGGTGAACAAATTCGAAGATTACAACTCAAAACCTCCATTAAAACATATTCACTTCAAGAATTTGAAACTTTGACATACCTTTAAGCCTCGAGAAAACGAGCGAAAATCTCGATCGGTAGGTTGGAAATGATCTACGGGCCAAGGGCTTTCCAACGGAGGTAGAATCATACAATCCGTCGAGAAATAAAGAAAAACCAAACTTTGGGTTTTGGTCGTTGAGGCTCACGGCTACAAGGGGAGAAAGAATGAAGAGAAAAATGTAATTTTTGTCTAAGTGTTGATTTTTAAAGAGATGATGGAATAGTGTTTTTAGATATTTAAGAATTTGAGAAATGACGCCTACGTCCCTCTTTTACTTTTGCTTTAAAAACGAAATCCGAAGCTCGTAAATAAATCTAAAGGTGATTAATAATTATTAATTGGCCCGTTAATAATTATTAATGTCACCGAAACATATTTAAAGTATTAAAACGATTTAAAAAGAATTTCGGACGAAAATAGCTACTAAAATCGAAATTTCTGAATTTAAACTAATCTTAAAAACTTTAATTAAATAAAAAAAAATTTACCTCAAAAAGTAACGGGACGTTACAGATCCAAATGGAGGAACCTATTCTTTGGCAATCTTCTTAGGACCAAAATATCGAGCGAGGATTGGAAACAATCTTGTCAAAGTTGTTCTCATGATTTGGTCCATCCTAAAGATCGAAATGGAGGAAACTCTTCTTTAGGAATCCTTTTTGGACCAAAATCTCGAACAAGAATCGGAACCCATCTTTTTAAACTTGTCCTCATGATGTGGTCGATCCTAAATGTCGAACGTCAAAGTTGTCCTCTTTATCGGGAATCCTCTTTGGACCAAAATGTCGAACGTCAAAGTTGTCCTCTTGATTTGGTCCATCCTAAATGATATGAATCATTGAACGTCACAAATAGCTCAATGATCAAAGTTCAAGAGAGCATAAAACATCCATTACAAACCTACATGAGCAAAGTCAAGACAAGCTTTGAAGATCCGAGCATGGAAGCTATGGAAGTGGACATGATGGACTTTAATCTAATGAAAATACATTTTGAAGAAGATTATTGAAGGCTTATTCAATCATAATTTAAGAGAAGAGCTAATTAGTAAAGTTGCATCAGTTTTGCAAACTTTCCTTATTTGGACCACTTTCCATATTCGTTCTCAAACTTTTCATATATGATGTCCACAAATTTACAATGTAATTGGACATGATTTTGGCCTTTTTTTAATCAGTTTTAATGCTTAGAATAGTTTAGGAATGATATAATATCTTCTAGGGCAAAACTTTTCAAAAATACACCAAATGCAGTTAAGAAAAGATTTGGCAGATTTTGTACGTCCTTGTAATCTGAATTTCCTAGTGATTTTAGAGTTTTATTTTGTCTATTTAAAGGCTCATTTATAACCCTAAATACACAGAATAAATATGATAATTATATTGCTTTTTTCTTAGCCGAAATTGCTTAGTTTTGTAGCCTTGTTCTATGTTACATGTTTTAGAAGCATTCAAGCATAATTTGATTTAGTATGTTTGTGAATTGTTTCGATCTTACAATAAGTACAAGTTCTCTTATTTCAAGATATTTGATCATTAGAATAATCTTTCTCTTCTTCCTTCCATGGGTTTTGCCTTATTTTTCATTGGGGTTTTAGGATTTGCATCTAGGGGTTCTTTGTCTTTCAAAGGGTTTTTATTTCAATTTTCTAGGGTTTCATATCATTTGGTAACAGAGCTTAGGCTCAAGGGAAGATTTCTATCTTACTTTCTTTCTTTTTATTTGAATTTGTTTGTTATTTTGTTCTTCGTTCATCGAAATTTCTAGAAAAACAAAAAAAATATTATAGTTCCAGAATTTCCTTTTTTAGCCTTATGTTTTTGTTCTTTTTTGCTTAGTTGCATTCCGATTCTCAGAAAGTTACAAATTTCATTATAATATTCATTGTTTTATAGTTGCTAAAGTGGCTAAAAGTTCAAGGTAACATTTAGGCCCTAAAATCTCTTTTTGAGTGCAAACACGAGCGGACGAGCATTCATCGAGTGTAAACACTTAGGAAGTGATTGAAAGGTCCTTATTTTTAATACTAACTTGTTTCATTGCAGCAATGTATCATGAAAAATATGATGAAATGATGAGTAGTAGATGTTTGGAAGTAGAAGATTCTAGGAGTGAACATAGGGACATTTATTATGAAAGGATGGAGCATCAAAGCTTAGGAGGACATATGCTCAAGTTATAGACTTTCAATGGGAGTTGGGATCAAGAGGAGTACTTGCAATGAGAGATAGAAACCGAGCACGTCTTTGATTACAACAATTATAGTGAGGAAAGAAAGGTAATGCTTGTTATTTCCAATTTCACTAATAATGGTCATGTTTGGTAGTCTCAATTGAAAGTGAAATTAAGGAGGGAGAGGAAATGACAAGTAGAACCATGGTATGATCTTAAGTGCCATGTGAGAAAGAGATTTATCCCAAGACAACATCAAGACCATCTTGTGAAAAAGTTGGATAACCTAATGCAAGGTTGCAGAAGTGTGGATGATTACTATAAGGAGATGGAGTTTCTCAAGTCTTGGGAAAATGTTGAGGAAGATGAGAAGTCTACTATGGTAAGGTTTTTGAATGGATTGAATATAGATATTGCTTACCAATTTGAGTGAACACAGTTTGAGGAGTTAGGACAGTTGGTGCACATTGCCAACAAGGTGGAAAAAAGACTCCAAAGAGGGGCTACAAAAAGGTATGTCACTAAACAACATTCCAACCCAATTTCTTCTTATCAAATGACTTAAATGGTACATCAATGGGTGGAAATGGGGCTGCCCATGTATTGATTGAAGAAAATACAAGATTGATTCTTTTAGAGGAGCTTGAAATGATTAGAATAGAATCTTTGAAAACGGATGAGGTTTACAATGCTAGCATGGAGGAGATTAGAGAGGGAATTCTAAAGTCAGTGTGTGCTTATAAAGATGGCATAAAAGATCCAAATAAAGTGAATGAGCAAAAGCCAATTATTGACGTTGTTCCAAAAGTTTGTGCTAATGTTTGTGTGGAGGAAACTTATGAGTTACAAAAGTGTTATACATTTGAAAACAATGAGAATTGTGAAAAGAGAGTGAGCCAAAAGAAAGAGAGATGAAAGATGAAAAAGAAATGAGTGAAATAAGTGAGCTAAAACAAAGAGAGATGGGTTATGAAAAATAAACGAGTGATCCAAAAGAAAATGAGATGAGAGATAAAAAATAAATGACTAAGTCAAAAGAAAGAGAGAAGAGTCGAAAAGAAAGAGAATTTGAATAGAAAGAGTGTAATGAGAGTGAAAATAAAGAGTGCTTTGGGATTACAAAGTGTGAGGCATTTGAGTGTAGTGAGCAAAATCTAGAGAGTGAGAGCTTGAAAGCTAGATCAAGTGAGGCTAGGAATGAACTCTACCAACCTATGTTTGTACTTTTGTACAAAGTGGTTTCTTTTACACTTAACCCATCTTTGCCTAGTATGTTTGTTGAGTTTTTGCAGGAATTTAGGAGATTGTTCCCGAATGAGATGCCTCGTAATTTTTCATCAATGTAAGGCAAACAAAATCATGAAGACAACATTCAAGGGGCTACCATACTCAATAAACAACCATCTCACATGATTCAATGCATGGAAAATAGGGTAAACACAGCCATGGTAAAGTATCCTAACCCTATTATTGATGAAATGCATATTAACTGTTTGCTTTCTAAAATTAGTACACTCCCTCACAAAATATCACTCAATGAACTCTCGTGTTTAATCACTAAAGCTAGGCTAAATTGACAATTTAGGCTCTTGGATAAGCTATGGTCAAAATGAAGCAACTTGTGTTTAAAGTACTCAAAATAAAAAAAATAAGTATTAAAAAATCTAAAATAATGAAAAGAAACAAAAATAAAACAAGAAAAACATATTGGATAGGCAAAAATCAGATTGGAAAAGCAAAACAGATTTTTGAAAGCAAAGAACTCAAGAAAAATGGAAGTTACAAATTTCAAAATTCGTGGAGTTCGAGAATGAATTTTCAATTGGAAGTCTACATGTAGCTTATTAAGATGATAATAAAGAGCATACAAAAGGCCAAATTCAATAATTTGTTTAGAATTGAAAACACTAACTCACAGAATTGAAGTTGCGGGAAATTCGGCTAAACCTGCGCACAGAATTGAAATCAGAGATTGCAATAGTTTTCCTTATGATTTTCACAATCTTCCCTTCTAAAATTAGAAATATAGCGGTTAGATAAAACTTTTCTATTCATGAAACAAAAGTAAATTTGGAAGTTATCATATAGTTTGAATAGGGAACAAAAGCATTAAATGCAATAGTTACAAAATTGGACAGTTTTGACAATTTTGAACTATAGTCGTTTCTGGTGATTTAAATACGTGGAAATGAATGTGAAACTGCTATATTTGAGTGGTAACTGATATATAAACACAATTATATCAAATCTACATTAATTTATAAGGATTAAACTTCGAAATTTCAAGAACTTGCAAGATGAACAGATTTGGTGCTCTCTTATGCAAATTCACTCTTCTTTCCCTTTTTTTTTTATTTTCAAGAACTAAATGTGATCTTTAAGATGGAAATGAAATCAGATTCAAAAGGTGAATCAAAAAGGTTGAAATGACAGAAATGAATGGGATGGACAGAATGTGTAGAATTGAAAAACAAAGATGAAAAAATAAGATAGAATCAATTCTAGAGTAGCCACAAGATGCAACCTATGCTCTGATACCAAATGATATGAAAACCCTTTTGAAATGCTCATAGAACCCTTAAACTTAACTAAGGACCCCAAAAGATCAAGACCAAAGAACCCACATATGCCATTTGACACAACCCAAGGAAAAAGGCTAGAAGGTGATTGTCCTTATTATCAATGATCTAAAGACAAGAATTGGATTTCTTGTTCTAGATTCGAATAAATCCACCAAATTAGAATGATCAATCCTAATGGCTCGATTCTACAACCACCCAAAACACGAGGAATGACAAATTGAAAAGTTAAGCACGGCTCACATCAATTCAAAGGAAAAAGCTCTCAAGGAGTCTTTGTATTTTACTTCATCATATCTTAATCTGATTATTACGATGGAAAGAGGCATTATATAGCCTTCAAAAGACCATAAGAAAACAAAATATACAAGCCATTAAAGTCCTAGACATGTAACTTACAAAAATAATGACAATTGATAATGAAAATAAAAGTGTAACCTACATGGCATTCCAAAAGTTTTAACCTGCCATATTTTGTAACTTTTCAACACTCTAAATGCTAGAATAATTAATACACTAAAGTTCTCTTTAAGTAAGTGTCTTGCAATTATGATGAAAGCTGAGTTACATTGAAAAAGCTTGAATTCCATTAAATAAGCTTCAGTTGCATTAAATGAACATGAGTTTGAACTTGGCTTGCTTTTAATGAACTAGGCTTGATCTTGACTTGCATTTAATGAACTAGGCTTGAACTTGACTTCCATTTATTGATGTAAGTTTGAACTTTGATGTTGCATTTATTGAACTTAGCTTGTAGCTTGAGCTTGTCATAGACTTGGAAAGTCATGAATGCAATTCCGGCAATGATCAACATTAAGGCTCCTTGATCCATATCAATCCTAGAGATTCAAATGGAGGAACCTATTCTTTGGGAATCCTCTTTGGACCAAAATGTCAAACTTCAAAGTTGTCCATTTGATTTGGTCCATCTTAATGATCCAAATGGAGGAAACTCTTATTTGGGAAACAAATTTGGACTAAAACATCGAACGAGTAATGGAAACAACCTTTTCAAAGTTGTCCTCATGATTTGGTCCATCATAAAGATCAAAATGGAGGAACCACTTCTTTGGGAATTCTCTTTGGATGAAAATAACGAATGAGGATCAGAACCAATCTTGTCAAATATGTCCTCATGATTCGGGCCATCTGAAAGATCGAAAATGAGGAACCTATTCTTTTGGAATAACCTTTAGACCAAAATGTCGAACATCAAAGTTGTCCTCTTGATTTGGTCCATCCTAAAGATCCAAATGGATAAAACTGTTCTTTGAGAATCCACTTTGGGCCAAAATGTCAAATGAGGATCGAAACCAAGCTTATCAAATTTGTATTCATGATTTTGTCCATCCTAAATATTCAAATGGAGGAACCTCTTCTTTGGGAATCCTCTTATGACAAAAATATAGAATGAGGATTGGGAAAAATCTTGGCAAAGTTGGCGTCATGATTTGGTCCATCCTTAAGATCTAAATGGAGCAAACTCTTCTTTGGGATTCCTCTTTGGATCAAAATGTCAAACGAGGTTCATAACCAATCTTGTAAAACTTGTCCTCATGATTTGGTCCATCCTAAAGATCCAAATGGAGGATTCTATTCTCTTTGAATCCTCTTTGGACCAAAATATCGAACGTCAAAGTTTTCCTCTTAATTTACTCCATCATAAAAATCCAAATGGAGGAACCTCTTATTTGGGAATCCTCTTCGGATGAAAATGTCGAACGAGGATGTAACGACCCGACTCTAATAAAGACTAGCCACAAGTACTCTCAGCGGAAGCGCGGGAAATAAGAAATTTAAATGTCATTTAAAACGTCTCGTAACGGAAAACAACAATTTCTACGAAAAATTTGCGTGGGTCCATTTAAAAATCGAATAAGCTAAAACCTGTTTACATCACTATTCCAAGCAGAAAAACAGTAAATAACGTTTCAAAAGTGAAACAACTTGAAACAATTTTATACAAGGACTATAAACAACGACATTTAACTAATAATTACATAAGGCAGTTCTTATGCAATCCACACGACTCGAGCTCAAGATGCAGTCCACTAGTCCTCTTCCAAACTCGACATCCAAGCTTCAATGCATACCATCTTCCCTGTCACGTCCTCGATCGCGGCAAAACCTGAAAGGTGATATGTAGCACCTTTGAGCATGGCGCTCAGTGGAAATAACAAGAAAATAAAGTAAACTTATGCATGAAGTTCATAGTCAGAAAATGGTCTAAGAATTCAAGTCTCTCACCCCTTACCTGGTCATTACTTCCACTAGAGAATCTACCTCCTATTCTTAATCCCATAATCAAACTTAACCTCTCACATTCCCGGTTTAAAACAAACGATATAAAGCTAAGTTACCTTCTAACCATTAAAAGCTTATTCAAAACCAGAAACTCTTTCCAAACGTTCACACTACATTTAAACTCCCAACTTAAATCTTGTCTCCAATCTACTCAACCTCATTAAACCTATTTCTTGCCTAGCTCAACTCAACACACAATACACCTCACCTGAATATCACACTGACCATTATAACTATCTAACGATAACCTTTAAGTACGTTTATGCGTAATACCCTTTTCCATCCTTTCTAACATATTTAAACCATTTTACCTCTTTTACCTACACATTTCTCTAAACCGGTTCTACTTACCTTGTCTATCCTGAAGGTACTCATATCTCAGCAGCTCGGAAAATAAACATGTATGCAAGTCACTGAAGATATCGTAATGTTATGACACATTTATAATGAACTAAGCGAATAAACAAGAAGGCTAAATATTGTGATGTAATCAAAGGGTCATCAATCACTAGTAAACCGAGCATCAATTATTACTTACGCTTTTGACTCATCTTACCCCTGCACCAAATGTCTTGGAGGCTACCTCGAAATAAGATGTAGGTGGCATAGTAGGTAACGAGCTCATTATAGCAATGATATGAAATGTTCGGAAATGATGTATCAAAGTAGCTAATTAAGTATGAGTGCTTATGAATGTTAAAAACACTTAAACGTGTATGTTTGTGCAAACTAACAACATTTCTAGTTCATGATCAAACTGTATCGACCATGTTCAATCCGATACAACCTTTCCATAACACATTTCCTACTTTACATCAAACCTTAGTTCAAACCAAAACAATAATCCGTTGCACTTTTTCCCAGTCACACTATGTGCATTTCACTAACTATCTCAGAAATCACTCGAGCCGTAGCTCAATTATTCTTCCAGGTTATCGTAATAACCACTCTAGCATCCAGGCCATCCACCACACATTGCCTCGAAGCTACACCACATCTGCCACGGTAACCACGTGTAACGTCCAACATCCACTCACCATTACACGGGTTACGACCCCATGGCCAATCATCAATCGCATGAGATGCATGAATGAAGTGAAATGAAATGAAATGTACATATCATGCTTTCTCGCAATTCTCATCGGAAAATAAACTTTAGCATAACGAGTTCAAAAGGGATAGACCTCCTATCAACATATGACTTAATTCTTTACCATAACACACTCAAGAGTACATTAAACACACAAAATCACAATTTAAGCATTTTGTCTCCCGTCTCGACTAAGCATGACCTATCAAACAATAAATTGAAAACATAACAAGAATGAATATATAACTCCCAATTCAGTATATGACTCGATCTTCAACTTGAAGCATGTATAAAAGCGAGTAAACATGAAAGAACAACTTAACACTTAAGTAGTAACAAGGATATAACAAGGGTATTCCACCCATTTTGCTTTCTCAACCACACGACTGGTTCAGACATCATTTTCCATTCCGCTCTCATCTTCCTTTTCCCATACTTTCAAATACTAAGTGGTGTTTTCAATCACCCCCAATTAACTTTAATAACCTCTCCACAACCTCATCATAGCAAACACGTTCGATCATCCATACCATCCCTTAACCCGTTTTGTTCTCACTTTTCTAATCGAAACAAGGTTTGACCTTGACTTTTCCTTTCCTCATCATTCACAATCATTTAACAACTAACCTTAAGCTTAAAATTTCATAACTAAATCAGTAAGAACAATAAACTTAACCCGGAAACCTAGTTTTCTCCAAAAAAAAGTCTTTAAACTAGATAAATGGGGAAAGTGGTGACTTTGGCTACTTGAGGGGTTTTTTGAAGAATCTTTGGTTGGAGTTCCTAACTTGATTTTCTTACATAAAATATGTATTTAAACACCCAAATCAGAATTTAAAGACTTTAAGAAATGGCTAAGAAAACTCCAAAATTAGGAAAACTAGGAAAACTTCAAATGGCCAACAATAGAGGCTTTGAGCTTGGGTCTTATTCATTGTTTTCTACTTTTCTGTCGTATCCTCATGTCAAAAACCTCCCTTACTTTACCTTTTCTCATAATCATTCTAACTCCAACTAATAACATCTAGCTTACCTTAATAAATTCAATGTTTTTACAAGCTCACGCTTCCGGTAACTCGTTCTTGTCTTACACATTTTCAATTTCTTTTTCGTGGGCAACACCTCTATCATCTATTGAAACTCGTCAATCCTACCCAAACTTAAACATCAAATCCCATAACAATTTATTATATAAAAATCAAACATAAAAGTACTTTACATTCTTTTTATTCCCACCTTGCTACAATGGAAATTAGCTTGCATAACTTGCCGTTGTTTGATCCCTTACCTACACAAAACAACATTTATATACAACACCTTATTTTCCATTCATTACACACTTATGACATATGAAGCAACAATGATAGCAATGTTATCCAAAACAGCCTCATTATAAACAACTACTCTTTAATACCGATAATACTTCATTTTAAAACATATTAACACCATCTCGGGACCCCAAAACAGCCCCACAACCCAGAAATACAAAAACAGCCCACAAACAAATAATTACAAAAACAGTGGGGGGTGTATTTTGCTGTTTTTATAAGGGAATGTGCCTAATGATTTCCATGTTCAATTTAGAGTAAATTCATACATTGCATAAGATTAAACTCAAGTTTGTATTAAGGAAAAACCATTTAGGTTTTGTTTTTAAAATCAAATGCTTAAGAAGAAAATCCATGGAAACTTTATCACTGTTAAGAAAACTTGTAGTTCTTTAGTTACAACTCAATTCAATTTCATTTAAAAGGGAAAACCCATCCCAAGCTATAGTCTTTTACTATAAAGAGTCTCAATTATATAGACTAGCATGCTCTTTCAAAGAATTTTACAACCATAAGCTTAAATAAAAACTAATTTCCCAAAACCCCCAAATACCAAGAAAGTTAGGGTTGGGAAAACTTACCAAAATCATTTGAAAATTCATAGAATTCCTCTTGATTCTTCTCGCTTTAGCTTAATCTATACATAACTTTAAATTCGGGGTTGAAATTGAGTAGACTTTTGCTTGCAAATGAAAAACCCAAACCAATCCCCCCCATTACAGCAGGCTCGGCCGAACAAGAAAGAAGAGAAAAGAAAGCAGCAGCCCTTGATCTTTTAATTGGAAGAATGAAAGCAATTGGACTTGAGTTTTGTTAATTAATTAAAGATGAAATGGCTTGTAAATGAAAGAAACAAAGGAAATCACCCCCTTTCATGGGATGTTGGGCGTGAGCAGGAGAATAGAAGAAAGAGAGGCTGATGGTTATTCTTTTTTTTTTTTATTTAAAAACAAATGATGGCTAATGATTTATATTAAAGTGTAATTATTTGTAAATTGACCCATTTAGTTTAAAATAAAAGGTAGAGTGCCTCATGCCTTACAAACTTGTCCTCTTGTTTAATTTTATACAAAATTCTACCCAACAACTTAACCACCAATAGTTAATTACCAAATTTCAATTCACACCTTAACCATGGTTAGTTTGTAACCAAACCATTGTTAACCATTTTAACCTTTAATAACTATTCAAAACAACTTATTTAATAAATTTAAAATATAAATATCAAGTATAAAACCCATTTAACCAATTGAATCAATTTAATTAAATATAATAAATAAACTAAATTAATTTCTAAAACCCGGGCCATTACAGAGGATAGGAAACAATCTTGTCAAAATTGCCCTCATGATTTGGTCAATCCTAAAGTTACAAATGGAAGAAACTCTTCTTTGAGAATCCTCTTAAGACCAAGATATCGAAGGAGGATTGGAAACAATCTTGTCAAAGTTGTCCTTATGATTTTGTCCATCCTAAAGAACCAAATGGAGGAACCTCAAGATGCATTAATGATAACCCAAGCTTCATTCAAGACAACTCAACCATCATTCATTGGAACTCAAAGCAACATCAAGACAAGCTTTAATGAACATTTAAAGGCTTCATTAAGAGTTCAAAAATCAGTTTTATATGTTTTAGTTGCATTGTAGGTTACATATTAAATGGTTGCTAAGGGTAACTTATGATTTTTCTTTAATTACGGGGGTTACAAGCTATTGACATCATAAAGCTATTATGGGAGCATTATGAATGAATTTCCATTGTATTTTAAGCCTATAAATAGGCCACTTATCAGCTATTGTAAGTAAGACTTGTAAGACTTGAGAGATTCAAAAGATTGAATGAAATGTAGCATTTTTATGCACATTGAGAGCCTTGAGCCTCACCCTTTGTAATCTTGCTTTAGATTACATGTTTAGAAACATTCAAGAGGGGAGTGATCAATCAACTTGTAGAGTGTTTCGAGTCATGAGATGATGGAATGTAAAAGTTTGCCCGTTTCATGATTTTCAGATCACATAGGGCAATCAATTTCTAGCCTTTTCTTATGGTTGAAATCGAATAGTTAGGGAGGGTTTGAATTCATGCTTCAAAGGTTCATGCTAAGTATAATAGCATTGGGTGTTTGAAATTGAAATTTGAGTTTGCCTTATGAATCATTTTTGGACCAATATGTCGACCAAGGATTGGAATCAATCCAAAAAATGTTTATAATTGAAAAGCTTGAATCAAATTACATGTTTAACTCTCTAGACCATAGTGAAACCAAAGAACTAACATTTACCACTTGTCAAGGTTGTCCTCATGATTTGGTCCATCCTAAAGATCTAAATGAAGGAAACTCTTATTTGGAAATCCTCTTTGGACCAAAATGTTAAACGGGGATCGAAACAAATCTTGTCAAACTTTTCTTCACGATTTGGTCCATCCCGTATATTCAAATGGAGGAACCTCTTGTCCTAATGATGTAGTCCATCCTAAAGATCCAAATGAAGAAACCACTTCTTTGAGAATCCTCTTTCGACAAAAATGTCAAACGAAAATATCGAACATGTATCAGAACAAAAGTGAAACAAAAGACCTAAAGTTTCCCATTTGTCAAAGTTTTCTACATGATTTTGTCCATCCTAAATATCCAAGTAGACGAAACTCTTCTTTGGGAATCTTCTTTGGACCAATATGTCGAACTAGGATTGGAACCAATCCAAAAACTTGTTTGTAATCAAAAAGCTTGTATCAAAGACCAAAGGTTTCCCACTTGTCAATATTGTCCTCATGCTTTTGTCCATCTTTAAGATCCAAATAGAGGAAACTCTTCTTTGGGAATCCTCTTAGGACCAAAATATCGAACGGGATCGGAAACAATCTTGGAAATGTTGGCCTCATAATTTGGTCAATCCTAAAGTTCTAAATGGAGGAAACTCTTCTCTGAGAATCCTTTTTGGACCAGAATGTCAAACAAGGTTCGAAACCAATCTTGTCAAACTTATCCTCATGTATTGGTCCATTCTAAAGATCCAAATGAAGGAACCACTTATCTAATGATTTGGACCATCCTAAAGATCCAAATGGAGTATTTTGTTCATTGAGAATGCTCTTTGGACGAAAAATGTCGAACATCAAAGTTGTTCTCTTGATTTCCTCCATCATAAAGATCCAAATGGGGTAACCTCTTCTATGGGCATCCGCTTCGGACGAAAATGTCGAACGAGGATCAGAAACAATCTTGTCAAAGTTTCTCTCATGATTTGGTCAATCCTAAAGATACAAATGGAGGAAACTCTTCTTTGGGAATCCACATAGGGAAAAAATATCGAACGAGGATCGGAAACAATATTTTCAAAGTTGTCCTCATGATTTGGTCCATCCGAAAGATCAAAAAACTTATTTGTAATTGAAAAGCTTGTTTCACTCTCTAGACAAAAGTGAAACCGATGACCTACAGTTTCCCACTAGTCAAGATTGTCCTCATGATTTGGTCCATCCTAAAGATCGAAATGGAGTAAACTCTTCTTTCAGAATCCTCTATGTACCAATATATCGAACGAGGATCGGAACCAAAGACCTAAGGTTTCCCACTTGTCAAGATTGATATAAAACCCTAGAAATTGAAATAGAAACCCTTTGAACACAAAGAATCCGTAGATGCAAATTCTAAAACCCCAATAAACAATAAGGCAAAACCCTTGGAAAGCAAGAAGAAGAAGATTATTCCAATGATCTAATACCTTGAAATAGGAGAACTTGTTCTTATTTCAAGATTGAAACAATCCACAAACACAATAGATCAAGTTATGCTTGAATGTTTCTAAAACATGCAACCTAGAACAACGCTAGAAAATGGAAGGTAAAATCAACAATGCAATAAGCAAAACAAAGCTATTTTCTATCAAATTAATTCTGAGTATTTAGGATTACAAATGAGCCTTTAAATAGGCAAAAGAAAACCCTAAAATCACTAGGAAATTCGAAATAAAGAAGTGAATAAAATCATCCAAAACTTGCCTTATATGGATTTTCCAGATTTTGGGGTAAATCTGTCCTAGAGAATAATATATTTCCTAATTCTTTCCTAGCTAATAAAATGAATGTAAATGGATTAAAACATGTCTAAATACATCATAAATTCGTTGGAACCATATATGGAAAAATTGGGAACAAATATGGAAAGTTCGATAACAAATATGGAAAATGGTCCAAATAAGGAACGTTTGCAAAAGTGATGTAACTTTCCAAATTAGCTCTCATCTTCATTTTTGGTTGAACAAGTCTTCAATAACCTTCCTTCAAATGCATTTACCATAGATTAAAGTTAATCAAGTCCTCTTTGCACGCCTCTATGCTCGGATCTTCAAAAGCTTGTCTTGACTTTTCTAATGTAGGCATGTAAATGGATGTTAACGCTTGTCTTGAACTTTAATCTTGAAATTCATCCTTGAGCTATTTTTGACGTTCCATGATTCATATTAAAACTTGTCTTCATGATTTGGTCAATCCTAAAGATCCAAATGGAGGAACCTCTTCTATGGGAATCCTCTTAGGACCAAAATATTGAACGAGGATAAAAAACAATCTTGTTAAAGCTGGCCTCATTATTTGGTCCATCCTAAAGATCAAAATTGAAGAGCCTCTTGTCCTCATGATTTGGTCCATCCTAAAGATTCTAATGGAAGAACCTATTCTTTCAGAATCTTCTTTGGAACAAAATGTCAAACGTCAAATTTGTCCTCTTAATTTGGTCCATCCTAAAGATCCAAAGGGAGGAAACTCTTATTTGGGAATCCTCTTTGGACCAAAATATCGAACAAGGATCGGAAACAATCTTGTCTCCTCAAGATTTGGTTCATCCAAAAGTTCCAAATGGAGGAAATTCTTCTTTGGTATTTTGTTTGTTCAAAATATCTAATATGAATTATGTAGCCTTGGATTTGAGAAATTCAAGATTAAAAAATAATGATATGAATTATGTAGCCTTGCATTTGAGGAATTCAAGCTTCATGAATACTTGCATTAACTGCACTTTGATTCCATTAATGGCAACCCAAGTTCATTTATTACAAGCCATGTTAAGATACATTAACTACAACTCAAGATGCATTGATGATAATCCAAGTTTCATTCAAGCCAACTAAACCATCATTCAAGGGAACTTAAAGCTACATCAAGACAAGCATTAATGAACATTTAAAAGCTTCATTTAGAGTTCAAAAATCAGTTTCATATGTTAGTTGCATTGTAGGTTACAAATTAAATAGTGCCTAAATGTAACTCATGTTTTAGCTTTAATTTTAACGGTTACAAGCTAGGGACTTAATGTTAGGAATGATGTCCTAGAACTTGTAATCATTTACTAATAATAATTTATTAAGAATAAATTAAATAAATAAACATAAGTTCTTTATATTATCTAGATTGATTCAATTAATGATATTAGGAATATATGGAAATATATAAATATCAAACATTCAAATAGCAAACCCTAAGTTACTCTTATGAAATCACGACTTAGTATGATATGAAACCCTAGGAAATTGATAAAGAAACCCTTTGATGCACAAAGAACCCCTTAGAAGCAAATCCTAAAACCCCATGAACAAAAAGGTAAAACCTTTGGAAAAACAAGAAAAGAAGATTATTCCAATGATCAAAGACCTTGAAATAAGAGAACTTGTTCTTATTTCAAGATTGAAACAATTCACAAACAAACTAGATCAAGGTTTGCTTGAATGTTCCTAAAACATGCAACCTAAGAACAAGGCTACAAAACTAAGCAATTTTAGCAAAGCAAAAAGCAATATTATTATCATATGAATTCTGAGTCTTTAGGGTTACAAATGAGGCCTTTAAATAGGCAAAGAAACCCTAAAAATAAGCTAGGAAATTCGGAATACAAAGAGCACAAAATCTGCCCAAAACTTGCCTTATGTGAAATTGGCAGATTTTGTGGAAAATTCTTTCTAGAGAATAATATCTTTCCTAATCCTTTCCAAACATATAAACTGAATATAAAAGGCCTAAAACATGTCCTTTGGCCATGGGAAACATTAAATAAAAACCCTAAATGCATAAAATAAATAAAAGACTCAAATAAGGAAAGTTGTCAAATATGGAAAGTTTGCAACTTTCTCTCTAAGCTTTATTCTTTGAATCTGATTGCACAACTTATCCAAATTCTTCTTCCAATTGCACATGCCACATGTTGAAGTGCTTTAAGTCTTCTTCCTTAGCCTCAATGTTCCAATCTTCAAAAGACTCCTTGAGTTTGCTCATGTATGCTTGACAATGGATATTCAAAGCTTGTTGCAATTTCTTGGTCTTGGATCTTGTCATTGGCCCTTGAACCATCCTAAGCTTGTCTATCTTGTCTTGTGCTCCATGATTCATATCATCTCCTCCCTCTTCAAAAGGATTTGTCCTCAAATCTGATTCATCACCTACATCAAAAGGACTTAAGTCAGAAACATTAAAAGAAGCACTCACATTATACTCACCTGGAAGATCAATCTTGTAAGCATTGTCATTGATTCTTTCTAGCACTTGGAATGGACCATCTCCTCTTGGATTAAGCTTGGATTTCCTTTGCAATGGAAACCTCTCTTTTCTAAAGTGAACCCAAACCCAATCTCCAGGTTGAAAAACAAGTCTAGTTCGACCCTTATTGATCCTAGAAGCTACTTTGTTGTTTTGCTTCTCAATTCTTTCTCGAACCTCCTTGTGTAGCTTTTGAATCCTGTCAACCTTAGTACTAGCATCAAAACTCACCAAATCAGTAGGTAACATGGGCAATAAATCAATAGGAGTAGTTGGATTAAAACCATAAACAAGTTCAAAAGGAGTGCATTTAGTAGTACTATGGACAGCCCTATTATATGCAAACTCTATGAATGGCAAGCAATCTTCCCAAGTCTTATGGTTTTTATCAATTATAGCCCTAAGCAATGTAACCATAGTCCTATTGACAACCTCAGTTTGACCATCAGTTTGGGGGTGACAAGTAGTAGAGTACATTAATTTAGTCCCAAGCTTACCCCACAAAACCCTCCAAAAATGACTTAGAAACTTAACATCCCTATCACTCACAATGCTTTGAGGAATGCCATGCAATTTAACAACTTCTCTAAAGAACAAGTCAGCAATGTGTTTAGCATCATCAGTTTTAGTACATGCAATGAAATGAGCCATTTTGCTAAACCTATCAACAACAACAAAAATGCTATCCTTTCCCCTTTTTGTCCTCGGCAAGCCTAGCACAAAATCCATAGAAACATCTAACCAAGGTGCTAAAGGAATAGGTAAAGGAGAATACAATCCATGTGGTTTAACCCTAGACTTGGCTGCCTTACATGTAATACAATGAGAACAAACTTTAACTACATCATGCTTCATCTTAGGCCAATAAAAATGCTCATGCAACATGTCATATGTCTTAGCTACCCCAAAATGTCCCATTAAACCTCCACCATGAGCCTCTTTAGTCAAAAGCTCCCTAATAGAACATTTAGGAATACAAAGTTTACCTTTCTTAAAAAGGAAATCATTACACATCACATAGTCATCAAAAGAAGTCCCTCGGCCAATGGAAGCATAAATCTCTCCAAAATCATCATCAAGTGCATAAAGTGTCTTAACATGCTCAAAACCTAAGAACTTAGCATTGAGAGAATTGAAAAGAGCATACCTTCTAGACAATGCATCAGCCACAACATTATCCTTACCTTTCTTGTACTTGATAACATAAGGAAATGTTTCAATGAACTCTACCCATTTTGCATGTCTTTTGTTGAGCTTGTCTTGTCCTTTCAAATGCTTCAAGCTTTCATGATCCGTATGGATGACAAACTCTCTTGGCCATAGGTAGTGTTGCCATGTTTGCAATGCCCTCACCAATGCATACAACTCTTTATCATAAGTTGGATAATTCAATGATGCTCCACTCAACTTTTCACTAAAGTACATCACTGGCTTCCCATTTTGCATCAAAACAGCCCCTATGCCTATGCCACTTGCATCACACTCTATCTCAAAAGTCAAATCAAAGTTAGGTAAAACAAGTAGTGGTGCATTACACAATTTATCCTTAAGAGTTTGAAAGGCAGATTCTTGGGCTACTCCCCATGCAAACACAACATTCTTTTTAACCAATTCATTTAAAGGAGAAGCAATGGTGCTAAAGTCTTTTATAAACCTCCTATAAAAACCAGCAAGCCCATGAAAGCTCCTCACTTCACTCACATTTGTTGGGGTTGGCCACTCTTGGATGGCTTTGATCTTTTCCTCATCTACTTCTACCCCCTTATTAGACACAATGAACCCTAAGAACTTTACTCTTTCCATGCAAAAAGAACACTTTTTCAAATTAGCATACAACTTTTCTTTCCTAAGTGTTTCACAAACAGCCCCTACATGCTTTACATGCTCATGCAATGATCTAGAGTAAATGAGAATGTCATCAAAGTAAACTACCACAAATTTACCCAAAAAATCTCTAAGAACATGATTCATTAACCTCATGAATGTGCTAGGTGCATTAGTTAATCCGAAAGGCATTACTAACCATTCATACAATCCAAACTTTGTTTTAAAAGCTGTTTTCCATTCATCCCCCAATTCCATTCTAATTTGATGGTAACCTGATTTTAAATCAATTTTAGTAAAGAGTGTGCAACCATGTAATTCATCAAGCATGTCATCTAATCGAGGGATAGGATGTCTATACTTAATGGTGATCTTATTAATGGCCCTACAATCAACACACATGCGCCAAGTACCATCCTTTTTAGGAACTAACAAAACAGGGACAGAGCAAGGGGAAAGACTTTCTCTTACGTATCCTTTAGCAAGCAACTCCTCAACTTGCTTTTGAATCTCATTTGCCTCGGTTGGATTTGATCTATAGGCTGGCCTATTGGGAATTGAAGCTCCTGGAATGAAGTCAATCTTGTGTTCAATACCTCTGATTGGTGGTAATTCATTAGGCATCTCTTCGGGAAAGACATCTCCATATTGCTGCAAAAGATCAACAAAGACACTAGGCAATTCTTGGTTAAGTTGGTTAGTGATAAAGCAAGATCCTTTGCACAAAAGTACAAGGATTGTTTTGTTTGAAAACAAAGCTCTCTTAACCTCACTAGTTCTTGCAAACAAGCTCACTCCTTTCTTTTGCTCTCTTTTTTCACTCAAAGTATTTTTATCACTCAAATCTTTTGAATCACTCAATATCTTTTTGTCACTCAATTCTTTTGAATCACTCAATTTCTTTTTGTCACTCAATTCTTTTGAATCACTCAATTTCTTTTTCTCACTCTCAAGCTCTTTCCTTCTCTTTTCTAACTTACATTGATCAATGTATACTTCGGAGCTAGTTAATGGTGTAAGTGTGGTCTTTCTTCCATTCAATGTAAATGAGTACCTATTTAGATAACCATCATGGATTGCCCTTCTATCAAACTGCCAAGGCCTTCCAAGTAAGATATCCCCAGCATGCATTGGAACTACATCACACTCCACCTCATCCTTATACTTCCCAAGAGTCATAGAAATTAGAGTCTTTTTGTTCACTTTCAACTCTCCACAATCAGTAAGCCATTGTAGTTTGTAGGGTTTTGGATGGGGTTTGGTTGTTAGGTTTAATCTAGTGACAAGGGTAGAACTCACAGCATTTGTGCAACTCCCACCATCTATGATGACACTACAAGGCACTCCTTCTACATAGCATCTAGTATAGAATAAGTTCTCTCTTTGGTCTTGGTCATTCTCTTTCACTTGTGCACTAAGTACCCTCCTAGACACTAGAGTAACTTTGTTTCCCTCCTCAACACTCCCATCACTTTCCTCCTCAAACTCCATATTTTCATGTTCACTCTCATCATCCCCGGATATGTATTCCCCATTCTCAATAAACATGGTTCTTTTGTTTGGACAATCTTTCATGACATGCCCTAACCCTTGACACTTCCAACATTTGATGTCCCTAGTCCTAGCTTCTTCTATTTTACCCTTACCCTTGAAAGAACTCTCACCCTCCCTCTTTTTATCAAAAATAGGTTTGTCTTTGGGAAATTGGTCCCCTCGGCCAGAATATGTGTTTTTGGTGTCTTTTCCCCAAGGTTGGCTAGAAGTGGGTTTAGATGAAGTAGGTTTGGATGGATAGGGTTTAGAATAATACCTTGACTTAGAATCTTCTTGCATATGTGACTCAAATTTAATTGCAAGGTGTAACATTTCCTCCATGTCATAGCAAGAGTGAGCATCAACTTTGTGCCTTAATTCTCTATTCAAGCCCCCCATAAACCTTCCCATGGTAGCTAATTCAGTCTCCTCAATTCCAGCCCTTGTCATCAAGATATCAAGCTCCTTGTAATAGTCTTCTACACTTTTTGAGCCTTGATCAAACCTTTGCAACTTGAACACTATATCTCTTTCATAAGTTGTTGGAATGAACCTCTTCCTCATCATGCCTTTAAGCTCAGCCCATGTCTCTATTTGAGGTTGCCTCTCCCTTCTAAGTTTAGCTTTTAACTGAATCCACCAAACAGAAGCATAATTAGTAAATTCAGTAATTGCTAAAAGTACCTTCCTTTGCTCACTGAAGTTGTTGCAATCAAATATGTGCTCAGTTTGTGCCTCCCATTGCAAGTACTCCTCCGGATCAGTCTTGCCTTGGAATGATGGAATTTTGAACTTGATTCCCTTTAAGTCATCATCTCTAGCAAGAGGAAACTCCCTGTTTGGTCTTTGAACTTGGAACCCTCGGCCTCTTCCTCTTCCTCCTCCATGATGTGCTCTCATTTGATTTCTAGGATCTTCATCAAAAGCATAAGGATCCCACCCTTGTTGTTCATTATGTGCCTCAGCCCCTTGCACAATTTGTTGCTCCCTGGCCTCATTTGGAGCCACATTTGGATTGGCTCTAGGTTGGTTTAAGAGCAAAGCTTGTATTTGAGCACTTAGGTTGGCAATCTCCCTTGTTTGAGCCTCCATCTTCCTATCAACATCCCTTTGTATTTTCAAGATGTAACCTTCCATTGTTTCAGTTTTCTTAATCTCCTCCTTCATATTAGAACAATCTCCTTCAATATTCATGGCTGCAAGAGAAACAAGTTAGTAATGTAAAAATAGGACCTTTCAAATCGCTCCCTAAGTGTTTCACTCAAAAAATGTCAATCCACTCGTGTTTGCACTCAAAACAGATTTTACACCCTAAATGAAGCCTTGAACTCTTAGCACACTTTAGTAACTATCAAACAATTAAGATACTAAGAAAGTTTATAAAAAGTAACAATAAAGAAAAAAAGAACAAGCAATTTGGTTGGTTAAGAAAAATAGGACAGATTTTGCAACTATGGTGTATTTTAATAACAAGGAAAGAATAATAAAGAAAATATGCAAGAATAAACTTTCCTAAAAGAGAAAAATTCGAAATTAGACTTCCCTAATGTGTTTTGGATCAGAAAAAATGACTTTAATTGAGCAAGATATGCATATATTTGAATATGGGACAGAATTGATACTTTCCTAAAACTGTTTTGGCTATTTATGGTAAGTTCTAGCTTTTTAGGAAATAAACAATTCTAGCACAAATCCTTTGTAATTTTCAGATTCAAGATGAAGATAGGATGAGTTTAAGATGAACTCTTCAAGAAAAATACGAACACAAACAACTTTTTCCAGAAATTTCAACAAATCAAGCAAGAACAAACTTTTTTTTTTTTTCAATTTCTGCACAAAAAGACAGTCCGGAAAGATCTATTTTTTTCTCAATCTTCCAATTTTTTTTTGACAAAATTTTCTGAATAACAAATAATCACGACTCAAAGATAAACACTTTTGTAGTTTATGAATTTCTAAGATTCGGATTGAAACTATACGAAAAAGAACAAAAACAGTAGCTAAAGAAGAAAATTCTGGAACAGTTTTTTTTTTTTTTTTTTTTTTTGAAATTTTCGATGAACGAAGAACAAGACAATAAAAATTAAAACAACAAGAAAGCAAGTAAGATAGAAATCTTCCCTTGAGCCTAAGCTCTGATACCAAATGATATGAAACCCTAGGAAATTGATAAAGAAACCCTTTGATGCACAAAGAACCCCTTAGAAGCAAATCCTAAAACCCCATGAACAAAAAGGTAAAACCTTTGGAAAAACAAGAAAAGAAGATTATTCCAATGATCAAAGACCTTGAAATAAGAGAACTTGTTCTTATTTCAAGATTGAAACAATTCACAAACAAACTAGATCAAGGTTTGCTTGAATGTTCCTAAAACATGCAACCTAAGAACAAGGCTACAAAACTAAGCAATTTTAGCAAAGCAAAAAGCAATATTATTATCATATGAATTCTGAGTCTTTAGGGTTACAAATGAGGCCTTTAAATAGGCAAAGAAACCCTAAAAATAAGCTAGGAAATTCGGAATACAAAGAGCACAAAATCTGCCCAAAACTTGCCTTATGTGAAATTGGCAGATTTTGTGGAAAATTCTTTCTAGAGAATAATATCTTTCCTAATCCTTTCCAAACATATAAACTGAATATAAAAGGCCTAAAACATGTCCTTTGGCCATGGGAAACATTAAATAAAAACCCTAAATGCATAAAATAAATAAAAGACTCAAATAAGGAAAGTTGTCAAATATGGAAAGTTTGCAACTTTCTCTCTAAGCTTTATTCTTTGAATCTGATTGCACAACTTATCCAAATTCTTCTTCCAATTGCACATGCCACATGTTGAAGTGCTTTAAGTCTTCTTCCTTAGCCTCAATGTTCCAATCTTCAAAAGACTCCTTGAGTTTGCTCATGTATGCTTGACAATGGATATTCAAAGCTTGTTGCAATTTCTTGGTCTTGGATCTTGTCATTGGCCCTTGAACCATCCTAAGCTTGTCTATCTTGTCTTGTGCTCCATGATTCATATCATAGTATGTGAGTCATATAAGAGGATTAAAGTCGAGATGTGTAACTTAAACGGGTCTACAGTAAACGGATAACGTTTGGGAACCTTATCCTGGTAACACTGTTGATAGCTTCACATTTTGTTTATAGACAAATGATCAAATCCTGATCATTCATGTGGGAGACATGAAATGGAAGTATCATATGCAATGTTGATTGTATAAGACAGGACCACGATGTTCGATCAAATTTCTCATTAGTACCGTTTACGAGAAATAATCGAATATCAAACTAAGTTTATCAACCGTGATAGATCTCAATCCTGAGTGAAATGCGGACTCCTATTTGTGGAGTTATGTTCTTTGATTCACATAGTTGAGAGCGATCTGTAAGAATGCTCAATACACTCCTGTTTTGGGAACATGACTAGATAAGTAGCTGGGAACTCATTTTCACGAGATGGAATTCATAACTTTTCTATAAATTAACGGTATCAGTGCGATACCTAAACATTTTAGGAACTTTAGGAAACTCCCTTGATGTATTGATTCGAGACATGAACAAGTGACGTCACGACTTCTATTGATCACAGAAGTATCTTATCTCTAGTTCGACTAAAGATAAAGTTCATTGGAGAATCAGCGGGAACACAAGGATAAAGCGGTAATTACAGGGGCAAAACGATAAATTTATCCGCCTGTAATTATGAGGGTTCCACGTGAAGGATATATCACAGATATAAATAATGATAAACTAAATGGACAATAACTCATCTATAGTGAGGGGAGTTCAGCTATGAATCTATAGTAGAATTATTCATAGTTAGATAATAAGTAATTAACTGATTATGTGTTAATCACTTAATTGACTAATTATTAAGCCCATGATCTATAGGTCCCTCGGGTCCCTATGCTAGCCCAAATATCGTAGTCGCGAAATCAAGTAGAAGAAATGGAAATTTTAAGTAAAGTGAATTACTTAAAATAGGCAAAATTAATTCTTTAAATATTGAGTATATTTAAACGGTAATTAATATAAACATTATTAATTGTTTAAATAATGAGTTTATTTAAACATGAAGTTAATAATGAAATATTATTAATTATTTAAATATTGAGTATATTTAAATGGTAATTAATAATTTGAAATTAATTAACAATTATTAATTGTTTAAATAATTATATTTAAACGGAAATTAATAATTAAAATTAATTAAATTAATAATAAAATATTGTCAATAAAATTATTAATTAAATAATGAATTTATGGAAATTAATAATTATAATATTTATTATTAATTATTTAAATAATGAAAATTATTTAAATGGAAATTAATAATTAAATATAAATTGGATAATATTTAGTCTGGAGAAAATATTAATATTATTAATTGTTTAAATAAAATATTTTATTTAAATGGTAATTAATAAATAAATTAATTAAGTTGGACTTATTAATTTAAGAGAGAATTTCATGCCCAATTGGATTAATGAACCCAATTGGAATTGGCCCAAAATAATTAATTAAATAAATTGTATTTATTTATTATTTTATGATGATAAAATCGGCCATGACATGTATTTTGAGGAGATAATTGTTTGAATTATATCCTAAAATAATTACATAGATTTATTTACCCAAGATAAATAAAAATAAAGAAAAGAAAATAATCTCCTATTTATCCATGGCATTTTCGAAATTGCTAGATAAAGGAAAGAGATAATTTTTTTTTCTTTTTGTATTTATCTCTATAGATTAATCCTAATGTGATTAGGATTCCTATTTTTCTATAAATAGGAGGGTTGGGTTATTCATAAATTACAACACAATTTAATTCCATAGAAAGTTGGAATTCTCTCTTCTTCCCTTCTCCCCCCATAGCCGAAATTCCCTAGTCATTATTAGGAAGAAAATATTTTTTTTCTTCCCAATTTCTTCTTAAGTTCGATCCCACAATCGGATTTCGTTTGATCGATCGGGATATAGCATAGAAGATCCGGTGTTGCTGAGGATTTGATGCTGTAAAGAAACCTCCAACCGATTCTCCATGTTTTATTAAATGTAAGTAAAGGGTTTTAATTTTCGAAAAACGAGCATGAATCTACATGTTTTATATCACAAATTGCATGATGTTAATAGATCCGTTATTAAATGTTAATAAGTTTACTAAATAAAATTCCGCTAATTTAGTAAATCATCCCTTCACTTAATTGGGCTGATATGGGAGCATTATGGACGATTAATCATGTAGTATAAGCCTATAAATAGGCCTGATATCATCCATTGTAAATCAGAATTGAGGCAATTGAAAGATTCAAAAGAATGAATGAAATGTAGCATTTTTATTCACATTGAGAGCCTTGAGCCTCACCCATTGTAATCTTTTTTTAGATCACATGTTTAGAGACATTCAAGAGGGGTGTGATCAACAAACTTGTGGAGTGTTTCGAGTCATGAGATGATGGAATGTAAAAGTTCGTCCGTTTCATGATTTTTAGATCAATAGGGCAATCTATTTCTAGCCTTTCCTTATGGTTGAAATCGAATAGTTAGGGAGGGTTTGAATTCATTCTTCAAGGAATAGGTTCCTTCATTTGGATCTTTAGGACAAACCAAATCATGAGGATAGGAGGTTCCTCCATTTGATCTTTAGGATGAACCAAATCATAAGGACATGTTTGACAATATTGTTTCCGATTCCCGTTTGATATTATGGCCCAAAGTGGATTCCTAAAGAAGAGTTTTTTCCATTCGAATCTTGAGGATGGAACAAATCATTAGGACAAGTTTGACAATTTTTGTTCTGATCCTTGTTTTTCATTTTGGTCAAAGAGGATTTGTAACGTCCCGTAATTTTGTGATAAATTTTTTTTTATTTATTTTATTTTAATTTATGCATTTAAATTCTATTTTAGAATCGGTAATTTAGAATTTAGTAGTTTGTTTCGGTTTAAGTCCTTTTAATTACCTTTTTAGTTTAATTTTGTTTTAATGGTATTAATAATTATTAACGGGTCAATTAATAATTATTAATCACCATTGGGATAGTTTAAGATCATCGGGTTTCGATTTATAAGTCAAAAGTCATAAAAGGACGCAACCGTCATTTCCGAAATTCTTAAATATCAAACACTATTCATTTATCTCTTTCAATTGCCTTTGACCAAGATTGACTTCATTTTTGCTCATCCATTCCCTCTCAAAACCGTGGGTAGCATGGGGAAAAAGGGGATTTTCGGGTTTCGTTCAATTCTCGACGGATCAACTCGATTTGGTTGCATCGGAAAGCCATCGAGTCTAGGATTCTTTTCCACCTAACCATCGTACTTGCCACTCATGTTATACGGAGTTCTCGGTAAGTAAAGTTTCAAACCCTAAGCTACAAATAGTATTTTAATAGACTTTTCTTTGATTTCCTTCGATTTCGTGTTGTGGAACTCGCTGTTTGTTAATACGGGAGTCGTTTTAAGTGTTTTTGAAAACTTTCCCATAACCCTAAAACCGAGTTTCAGTCGAAACCCATCCCGTTTGAAATTTACCCTTTTGGGTTTAATTATGGGTTATAAATTAGTGAAATCTTGTTTATTGAAATTCGATTCGGGAAAGGGCATAATGTTCAAAAACCCTAATTATCGATACCCATTGAAATCGGGAATATCAAATTTGCTTAAAACCAACTCGAAACACTTTTAAATTGCCTAAAAGTCGGAAAACCAAACCCGAAGCTCATTTTTCATGAGAGGGCTGAGAGCCTCTTTGGGGGGGGGGGTGTGTTGGGTTTTTCGTCGTTTTGTATGTTTAGTTGTTGTTTGATCAATAGTTGGTAATTTATTGATTGTGTGATATAATTCAATTTGTAGGTGTTTTTGAACCGCTCGTTTGATCGCTCTTTCGGACTTAGGAGCGAAGTCAACTTTTATTAAGGTGAGAATAGTTAGGATTTAAAGTAATTTTAGAAAGCAAATAAGTATGATGGTTGGTAGAATTAGAAACCAAGACTAAGATTCGAATCTAAGATTAGAGGGAGGTGAGTTAGTGCCTTAGGATTAGGAGTTAATCCTTTAAGTGAGAACTTAGGAGTTCTCGAGGAAAGCATTGAATCTTAGAAAATACTAAGTTAGATTCGTTTTCGAAGCTTAGGTTGGATCATTAAAAGTAAAAGATCCAAAATTTTATATAGAACGATTAATAGAACCTCATATTATATTGGAAGTTTAGAATCCTGAAAGGTATAGGTTAATCATTTAAGATAGGATTTACTTGTATTAATGTAGCGGAGTTCGATTTACATATCGTTCGTCCGAGATTCCTATCTATTTTACTTTATGTCTTTTACTTTATGCCCCTCTACTTTATGCTTGCATCGACTACTTTAATTTTGCACTTTACTTTATTTATATTTTAAGCAAGCATATGCAAGCATGTGCATAACATCTTGTATCATTGAAATGAAAGAGAAGGAAAGTGAGGAATAACAAAAAGGTGAACGTGGGTCCGACAGGATATCCACATTACCTTCATGAAAAAGAAAAAGGTGAATGTGGGTTTGACGGGATATCCACATTACCTTCATTCACAAAAGGTGAATGTGGGTCCGACGGGATATCCTTATTACCTTCATGGATAAAAGATGAATGCGAATCCTACGGGAGTTTTCATTACTTTCATGCATATCATTGGTGGAAATCGAAAGTGAAATAAAAGGTGAATGCGAAACCTACGGGTGTTTTCATTACTTTGATGCATAAGGGTGAATGCGAATCCTACGAGATACTTTCATTACCTTCATGCATATGATCGATGGAATAGAGAATCGAGATGTTATACTTTATGCAAAGTTTATTTACTTTTCTTATTCATGTCGTAATAAGTTATTGGATGAGTATTTGACTACGAGTGTTAGTAATATCATCCCTTGGAAATTATAAAACGAGATTACCTAGAGTTTGGAGAACTTAGGATTGAATTGTGTCAGATTAATTGGACACAAATCGGAATGCGAGTTTGAGGTCTAACTTTACTTTTTATTCTTATTATGCTCACTGGGCTTAAGTTGTTAGCTCATGATATTACACCCAATTTTAGGTAATGCCCTGGCAAGAGGTCGAGGTAGAGGAGATGGTGTTGAGTGATCGAGGGATGTTGACCTCGAGATGGACACAGTTGTTGTAAAGTCTATGTATTTAATTTTGTGAACTTTAAAGACTTTGATGATTTTTACATTTGTATTTTAGCTCATAAGAGCTTATTATCGTTGTTTTATGATATTAAATCTTTGAACTCCTGATTTGGCACTTAAAGTTCCATGTGATTTATTAGATTTTGAAATTAGGATGTAAACAGGTTTTGGCTAGCCAATTTTAAAACATAACCACACTAATTTTCCTCAAAATAAAAGACTTCCGCTGTGTTTTCTAATTTAAATGATTTTAAAATAGTTGAGTCGTCACAGGATTCCCAAAAGAAGAGGTTCCTCCAAGTCAATGAATAAACGTTGACATTCGACATTTTGGTCCAAAGAGGTTTCCAAAAGAAGTGCTCCATTTGGATCTTTACGATGAACCTGGTATCGTCCTTGTTCGATAATTTAATCAAATGATGATTCCCAAAGAAGAGTTTCCTCCATTTGGATCTTTAGGATGGTCCAAATAATGAGTACGAATTTGGAGTTCGACATTTTGGTCCAAAGAGGATTCCCAAAGGATAATCCATTTCCATCTTTAGGATGGACCAAATCATGAGGACAAGAGGTTCCTCCATTTGGATTATTAGGATGGATAAAATCATGAGGACAAGTTTAACATCATTGGTTCCAATCCTCGTGTGACATTTTGGACCAAAGAGGATTTTCAAAGAAGATTTTCTTTCATTTGGTTCTTTAGGATGGAACAAATCATTAGGATATGTTTGACAAGATTTGTTCTGACTTTCGTTTAAAATTTTGGTCAAAAGAGGATTCCAAAAGAAGAAGTTCCTCCATTTGGATCTTTAGTATGGACCAAATCAAGAAAAACAACTTTAACGTTAAACATTTTTGTCCAAAGAGGATTCCCAAAGAATAGGTTCCTCCATAAGGATATTTAGGATGTACCAAATCATGAGGACAAGAGGTTGCTCCATTTGGATCTTTAGGATAGATAAAATCATGAGGACAAGTTTGACAACATTGGTTCCAATCCTCGTTTGACATTTTAGTCCAAAGATGATTCCCAAACAAGAGTTCCCTCAATTTAGATCTGAAGGATGGACGAAATCATTAGAACAAGTTTAACAAGATTGGTACCGATCCTCGTTTAACATTTTTTTTAAACAGGATTTTAAAATAAGAGTTTCCTCCATTTGGATATTTATGATTGACCAAATCAAGAGGACAACTTTGACGTTCAAAATTTTGTCCAAAGAGGATTCCCATAGAATAGTTTCTCCATTTGGAACTTTAGGATGGACCAAAACATGAGGACAAGAAGTTCCTCCATTTGGATATTTAGGATGGACAAAATCATGGGGTCAAGTTTGACAAGATTGGTTCTGATCCTTGTTTGACATTTTGGTCCAAAGAGGATTCCCAAAGAAGAGTTTTCTCCATTTGGATCTTTAGGATGGACCAAATCGTGACGTCAACTTTGACAAGCGGGAAACATTAGGTCTATGGTTTACATTTTCTCTAGAGAGTTAAACAAGTACATTGAAACATGCATTTCAATTACAAATAAGTTTTTGGATTGGTTCCGATCCTCGTTTGACATTTTGGTCTAAACCGGACTCACAAAGAAGAGTTTCCTTCATTTTGATTTTTAGGAGGGACCAAATCATGAGGACAACTTTAATAAGATTGTTTCCGATCCTCGTTCGATATTTTTGTCCTAAGAGGATTACCAAAGAAGAGTTTCCTTCATTTCGATCTTTTAGGATGGACCAAATCATGAGGATAGGAGGTTCCTCTATTTGGATCTTTAGGATGGACCAAATCAAGAGGACAACTTTGACAAGATTGTTTCTGATCCTCGTTCAATAAGAGGTTCCTCTATTTGGATCTTTGCGATGGACCAAATCATGAAGACAAGAGGTTCCTCCATTTGAATCTTTAGGATTGACCAAATCAGGAGGACAAGTTTGATAAGATTGGTTCCGATCCTCATTTGACATTTTGGTCTAAAAAGGATTCTCAAAGAGGAAAGCTTTGACGTTTGACATTTTGGGCAAAGAGGATTTGCAAAAAATAGGTTCCTCCATTTGGATCTTTATAATTGACCAAATCATGCGCACAACTTTGACAAGTAGGAAACCTTAGGTCTTTTGTTTCACTTTGTCTTTGAGAGTGAAACATGTACTTTGATACAAGCTTTTCAATTACAAACAAGTTTTTTTATTGGTTCCAATCCTCGTTCGATATTCTGGTCCAAAGCGAATTCCGAAAGAAGGGGTCATCTATTTGAATCATTAGGATGGAACAAACCATGAGGACAAATTTGACAATATTTTTTCCGATATTTGTCTGATAGTTTGGTCCCAAGAGGATTCCCAAGAAGCCATTTGGATCTTAAGGATGGACTAAATCATGATAACCATTTTGACAAGTGGGAAACATTAGGTCTTTGGTTTCACTTTGGTCTGATGAGTGAAACAATTACTTTGATAGAAGCTTTTGAATTACAATTAAGTCTTTTTATTGGTTCCAATCCTCGTTCGATATTTTGGTCAAAAGTGAATTCCCAAAGAGGTTTCTCAAAGAAGAGTTTCCTCCATTTGGATCTTTAGGGGTGACCAAATCATGAGGACAAGAGGTTACTCCATTTGAATATTTAGGATGGACCAAATCATTAGGATAACTTTGACAAGATTGGTTCCTTCCTCGTTTGATATTTTGGTCCAAAGAGGATTCCCAAAGAAGAGTTTCCTCCATTTGGATCTTTAGGATGGACCAAATCAAGAGGACAACTTTGACATTTGACATTTTGGTCCAAAGTCAATTTCCAGAGAAGAGGTTCCTCCATTTTGAACTTTAGGATGCACCAAATCATGAGGACAACTTTAACAAGATTGGTTCCTTCCTCGTTCGATATTTTGATCCAAGAGGATTCCAAAAGAAGAGCCCCCTCCATTTGGATCTTAAGGATTTACCAAATTATGAGGACAAGAGGTTCATCCATTTGGATCTTTATGATGGATTAAATCATGAGGACAAATTTTACAAGATTGGTTTCGATCTTCATTTGACAGTAAGTTCAAAATAGGATTCCCAAAGTAGAGTTTCCTCCATTTGGATCTTTAGGATGGACTAAACCAAGAGGACAACTTTGATGTTCGACATTTTGGTTCAAAGTAGATTCCCAAAGAATAGGTTCCTTCATTTGGATCTTAAGGATGGACCAAATCATGAGGAAAAGTTTAATAAGATTGGTTCCGAACCTCGTTTAACATTTTGGTCCAAAAAGGATTCCCAAAGAATAGTTTCCTACATTTGGATCTTTCGGATGGACCCATTCAAGAGAACAACTTTGACGTTCGACATTTTGTTCCAATGTGAATTTCTAAAGAAGAGGTTCCTCCAATTGGATCTTTTGGATAGACCAAATCATGAGGAAAACTTTTTCAAGATTAGTTCCGATCCTCGTTCGATATTTTGGTTCAAAGAGAATTTTGAAAAATTAGGTTCCTTCATTTGAATTTTTAGGATGGACCAAATCAGGAGGACAAGGTTGACAAGTCATAAACCTTTGGTCTATAGTTTTACTATGGTTTAGAGAGTGAAACATGTTTTTTAATTCCAAATAAGTTTTTGGATTGGTTCCGATCCACGTTCGATATTTTGGTCCAAAGAAGATTTTCAAAGAAGAGTTTCATCCATTTGGATCTTTAGGCTCGACCACATCATAAGGACAACCACTACTACAAATTTGACATTAGTTGACATCCAGTACGCGTCAACAATGAGAATACGCAACAATTTTTTGGCGTCATCTAATCGCGTGTCATCTTTCATAAACGCGTCAACTTTACATTTTTGTTGACATATATTGTATGTCAAAAGTTATCATATTTTGACTAGAATTTGTATCAAGTTAAAGAAATGTTGACATTGAATATGCGTCAATGTACATTTGTAATATTGATATTTATATTCTATCAATATTTGTCTGTGTAGTTGATGACTTTTTGACATCAACTATATTGTACTTCATGGAAAATAATAGTCAAGTTATCTGTTCAGTAACACTACCAGTTTTTTTAAGTTTGAAAACAATCTATAAACTTGCAGACACATCCAATAAAATTTTATTTTTATATATATAAATTTGAACATTAATATCCATAGTTACAAAGATTCATCCACAAAAATACCTTTGCCATATATAACTTTGAACACTAGCCATTGTTACAAAACTAGCCACATTCCCAAAAATAACTTTGAACCCAAAGATTCATCCACTACCACCTAAAAAATGAGTTCAAAGGACTACCAAATAAACCATTCCTTAAGAGAGACATGAGTTTCTAAATATGTTCTCGCAAAACTAAACATTCACTATCCACAACAACTAATAGCAAGTCCCGAACTCTAAAAATATGCAATTGTTTCACTATATGTATTCGCCCAAAAAATCCGCCATCTCAACTATAATATCATCGATCTCCAATTAAGTGAAGCGTCATTTCCTTGTCAACTACAAATAAATAAATAACAATATTAATATATAAATAAGAATAAACATTTGTATAAACATTAGATGATTATGTATTTACCACATCGATAATTATCACACTTCTTTGAGTAACAATATCTCTTAAGAACTTCATTACGTAATATCCACACTCAATATTGCTCGGTTGATGTGGACATTTTTGGTCCAAAGAATATTCCCAAAAAAGAGTTTCCTCCATTTGGATATTTAGGATGGACAAAATCAAGAGGACAAATTTGACGTTCAACATTTTGGTATAAAGAGGATTTTCAAAGAAGAATTTCCTCATTCAAACTTTAGGATGGACCAAATCATGAGGACAAGTTTAACAAGATTGGTTCTGATGTTCCTCGTTTGACATTTTGGTCCAAAGAGGATTCCCAAAAATGAGGACAAGTTTAAAGTTTGAATGATCCTCGTTTGACATTTTGGTCCAAAGAGGATTCCCAAAAATCGTTTCCTCCATTTGGAAATTTAGGTTTGACCAAATTATGAGGACAAGTTTGAAAAGATTGGTTTTGATCATCATTTGACATTTTGGTCCAAAGAGGATTCCCAAAAAAGAATATCCTCCATTTGGAAGTTTAAGATCGACCAAATCATGAGGACAACTTTGAAAAGATTGGTTTTTTGTTAACATGCTATTCAATTACAAACAAGTTTTTGGATTGGTTCGATCCTTGTTTGACATTTTGGTCCAAAGAGCATTCCAAAAGAAGAGTTTTCTTCCATTTGGATCTTTAGGATGGACCAAATCATGAGTACAAAATCTGTAGTCCATCCTCATTGTATCTTGAAGATGCACCAAATCATGAGGACAAGTTTGACAAGATTGGTTCCGATCCTCGTTTTACAATTTTGTCGAAATATGATTCCTAAAGAAGAGTTTGAAAAGATTGGTTCCTATCTTTGTTTGACATTTTGAGCCAAAAAGGATTCCAAAAGATGAGTTTCCTCACGGATCTTTAGGATTGACCAAATGATGAGGACAACTTTGACGTTCGGCATTTTGGTTCAAAGAGGATTCCCAAAGAAGAGTTTCCTCCATTTGGATCTTTAGGATTAACCAAATCATAAGGACAACTTTGACAAGATTGGTTCCGATCCTCGCTTGAGATTTTGTTCCAAAGACGATTCCCAAATAAGAGTTTCCTCAATTTGGAACTTTCGGATTGATCAAATAACGAGGACAAGTTTGACAAGATTGGTTCCGATCCTCGTTTGACATTTTGGTCCAAAGAGGATTCGACAAGAAGAGTTTCCTCCATTTGGATCTTTAGGATGGACCAAATCATGAGGACAAGTTTGACAAGATGGGTTCCAATCCTCATTTGAAATTTTTGTCCAAAGAGGAATCCCAAAGAAGAGTTTCCTCCATTTGGATCTTTAGGATGGACTAAATCATTAGGACAAGTTTGAAAAGATCGGTTCCGATCCTCGTTTGACATTTTGGTCCAAAGAGGATTCCCAAAGAAGAGTTTCCTCCATTTGGATCTTTAGGATGGACCGAATCATTAGGGGAGCTTTGAAGTTCGATATTTTGGCCCAAAGAAGATTCCTAAAGAAGAGTTTCTTGCATTTGGATCTTTAGGATTGACCAAATCATGAGGACAATTTTGACGTTCGACATTTTCATCCAAAGGGGATTCCAAAAGAATAATTTCCTCCATTTGAATCTTTAGGATTGACAGAATCATGAGGACGACTTTGACGATCGACATTTTTGTCCAAAGAGGATTTCCAAAGAAAGGTTTCCTCCATTTGAAACTTGAGGATGGACCAAATCATTATGACAAAATTGAAATGATAGGTCCCGATACTCGTTTAACATTTTGGTCCAATGAGGATTCCCAAAGAAGAGTTTCCTCCATTTGGATCTTTAGGATGGACCAAATCCTGAGTACAACTTTGACGTTCGACATTTTGGTCCAAAGAGGATCCGCAAAAAAGAATTTCCTCCATTTAAAACTTTAGGATGGACCAATTTATCAAGACAACTTTCACAAGATTGGTGCCGATCCTCACTTGACCTTTTTGTCCAAAGAGGATTCCATTTGGAACTTTAGGATGGACCAAATCATTAGGACAAGTTCTAAAAGATTGGCTCTGATCATTGTTTAACATTTTGGTCCAAAGAGGATTCCCAAAGAAGGGTTTCCTTTATTTGGATCTTTATGATGGACCAAATCATGAGGACAACTTTGACGTTCACCATTTTGGTTCAAAGAGGATTTCCAAAGAAGAGTTTCCTCAGTTTGGAACTTTACTATGGACCAAATCATTAGGACAACTTTGACGTTTGAAAGTTAGTCCAAATAGGATTTCCAAAGAACTGTATCCTCTATTTGGAACTTTAGGATGGACCAAATCATTTGGACAACTTATGCAAGATTGGTTACAATTCTCGTTTGACATTTTGGTCCAAAAAGGATACCCAAAGAAGAGTTTTCTACATTTGGAACCTTAGGAAGGACAAAATCATTAGGACAACTTTGACGTTTGACATTTTGGTCCAAAAAGGATTCGCAAAGAAGATTTTCCTCCATTTGGATCTTTAGGATGGACCAAATCATGAAGAAAAGTTTGACAAGAGTGGTTCAGATCCTCGTTTCTAATTTTTATCCAAAGAGGATTCACAAAGAAGAGTTTCCTTCATTTCGATCATTAGAATGGACAAAATCATGAGGACAACTTTGATGTTTGATATTTTGGACCAAAGACGATTCCAAAAGAAGAGTTTCCTCCATTTGGATCTTTAGGATGGACCAAATCATGAGGACAACTTTGACGTTCGACATTTTGGTACAAAGAGGATTCCCAAAGAAGAGTTTCCTCCATTTGAAACTTAAGGATGGACCAAATCATCACAACAACTTTGAAAAGATTGGTTCCGATGATCGTTTGACCTTTTTTTCCAAACAGGATTCACAAAGAAGAGTATCCTCCATTTGGAAATTAAGGATGGACCAAATCATTAGGACGAGTTTGAAAAGATTGGTTTCGATCCTCGTTTGACATTTTAGTCCAAAGAGGATTCCCGAAGAAGGGTTTCCTCCATTTAGATCATTACGATGGACCAAATCATGAGGACAACTTTGATGTTTGACATTTTGGTTCAAAGAGGATTCCCAAAGAAGAGTTTCCTCAATTTTGAACTTTATGATGGACCAAATCATTAGGACAACTTTGACGTTCGAGATTTTGGTTGAAAAAGGATTTCCAAAGAACAGCATCCTCTATTTGGAACTTTAGGATGGAAAAAATGATGAGGAGAACTTCTGCAAGATTGGTTACGATTCTCGTTTGACATTTTGGTCCAAAAAGGATACCCAAAGAAGAGTTTTCAACATTTGGAACCTTAGGAAGGACAAAATCATTAGAACAACTTTAACGTCAACATTTTGGTCCAAAAAGGATTCGCAAAGAATATTTTCCTTAATTTGGATCTTTAGGATGGACCAAATCATGAAGAAAAGTTTGACAAGAGTGGTTCTGATCCTTGTTTGTCATTTTTATCCAAAGAGGATTCCCAAAGAAGAGTTTCCTTCATTTGGATCAATAGAATGGACCAAATCATGAGGACAACTTTGACGTTTGATATTTTCGTCCAAAGACGATTCCAAAAGAAGAGTTTCCACCATTTGGATCTTTAGGATGGACCAAATCATGAGGACAACTTTGAAGTTTGACATTTTGGTACAAAGAGGATTCCCAAAGAAGAGTTTCCTCTATTTGAAACTTTAGGATGGACCAAATCATCACAACAACTTTGACAAGATTGGTTCCGATCCTCGTTTGACATTTTTTTCCAAAGAGGATTCGCAAAGAAGAGTATCCTCCATTTGGAAATTTAGGGTGGACCAAATCATTCGGACGAGTTTGAAAAGATTGGTTTCGATCCTCGTTTGATATTTTGATCCAAAGAGGATTCCCAAAGAAGGGTTTCCTCCATTTGGATCATTACGATGGACCAAATCATGGGGACAACTTTGACGTTCAACTATTTGTTTCAAATAGGATTCCCAAAGAAGAGTTTCCTCAATTTGGAACTTTAGGATGGACCAAATCATTAGGACAAGTTTGACATTCGACATTTTGGACCAAAGAGGATTTCCAAGAAGAGTTTCCTCCATTTGGAACTTTATGATTGACCAAATCATGAGGACAACTTTGGCAAGATTTGTTCCGAACCACGTTTCACATTTTGGTCTAAAGGGGATACCCAAAGAAGAGTTTTCTACATTTGGAACTTTAGGATGGACAAAATCATTAGGACAACTTTGACGTTCGACATTTTGGTCCAAAAAGGATTCGCACAGAAGAGTTTCCTCCAATTTGATCTTTAGGATGGACCAAATCTTGAAGAAAAGTTTGACTAGATTGGTTCTTATCCTCGTTTGACATTTTTGTAGAAAGTGGATTCCCAAAGAAGAGTTTCCTCCATTTGGATTTTTAGAATGGACAAAATCATGAGGAGAACTTTGACGTTCGACATTTTGGTCCATAGAGGATTCCCAAAGAAGAGTTTCCTCCATTTGGATCTTTAGGATTGACCAAATCCTGATGACAACTTTGACGTTCGATATCTTGGTCCAAAGAGGATTCCCAAAAAAGTGTTTCCTACAATTGAAACTTTAGGATGGACCAAATCATCAGGACAACTTTGACAAGATTGGTTCCGATCCTCGTTTGACCTTTTGGTCAAAAGATTGTTTACGATCCTCGTTTGATATTTTGGTCCAAAGAGGATTCCCAAAAAAGGGTTTCCTCCATTTGGATCTTTACGATGGACCAAATCATGAGGATAACTTTGACGTTCAACATTTTGGTTCAAAGAGGATTCATAAATAAAAGTTTCCTCAATTTGGACCTTTAGGATGGACCAAATCATTAGTACAAGTTTGACGTTTGACATTTTGGTTCAAAGAGGATTTCCAAAAAAGAGTTTCCTCGATTTGGAACTTTAGGATGGACCAAATCATGAGGAAAACTTTGGCAAGATTGGTTCCGATCCTCGTTTGACTTTTTTGTCCAAAAAGGATACCCAAAGAAAAATTTTCTACATCTGGAACTTTAGGCTGGACAAAATCATTAGAAAAACTTTGACGTTCGACATTTTGGTCCTAAGAGGATTCGCAAAGAAGAGTTTCCTCCATTTTGATCTTTAGGCTTGACCAAATCGTGAAAAAAAGTTTGACAACATTGGTTCCGATCCTCGTAAGACATTTTGGTCCAAAGAAGATTCCTAAAGAAGACTTTCCTCCATTTGGATCTTTAGGATGAACCAAATCATGAGGACAACTTTGACGTTCGACATTTAGGTCCAAAGAGGAATCCCAAAGAAGAGTTTCCTCCATTTGAAACTTTAGGATAAACCAAATCATCAGGACAACTTTGACAAGATTGGTTCCGATCCTCATTTGAACTTTTGGTCCAAAGAGGATTCCCAAAGAAGAGTTTCCGCCATTTGGAACTTTTGTATGGACCAAATCATTAGGACAAGTTTGAAAAGATTGATTACGATCCTCATTTGACATTTTGGTACAAAGAGGATTCCCAAAGAAGGGTTTCTTCCATTTGCGTCTTTACAATGAACCAAATCACGAGGACAACTTTGATGTTCGATAGTTTGGTTCAAAGAGGATTCCCAAAGAAGAGTTTCTTCAATTTGGAACTTTAGGATGGACCAAATCATTAGGACAAGTTTGACGTTCGACATTTTGGACCAAAGAGGATTTCCAAAGAAGAGTTTCCTCCATTTGGAACTTTATGATTGACCAAATCATGAGGACAATTTTGGCAACATTTGTTTCGATCCTCGTTTCACAATTTGGTCTAAAGAGGATAGCCAAAGAAGAGTTTTCTACATTTGGAACTTTAGGATGGACAAAATCATTAGGACAACTTTGACGTTCGACATTTTGGTCCAAAAAGGATTCGCAAAGAAGAGTTTCCTCCATTTCAATCTTTAGGATGGACCAAATCATGAAGAAAAGTTTGAAAAGATTGGTTCCAATCCTTGTTTGACATTTTGGTACAAAGAAGATTCCTAAAGAAGAGTTTCCTCCATTTCGATCTTTAGAATGGACCAAATTAGGAGAGCAACTTTAACGTTCGACATTTATGTCCGAAGAGGATTCCAAAAGAAGGGTTTCCACCATTTAGAACTTTAGGATGGACAAAATTATGAGGACAAGTTTGAAATGATTGGTTCCGATCCTAGTTTGACATTTTGATCCAAAGCGGAATACCAAAGAAGAGTTTCCTCCATTGGGAACTTTAGGATTGACCAAATCATTAGGACAAGTTTTAAAAGAATTGTTCCGATCCTTGTTTGACATTTTGCACCAAAGTGGATTCACAAAGAAGAGTATCCTGCATTTGGATCTTTAAGTTGGAACAAATCATGAGGACAAGTTTGACGTTTGACATTTTTGTCCAAAGAGGATTCTCAAAGAAGAGTTTCCTCCATTTGAAACTTTAGGACTGACGAGATCATGAGGACAATTTTGACAACATTCGTTCCGATCCTCATAAGACATTTTGGTCCAAAGAAGATTCCTAAAGAAGAGTTTCCTCCATCTGGATCTTTAGGATGAACCAAATCATGAGGACAACTTTGACGTTCGACATTTTGGTCCAAAAAGGAATCCCAAAGAAGAGTTTCCTCCATTTGAAACTTTAGGATAGACCAAATCCTCAGGACAACTTTGACAAGTTTGGTTCCAATCCTCATTTGAACTTTTGGTCCAAAGAGGATTCCCAAAGAAGAGTTTCCTCCATTTGGAACTTTTGGATGGACCAAATCATTAGGACAAGTTTGAAAAGATTGGTTACAATCCTCATTTGACATTTTGGTCCAAAGAGGATTCCTAAAGAAGGGTTTCCTCCATTTGGATCTTTACGATGAACCAAATCATGAGGACAACTTTGACGTTCGATTGTTTGGTTCAAAGAGGATTCCCAAAGAAGAGTTTCTTCAATTTGGAACTTTAGGATGGACCAAATCATTAGGACAACCTTGACGTTCGACATTTTGGTCCAATGAGGATTTCAAAAGAAGTGTTTCCTCCATTTTGAACTTTAGGATGGACCAAATCATGAGGAGAACTTTTGAAAGATTGGTTCAGATCCTTGTTCTACATTTTGATCTAAAGAGGATTCTCAAAGAAGAGTTTTCTACATTTTGAACTTTAGGATGGACCAAATCATTAGGACAACTTTGACGTTCGACATTTTTGTCCAAAAAGGATTTGCAAAGAAGGGTTTCCTCCATTTCGATCTTTAAGATGGACCAAATCATGAAGAAAAGTTTGACAAGATTGGTTCCAATCCTCGTTTGACATTTTTGTACAAAGAAGATTCCTAAAGAAGAGTTTCCTCCATTTAGATCTTTAGAATGAACCGAATTATGAGGACAACTTTTACGTTCGACATTTATGTCCAAAGAGGATTCCAAAAGAAGGGTTTCCTTCATTTGGAACTCTAGGATGGACCAAATCATGAGGACAAGTTTGAAAAGATTGGTTCCGATCCTTGTTTTACATTTTGCACCAAAGTGGATTCACAAAGAAGAGTATCCTGCATTTGGATCTTTCAGATGGAACAAATCATGAGGACAAGTTTGACGTTTGACATTTTGGTCCAAAGAGGATTCTCAAAGAAGAGTTTCCTCCATTTAAAACTTTAGGACAGACCAAAACATGAGGACAATTTTGACAATTTTGACAAGATTGGTTTCCATCCTCGTTTGACAATTTGGTCCAAAAAGGATTCCCAAAGAAGAGCTTCCTCCATTTGGAATTTAGGATGGACCAAATCATTAGGACAACTTTGACGTTTGACATTTTGGTTCAAAGAGGATTTCGAAAAAAGTGTTTCCTCGATTTGGAACTTTAGGATGGACGAAATCATGAGGAAAACTTTGGCATGATTGGTTCCGATCCTCGTTTGACATTTTTGTCCAAAAAGGATACCCAAAGAAGAATTTTCTACATTTGGAACTTTAGGATGGATAAAATCATTAGGAAAACTTTGACGTTCAACATTTTGGTCCTAAGAGGATTCGCAAATAAGAGTTTCCTCCATTTTGATCTTTAGGCTGGACCAAATCATGAAAAAAAGTTTGACAACATTGTTTCCGATCCTCGTATGTCATTTTTGTCCTAAGAAGATTTCTAAAGAAGAGTTTCCTGCATTTGGATATTTAGGATGAACCAAATCATGAGGACAACTTTGCGTTCGACATTTTGGTCCAAAGAGGATTTCCAAAGAAGAGTTTCCTCCATTTGAAACTTTACGATAGACCAAATAATCAGGACAACTTTAACAAGATTGGTTCCGATCCTCATTTGAACTTTTGGTCCAAAGAGGATTCCCAAAGAAGAGTTTCCGCCATTTGGAACTTTTGGATGGACCAAATCATTAAGACAAGTTTGAAAATATTGGTTACGATCGTCATTTGACATATTGGTCCAAAGAGGATTCTCAAAAGAAGGGTTTCCTCCATTTGGATCTTTACAATGAACCAAATCACGAGGACAACTTTGACGTTCGATAGTTTGGTTCCAAGAGGATTCCCAAAGAAGAGTTTTTTCAATTTGGAACTTTAGGATGCACCAAATCATTAGAACAACTTTGACGTTCGACATTTTGGTCCAATAAGGATTTCAAAAGAAGAGTTTCCTCCATTTGGAACTTTAGGATGGACCAAATCATGAGGAGAACTTTTGAAAGATTGGTTCAGATCCTTGTTCTACATTTTGGTCCAAAAAGGATTCTCAAATAAGAGTTTTCTACATTTTGAACTTTAGGATGGACCAAATCATTAGGACGACTTTGACGTTCGACATTTTGGTCCAAAAAGGATTCGGAAAGACGGGTTTCCTCCATTTCGATCTTTAGGATGGACCAAATCTTGAAGAAAAGTTTGAAAAGATTGGTTCCAATCCTCGTTTGACATTTTTGTACAAAGAAGATTCCTAAAGAAGAGTTTCCTCCATTTAGATCTTTAGAATGAACCAAATTATGAGGACAACTTTGACGTTCGACATTTATGTTCAAAGAGGATTCCAAAAGAAGGGTTCATTTGGAACTCTAGGATGGACCATATCATGAGGACAAATTTGAAAAGATTGGTTCCGATCCTCGTTTGACATTTTGATCCAAAGCGGAATACCAAAGAAGAGTTTCCTCCATTTGGAACTTTTGGATTGACCACACTATTAGGACAAGTTTTAAAACAATTTTTCCGATCCTTGTTTGACATTTTGCACCAAAGAGGATTCACAAAGAAGAGTATCCTACATTTGGATCTTTAAGATGGAACAAATCATGAGGACAAGTTTGACGTTTGACATTTTGGTCCAAAGAGGATTCTCAAAGAAGAGTTTCCTACATTTGAATCTTTAGGACTGACCAAATCATGAGGACAATTTTGACAAGATTGGTTTCTATCCTCGTTTGACAATTTGGTCCAAAAAGAATTCCCAAAGAAGAGTTTCCTCCATTTGGAATTTAGGATGGACCAAATCATTAGGACAACTTTGACGTTTGACATTTTGGTTCAAAGAGGATTTCCAAAGAAGAGTTTCCTTGGTTTGGAACTTTAGGATGGACCAAATCATGAGGAAAACTTTGGCAAGATTGGTTCTGATCCTCGTTTGACAATTTTGTCCAAAAAGGATACCCAAAGAAGAATTTTCTACATTTGGAACTTTAGAATGGACAAAATCATTAGGAAAACTTTGACGTTCGACATTTTGGTCCTAAGAGGATTCGGAAAGAAGAGTTTCCTCCATTTTGATCTTCAGGCTGGACCAAATCATGAAATTTTTTTTGACAACATTGGTGACGATCCTCGTTTGACATTTTGGTCCAAAGAAGATTCCTAAAGAAGAGTTTCCTGCATTTGGATATTTAGGATGAACCAAATCATGAGGACAACTTTGACGTTCGACATTTTGGTAAAAAGAGTATTCCCAAAGAAGAGTTTCCTCCATTTGAAACTTTAGGATAGACCAAATCATTAGGACAACTTTGACAGGATTGGTTCCGATCCTCATTTGAACTTTTGTTCCAAAGAGGATTCCCAAAGAAGAGTTTCCTCCATTGGGAACTTTGGATGGACCAAATCATTAGGACAAGTTTGAAAAGACTGGTTACGATCCTCATTTGACATTTTGGTCCAAAGAGGATTCCCAAAGAAGGGTTTCCTCCATTTGGATCTTTACAATGAACCAAATCATGGGGACAAATTTGACGTTCGATAGTTTTGTTCAAAGAGGATTCCCAAAGAAGAGTTTCTTCAATTTGGAACTTTAGGATGGACCAAATCATTAGGACAACTTTGACGTTGGACATTTTGGTCCAATGAGGATTTCAAAAGAAGAGTTTCCTCCATGTGGAACTTTAGGATGGACCTAATCTTGAGGAGAACTTTTGAAAGATTTGTTTTGATCCTTGTTCTACATTTTGGTCCAAAGAGAATTCTCAAAGAAGAGTTTTCTACATTTTGAACTTTAGGATGGACCAAATCATTAGGACAACTTTGAAGTTAGACATTTTGGTCCAAAAAGGATTCGCAAAGAAGGGTTTCCTCCATTTCGATCTTTAGGATGGACAAAATCATGAGGACAAGTTTGAAAAGATTGGTTCTGATCCTAGTTTGACATGTTGATCCAAAGCGGAATACCAAAGAAGAGTTTCATCCATTTGGAACTTTAGGATTGACAAAATTATTAGGACAAGTTTTAAAAGAATTGTTCCGATCCTTGTTTGACATTTTGCACCAAAGAGGATTCACAAAGAAGAGTATCCTACATTTGGATCTTTAAGATGGAACAAATCATGAGGACAAGTTTGACGTTTGACATTTTGGTCCAAAGAGGATTCTCAAAGAAGAGTTTCCTCCATTTGAAACTTTAGGACTGACCAAATCATGAGGACAATTTTGACAAGATTGGTTTTGATCCTCCTTTGACAATTTGGTCCAAAAAGGATTCCCAAAGCAGAGTTTCCTCCATTTGAAATTTATTATGGACCAAATCATTAGAACAACTTTGCCAAGATTGATTGATACGAAAACCCATTCGAAATGCTCTTAGAACCCTTAAAATTAACTAAGGACCGCAACAGATCAAGACCAAAGAACCCACATATGCCATTTGACACAACCCAAAGAAGGATTCTCAAAGACGACAACTTTGACGTTCGATAGTTTGGTCCAAAGAGTTTTCTCCATTTGAAACTTTAGGATGGACCAAATCATTAGGACAATTTTGAAATGATTGGTTCCGATCCTCGTTTGAAATTTTGGTCCAAAGAGGATTTGCAAAGAAGAGTTTCGTCCATTTGGAACTTTAGGATGGACAAAATCATTAGGACAAGTTTGAAATGATTGGTTCCGGTCCTCGTTAGACATTTTGGTCCAAAGAGGATTACCAAAAAGAGTTTCCTCCAATTGGAACTTTTGGATGGACAAAATCATGAGGACAACTTTGATGTCCAACATTTTGGTCCAAGGAGGATTCACAAAGAAGAGTTCCTCGATTTGGATCTTTAGAAAGGACAAAATAATGAGGACAACTTTTTCGTTCGATATTTTGGTCCAAAGAGGATTCCAAAGAAGAGTTTCCTCCATTTGGAACTTTAGGATGGACCAAATCATTAGGACAAGTTTTACAAGATTGGTACCAATACTCGTTTGACATTTTGGTCAAAAGAGTATTCCCAAAGAAGAGTTTCCTCCATTTGGATCTTTTGGATGGACCAAATCATGAGGACAAGTTTGAAAAGATTGGTTTCGATCATCGTTTGACATTTTTGACCAAAGATGATTCCCAAAAATGAGTTTCCTCCGTTTGGAACTCTAAGACGGGCAAAACCATGAGGACAACTTTGACAAGCTTGGTTCCGATCCTCGTTAGACATTTTGGTCGTCAAAAGATTCCCAAAGAAGAGTTTCCTCTATTTGGAACTTTAGGATGGACCAAATTATTAGGACAACTTTGATAAGATTGGTTACGATCTTTGTTTGACATTTTTATCCAATGAGGATTCCCAAAGAAGAGTTTCCTCCTTTTGGAACTTAAGGATGGACCAAATCATTAGGACAAGTTTGAAAAGATTCGTTCCTATCCTCGTTTGACATTTTGGTCCAAAGAGGTTCCCCAAAGAAGAGTTTCCTCCATTTAAAATTTAGTAGAGACCAAATCATTAGGACAAGTTTGAAATGATTGGTTCCGTTCCTTGTTTGATATTTTGGTCCAAAGAGGATTCCCAAAGACGAGTTTTCTCCATGTGAAAGTTAGGATGGACCAAATCATTAGGACAAGATTGAAATGATTGGTTCTGATCCTCGTTTGATATTTTGGTCCAAAGAGGATTCGGAAGGAAGAGTTTCGTCCATTTGGAACTTTAGCATGGACAAAATCATTAGGACAAGTTTGAAATGATTGGTTCCGGTCCTCGTTAGACATTTTGGTCCAAAGAGGATTACCAAAAAGAGTTTCCTCCAATTGGAACTTTTGGATGGACAAAATCATGAGGACAACTTTGATGTCCAACATTTTGGTCCAAGGAGGATTCGCAAAGAAGAGTTCCTCGATCTGGATCTTTAGAAAGGACAAAATAATGAGGACAACTTTTTCGTTCGATATTTTGGTTCAAAGAGGATTCCAAAGAAGAGTTTCCTCCATTTGAAACTTTAGGATGGACCAAATTATTAGGACAAGTTTTACAAGATTGGTACCAATACTCGTTTCACATTTTGGTCAAAAGAGTATTCCCAAAGAAGGGTTTCCTCCATTTGGATCTTTTGGATAGACCAAATCATGAGGACAAGTTTGAAAAGATTTGTTCCGATCATCGTTTGACATTTTTGACCAAAGAGGATTCCAAAAAATGAGTTTCCTCCGTTTGGAACTCTAAGACGGGCAAAACCATGAGGAAAACTTTGACAAGCTTGGTTCCGATCCTCGTTAGACATTTTGGTCTTCAAAAGATTCCCACAGAAGAGTTTCCTCTATTTGGAACTTTAGGATGGACCAAATTATTTGGACAACTTTGATAAGATTGGTTACGATCTTTGTTTGACATTTTTATCCAATGAGGATTCCCAAAGAAGAGTTTCCTCCTTTTGGAACTTAAGGATGGACCAAATCATTACGACAAGTTTGAAAAGATTCGTTCCTATCCTCGTTTGACATTTTGGTCCAAAGAGGTTTCCCAAAGAAGAGTTTCCTCCATTTATAATTTAGGAGAGACCAAATCATTAGGACAAGTTTGAAATGATTGGTTCCGTTCCTTGTTTGATATTTTGGTCCAAAGAGGATTCCCAAAGACGAGTTTTCTCCATGTGAAAGTTAGGATGGACCAAATCATTAGGACAAGATTGAAATGATTGGTTCTGATCCTCGTTTGATATTTTGGTCCAAAGAGGATTCGGAAGTAAGAGTTTCGTCCATTTGAAACTTTAGCATGGACAAAATCATTAGGACAAGTTTGAAATGATTGGTTCCGGTCCTCGTTAGACATTTTGGTCCAAAGAGGATTACCAAAAAGAGTTTCCTCCAATTGGAACTTTTGGATGGACAAAATCATGAGGACAACTTTGATGTCCAACATTTTGGTCCAAGGAGGATTCGCAAAGAAAAGTTCCTCGATCTGGATCTTTAGAAAGGACAAAATAATGAGGACAACTTTTTCGTTCGATATTTTGGTCCAAAGAGGATTCCAAAGAAGAGTTTCCTCCATTTGGAACTTTAGGATGGACCAAATCATTAGGACAAGTTTTACAAGATTGGTACCAATACTCGTTTGACATTTTGGTCAAAAGAGTATTCCCAAAGAAGAGTTTCCTCCATTTGGATCTTTTGGATGGACCAAATCATGAGGACAAGTTTGAAAAGATTGGTTCCGATCATCGTTTGACATTTTTGACCAAAGAGGATTCCCAAAAATGAGTTTCCTCCGTTTGGAACTCTAAGACGGGCAAAACCATGAGGACAACTTTGACAAGCTTGGTTCCGATCCTCGTTAGACATTTTGGTCGTCAAAAGATTGCCAAAGAAGAGTTTCCGCTATTTGGAACTTTAGGATGGACCAAATTATTAGGACAACTTTGACAAGATTGGTTACGATTTTTGTTTGACATTTTTATCCAATGAGGATTCCCAAAGAAGAGTTTCCTCGTTTTGGAACTTAAGGATGAACCAAATCATTAGGACAAGTTTGAAAAGATCCGTTCCGATCCTCTTTTGACATTTTGGTCCAAAGAGGTTTCCCAAAGAAGAGTTTCCTCCATTTAAAATTTAGGAGAGACCAAATCATTAGGACAAGTTTGAAATGATTGGTTCCGTTCCTTGTTTGATATTTTGGTCCAAAGAGGATTCCCAAAGACGAGCTTTCTCCATGTGAAAGTTAGGATGGACCAAATCATTAGGACAAGATTGAAATGATTGGTTCTGATCCTCGTTTGATATTTTGGTCCAAAGAGGATTCGGAAGGAAGAGTTTCGTCCATTTGGAACTTTAGCATGGACAAAATCATTAGGACAAGTTTGAAATGATTGGTTCCGGTCCTCGTTAGACATTTTGGTCCAAAGAGGATTACCAAAAAGAGTTTCCTCCAATTGGATCTTTTGGATGGACAAAATCATGAGGACAACTTTGATGTTCAACATTTTGGTCCAAGGAGGATTCGCAAAGAAGAGTTCCTCCATTTGGATCTTTATAAAGGACAAAATCATGAGGACAACTTTTATGTTCGATATTTTGGTCCAAAGAGGACTCCAAAGAAGACTTTCCTCCATTTGGGCTTTAGGATGGACCAAATCATTAGGACAAGTTTTACAAGATTGGTACCAATACTTGTTTGACGTTTTGGTCCAAAGAGTATTCCCAAAGAAAAGTTTCCTTCATTTGGATCTTTTGGATGGGCCAAATCATGAGGACAAGTTTGAAAAGATTGGTTCCGATCATCGTTTGACATTTTGGACCAAAGAGGATTCCCAAAAATGAGTTTCCTCCATTTTGAACTCTAAGACGGGCAAACCATGAGGACATCTTTGACAAGCTTGGTTCCGATCCTCTTTACACATTTTGGTCGTCAGAGGATTCCCAAAGAAGAGTTTCCTCCATTGGGAACTTTAGGATGGACCAAATCATTAGGACAACTTTGACAAGATTGGTTACGATCTTTGTTTGACATTTTTATCCAATGAGGATTCCCAAAGAAGAGTTTCCTCCTTTCTGAACTTAAGGATGGACCAAATCATTAGGACAAGTTTGAAAAGATTCGTTCCAATCCAGGTTTGACATTTTGGTCCAAAGAGGATTCTCAAAGAAGAGTTTCCTCCATTTGAAACTTTAGGATTCACAAAATCATGAGGACAACTTTGACAAGATTTTTTGCGAACCTTGTTTGACATTTTGGTCCAAATGGGATTCCCAAAGATTGTTTTCTCCATTTGGAACTTTAGGATGGACCAAATCATTAGGACAAGTTTGAAAAGATTGTTTCCAATCCTTGTTTGACATTTTGGTCCACAGAACATTCCAAAAGAAGCGTTTCCACCATTTCGATGGACCAAATCATGAGGACAACTTTAACAAGATTGGTTCCGATCCTCGTTTGATATTGTGGTCCAAAGAGGATTCCAAAGAAGAGTTTCCTCCATTTGGATCATTAGGATCAACCAAATCATGAGGACAACTTTGAGGTTCGACATATTGAACCAAAGAGGATTACCAAAGAAGAGTTTCCTCCATTTGGATCTTTAGGATTGACCAAATCATGAGGACAACTTTGAAGTTCGACATTTTGGTCCAAAGAGGATTTCCAAAAAAAAGTTTCCTTTGTGTGGTACTTTAGGATGGAACAAATCATTATGACAAGTTTGAAATGATAGGTTCCGATCCTCGCTTGACATTTTGGACAAAAAAGTATTTCCAAAGAAGAGTTTCCTCCATTTGGAACTTTAGGATGGACCAAATCAATAGGACAAGTTTGAAAAGATTGATTCCGATCCTCGTTTGACATTTTGTTCCAAAGAGGATTCCTAAAGAAGAGTTTCCTCTAGTTAGAACTTTAGGATGGACCAAATCATGAGGACCACTTTGACGTTCCACATTTTTGTCCAAAGATTATTCTCAAAAAAGTGTTTCCTCCATTTCGATCATTAGGATGGACCAAATAATGACTACAACTTTGACGAGATTTGTTGCGAATGACGTACAACATTTTGGTCCAAAGAGGATTTCAAAACAAAAGTTTCCTCCTCTATTTGGAGCTTTAGGATGGACCAAATCATTATGACAAGTTTGAAATGATAGGTTCCTATCCTCGTTTGACATTTTAGTCCAAAGGGGATTCCCAAAAAGAGTTTCCTCCATTTGGATCTTAAGGATTGACAAAATCTTAAGGACAACTTTGACGTTCGACAGTTTGGACCAAAGGGGATTTCCAAAGAAGTGTTTCCTCCATTTGGAACTTTAGGATGGACCAAATCATTAGGACAAGTTTGAAAAGATTGTTTCCAATCCTTGTTTGACATTTTTGTCCACAGAGCATTCCAAAAGAAGCGTTTCCTCCATTTCGATCTTTAGGATGGACCAAATAATGAGGACAACTTTAACAAGATTGGTTCCGATCCTCGTTTGATATTGTGGTCCAAAGAGGATTCCAAAGAAGAGTTTCCTCCATTTGGATCATTAGGATGAACCAAGTCATGAGGACAACTTTGATGTTTGACATATTGGACCAAAGAGGATTACCAAAGAAGACTTTCCTCCATTTGGATCTTTAGGATTGACCAAATCATGAGGACAACTTTGAAGTTCGACATTTTGGTCCAAAGAGGATTTCCAAAAAAAAGTTTCCTCCGTTTGGTACTTTAGGATGGAACAAATCATTATGACAAGTTTGAAATGATAGGTTCCGATCCTCGTTTGACATTTTGGACCAAAGAGGATTTCCAAAGAAGAGTTTCCTCCATTTGGAACTTTAGGATGGACCAAATCAATAGGACAAGTTTGAAAAGATTGATTCCGATCTTCGTTTGACATTTTGTTCCAAAGAGGATTCCTAAAGAAGAGTTTCCTCTAGTTAGAACTTTAGGATGGACCAAATCATGAGGACCACTTTGACGTTCGACATTTTTGTCCAAAGATTATTCTCAAAGAAGTGTTTCCTCCATTTCGATCATTAGGATGGACCAAATAATGACTACAACTTTGACAAGATTTGTTGCGAATGACGTACAACATTTTGGTCCAAAGAGGATTTCAAAACAAAAGTTTCCTCTATTTGGAGCTTTAGGATGGACCAAATCATTATGACAAGTTTGAAATGATAGGTTCCTATCCTCGTTTGACATTTTAGTCCAAAGAGGATTCCCAAAAAGAGTTTACTCCATTTGGATCTTAAGGATTGACAAAATCTTAAGGAAAACTTTGACGTTCGACGGTTTGGAACAAAGAGGATTTCCAAAGAAGTGTTTCCTCCATTTGGAACTTTAGGATAGACCAAATCAATAGGACAAGTTTGAAAATATTGATTCCGATCCTTGTTTGACATTTTTGTCCAAAGAGGATTCCGAAAGGAGAGTTTCCTCCATTTGGATTTTTAAATTGGACCAAATCATGAGGACAACTTTGACGTTCGACATTTGGGTCCAAAGAGGATTTCCAAACAAGAGTTTCCTCCATTTGGAACTTTAGGATGAACTAAATCAATACGACAAGTTTGAAGAGATTGGTTCCGATCCACGTTTGAGATTTTGGTTCAAAGAAGAGTTTCCTCCATCTGGAACTTTTGGATGGACCAAATCATGAGGACAAGTTTTAAAATATTGGTTCCGATCCTTGTTTGACATTTTGGTCCAAAGAGGGTTCCGAAAGAAGAGTTTCCTCCATTTGGAACCTTAGGATGGACCAAATCGTTAGGCCAAGTTCTAAAAGATTGGTTCCGATCCATGTTTGACATTTTAATCCAAAGAGGATTCGCAAAGAAGAGTATTCTCCATTTGGATATTTAGGATGGAACAAATCATGAGTACAAGGTTAGCATTCGATATTTTAGTCCAAAGAGGATTCGCATAGAAGAGTTTTCTCCATTAGGAACTTCAGGATGGACCAAATCATAAGGACAAGTTTGAAAACCTTGGTTTCTATCCTCGTTTAACATTTTGATTAAAGAAGATTCCAAAAGAAGAGTTTCCTCCATGTTAAACTTTAGGATGGAGCAAATCATTTGGACAAGTTTCAAAAGATTGGTTCCGATCCTTGTTTGGCATTTTGATCCAAAGAGGATCCGCAAAGAAGAGTTTCCTCCATCTGGATCTTTCGGATGGAACAAATCATGAGGACAAGTTTGAAAAGATTGGTTCCAATCCTTGTTTGACTTTTTGGTCCAAAGAGGATTCCCAAAGAAGAGTTTCTTCCATTTGAAACTTTAGGATGGACCAAATAATTAGGACAATTTTTAAATTATTGGTTCTGATACTCGTTTGATATTTTGGTCCAAAGAGGATTCCCAAAGACGAGTTTTCTCCATTTGAAACTTTTGGATGGACCAAATCATTAGGACAAGTTTGAAATGATTGGTTCCAATCCTCGTTTGATATTTTTGTCCAAAGATGATTCACAAAGAAGAGTTTCCTCCATTTGGAACTTTAGGATGGACCAAATCATTAGGCCAAGTTTGAAATGATTGGTTCGGTCCGCGTTAGACATTTTGGTCCAAAGAGGATTAACAAAAAAAATTTCCTCCATTTGGATATTTTGGATGGACAAAATCATGAGGACAACTTTGACGTTCGATATTTTGGTCCAAAGAGGATTCGCAAAGAAGAGTTTCCTCCATTTGGATCTTTAGAAAGGACAAAATCAGGAGGACCACTTTGACATTTGATATTTTTGTCAAGAGAGGATTCCAAAGAAGAGTTTCCTCCATTTGGAACTTTAGGATGGACCAAATCATTAGGACAAGTTTGAAATTATTGGTTCCCATCCTCGTTTGATATTTTGGTCCAAAGAGGATTCCTAAAGACGAGTTTTCTCCATTTGAAACTTTTGGATGGACAAAATCATTAGGACAAGTTTGAAATTATTGGTTCCGATCCTCGTTTGATATTTTTGTCCAAAGTGGATTGGCAAAGAAGAGTTTCCTCCATTTGGAACTTTACGATGGACCAAATCATTAGGACGAGTTTGAAATGATTGGTTCCGATCCTCGTTAGACATTTTGTTCCAAAGAGGAGTACCAAAAAAAGTTTCCTCCATTTGGATCTTTTGGATGGACAAAATCATGAGGACAACTTTGACGTTCGACATTTTGGTCCAAAAAGGATTACAAAGAAGAGTTTCCTCCATTTGGAACCTTAGGATGGACCAAATCATTAGGACAAGTTTGAAAATATTGGTTCCGATCCTTGTTGACATTTTGGTCCAAAGAAGAGTTTCCTCCATTTGGAACTTTTAGATGGACCAAATCATGAGGACAAGTTTGAAAATATTGGTTCCGATCCTTGTTTGACATTTTGGTCCAAAGAGGGTTCCCAAAGAAGAGTTTCCTCCATTTGGAACTTTATGATGGATCAAATTATTAGGACGAGTTTTAAAAGATTGGTTCCGATCCTCGTTTGACATTTTAGTCAAAGATGATTTCCAAAGAAGAGTTTCCTCCATTTGGAACTCTTAGATGGACCAAATCATTAGGACAGGTTTGAAATGATTGGTTCTGATCCTCGTTCGACATTTTGGTCCGAAGAGGATTCCAAAAGAAGAGTTTCCTCCATTTGGATTTTTAGCATGGACCAAATCATGGGGACAACTTTGACGATCGACATTTTTGTCCAAAGAGGATTTCCAAAGAAGAGTTTCCTCCATTTGGAACTTTAGGATGGACCAAATCAATACAACAAGTTTGAAAAGATTGGTTCCGATCCTCGTTTGAAATTTTGGTCCAAAGAAGAGTTTCCTCCATTTGGAACTTTTGGATAGACCAAATCATGAGGACAAGTTTGAAAATATTGGTTCCGATCCTCGTTTGACATTTTGGTCCAAAAGGGTTTCCCAAAGAAGTGTTTTCTCCATTTGGAACTTTAGGATGGATCACATTATTAGGACAAGTTTTAAAAGATTGGTTCCGATCCTCGTTTGACATTTTGGTGCAAAGAGGATTTCCAAAGAAACGTTTCCTCCATTTGGAACTCTCTCTGATGGACCAAATCATTAAGACAGGTTTGAAATGATTGGTTCCGATCCTCGTTCGACATTTCGGTCTGAAGAGGATTCCCAAAGAAGAGTTTCCTCCATTTGGAACTTTAGGATGGACCAAATCATGAGGACAACTATAACAAGATTTGTTGCGATCCTTGTTTGACAGTTTTGTCCAAAGAGGATTCCCAAAGTTCGTTTCCTCCATTTGCAACTTTAGGATGGACCAAATCATTAGGATAAGTTTGAAAAGATTGGTTCCGATCCTCGTTTGACATTTTGGTCCAAAGAGCATTCCCAATGAAGAGTTTCCCCCATTTGGATCTTTAGGATGGACCAAATCATAGGGACAAATTTAACAATATTTGTTCCGATCCTCGTTTGATATTGTTGTCCAAAGAGGATTCCTAAAAAGGTGTTTCCTCCATTTGGATCTTTATGATGAACCAAATGGTGAGGACAACTTTGACGTTCGACATTTTGGTACAATGAGGATTCCTAAAAAAGAGTTTCCTCCATTTGGATCTTTAGGATTGACCAAATCAAGAGGAAAACTTTGATGTTCGACATTTTTGTCCAAAGTGGATTTCCAAAGAAACGTTTCCTCCATTTGGCACTTTAGGATGGCCAAAATCATTATGACAAGTTCAAAATGATAGGTTCTGATCCTCATTATACATTTTGGTCCAAAGAGGATTCCCAAAAAAGAGTTTCCTCCTTTTGGATCTTTAGGATGGACCAAATCATGAGAACAACTTTGACGTTGATATTTTGGTCCAAAGAGGATTCCCAAAGAAGAATTACGTCCATTTGGATCATTAAATGGACCAAATCATGAGGATAACTTTGATAAGATTTGTTTCAAATGAAGTTCGACATTTTGGTCCAAAGATGATTTCCAAAGAAGAGTTTCCTCCATTTGGAACTTTAGGATGGACCAAATCATTATTAGAAGTTTGAAATGATAGGTTCTGTGTGGGATATTTCTCGTCAGGGTTTCGTTCCACACGATAAAGCACGTCGGGTCGCGTGCTATCCCTTAACGGCGGAGCAACCTGAAACACCACAACAAAGGACAGTCAGAAGGGCACCGGTGTGGTACCTGCCGACGACCCTCCGACGATCAAGTTAGGTGGTGGTAGGTGAGATTTGTCTTGCGCCGCAAGGGTTAGGTCAAGGATAATCAGGTTATTCATTTTCTAGGTTTAAGTGTCATACCTGATTTGATAGGTCATGTGCCTTTTATAGTTCCTTGATTGAGGGTTCGTCGACTGGGCTAGCATGAGGCTAGGCTTAATGGGCTTGCACTCGGCCCAACAAGGTGAGCTCCTTGTGATGTTGGCTCGGATGGGTTTTTCTCCATATGGGCCGGCCTGTAGTGAATGTGGCCCGTATGAGGGCCGGCTCCTTCAGGACTTGGTCCGAATGGGCCTGTCCCCGTATGCCTCGACCCGATATGAGTGCAGTCTATAAGAAGGCTACTTTTACCCTCTACAGTTTTCCCCCTATTTCCTGGATCAGAAAGTCCGATGCAGGGGATAGTAGATCAATTGGATCGGGGGTGTGGTGCTTGCCCTAACCTTCGTGCTACTGTGGAGCGGTTAGGGACCACGGCCCTTCGGAAAATAGACCGCTTCGGGCTTGTCGCGGCTTGGGTTCTATTGATCTCGTTTCTGGAGTCGTCACGTCTCCTTGTGGGTGCGTTCGTTCCAAGAGACGCGACTCTTTGCAGAATTGATCCGTTGGATTCTCGGATGGACGCGAGCTCCAATGGGTTTTAAGTGGTCCGGATCGTCGCGAACCTCCCTACGTGTCACGATGGTTGGACGCGTGTTCCCTTCTTTAAATAGGGTTTCTCCCAGACTTTTAGGCTCATTTGCCTTTCGAACTCTCGAAGTAGTCTGCGAGCCGCCCGCTTCCAAGAGATTTTTCGTCTTCCTTGCTCTGTATTTTCGAAGCTTTCCCCGTTCTTCTTCGAAGGTTAGTCTTCTCCGCTCTATCTCTTGTTTCCCGTTCTTGCTGTAATGGATAACTTTGAGGGAAACTCTGTGACTAGAGGCCATAGGACCCCTAGGTTAGTCGTGGGGGATGACGATTATGACGGTCTGGTTTTCGAGAGAGTTGAGCCTGGGGCTTCCCCTTCCTCCGTTTGTACCGGTGGAGCTAATGCCATTCCCTCATCTCGGGGTGAACCTGAGGGAAATGAGCCTGCGATTGATCCTCATTCGTCGATTGGTGAGGAATCTTTGCCCTCCGTGAGTGAGCTTCGGTCAATTTCTGAGATTCAGGCGGGTTTAGACCTCGTCTCTTCTCCCACTTCTCACCCTTTGAGGGAAACAGATTCTGTTTCGATGGGCCCAACTACTGTTCTCGGCCTCTCCCATCCTCCTCTTCCTGTTCCTGCCGAGGAGGCGGCCCAGAAGAAAAGGAGAGGCCGCTCTAAAGGTAGTGAGGCCGCGTCTCAGGTTGGTCCATCCGTTCCTACGCCGTCGGGGGAGGCGGATCCCTCTTTGGTTGACGAGGTTACCGTCTCTGACCCTCTTGGATCTCCTTCCGCTGATTTAGACGAGGTGGAGACAGTGAGCAAGCAGAAGAAGAGGAAGAGGAAAAAGGAGTCTCAGCCAAAGGGCATCAAGGAGGGTAGGGGCCCCTTCCATTTTGCCTCGAAGCTAACGCAGGCCAAACTTGATAGATTGAGGGCCAACTATGGGATCTCTTTGGATTTTGAAATGAGACTCCCAGAGGCGTCCGAGAGAGTTTATCTTTCCCTAGGGGAGGGTTGGACTGCCTTTTATCCGCGGTTTTTCCAATGGGGCGTTCGGCTTCCCCTTTCCCCTTTGATGGCCGAGCTACTTCAGAATGCCGGCCTCGCGTTGGGTCAGTTGATGCCGAACGCTATGAGATCTTTGATCACCTTTTCGGTGGTGTGTTATGGGTTGGGCTTTCGGCCCACCCTAAGCATGGTTTCCCACTTTTGGTCCCTTCGTTTGAATGTCCAGGATAGTATGTGCTTCATCTTTCATAATAATCATAAGCCGGCTCTGGTGGACGAGACTTCCTGTGACAAGCATTGGAAAGATGAGTGGTTCTTCGTCCGCGGCCCCTTTCTTCCTGGGGGCGGGTCTCTCCTTGCCTCGTGGGAAGATGAGGGTGAGAACACAAGTTCCGTATTGCTTTATGTCTCGTTTATTTATAACCGCGCTAACTGTTTTTGGTTTGCCTCGTTTCAGTGAAGAATTCGCTTCCGAAGGGTTCCTCTCGGGAAACTCTTAGTCAGTGTCGGATTATCGCTCGGAAGGGCCCTTTCCACTGGGAGGAGTTCAACCAGCATCCTTGGCTTGTCTTTGCCAAACTTTGGGTTCCACCTCCAGGTTTTGTGCCTGTTCCACCCCGTAAGTGTTTGTTTCATTCCTCTTCCGTTTCGTCCCTCTACGTGTTCATCTTGGCATGTGGCCGATTTGGCTGGTTATGATGCAGGTTTCGCGGAAAAATGTCCGGCGTCGCGGCCGACTCCGTCCCCAACTCCAATGACCCCGAGGCCTTCCTTGCCCTTTTCTTGGGTATGGGAAAGAAAAGAGATGAGGCGGCGTCTTCATCTGATCCGAAAGGAAAAAAGGTGGCTGCCCCTAAGCGTCCGCGTAAATCCGGAAGTGGGAAATCCGTGAAAATTGTGAGCACGGAACCTTCTGCAGAGGGTGCATTGGACCTTCCCACGGATCTTCCTGCTGACCATCCTTCGGATCCTCCTATTAATCCTTCTACGGATTCTCCCGTTCCTAAGCGAAAAAGGGGCGGAATCATCGGGGCACTCGACCGCGCGATAAGGGGTGCTGATGCGTACCTTTTGAAGCATCCTGAGATGGTTTATCAGTCATTTCCTTCCGAGGCGGATTCGCCTTCTCCCTCTGATCATGCCCATGTTTTATCTTCTGATAAGAACTTTGAACAGGGGGACGACCAAGGGACCGGGGGGTTTCTTCATGGTGGAGTTCCAATCTTACCCACTCAGACTCCAGCTATACTCCCTCCATCGGATGCGGGCCCATCGATGCCAAGCGGATCGGGCGCTGCAGGTGGTGGATCCTCTCTGCTTCGCCTGTTCGCTTCTCCAGGCCCCAACTTTGACCAGGGGTCCCTTTCTAACGACTTTTGCCTTCGACGGGCTATGGATGCGGTCGGTTTTGCTCGTGACTTAGGGGCTGTGCAACTGGAACCTCTAGTCGACCACGACAGCGAGGTCGTGACCTTCAGTCGCATGTGCTATAGGAGCTGGCTTGTTAGTCGTTTACTTCGTTGTTTACCTTTCTTCCATTGTCTCTAGTTGGTCTCTTACGTCTTGAAGTGTCCGATCTGCCAGGGGACCCAGGCCTCGACACAGATGCTCCTCAATTTGGAGAGTCTATTTGTCAAGCATCGGGAGCTTAAGCAGGAGTTAGCGGAGGCGAGGGCCAGCGGCCGGTCGTCCCGCGCCTATGACTCGGTGCTGAACGAGGGTCTTCAATTGAGAGCTGATCTGGATGAGTCCAGGAAGAAAATTGCTTCACTGGAGGTCAACGGGCTGCAGCTTTCCGCAGATCTTGAGCCCGTTCAGAAGGAATGCGAGGATTTTCGACCCCTCAGTGAGAGCAACAGGAAGCTACTCAACGAGGCTGTTATCGCTCGGAACAAAGCGTTAGAAGATATGGGCGTTGCTCGCGAGGAGGGGTCCAAATCCGTGGATGCTTACAACCGGGAAGCTGAGTCTCTTAGGAAGGCCAAAGAGGAGATGGATCTCCTCACGTTGGAGAATGACTCGTTGAGGAGTCAGGTGGCCGAGCTTCCAATCTTCCGTTACAGTATTAGCGACCTCCAGCGAAAGTTGGCCGTTGCGACTGCTGCGTCGGTGGACTCTGTCCTCATCGAGTTAGCCGTCGGACGAGATTCGGTCAAGCTGCAGATGGAACAATCTGAGGGTGAGGGTGATCCGATCAGTCCGGTTGGCTATGATGACGCTGTGGACCGTCGAAGGGAGTTGTTTGAGCGGGCCACAAGTTTGAAAGCTTCCAAAAGTGAGGCCGCTGCGGAGGGTGTGGTGGTCGAGGAGGTTGTTGTCCCCGTTAGTGACGGAGATGGAGCGATTGTTCAAGAGGCTCCTACTGAAGATCCCCCCACTGACACCGTTTATGTTTCAGACTAACTTTCCCCCCCCCCCGTTTTTTTTCTTTTTTCGGGGTGAACTCCGGATTGTGGAGCCCCTGTGTTACTTGTTGCTTTGAACTATTTTTTCCTTCTTGATGTACGAACTCACATATTCCATTAAGATTAATACATATGCTCTTCCTCACGTTTATTTGTCGTGCTTTTTCGCTCGCCTCGCAAGAAATGTTTTGACTTGCAAATTTCCTTATAAATATTTTTGATCGCTCGGGCGAGTTAAGATTTGTCGCTTCTTGAGAGGTTCTTGAACACTCGGACGAACCCGGATTTTGTGCTTCCGGATAAGGCTTTCGAATACTCAGACGGACCGAGGTTTTGTGCTTCCGGAGAAGGCTTTCGAATACTCGGACGGACCGAGGTTTTGTGCTTCCGGAGAAGGCTTTCGAATACTCGGACGGACCGAGGTTTTGTGTTACGTCTCAATATTCCAACGTCTTCTATTCTTTAAAATAGGAAGTGCTTAGTGCTCGGACGGGCCGAGGCTTTTGAATGCTCGGACGGACAGAGGCTTTTGCTTCCGGAGAAGGCTTTTGAAGGCTCGGACGGACCGAGGCTTTTGCTTCCGGAGAAGGCTTTTGAATGCTCTGACGGACAGAGGCTTTTGCTTCCGGAGAAGGCTTTTGAACGCTCGGACGGACCGAGGCTTTTGCTTCCGGAGAAGGCTTTTGAATGTTCGGACGGAGAGTGTGGGCAAACCTTGTTAAGCGGAAAAGGTGGAACTTCTTTTCTTTCCTTCTTTTTTACATATTGTCGATCATATAGAAAAATAAATAACAAAGTAAAAAAGAAAAAGGTGCCGCATTAGATTATTCGCCGACTGAAGGCGATCCTCGAGTACGTGGTAGGGCTCACCCGAATCGCTGTCTTCGTCCGTCCCTACGACCTCTAGGCACTCTCGGAGGGATAGATTTTCCCGTTCGAGGTGCTCCACTCGGCTTCTCGCTGCTTCGAGGGCCTCTCGGACACTCTGGGCCTCTTGCCTCAAGGTCTCAGCGTCCCCTTCTTTCCTTTTCTTCTCTAGGAGGGCCGCCTCGAGTTTGGCATTCTCCGCACGTAACTCGTGATTTTCCCACTTTAGGACTTGTTTAGTCACCTTTGAGGTTGCTGTGGAGTTGTCCATATCCACTGTCAGGCGCCAGATGTTTGCAGAGACAAGTTGCAAGGTGGAAGACGGTTAGAAGCGTAGACTTTTGGATATCCCCGCGATCCCAGTCCTTTTATAGTAGGAGGGGGTGATTTGCCCAGGGGTCTGAAGGGTTTGCCATTAATTCGAATGGCGTTCGGTGCGAGGAGTCGTTTCGTTACTCGAGGCGGTGACGTTAGGTAACGTTTAGTCATGTCAAAGGTCTGTCATTCCTGCCTCATCACCTTAAATGCGGTCAATCATCTTAAATACGGTTAATTTCGGGGGATTAATCACTTAATTACTCATTAATGTCCACGTCGTTTCACATGCCGGATTGCTCGTGGCGTCACTGGATGATGGACAGCTGTCGCAATCGCAACGGCTTGAGGGTGCTTTAAATAGGCCTTCGCGATTTCTCTTCCATTTGCTTCTTCAGACCCTGTTTCTTGACGCGCTCTCATTCGCTCTCAGATTTTCAAGTCTTTTGCAGAGTTCGAGACTCCATGCCATGGGGTTTTCCCATCTTCCCTTGTTCCTATTTCACGTTTGGCCTTCCTTGGTGGTGGCTTGCGTCGAGGAAGTTTGGTCGTGATCTTCTACGCCTGTTCGGTCAGTATCGGAGGACTTGGCCTTGGTGGTCGTGGTCCTCCACGCCTGTGAGTGTCGAATCCAGGGTACTGTCTGCCTGGGGTGACCAATCGCTTCACCGCCTATCACCGTGGCTCCGACGTTTGTTCCGGCAGCCTCCGGGGACTGGGGTGAACGAGGGGGAGGAAGTTTCCTTTCCGTCCCTTAGATGGTCTCCTTCGTCATCACATCATCCGGGGCTTCAGCATTGGAGGTGGCAGCTCGTCTCATGTTTAAGGAAGCGAGAAATGCGTTACCGCCGAGCCGAGGTGGTCTTCTGGTTCCCTTCCTTAGGTCCCCCTTAGTATGACGAGAGAAGCGAAATCCCGCCCGGGTTGAAAGTTTCGGGCGAGAGCTCGGCTACTTTCCAAAATCCATCAGGGGGCCAGGTGTGGTGGGTCGAAGATCTCCCTCCCTTCTTTTTTTTATCTGACTGGTTCTGCTGAGCCTCGGAATTCATGAGTTGGTGGAGTAGCCGACGGATGATCCGGCCCCGGCCACTCGCTCTTTGAGCAAAACCCTCATCCTCTTCCAGGAGGACGTTCTCGATGTCTCCGATGACGACACTTCATATTCCACCATTTTACTTTGTAGAACTCGTGTAATTTCTTTCGGCTGAGTTCCCAACATGTGGGTTCGAGCCTTACTTGCTTGTTGTCAAATAAAAGTTGGCGTTTTATTCACCTTCTGTTTCTTTGCCTTACTTTTTGCGTGGGTTACTTTCCATAATTCCGAACGCGTTAAGTTCTTTAGTCCGTGGGGGACTTAGGAACTATTCCAGAGAATCCAGTATTTCAATCCGAGGGGGACTTAGTAACTTGTCTAATCGGATTAGGGCTTCTCTCATTTTTTAATTTTTTTTTTTGGCGTAAAGGGCATCAAACGATCATGTGGGAGGAAAAACACGTAATACTTGTATATTAATTTGAAATGGGCCTCTTCGGCTAAGTACTTACATGATTCTCTCACACTCACACATGATAAATTCTCAAATGCGTGGCGTTCCATGCTCTCGGAATCAGTTCACCCTTTCCATCTTCAAGACGATAAGTTCCCGGCTTGACTTCTTCGATCACCTTATACGGATCTTCCCAGTTCGGTCCCAATTTTCCTGCTCCGGGCTGTTGCGTGTTCTGGAATACTTTCCTCAGGACGAAATCGTTTACTTTGAAGCTGCGCTGTTTCACTTTCTTCTTGAAGTATTTGGCCAGTTTTTGCTGGTAGCATGCCATTCGGACTAGCGCTTGCTCCCTTTTCTCTTCGGCCAAATCTAACGCTTCTGCCATCATGGCGTCATTTTCTGCCTCCGAGATCGAGCTTTTGGTCGTGGGGATGATCATTTCCGTGGGAACAACGGCCTCTACCCCAAAAGCCATGGCGAATGGAGTTTCGCCAGTTGGGATTCTAGGGGTGGTCCTGTTAGGAATGGTGTCCTAGAACTTGTAATTATTTAATTATAATAATTTATTTCGAATAAATTAAATAAATAAACATAAGTTCTTTATATTATCTAGATTGATTCAATTGACGATATTAGGAATATATGGAAATATATTAATATCAAACATTCAAATAGTAAACCCTAAGTTACTCTTATGAAATCACGACTTAGTATGTGAGTCATACAAGAGGATTTAAAGTCGAGATGAGTAACTTAAAAGTGTCTCTGGTAAATGGATAACGTTTGGGAACCTTATCCTGGTAACATTGTTGATAGCTTCGCATTTTGTTTATAGACAAATGATCTATTCCTGATCATTCATGTGGGAGACATGAAATGGAAGTATCATATGCAATGTTGATTGTATAAGACAGGACCACGATGTTCGATCAAATTTCTCATTAGTACCGTTTACGAGAAATAATCGAATATCAAACTAAGTTTATCAACCGTGATAGATCTCAATCCCGAGTGAAATGCGGACTCCTATTTGTGGAGTTATGTTCTTTGATTCACATAGTTGAGAGCGGTCCGTAAGAACGCTCAATACACTTCGTTTTGGGAACATGACTAGATAAGTAGATGGGAACTCATTTTCACGAGATGGAATTCATAACTTTCCTATAAATTAACGGTATCAGTGCGATACCTAAACATTTTAGGAACTTTAGGAAACTCCCTTGATGTACTGATTCGAGACATGAACAAGTGACGTCACGACTTCTATTAATTGTTTAAATAAAATATTTATTTAAATGGTAATTAATAAATAAATTAATTAAGTTGGACTTATTAATTTGAGAGAGAATTTCAAGCCCAATTGGATTAATGAACCCAATTGGAATTGGCCCAAAATAATTAATTAAATAAATTAAAATTATTTATTAATTAATACATGAATTTTCGGCCATATGATGTATTTTGGGAAGAGATAATTGTTTGAATTATATCCTAAAATAACTACATAGATTTATTTACCCAAGATAAATAAAAATAAAGAAAATAAAATAATCTCCTATTTATCCATGGCATTTTCGAAATTGCTAGATAAAGGAAAGAGATTATCTTTTTCTTTTTGTGTTTATCTCTATAGATTAATCCTAATGTGATTAGGATTCCTATTTTTCTATAAATAGGAGGGTTGGGTCATTCATAAATCACACAATTCAATTCTTTGGAAATTGAAAAATCTCTCTTCCTCCCTTCTCCCTCCCTTGGCCGATTTTCTCATATTATTGGGAAGAAAAATATTTTTTTCTTCTTCCCAATTTCTTCTAAAGTTCGATCCCACAATCGAATTTCGTTTGATCGATCGGGATATAGCGTAGAAGATCTGGTGTCCTCGAGGATTTGAAGTCAGTAAAGAAACCTCCAACCGATTCTCCATTATTCAGTCAATGTAAGTTCCGGTTTTTAATTTTCGAATATATAAGCATGAATCTACATGTTTTATCACAAATTGCATGATGTTAATAGATCCGTTATTAAATGTTAATAAGTTTACTAAACAAAATTCCGCTAATTTAGTAAATCATCCCTTCAGGTCCGATATGCCCAAAGGACTCCGGGCAATTCATCTACCCATCTTCCCTTCGCTCGTCCTAGTCTCTTCTTCAGAGAGTCCATGATGGTTTTGTTTGAAGCTTCTGCTTGTCCATTCTCCTGCGGATAGCGGGGCGTCGAGTACCGAAGCTCCACTTTTCTGTCCGCGCAATATTTCCGGATAGAATTTCCCGTGAACTGAGTTCCGTTATCGGTTATGATAACTTTGGGAATTCCGAAGCGGGTGAAGATGTGCTTCCAGAGGAACATCTCGACTTTCCTTTCTGTAATCTTTGCCAATGGCTCGGCCTCGATCCACTTAGAGAAGTAGTCTGTTGCAACGATCAGATAACATTTCTGTCCTGGAGCTAACGGCAATTTTCCCACCAGGTCTAGCCCCCATTGCATGAAGGGCCAGGGGGCCGAGATTGTAGTTAACATCGTCGGCGGTGCGTGAATGGTCTTTGCGAACCTTTGGCATTTATCGCAGCGAGAAACGAAGTCTTTCGAATCTTTCACCATGGTGGGCCAGTAGTACCCTTGCGTTAACGCTCTATGGCTTAAGGATCTCGGTCCTGCGTGATTTCCGCAGTGTCCAAGGTGCAACTCTGCCAGAACGTAAGAATTTTCTGACTTTCCCAGACATTTCAGATAGGGCCCGCTGAAGGATATCCTGTACAACTCTCCTTGAATGATCGAGTACCTAGCCGCTCGGGATCGGACTTTTCGTGCTTCTAGTTTTTCTTCGGGCAGATGTCCCGATTGTAGGTATTCAAGGATCTGGTTTCTCCAATCTGACTCAAGCTCTGGATTTTGTTCTACCGACATTACTTGTCCAACTGTTCCATCGTCTCCACTCCCCATGTTCGAATCAAGGGTGATACTTGGTTCGGACAGATGATCGACGAGAATGATTCTTCTTGTTTCCGTTTGGACTGCGAATCCGAGACTAGCCAGAGCGTCAGCATGTCCATTTTCGGCCCTCGGTACTTGGCTGATGTCGTACTTCACGAACTGAGATAGTATGGACGTAACTTTTTCCAGATATTTCGCCATCCTGGGGTCCTTTGCCTCGAATACCCCTTTTACCTGGTTTACCACAAGTTGAGAATCACTTCTGATGTTTAAGTTCTCTACCCCCAGTTCCTTCGCTCTCTGTAGCCCATCTATCAACGCTTCGTATTCGGCTTCGTTGTTTGAAGCTGGAAACCCGAATCAGATTGACTGTTCTAGGAGGTATCCCTCGGGGGTCGACAGGACTAGCCCCGCGGTGGATCCTCTTGAGTTCGAGGACCCATCAACGCTTAGGGTCCAGGTCTCCACTCCGGGGTCATCCGCGATCGGCTGGTTTGTTTCGATCTCACTCAAATTTGCTGGGGTCATTTCCGCGACGAAATCCGTGAGGACTTGTCCCTTTATGGTTGTCCTCGGCTCGTAAGTTATATCGTATCCACCCAATTCTATCGCCCATTTTGTCAGTCGTCCCGAAACGTCTGGTTTGTGGAGGACGGCTTTTAGTGGGTAGGTGGTCCTTACCACTATCCGATGGCCTTGAAAATAGTGCTTCAGCTTGCGCGATGCGACTATCAGAGCTAGTGCTAGCTTCTCCATCTTTGAGTATCGCGCTTCGGCATCAATCATCGCTTTACTCACATAGTAAATTGGGTGCTGAACTTGACCGTCTTCACGCACCAGCGCCGAGCTGACCACCGCATTAGATACCGCTAGGTATAGGAATAGCTTTTCGTCATCTGAGGGCTTGGCCAACAACGGGGGCGAAGACAAGTAGGCTTTGAGTTCTTCGAACGCTTTCTGGCACTCGACTCCCCAACCAAACTCTTTGCTTCTTTTCAGAGCTTTGAAGAACGGTTTACATCTATCTGACGACCGGGATATGAACCTGTTCAATGCTGCCAAACACCCGGTTAGCTTCTGTACACCTTTTAGGTTCGTCGGTGCTTGCATGTCTATTATTGCTCGGATCTGGTCGGGGTTCGCCTCGATCCCGCGGTTGGTCACCAGGTGACCTAGGAACTTGCCTGCCGGGACTCCAAACGTGCATTTATCGGGGTTCAGCTTCATCCCGTATCGATTCAGCACTTCGAAAACTTGTTCCATGGGGCCAGGTGGTCTTCAGCCTTTCGCGACTTGATTAGCATATCGTTAATGTACACCTCCATCGTTTTCCCCAGAAGATCCTTGAACATTCTGTTCATCAGGCGCTGATAGGTGGCTCCAGCGTTTTTCAAACCAAAGGGCATCACAGTGTAGCAGTATGTGCCTATGTTGGTTATGAACGAAGTCTTTTCTTGATCTTCTGGGTTCATCTTGATTTGGTTATATCCGGAGAAGGCGTCCATAAAGCTGAGCAGCTCGTAGCCGGCCGTGGCATCTACCAGTTAATCTATTTTTGGTAACGGGAAGGAATTTTTTGGGCAGGCCTTGTTGAGGTCGGTAAAGTCAATACACGCCCTCCACTTTCCATTTTTCTTCTTTACTACTACTACGTTGGCCAGCCAATCGGGGTACTTTACCTCTCGGATAAAGCCTGCTTCCAGGAGCTTCCGCACCTCCTCGTTGATTATGTCGTTCCGCTCAGGCGTGAACTTGCGTCTTTTCTGTTTGATGGGGGGTCGATTCGGATCGACCTCGAGATTATGGGTTATGATATCGGAACTTATACCGGGCGTGTCCGTGTGGTCCCAAGCGAATGTTTTCCAACTTTTTCTCAAAAAGTTTGCCAGCTCATCTTTCAGATCTCCTTTCAGATCTTTCCCAATGCTCGTCGTTTTCTCCTGATCTTTTGGATGGATTTGTATTTTCACTGATCCGTCCTCAGGTGCTTCGATTCTCGGTCGAGCAAAGGGCGGACCTCTTTCAGGGCCCCGATCCTGTAATTGCTATGCTTGGCATCGGGACTTCAACTTGACGATTTCGACCAAGCATGACCTTGCAACCTGCTGATCCCCTTTTATAACCCTAATCCCCTTTTCGGTAGGGCATTTCAGCTTCTGGTGAAGCGTTGAAGGGTGTCCTTTCATATCATGAATCCAAGGCCTTCCGAGCAAGGCGTTGTATCCTGAGTGGGAGTCTATGACATGGAAGAGCGCCAGAGGGCTCGCGCCCTCGACCCTGACTGGCAATTTGATTGTTCCGTTGGACCTCGTCACCGCCCCGTTAAATCCCACTAGGTCCTGCGAGTTCATCGTGAGGTCTGACTCTCTTAGTTTCATGCTTCGGAATGCCGACATATAGATTATGTTGATGGAAGACCCTGGGTCTACCAGGACTCTGCTGACCGTGTAGGATCCAATAGATATTGATATTACTAAGGCGTCATTGTGGGGCAAATGCACGTCTTCCAGGTCCTTTCGGGAGTACTTAATCAGATCTTCGGAAGCGTGCTCGACCCGATAGACGGGGAGTCCAGCTTCGCGATAAGACCTTTTATGAGCGTTGACGGATTCTCCGGTGCAGTGGATCGAATTGATTTGACCGTCCCCCGGAACTTCCGCTGATGCGGCGAGTTTTTCATCTGTTTCTCTCGGATCTTGCCTATCGATCCTTCGGGTCGGACCTTGCTCGCATACGCGATCTATCTCCTGGGCTAGAACCTTGCAGTCTTCCGTGGTATGCCCTTTAGATTTATGGAATCTGCAGTAGGGTTCTTTTCTTTCCAAACTTTTTTGGGCGTACCACGGCCTCTTTTCCTCTTCCTCCTTTCGGAAAGAACGAGGTGTCTCTGTGTGGAGGATTCGTTCCGGGCTATGCTTCTTCGGATCTCTGATCCTTCCCCATACGGATTTTCTTTCCTTTTCGTCTCCCTTTTCCTCCCTTCCCCTATCCGAGCGTCTGCGCTCCTTCCTCTCCTTTCATCAGCGTGAGGTTCTCTCTTCTTCCATATCCCCTCGGACCTTGATCCCTCTCTTCGCATTTCTCGGGCTACCCTCTCGGACTCATCCTGCGATATCTTCACCATTGCTCTGTCCAACGCCTCTTTCATAGTCCTAGGCCTTTGTTTGTTAAAAGACCTCCAGAGGGGATGGTTCGGGTGTATTGCCCGTGAGAATGCGGTGGCCGCCTCCAGGTCATTGCAGTATTTGACCTCTAATTTCACCTGTCGGAACCTGACAATGAAGTCTTGGAGGGTTTCTTTTTCTCCCATCAGCACATCATAGAGGTCGTGGTTCGTTTTAGCGAACTTCCGACTCACGCTATATTCGCTGAGGAAGGCAGAAGATAGGTCTGAAAAGGTTTTGATGGACCTTTTAGGGAGGCTGTTGAACCATAGCAGGGGTGATCCCTTCAGGCTCGTGGGGAAGAAACGGCAGGTTAAGGCATCCAGATCGGGCCCAATCACGCATGAGGACTCCATCATATTTACGAAATGAGCCACGTGTTCCATCGGTTTGGGAGGATGAAGTGCCTTGGCTGTGGGACGGACATGACTCCTCTCGTGAAAGGTGAGTCTCCTGGTTCTCGGGCGCCCGAATCGGGCTTAGCCCCTTTCCCAGATGCCTTCTTTGCCAGCTTTTCTTCGAGGATCTGCCTCGCATCCGTGTACTTCCGTTGATTTTCTCCGCGCTCGTTCCTGCCCGCGGATGCCGAACTTCTTTCGTCGCTTCCGGTATAGCTCGAATCTTGGTTTCCTCTGTCACCTCTCTGCGACGGCACCTTATCTCTAGTCTTCCGGGCGAGGCCTGTTTTGCTTGGTGAGTCCTTTTCCCTCGATGAGGAGATCTCTAGACTTGCGTTTTCCCCCCGTCGACGAGCCGTCAGCCTGGTACGGAGGTCGTCTCCTAATACATTCTTCGCCTTTTCGGACGTGGTGGCCCTCCTACGCCGCCGCCTAGCCTGAGATTTGCCAGTTCGTGGCTTAGAAGGGTTTCCCTCATCAACGTTCAGGATGTTTTGGCTGTTGGCTTGGACCGCTGCCAAGCCTTTCCCTAGCAACGCCCTCATTTCCTTTACTTCTTCCCTCAGAGCCTTGTGGGCCTCTACCATCTCTCGGTGCTCTGTCAAGGCGATGGTGATGGTTCCCGCCGCCAGGTCAAGGTTCTGAGCATTGAGGTCTTTAGTATCATCGGCTACTCCCTTATCTCGATTTGCGTTTTCATTAAGAGCTCGTTGCCTGGTCGAATGAGTAGTCATCGATTCGTCTTTGTGGGAACTGCGTGAGTATCTAGATTCTACCAGGAATCAAAGATGAACGGCCCCACGGTGGGCGCCAAACTGTGTGGGATATTTCTCGTCGGGGTTTCGTTCCACACGATAAAGCACATCGGGTCGCGTGCTATCCCTTAACGGCGGAGCAACCTGAAACACCACAACAAAGGACAGTCAGAAGGGCACCGGTGTGGTACCGGCCGACGACCCTCCGACGATCAAGTTAGGTGGTGGTAGGTGAGATTTGTCTTGCGTCGCAAGGGTTAGGTCAAGGATAATCAGGTTATTCGTTTTCTAGGTTTAAGTGTCATACCTGATTTGATAGGTCATGTGCCTTTTATAGTTCCTTGATTGAGGGTTCGTCGACTGGGCTAGCATGAGGCTAGGCTTAATGGGCTTGCACTCGGCCCAACAAGGTGAGCTCCTTGTGATGTTGGCTCGGATGGGTTTTTCTCCATATGGGCCGGCCTGTAGTGAATGTGACCCGTATGAGGGCCGGCTCCTTCAGGACTTGGTCCGAATGGGCCTGTCCCCGTATGCCTCGGCTCGATATGAGTGCAGTCTATAAGAGGGCTACTTTTACCCTCTACAGGTTCCGATCGTCATTTTACATTTTGGTCCAAAGAGGATTCCCAAAGAAGAGTTTCCTCCATTTGAATCTTTACGATGGACCAAATCATGAGGACAACTTTGACTTTCGACATTTTGGTTCAAAGAGGATTACCAAAGAAGAGTTTCCACAATTTGGAACTTTAGGATGGACCAAATCATTAGGACAACTTTGACATTCAACATTTTGGTCCAATGAAGATTTTCCTCTATTCGGAACTTTAGGATTGACCAAATCATGAGGACAACTTTGACAATATTGATTCTGATCCTCGTTTGACATTTTGATCCAAAGAGAATTCCCAAAGAAGAGTTTCCTCCATTTGGAACTTTAGGATGGACCAAATTATTAGGACAAGTTTGAACAGATTGGTTTGGATCCTCGTTTGACATTTTGGTCCATAGAGGATTCCCAAAGAAGAGTTCCTCCATTTGGATCTATAGGATGGACGAAATCATGATGACAAGTTTGAAAAGATTAGTTTCGATCCTCGTTTGACATTTTGGACCAAATAGGATTCCCAAAAAAGAGTGATATGAAACCCTAGAAAATTGAAACAGAAACCCTTTGAAATACAAAGAACCTCTAGATGCAAATACTAAAACCCCAATAAAAAATAAGGCAAAACCCCTAGAAAGCAAGAATTGAAGATTATTCCAATGATCTAATACCTTGGAATAAGAGAACTTGTTCTTATTTCAAGATCGAAACAATCCACAAACACAATAGATCAAGTTATGCTTGAATGTTTCTAAAACATGCGACCTAAAACAATACTACAAAATGCAAGGTAAAATCAACCAAGCAATAAGCAAAACAAAGCTATTTTCTATCATATTAATTCTGAGTATTTAGGGTTACAAATGAGCCTTAAATCGGCAAAAGAAAACCCTAAAATCACTAGGACAATCAGATTACAAGGAGGCACAAAATCTGCCAAATCTTTCCTTAAGTGCATTTGGTGCATTTTAGAAAAGTTTTTCCCTAGAAGATATTGTATTATTCCTAAACTATTCTATGCATTAAAACTGATAAATAAAGGCCTAAAACATATCCAAATACATTGTAAATTCGTGGACATCATATATGGCATGTTAAGGAACAAATAAGGAAAGTGTTCCAAATAATGGAAGTTTGCAAAAGTGGTGCAACTTTCCTAATTAGCTCTCTTCTTCATTTCTGATTGAACAAGTCTTCAATACTCCTCTTCAAAATTCATTTTCCATTGATTAATGTGCATCAAGTCCTCTTTGTTAGCTTCCATGCTCGGATCTTCAAAGCTTGTCTTGACTTTGCTAATGTAGGCTTGTAAATGGATGTTTTATGCTTGTCTTGAACATTGATCTTGAGATTGACACTTGAGCTATTTGTGACCTTCCATGATTCACATCAAAGAGTTTCCTCCGTTTGGAACTTAAGGAAGAGTCAAACCATGAGGACAACTTTGACAAGCTTGCTTCCGATCCTCGTCTAGCATTTTGGTCCTCAGAGGATTCCAAAAGAAGAGTTTCCTCCTTTTGAAACTTTAGGATGGACCAAATCATTCGAATAACTTTGACAAGATTGGTTCCGATCTTTGTTTGACATGTTCGTCCTTTGAGGATTCCCAAAGAAGAGTTTCTTCCATTCGGAACTTTAGGATGGACCAAATCATTAGGACAAGTTTGAAAAGATTGGTTCTGATCCTCGTTTGACATTTTCGTCCAAAGAGGATTCCCAAAGAAGAGTTTCCCCCATTTCGAACTTTAGGATGGACCAAATGATAAGGACAACATTGAATAGATTTGTTGCGATCCTTGTTTGACATTTTGGTCCAAAGAGGATTCCCAAAGATCGTTTCCTCCATTTGGAACTATAGGATGGACCAAATCATTAGCAAAAGTTTGAAAAGATTGGTTCCGATCCTTGTTTGATATTTTGGTCCAAAGAATTTCCTCCATTTGGATCTTTAGGATGGACCAAATCATGATGACAACTTTGACGTTCGACATTTTGGTCAAAACAGGATTCCCAAAGAAGAGTTTCCTCCATTTAGAAATTTAGTATTGACCAAATCATGAGGATAACTTTGACGTTCGACATTTGGGTCCAAAGAGGATTTCAAAAGAAAGGTTTCCACCATTTGGAACATTTCGATGGACCAAATAATTATGACAAGTTTGAAATGATATGTTTCGATCCTCGTTTGACATTTTGGTCTAAAGAGAATTCTCAAAGAAGAGTTTCATCCATTTGGATCATTAGGGGGGACCAAATTATTAGGAAAACTTTGACGTTCGACATTTTAGGTCAAAGAGGAATCCCAAAGAAGAGTTTCCTCCATTTGGATAATTAAGATGGACCAAATAATGACGACAACTTTGACAAGATTTTTCTGAATGTCGTTCGACATTTTGGTCCAAAGAGGATTTCCAAAGAACTGTTTCCTCCATTTGGAACATAGGAGGGACCAAATCATTATGAAAAGTTTGAAATAATAGGTTTTGATCCTCGTTTGACATTTTTGTCAAAAGAGCATTCACAAAGAAGAGTTTCCACCATTTGGGTCTTTAGGATGGACCAAATCATGAGGACAACTTTTATGTTCGACATTTTGGTCCAAAGAGGATTTCCAAAGAAGTGTTTCCTCCATTTGGAATTTTAGGATGGACCAAATCAATAGGAGAAGTTTGAAAAGACACGTTCCGATGCTTATTTAACATTTTGGTCCTAACAGGATTCCCAAAGAAGTGTTTCCTCCTTTAGGAACTTTAGGATGGACCAAATCAATAGGACATGTCTGAAAAGATTTTTTCCGATCCCCGTCTGACATTTTGGTCCAAGGAGGATTCCCATAGAAGAGTTTCCTACATTTGGAACTTTTGGATGGACCAAATCATGCAGACAACTTAGAAAATATTGGTTCCGATCCTCGTTTGACATTTTGTTCCTAAGAGGAACTTTAGGATGGACGAAATCATTAGAAATGATTGGTTCTGATCCTCATTCGATATTTTGGTCCAAAGAGAATTCACAAAGAAGAGATTCCTCCATTTGGAACTTTAGGATGGACCAAATCATGAGAACAACTTTGACGTTCGACATTTTGGTCCAAAGAGGATTCCCAAAGAAGAGTTTCATCCATTCGGATCTTTAGGATGAAACAAATCATGAGGACAACTGTAACGTCCCGTTATTTTGTGAAAAAAAAAAACTTTTATTTATTTTATTTTATTTAAGTAATTAAAGTTCATTTATTTATTATTATTTGAGAATTTAATAGTTTATTTCATTTTAATTCATTTTAATGGCTTTATTTATTTAATTACGTTTAAATGGTATTAATAATTATTAACGGGCCAATTAATAATTATTAATCACCATCGGGATAGTTTAAGACCATCGGGTTTTGTTTTTAAGCTAAAAGTCATCAAAAGGGCATTTTCGTAATTTCCCTTTTCACCTAAATATCTAGATATTCTTCCCTTCATCTTCTTAAACTATCATTGACCAAAGTTGACTAAAATTGTCTCATCTTTCTCATCCCCAAGCCGTGAGCTTCTCATCCATTGATGAGAAGAGAATTTTCTTGTCCTTTCTTCGTTTCTCGGTGGATCGTCGTGTTTTCGGTTGCGTTGGATTGGTAGGGACGAGGGCTACCTATCCAACCTAGCTTTTCAAGTTTCCCGTTCCCTAAAGGAAGTTCCAAAAAGTAAGTTTTCAAACTTTTTAGGTGGTTTTGTTCGTTTTTGATTGTAAATGAGTTTTGAAGTTGAAATCATGAATTTCTATCATGAAATTTGACGATTTTGAACCCGGATTTTCGAAAAACACTATTCACCCGAAAACACTATTCACCCGAGACACTATTCATCCGAAATCACTATTCACCCGAAATTGCACACTTGTTCGCATTTTAGTTATGAGTTGTAATATGTTGTGCAATTGATGAATTGTAGGTGCGTTTGCTCGGTTGTTGATTCGTGAAAAATTGGAGATTTGGAGTTAATTGGCTAAGGTGAGAATGATTAGAATTTAAAGTAACTATAGAAAACAAATAAGTACGTTGATTTGTAGAATCGAACTAAGACTAGAATCCAACCTAAGGTTAGAGGATGTGAGATAGTGCCTTAGGATTTGAAGTTAATCCTTTAGGCGAGAAACTTAGGATTTCTCGTTGAAAACCTCGAATCTTAGAAGATTCTAAGTTAGATTAGTTTCGGAGTTTAGAATGGTTCACTTGGAAGTTTAGAATCCTTGAAAGTTTAGGTTAATCGTTATGTTTTGACCTTTACTTTTATTATTGTTAGCGGAGTTCGATCGATAAATCGTTCATCCGGGATTCTATCTATGTTACTTTATGCCCTTTACTTTATGTTCTTTACTTTATGCCGCTTTACTTTATGCTTGTTTCGGTTATTTAATAATCGTACTTTACTTTATTTATTTGTGCAAGCATATGCATAACATTTTGCACCATTATTTATTATATTATAACATCTCGCATCATTGAAAAGAGAAAAGAAAAGAATGAAAGGAACGGTGGATGAGTGGATACCCACGTTACCTTCATGCATAAGGTTGAATGGTGGATGAGTGGATACCCACATTACCTTCATCATGCATAAGGTTGAATGGTGGATGAGTGGATTCCCACATTACCTTCATACATAAGGATAAGGGTGGATAGTTTGTAAAAATCCACATTACCTTCATTTCATGCATAAATGGCGAATGCGTAACCTACGGGATGTACTCATTACTTTTATGCATATGATAGACGAGAAAGAAAGTCGAGATGTTATATTTTTTTTTTATGCAAAGTCATTTACTTTCATTACTTTATGATATAATAAGTTAATGGATGAGGATTGACTACAAGTGTAGTAATGTCATCCCTTGGAAAGTATGGAATAGAATTACCTAGAGTTTGGAGGACTTTAGGAGTTGTTTGTGTCAGGTTATTTGGACACAGATCGAAATGCGAGTTTGAGGTCTATTCTTACTTTTTATTCTTATTATTCTCACTGGGCTTAAGTTGTTAGCTCATGATATTACAAACATTTCAGGTAATGTTTGGGATCGTGGAAGAGGAGCTGGTGCGCGCTTGATCGAGAAGATGATGATTTACGAGATGGACTTTGAGTTATGTAAAAATCCATGTACATGGTTGATTTGTGAAATTTATGTTATTTCGATGATTTGAACTTTGTATTTAGCTCATAAGAGCTTATGGTTGTCTTTTTATGATTATGATCATTTTTAAACTCCTGGATGGAATTTAATGTTCCTTGTGATTTTAGATGTTTGAATTTAAGATGTAAACAGGTTTTTGGCTAGCCTATTTTCAAACATAATCACGCCATTTTTTCTTAAAATAAAAGACTTCCACTGTTTTCTCTGATTTTAATCTATTTAAAATGACGGGTCGTCACAGTTGGTATCAGAGCCTACGGGTTCTGTAGACTACATGTGATGCATGTTTGTCTTTCATGTTTTGTTTTAAGTCCATTCTCAAGTCATCATCGAGAGATCGCGGCACCAGGTATGCCTATAACTCTTATTCTCATACTTTATTTCTTTGATATTGAAAGAGTTATGAGAATGTTGATAAAGTTAATGATGTTTGTGATATTTCACATCCTTGTAAAACCACTATGTGGTTATGTTTATTTGACCCATTTTGAGATTTGGGTAAGGGTATCGGGAAGGCGATGACCCCGTGCAGTTTTGGAGGTTATACACCTCGTTAAGTGTATTGACATGATGTCAAAGTAAAGGAGATGAGATACTCCGAGAGATCACTTTAAGGTTGATTAAAGTGTTATTGTCACACAATTGCTAAGTAGTGGTCTTAGTAGATGTGTGTTGACTTTTGGGTGTGAAAGGGGACATGTTTGTCCGAAACCCAGTATTAAGAGATGAAAACACCTGTTTGAGGTGAGGAATTGATTGAAAATGAATCGGTTTGGCTCGTGTTCAGCAACCTAGATTTAACTCAATGGACAAGTTCCTTGTTTGAGTTGAAAAGTTGGATTATGGTAAGTGGTGAATCTTTGTGGTATAGTTGTACAAAAAGGAAGTGTGTTGCCACTCAAAAGAAGAAGTAAGAACTCTATGTGATGAGTGTTATAAGGACCATTAACGGTTTTGTTAATTGGTGAATGGCTTAGTTTGGTCGTCATTACACTATGGTGTATCAATCTGAATTGGAAATACTCGAGGTCGAGTAATGAAGACCCTTATTCAAGAAATTGTCAAGATTGACTAACACTAAGGTTAAGTGCTAGTACTTGATTGGAACATAGAAGGAAGTTGATAGACCGGTGGTATCGGTAACTTCTATAAGGCAATGAGATGGTTTGGTGAATTTCAATTCACATTGTGTTTGACCATCTAATTGGAAGGAGAATTTGATAAACTTGTAGGTCGTAGTTTGAATCTACCGAGTCTTTTCGAGATAGACTCTAAAGTGAATCCTTTGTTGGAAGGATAGAATGTTAATGGACTAAGGTGTTTGGCAGACACCAGTTTTGCTTTGCAAGAAAGCAAATGATCTCTGAAGTCGAGTTCATTCAAGATTTGAATAAGGAGGCTTAAGAGTCGTCCTTACCTTGGATTTTACATCTTCTGAAAAGAAGAGAAAATTAACTACTACGGGACAGGCTACCACTCAGAGGAAGAAAGCAAAGGATGAAGATGCCAGGTCAAGGGATACAAAGAAAGACAGCATCAACATCGGCAACAACAAGTTCGAGGTGGAGCTCAACATGGACAGTAAAAAGGACAAGGACAGGTTCATCCTTACTTCAATAGTTGTGTCAGTTTCCATCAGGGAAATGCACACTTCCATCAAGATGCTATGTTGTGATAAACTTGGAATTACGCCACTTTTATAAGTGCGTATAAGACTTAACCATCACAACATAGTATTAAGGTTAGAATTATAAGGAAAAGCTACCAGTGTGGTAGTGATGTGTACTTTGTTATTTTCAGGCCGATTGGCTTTTATTTCTGTTTAATGTTGTAGCTAGCCACTCTTTTATTTTATCTTGTTATGACGAGTTGGCAGCTATTGAGCCGAGACTGTTGAGTTTCGAGATATGTGCTTTCCCAGAGAGGAAGCTTATTATGATGATAGTGCGTATGGCACTTATGACATTTGCATTATGAGTAGATGCTCACATTTTATTGTGATTGTTATGCATATGTCTGATATTGATGTGATATTGGGTATGGATTGGCTATTATCCAATCATACCATTGATTGTATTGAGAGAGTTATTGATTTTATGAGTCCATGTGGGACTAGATTATGTTTTCGTGGGTTTTATAGCCGAGTAATGCCCACTTTGATAACATATTAGAAGCTAGTATGCTTCTAAGTGATGGAGCCTTGGGCTATATAGCTAGTGTGGTTGACACTTCTATACCAAGGCTAGTTGAGTTCCGTGCTTATAGTGAGGGATTTCATTGATGTTTTCCCTGATAAGTCACCCGGTTTGCCACCGGTGAGACAGTTTGATTTTCAGATTGAGGTTGCTCCTGGGACAGCTTCATTGTCCAAAGCACCATATCGTATGGCACCGGCTGAGTTGAAAGAACTCCAGAGCCAGTTGCAGGAACTTCGAGATTTGGAGTTTATATGCCCGAATGTATCACCGCGGGGAGCCCCGGTGTTGTTTGTAAAGAAGAAAAACGGTTCTATGCGTTTATGCATCGATAATAGAAAGTTGAACCGTGATACTGTGCAAAAAAAAAAAAGTATCCTTTGCCCAGGATAGAAGACTTGTTTGATCAATTGAGAGGAGCCACTATCTTTCAAAGATAGATTTGAGATCGGGCTATCATCAGTTGAGGATTCGGGATGAGGATATTCCCAAGACTGCATTCAGGACGCGTTATGACATTATGAGTTTGTAGTCATGTCTTTTGACTTAACCAACGCGCCTGCAGCTTTTATGGACCTTATGCACACGGTGTTTAGAAGGTTCATTGTGTCCTTTGTGATTGTAATCATTGATGATATCTTGGTTTATTCCAAGACAGAGGAGTTGCATGCTATGCACCTTCGGGAAGTTTTGACGATACTACGAGATCAGAGATTGTATGCCAAGTTCTCAAAGTGTGAGATTTGGCTAAAAGAAATGGCATTTTCGGCCATGTTGTATCAAAAAGAGAATTATATATTGATTTCTCTGAGATTTGAGGCAGTTAGTAACTGGCCTAGACCGATGAGTGTGGCTGATATTCGCAGTTTTCTGAGACTTGCAGACTATTATAGATGGTTTGTGCAAGATTTCTCCAAAATTGCTTCAGCCTTGACACGTTTCACCCGGAAGGGAGTTGATTTTATATGGTAGGAGGATTGTGAAAGGAACTTTGAGGAGCTCAAGAGGAGGCTTGTAACAACACCTGTTCTAGTGTCGCCTGATAGCACCGGTGGTCTGACTGTGTATACAAATGTTTTCCCACAGAGGTTTGGGATGTGTGTTAATGCAACACAAGAAAGTTATAGCTTATGCTTCCCGTCAGTTGAAAGAGCATGAGATAGTTAGAGCTCGTTAAAGATTATGACTGTGACATTCAGTATCATCTTGGAAAAGTCAGTGTAGTGGCTGACGCGCTCAGTAGAAAGTCTTCTCGGTTGTCAACTTTGTCAGCAATACCTTTGAGTTTGAGGTGGGATATGGAACGAGCTGAGATAGCATTGCTTACTGCCGAGGTCACTGTGAGTGTGACTAGTTTAACAGCGGGACCTACTTTGAAGTAGAGGTGATTGATGCATAAAGAGGAGAGACTTTGTTGCAAGCCGGTTTCAGATAGGCTAAGTCAGATTTTTCTGGCCGTTTTACCTTCTCTACAAATAGTACTCTGACGTATCGTAAGAAGCTATGTGTGCCTTCAGGATCGACTTTTGAAAAGAACTGTTGGAGGAAGGTTATAGTTCTATCTTTTATGTTCATCCAGGCAATACAAAGAGGTACGAGAATCGGGACAATATATTGATGACCTGGGATGAAACATAAGATTTGTAAAGTATGTGAGTAAGTGCTTGAATTATTAGCAAGTCAAGGCCTAAAAGGAAAGTATATCGGGTTATCTTAACCTTGAAAAGTACTTGAATGGAAATGGGGGAAGGTTTCCATAAGTTTTATCAAGGTTTGCCAAGGACGGTAAGGAATTATGATATAATTTGGGTGTTTGTAGACCATTTGAAAAAAAAATAAAATTGCACACTTTACTATTGGAAGGATCATCTATCCAGTTAAGACTAGGGTACAGTTATACCAAAGAAAGATTGATCGGTTGTGGTGTGCCGGTGAAGATTTTATCAGAACGAGACACTCGCTTTGTCTCGAAGTTTTGGTACTATTTAGGCACTTTATGGTTGAAAGTGTTGTTCTTCCACTTAGTGGGATGAGATTGGTGAAAAGAGACTTTTGAAACACAAGTTGTAACAAATGACTAGCGAGTCTATCATTTGTTTAGAGAAAGGTTAAGAGTTAACCAAAGTTGACAGCAGGATTCGTAGTAGTCAGTTAAAGTGTAGTAGTGGATCTCGTATACTTCAAGTGACACCAACGAAGGGTGTTATGGAAGTTGGAAATAAGGGTCAGTTGAGCCCTAGATTTGTTGGCCTATCGAGACACTCGATCGAGTAGAAGTGGTAGCTTATTGTTTAGCTTTATCACTTCCGTTATCGGCTGTTTGTAATGTTTTCCATGCATTGATGCTTTGGAAATACATGATGAATCCGTTCCACGTGATTGATTATGAACTGGTTGTTTTGAATACTAATAAGTCTCATGAGAAGACACCCGTTAAGAGCATTCGAACAAATTGATGAAAAATGAAAAGGAATTCATTTGGTTAAGGTTCTTTGAAAGAACCAAGTGTCAAAGGAAACAACGTGGGAACGTGAAGATGAGATACAGTCAAAGTACCCTCGCTTTATTCACTTAGTGAATGCACTTTTCGAGGACGAAAAGTCTTTTAAGGAGGGTAGACTGTAACGTCCCGTTATTTTGTGAAAAAAAAAAAAAAAACTTTTATTTATTTTATTTTATTTAAGTAATTAAAGTTCATTTATTTATTATTATTTGAGAATTTAATAGTTTATTTCATTTTAATTCATTTTAATGGCTTTATTTATTTAATTACGTTTAAATGGTATTAATAATTATTAACGGGCCAATTAATAATTATTAATCACCATCGGGATAGTTTAAGACCATCGGGTTTTGTTTTTAAGCTAAAAGTCATCAAAAGGGCATTTTCGTAATTTCCCTTTTCACCTAAATATCTAGATAGATATTCTTCCCTTCATCTTCTTAAACTATCATTGACCAAAGTTGACTAAAATTGTCTCATCTTTCTCATCCCCAAGCCGTGAGCTTCTCATCCATTGATGAGAAGAGAATTTTCTTGTCCTTTCTTCGTTTCTCGGTGGATCGTCGTGTTTTCGGTTGCGTTGGATTGGTAGGGACGAGGGCTACCTATCCAACCTAGCTTTTCGAAGTTTCCCGTTCCCTAAAGGAAGTTCCAAAAAGTAAGTTTTCAAACTTTTTAGGTGGTTTTGTTCGTTTTTGATTGTAAATGAGTTTTGAAGTTGAAATCATGAATTTCTATCATGAAATTTGACGATTTTGAACCCGGATTTTCGAAAAACACTATTCACCCGAAAACACTATTCACCCGAGACACTATTCATCCGAAATCACTATTCACCCGAAATTGCACACTTGTTCGCATTTTAGTTATGAGTTGTAATATGTTGTGCAATTGATGAATTGTAGGTGCGTTTGCTCGGTTGTTGATTCGTGAAAAATTGGAGATTTGGAGTTAATTGGCTAAGGTGAGAATGATTAGAATTTAAAGTAACTATAGAAAACAAATAAGTACGTTGATTTGTAGAATCGGAACTAAGACTAGAATCCAACCTAAGGTTAGAGGATGTGAGATAGTGCCTTAGGATTTGAAGTTAATCCTTTAGGCGAGAAACTTAGGATTTCTCGTTGAAAACCTCGAATCTTAGAAGATTCTAAGTTAGATTAGTTTCGGAGTTTAGAATGGTTCACTTGGAAGTTTAGAATCCTTGAAAGTTTAGGTTAATCGTTATGTTTTGACCTTTACTTTTATTATTGTTAGCGGAGTTCGATCGATAAATCGTTCATCCGGGATTCTATCTATGTTACTTTATGCCCTTTACTTTATGTTCTTTACTTTATGCCGCTTTACTTTATGCTTGTTTCGGTTATTTAATAATCGTACTTTACTTTATTTATTTGTGCAAGCATATGCATAACATTTTGCACCATTATTTATTATATTATAACATCTCGCATCATTGAAAAGAGAAAAGAAAAGAATGAAAGGAACGGTGGATGAGTGGATACCCACGTTACCTTCATGCATAAGGTTGAATGGTGGATGAGTGGATACCCACATTACCTTCATCATGCATAAGGTTGAATGGTGGATGAGTGGATTCCCACATTACCTTCATACATAAGGATAAGGGTGGATAGTTTGTAAAAATCCACATTACCTTCATTTCATGCATAAATGGCGAATGCGTAACCTACGGGATGTACTCATTACTTTTATGCATATGATAGACGAGAAAGAAAGTCGAGATGTTATATTTTTTTTTATGCAAAGTCATTTACTTTCATTACTTTATGATATAATAAGTTAATGGATGAGGATTGACTACAAGTGTAGTAATGTCATCCCTTGGAAAGTATGGAATAGAATTACCTAGAGTTTGGAGGACTTTAGGAGTTGTTTGTGTCAGGTTATTTGGACACAGATCGAAATGCGAGTTTGAGGTCTATTCTTACTTTTTATTCTTATTATTCTCACTGGGCTTAAGTTGTTAGCTCATGATATTACAAACATTTCAGGTAATGTTTGGGATCGTGGGAAGAGGAGCGGTGCGCGCTTGATCGAGAAGATGATGATTTACGAGATGGACTTTGAGTTATGTAAAAATCCATGTACATGGTTGATTTGTGAAATTTATGTTATTTCGATGATTTGAACTTTGTATTTAGCTCATAAGAGCTTATGGTTGTCTTTTTATGATTATGATCATTTTTAAACTCCTGGATGGAACTTAATGTTCCTTGTGATTTTAGATGTTTGAATTTAAGATGTAAACAGGTTTTTGGCTAGCCTATTTTCAAACATAATCACGCCATTTTTTCTTAAAATAAAAGACTTCCGCTGTTTTCTCTGATTTTAATCTATTTAAAATGACGGGTCGTCACAACAACTTTGACGTTCGACATTTTAGTCCATAGAGGATTCCCAAAGAAGAGTTTCCTCCATTTTTATCATTAGGATGGACCAAAACATGAGGACAACTTTAACCTTCGATATTTTTGTCCAAAGAGGATTCCAAAAGAAGAGTTTCCTCCATTTGGATCTTTAGGATTGACAAAATCGTGAGGGCAACTTTGACGTTCGATATTTTGGTCCAAAGAGGATTTTCAAAGAAAAGTTTCCTCCATTTGGAACTTTAGGATGGACCAAATCATTATAACAAGTTTGAAATGATAGGTTCTGACCCTCGTTTTATATTTTTGTCCAAAGAGGGTTCCCAAAGAAGAGTTTACTTCATTTGGATCTCTAGGATGGACCAAATCATGAGGGCAACTTTGACGTTCGACATTTTGATCCAAAGAGGATTCCGAAAGAAGACTTTCCTCCATTTGGATCATTAGGATGAATCAAATCATTAGAACAACTTTGACGTTCAATATTTTGGTCTAAAGAAGATTCCCAAAGAAGAGTTTCCTCCATTTGGAACTTTAGGATTTTCCAAATCATGAGGACAAGTTTGACAAGATTTGTTGCGATTCTTGTTTGACATTATTGTCCAAAGAGGATTCTCAAAGATCGTTTCCTCCATTTGGAACCTTAGGATTGTCCAAACCATTAGGACATGTTCGAAAAGATAGGTTCCCATCCTTGTTTGACATTTTGGTCCAAAGAGCATGCCCAAAGAAGAGTTTCCTCCATTTGGATCTTTAGGATGGACCAAATCATGAGGACAACTTTAACAAGTTTAGTTCTGATCCTCGTTTGATATTTTGTCAAAAGAGGATTCCCGAAGAAGAGTTTCCTCCATTTGGATCTTTAGGATGAACCAAATCATGAGGAGAACTTTGACGTTGGACATTTTGGTCCAAAGAGGAACCCAAAGAAGAGTTTCCTCCATTTGGATACTTAGGTTTAACCAAATCATGAGGACAACTTTGACGATCAACATTTTGGTCCAAAGAGGATTTCCAAAGAAACATTTCCTCTATTTGGAACTTTAGGTTGGACCAAATCATGAGGACAACATTGATGTTCGACATTTTGGTCCAAATAGGATCCCCAAAGAAGAGTTTCCTCCATTTGGATCATTAGGACTCACCAAATCTTGAGGACAACTTTGACAAGATTTGTTCCAAATGACGTTACACATTTTGGTCCAAAGAGTATTCCGAAAAAGAGTTTCTTCTATTTTGAACTTTAGTATGGACCAAATCAATATGACAAGTTTTAAATGATAGGTTCCGATACTCGTTTGACATTTTGTTCCGAAGAGGATTCCCAAAGAAGTGTTTCCTCCATTTGAACTTTAGGATGGACCAACTCATGAGGACAAGTTTGAAAAGATTTGTTTCGATCCTCATTTGACATTTTGGTCCAAGAGGATTCCCAAAGAAGAGTTTCCTCCATTTGGAACTTTAGGATGGACAAAATTATTAGGACAAGTTTTAAAAGATTTGTTCTGATCCTCGTTTGACATTTTTATCCAAAAAGGATTCGCAAAGAAGAGTATCCTTGATTTGGATCTTTAGAATGGAAAAATCATGAGGACATGTTTGACGTTCGACATTTTGGTCCAAACAGGAGTCTCATAGAAGAGTTTTCTCCATTTGAAACTTTAGGATTGACCATATCATGAGGACAACTTTGACAAGATTGGTTCCTATCCTCGTTTGACATTTTGGTCCAAAAAGGATTCCCAAAGAAGAGTTTTGTCCATTAGGAAATTTAGGATGAACCAAATCATTAGGACAACTTTGATAAGATTGGTTCTGATCCTCGTTTGCCTTTTTGGTTCAAAAACTATTCCCAATGAAAAGTTTGCTCCATTTGAAACCAAATCATTAAGACAAGTTTGAAAAGTTGTCCTCATCATTGAGAATCCTCTTTGGCGGAATATTTTGTTTGCCAATCCTCTTTGGATCAAAATGTCAAATGAGGATCAGAACCAATCTTTTAAAACTTGTCCTAATGATTTGGTCCATCCAAAAGATCCAACGGGAGGAAACTCTTCTTTGGGAAACCTCTTTGGACCAAAAGGTCAAACGAGGATCGAACAAATATTGTCAAAGTTGTCCTCATTATTTGGCCCATTCTAAAGTTCCAAATGGAGGAAACTCTTCTTTGCGAATTCTCTTTGGACCAAAATGTCAAACGAGGATCCGAACCAATCTTTTCAAACTTGTCCTGTTTATTTGGTCCATCCTAAAGTCTCAAATGGAGGAAACTCTTTTTGGGAATAATCTTTGGACCGCAAAATGTCGAACGTCAAAGTTGTCCTGATGATTTTGTCCATTCTAAAGAACATAACGGATGAAACTCTTCTTTGGGAATCTTCTTTGGACCAAAACGTCAAACGAATATCGGAACCAATCTTGTAAAACTTGTCCTCATGATTTGGTCCATTATTAAGTGCCAAATGGAGGAACTCTTCTTTGTGAATCCTTTTTGGACCAAAATGTCAAACGAGAATAGGAGGAAGTTCTTCTTTGGTAATCCTCTTTAGACCAAAATGTCAAACGAGGATCGAAACCAATCTTGACAAAGATGTCCTCATGATTTTGTCCATCCTAAAGTTCCAAATGAATGAAACTCTTCTTTGGACCAAAATGTTGAACGCCAAAGTTGTCCTCATGATTTGGTGTAACGCCCCATCACGAGAAAGTTAAAAATGAATATTTTTTTTTAAATAATATTAATCAAGCTTGATCGATTAATTAGAACAGAAATATTGTAGTCTTTCAAAAAGGGTATTATGGTACTTTTTCCCGAAAAACCTTTAAATTTGAATCTTGTGATTTGATTAATATTTTAACATGAAATTGATCGCCTCGATGTCACAATTCCAACGCAACTGACGATTTGTTGTTCTGAGACCCGGTGATCAAGTTATACACGTTTTAAGGTGAGTGGCAGTTTCGTAAATATTCTAACTCGGGATTTTAACCTAAGATTATATCCCATTTGTAATATTCAGATTTTGACTCTCCTTTCTCCCTCTCATGGCCGCCGCCCCTTGGTGTAGCCAGGAAAAATGTTCGTTTCCTTCATCGTTTGGCTGTTTTCTCTCGTTCCGATCTTGGATTTGAAGTGGTCGGGGATCATCTTTATCACTCGAAAGGTAAATTTATCTCCTCTCGATTTTTTCATGAAGCCACTGCCCCCTCTAGGGTTGTAATTGATGTCTTTTCATCAGTTTCGAGTTGTAGGTGATTGATTAGAACGTGGTTCATCGTTGGGGAAGGATTGGAGGCATTCTTCCGTGTTTTCCTAATCTTTGGGTAAGCAATTTGGATCATTTTACGAACTTTAATATTCTGGAAATTGGGTATTAATAATTAAATTTCATTATCAAGAACCTCGCTTTGAAAACCATTCCCCATCACTTTCAATTTCTCAATCCTTGGCCTAAACCTTAATCGGTAGTGATCTCCTTGCCTAAAACCAAAACCCATAAAAAATGATCACCCGAAACTTAAAAACGTGACCAAACCATGACCAGAAGACCACGGTTCAGCCACGGTAAAAGACAGCAGCGCTGTAGCTGCTGTCCATCGTTTTCCTTTTTCCCGATCTTCGAGCCGTTGAACCCCAATGTTTTTAACCCCTTTTGGTACTGTTTTAGCATGTAAATTAAATTTTTAGGACCTTTGTTTCAGGTCTGATTGGTGGTGGAAACTAGCTTGGAATTTGGAATTTTAGTAAAGACAAGGTGAGTTAACGGTTTAGTCAACGGTGGGGTTTTCGAGAAATCTAAGGCTCTTACCATAGTTTATTCATTTCATTATATTTAATCATGATATTCAGGAACATTTGGATGAATTTGGACCATCAAAGATATCGTTTTTAATTTAAGAGAAATTAGATTTTCGGTTAGAGCTAAAATAGTCAATTTTCGGTAAAAGTGAGTTTTCTTTACATCGAATTGATTCTGATTGAGATGAATGTTAATTATGGAAATTATGGAGTTTAAGATGAGTTTTGATATTGAAATCATAGGAAAAATCTATTGGGAGAATTAACTTTTTCGGTTAGAACTGGTTTAGGGTTTTTCGACGAAAATTGAAGTTTTTAGATTCGAATTGCATCTAATTGATTATAAGTTTAAATCTGGAATTATTGGGAGATATTTAAAGTTAAATGCCTTGAGTTCTGAGTTAGGGAGCATAAAATTACATTTTCCATGTTCTGGCAGTTTTTGTGAAATTTATATATTGAGTTGGGGCTGCTATGTTTTCATGCTTGTAATTGAATTTTAGCTATCATTATCTTGTGTATAATGATGTTTGGATTGATATTGATGGCCGACTTGAATTTTTACTAGTGTTGAGGCTACGAGCTCAACACTAAGTCATGTCAGTTATGGAAAAGTCCATAATCGAGTACTAATGTTCATTGCTCGTATGAATGAAACATTAGGGGAATATCAGTTATAGTTGAGGCTATAACCAAGTACTAAGAAGTGGTAGTAGTTCCAAGGAACTGCCTTCTTAGTGGATTTTATGAATTATATTGTTTGTTAAGTTAAAGTATGTTAGTTATTCGGGAATTTAATATAGATTGTGAGAGTGTGTATGATTGGAATGTCTTGGGTAAGAAACTAGCGAAAGTTGTCTATCCATGTAAAGTGATGATTTAGTGATTATCCTTGAATATGGAATCAAAGTAATTGCCTATTTATGTAAAGGTTTGAGATTAAGTTTTAAGTGACGCTTTGAGAGAAAGAGACTTTGGAGGAGTGTTAAGTGTTTGTTATGGAGAAGTTATGGGTATACATGTTGAATTAATTAAGATCATGAGATTGAGTTAGAGTTAATATAGTGAGTTATGCCTTGAATATGGAACCCGGTACTGTTGCCTATTCATGTATGGAAGTATTATATATCGCCTTGAATATGGAACCCGGTCGTATTGCCTATTCGTGTATGAGAGTGAGATTACGAGAAGTGTGGATATTTTACTATGGTTATACGAACGGAAGGATTGATGATCCAAGTAGAATTGATGGTTAAAGGTCTTGAATATGGAATTAGCGAGAATTGCCTATTCATGTAAGCGAGTGAGACTTGATGTTTTAAGTGATTTTGTGCCTTAGATGTTATTGGAGAGTGTTTGAGTGCTTGGGACTCAGTTTGAATTGTTAGAGACTATTTAAGACTTCATCTTTGATTAAGTCGTTTTCTCACTGGCTTTAGCCTCACAATGCTATCTGTTGTTTTTTTTTCAGGTAACAAATGGACCAAGAGGTGGCGGTTGATGAAGTGGAAGAGATGCGGGTTCATGTCGTGGTGGCTAGCCAAACATGTCTTTTATTTTCATTGAGATAATGAATAAAGTATTCGAATTTTATTGTCTATATTTTGTTTTATGAAATTTGAGACTCGTGTTAGTCTTAAAACATTTTGTTATTTGAGAACACAATCAGCTAATTAATTTTGTTTTAAAGATTGTAACTTCGGAGTTATCGTTTTAATAATTGTTTATTTGATTTAAGTGAAATTTCATAAATGATATTTATTGAGTCTTCCGCTGCTTTAAAATGTGTTTATTTATTACTCTGAAAAGTCGGGTGGTCCATCTTAAAGATCCAAATGGAGGAACCTCTCGTCCTCATCAATTGGACCATTCTAAAGATCCAAATGGAAGAACCTCTTGTCCTCATGATTTGTCAATCCTAAAGTTTCAAATGGAGGAAACTCTTCTTTAGGAATCCTTTGTGGACCAAAATGTCAAACGAGGATCAGAACCAATCTTGCCAAAGTTTTCCTCATGATTCAGTCCATCCTAAAGTTCCAAATGGAGCAAACTCTTCTTTGGCAATCCTCATTGGACCAAAATATCAAACGAGGATCGGATCCAATCCTTTCCAACATGTCCTAATGATTGGTCCATCCTAATGTTCCAAATGGAGGATACTCTTCTTTGCGAATCCTCTTGGGACCAAAATATCAAACAAGGATCGGAACCAATCTTTTCAAACTTGTCCTAATGATTTGGTCTATCCTAAAGTTCGAAATGGAAGAAACTCTTCTTTAGGAATCCTCTTTGGACAAAAATGTCAAACGAGGATCGAAACCAAGCTTTTCAAAGTTGTCCTCATTATTTGGCCCATTTTAAAGTTCCAAATGAAGGAAACAATCTTTGGGAATCCTCTTTTGACCAAAATTTCAAACGAGGATCGGAACCAATGTTTTCAAACTTTTGTTAATAATTTGGTCCATTGTAAAGTTCCAAATAGATGAAACTCTTCTTTGGGAACCTTTTATGGACAAAAATGTCAAACGAGGAACGGAACCAATCTGGTCAAAGTTGGCCTCAAAGAATCCTCATTGGAACAAAATGTCAAACGAGGATCGAAACCAATCTTTTCAAACTTGTCCTATTGATTTGGTCCATCCTAAAGTTCCAAATGGAGGAAACTCTTCTTTGGGAATCCTCTTTGGGCCAAAATGTCAAACGAGGATCGAAACCAATCTTTTCAAACTTGTCCTATTGATTTGGTCCATCCTAAAGTTCCAAATGGAGGAAACCCTTCTTTGGGAATCCTCTTTGGGCCAAAATGTCAAATGAGGATCGAAACCAATCTTTTCAAACTTGCCCTATTGATTTTGTCCATCCTAAAGTTCCAAATGAAGGAAACTCTTCTTAATCCTCTTTGGACCAAAATCTCAAACGTCAAAGTTGTCCTCATGATTTGGTCCATCCAAAAATTCCAAATAGAGGAAACTCTTCTTGGTAAATCCTCTTTGGACCAAAATCTCAAACGAGGATCGGAACCATTCTTTTTAAAATTTTCCTCATGATTTGATCCATCCTAAAGTTCCAAATGGAGGAAACTTTTCTTTGGGAATCCTCTTTGGACTAAAATGTCAAACGAGGATTGGAACATATCCTGTCAAAGTTGTCCTCATGATTTGGCCCATCCTAAAGTTCCAAATGGAGGAAACTCTTCTTTAAGAATCCTCTTTGGACCAAAATCTAAAACGAGGATCGGAACAAATCTATTCAAACTTTTGCTCATGATTTGGTCCATCCTAAAGTTCCAAATGGAGGAAACACTTCTTTGGGAACCCTCTTTGGAGCAAAATGTCAAACGAGGTTCGGAACATATCTTGTCAAAGTTGTTCTCATGATTTGGTCCATCCTAAAGATCCAAATGGATGAAACTCTTCTTTGGAAATAATTTTTGGACCAAAATGTCAAGCGTACAAGTTGTCCTAATGATTTGGTCCATCCTAATGTTCCAAATTGAGGAAACACTTCTTTGGAAATCCTCTTTAGACCAAAATAAGGACCAAATTATGATAACTTTATCAAGATTGGTTATGATCCGCGTTCGATATTTTTGTCCAAAGAGTATTCCCAAAGAAGAGGTTCCTCCATTTCGGTCTTTAGGATGGACCAAATTATGAGGACAAGAGGTTCATCTAGTTTGATCTTTAGGATGGAATAAATCATGAGGAAAAATTTGACAAGATTCGTCCCGATCCTCGTTTAATATTTTGGTCCAAAGAGGATTCCAAAAGAAGAGTTTCCTCCATTTATATCTTTAGGATGGACCAAAACATTTGGACAAGTTTAACAAGACTGGTTCCAATCATCGTTTGATATTTTTGTCCAAAGAGGATTCCCAAAGAAGAGTTTCTTCCATTTTGATATTTAGGATGGTAAAAATCATGAGGACAAGAGGTTCCTCTATTTGGATCTTTAGGATGGACCAAATCATGAGGACAAGTTTGACAAGATTGGTTCCGATCCTCGTTTGACATTTTTGTGCAAAAAGGATTCCCAAAGATGACGTTCATCCATTTGGATCTTTAGGATGGACAAAAATCATGAAGACAACTTTGACAAGCAGGAAACCTTAGGTCTATAGTTTCAATTTGGTCTAGAGAGTGAAACAAGTACTCTGAAACATGCTTTTCAATTGCAAACAAATTTTTGGATTGGTTCCGATTCTCGTTTGACATTTTAGTCCAAAGAGGATTCCCAAAGAAGGGTGGATTCCTCTATTTGGATCTTTAGGATGGACCAAATGATGAGGACAACTTTGTCAAGATTGTTTCCAATCCTCGTTCGATATTTTCGTCTAGAGGAGATTCCCAAAGAAGTGCTTCCTCCATTTGGATCTTTAGGATGGACTAAATCATGAGGACAAGTTTGACAAGATTGGTTCCAATACTCTTTTGACATTTGGTCCAATGAGGATTCCCAAATAAGTGTTTCCTCTAATTGGATCTTTAGGATGAAACAAATCAAGAGGACAACATTGACGTTCAACATTTTGCAACAAAGAGATTTCCTAAATAAGAGGTTCCTTCATTTGGATCTTTAGGATGCACAAAATCATAAGGACAAGAGGTTCCTCAATTTTTATCTTTAGGATGGACCAAATCATGAGGACAAATTTGACAAGAGCGATTCCGATCCTCTTTTGACATTTTGGTCCAAAGAGGATTCCCACGTTGTCAAAATCATAAAGAAAACTTTTTAAATCTAGGATTTTTCTTATGTGCGCAAGTTTATCCTATTTTCCGGCAACTTCAATTATGTGAGTTAGTGGTTTCAATTCTGAACAATTTTTTTAATTTGGCATTTTGTATGCTCTTTATAATCATCTTAATCAGCTACATCAAAGCTGCCACCTAAAATTTCATTCTTTAACCCGACGAATTAAGAAATTTGTAACAACCTTTTTTCTAGATTTTTTTTCTTCACATTTCTGTTTTTCCTTTCCATTTTTGTTTTAACCATTCCAATCAGTTTTTCTTGTTTTGTTTTTGTTTCTTTTCATTATTTTAGATTGTTTAAATACTGATTGCTTGATTTTTAGTACTTTAAACACAAGTTGCTTCATTTTGATCATAGCTTATCCAAAAGCCTAAATTGTCATTTTGGCCTACCTTGAGTGATTAAACACGAGAGTTTCCTTGAATATCAGAGTTTGTGAGATCTAGAAAACATGTCACGAGGGGAAATAATCAGGGAGATATTAGTGAAGCTAGGTGGAGAGAGGCATAAACGGTGGCTTTTTCTAGACTTACCTTAACTTTAGAGGAGTTAATGAGTGTATGGGTAGATTAGTGAATGCTAGTAATCTGCAAAATAGGGATATAATTGAAGATGAAATAGAAATTGATGTTGAAGAAGAAGTAGTCATTGATTGGGAAGAAAGTGACTCTGAGGAAGAATATTTTGAGGAAGTCGAAGAGAATGATAAGATGGAGGAAAATATTGAGGATTCTGAGGCAAGTGATGGTAGTTGGGAGGAAGGAAATCAATTAGCACTTTTTATGTAGGTGAGTTCTAAATTCTCAAATAAAGGATGATTTTGAAGATGACTAAAGACACAACTTGTTCCATACTAGGTGTTTAGTGAATGAGACTCCATGTAGCGTTATGATTGATGGTGGAAGTTGTACCAATGTTGTGAGCTCAATTATGGTCAAGAGACTCAATTTTCCTACTAAACCACATCCCACACCTTTCAAGTTACAATGTTTGAATAATAGTGGTGAGGTAAAGGTGCATAAGCAAGCTATTATTTCTTTTAATCTTGGGAAGTATAAAGATGAGGTAGTTTGTGATGTAGATCCAATGCACGCTTGTGATATAATTTTAGGAAGACCATGGTAGTATGATAGGGAGTGTCATATGATGGCTACCTTAATAGGTACACTTTTACAAAAGATGCACTACAAAAAAACTGTTAAATTGCGACCAGAAATTTGTGACCAAATCATTGGGTAGTTTTTTTGGTGACCACTCTGGTAGTAACTATGAAGTTTGACTTAAAACGACCATATGGTCAATTTTTGCGACCAAATTGCGACCAAGAAAAGAATTAGTCATAAAAAATGGCGCGAATGTTTGGCAGGAAGAAAGTGACCATATGGTCACTGCAAAATTACGACCATATGGTCGCAATTTTGTGACACGAGGTATCATTTAGTAGCAAAAAAAGGCACGTAAATTTGGTGGGAGAAAGGCTACCAAGTGGTCACATTTCAATGTGACCATATGGTCGCAATTTTGGTGACCTTTAGTGACCAGTGGTAGCTTAGAAATTTGCCGGGAAATAAGCTACCAGGTGGTCACATTGTTAAGTGACCAGATGGTCGCAAATGTTGTGATTTTATGTGACCAATGGTAGATAAACAATTTGGTGGGAGAAAAGCTACCAAGTGGTCACCAAAATAAGTGACCATGTGGTCGTAAATGCTATGACTTGATGTGACCCGGCACAGGTGGGAGAAAAGCTACCAAGTGGTCCCCAAAATAAGTGTCCATGTGGTCGTAAATGCTGTGACTTGATGTGACCCGGGGCAGTGAGGAAAATGGAGGGAAATTTTGGCAGGAAAATGCGACCAGTTGGTAGAAAAAATACTACCATCTGGTCGCAAATGAGCAGAGGAGTTCATTATAAAACCCCCTCCTCCCATTGTTTGTTATCATTAAGAAAAAAGAAAATGAGAGAATGGATGTATGTTCGTTTGATAGACGGGTATTTGAACGATGAGTTCGTGGCTGGGGTTGAACAGTTTGTTGAGTTTTGTATGACAACTGTCTATTATGAAAAGTATGGTGGAAAGCTACGTTGCCCGTGCAGGACATGCGACAATAGGAGAATCATACCGGTTACAGAATTGAAGGTTCATCTTTATAGTCAGAGATTTGTGCAGAATTATTACCACTGGGTGTTTCAGGGGGAAACAGCGGAAATGTTCGACCTTACATTACATGAATCGAGCCGATACGAAGGTAGCAGCATGAATGTAGAGGTTTGTTGCCGATGAACGGAATGATGAACAACAGTATAGTCAGATGCAGCAGATTATACTTGATGGTGTAGGGTATGGGGGCAATGAAAATTTCCGTGAAAGTTCAAACATAGCCGAAGATGAACAGGTTGTTGAAGAGGAAATGAATCCAGAAGCACGTAAGATGCACTAGATGCTAAAGACAGCCAGCCGACCATTGTACGATGGGTGTCAGGTAAGTCAACTTGCTGCTGCTACAAAACTTTTAAATATAAAGGCGCAGCACAACATACCAGCTAGAGGATTTGATTCGATTGCATGGTGGTTTCGTCGATGCGCTCCAGAAGAAAATATTATGCCCAACAGTTTGTACGACATGAAAAAGCTAGTGGAGGGACTTGGCTTACCTGTGGAGAAAATAGATTCGTGTTGGAACGGATACATGATTTATTGGGATGTGGTATGAGGACCTGCATCACTACAAATTCTGTTTTCTTCCAAGATATAAACAAGGGAAACCCAACCTCATTCCGTACTCCAGCCTGTTCTATTTACCGCTGACCCCACGTCTGCAACGGTTGTATGCATCGGATGGGACAGCCTTGCACATGAGATGGCATCACGAGCACTCACAGGATGAAGGTATTATGAGACATCCCTCAGATGTTGCGGCATGGAAGCATTTAAATAATTGTCATCCGGATTTTGCACAAGATCTGAGAAACATCGGATTGGGCTTATGCACGGATGGCTTAAATCGTTCGGGGCATCCGAGGCGCAATATTCAGTTTGGCCAATCATGATAATCCCTCGATGTGAATGCGAGACACGGTGATTTTTCTAACAGTGATCGTACCTGGGCAGAAAAGTCCAAAACAGAAACTGGATGTTTATTTGCAACCACTTATTGCAGAGTTGAAAGTTTGTGGACTGACGGTGTTATGATGTACGACATTTCTAAGAAACAAAATTTCTTGATGCGCGCCGCGTTAATCTGGACGATCAATGACTTCCCTACGTATTCATTGTTGTCAGGAATGTTGATCTTTAATTGCTTTCATATACATTTTTTAGTATGTGTTTAGCTTTTGTTATTGCTTTCCTTAGTCAGGGTAGTTAATTGTGTGAACCTCAATCTCCTCCTCTTAAAGGATGGAGAACGGAGGGAAAATACGCATGTCCACATTGCATGCTAGACACATATGCATTTTATCTCAAATACAGTAGGAAAACTTGTTGGTTTGATTGTCACTGTCGATTTGTACCATTGAATCATACTTTCCGTTCAAACGACATTGACTGGAAGAAGGTCGACGAGTAAAAAATGATACCCCCCCCCGACAATGTATAGTGGAAGGAAGATTCTTCACGGCATAGATCTTATAGGGATGCAGAAGATTACAGTGGACGGTGCAGAGAAAGCAAACAATGTGGCTGGGAAAAACACGGGTTGGAAGAAACGGAATTTTTTTTGGATCTACCGTATTGAGAAGATCTAATGATTAGACACAATCTGGATGTAATGCATATCGAGAAAAATTTCTTCGACAACATTTTCAATACGATTTTGAATGAGATATGTCGCTGTCCTGAGTTGGAGCCTGACGACAATGATAATTACGTAAAAGCAAAGTACATGTTGACGACGGATGAAAAGAAAAAATTATTTGACTGGATCAAATCCATCAAATTCCAGAACATATACGTTTTGAATTTGAGTCGGTGTATATACAGTCAAAAGTATATCATGTTCGGGATGAAAAGCCACGACTGTCATGTGTTCATGCAATGATTGATGCCGGTCGCGTTCAAACTGTTCAAAGAGAATAGACATTGGGAGCCGCTTGCACAGTTGAGTGTTTTTTTCAGGGACTTGACATGTACATAGCTGACTGAAGCTACTGTCACTTCAATGAGTTCAGAGATCGCTGTTATTATCTGTAAGTTGGAGCGAATGTTCCCACCTGGCTTTTTTGACTCAATGGAGCATCTTCCAGTGCATCTTCCATACGAGGCATTCTTAGGGGGTCCAGTACATTACCGCTGGATGTACCCATTTGAAAGGTAAGCACAGTTAATTTGTAATGTACACGTACAAAGTATTGTGATATCGAATGTAAATGTTTTCTACACATTCTACCTACCCACAGGTACTTACGTCGGTTGAAAAAGACGGTCGGAAATAAAGCAAGAATTGAAGGATCTATCTGTAGTGCGTACCTGACACAAGAGACTACCACATTTTGTTCATACTACTTTGACCAACACATTGCAGAGCAGTTTCGACCAGCAAAACGAAACATTGTCGAAAATTTACTTAAAGGTGTTGACATAAACGACTTGCCGATTTTTACGGAACCTGGCATGACAGTTGAAAGATCAATGCGTAGGCCGTTGACCGATTCTGAGTATCACGTAATGCAGACATACGTGTTATGCAACTGCGCAGAGATCGAGCCTTACATAGAGTGAGTTCGTAACTTAACGTTATTTTATCGCATAAACAATTACAAACTATTTGCTAACTATTTTTGTAACATACAGATTATTTCTAAACTTATACGTTCGAATGACATGAGTTGGTCTTACAACCGCTGAGGAGGGGTCAATAATCGACAAAGAGTTTCGTTCTTGATTCAGTGCATACGTGAGTTATTTTAAAATGTCAAAAAAACCGTGGCAATTTGTTGAAAAAATTACTATCTTCATAACACTACTGTATGTGAACAATGACAGGTTGACTCCCCTACATTACCGGTAGCTAATCCTGGCATAATTTCTTTGGCAAAGGGACCTGGACGGATTGCAAGGTCGTACACTGGATACGTCGATAACGGTTACAGATTTCAAACGAAGGCGCATTCAGTAAACAGGGCAACAAACAACAGTGGTGTTTGCATAAAAGGTCATGTGTTCGGTACAAACGAAGATGATTACTTCAGAGTAATCGATGAGATTCTTGAGATTCAATACGCAAGTCCGACGCTAAAACGTATTGTTCTGTTCAACTGCACTTGGTTCGAGACAACGAGACGAGACGGAGTCAGTAAGCTTGATCATTTACAAATCGTTGAGGTAAACAAGTCTAAGCATATGCGCACCGCTGATAGGTTTGTATTGGCTTCACAGGCAATTCAAGTTTATAACTTGAACTATCCGATTAATAGCCGAGATCTGACAGATTGGTTAGTTGTTTGTAAAGTTAAACCACGCCAAGTAGAAGAAAACATGTCCGAGAAAGACGACCATGCAGAGGGAGATGTTGCTTTTCAAGAAGATGAGATACGATGTCGTGCAATCGACGATGGTCAGAATGCAAGTATTGTTCGTCCTTTGAACGATGGAACGATAACATTGCATGATGATGATACAAATGCTTCCACTTCTCACGCACGTGACATTGATGCTGAATTTATTCAAGACGATGAATATGATGAAGAAACAGAAGAATAAGACTTTATGTGAGGGACTTCTTTGAGACGATGAATCTGACGAAGAAGTAGAATAAAGAAGAAGAAGAAGAAGAAGAAGAAGAAGCGACGATCGAAGAAACTGAGGATGATGGTACCGCTTCTTTGGGAATCCTCTTTCCACCAAAATGTCAAACGAGGATCAGAACCAATCTAATCAAAGTTATCCTCATGATTTGGTCAATCATAATGATCCAAATGGAGGAACATCTTCTTTGGGAATCCTTTTAGGAACAAAATGTCGAACGAGGATTGTCAATAATCTTGTAAAACTTGTCCTCTTAATTTGGTCCATCCTAAAGATCCAAATGGAGGAACCACTTGTCCTCATGATTTGGTCCATCCTAAAGATCCAAATGGAGGAACCTCTTGTCCTCATCATTTGGTCCATCCTAAAGATCCAAATGGAGGAACCTCTTGTCCTCATCATTTGGTCCATCCTAAAGATCCAAATGGAGGAACCTCTTGTCCTCATCATTTGGTCCATCCTAAAGATCCAAATTGAGGAACCTATTCTTTAGGAATCCTCTTTGTTCCAAAATGTAGAAAGTCAAACTTGTCTGCACGATTTGGTCCATCCTAAAGATCCAAATGGATGAACCTCTTCTTTGGGAATCCTCTTTGGATGAAAATGTCAAACGAGGATCGGAACCAATCTTGTCAAACTTTTCCTCATGATTTGGTCCATCCTAAAGATCAATTGGAGGAAAGTATTCTTTGGGAATCCTCTTTGGAACAAAATGTCAAACAATGATTGGAACCGATATTGTCAGACTTATCCTCATGATTTTGTCCATCCAAAAGATCCAAATGGAGGAACGTCTTATTTGGGAATCCTTTAGGACAAAAATATCGAACAAGGATCGAAAACAAATTTGTCAAAGTTGTCCTCCAAATTTTGTCCATCCCAAAGATTTAAATGAAGGAACCTCTTGTTTGGGAATACTTTTTGGACAAAAATTTCGAACGTCAAAGTTATCCAAATGATTTGGTCCATCCTAATGATTGAAATGGAGGAACCACTTCTTTGGGAATCTTCTTTGGACCAAAATATCTAAAAAGGATCGGAACAAATCTTACAAAAGTTGTCGTCATGATTTGGTCTATCCTAAAGATCCAAATGGAGGAAACTCTTCTTTGGGAATCTTTTTTGGACAATAATATTAAACGAGGATCGGAAACAATCTTGTAAAATTTGTCCTCATTATTTGGTCCATCATAAAGATTCAAGTAAGGGAAACTCTTCTTTGAGAATCTTCTTAGGACCGAAATGTCAAACGAGGATCGGAACCAATCTTGTAAAATTTGTCCTCATGATTTGGTCCATCCTCAAGATCCAAATGGATGAACCTTTTGTCCTCATTATTTGGTCCATCTAAAGATCAAAATGGATGAACCTCGTTTGCTCATGATTTGGTCAATCCTAGAGATCCAAATGGATGAACCTCTTGTCCACATAATTTGGTCCATTCTAAAGATCCAAATATAGAAAACTTTTCTTTGGGAATCCTCCTTGGACCAAAATGTCAAACGAGGATGTGAACCAATATTGTTAAACATGTCCACATGATTTGGTCCATCCTAAAGATCCAAATGGAGGAACCTCTTGTCCTCATGATTTGGTCCCTCCTAAGATCCATATGGAGGAACCTATTTTTTTGCAATCCTGTTTGGATAAAAATGTCGAACGTCAAAGTTGTCCTCTTAATTTGGTCCATCCTAAAGATCAAAATGGAGGAAACTCTTTTATGGGAATTCTCTTTGGAAAAAAATGTCAAACAAGAATCGGAACCAATCTTGTCAAATTTGTCCTCATGATTAAATTTGTCCTCATGATTAAGTTTATCCTGAAGATCCAACTGGATGAACCTTTTGTTCTCTTAAATTAGTCCATCCTAAAGATCCGAATGGAGGAACATCTTCTTTGGGAATGCTCTTTGGAAGAAAATATCGAACGAGGATCAGAACCAATATTGTAAAAGTTGTCCTCATGATTAGGTCCATCCTAGAGATCCAAAATAAGGGACCTATTCTTCGGGAGTCCTCTTTGGACCAAAATATCGAAAATCAAAGTTGTCCTCTTGATTTGGTCCATCCTAAAGATTTATATGGAGGAACCTCCTCTTTCGGAATTCACTTTGGACCAAAATGTCGAACGAGGATTGAAACCAATCTTGTCAAAGTTGTCCTCATGATTTGGTCCATCCAAAAGATCCAAATGGAGGAACCTCTTTTTTGGGAATTCTCTTTGGACAAAAATGTAGAGCGAGGATCGGAAACAATTCAAAAACTTGTTTTCAATTGAAAATCATGTTTCAAAGTACTTGTTTCACTCTCTAGACCAAACGGAAACTATAGACGTAAGGTTTCTCGCTTGTCAAAGTTGTCCTTATGATTTAGTCCATCCTAAGATTCAAATGGTTGAACCTATTGTTCTCCTAATGTGGTCCATTGAAAAGATTCAAATGGAGGAACCTCTTCTTTGGTAATGCTTTTTGGACAAAAATATCAAAGGAGGATAAGAATCAGTCTTGTCAAAGTTATGCTCATGATTCGGTCCATCCTAAACATCCAAATGGAGGAACCTCTTCTTTGGGAATCCTCTTATAACCAAAATATCGAATGAGGATCAGAACGAATGATATGAATCATGGGACCTCACAACAAGCTCAAAGACCAATCACAAGATCAAGAGCCAAGAAGCTACAACAAGTCTTGAATATGCATTGTCAAGCCTACATGAGTAAAGTAAAGACAAGCTTTGAAGACCCGAGCATGGAGGCTAAGGAAGAAGACTTGAAAAACTTCAATCTATGGAAAATGCATTTCAAGGAAGAGTATTGAAGACTTGTTCAATCAGAATTGAAGAGAAGTGCTAATTAGGAAAGTTGCATCACTTTTGCAAACTTTCCATATATGGAACACTTTCCATATTTGTTCCCAAATTTTCCATACATGGTTCCAACGAATTTATGATGTATTTAGACATATTTTAGGCCATTTATATTCATTTTATTAGTTTGGAAAGGATTAGGAAAGATATTATTCTCTAGGAAAGATTTTCCCCAAAATCTGCCAAATCCATATAAGGCAAGTTTTGGGCAGATTTTATTCTCTTCTTTATTCCGAATTTGCTTGTTATTTTTAGGGTTTCTTTGCCTATTTAAAGGCCTCATTTGTAACCCTAAACATGAAGAATTCATATGATAATAATATTGCCTTTTTCTTTGCTTAAATTGCTTAGTTTTGTAGCCTTGTTCTAGGTTGCATGTTTTAGAAACATTCAAGCATGAATTGATCTATTGTGTTTGTGGATTGTTTCAATCTTGAAATAAGAACAAGTTCTCTTATTTCAAGATCATAGATCATTGGAATAATCTTTCTCTTCTTGTGTTCCAAGGGTTTTACCTTATTGTTCATCGGGGTTTTAGGATTTGCATCTAGGGGTTCTTTGTCTTCAAAGGGTTTCTATTTCAATTTTCTAGGGTTTCATATCATTTGGTATCAGAGCTTAGGCTCAAGGGAAGATTTCTATCTTACTTGCTTTCTTGTTGTTTTAATTTTTATTGTCTTGTTCTTCGTTCATCGAAAATTTCAGAAAAAAAAAAAAAAAAAAAAAAACTGTTCCAGAATTTTCTTCTTTAGCTACTGTTTTTGTTCTTTTGCGTATAGTTTCAATCTGAATCTTTGAAAGTCATAAACTACAAAAGTGTTTATCTTTGAGTCGTGATTATTTGGTATTCAGAAAAGTTTGTCAAAACAAAAGTGGAAGATTGAGAAAAAAATATATCTTCGCAGACTGTCGGATTGTCCAGAAAATTGAAAAAAAAAAAGTGTTCTTGCTTGATTTGTTGAAGTTTCCATAAAAAAGTGGTTTGTGTTCATATTTTTCTTGAAGAGTTCATCTTAAACTCATCATTTATGCATCTTGAATCCCAAATTATCAAGTTGAATGAGCCAAAGTTGTTTGTTTCCTAAAAAGCTAGAACTTACCATAAATAACCCAAAACTGTTTTAGGAAAGTTTCAATTCTGTCCCATATTCAAATATATGCATATCTTGCTCAATTAAAGTCATTTTTTCTGATCCAAAGTGCTTTAGGGAAGTCTAATTTCGAATTTTTCTCTTTTAGGAAAGTTTATTCTTGCTTATTTTCTTTCTTATTCTTTCCTTGTCACTAAAATAAACCATTTGCATAAATCTGTCTTATTTTCTTCCTAACCCACCAAATTGGTTGTTTCTTATTTCTTGATTGTTACTTTTTACAAATTTCATTAGTATCATAGTTGTTTGATAGTTGCTAAAATGTGCTAATTAGTTCAAGGTTACATTTAGGCCCTAAAATCTGTTTTTGAGTGCAAACACGAGAGAACGAACATCATCGAGTGTAAACACTTAGGGAGTGATTGAGAGGTCCTATTTTTATTATTAACCTTTTTATTTGCAGCAATGTATCATGAAAAATATGATGAAAGGAGGAGCAATGGATGTCGAGATGTAGAGCCTACTTGGAGGGAAAATGGAGAGGCTTATTATGAAAGGATGGTGCATAGGAGCTTTGGAGCACATAAGCTCAACTTATATACTTTCCATGGGAGTGTAGATCCAGAAGAGTACTTGCAATGGGAAAGTCAAATTGAGCATTTCTTTGAATACAACAACTATAGTGAGGAAAGAAAGGTATTGCTTGCTATTACCAAGTTCACTAACTATGCTTATGTTTGGTGGTCTCAATTGAAGGAAACACTAAGGAAAGATAGACAACCACATATTGATACTTGGTATGAACTTAAATACCACATGAGGAAGAGGTTTGTGCCGAGCCAAAGACAGAGAGCTATTGTGAAAGAATTTCTAAATCTTACACAAGGTGAAAGGAGTGTTGAAGCTTATCACAAGGAGTTTGAAGTTCTCATGGCTAGGGCTGTCTTTTTTGAAGATAATGAGTCCACAATGACACGGTTCTTAAAGGGTTTAAACGAGGAGATTGCCTGTTGTGTTGAAGGAAAGACATATGTGGAGTTGGAACATATGGTTTATTATGCAACCACGGTGGAAAAAAGACTCGAAAGAAGGGCTACAAAAAGGTATTCTACTAAACATCTTTCTAACCCGATTCCATCTCAAGAAAATCAATTAAAGAGTGCATTAAAGAGAAAGGATGTGGCTGCCAATGGCTTTATTAAGAAAAAGGTAACATTTGCTTTACAAGACCACTTCCAATCAAATATTCATATGAGGGAAACTTATGATGCATGTGAGTTAAAAAAGTGTTCTACCTTTGAAAAGAATGAGAATTTTCAAAAAGAGAGTGAGCCAAAAGAAAGAGAGATGAATTTTCAAATAGAAGAGTGTGAAAAAGAAATTATTGAAATAAGTGCGCCAAAAGAAAGAGAGATGAGTGACATGAGTGAGTCAAAAGAAAGAGATTTGAGTTCAAAAGAAAGAGTGTTTGAAAAGAATGAAAGAGAAATTGAAAAGAAAGAGAGTTGTGAGTCAAAAATGAATGAGAGGAATAGTGAGAACATTGTGAGTTTTGTCGAAAGTGAGGCTAGGAAAACAATGTTTTCAAATAAAACCCACTTTGTACTTGTGTGCAAAGATTCTTTCTTTCTAACTTATGAACTTAACCTTTGCTTTTCTAGTGTTTTAGCTAATGTTTTGCAGAATTACATTGATCAATTTTCAATTGGAATGGAGCACAAAGTAGATGCATTTCAAGGGGCTGAAATACTTAAGGCACCACCATACTTCATGGAAAAAGATGTTGCCAACGGGATCCAAGGCCAGAAAAGGAAGTTTCTTACTTTTAATCCTTTTGCATCGGTTTGTTTAAATGATTATTTCTTGTTTTCCAATTCTGATTTTAAGACTAGAAATCATCCAAACCAATTATATTTTTATGATAAACATGCATTCTTTTCTAGCAAAATTCTTTTGGATGATCTTTACTTGTTTGACAGCTTATCACTTGCAAAACATGTAAAGCTAGCCTATCCATTTACTTGTGATGATGTGCATAGTTCTTGTTTGTTTGCTAAATTTGATCTCAATTCTGATATTTTACCACTTCAATTTCATTCTAATGATAAACATATGTTTTGTGCTACACGAATTATCTTTGATAAGACATATGATGCATTTAGGGAGAGCATGGAGTTTTCATATTTTCTAATTTACCCCAACACATTAGACCTATTTGAGTTTGATTATAGTTCATATGCTTTGATTAATGTGTTACATTCACCATGTGATCATCTTGTGAGTAGTGTTGAGTATGAGAAAATTTACGAGATTGACTATGGTCCATATATTCTATTAGATGTGTTACCACTATCCACCAACCATATTGTCAGTTTTGTGGTCTTTAATAAGCTTGAATTTTTTGCTGATTTAAAGGGAAGGAAACCGACAATATTTGACCCGGGAGGTGTTAACTTGAAAGGAGAAAGAAGGGTACCATTGTTGCTCTCTTTGGTGCCAATTCACAATACAAGAGGTAAGTATGCTTTAAGTGCTTTTATTTATGTTACTAACTTGAGTTATTGCGATGTAGGTAATGTTTTAGATTCGAGGACGAATCATTTTCAAGAGGGAGGGGATGATATGAATCATGGGACCTCACAACAAGCTCAAAGACCAATCACAAGATAAAGAGCCAAGAAGCTACAACAAGTCTTGAATATGCATTGTCAAGCCTACATGAGTAAAGTAAAGACAAGCTTTGAAGACCCGAGCATGGAAGCTAAGGAAGAAGACTTGAAAAACTTCAATCTATGGAAAATGCATTTCAAGGAAGAGTATTGAAGACTTGTTCAATCAGAATTGAAGAGAAGTGCTAATTAGGAAAGTTGCATCACTTTTGCAAACTTTCCATATATGGAACACTTTCCATATTTGTTCCCAAATTTTCCATACATGGTTCCAACGAATTTATGATGTATTTAGACATATTTTAGGCCATTTATATTCATTTTATTAGTTTGGAAAGGATTAGGAAAGATATTATTCTCTAGGAAAGATTTTCCCCAAAATCTGCCAAATCCATATAAGGCAAGTTTTGGGCAGATTTTATTCTCTTCTTTATTCCGAATTTGCTTGTTATTTTTAGGGTTTCTTTGCCTATTTAAAGGCCTCATTTGTAACCCTAAACATGAAGAATTCATAGGATAATAATATTGCCTTTTTCTTTGCTTAAATTGCTTAGTTTTGTAGCCTTGTTCTAGGTTGCATGTTTTAGAAACATTCAAGCATGAATTGATCTATTGTGTTTGTGGATTGTTTCAATCTTGAAATAAGAACAAGTTCTCTTATTTCAAGATCATAGATCATTGGAATAATCTTTCTCTTCTTGTGTTCCAAGGGTTTTACCTTATTGTTCATCGGGGTTTTAGGATTTGCATCTAGGGGTTCTTTGTCTTCAAAGGGTTTCTATTTCAATTTTCTAGGGTTTCATATCAACGAATCTTGTCAAACTTGTCCTCATGATTTGGTCCATCCTAGAGATCCAAAGGGATGAAACTCTTCTTTGGGAATTCTCTTTGGTCCAAATTCAAAAACGAGGATTGAACCAATCTTTTCAAATTCGTCCTCATGATTTGGTCCATCCTAAAGATTCAAATGGAGGAAACTCTTCTTTGGGAATCCTCTTTGGACCAAAATGTCAAACGAGGATTGGAACCAGTCTTGTCAAACTTGTCATTATTTGGTCCCTCCTAATGATCCAAATTGAAAAAACTATTCTATGGGAATCCTCTTTGGACAAAAATGTCAAACGAGGATCGGAATCAATCTTGTCAAACTTGTCCTCATGATTTGGTCCATCCTAAAGATCCAAATGGAGTAACCTCTTGTCCTCTTGATTTGATCCATCCAAAAGATTCAAATGGAGGAAACTACTTTTTGGGAATCCTCTTTGGACCAAAATGTAGAATGTCAAAGTTGTCTTCTTGATTTTGTCAATCATAAAGATCCAAATGGAGAAAAATATACTTTGGGAATTCAGTTTGGACCAAAATTTCAAACGAGGATGGGAACCAATCTTGTCAAATTTGAACTCATAATTTAGTCCATCCTAAAGATTCAAATGGATGAACCACTTGTCCACATAATTTGGTCCATCCTAAAGATCCAAATGGAGGAACCTCTTCTTTGAAAATGATCTGTCGATGAAAAGATCAAACGAGGATCTTAACCAATCTTGTCGAAGTTGTCCTAATGATTCAATCCATCTTAAAGATCCAAATTTAGAAACCTATTCTTTTGGAATCATCTTTGGACCAAAATGTCGAATGTCAAAGTTGTTGATACGAAAACCCTTTCGAAATGCTTTAAGAACCCTTAAACTTAACTAAGGACCCAAAAAGATCACAACCAAAGAACCCACATATGCCATTTGAAACAACCCCAAGGAAAGGCTAGAAAACAGATTGCCTTGTGTGATCTAAAAATCATGAAATGGACCCAAACAATTACGTTCCATCATCTCATGACTCGAAACACTCCACAAGTTGGTTGATCACTCCCCTCTTGAATGTTTCTAAACATGTAATCTAAAGCAAGATTACAAAGGGTTGAGGCTCAAGGCTCTCCATGTGCATAAAAATGCTACATTTCATTCATCATTCAAATCTGATTTTCAATAGCTAAAACAAAGCCTATTTATAGGCATAAAAGGCATGTAAATTTCGTTCATAATGCTCCCATAACAGCCCCATGATGTTCCTAGCTTGTAACCCCCGAAATTAAAGCTAAAACATGAGTTACAATCTGCCACTACTACTTTGTAACTTACAATGCATCTAAAACAATTGAAACTGATACATGATGCTTAAAAGTAGCTTTAAATGCCATTAATGCTTGTCTTGAAGTGTATTGAAGTTATCTTGAATGAAGCTTTTAAGTTGCCTTGAATGAAGCTTGGGTTGTCATAAATGCATCTAGAGTTGTCATCAATGCTACTACACTTCAAGCTTGAGTTGTCATAAATACGTCTGGAGTGCATTTAATGCAACTTGAGTTGTCATCAATGCATGTACTCTTTAAGCTTGAATTCCTTAAATGCATGGCTACATAATTCATATCATTCCCCCATTCTTCAAAATGATTCGTCCTCGAATCAAAAAGTGTGGCTGCAAAAGAAAGTTAGAGAGACACAAAAATTGGACCTTACAAGCACTCCCTCACTTTTTACAACTCTCTTTGTTCCACTCGTGTTTGCACTCAAATTTCCTTCAAGATTGGCCTTTACTTTTAGAGAAGCAGCCCATATATAGGTTAATATCTCTGTTATGAAGAGCTTAAAATTGTCCAAACTCAGAAATTCAATCACAAATGAAAACACCAATCAACGGAGATAAGGTGTTGCAATTTACGAGCAATCTGCGCACTGAATTGAATCCCAATATTTGAATATTTTTCATTACGAATTTGACTATGAGCCCTTCTGATATTTGAATGATAACAAGATGATAAATATTTTCTCTTCAGGACAAACAAGCAAATTCGGAAGTTATGAAAGGATTTCGACACAAAACAGCAGCATTAAATACGGCAGTTACAAAAGTGGACAGTTTTTGAAAAACTTTTAATTTAGCCGTTTTTGGGACTCTAAATTCGTGCAAATGAATGTGTAACTGATGGTTTATGACATAAAACTGATATACTAACACATTCCAATAAGATATACACGAATTTCAAGGATCAAACTCAGAAAACCTCAAGAATTTGCAAGAAGAATGCAAGATGAACAAACCGGTGCTCTTGAATGCAAAGCTTTTTTTTTTTTTTCAAGATCAGAATGTGATCTTTAAGATAGAAACAAGATCAGAAAGAAAAGATGAAGAAAAATTCATGCTTGGACAGAAACGAAAAGTTTGGACAGAATTGAAAAGAACAAGAATAGAAAAGGATAGATTGGATAAAACCTGTTCTAGAGATCGCCACAAAATCGTAACCGATGCTCTGATACCAAATGATACGAAAACCCTTTCGAAATGCTTTAAGAACCCTTAAACTTAACTAAGGACCCAAAAAGATCACAACCAAAGAACCCACATATGCCATTTGAAACAACCCCAAGGAAAGGCTAGAAAACAGATTGCCTTGTGTGATCTAAAAATCATGAAATGGACCCAAACAATTACGTTCCATCATCTCATGACTCGAAACACTCCACAAGTTGGTTGATCACTCCCCTCTTGAATGTTTCTAAACATGTAATCTAAAGCAAGATTACAAAGGGTTGAGGCTCAAGGCTCTCCATGTGCATAAAAATGCTACATTTCATTCATCATTCAAATCTGATTTACAATAGCTAAAACAAAGCCTATTTATAGGCATAAAAGGCATGTAAATTTCGTTCATAATGCTCCCATAACAGCCCCATGATGTTCCTAGCTTGTAACCCCGAAATTAAAGCTAAAACATGAGTTACAATCTGCCACTACTACTTTGTAACTTACAATGCATCTAAAACAATTGAAACTGATACATGATGCTTAAAAGTAGCTTTAAATGCCATTAATGCTTGTCTTGAAGTGTATTGAAGTTATCTTGAATGAAGCTTTTAAGTTGCCTTGAATGAAGCTTGGGTTGTCATAAATGCATCTAGAGTTGTCATCAATGCTACTACACTTCAAGCTTGAGTTGTCATAAATACGTCTGGAGTGCATTTAATGCAACTTGAGTTGTCATCAATGCATGTACTCTTTAAGCTTGAATTCCTTAAATGCATGGCTACATAATTCATATCAGTTGTCCTCTTGATTTTGTCCTTCCTTAAGATTCAAATGGAGGAACCTCGTCTTTGGGAATTCACTTTGGACCAAAATATCGAATGAGGATTGGAACCAATCAAAAAACTGGCTTGTAATTGAAAAGCTTGTATCAAAGTACTTGTTTCACTTTCTAGACCAAGTGAAACCAAAGACCTAAGGTTTTCCACTTTTCAAAGTTGTTCTCATGATTTGGACCATCCCAAAGATCCAAATGGAGGAACCTCTATTCCTTATGATTTGGTCTATCCTAAAGATCCAAATGGAGGAAACTCATTTTTGGGAATCGTCTTAGGACCAAAATATCGAACGAGGATTGGAAACAATCGTGTCAAAGTTGCCCTCATGATTTGGTCCATCCTAAAGATCCAAATAGAGGAACTGTTTGTCCTCATGGTTTGGTCCATCCTTGAGATCCAAATGGAGGAAACTCTTCTATGGGAATCATCTTTGGACCAAAATATTAAACGTCAAAGTTGTCCTCTTCTATGGGCTGTCTATTTGGACCAAAATGTCAAACCAGGATTGGAACCAATCTTGTCAAATTTTGTCCTCATGATTTAGTACATTATAAAGATCCAAATGGATAAACCTCTTGTCCTCATAATTTGGTCCATGCTAAAGATCTAAATGGAGGAACCCCTTTTTTGGGAATCTTCTTAGGATCAAAATATCAAATGAGGATCGGAAACAATCATGGCAAGGTTGTCCTAATGATTTGATCCATCCTAAAGATCCAAATGGAGGAACCTATTCTTTGGTAGTCCTTTTTGGACCAAAATGTCAAACGTCAAAGTTGTCCTCTTGATTTCATTCATCCTAAAGATCCAAATGAAAGAAACTCTTCTTTGGGAATCCTCTTTTGACCAAAATGTCAAACGAGGATCGGAACTAATCTTGTCAAACTTTTCCTCATGATTTGGTCCATCCTAAAAATCAAAATGGAGGAACCACTTATACTTATGATTAGGTCCATCCTAGAGAGCCAAATTGAAAAACCTATTTTTTGGGAATCTTCTTTGGACAAAAATGTCGAACGTCAATGTTTTCCTCTTGGTCTAGTCCATACTAAAGATTCAAATGAAGGAACCTCTTCTTTGGGAATACACTTTATACCAAAATGTCAAACGAGGATTGGAACAAATCTTGTCAAATTTGTCCTCATGATTTGGTCCATCCTAAAGATCCAAATGGAGAAACCTCTTCTTTGGGACTCTTCTCTAGACCAAAATGTCGAACGAGGATCAGAACCAATCCTAGAAGTTGTTTGTAATTGAAATGCATATTTCATAGTACTTGTTTCACTCTTTAAACAAAATTGAAATCATAGACCAAAGGTTCCTAATTGTCAAAGTTGTCCTCAAGATTTGGTTCATCCTAAAGATTAAAATGGAGGTAACTCTTCTTTGGGAATCCTCTTTGGACCAAAATGTTGAACGTCAAAGTTGTCCTCTTGATTTGCTCCATCCTAAGGATCCAAGTGGAAGAAACTCTTCTTTGGGAATCCTCTTTGGACCAAAATGCCAAACGAGGATTTAACACAATCTTAAAAAAGTTTTCCTCATGATTTGGACCATCCTAAAGAACCAAATGGAGGAGCCTGTTCTTTGGGAATACTCTTTGCAACAAAATGTCGAATGAGGATCGGAAACAATCCAAAAACTTGTTTTTAATTGAATAGCATGTTTCAATAGAACCAAATTGAAACAATAGAACTAAAGATCCAAATGGTTAAACCTCTTGTCCTCTTAATTTGGTCTTTTGTAAAGATCCAAATGGAGGAACCACTTTTTGGGAATGCTCTTTGGACAAAAATATCAAACGAGGATCGGAACAAATCTTGTCAAAGTTATCCTTATGATTCGATCCATCCTAAAGATCCAAATGGTGGAACCTCTTCTTTGGGAATCCTTTTATGACCTAAATATCGAACGAGGATCAGAACAAGTTCTCATGATTTTGTCCATCCTAAAGATTCAAATGGAGGATACTCTTGTTTGCAAATCCTCTTTAGAACAAAATGATAAACGAGGTTTGGAACCAATCTTGTTAAACTTGTCCTCATGATTTGGTCCATCCTAAAGATCCAAATGGAAGAAACTTTTCTTTTGGAATCCTCTTTGGACCAAAATGTCGAACGAGGATCAGAACCAATCTTGTCAAAGTTGTCGTCTTGATTTTGTCCATCCTAAATATCCAAATGGAGGAAACTCTTCTTTGGGAATCCTCTTATGACCAAAATGTCAAACGAGGATCGGGACCAATCTTGTCAAACTTATCCTCATAATTTGGTCCATCCTAAAGATCGAAATGGAAGAACCTCTTATCCTCATGATTTGGTCCATCCACACGATCCAAATGGATGAACCTATTCTTTTGGAATCTTCTTGAGACCAAAATATTGAACGTTAAAAGTGTCTTCCTGATTTGGTCCATCCTAAGGATCCAAATGGAGGAACCTCTTGTCCTCAGGATTTGGTCCATCCGAAAGATATAAATGGAAGAACATATTCTTTTGGAATGCTCTTTGGATAAAAAGGTCGAACGTTAAAGTTATCCTCTTTATTTGGTCTATCCTAAAGATCCAAATGGAGGAAACTCTTCGTTGGGAATCCTCTTTGGACCAAAATGTCAAAAAAGATTGAAACCAATCTTGTCAAATTTGTCCTCATGATCTAGTCCATCCTAAAGATCCAAATGGATGAACCTCTTGTCCTCATAATTTTGTCCATCCTAAAGATCAAAATTGAGGAACCTCTTGTTTGGAAATGCTCTTTGGATGTAAATATCGAACAAGGATCAGAAAAAATCTTGACAAAGTTGTTCTCATGATTCGTTCCATCCTAAACATCCAAATGGAGGAACCTATTATTTTGGAATCTTCTTTGGACCAAAATGTCGAACGTCAGACTTGTCCTTATGATTTGGTCCATCCTAAAGATCCAAATGGAGGAACTTCTTGTTCTTTGGATTTGGTCCATCCTAGAAATCCAAATGGAGGAACCTATTCTTTGGAAATCCTCTTTGGACCAAAATGTCAAACGTCAAAGTTGTTCTATTGATTTGGTCCATCATAAATATCCAAATGGAGAAAACTCTTATTTGGGAAACCTCTTTGCACCAAAATGTCAAACAAGTATTGGAACCAATCTTGTCAAACTTGTCCTCATGATTTAGTCCATCCTGAATATCCAAATGGATGAACCTATTCTTTGGGAATCCTTTTTGGACCAAAATGTCAAACGAGGATCGAAACCAATCTAGTCAAATTTGTCCTCAAGATTCAATCCATCCTAAAGATCAAAATGAATGAACCTCTTGTCCTCTTGATATGGTCCATCCAACTTGAGGAACCACTTCTTTAGGAATCTTCTTAGAACCAAAATATCGAACGAGGATCGGAAACAATCGTGTATAAGTTGTCCTCATGATTTTGTCCATCCTAAAGATCCAAATGGAGAAACCTCGTGTTCTAATTTTTTGGTCCATCGTAAATATCCAAATGTAGGAAACTCCTCTTTGGGAATCCACTTTGGAGCAAAATATAGAACGAGTATGGGAACCAATCTTGTTAAACTTATCCTCATAATTTGGTCCATCTTAAAAATCTAAATGGATGAACCTTTTATTCTGGAATTTACTTTATACAAAAATGTTGAACAAGGATTGGAACCAATCCAAAAACTTGATTGTAATTGAAAAGCTTGTATCAAAGTACTTGTTTCAAACCAAAGTGAAACCAAAGACCTAAGGTTTCCCACTTGTAAAATTTTTCCTCATGATTTGGTCCATCTAAGTGATCCAAATTGAGGAACCTATTATTTGGTAATCCTATTTGGACAAAAATGTCACACGTCAAAGTTGTCCTATTGATTTGACTTTGACAAGCGGGAAACCTTAAGTCTATGGTTCCAATTTGTTAAACGAGGATCGGAACCAATCTTGTCAAACTTGTCCTCATGATTTGGTCCATCCTAAATATCCAAACTGAGGAACCCCTTGTCCTGATGATTTTGTTCATCCTATAGATCAAAATGGAGGAACCAATTATTTGGGAATCCTCTTTGGACAAAAATGTCGAACATCAAAGTTGTACTCTTGATTTGGTCCATTCTAAAGATCCAAATGAAGGAACCTCTTGTCCTCATGATTTGATTCATCTTAAAGATCGAAACAGATAAACCTGTACTTTTTGAATAAACTTAGGACAAAAATATCAAACGAGGATCAGAAACAATCATGTCAAAGTTATCCTAATGATTTTGTCCATCATAAAGATCCAAATGGAGGAGCCTCTTGTCCTTATGATTTGGTTCATCCTAAAGATCTAAATAGAGGAACAAATTCGTTGGGAATCCTCTTTGGACCCAAATGTCGAACGTCAAAGTTGTCCACTTGATTTGGTCCATCGTAAAGAACCAAATGGAGGAACCTCTTCTTTGGACCAAAATGTCCAATAAGGATCAAAACCAATCCAAAAACATGTTTAGAATTGAAAAGTATGTTTCAAAGTACTTGTTTCACTCTCTGGACCCAAGTGAAATCGAAATTTTGAATGAGGATCAAAACCTTCTTGTCAAAGTTGGCTCCTTGATTTGGTCCCATCCAAAAGATCCAAATAGATGAAACTCTTCTTTGGGAATCCTTTTTGTACCAAAATATCGAACGAGCATCAGAACCAATCTTGTCAATGTTATCCTCATGATTTGGTTCATTCTAAAGATTCAAATAGAGGAACCTCTTCTTTGGGAATTTATTTTGGACTAAAATGTCGAACGAGGATTTTAAATAATCTTGTCAACGTTGTCCTCATGATTCAGTCCATCCTAAAGATCCAAATGGAGTAATCTATTCTTTGGGAATCCTCTATGGACCAAAATGTCGAACGTCAAAGTTGTCATCTTGATTTGGTCAATCCTAAAGATCCAAATGGAGGAAATTCTTCTTTGGGAACCCTTTTTGGAACAAAATGTCAAACGAGGATCGGAACCATTCTTGTAAAACTTGTCCTCATGATTTAGTCCATCCTAAATATCCAAATGGATGAACCTCTTGTCCTCATAATTTGGTCCATCTTATATATCTAAATGGTGGAAACTCTTCTTTGGGAATCCTCGTTGGCCCAAAATGTCAAACGAGGATCGGAACCAACATTGTCAAAGTTGTTCTCATGATTTTTTCCAACCTAATGATCCAAATGGAGGAACCTCTACTTTAGGAATCCTCTATGGACCAAATTATCGAACGAGGATTGGAACCAAACCAAATTCTTGTTTATAATTTAAAAGCTTGTATCAAAAAACTTGTTTCACTCCCTAGACCAAAGTGAACCAATGACCTAAGGTTTCCCACTTGTCAAAGTTGATCTCATGATTTGGTCCATCATATATATCCAAGTAGAGGAAACTATTCTTTGGGAATCCTCTTTTGACCAATGTGTCGAACAAAGATTTGAACAAATCAAAAAACTTGTTTGGAATTGAAAAGCTTGTATCAAAATACTTGTTTCACTCTTTAGACCAAATTGAACTTATGGTCGATGATTTCTACCACTGTCGATCTCGTGTGAATCACGTGATCCGAGTCTCCTTTGAACTCGTTCACCTGCGGAAAGAAGAAAGATGAACACCGGTGTGGTGCCTCCCAAACGATCTCCGACGATCAAGTTAGTATTTGGAGGCAGATGAATAAGAGTGTAGTTTAGGGTTTTTCTAGTCTGAATTTATTACCGTATTAGGGTTTTGGTATCCCTTTATATAGGAAGTGTCTTAACCAACCATCCTCTAAGGCAAGTCCTCGAATAGACTGAAGCGCCTGGACCGCTGATGAAATGGGCGGGAGAGCTTAGCGAGTACGATACCAAGCACAAGTTGAGAACCGCCCTAAAGGGGCAAACCGTTGTAGAAGAGCTCACGCTAGAGAAAGAAGAGCCACCAACTGCCCCCAGTGAAGAGCTCACTTTCGAGACGGAAGAACAACTAATTACCCCCATTGAATAGCTCACTCCTGTGAAAGATCAATCCCTCCATAAGGAAGATAGTCTGCTTGGACACTCTTTGTGGATTGTTCATCCAACATGAAGGTGTGCGGTGCTAGACTCATACTTGTCTCCCTGGATCGAGCCCATATTGAATATTCCCTAAGGTTCGACCTCCGAGCCTCCAACAACGAGGCCTAGTATGAGGCCCTACTAGCCGGGCTGCTACTAGGAAAGAAGGTCGGGGTACGACGAGTGAAGGTATTTGGTGACTCCTAATTAATCATCAATCAGATCACGGGGGAGTACCAGACCAAAGGAGAAAGAATGGCACCCTACCTGGAAAAGGCCAAAGAACTTCTCTTAAATTTTTAGTTGTGGGAAGTAAGACAAATCCCCCGATCTGAGAACTCCAATGCGGACTCACTCGCACGCCTTGCATCGACATATGAGACCGAGCTAAGTAGGACCATGCCAGTTGAGTTTCTCCCAAACTCAAGTATTGATGAGCTGGAGGCTATGGACGTGGATGGGGAAGCAGAACTGACCACTCCCACTTGGATGGATCCGATCATCAACTTCGTGAAGAGTGGAAAGCTCCCTTTCGACAAGGCTGAGGCTCAGCGACTACAACGCTAAGCAGCCAAGTACGTATTGGATGGAGATGTGCTCTGCAAGAGAGGATTCTCCCTATCGCTGTTGAGATGCCTCACACTCGATGAGGCAAACTATGTTATGAAGGAAATTCATGAAGGGGTTTGTGGCAACCACTCAGGTGTTAGGTTATTGGCTAACAAGATCATAAGGAAAGGATACTACTGGTCTAAACTTCAAGAAGATGTTAAGGCATTTGCCAAGAAGTGCGACCAATGCCAATAGTTCGCGGTAGTGCCAAGGCACCCACCTGAGCCTTTGACCAACGTCATGAGCCCTTGGCCCTTTTCTTAGTGGGGGGTCGATCTGATAGGGCCTCTCCCTCAAGGAAGTGGCTAGACCAAGTTCGCTATAGTGGTTGTGGCCTACTTCACTAAATAGGGAGCCGAACCCCTGGCTACCATCATTGAGCACAAGACCTCTGATTTCATCTGGAGAAACGTGGTGTGCACAAGCACCTATGCTTCTCCCCTGCTCATCCCCAAGCTAATGGCCAAGTATAGGCAGTCAACAAAATCATTAAGAAGAACTTGAAGACCAAGCTCAAATTGCTTAAGGGGTTATGGGCGGAAGAGCTTCCCAATGTGTTATGGGCATACTGGACCACTGCTCGGTTCTCCACTGGAGAGACCACCTACTCACTCTCGTTTGGGATCAAGGTTGTGGTACTCGCCAAGATAGGCCTCCCCTCTTCGAGGATTCAACACTTCAACCCGAAAACCAATGAAGAATGTGTAGGCTAGGCCAAGACCTCCTAGAAGAGAACAAGGAGACCTCTCGCCTCCGTGTAGCCGAGTACAAGAACCGGGTGGCCCATTACTACAACTCTCAGGTCAAACCACGAAGCTTTAAAGTGGGTTACCTCATTTTAAGGAAAGTGATGTTGAACACGTGGGAAACAAGCGTCAGAGCCCTAAGGCCGACCTGGGAGGGGCCATATAAAGTAGTGGAAATAGTGAGGCCGGGCACCTATAGGCTGACTGACCACAATGACAAGGTCTTGCCTCCACCCTAGAATGCCGAACACCTTTGGATCTACTATCAATAATCATCTTTTTCTACTGTGTACTTGAACTCTACTATGTAAGATTGCTAAAAACCAATGAACTACTATGTTTTTCCCTACTATTGTAAGAGTATGTATGGAGAGTGCAAGGTGTTGGGTTTATAATCCAATAATTTCACTTAGACAGGGGAGCACCTCAGGGCTCTCCCTAGTGGAAAAATCCTCAGTCTAATTCCGCTACAAAGGAAGAGCTCCTCAGGGCTCCCCCGAGTGGAAGGACTTATAATTAAATAATTTCGCCTAGGTGGGGGAGCTCCTTAGGGCCCTCCCTAGTGGAAAAATCCTAAGTCTTATTTCTCCACCAAGGAAGAGCTCCTCATAGCTCTCCCAGGTGGAAAGACTCAGAATCCAATAATTACGCCTAGACGGGGGAGCTCCTCAGAGCTCACCCAAGTTGAAATTTTTTAAGTCTTATTCCACCACCAAGGAAGAGCTCCTCAGGGCTCTCCTAGGTGGAAGGACTTGGGAGAAAATAAAGTTCCAAACCCGCCAAGGAGGTAAGACTCCTACGAGATTTACCGAGCAGAGGATACAAGAGCCAAGAAGCGAAACAACATAAACTAGAACTTTCATTAAGGAAACATAGATGAAGCTGCTTGGTGGCAGCTTTAGTACTATTAAAGGAGGCCGACCACTTGGAAAAAACTACGACGAAAATAAATTAAGTCTGAAGGTGGACACGCCCCACAAGGTAGAAACAAAAGAATACTAAAGATAAATTTTTGCTAAGGAGGTCTTCCCTCCACATCAATATCGACATCCACTGTCTCCTCATGAAAGGCTTGGTCTCCACCACTGCCCGCCCTAGTAGCCTCAGCATCTGCGGCCTTAGCCATCAACTGAATAATGTGAATCAACACCTCCTACATGTACAAGGTGTCGAGCTCAAGAGACCTCCTACAGATGTGAGCATGTTTTATGCTCCCCCACTTTGAAAAGCTCAGCCTCGAGCTTCTTCTATCGATCAGTCCCATTGAAGAGGTCGTTCAGCTTCTCCCCATCAGTTAGTTGAACCTGAAGCTCCCTTATCTTATGCATCGACTGAAGAGTTACTTGACTTTCCTTGCGAAGGTCGCTTTCCAGACTCCGTAGCCTCTCTTAAATGAGCTTGCTCCACCACGTTCCACTCGTGCTGAGAACTTTCCTCTCTCACTCTACTCAGCTCTCAAGTGTTCCTCATCCCAGCCAAGGACATCATGGTCGTGCTCTGCAAAGAAAAGACATGAAGTAAGAAAAAGCTAAGTTCAAAGAGGGAAGAGCACCTACCAAGTCTACTTACCCGATATTGCTGGTGAATAGCGTCCTCGTATAACTCAGCACTGTCCATGTTGACTAGGTCAGAGTAGCTTCCTAAGACAATGTCCCCCATGCACTAAGTAAGGGAATGCACATTCCTCTCCAAGGAATAGAAGTCCTCTCCCTGGCTAGAGTTAACATCCTGAATAAGTCAACTCCCTCAGGAAGAAGAAGTCTAAAGCATTTAAGGCAGGTGGAGCCTCAACCTGAGGTGACTGAGAGCGAGACTAAAGAGAATGTTGGCCCGCTACCTGCACCTGAACCTAAGCACCCTACTCGCTCTCTTACGCTGGGATGCGATCATTGTCCGCATGAGCTCGATGACTATTTTAAAGGAATTCAAGTCCATCCAAAGACATATCTTAAATAAGAGGGATGATCAGCTCATGCCTTAGTAAAATTTCTAAACTAAGAAGAGTTATAAGCTCACCTTGGTTAGGAACCGAGGCAAGAGCAAGTCCAGAATCAAGAAGCCTCTCTTGACTGAGCAGGCGAGAGCAATGATGATGTTGAATAGGGATACTTAAAATCTTAACAACCACAACTTTTAAAGATCTTGGTTGACTCAGACGCCCTCGGGGCTGAACTGAAAAAATAATCTAAGTGTTAAAGAAGAGAACTTAGCACATAAGTGAAAATTACCTTTAACGCATGCCCACCTGAAACCTGGAAGGAGCTATGGACTGAAAAAACATATTCCCTCTTGGGCTCATGCAACATCCAGTCACCACCCATGAAGAACCAGTTAGCTTTCCTATTTTTAATTGATGAAGGGCTCTCCACTAAAGACGCGTCCCGAGAAGCGACGTAATACCTATGATCTTTTCCCTGTAATACCTTCAAATGATATAGATAAGATATGGCTCTATAAGAAGGGGTGGTTCTTTCAGCAAAAATATGTCAGAGGACCCAACAACCTAGCAAGATGTTCAAACCATTGGGACTAAGCTCGGTTGGGGCAACACCAGCTTCAGACAAAAAGTTTTGAGGAAAGAAGTGTAGCAGAAGCCTAACTCGTAGCTAAGCATCTTGGAATAGAAGGCCACCTCCCCTGGTGGTGGGATGTGTGGAAGTTCACCCTCTGAAGAGCACCTTAGACTAATATAAGGAGGGATTTGGAACCTCTCTCTCAGGCGCACCAAGCTCTCCATGGTCATAATGGATGGGAAAAAAGACATCTCTAACCCTTGAGGTTGAAGGGAATTACAACCCAGAAGAGCACCTAGCTCTACCTCCACTGCAAACTCAGTGTAAGAATATGAATCCGATGCGAGATCTGACCCGTAATGATGATCACCCTCTAGTGACCTACAATTTGATCCATCATCTGACATCCTAAAATAAGAGGCTTTAACTTAGTCTCTACCAAGGAGTGAGCACCCACCAGCTACTCTACTTCAAATGAAAGTGAGTATGGAAGAGGAGTGACGAGAATTATACACCTGAATTTCAAGTGTGGAAGCAAAGATGTTTAAATCCTAGCAAAGTTATTGGGGTCGCCTCCTAGCACTCCTACAAAAATGCCAACATCAAATAAGTTTGGTGAGAAGCTACTTGGTTCAAGTATCTCAGCTGAACACCGAGTAAAAAAAAATCTGAAATTAAGTGTTGAATTCACCTCAGTTCATGGTGGTCGGTTATGTAATTCGAATCGATTGAAGCAATAAAAGTCTCCACTTTTTTTTCTGAATATCAGAATATAGCATAAGGTTGCTAAGTGAGAAGCTACAAGTTGGAACCACGAACCAAGAACTCAACATGTGAAACTATGAATTCAAAAAATCTGCTCACTTCTTGGTTCTATAACCTTAGTTCATTTGAATGAAATTGGCAGCCCAACTCTCTGCCTCTTCGTGCTACAGATCAAAAATAAAACAAGAGGTGAATATAATGATTTGAAAAACAAGTAAAAGGCTCCAGCAGGCTGGTGAAACTCAAAATAATTCAACATGATATTGTTAAGTAAATCACCACTACTCTCGATCATCATGCTTACACAGAGCAATAAGCACAAAAATTATTCTTAGAGTCAAAATGCTGGGATAAATTTGAGCACTGAAGTGGAGGTAAAAGAAACACCTATTTATAGTGGGGTAATCATACTCCCCAACCGTTTGATCAAAAACTTGGTCCATGGCTAGCAACCTTTGAGAAGACCCAACACACCTACTCTAGGAAGGTGAATAAATGTGATTATAAGACAAAAGCTTCCAAGACTTGACTACTCACTACCAAGATTCTCTTAGAATATCTAAGTACAACCTTTCAAAAAGGGATTTGATTGGTCAGAAGGGCTACCATTCTTAGTCAAAGATGTAATAAGTTCCACCAATAAATTCACTCCCAAGCAGCCCGGTGTTCTCCCTAAACCCGAGAAGAGCACCCTAGTTCAACTCGGGAGTGCGGGTCACTGTTATGGGTGGATTTTCAAACAACTATACGACCATATGGCGCCCCTTTGGAGGACCACATAGGATAATCAAAGGCGTCCATGTCACTAATAGAATGGGCCGGATGAGCACACAGAAGGTCCAATAGGGTGGGTTCCCATCCTGGAAGACCACTTGTAGAGACTTCTAAAGAGTTTGGCCTGAAAAAGAGGACCAATCACCTAGATGACAAACTTAGCAGAATGAGAGCGTGAGGCCTAGTCGAGCGCGTGCTCATCCGTAGAAGACAAACTCACCTAAGCTTGGTAGAGCAGGTGGCCATCCGTATATAGGATGGACAAATATGGGCTCATAGGCTAGAAGAGGCATGAGCCCATCTGGTGTGGTATCATTTAAACACTAAGGCAAAGAACCTGACTGCTCATCCAAAGGAAGAGCACGAACCATCGAGGCTCGCTCTCAAACATGATAGGCAACCATCCCACTAAGAGTCGGAACGTGGACTACGGCCTACGCCTGACACCTACAAAGTAGGGTCATCATTACACCTCTCTTATATATATCGGAGGAGGCCCACTATTGAGGTACGATACTTCTACTCCTACTCTGCTACGCACCACCTCTAGTCTGACTTAGGCATCGAAGTGGATAGGTCGACACCACATCAGTGCCCAGTTGTTTCCTTCTGGATAAGTCATTATTTTACACATAAACTTGAGATTTTTGTTAATACTATGATGATTAAATAGCCTAAAAACTAACTAATTATCTTTGATTTGTGTTTAACACTTTAGTGCCATGGCAACAAACTTGAGTTGCCACGGCCACAAGGAAAAGTCTGAATCCAAGCCAAAATTCAAGAGAGCTCAGCGTTGTAGCACATATTTCTCATCGCCGTAGCACATAAATTGTGAAATCTTTATTTTTGGTTATTTTGCTTGGCGCCGCGGCGCCAAAATTTATGTGCCACGGCGCCGGTCTAAAAATTTAGGATATTTTCTTTATTTAAATGACTCAGACCCTAGTTTTTAAGAAGTTCCTTTTCTGATAGTTCTAGGCCGTTTTTCTGGGCTTCTCCCTGGTAGTTATGACTTCTTTGTCTAGCTAAATTCTTACTTCCAACCAAGGTTAATAAAAGTTTGATTCTAGTTATTTGTGAGATTTCATCTTCATCATTCTTTCTAATCTTTCCTTATATCTATATTTTCTATTCTTCATTAATTATCATATTGTTTGATTGTTCAAATAAGATCATTTGATCATTCCTCAATTGGTAAATTGTCAATTAGGTGTTTAAATCTAATTGTTTATGCATCCTAATCTTAGTGACAATTTTGGTCCATCCTAAAGATCCAAATGGAGGAAACTCTTCTTTTGGAATCATCTTTTGACCAGAATGACAAACGAGGATTAGAACCAACTTGTCAAAGTTGTCCTCTTGATTTGATCCATTCTAAAGATCAAAATGGAGGAAATTCTTCCCAGTACCAAATCACGAGGACAAGAGGTTCCTCCATTTGGATATTTATGATGGACCAAATAAAGAGGACAAGTTTGAAAAGATTGGTTCCGATACTCGTTCAACAATTTGGTCCAAATAGGATTCCTAAAGAAAAGTTTCCTCCATTTGAATCTTTAGGATGGACAAAATTATGTGGACAAGAGGTTCATCCATTTGGATCTTTAGGATGGACCAAATCATGAGGACAAGAGGTTCCTCCATTTTGATCTTCAGGATGGACTGAATCATAAGGATAAGAAGTTCATCCATTTGGATCTTTAGGATGGACAAAATCATGAGAAACATTGTTTCCTATCCTGGTTTGACATTTTGATCCAAAGACGATTCCCAAAGAAGAGGTTCCTCCATTTGGATCTTTAGGATGGACCACTGTATGAGGACAAAATCATGAGGACAATTTTGACCTAATTGGTTCCTATCCTGGTTTGACATTTTGATCCAAAGAGGATTCCCAAAGAAGTGGTTCGTCTATTTGGATTATTAGGATGGACCAAATCATAAGGATATGTTTGACAAGATTGGTTCTGATCCACGTTTGACATTTTTGTCCAAAGAGGATTTCCAAAGAAGAGTTTCCTCCATTTGGATAGTTAGGATGGACCAAATCAAGAGGACAAGTTTGACAAGATTGGTTCTAGTACTCGTTCGATATTTTGATCCAAAGAAGATTCCCTAAGAAGAGTTCCATTTCGATCTTTAGGATGGACCAAATTATGTGGACAAAAAGTTCCTAAATTTGGATCTTTACGATGGACAAAATCATGACGAAAAGAGGTCCATCAATTTGGATCTTTAGGATGGACCAAATCATGAGGATAACTTTGACAAGATTATTTTCGATCGTCGTTTGACATTTTGGTCCAGAGAGGATTCTCAAAGAAGAGTTTCCTATACTTTTATCTTTAGGATGCACCAAATCATGAGGACATATTTGACAAGATTATTTCCGATTCTCGTTTGATATTTTTGTCCAAAGAGGAATCTCAAAGAAGAGCTTCCTCCATTTGGATTGTTAGGATGGACCAAATCATGAGGACAACTTTGACCAGATTGTTTCCGATCCTCATTTGATATTTTGGTCCTAAGAGGATTCTCGAAGAAGTGGTTCCTCCATTTCGATCTTTAGAATGGACCAAATGAAGAGGACAACTTTGACGTTTGACATTTTTGTCCAAAGAGGATTCCCAAAGAAGAAGTTCCTCCATTTGGATATTTTGGATGGACCAAATAATGAGGACAAGTTTGACAAGATAGGTTTTTATCCTCGTTTGACATTTTGGTCCAAAGAGGATTCCCAAACAAGAGTTTCATCTACTTTAATCTTTAGGATGGACCAAATCATAACTACAAGTTTGACAAGATTGTTTCTGATCCTCGTTAGATATTTTTGTCCTAAGAGGATTCCCAAAGAAGAGGTTTCTCCATTTGGATCTTTAGTATTGACCAAATAATGAGGACAACTTTGACAAGATTGGTTCCGATCCTCGTTTTACATTTAGGTCCAAACAGGATTCCCAAAGAAGTGTTTCCTCCATTTGGATCATTAGGATGGACCAAATCATCAAGACAAGAGGTTCTTCCATTTGAATCTTTAGGATGTGTCAATCATGAGGATAAGATTGGTTCCGATACTCGTTCGTTATTTTGGTCAAAAGCGGATTCCCAAAGAACAGTTTCCTCCATTTGGATCTTTAGGATGGACCAAATCATGAGGGCAACTTTGACGAGTAGGAAACCTTAGGTCTTTGGTTTCACTTTGGTCTAGATAGTGAATAAAGTACTTTTAAACATGCTTTTCTGTGACGACCCGTCACTTTTAAATAAATTAAATTCAGAGAAAACAGCAGAAGTCTTTTATTTTAAGAAAAATTTGCGTGGTTTTGTTTGAAAATTGGCATGCCAAAAACCTGTTTACATCCTAATTTTCAAATCTAATAAAATCATATGGACTTTAAATCCAAATCAGGAGTTCAAATATCTCATAACATAAAACAACATCAAAAAGCTCTCATGAGCTATATAGAAAGTGTAATTCACAAACTCTTTAAAGTTCTCAAAAATAAATACATAAACTTTACAACCATGAGTCCATCTCGAGGTCAATATCCCTCGATCACGCAGCACCACCTCCTCTCCCTCAACCTCTTGCCAGGGCATTACCTGAAATTTTTGTAATATCATGAGCTAACAACTTAAGCCCAGTGAGAATAATAAGCATAAAAAGTAAAGATAGACCTCAAACTCGTATTCCGATTTGTGTCCAATTAATCTGACACAATCAATCCTAAAGTCCTCCAAACTCTAGGTAATTTCATTCTAAACTTCCAAAGGATGATATTACTAATAATCATAGTCAATACTCATTCATTAACATTATTATGACATAAATAAGAATAATAAATAAAACTTTACTCAAATATAACATCTCGTTTCTCTTTTTCATCTATCATATGCATAAAAGTAATGAGTACATCCCGTAGGATACGCATTCGCCATTTATGCATGAAATGAAGGTAATGTGGATTTTCACATACTATCCACCCTTATCCTTATGTATGAAGTAGCGTGGACTTTTCTCATTCTATCCACCAGTACTTATGTATGAAAGTAGCGTGGACTTTTCCCATAGTATCCACCAGTACTTATGCATGAAAGTAGCGTGGACTTTTCCCGTAGTATCCACCAGTACTTATGCATGCAAATAATGTGGATTTTTCTCATTCCACCTTTAACCTTTCATTTTTCTTTCTCACTTTCTTTTCTTTTCAATGATGCGAGATGTTATGCATATGCTTGTAAAAGTAAATAAGTAAATAAGTAAATGATAAAAAAATCGAAATAAGCATAAAGTAAAGGAGCAAAGGTAAAGACATAAAGTAAAGGACATAAAGTAAATAATATGAACTCCGTACGAACGATATATCAATCGAACTCCGCTAACAATAATAAAAGTGAAATCATAACTTTAACGATTAACCTATACCTTCAAGGATTCTAACTTCCGACATAATCCAAGGTTCTATTAACCGTTCTAAAAATACAAGTCTTTGGATCTTTTAACTTCCAATGATCCATCTTAAACTCCGAGACGAATCTAACTTAGAATCTTCTAAGATTCGATACTTTCTTTGAGAACTCCTAAGTTCTCCTTAAAGGATTAACTCTTAATCCTAAGGGCACTAACTCACAACCCTCAAATCTTAGATTCGGATTCTAATCTTAGTTTCAAACTCTACAAACCTTCACACTTATTCGATTTCTATAATTACTTTAAATCCTAACTATTCTCACCTTAATTAAAAGATGACTTTGCTCCTAAGTCCGAAGGAGCGATAAACCATGCGGTTCAAAAACACCTACAAACGAATTATATCATACTATCAATAACTTTACCAACTATCAATCAAACACCAACTAAACGTTCAAAACAACGAAAACTCATCAAACCCTCCCTTAGGGCTCTCGCCCCCCCCCAATAAAATGGGTTTCGGGTTTGGTTTTCCGGCTTTTTGGCAATTTAAATAAGTTTCAAGTTGGTTTTAAGCAAATTCGATATTTCCGATTTCAATGCGTTTCGATAATTAGGGTTTTTGAACAATAATCCCTTTCCCGAATCGAATTTAAATAAACATTCATTCATTAATTTCTAACCCAAAATCAAACCCAAAAGGGTAAATTTCAAACGGGAAGGGTTTCGACTGAAACTCGGTTTTAGGGTTATGGGATAGTTTCCAAAAACACGTAAAACTACTCCCAAGTTTACAAACACCGAGTTCTACAACACGAAATCGAAGGAAATCAAGTAAAACTCCATTAAAACACTATTTGGAGCTTAGGGTTTGAAACTTTACTTACCGAGATCTCCGCAAAACACGAGTGGCAAGTACGAAGGTTAGGTGGAAAAGATTTGTATGACCGATACCTTTCCAAAAGACCCGGAATCAAGTCGATCGGGCAAGAAACGAACAAAATCAAAATCTTCTCTTTTCTTCTTTGAGACCCACGGGTGGAAATTTGAGTCAAAGGAGAATTTAAAGAAGATAGTCAAATAGTGTTTTTAGATATTTTACAAATTGGGAAATTACGATTTTGCCCTTTCATGACTTTTGGCTTAAAAACGAATCTCGAACATCTCAAACTATCCCAATGGTAATGAATAATTATTAATTGGCCCGTTAATAATTATTAATACCATTAAAACGTATTTAAATAAATAAAGCCATTAAAATGAATTAAAATGAAATAAATTACTAAATTCTAATTCAAGGATAAATAAATAAACTTTAATTACTTAAATTAAAATAAAATAAATAAAAGTTTTTTTTATCACAAAATAACGGGACGTTACATTTTCAATTACAAATAAGTTTTTGGATTGGTTCCAATCTTCGTTCGACATTTTGGTCCAAAGAGGATTCCCAAAGAAGAGTTTCCTCCATTTGAATCTTTATACTGGACCGAATAATGAGAAAAACTTTGACAAGATTTTTTCCGACCCTTGTTCGATATTTTGGACTTAAGAGGATTCACAAAAAGAGGTTAGTCCATTTGGAAATTTTAGATGGACCAAATCAATAGGACAACTTTGACTAGATTGTTTTCGATCCTTGTTTGATATTTTTTTCAATACATGATTCCAAAAAAAGAGTTTCCTCCATTTGGATCATTAGGATGGACCAAATCATGTGGACAATTTTTACAAGAATGAAACCTTAGGTCTTCAGTTTTACTTTGGTCTAGAGATTGAAGCAAGTACTTTCATACAAGCTTTTCAATGACGAACAAGTTTTTGAATTGGTTCCAATCTACGTTCTACATATTGGTCCAAAGAGGATTCCCAAAGAAGGGTTTCCTCTACTTGGATATTCAGGATGGACCAAATCATGAGGATAACTTTGACAAGTGGGAAACTTTAGGTCTTTGGTCTATTTTTTGTCTAGAGAATAAAACAAGTACTTTGATACAAGCTTTTCAATTACCAACAAATTTTTTAATTGGTTCATATCCTCGTTCGACATTTTGATCCAAAGTGAATTCCCAAATAAGAGTTTTCTCCATTTGGATCTTTAGGATGGATCAACTTCTAGGTTATGAGTTATGATATCTTGGTCTATGCCTGGCATGTCCATGTGATCCTACGCAACCGTTTTCCAACTCTTCCTTAGGAGGTTTACCAGTCCGTCTCTCAGACTTTCTTTCAAATCTTTCCCAATGCTCGTCGTTTTCTCCTTGTCTTCTAGATGGATCTGAATTTTCACCAATCCATCCTCAGGTGCTTCAATTCTTGGTCGAGCAAAGGGCGGGCCTCGTTCGGGGCCCCGATCCTATAATTTCTATGCTTGGCATTGAGACTTCAGCTTTACAATTTCGACCAAACATGATCTTGCAACCGGCTGGTCCCCTTTTATAACCCTGATCCCCTTTTCGATAGGGTATTTTAGCTTTTGGTGAAAAGTTGAAGGGTGTGCTCTCATATCATGAATCCAAGGTCTTCCGAGGAAGGCGTTATACCCTTAACAGGCATCTATGACGTGAAAGAGGGCCATCGGATTTGCACCTTCGACTTGGACTGGAAGTTTCATGGTTGTAGGCCTTCGCTTGTTGAAAGACCTCCATAGGGGGTGGTTCGGGTGTATAGCCCATGAGAACGCGGTTGCTGCCTCCAGATCATTGCAGTCATTGACCTCCACCTTGACCTGTCGGAACATAATGATGAAGTCCGGAAGGGCTTTATTTTCCCCCATTAGCACATCCTAGAGGTCATGGTTCGTTTTAGGGAACATCAGACTCACGCTATATTTGTTGAGGGAAGCCGATGACAGGTCCGAAAAATTTTTAATGGACCTTTTGGGGAGGCTGTTGAACCATAATAGGGGCGAGCCATTCAAGCTGGTGGGAAAGAATCTGCATGTTAAAGCGTCTAGATCGGGGCCGATTACGCATGAGAATTCCATCATGTTGACGAAGTGGGCCACATGTTCCATTGGGTCCCCATTTCCGTCGTACATCTCGAACTTAGGGAGGATGAAATGCCTCGATTGTGGAATAGACATGATTCCTATCGTGAAAAGGGAATCCATCGGTTCTCGGGCGTTTGAGTTAGGTTTGGCTCTTTTATCAGACGCCTTCCTTGCCAGCTTTTCTTTGAGGATTTGCCTCACATCAGTGTACTTCTACTGGTTTTCTCGACATTTGACTTTACAGGTGGACGCTGAGCTTTCTTCGTCGCTTCCTGTGTAACTCGAGTCTTGATGTCCTTCAGCATTCCTCTAGGACGGCACCTTGTCTCGAGTCTGCTGGGTGGGGCCTGTTTTTCTTGGGGCGTCCTTTTCCTTCGACGAGGAGATTTCCAGGCTTGCATTCTCCCCTCGTCGGCGTGCAGTCAGCCTGGTCCGTCGGTCATCTCCCGACACATTTTTTTCTTTTTTGGACGCGGTGGCTCTTCGACGCCGCCGCCTGGCTTGGGATTTTCCAGTTCGTTGCTTTGAAGGGCCTCCCTCGTCTACGTTCAGGATGTTTTGGCTGTTAGCATTTACCGCTGCAAGCCCTTTCCCCAGCAAGGCTCTCATTTCCCATACTTCTTCTCTCAAAGCTTTGTGTGCTTCCACCATCTCTCTTTGTTCCACCAGTGCGATGTTGATAATTTCCGGTTTTACATCGAGGTTTTGAGCATCATCGGTTACTCCGTTCTCTCTAGCTGCGTTCTCATTGAGAGCTTGTTGTCTAGTTGAACGAGTGGTCATCGTCTCGACTTGTGGGTACCGTGTGAGTATCTGGATTTTTTCGAAAATCTAAGATGAACGGCTCCACGGTGGGTGCCAAACCGTGTGGGGTATTTCTCGTCGGAGTCTTCTTCCACACTATTGAACACGTTGCGTGACGTGTCGTTCCTTTGCGGAGGAGCTACCTGAGACACTTTAGAAGAAAGACCGTCAGAAAGGCACTGGTATGGCACCGATCGAGAACCCTCTGAAGATCATGTTAGGTGGTGGTAGGTGAGATTTGCCTTGGGCCGCAAGGAAGAATTAGGTCAAGCGATATGACTATTCATTTTCTAGGTTAAAGTGTCATACCTGATTTGATAGGTCAAGTGCCATTTATAGTTCCTTGATCGTGGTCTCATCGATGGGGCTAGCATGAGACTAGGCTTAATGGGCTTTAACTCGGCCCGTGAAGGATGGGCTCCTTTACGTGATGGTTCGGATGGGCCCGTCCCCATGTGAACTTGTCTAGCATGGAGGTGGCCCGTAAGAGGGCTACTTTTACCCTTTACAGGTACTATGTTTGAGAATGATCTTCGATGTCCAACTATTTATGGAGTTCCAATTGGGAAGGACAATATAAGAGTGACAGTTTACATGGTTATTGGAGATGATTTACCTCTTCCAATCTCAATAAAAAGTAAAATGGAATCACTCTTTCAAATTTACCATAATTTTTCTATTTGACCTAGAAATTTTATAGTCAAGACGAAAGGAAACAAGGTATGTCTCTTTTACATATACTTTAATAATGATTTTTTAATTCATGTTAATAATATTTTTTCTACTTTTTTTTCTTGGTAGGAAACTGTTAAAGCTCCAATAGTGAAATCTTATTCTCTATTGAAAACAAATGTCCATCTCGCTATAAGGTCTCTTTTTAAAGCTACAAAAATTTTAGAGAATGATAAGGGTTCAGTACGATTAGATTTTCATGAAAATATATTTGGCAAAAAGGCTCATGGTTTTCGATTGGCTAGAGATATTATGGAATTATGTGGACAAGAGGAAATTCAGACTACTTACATAACAACCTATATTGCGTAAGTAATTATATTAGTAAAATTTAGTTTTATAAGATAGATTTCTTAATTGTATGTTTATTTACTAATAGGTTCTATGAAGCAAGTTTTATGGTACTAAAGTCACTCATCGTTTTAAGGTGATGGATCCAACCGAGACTATAACTTTTATAAATCCAGACAGTCGAGCAAAGAATTTGGTTAATATAATGTGTGAAGCTAAACCAAATCAAATTGTGTTCATTCCTTATAACCCTGGATAAGTAAATTTTCTTAAAATGATTGAAAATATTTATTTAGTTTATTTAGTTTATTATATTTTCATTATTTGGTGATAATTTATATTGAAGTGGTCATTGGATGTAATATGTGATTGATATGTCTCACAATATAGTATACGCATTTGATTCAATACAACATTGGATTAATGATGAGATGAAAAAAGTAACAAATGCGTAAGTGTTAATTATTATGAATTTGTGGTATTGGTTTTATTTATTTTACATTGAACTTGCATAAATGAGTTATATATAAAATAGGGCCATGAAAGTTTATCGAGCTCAAAAGGGAATATAGTCTTGAAACAAACTGTTTGGAAAGGTATAAAGGCAAGCTATCTTAGGCTTATTGTATTTGAAATATAAATATTTTCAATGTGTTGACATTTTTTTTTTATAGTGTCCACTTCAATCAGGAAACGTGGTTTGTGGATACTTTGCGATGAAAATTTTTAGGGAAATCGTGCACAACAATAATACCCCAATTACAAGCCTAGTATGTATATGATACATGTTATGTTGTCTAACAAGTGTATACTAAATATTAATTGTATTAATATTGATGTTTTTGTGTAGTTTACTACAAGTGATACATACACCCAAGAGGAGGTGGGTGTTGTTTGAGTTGAATGGGTAGAACTTGTTTCAAACTTCTTATTTCGAGACGAGGAAGATTAGACCAAAAATTGAGTGATACAAAAACCCTTTCGAAATACTCTTAGAACCCTTAAACCTAACTAAGAACCCTAAAAGTTCAAGACCAAACAACCTACATATGCCATTTGACACAACCCAAGGAAAAAGGCTAGAAAAATGATTATCCTTATGATCAAAGATCCAAAGACAATAATTAGGTTTATTGTTCTAGATTTGAATCAATCCACCAAATTAGGATGATCAATACTAATGGCTCGATTCTACAACAACCCTAAACACAAGGAATAACAAATTGAAAAGGTAAGAACTGCTCACAACAATTCAAAGAAAAAGCTCTCAATGAGACTTTGTACTTTAACATCAACTATCATGATTTCTTACAAGCAAGTCCCATGGCTTTATAGACTTCAAAATCCAAGAAAATAAACACATAAATTGGAATGCAAAATGCCAAAAGACAGCCAGCCATAATAAAGTACGAAATAATGACAATAAACAAGCATATTGAATCATTAAAGTGTAACCGAAAGAGAATTCCCAAAGAAGAGGTTCCTCCATTTGGATATTTAGAATCGACCAAATCAGGAGGACAACTTTGACAAGATTGGTTCTGATCCTCGTTCCACATTTTGATCCAAAGAGGAGTCCCAAAGTAGAGTTTCCTCCATTTGGATCTTTAGGATGAACTAAATCAGGAGTACAACATTGACAGATTGGTTCCATCCTCGTTCGACATTTTGGTCCAAAGCGGATTCCCAAAGAAAAGGTTCTTCCATATGGATCTTTATGATTACAAACAAATTTTTGGATAAGTATTGATCCTCGTTCGACACTTTGGTCCAAATTGGATTCCCAAAGAAGAGGTTCCCCCTTTTGGATCTTTATGATGGACCAAATATTGGGACAACTTTGACAAGATTTTTTCCTATCCTCATTCGATATTTTTGTCCAAAGTGGATTCCCAAACAAGATGTTACTCCATTTGGATCTTTACGATGGACCAAATCATGAGGACAAGTTTACAAGATTTGTTCCAATCCTCGTTCGATGTGTTTGGTCCAAAGTGGATTCCCAATGAAGAGATTCCTCCATTTGGATCTTTAGGATGGACCAAATCAGGAGGACAACTTTGACAAGCAGGTAACCTTAGGTTTATTGTATCAATTTGGTCTAAAGTGTGAAACAAGTACTTTGAAACAAATTTTTCAATTACAAACAAAGTTTTGGATTGGTTCCGATCCTCGTTCAAAATTTTGGTCCAAAGTGCATCCAAATAGAGGAAACCCTTCTTTGGGAATCCTCTTTGGACCAAAATGTCGAACGTCAAAGTTGTCCTCCTGATTTGGTCCATCCTAAAGATCCAAATGGAGGAATTTCTTCTTTGGGAATCCTCATTGGACCAAAATGTCAAATGAGGACCAAAACCAATCTTTTCAAAGTTGTCCTCATAATTTGGTACATCCTAAAGATCCAAAAGAGGAAACTCATCTTTGGGATACCTCTTTGGAACAAAATATCGAACAAGTAGTCAAAACCAATCTTATCAAAGTTGTCCTCTTGATTTGGTCCATCCTAAAGATCGAAATGGAGGAACCTCTTGTCATCATAATATTGTCCATCCTAAAATATCGAACGAGGATCGGAACCAATCTTGCAAAGTTGTCCTCTTCATTTGGTCAATCCTAAAGATCCAAATGGAGGAAACTCTTATTTGGGAATCCTCATTGGACCAACAGAGCGAAAAAGGATCGGCACCAATCGTGTCAAAGTTGTCCTCATGATTTGGTCCATGCTAAAGATCCAAATGGAGGAACCTCTTCTTTGGGAATCCACTTTGGACCAAAATATCGAACGAGGATCGGAACCAATCTTCCAAAGTTGTGCTCTTGATTTGGTCCATCCTAAAGATCCAAATGGAGGAAACTCTTCTTTGGGAATCCTCTTTGGACCAAAAGGTCGAACAAGGATCGGCACCAATCTTGTCAAAGTTGTCCTCATGATTTGGTCCATGCTAAAGATCGAAATGGAGGAACCTCTTCTTTGGAAATCCTCTTTGGACTAAAATATCAAAAGAGGATTAGAACCAATCTTTTCAAAGTTGTCCTCTTCTTTGGGAATCCTCATTGGACTAAAATGTCGAAAGAGTATAGGAGACAATATTGTCAAACTTGTCCTCATGATTTTGTCCATTCTAAAGATACAAATGAAGGAAACTCTTCTTTGGAGATCCTCTTTGGACCAAAATATGGAACGAAGATAGGAACAAACATGTCAAAGTTGTCCTCATGATTTGGTCCATCCTAAAGATCCAAATGGAGGAAACTCTTGTTTGGAAATCGTCTTTGGACCAAAAAGTCCAACGTCAATGTTGTCCGCATGATTTGATCTAACCTAAAGATCCAAATGGAGGAAACTATTCTTCATGGATCCTCTTTGGACCAAAATATCGAACGAGGATTATAACCAATCTTTACAAAATGGTCTTCATGATTTGGTCCATCCTAAAGATCCAAATGGAGGAACCTCTTCTTTGGGAATCCTCTTTGAACAAAAATATCGAATGAGTTTTGGAACTAATATTTTTAAAATTTTCCTCTTGATTTGGTCCATTCAAAGATCCAAATGAGGAAACTCTTCTTCGGGAATCCTCTTTAGACCAAAATTTCGAACAGGTATTGGAACGAATATTGTCAAAGTTTTCCTTATGATTTAGTCCATCCTAAAGATCGAAATGGAGGAACCTCTTATTTTTTAATCAACATTGGACAAAAATATCGAACGAGAATCGGAACGAATCCAAAAACTTGTTTGTAATTGAAAGGCTTTGGACTAGAATATTAAACGAGTATTGTAACCAATTTTGTTAAAGTTGTCCTTATGATTTTGTCCATCCTAAATATCCAAATGGAAGCACCTCTTCTTTGGGAATCTATTTTGGACCAAAATGTCGAATGAGGATCGAAACCAATCCAATAACTTGTTTGTAATCCAAAAGCTTGTTTTAAAGTACATGTTCAACTCTCTAGACGAAAATTACATCATAGACCTAAGGTTTCCCGCTTGTCAAAGTTGTCATCATGATTTTGTCAATCCAAAAGTTCAAAATGGAGAAACCGCTTGTTTGGGAATCCTCTTTGGACAAAAATATCGAATTAGGATTGTAACCAATCTTGTGAAAGTTGTCTTCATTATTTGGTCCATCCTAAAGATCCAAATGGCGAAAATCGTATTTGGACCAAAATAACGAATGAGGATTGGAACCAATCTTGCCAAAGTTATCCCCATGATTTGGTCCATACGAAAGATCCAAATGGAAGAACCACTTTATTGGGAATCCACTATGGACCAAAATATCGAATGAGGATCAGAACCAATACAAAATCTTGTCTCTAATTAAAAAGATTATTTCAAAGTACTTGTTTCACTCTCTAGACCAAATTGAAAAAAAAATACCTAAGGTTTCCCCCTTGTCAAAGTTTTTCTAATTATTTGGTCGATCCTAAACATTCAAATGGAGGAACTTCTTCTTTGGTAATCCTGTTTGGACAAAAATATCAAATGAGGATCGGAACCAATCTTGTAAGAGTTGTCCTCAAGATTTGGTCCATCATAAAAATCCAACTGGAGGAACATCTTCTTTTGTAATCATCTCTAGACCCAAATATCAAACAAGGATAGGAAACAATCTTTTAAAAGTTTTCCTCATGATTTGGTCCATCGTAAAGATCCAAATGGAGGAACCTCTTTTTTGGGAATCTTCTTTGGACCAAAATATCGAACGAGGATCGTAAACAATCTTGTCAAAGTTGCCTTACTTATGTTATCCATCCTGAAGGTCCAAATGAATGAACCTCTTCTTTGGGAATCCTCTTTGAATAAAAATATCGAACGAGGATCGGAACCAATCTCGCAAAATTTTCCTCATGATTTGGTGCATCCTAAACATCAAAATGGAGGCACCCCTACTTTGGGAAGCCTCTTTGGACCAAAATATCGAATGAGGATCGGAACTAATCTTGTCAAAGTTGTCATCAAGATTTAGTCTGTCCTAAAGATCCAAACGGAGGAACCTCCTCTTTGGACCAAAACGTCCAACAAGGATCAAAACCAATCCAAAAATTTGTTTGCAATTGAAAAGCTTGATTCAAAGTATTTTTTTCACTTCTACACCAAATTGAAACCATAGACCTATTCCCGATTGTCAAAGTTGTCCTCATGATTTGGACTATCCTAAAGATCCATATTGAGGGACCTCTTCTTTGAGAATCCTCTTGGACCAAAATGTTGAACGAGGATATGAATCACTCCAAAAACTTGTTTGTAATTGAAAATCTTGTTTCAAAGTCATTGTTTCACTATCAAGACAAAATTTAAAAAAAATACCTAAGGTTTCATGCTTGTCAAAATTGGACTCAAGATTTGGTCCATCCTAAAGATCCAAACAGAAGAATCTCTTCTTTGGGAATTATTTTTGAACTAAAATATTAAACGAGGATCGAAACCAATCTTGTAAAAGTTTTCCTCATGATTTGGTTCACCCTAAAGATCCAAATGGAGGAACCTCCTCTTTGTGAATCATCTTTTTGGACAAAAATATCAAAACAGGATAAAAACCAATCCAAAAACTTGTTTGTAAATGAAAAGCTTTTTTAAAAGTACTTGTTTCATTCTCTAGACCAAATTGACAACATTGACCTAAAGTTTCCTACTTATCAAAATTTTCCTCATGATTTAGTCCATCCTAACGATTCAATTTGAGGAACCTTTTCTATCGGAATACTATTTGTAATTGAAAAGCTTGTTTCAAAGTACTTGTTTCACTCTCTAGACTAAATTAAAACCATAGACCCTAGGTTTCCCGCTTGTCAAAGTTGTCCTCATGATTTGGTCCATTATAAAGATCTAAATGGAGGAACCTCTTCTTTGGGAATCCTCTTTGGACCAAAATATCGAACGAGGATTAAAACAAATCCAAAAACTTGTTTGTAATTGAAAAGCTTGTTTAAAGGTACCTGTTTCACTCTCTAGACCAAATTGAAACAGAATACCGAAGGCTTCCTGCTTTTCAAAGTTGTCCTCATAATTTGGTCCTTCCTAAGGATCCAAGGGTAGGAAGCTCTTCTTTGGGAATCCTCTTTGTACCAAAATATCGAACGAGGATTGGAACCAATCTTGTAATTTTTTTTCTCAGGATTTGGTCCATCCTAAAGGTCCGAATGGTGAAAGATCTTCTTTAGTAATCGTCTTTGGACAAAATGTCGAAAGTGGATTGGACTCAATCCAAAAACTTCTTTGTAATTAAAAGTTTGTTTCAAAGCACTTTTTTCACTCTCTAGATCAAACTGACACCATAGACCTAAGGTTTCCCGCTTTTCATAGTTGTCCTCATGATTTGGTCCATCCTAAAGATCCAAATTGACGAACCTCTTTTTGGGAATACTCTTGGACCAAAATGTCGAATGAGGATCCGAACCACTCCAAAAACTAGTTTGTAATTGAAAAGATTATTTAAAAATACTGCTTTCACTCTTTAAAACAAATTTAACTAAAATACCTAACATTTCCCACTTGTCAAAGTTGTCCTCATGATCTGGTTCATCCTAAAGATCCAAATGGAGGAACCTCTTCTTTAGGAATCATATTTTGAGTAAAATATCGAACAAGGATCATAACCAATCTTGTAAAAGTTGTCCTCATGATTTTGTCCATCCTAATGATCCAAATAGAGCTCCTTTGGGAAATCTATTTTTTAACCAAAATATCCAAAGAGGTTCGAAACCAATCCATTAACTTTTTTGTAATTCAAAAGCTTGTTTCAAACTACTTGTTTTACTCTTTAGATCAAATTGACACCATAGACGTAAGCTTTAACACTTGTAAAAGTTTTCCTCATGCTTTGGTCCATCCTAAAGATCCAAATTGAGGTACCTCTTCGTTGGGAATCCTCTTTGGACAAAAATATCGAAGGAGGATCCAAACCACTCCAACACCTTATTTGTAATTGAAAAGTTTGTTTCAAAGTACTTTTTTCACTCTCTAGACCGATTTAAAACCATATATCTAAGGTTTCCCGTTTGTCATTGTTGTCCTCATGGTTTAGTCCAACCTAAAGATCCAAATGGAGGAACCACTTCTTTGGGAATCCTCTTTGGATAGAAATATCGACCGAGGATCGGAACCAATCTTGTCAAACTTTTCCTCATGATTTGGTCCATCCTAAAGATCCAAATGAAGGAACCTCTTGTTTAAGGAATCAAGTTTTGACCAAAATATAAGACAAGGATCGGAACCAATCCAAAAACATGGTTGTAATTGAAAAGGTTGTTTCAAAGTACTTGTTTCACTCTATAGACTAAATTAAAACCATAGACCCTAGGTTTCCCGCTTGTCAAAGTTGTCCTCATGATTTGGTCCATTATAAAGATCTAAATGGAGGAACCTCTTCTTTGGGAATCCTCTTTGGACCAAAATATCGAACGAGGATTAAAACAAATCCAAAAACTTGTTTGTAATTGAAAAGCTTGTTTAAAGGTACCTGTTTCACTCTCTAGACCAAATTGAAACAGAATACCGAAGGCTTCCTGCTTTTCAAAGTTGTCCTCATAATTTGGTCCTTCCTAAAGATCCAAGGGTAGGAAGCTCTTCTTTGGGAATCCTCTTTGTACCAAAATATCGAACGAGGATTGGAACCAATCTTGTAATTTTTTTTCTCAGGATTTGGTCCATCCTAAAGGTCCGAATGGTGAAAGATCTTCTTTAGTAATCGTCTTTGGACAAAATGTCGAAAGTGGATTGGACTCAATCCAAAAACTTCTTTGTAATTAAAAGTTTGTTTCAAAGCACTTTTTTCACTCTCTAGACCAAACTGACACCATAGACCTAAGGTTTCCCGCTTTTCATAGTTGTCCTCATGATTTGGTCCATCCTAAAGATCCAAATTGACGAACCTCTTTTTGGGAATACTCTTGGACCAAAATGTCGAATGAGGATCCGAACCACTCCAAATACTTGTTTGTAATTGAAAAGATTATTTAAAAATACTGCTTTCACTCTTTAAAACAAATTTAACTAAAATACCTAACATTTCCCACTTGTCAAAGTTGTCCATATGATCTGGTCCATCCTAAAGATCCAAATGGAGGAACCTCTTCTTTGGGAATCATATTTTGAGTAAAATATCGAACAAGGATCATAACCAATCTTGTAAGAGTTGTCCTCATGATTTTGTCCATCCTAATGATCCAAATAGAGCTCCTTTGGGAAATCTATTTTTTAACCAAAATATCCAAAGAGGTTCGAAACCAATCCATTAACTTTTTTGTAATTAAAAAGCTTGTTTCAAACTACTTGTTTTACTCTTTAGACCAAATTGACACCATAGACGTAAGCTTTAACACTTGTAAAAGTTTTCCTCATTCTTTGGTCCATCCTAAAGATCCAAATTGAGGAACCTCTTCGTTGGGAATCCTCTTTGGACAAAAATGTCGAAGGAGGATCCAAACCACTCCAACACCTTATTTGTAATTGAAAAGTTTGTTTCAAAGTACTTTTTTCACTCTCTAGACCGATTTAAAACCATATATCTAAGGTTTCCCGTTTGTCATTGTTTTCCTCATGGTTTAGTCCAACCTAAAGATCCAAATGAAGGAACCACTTCTTTGGGAATCCTCTTTGGATAGAAATATCGACCGAGGATCGGAACCAATCTTGTCAAACTTTTCCTCATGATTTGGTCCATCCTAAAGATCTAAATGAAGGAACCTCTTGTTTAAGGAATCAAGTTTTGACCAAAATATAAGACAAGGATCGGAACCAATCCAAAAACATGGTTGTAATTGAAAAGGTTGTTTCAAAGTACTTGTTTCACTCTATAGACCAAATTGACACCATATACCTAAGGTTTCCCGCTTGTCAAAGTTGTCCTCATGATTTGGTCCATCATAAAAATCCAAATGGAGGAATCACTTCTTGGGGAATCCTCTTTGGATCAAAATATCGAACAAGGATTGGAACCTAACTTATCAAAGGTCCTCATGATTTGGTCCATCCTAAAGATCAAAATGGAGAAACCTCTTCTTTGGGAATCCAGTTTGGACAGAAATATCGAACAAGGATCGAAACCAATCCGAAAACATGGTTGTAATTGAAAAGCTTGTTTCACAGTACTTGTTTCACTCTCTAGACCAAATGGACACCATAGACCTATGGTTACCTGCTTGTCAAAGTTGTCATCCTGGTTTTTTCCACCCTACAGATCCAAATGGAGGAACCTCATCTTTTACGAATCCTCATTAGACAAAAATATTGATTTCAGATCAGAACCAATCTTGTCAAAGTTTTCATCATTATTTTGTCCATCCTAAACATCCAAATGGAGGAACCACTTCTTTGGGAATCTACTTTGAACTAAAATATTGAACGAGGATTGGAACCAATACAAAATCTTGCTTGTAATTGAAAAGCTTGTTTCAATGTACTTGTTTCACTCTCTAGACAAAATTGAAACAAAATAACTAAGGTTTCCAGCTTTGCAAAGTTGTCGTCATGATTTGGTCCATTCTAAAGTACCAAATGGAGGAACCTCTTCTTTGGGAATCCTCTTTGTACCAAAATATCGATCGAGGATTCAAACAAATCTTGTAACATTTGTCCTCATGATTTGGTCACTCCTAAAGATCCAAATGGAAGAACCTTTTCTTTCGGAATCCTCTTTAGATCAAAATGTCGAACGAGGATCAAAACCAATCAAAAGCTTGTTTGTAATTGAAAAGCTTATTTCAATGTACTTTTTTCACTATCTACACCAAATTGACACCATATACCTAAGGTTACCCACATGTCAATGTTGTACTCATCTTTTGGTCCATCCTAAAGATCCAAATACGAGAACTTCTTCTCTGGGAATCCTCTTGGACCAAAATGTAGAATGAAGATCCGAACCACTCAAAACTTGTTTATAATTGAAAATCTTGTTTGAAAGCACTTCTTTCACTCTCTAGAAAAAATTGAAACAAAATGCCTATGGTTTCCCACATGTCAAAGTTGTCCTCATGTTTTGGTCCATCCTAAAGATCCAAATAGAGGAAATTTTTCTTTGGAAATCATATTTGGTGTAAAATATAGAACGAGGATCAACACCAATATTGTAAAATTTGTCCAGATGATTTGGTCCATCCTAACGATCCAAATGGAGCTCCTTTGGGAATCCTATTTTGGGACCAAAATATCGAAAGAGGATCAGAATCAATCCCATAACTTGTTTGTAATTTAAAAGCTTGTTTCAAAGTACATGTTTCAGTCTCTTATCCAAATTGACACCATAGACCTAAGGTTTCGCACTTGTAAAAGTTGTCCTCATGATCTGGTCCATCCTAAAGATCCAATTGAAGAACCTCTTCTTTAGGAATCCTATTTGGACAAAAATGTCAAAGGAGTATCCAAACCACTCCAAAACCTTATTTGTAATTGAAACGCTTGTTTCAAAGTACTTGTTTCACTCTCTAGACCAAATTGAAACCATACACATGATTTGGTCCATCCTAAAGATCCAAATGGAGGAACTGCTTCTTGGGGAATCCTTTTTGGGCCAAAATGTTGAACGAGGATCGAAACCAATCTTATCAAAGTTGTCCTTATGATTTGTTCCATCCTAAAGATCCAAATGGAGGAACCTATTCTTGGGAAATACTATTTTTGCCAAAATATCGAACAAGGATCAGAACCAATCCAAAAACATGGTTTTAATTGAAAAGCTTGTTTCAAAGTACTTGTTTCACTCTCTAGACCACTGGTCGCAAAAATTGATTGGGACTTTTCTTACCTTTCAGCCAATTTTTGTGACGACTTGGTCACAAAATGACAGATTCACCCCTATAAAAATGCCCCTCCAAACATTGTTTGTCATTGTAACGTCCCGTTATTTTGTGATAAAAAAAAAAACTTTTATTTATTTTATTTTAATTTAAGTAATTAAAGTTTATTTATTTATTGTTAAATTATAATTTAGTAATTTATTTCATTTTAATTCATTTTAATGGCTTTATTTTTTTAAATACGTTTTAATGGTATTAATAATTATTAACGGGCCAATTAATAATTATTAATCACCATTGGGATAGTTTGAGATGTTCGGGATTCGTTTTAAGCCAAAAGTCTTAAAAGGGCAAAACCGTAATTTCCCAATTTGCAAAATATCTAAAAATACTATTTACCTTCTTCTTTAAATGAACCATTGACTTCAAAATTTGACCAAAATTGCTCATTTTTCCTCCTCCTTTGCCGTGAGCATCAAAGAAGAAAAGGGAATTTTTGGTTTTTGTTCGTTTCTTGCCGGATCGACTTGATTCTCATTCCAGTGGAAAGGTATCGATCCTACGATCCTTTTCCATCTACCCTTCGTACTTGCCGCTCGTGTTTCACGGACTTCTCGGTAAGTAAAGATTGAAACCCTAAACTCCAAATAGTGTTTTAATGGAGTTTTCTTTGATTTCGTGTTGTAGAACTCGGGAGTAGTTTTACGTGTTTTTGGAAACTATCCCTTAACCCTAAAACCGAGTTTCAGTCGAAACCCTTCCCATTTGAAATTTACCCTTTTGGGATTGAAAATGGGTTAGAAATTAATGAATGAATGTTTATTTAAATTCAATTCGGGAAAGGGCTTATTGTTCAAAAACCCTAATTATTGATACCCATTGAAATTGGGATTATCGAATTTGCTTAAAACCAACTCAAAACGTATTTAAATTGCAAAAAAGCCGAAAAAAAACCAAACCCGAGACCCTTTTTATAGGGAGGGCCGAGAGCCTCTTTGATGGGGGATTGGTGGATTTTCCGTCTTTTTTCTTGTTTCATCGTTGTTTAATCGTTAGTTGGTAATTTATTAATTTTCGGGATATTAATCCTTTTGTACGTGTTTTTGAACCGCGCGTGTGATCGCTCTTTTCAGACTTAGGAGCAAGGTCATCTTTTAATTAAGGTGAGAATAGTTAGGATTTAAAGTAATTATACAAATCGAATAAGTGTGATGGTTTGTAGAATCGAAAATAAGATTAGAATCCAATCTAAGATTAAAAGGAGTGAGTTAGTGCCTTAGGATTTGAAGTTAATCCTTTAGGCGAGAAACTTAGGATTTCTCGATGAAAGCCTCGAATCTTAGAAGATTCTAAGTTAGATTAGTTTTGGAAGTTTAGAATCCTTGAAAGTTTAGGTTAATCGTTATGTTTTGACCTTTACTTTTATTATTGTTAGCGGAGTTCGATCGATATATCGTTCGTCCGGAATTCTATCTATTTTACTTTATCCCCTTTACTTTATGCCCCTTTACTTTATGCTTGTTTCGGTTGCTTTATCATTTACATTTACTTTATTACTTTTGCAAGCATATCATAACATCTCGCATTATTGAAAAGAAAAGAAAGTGAGAAAGAAAAACCAAAGGTTAATGGTGGAATACGAGAAAGTCCACATTTCCTCCATGCATAAGTTTTGGTGGGACACCATAATTGCCCACACTACTTTCATGCATAAGTTTTGGTGGGACACCATAATTGCCCACACTACTTTCATACATAAGTATTGGTGGGACACGATAATTGCCCACACTACTTCATATATAAGGATAATGGTGGATAGTATGTATAAAAAATCCACATTACCTCCAGTTCATGCATAAATGGCGAATGCGTATCCTACGAGATGTATTCCTTACTTTTATGCATTTGATAAACGAGAAAGAGAATCGAGATGTTATACTTATGCAAAGTTTATTTATTTACTTTTCTTACTCATGTTATGACAAGTTAATGGATGAACAATTAGACTAAGTGTGCTAATTAGTATCATCACTTGGAGAATATGAAAATAGAATTACCTAGAGTTTGGAGAACTTTAGGATTGTTTGTGTTAGTTAATTGGACACAAATCGAAATGCGAGTTTGAGGTCTATCTTTACTTTTTATGCTTATTATTCTCACTGGGCTTAAGTTGTTAGCTCATGATATTACAACCAATTTCAGGTAATGCCCTGGCTAGAGGCCGTGGAAGGGGAGATGGTGCTGCGTGATCCAGGGATGTTGACCTCGAGATGGACTAATGGATTTGTAAAGTTTATGTCTTATTTTGATGAACTTTAAGAACTTTAATGAATTGTATTTTGTATTTGGATCCTAAGAGTCTAATGTTGATGTTTATATGATATACATATTTGAACTCCTGATCTTGGACTTAAAGTCCATGTGATTTTATTAGATTTGAAAATTAGGATGTAAACAGGCTTTCGGCATGCCAATTTTCAAACAAAACCACGCCAATTTTTCGTATATTAAAAGACTTCAGCTGTTTTTCTCTGAATTTAATTTATTTAAAAGTGACGGTCGTCACAGTCATCATGAAAAAAATGAGAGAATGGATGTATATTCGTTTAATAGTGAACGATGAATTCGTTGCTGGAGTTCAGTAATTTTTTGAGTTTTGCATGTTAAAAAAATAGGGCAAAAAACTATGATGTCCATGCATAAAATGCGACAACAGAAAAATCATAACGGTTCCTGATATGAAGAAGCATCTCTATAGTTGGGGTTTCCAGTCAAATTATTATCATTGGGTGTACCAGGATGAAACGAAGGAAATGTTCAACGTTGCATTACAAGAATCTCTTCAGTACGAAGGAAGCAGCTAGAATGTTGATGTTGTAGTCCATAATGAAGAACACAATTTTGGTCAAATGCAACAAATGATAATGGATTGTGCAGGATATGGTAATGAATTTAATCGTGAAAGAGAAGATGATGAACAAACTTTCGTTGAGGAGGAAAGGAATCCAGAAGCATGATTGCTAGTCGACCATTGTATGGAGGTAGTGAGGTAAGTCAACTTGCTGTTGCTACGGAACTTCTAAATATAAAATCGCAGTACCACATCCTGGTTAGAGGATTTGATTCAATTGCATCATGGTTTCATCGATGCGCTCCGCCAGAAAACACGCTGCTAGAGAGTTTGTATGACTCGAAGAAGCTAGTGGAGGGTCTTGGTTTACCGGAGGAGAAAATAGATTATTATCGAAATGGATGCATGATATACTTGGAAGTGGATGAGATCCTGCATCACTACAAATTTTGCTTTCATCCAAGACATAAACAAGGGAAACGCAGCTTGATTCCACACACCCACATGTTTTAATAATTGCTTTCCCCGCGTCTACAACGGTGGTATGCATCAGATGTGATAGCTTCTCACATGAGATGGCACCACGAGCATTCGTAAGATGATGGAGTTATGAGACATCCCTTAGATGTTACGACGTGGAAGCATTTGAATAATTGTCATCCAGAGTTTCCCAAGATCCTAGAAATGTCAGATTGGGATTATGCATGAACGGATTACACAATATTAAATATGGTTGGTGATGGTGACCCCGTATAACTTGCCACCCTCGATGTGCATGAAAGACCCGGTGATTTTTTTAACAATGATCATACCTGGTCCGAAAAGTCCAAAACAGAAACTTTATGTGTATTTGCAACAACTTATCGCATAGTTGAAAAAGTTGGGGATTGATGGTGTTATGATGTACAATATATCAAGGAAACATAATTTATTGATGCGTGCTACATTGATTTGGACGATCAGTGACTTCCCAACGTATTCAATGTTATAAGGTATGTTCAATAAAATGTTAATACTTTTATGTGTATAGTTTTGGTAATTGCTTGCTTACTCATATATGTAGTTAATTTATACTTCTTATCCTCTTAAAGGATGGAGTACGGCGGGAAAATACGCATGTCCACATTGCATGCTTGACATAGAGGCATTTTCTTTAAGACACAGTCAAAAAACTTGTTGGTTCGATTGCCATAGAAGATTTCTACCTTTTAATCATTCATTTTGTTCTTACAATAATGACTGGAGGAAAGGTCAACGTGCACAAAAAGACATACGCCATACATCGTTTAGTGGACGACAAATTTTTCACGATATAGATGCACTAGGCATGCAGAAGATTATAGGGGAATTTGTAGAGAATGCAAACAAATTGGCTGGGAAAAACACAGAATGGAAGAAATGGAGTATTTTTTGGGATCTACCATATTAGGAAGATCTACTAAGCAGACATAACTTGGATGTAATGCATATTGAGAAGAATTTCTTTGACAATATTTTCAACATTATTCTGAACGTTCCGGGTAAAACAAAGGACAATCTGAAAGCACGCTATGATATCCGGGAGATATGTCATTGCCTTGAGTTTGAGCCTGACGATAATGATCATTACGCAAAAAGTGAAGTACATGTTGATGACGGAGGAAAAAGAGACATTATTTGAGGGGATCAAATCAATCAAATAACTAGACGGATACGTTTCTAATCTTAGTCAGTGTATAACATATAATGTTCGGGATGAAAAGCCATGATTGTCATGTATTCATGCAAGGATAGATTCATGTCGCATTCAGGCCATTTATAGAGCATAGACATTGGGAGCCACTTGTGCAGTTGGAGTGAATGTTCCCACCTGCATTTTTTGACTAAATGGAGCATCTTCCTGTGCATTTTCCATACGAGGTATTCTCAGAAGGTCCAGTGGATTACCGCAGGATGTACCCATTTGAAAGTTAACACCCATTTTATGAATATTTATAGTACGCATTCATTGACAACTTATATGAACGTTGTGCATTAAATATGTATTACGTTGTATAGACAGGTACTTACATCGGTTGAAGAAGACGGTCAGAAGCCGTTGACCGATGTTGAGTATCACATTATCCAAACATGAGGTGAAGCAAAGCGTTTTTGAAAATTTACTAGAAGGTGTAGATGTTAAAAATGGTGTCCTAGAACTTGTAATTATTTAATAATAATAATTTATTTCGAATAAATTAAATAAATAAACATAAGTTCTTTATATTATCTAGATTGATTCAATTGACGATATTAGGAATATATGGAAATATATCAATATCAAACATTCAAATAGTAAACCCTAAGTTACTCTTATGAAATCACGACTTAGTATGTGAGTCATACGAGAGGATTAAAGTCGAGATGAGTAACTTAAAAGTGTCTACAGTAAATGGATAACGTTTGGGAACCTTAACCTGGTAACACTGTTGATAGCTTCGCATTTTGTTTATAGACAAATGATCTAATCCTGATCATTCATGTGGGAGACATGAAATGGAAGTATCATATGCAATGTTGATTGTACAAGACAGGACCACAATGTTCGATCAAAATTTCTCATTAGTACCGTGTAAAAGACTCGAATTTTCACAAATCTTTAAATCAGAAGTAAAACAGCGGAAGACTTATTTTTATAAAAATTTGGCGTGGATCCGTTTAAAATACGAACTCCCTAAACCTGTTTTTAAGAACACAACTCAGAGAATTTTAATCACATATATTCCTACTCCAGGATATACTCAATCAGAGAAAGTAAACTCAAAATATACATACAACCGACCTTAGGCTCTCATGAGCCACAAAATACAAGTTTTACGACTTTAATTCAAGTTTATATGTATATATAGCATTCCCAAAATGCTCCAAACTTAGATTTTACAAGTCCAAATGTCCATAAACATCCACTCGAGATCACGCAGCACCACCTCCACGACCTCGTCCTCGACCACGAATATTACCTGAAAATAAAGTGGTGTAGCACCATTAGCAAACAATGCTAGTGAGAATAAGATGGATGCAAGCACTTTTATGAACCAAATTCCATATCGGAGAATGTGTCCAAACAAAACTAAGTACTCTTGCACTACCCATTCAATATTCCAAGTACTTTACATAAAAGATCAAACCATTCTACTATCTCGTAAACTCAGAAAGTAAACATTCAAGCCCGTAGTTAAAGTAAATACTAGTGCTTAACAAAGTAAATGACAAAGTAAATAACAAAGGAATAACAAAGTAAATAACAAAGTAACTTTCATCCATGACCACTTGTCACCAATCATAATCATTCCGTGACATCCGTGCATAACGATACTATGCAAGTCACCGTGACATCCGTGCATAACGATACTATGCAAGTCACCAATCACAAACCATTCCGTGACATCTATGCATAACGATACTATGCAAGTCACTGTGACATCCGTGCATAACGATACTATGCAAGTCACCAATCACAAACCATTCCGTGACATCCATGCATAACGATACTATGCAAGTCACTGTGACATCCGTGCATAACGATACTATGCAAGTCACCAATCACAAACCATTCCGTGACATCCATGCATAACGATACTATGCAAGTCACTGTGACATCCGTGCATAACGATACTATGCAAGTCACCGTACTCTTTAGTAACACCTAAAAGTGAATCACATCACTAAAAACAACGTACTAACTTGATTCTACACAAGAATCTCTCCAAAGTTCTTTTAACTATTCTAAAACTACTCAAGATAAACGGAGTACATAATACTCCTCTCCAAGTTTCCGGATTCTCATTCTCCTCGAGAATCTAACTTAAACCACCAATAACATCTTACTTTACATAACAACCAATCTTAACTAAATTCCTTATACACTTTCCTTAACTCCCAAATAACATATAATCTTGGAAAGTTCTCTAGTCTATTAACCCTCTTAACATCGATCTAACATAAACGTCAAGTAATTTGAAAGCATAAAAGTAATCACAACCATTTTAAACTCATCTTATAAGAGTAGTCAACTCCTAACCACCGGTTGACCGAAAATCACGAACGATGCACAAAACCTATAATTACAATACACCTAAAGTATATTAATTAATCGAAATGAACAACGATCGTCACGATACTAAAATAAAAGACAAAAAAGCCCGGAAATGCCCTCACAAGGCCCACGGCCCAAAGGAAGTTCAAGGGGAAGTTGGTTTTCCGGATTTTCAAGCACTTTAAAAGGGTTTCGAGTTAGTTTCGGGCACTTTGGAGGTTGGTAATATCAATGGGTAAACCTAATTTAGGGTTTAGGTCAAAAGTTCAATCCCGAACAATTTAGTAAAATCACAAAACATAACAAATTCAAAACCCTCATCAACAACAAACATGAGAAAAACAAAAATAAATGGCTTTTGGCTCAAACCCGATTCTAGGGTTAGGGAAAGTTCCTAAAAATGAATAAAACGACTTTCCCGAATGATTTCTTAAAGCTCCGATGAACGAATTCGAAAATTACAACTCAAAACCTCCATTAAACACTATTCACTTCTAGGTTTTGAAACTTTGACATACCTTAAGGCCTCGATAAAACGAGCGGAAATCACGAAGAGTATGTTGGAAATGATCCCCGGGACAAGAGCTTTCCAACGGATATAGAATCGATGCGATCCGTTGAGAAATAAAGAAAATCAAAAAAAAAAGAGGGGGGGGTCTTGTTGGTCACGGCAGCAAGGAGAAGAAGAATGCAGAAATTGTGTAGAAAAATGCTAAGTGTTGGTATTTAAAGGATGATGAATAGTGTTTTTGTGATTTTTAGTAAATCGGGTAATAACGCCTACGTTCCTCTTTTACTTTTACTTTCAAAACGAAACCCGAACCACTTAAACTAGCCCAATGGTGATTAATAATTATTAATTGGCCTATTAATAATTATTAATACAACCAAAACGAAAATGGGCTAATTAAGCGATTAAAAAGGTTTCCGAACGAAAAATAACTATTTAAATCTAAATAACTAAATCTAAATTAACTTTAAATAAATAAACACTTATATAAATAAAAAAAATTACCTCTAAAATAACGGGACGTTACATACCGTTTACGAGAAATGATCGAATATCAAACTAAGTTTATCAATCGTGATAGATCTCAATCCTGAGTGAAATGCGGACTCCTATTTATGGAGTTATGTTCTTTGATTCACATGGTTGAGAGCGATCTGTAAGAACTCTCAATACACTCTTGTTTTGGGAACATGGCTAGATGAGTAGCTGGGAACTCATTTTCACGAGATGGAATTCATAACTTTCCTATAAATTAACGGTATCAGTGCGATACCTAAACATTTTAGGAACTTTAGGAAACTCCCTTGATGTACTGATTCGAGACATGAGCAAGTGGCGCCACGACTTCTATTGATCACAGAAGTATATTATCTATAGTTCGACTAAAGATAAAGTTCATTGGAGAATCAGCGGGAACACAAGGATAAAGTGGTAATTACAGGCGAGCAGGTAAATTTATCCTTTGTAATTATGAGGGTTCCACGTGAAGGATATATCACAGATATAAATAAAGATAAACTAAATGGACATAACTCATCTATAGTGAGGGGAGTTCAGCTATGAATCTATAGTGGAATTATTCATAGTTAGATAATAAGTAATTAACTGATTATGAGTTAATCACTTAATTGACTAATTATTAAGCCCATGATCTATAGGACCATCTGGTCCCTATGCTAGCCCAAATATCGTAGTCGCGAAATCAAGTAGAAGAAATGGAAATTTTAAGTAAAGTGAATTACTTAAAATAGGCAATATTAATTGTTTAAATATTGAGTATATTTAAATGGTAATTAATATAAACATTATTAATTGTTTAAATAATGATTTTATTTAAACAGGAAATTAATAATGAAATATTATTAATTAGACATCATTAATTATTTAAATATTGAGTATATTTAAATGGTAATTAATAATTTGAAATTAATTGACAATTATTAATTGTTTAAATAATTAATTTTATTTGAACGGAAATTAATAATTAAAATTAATTAATTAATAATAAAATATTATCAAATAAAATTATTAATTAAATAATGAGTTTATTTAATGGAAATTAATAATTAAAATATTTATTATTAAATATTTAAATAATGAAAATTATTTAAATGGAAATTAATAATTAAATATAATTTGATAATATTTAGTCGGGAGAAAATATTAATATTATTAATTGTTTAAATAAAATATTTTATTTAAATGGTAATAAATAAATAAATTAATTAAGTTGGACTTATTAATTTAAGAGAGAGTTTCAAGCCCAATTGGATTAGTGAACCCAATTGCAATTGGCCCAAAATAATTAATTAAATAAATTTGATTTATTAATTATTTATTATTAATTTTGGCCATCATAGATAATTTGTAGGAGATAATTATTTGAATTATATCCTATAATAATTATATTGATTTATTTACCCAAGATAAATAAAATAAAGAAAAGAAAATATTCTCTTATTTATCTATGGCATTTTAGAAATACCAAGATAAAGGAAAGAGATAATTCTTTTTTCTTTTTGTATTTATCTCCATGGATTAATCCTAATGTGATTAAGATTCCTATTTTCTTATAAATAGGAGGCTTGGGTCATTCATAAATCACACAATTCAATTCCTAAGAAATTTGGAATTCTCTCTTCCTCCTTCTCCCCCCTTAGCCGATTTTCCCTAGTCCATTGGGAAGAAAATATTTTTTCTTCTTCCCAATTTCTTTTTAAGTTCGATCCCACAATCGGGTTTCGTTTGATCGATCGGGATATAGCATAGAAGATCCGGTGTTGCTGAGGATTTAATGCTGCAAAGAAACCTCCAACCGATTCTCCATTAATTACTCAATGTAAGTAATGGTTTTAATTTTCGAAATTTAAAGCATGAATCTACATGTTTTTTCACAAATTGCATGATATTAATAGATCCGTTATTAAATGTTAATAAGTTTACTAAATAAAATTCCGCTAGTTTAGTAAATCATCCCTTCAATTGGTATCAGAGCTAATTTTAATTATCATGCAAAATTGTGAATTTTCGAAAATTTTGGTGGGTTGCATAAAATTATTTTATGTATGTTTATATAAATTGTTTTTATAAATTATGGAGGTTTGCTTATTGATTGTTTAGGTATTCTTGAGGCACTTAGGTTTTTAAATTTTAGTAGAAAATTTGTAAACCCTAATTTTAGGGTATAGTAAAAAGTTGTAATTTTCCCATACCAAAGGAGACAAAAATCGGCTACACCAAGGGAGGAAGAGAAGAAAATTTTTCTCCACCATTCCATGAGGTCCACGCCCAAGGAGAGAGAAAAGGTAAAGATATGGTAAAGATATTTTATCATAATTATCTTGTTATCTCAATTTAAAATTTTAAATATTTAAGATAAAGATAAAATCTTTTTAAGATTATATCCCTATCTTAAATTATGAATTTAGAAATTGATATAAGATTACATGGAAAATATTTTCTTTATTTTTTCCATTTAATTAAAAGATAATTATTTTAAAACAAGTATTTATGGAAATATTAAGGAGATAATATTTTCCCCATAAATACCCATTCCCACGCCTACACCATGGAGGAGAGAGAAAGTTGAAGCCTCAAGTTCTACAATGGAAGATTTAAATTAAGTTGTAATTTTAATTTTCCGTTTTAGAAATAGTGCCAAGAATACCGGTCAATTTAGCTATTTATTATTTAAAATGTTTATATGTATGATATAATTGTTTTTAAATAATATTCATGCATAAGAGTATGTCATGTAGAAAATCCCACCATAGGTTGTATGATTTTAATTAATTATACATACATGCATCATGATATAATATGTGTTATTATATGCTAATGTATGTGAAGCATGCTATAATTTTATTTTATAAATGTTATTATCGAAAATTATATAATTTTATTCTAATTGTTTTTAGAATTAAAAGCATGCTTATTTAGTTAAAATTCAAAAGTTAAATCTAGTTTAAAAGTTGAATAGAAACTAAATGAATTATTTGTAATATGGAATTATTGTTTAAACAATTGGGCCAAAATCCATATAAGATAAACAAATAGAAACTTTTAATTAAGGGTTAATTAAAAATTAATAATTATGATTAATTAAATTGAGCGGATCTCTGGCGAGAAAGCTCTGCCCAAGCGATGAGGTTTCATAAAGTTACCCTAGCACGGAGCGCCTCTAACTGGGAGCGATCTGGGAGAAAAGTTCAAATTAATAAATCGAAATTGTTAAGACGGCGCATAATGTGATTAGTTTTAATTAGGAAAACTTGAACAATCACATTTATAAAATTAATCTAACCAATTTAAGAGTTAAAGTTGATTAGGTTAATTAAAACTTGGATTAATGAGTTGGCCTGAATTAGTCTAAGTTATGAAACCCTAACTTAAAATATTAAGTGGGAGAAGGAAACATGTCAATGTATCCTATGGTCTCCACTAATGGGCTGGAAACGTGAGATTTATACATGGCTTCTGTAACACTGCTGCAGGTGTTCATTCCCATAGGAAGGTTTATTGTATAAATCAATATCAAGTTGGGTCTCCCGAAATGAATAAAGAATTTTAAATGTGATTGAAGACTGAATCTACACTTCGTAGACACTCTTCAATTTTTATTTAAAAGACTAAATTAGTGGGTTACACTTAAAAAGAAATTTGATAAAGTTTGTTATCAAATTCTTGATCAAACACACGGTAAACAATGACATAGGAATATGAGTTACTCTGGAGTTGTCAATTGTTCGAGTGGCATCTCGTTTTAATGATGGTAACTGACCTATCATTCAACGGCATTTCACCGGCATCATTAAAATATCGTGACATAGTAACATGTTTTAGGGCTTTTCTGTTCATTAATATGTTCGCATTCATGCATCATATTTAATTATATATCAAAACTTTGAGTATTTGAATGTTGAATGCATGTTAGATTATTAAGATAAAGTTTATTTAAATTTCAGTAATATAGCATCTGTTTTAGTCACTACACTTGGAAAGAACAAACTGAACTATGAGAACTGTGTTTCCTAGAAAAGGAAATGAATAATTTAAGTAAAGCGGTTTACTTAATTAAATAGACAATATTAATTATTTAAATAATGAGTTTATTTAAATGGAAATTAATATCATTGTTATTAATTATTTAAATAATGTGTTTATTTAAATGGTAATTAATAATAAAATATTATTAATAAATAAATATTAATTATTTAGGTAATGTGTTTACCTGAATGGAAATTAATAATTAAACATTTATTATTAATTTTAAATAATAGTGATTATTTAAAAGGATAATAGTAAATAACATATTTATTATTAATTTAAATAATGTTGATTATTTAAATAGAAAATAATAAATATTTATTAATAATAAAATACAAAATCGAAATATTATGTTTTATTTGAATAATTGATTTATTTAAATAAATATCAAGAGTTAATAAATATGATTTATTAATAAGAAGGAATCTATAATTGAATTAATGAATTCAATGGATTTTGGTTCAAATTATTAAATACCAAAATCGGATCATATATAATATTTTAGGAAATAATTCTTGAATTATTTTGACTAAAATAAATATATAAAAGAATGTTTTAACCAAAGACAAATTAAACAAAGAAAAAATTAGTTTTTTCTTATTGATTTTATACACATAAAATCGGCACGTAAAATAAATAAGGAATAAAATTTGATTTTATTCTAGGCATTTATCTTGTATTTATTTTGATAGTATTTCTTAATTCGATTGGAAAACTGTTTTGCGTATAAATACAAACGTCTTGGTTGTTCATTCAAAAACTTCTAATTTCAATTTTCGAAATTGAAAAATCTTTTTCTAATTTCCTCGTAACCGATTTTACAATAGTCTAAAGGGGAAGAAAATATTCTTCTTCCCAAAACCATAGTTTTCTAATTTAGTTTAGTTATCAATTTGTTTTTTATTTTGAATTATGTAATAATTATTGGTTCTCATTTCGTATGAACCAAGTTTGGGAATATTTTAAATAAAAGTTATTTAGGTAGATATTCCTTTACAATTATATTACAAAGTTCCAAAGTGTGATTGGATGGTTATTCAAAATACTTAGTATATAACAAATAAATTCCAAAACCAAATTCTAAACTCCGAAATATCTAAACAAGTTATAAGGGTTTAAAAAATGTTTAAAATGTTTAAGTCTAGAAATTACTTAAATAAGTTAAATGGATTAAGCTCTTAAAGATGGTTCTCAAGAAATTTGAGATGATAACCATATTAATCCACGAACTTATAGGATAAGTAAAATCAAACATCTTTGATTTATCAAAGATAACTAGACTTAAATATCACTAAAGTTGGACATTTAGATGTTAGAACTTAAGTGATAAGCAAACATTAGATCAATTTCTTATATTCCAAACATTCAGTTATTTAAAAGGATGTTTTAAAAGAGTACTAACTGATATGGAATAAACAAAACAGAAATTGAAAAACAATAAAAACAATAATTAGTGGATAATTGAATTAACAAATTATTAAAGATAAATTCAGTAAATCAGTGATACTGAAGGCTTTAAACCTTACTTAAGATAGAAAAGAATTACAATGATTTTATTTCACAATAAAAACAAGTTGTTATTTAAAAAGTTTAAATGGTTAAACTACTTGTAGAACGTTATTTGAGTGGGAGCGTCATAGTACAAACCAAAGGACTTTAGAAGTCCAAGTGAAACTCATTGACTTCAAAAATCAATGAATAAAGTTCAAAATAAGTGAAATAAAATGACATGAATTTTCAATAGTTGAGTTGAAAAGGGTCACTTATACTTATACATTATTTTTGGAAACAATAAGAAGTATAGAATTGTAATCATTAAACAAATGAAAGTAATGGAGAATTACTTTGTAGTGGGAGCTTAAGAATTTCGAGTATCCTAGAACCAATGTGACTAAAATAAAATTTACAAATAGTATGTTAGTGCACATAGATAAAATGGGAGATTTTATGAGTTGCACGGGCTCAAATTCGAACATGAATTTACTTCCATGTAAGAATTCGACAAAAGAGCTTTGCGAATTAAATATCAAATGAGTTAAGTATAAGTAAAATGAGTTTTTACTTACTAAACTCTAAATTCGCGTGATTACTAAGTTGTTAGTAAATGAAAGGTGGTTGAACATGATGGTTTCAAATCAATAGTTAATAGAGTTTTTTTTATGGCGATAAAATATAGAATCTATTACACTTAATGAAACTAACATCAGACAAAAGAAATGCATACTAAACAGATGAAAACGTTACTGATAAAGTATTAAAACGACTACCATGGCTAAGTAGTTGTTAGTAAATGAAAGGTGGTTGAACATGATAGTTTGACTGGAATTACAAGTCAAATCTCCAAAGATCTAGGACAAGTGGGAGATTGTTAGGAATGGTGTCCTAGAACTTGTAATTATTTAATAATAATAATTTATTTCGAATAAATTAAATAAATAAACATAAGTTCTTTATATTATCTAGATTGATTCAATTGACGATATTAGGAATATATGGAAATATATCAATATCAAACATTCAAATAGTAAACCCTAAGTTACTCTTATGAAATCACGACTTAGTATGTGAGTCATACGAGAGGATTAAAGTCGAGATGAGTAACTTAAAAGTGTCTACAGTAAATGGATAACGTTTGGGAACCTTAACCTGGTAACACTGTTGATAGCTTCGCATTTTGTTTATAGACAAATGATCTAATCTTGATCATTCATGTGGGAGACATGAAATGGAAGTATCATATGCAATGTTGATTGTACAAGACAGGACCACGATGTTCGATCAAAATTTCTCATTAGTACCGTTTACGAGAAATGATCGAATATCAAACTAAGTTTATCAATCGTGATAGATCTCAATCATGAGTGAAATGCGGACTCCTATTTATGGAGTTATGTTCTTTGATTCACATGGTTGAGAGCGATCTGTAAGAACGCTCAATACACTCTTGTTTTGGGAACATGGCTAGATGAGTAGCTGGGAACTCATTTTCACGAGATGGAATTCATAACTTTCCTATAAATTAACGGTATCGGTGCGATACCTAAACATTTTAGGAACTTTAGGAAACTCCCTTGATGTCCTGATTCGAGACATGAACAAGTGGCGCCACGACTTCTATTGATCACGAAGTATATTATCTCTAGTTCGACTAAAGATAAAGTTCATTGGAGAATCAGCGGGAACACAAGGATAAAGTGGTAATTACAGGGCGAACGGTAAATTTATCCTTTGTAATTATGAGGGTTCCACGTGAAGGATATATCACGGATATAAATAAAGATAAACTAAATGGACATAACTCATCTATAGTGAGGGGAGTTCAGCTATGAATCTATAGTGGAATTATTCATAGTTAGATAATAAGTAATTAACTGATTATGAGTTAATCACTTAATTGACTAATTATTAAGCCCATGATCTATAGGTCCATCGGGTCCCTATGCTAGCCCAAATATCGTAGTCGCGAAATCAAGTAGAAGAAATGGAAATTTTAAGTAAAGTGAATTACTTAAAATAGGCAATATTAATTGTTTAAATATTGAGTATATTTAAATGGTAATTAATATAAACATTATTAATTGTTTAAATAATGATTCTATTTAAACAGGAAATTAATAATGAAATATTATTAATTAGACATTATTAATTATTTAAATATTGAGTATATTTAAATGGTCATTAATAATTTGAAATTAATTGACAATTATTAATTGTTTAAATAATTAATTTTATTTGAACGGAAATTAATAATTAAAATTAATTAATTAATAATAAAATATTATCAAATAAAATTATTAATTAAATAATGAGTTTATTTAATGGAAATTAATAATTAAAATATTTATTATTAATTATTTAAATAATGAAAATTATTTAAATGGAAATTAATAATTAAATATAATTTGATAATATTTAGTCGGGAGAAAATATTAATATTATTAATTGTTTAAATAAAATTGTAACGTCCCGTTATTTTGTGATAAAAAAAAAACTTTTATTTATTTTATTTTAATTTGAGTAATTAAAATTCATTTATTTATTATTAAATTAGAATTTAGTAATTTATTTCATTTTAATTCATTTTAATGGCTTTATTTATTTAAATACGTTTTAATGGTATTAATAATTATTAACGGGCCAATTAATAATTATTAATCAACATTGGGATAGTTTGAGATGTTCGGGAATCGTTTTTAAGCCAAAAGTCGTAAAAGGGCAAAATCGTAATTTCTCAATTTGCAAAATATCTAAAAACACTATTCATTTGTCTTGAAAAACTCATCTTGACTCAAAGTTGACCAAAATCTTCATTCTTTTCCTCCTCCTTTGCCGTGAGCATCAAAGAAGAAAAGAGAAATTTTCGATTTCGTTCGTTTCTTGCCGGATCGAATCGATTCTCGTTCCAGTGGAAAGGTATCGATCCTACGATCATTTTCCACCTAGCCTTCGTACTTGCCGCTCATATTATACGGAGTTCTCGGTAAGTTTTTCTTGAAACCCTAAGCTCCAAATAGTGTAACGACCCGAACCCGTTAAATTCTTTAAATTCAAATGCACAGCGGAAGACTCGATTTCTAAAGAAAAACGGCATGGGTTCGTTTAAAAATCGAATAATCAAAACCTGTTTACAACCCAAATTTCAGAAAAAGCGATAAATCGGGAATTTCGCATTTCAAAAGACATTTAGACCATAAAACATAGACATATTTTACACAAATACCCTTTCGGGCTCAAAAAGACACAAGTTATGTAAAGATGGAATAATTACAAGCATTTCAATGAATGCTAAACAAAATGAGTTTTCTAGTATTGTCCATGCACCCTCTCGATCAGTCACGCGGCTCCACCTCCTCTACCACGCTTCTTAACTCGAGGTTTACCTGAAAATTTTAAGTGTAGCACCATTAGCATAACATGCTAGTGAGAGTAAAACAAAAGCAAGTAATCCTATGAACAAAATCTCATAACCGAAATCGTGTCCAAAGGCCTAAAATGCCCAATACTACTCACATCCACACTTCCAAATTTCCATACAATCAATCGATAGTAGAATGTCACCCATACATGTCAATACCATGAGATAGAAAAAGAATAAAGACTTAAAGTGTAATTAACATTCACAACTAAGTCTCACTACACGTTTCTAAAGAATCGGTAAAATTAACATTAACTATCCTTATTACCAAACAAGTTTCATCGTATCGTGCTATTGTATGGATCGAAATCAACGTACCACGTACCCTATCACAACCATCGCACCATGATACGTATGGAACCGAATCAACATACTATCATGTGCCGTATCATAGATCATAATACCATGGTATGTACGGATCCGAATCCACGTACTACCATGTATCATATCTCAATCATCGGTTATCAGGACTTTCACCATTTCAGGTATCAGGAATTTCACCATTTCGGATATCAGGACTTTCACCATTTCAGGTATCAGGAATTTCACCATTTCAGATATCAGGAATTTCACCATTTCAGATATCAGGAATTTCACCATTTCGGATATCAGGACTTTCACCATTTCACCACATGATACGTATGGAACTGAATCAACATACTATCATGGGTCACTTTACAAACTGTTAAGCTTCCTAAAAGTTAGTTAAACTCAAAGAATCCTTCTAAGCTATTACGAAGCCTAACTATCTAGATTACACGAGTTAACACTCAAGTGCATCTTCTAAATACTTTACTTCCAAATCCATCAAAGTAACTTCCATTCCACTTTCATCTAACATCTCCAAATCACATTCCCATTCTTACAAACCTCTCCGATGTTCTCTAATCATCGAACTAACCATAAATCCAAACTTTCCACACACACTTCCGAATTAAAGTTTCTACCCAAACTTAACTTCTAAGAAGCTAAATCCCGCTTAACTTCGATAAACAATAACATAATGAAACTTAATTCATAAAACAACTAACTTTCATTTTAAACTCACCTTGTAAACGAAGTCAACTCCGAAACACCGGTTGACCAAGAATCACGATCTATGCACGAAACCTATAATTAAATACACCTAAAGTATATTAATTAACCGAATCGAAGAACGATCGTCACGATACTAAAATAAAAGACAAAACAACCCGGAACTTATGCCAAGAGGCCCACGGCCCAAGGGAAAGGAAGAAAAGGAATTGTTTTCCGGATTTTAAGCACTTTAAAGACATTTTGGTTTGGTTTCGGGTACTTTGGAGGTTGGTAACCTTAATGGGTATTCACAATTTAGGGTTTTGAGCATTAAACCATTTCCGAAACAATTAGAAAATAGTAAAAACATAATAAACTAAACATCCTAAACAAAGCCAAAAGAGGGAAAACTACAAGGAACGAGTTTCCGGCTCAAACTTGGTTTTAGGTTTTAGGGAAAGTTCCTAAAAATGACTATAACAACTTTCCCGATTGATATCTTAAAGCTCCGGTGAACGAATTCGAAGATTACAACTCAATTCCACCATTAAAACACTATTCATAACAAAAATAAGAAACTTTAACATACCTTTAAGCCTCGATAAAACGAGCGAAAATTACGTTCGGTAGGTTGGAAATGATCTACGGGCCAAGGGCTTTCCAACGGATGTAGAATCGAGACGATCCGTTGAGAAATAAAGAAAAACCAAAATTTAATTTTTTGGCTTTAGGAGGCTCACGGCTGGACAGAGGAGAAGGAGCAGATTTTTGATGAAATTTCCTTTGATTTTCTATTTTAAGGGGAAAAGAATAGTGAAATCTAGATATTTAAGAAATTGGGTAAAGACGCCTACGTCCCTCTTTAGTTTTTGCTTTAAAAATGAAACCCGAAGCTTGTAAATAAATCTAAAGGTGATTAATAATTATTAATTGGCCCGTTAATAATTATTAATATCACCAAAATATAATCAAAGTACTAAAACGATTAAAAACTAATTCGGATGAAAATAGCTACTAAAATAGAAGTTACTGAATTAAAACTAAACTTTAAAAGCTTCATTAAATAAAAAAAAAAAAATTTTTACCTCTAAAAGTAACGGGACGTTACAAATAGTGTTTTAATGGAGTTTTACTTGATTTTCTTCGATTTCGTGTTGTAGAACTCGATGTTTGTAAACTCGGGAGTAGTTTTACGTGTTTTTGGAAACTATCCCATAACCCTAAAACCGTGTTTCAGTCGAAACCCTTCCCATTTGAAAATTCCTCTTTGGGGTTTGAATTTGGGTTATAGATTCATGTATAATTGCATATTTGAATTCATTTCGGGAAAGGGATTAATGTTCAAAAACCCTAATTATCGATACCCATTGAAATCGCGATTATCGAATTTGCTTAAAACCAACTCAAAACGTATTTAAATTGCCAAAAAGCCGAAAAACCAAACCCGAGACCCTTTTTATAGGTAGGGCCGAGAGCCTCTTTGATGGGGGTTTGGTGGATTTTCCGTCTTTTTGCTTGTTTCATCGTTGTTTAATCGTTAGTTGGTAATTTATTATTTTTCGGGATATTAATCCTTTTGTAGGTGTTTTTGAACCGCTTGTTTGATTGCTCTACCTGGACTTAGGAGCAAGGTCATCTTTTAATTAAGGTGAGAATAGTTAGGATTTAAAGTAATTATACAAATCGAATAAGTGTGATGGTTTGTAGAATCGGAAACTAAGATTAGAATCCAATCTAAGGTTAGAGGATGTGAGATAGTGCCTTAGGATTTGAAGTTAATCCTTTAAGCGAGAAACTTAGGATTTCTCGATGAAAACCTCGAATCTTAGAAGATTCTAAGTTAGATTAGTTTCGGAGTTTAGAACTTTGGATGATTTGGAAGTTTAGAATCCTTGAAAGTTTAGGTTAATCGTTCTGTTTTGACCTTTACTTTTATTATTGTTAGCGGAGTTCGATCGATATATCGTTCATCCGGGATTCTATCTATTTTACTTTATGCACTTTACTTTATGTTCTTTACTTTATGCTTGTTTCGGTTGCTTTATCATTTACATTTACTTTATTACTTTTGCAAGCATATGCATAACATCTCGCATTATTGAAAAGAAAAGAAAGTGAGAAAGAAAAACGAAAGGTTAATGGTGGAATACGAGAAAGTCCACATTTCCTCCATGCATAAGTTTTGGTGGGACGCTATAATTGCCCACACTACTTCCACGCATAAGTTTTGGTGGGACGCTATAATTGCCCACACTACTTCATACATAAGTTTTGGTGGGACGCCATAATTGCCCACACTACTTCATACATAAGTATTGGTGGGACGCCATAATTGCCCACACTACTTCATATATAAGGATAATGGTGGATAGTATGTAAAAATCCACATTACCTCCATTTCATGCATAAATGGTGAATGCGTATCCTACGGGAAGTACTCATTACTTTTATGCATTTGATAGACGAGAAAGAGAATCGAGATGTTATATCATGCAAAGTTTATTTATTTACTTTTCTTTTTCATGTTATGATAAGTTATTGGATGAACAATTAGACTAAGTGTGCTACTTGTATCATCTTTTGGAACTTATGGATTAGAATTACCTAGAGTTTGGAGGACTTTAGGAGTGTTTTGTGTCAGTTTATTTGGACACAAATCGAAATGCGAGTTTGAGGTCTATCTTTACTTTTTATGCTTATTATTCTCACTGGGCTTAAGTTGTTAGCTCATGATATTACAACCAATTTCAGGTAATGCCCTGGCTAGAGGCCGTGGAAGGGGACATGGTCTCGCGTGATCGAGGGATGCCGACCTCGAGATGGACTAATGGAATTGTAAAGTTTATGTCTTATTTTGATGAACTTTAAGAACTTTAATGAATTGTATTTTGTATTTGGCTCCTAAGAGCCTAATGTTGATGTTTATATGATATACATATTTGAACTCCTGATTTGGACTTAAAGTCCATGTGATTTTATTAGATTTGAAAAATTAGTATGTAAACAGGTTTTCGGCATGCCAATTTTCAAACAAAACCACGCCAATTTTTTGTAAATTAAAAGACTTCCGCTGTTTTCTTTGAATTTAATTTATTTAAAAAAGACGGGTCGTCATAGTTTGTATCAGAGCCGACGGGTTCTGTAGACTACATGCGATGCATGTTTGTATTTCATGTTTTGTTTTAAGTCCATTCTTGAAAGTCATCATACGAGATCAGCAGCACCAGGTATTCCTAGACCTTAATCTTTAAACTCGCATTTGATTTCGATTTGGTAAAAGTGGTGAATCCTCTTTTACTGGTAACTTATCTTGATATATTGACTAATATGCAGTATGCCTCCTAGAAGGGGTGCCAGACGAGCCGGTGTTAGGGTGGCTGCCCCTATGAGGGGTAGAGGCCGAGCCCGAGCCCGTGACCCTACACCACCTCCACCTGTGATTCTTATAGTACCTTCGCCAGTGATTCCTGTTATACGGCCACCTGTTCAGGGGCGAGGAGTTTATATTTCTGAGGAGGATTATCTGGGATTATTGCGAGATGCTGGTAGACCAGTTCTGCCAGTTGTACCACCACCTAGACCAGCTGATGTGGCAGTTGATCAGGTTGGAGCTATCGATGCTGCTAGGTTTTTGAGGGAGTATAGTAGACATGCACCTACTGAGTTTAATGGTAGGTCTTTGGATCCATCTTTTGCTGAGCTCTGGATTGATAGAGTTGAGAGGGCTTTCGAGTTTATCAGGTGCCCGGACCATCTGAATGTCCATTGTGGTACGTATTCTTTGGTTGATGATGCTCTATATTGGTGGAGAGGCCTTCATAGATCACTTTCTTTGACTATGGAGGTTACTTGGAAGGTATTTCATGAGAAGTTTTATGAGAAATACTATTCTGCTGATTTGAGAGATAGATTGGAGGTGGAATTTCTGACCCTGAAACAGGGTGATAGCTCGGTGACAGAGTACGAGCGAGAGTTTGACCGACTGTCTAGGTTTGCTGCTGGACAGGTTTCTGATGCTGAGAGCAAGATGAGGAGGTTTTTGGTAGGGCTGAGAGCCGAGATTAGGGGTCATTTACGCACCCTGCGTTCGACCACCTATGAGGAAGCTTTAGAGTTTGCCCTTTCTTTGGATTTGGCATCTGAGGAGAAGAAAGGCAAGTTAGCTGCTACAGGAGAGACTTCCTCTCATAAGAGGAAGGTAGAGAGCGACCCTGCTAGTCTAGTACCACCGCCACAGCAGAGACAGCAGCAGCAGCAGGCTCGGGGTGAATTTCAGTATGGACAGCCGAGGGTACAGGGGCTATCTCTCCGCTTTTCCCGATACTGTTCTAGTCATCATGCTGGGGCATGTCCCATATCACCTACATGTTATACTTGTGGTCAGGAGGGTCATACATCTAGATACTGTAGAGCTTATCAGGCACAACCACTACAGTATGGTTACCCGGGCCAGGGTAATCAGCAGAGACCTTATCAGACACCACCTGCTTTTTATGCTCCTCCAGTTAGAGGTAGAGGTCATGACCGAGGCAGAGGCCAGGACCGGGGCAGAGGACAGTTTAGAGGTAGAGGTCAAGGTGGCCAGGCACAGCAGTTTCGACTTCCGCCTGTTGTTCAGCCGCCACAGATTTTACCTCCACCACCACCGAGATTTCCTCCACCGCCACATCAGTTACCGCCTCCACCTGCTCAGTATCAGGCCCGAGTTTATGCTACTAGAGAGGAGGCAGAGGCTGCAGGTACTGTAGTTACTGGTACTTTGACAGTTTTGGGCCATTCGGCCTTTGTTTTATTTGATTCTGGAGCTAGCCACTCTTTTATTTCTTCTGCATTTGTTGAGTCGGCTATGCTTGAGTCTGCACCGTTAGGATTTGAGATGCGTGTTTCTACCCCAGTGGGGAAGTTTGTTATTACTGATAGTATGATTAGCACAGATGATTTGTGTTTTATGGGTTGTTGTTTGCATGCTACTTTGATTATCATGCCTATGTCTGATTTTGATGTGATTTTGGGTATGGATTGGCTATCAGCTAATCGTGCCACTATTGATTGCACTACGAGAGTGGTTGATTTTATGAGTCCATGTGGGACTAGTGTACGTTTTCGTGGGACTAGTAGTAGATCAGTACCCACTTTGATATCGATGTTAGAAGCTAGTATGCTTCTAAGTGATGGAGCCTTGGGCTATATAGCTAGTGTGGTTGACACTTCTATACCAGAGGCTAGTTTGGGTTCTGTGCCAGTAGTGAGGGATTTCATTGATGTTTTCCCTGATGAGTTGCCCGGTTTGCCACAGGTGAGAAAGTTGGATTTTCAGATTGAGATTGCACTTGGGACAGTTCCATTGTCCAAAGCACCATATCGTATGGCACCGACTGAGTTAAAAGAACTCCAGAGCCAGTTACAGGGACTTTTAGACTTGGGGTTTATACGCCCGAGTGTTTCACCGTGGGGAGCTCCGGTGCTGTTTATGAAGAAGAAGGATGGTTCTATGCGATTGTGTATCGATTATAGAGAGTTGAACCGTGTTACGGTGAAGAACAAGTATCCTTTGCCTAGGATAGAAGACTTGTTTGATCAGTTGAGAGGAGCCACTATCTTTTCGAAGATAGATTTGAGATCTGGTTATCATCAGTTGAGGATTCGGGATGAGGATATTCCCAAGACTGCATTCAGGACGCGTTATGGACATTATGAGTTTGTAGTTATGTCCTTTGGCTTGACCAACGCGCCTACAGCTTTTATGGACCTTATGCACACGGTGTTTAGGAGGTTCATTGACTCTTTTGTGATTGTTTTTATCGATGATATCTTGGTTTATTCCAAGACAGAGGAGTTGCACGATATACACCTTCGAGAGGTTCTGACAGTACTACGAGACCAGAGATTGTATGCCAAGTTCTCTAAGTGTGAGTTTTGGCTGAGGGAAGTGGCATTTTTAGGCCACGTAGTATCGCGTAGAGGAGTATCTGTTGATCCCTCTAAGATTGAGGCAGTTACTAAATGGCCTAGACCGACGAGTGTGGCTGATATTCGCAGTTTTTTGGGACTTGCAGGCTATTATAGACGGTTTGTGCAAAATTTCTCCAAGATTGCTTCAGCTTTGACATGTTTGACCCGGAAGGGGGTTGATTTTGTATGGTCTGAGGATTGTGAGAGGAGCTCAAGAGGAGGCTTGTGACAGCACCTGTTCTAGTGTCGCCTGATAGGACTGGTGGTCTGACTGTGTATACAGATGCTTCCCACAGAGGTTTGGGATGTGTGTTGATGCAGCACGGGAAAGTTATAGCTTATGCTTCTCGTCAGTTGAAGGAGCATGAGAGGAAATATCCGACTCATGATTTAGAGTTGGCAGCTGTTGTTCATGCTTTGAAGATTTGGAGGCATTATTTGTACGGTGAGAAGATTCTGATATTTACTGACCATAAGAGTCTCAAATATTTCTTCACTCAGAAGGAATTGAATATGAGACAGCAGAGATGGTTAGAGCTTGTTAAGGATTATGACTGTGACATTCAGTATCATCCTGGGAAAGCCAATGTAGTGGCTGACGCGCTCAGTAGGAAGTCTTCTCATTCTTCAGCTTTGTCAACCTTACCTTTGAGATTGAGGTGGGATATGGAACGAGCTGAGATAGCATTGCTTACTGCCGAGGTCATTGTGAGTCTGGCTAGTTTGATAGTGGGGCCTACTTTGAGGCAGAGGATGATTGATGCACAAAGGGGAGAGGTTCATTTGCAGGCCGGTTTTAGAGAGGCTGAGTCAGATATTCCTAGTCATTTTACCTTCTCTACAGACAGTGCTCTGATGTATCGTAAGAGGCTATGTATGCCTTTAGGATCGACTTTTAGAAGGGAATTGTTGGAGGAGGCTCACAGTTCTATCTTCTCTATTCATCCAAGTAGTACGAAGATGTACAGGGACCTGAGATAGCATTATTGGTGGCCGGGAATGAAACTTGAGATTGCGGACTTTGTTAGTAGATGCTTGACTTGTCAGCAAGTCAAGGCTTTGAGAAAGAGTCCGTCGGGTTTACTTAACCCTCTGAGTGTACCAGAATGGAAATGGGAGGAGATTTCCATGGACTTTATCAGTGGTTTGCATTGGACATCAAAGGGTTACGATACCATTTGGGTGATTGTAGACCGTTTGACGAAGACAGCACACTTTATACCTGGGAGGATCACCTACCCAGTGGAGACTTGGGCACAGTTGTATCTACGGGAGATTGTTAGATTACATGGTGTGCCTGTGAGGATAGTATCAGATCGGGACACTCGTTTTGTCTCGAAGTTTTGGCAGAGTTTGCATTCAGCCATGGGTACTGGTTTGGATTTTAGCACAACTTTTCACCCCCCGCATGGATGGTCGGCCAGAGAGAGTTAACCAGATTCTGGAGGATATGTTCAGGGCTTGTGTTCTTGATTTTGGAGGCAGTTGGGATTCTCAATTGTATTTGGTAGAGTTTGCTTATAATAACAGCTACCAGGCTACTATTGAGATGGCACCATTTGAGGCACTTTATGGTAGAAAGTGTCGATCTCACTCCACTTGGGATGAGGTTGGGGAGAGAAGGCTTTTGGGGCCTGAGTTGTTACCGATTGACTAGTCGGTCGATTGACTTGATTAGGGAGAGGATGAGGATTGCCCAGGAGTCTGAGAAGAGTTATGCGGATAGACAACGTAGTCCACTTGAGTTTTCGTGGGGGGGACCACGTGTTTTTGAAGGTAGCACCTATGAAAGGTGTTATGAGATTTGGGAAGAAAGGTAAGCTGAGTCCTAGGTTCATTGGCCCTTTCGAGGTACTTGATCGAGTAGGAGCAAGAGCTTACGATTGGCTTTACCACCTTCTTTATCGGCAGTTCATAATGTTTTCCATGTATCTATGCTTCGGAAGTACACGGCAGATCCTTCTCACGTGATTGATCATGAGCCGATAGTTTTGGATGCTAGTATGTCTTATGAGGAGACACCAGTTGAGATTTTAGCATTCGAGCAAAAGGTGTTGAGAAATAAGACGATTCGCTTGGTTAAGGTCCTTTGGAGGAATCAAGTGTCTGAAGAAGCTACGTGGGAGCGTGAGGATGATATGCGAGCAAAGTATCCTCAGCTTTTCACTTAGTAAGTTTACTTTTTGGGGACGAAAAGCCTTTTTAGGAGGGTTGACTGTAACGTCCCGTTATTTTGTGATAAAAAAAAACTTTTATTTATTTTATTTTAATTTGAGTAATTAAAATTCATTTATTTATTATTAAATTAGAATTTAGTAATTTATTTCATTTTAATTCATTTTAATGGCTTTATTTATTTAAATACGTTTTAATGGTATTAATAATTATTAACGGGCCAATTAATAATTATTAATCACCATTGGGATAGTTTGAGATGTTCGGGAATCGTTTTTATGCCAAAAGTCGTAAAAGGGCAAAATCGTAATTTCCCAATTTGCAAAATATCTAAAAACACTATTCATTTGTCTTTAAAGACTCATCTTGACTCAAAGTTGACCAAAATCTTCATTCTTTTCCTCCTCCTTTGCCGTGAGCATCAAAGAAGAAAAGAGAAATTTTCGATTTCGTTCGTTTCTTGCCGGATTGAATCGATTCTCGTTCCAGTGGAAAGGTATCGATCCTACGATCATTTTCCACCTAGCCTTCGTACTTGCCGCTCGTATTATACGGAGTTCTCAGTAAGATTTTCTTGAAACCCTAAGCTCCAAATAGTGTTTTAATGGAGTTTTACTTGATTTTCTTCGATTTCGTGTTGTAGAACTCAGTGTTTGTAAACTCGGGAGTAGTTTTATGTGTTTTTGGAAACTATCCAATAACCCTAAAATCGAGTTTCAGTCGAAACCCTTCCCGTTTGAAAATTCCTCTTTGGGTTTTGAATTTGGGTTATAGATTCATGTATAATTGCATATTTGAATTCATTTCGGGAAAGGGATTAATGTTCAAAAATCCTAATTATCGATACCCATTGAAATCGGGATTATCGAATTTGCTTAAAACCAACTCAAAACGTATTTAAATTGCCAAAAAGCCGAAAAACCAAACCCGAGACCCTTTTTATAGGTAGGGCCGAGAGCCTCTTTGATGGGGGTTTGGTGGATTTTCCGTCTTTTTGCTTGTTTCATCGTTGTTTAATCGTTAGTTGGTAATTTATTATTTTTTGGGATATTAATCCTTTTGTAGGTGTTTTTGAACCGCTTGTTTGATTGCTCTACCGGACTTAGGAGCAAGGTCATCTTTTAATTAAGGTGAGAATAGTTAGGATTTAAAGTAATTATACAAATCGAATAAGTGTGATGGTTTGTAGAATCGGAAACTAAGATTAGAATCCAATCTAAGGTTAGAGGATGTGAGATAGTGCCTTAGGATTTGAAGTTAATCCTTTAAGCGAGAAACTTAGGATTTCTCGATGAAAACCTCGAATCTTAGAAGATTCTAAGTTAGATTAGTTTCTGAGTTTAGAACTTTGGATCATTTGGAAGTTTAGAATCCTTGAAAGTTTAGGTTAATCGTTCTGTTTTGACCTTTACTTTTATTATTGTTAGCGGAGTTCGATCGATATATCGTTCATCCGGGATTCTATCTATTTTACTTTATGCACTTTACTTTATGTTCTTTACTTTATGCTTGTTTCGGTTGCTTTATCATTTACATTTACTTTATTACTTTTGCAAGCATATGCATAACATCTCGCATTATTGAAAAGAAAAGAAAGTGAGAAAGAAAAACGAAAGGTTAATGGTGGAATACGAGAAAGTCCACATTTCCTCCATGCATAAGTTTTGGTGGGACGCTATAATTGCCCACACTACTTCCACGCATAAGTTTTGGTGGGGACGCTATAATTGCCCACACTACTTCATACATAAGTTTTGGTGGGACGCCATAATTGCCCACACTACTTCATACATAAGTATTGGTGGGACGCCATAATTGCCCACACTACTTCATATATAAGGATAATGGTGGATAGTATGTAAAAATCCACATTACCTCCATTTCATGCATAAATGGTGAATGCGTATCCTACGGGAAGTGCTCATTACTTTTATGCATTTGATAGACGAGAAAGAGAATCGAGATGTTATATCATGCAAAGTTTATTTATTTACTTTTCTTTTTCATGTTATGATAAGTTATTGGATGAACAATTAGACTAAGTGTGCTAATTGTATCATCTTTTGGAACTTATGGATTAGAATTACCTAGAGTTTGGAGGACTTTAGGAGTGTTTTGTGTCAGTTTATTTGGACACAAATCGAAATGCGAGTTTGAGGTCTATCTTTACTTTTTATGCTTATTATTCTCACTGGGCTTAAGTTGTTAGCTCATGATATTACAACCAATTTCAGGTAATGCCCTGGCTAGAGGCCGTGGAAGGGGACATGGTGCTGCGTGATCGAGGGATGCTGACCTCGAGATGGACTAATGGAATTGTAAAGTTTATGTCTTATTTTGATGAACTTTAAGAACTTTAATGAATTGTATTTTGTATTTGGCTCCTAAGAGCCTAATGTTGATGTTTATATGATATACATATTTGAACTCCTGATTTGGACTTAAAGTCCATGTGATTTTATTAGATTTGAAAAATTAGGATGTAAACAGGTTTTCGGCATGCCAATTTTCAAACAAAACCACGCCAATTTTTTGTATATTAAAAGACTGCCGCTGTTTCTCTGAATTTAATTTATTTAAAAGTGACGGGTCGTCACAAAAATATTTTATTTAAATGGTAATAAATAAATAAATTAATTAAGTTGGACTTATTAATTTAAGAGAGAGTTTCAAGCCCAATTGGATTAATGAACCCAATTGCAATTGGCCCAAAATAACTAATTAAATAAATTTGATTTATTAATTATTTATTATTAATTTTGGCCATCATAGATAATTTGTAGGAGATAGTTATTTGAATTATATCCTATAATAATTATATTGATTTATTTACCCAAGATAAATAAAATAAAGAAAATAAAATATTCTCTTATTTATCTATGGCATTTTAGAAATACCAAGATAAAGGAAAGAGATAATTCTTTTTTCTTTTTGTATTTATCTCCATGGATTAATCCTAATGTGATTAGGATTCCTATTTTCTTATAAATAGGAGGCTTGGGTCATTCATAAATCACACAATTCAATTCCTAAGAAATTTGGAATTCTCTCTTCCTCCTTCTCCCCCCTTAGCCGATTTTCCCTAGTCCATTGGGAAGAAAATATTTTTTCTTCTTCCCAATTTCTTCTTAAGTTCGATCCCACAATCGGGTTTCGTTTGATCGATCGGGATATAGCATAGAAGATCCGGTGTTGCTGAGGATTTGATGCTGTAAAGAAACCTCCAACCGATTCTCCATTAATTACTCAATGTAAGTAACAGTTTTAATTTTTGAAATTTAAAGCATGAATCTACATGTTTTTTCACAAATTGCATGATATTAATAGATTCGTTATTAAATGTTAATAAGTCTACTAAATAAAATTCCGCTAGTTTAGTAAATCATCCCTTCTGTAAATGTAAATGACTTGTCCATATTTACAGAGACTAACATGACTAATGGTAAATGTGTGCGGAGGCCATTGAACAATGTTGAGTATCACATTTATCCAAACGTATGTGTTATGCAACTGCACCGATGTGGAGCTATACTTAGAGTAAGTTATTTTTTTAATATTTTCATCGCTTAAACAATTTGAGTGTTTCAATTAAACCAATTGTTTAACTTATTGTACACCATAAATTTTATTTCTAAACCTATACGTTTGAATGTTACGGCCTAGTATTACATCCGCTGATGAGGGATCAATGATTGACGTTGAGTTTCGTTCTTGGTTTTGTGCATAAGTGAAGTTTTTGGCCAATATGTCATATGTATTTTGTAATATATATATTGATTTTGAATTTACATTTCAATATATGCGATGACAGGTTGACTCACCTACACTGCCAGTAGCTGATCCTAGTATTATTTCTTTGGCAAAAGGATATGCACGGGTTGCAAGATCATACACTTGCTATGTTGGCAATGGGTACATATTTCAAATGAAGGCGTATTCAATTAACAGAGCAACGAATAATAGTGGGGTTTATATAAAGAGTCAAGTTTTCGGCACCAATGAAGACGATTAATTTGGTGTAATAGATGAGATCATTGAGATTCAATACCCAAGTCTGACTTTAAAACACATTATTATGTTCAACTGAACGTGGTTCGAGACAACACGATGAGGCGGAATTCGTAAGCTGCCTCATTTGCAAATCGTGGAGGATAATAAGTCTAAACGTATGTGCACAGAAGAAAGGTTTGTCATGGCTTCACAGGCGATTCAAGTCCATTATTTGAACTATCTATGTAATAGATGAGACTTGACAGATTTTTTAGTTCTTTGTAAAGTAAAACCATGCCACGTAGAAGAAGGTATCTCTGATAAAACCATAGCATAGCACTGTGCTTTCCAGAAAAATAAGATAATATTTCGTGCGATTGACGATGGTCAGAACGCTAGTACTGCTCGTCCATTGAATGATGGAACGATGACATTACAGGATAGTACAAATGTTCCAACTGATTGTGCACGTGAGCATGAAACTTCACAAGATGAAACAGTTGATGAAGAAACTAAAGAAGCATTTGAAGATAAACCTGAAGCAGGGACCGAAGAAACAGAGGATGATGACTGAGACGTTTTATTTTTTTTAAATTTCAAATACATTTAAATGTTTGTAGGAAAAAAAATGAATATATTTGCGACCATCTGGTCGTAAGTGACCACTAGAGAAATTTAAAATATAATACAGCTGTGTATACAATTGCGACCCTCAGGTCGCAATTTATTGACAGCTGTATTATATTTTTTAGATTCCTAATTCTCAATTGCGACTAGATGGTCGTAATTGGATATTGGGAAAAGTAAAAAAATAATACGACCCTGTAGCCTGTAGCCTGTAGCCTACAGCCTCTCAAACTTTTGCCCATTACACTTCTAGGATATCCTTGTAGCTACTTAGCTTCAGGGCCATCAACCACATATCACCTCGGAGCCTTTCTTAAAATGCCACGATAACCATATGTAATGTCAACCATCCATTCACCATTACATAGGTTATGATCGCATGGCTATCAAGCAAAGCAGACTAAATGAGCTGCATGTATGCAACAATATGCGAGTAGTCAAGCTAGTTTCGAAACAATCATAGGTCATTAGCTTGTATCACATTGAGCATATATTTAAATAAAACCCAATCAGTTTATGACTCAATATTTCACTCGATACTACTAGTAATCATTGATAAACATGTTAAAGCAAGTAATATAAATATAAGCAAGATTAGAGCAGAGTTGGTTCCACTAGTATTATTTCCTCGGTCAAATCGTTACTAGTACGGCACATCAGTTTTCCTTCCCCTCAATTTCTTTCCTTATCATATTTATAAGTCCATGGTATAGGGTCTCATATCAGCCCCTCCCATCAGTACACATAAGTCCAATCTCATTTTGAAATCAATCCCGAACATCCAACTATTTTGTCACTCGAGCCCGTTTTATTATCACCTTCTTAATCGTTGTAAAAAGCGCTTTAAGCTCGGTCTCCTCCTACAACAATCATGTAACACTTAATAAGTTCATTAAAATAGTAAAATTTCAAAAATTAACCACCAAGCAAACTCTAAAACCCATTTTAATCGAGAGACACAAACTAGCTTGTTAAAAGTTGGAATTTTCGGCAAATATTTTAGGATTTTAAAAAATATCATGACTTGCCACTCCAAGTTTCTTTTCCTATGCTCAATATATATTTAGGCATACATATACTTAAGAATTTATAGTCACCAAGTTTGTAAAGACCCGACCCTTAAAAATAGGATTTAATAATAGCACAAGCGGAAGACTTGAAATAAGAATAGAAAACTTGTAAATCGTTAAAACATCCTTTCATTTCAAATGAAATCCAAATCCTTAAATATTCAAATATGGGAAGCGCTTCCCTTTTAAGTTCAAACCATAAAGTAAGTTATTACATAAGTCCAGAAAATGCATAAGGACAAGTAGTGTAAATAATAATGCTCAAAGAGCTCAACAAAATACATAAGAAATGATATGTAATAAGGAAGACAAGTCCATGGACTATACTGACTCAAGTCCATCCATCATCATCGATCTGCTAATCACGCAGCACCAGCTCCACGAGCACGACCGCGTCTGTACCTGAAAGTGTAATATAGTGAGCGGGGGCCCAGTGAAGATAAATTGAATAGAAAGTAACTTTAGAACATCAAATCCCATCCGGATTTGTGTCCAACGAATCCTACTGTCTCTTAACTACCCAATCCCACTTCCGAGAGCAGGGTTATGTGATTCTCCCGAGGATAAAGGGTAAGAAACACGATTAAGGATCAAATAAGTAATCAATCTCCCAACTCTAGATAATCGGGGTATGTAATCATAAGTTATTATTTTCAGGATAAGACCTAACATGGGTGGAGCTACCAAGATCTTAACTAATAATGTGAACAAGATCATAGAGCAGGGTACATAAAACCGGAGCATAGAACATAGAATGTAGGATATAGAGCGAGAACATAGAACTTGTGGATAATGTCAGATGGTGCAGCTCACGTAGTCTATGCACGATCTCATTATCTCACTCCAATATCAAGTAAGCTCTCAAAGTAACCGATGCTCGCTCATGTGGTCGATGCATCATAGATCAGATCAAAAGCTAGCTCCCGTAGTCTAGGCAGTATAAAACAGAGAGCATGTAATAAGGAACATGGAATATAGAACAAGATCATAGAACATGTGAATAATGTCAGATGGTGCAGCTCACGTAGTCTATGCACGATCCCATTATCTCACCTCCAATATCAAGTAAAGCTCTCAAAGCCTTTACTTTCTTATCAAGAACCGATGCTCGCTCACGTAGTCGATGCATCATAGAGCAGAACCTTCTGGGTGAATAACGTCAGATGGTGCAGCTCACGTAGTCAATGCACGATCTCGTTATCTCACCAATGACATGCAAAGCTCACGTAGTCAATGCAGTCTATAATGTATATGTATCATAGCAATTATGAATAATACCAGATAATTTTAGCTCACACAACTAAATATTATCTCATTATTCAACTCCTCCGTTAATGCAGCTCACGTAGTCAATGCATACCTCATGATACATATACCGAACCATGAATAATACCAGAAAATGCAAGCACACGCAGTCTATGCATTATCTCATTATTCATCACCAAGCAAACAAGTGTGATAGTAACGGATCAGAAATGCAGGAATCAGAATGTTAAACAGAGAATCATTGTCAGGGCCACTAAATAGTAACAGTAATCTGGAAAAAGAACGATTGTCATTGGTTAAGAGTGTAGCATGAATAGGCTCGTAAGCACATGCATATAATTATTTCACGATAATCATGTAAATTGAATAATTGTAATATAGACCCAATGCTGGAATACCCAGTCTCAGTAATAACTCAGTATAATCAGAAAACATCGATATCGTAACCAATTTCTAAGGGCATAACATAACCAATGCTGGGAAGGCCCAGTCTCAGTAATACTCAATGTAATCAGGAATATCTCGATAACTAAATTGAAAATCCAAGAGTACATGGTAAACATCCTTTAAGCGATAACCGAAGTAATCCAATAAATCATGCTTAAACTCCCAAGAATTTTAAATCCATAAATTCCCATTTTAATCTATACTCCCGATTCCTATAATTTCACGAAATTAGCATGCTTTAATTCACTTATATCCAATTTTAACTTAACTCCCGAATCATACAAATCGTTCAAGTATTTGATTTCTAAATTTACTGTAAAATTCTATTTATCCTCACCTTTGGGGATTAGCAATCGATCAATAAAAGAGAACTGGCTTTCAATTAAGCAAAACCAAAGTCCTTAAGGTTGCCCGGCACCTGGAGTATAGTTAATTATAATTAATTAGCGAAAGAACCGGACCAAAATAGCGAGAACCGGCTCCAATTTCAAGAAAAACCAGCTGAACCAGACTGAACCGGTCAGCCGGTTCAGCTGAACCGCTTCTTCCCCAAAGAGACAGCCACGGCCACGCTCTACAAAACAGGGAAGAAAAATGGCAGCAGCTTACCTTGGTTTTTCCGACGCGTTTTCTTCAGGGTTCGACGGGGAATTGACCGGGAAGCTTGACTGAGACGAAAGGCTTGAACGGGGGGACAAATCCACGCTCCAAACTCCAAATCTAAACCGAAACCGGCAAGCTTCAAAACCCAGTTTCCCGGCGAGGATTTTTGTCTGAAACCAACCGGATTTGAGAGGAAAAGTAATCATAAACAAATCCCTCACTTTCTCCAAATGAAACCCGAAGCAAAACTCAAGTTTTTACCTCTCTAAAACCGAAGGAACGGGACCCTTTTCTCTGCGTTTTCCGGCGACTTTTGAACCCAGAATCCGGCGACTTCCATGGCTCTCTTACTGACTTCCAGTGGGTGGTTAATGAGAGTAATCTTAGGATTTAGAGCTGGGTTTTGTTGATGCTTACTGAGGGTCCATTTTGACATAAAAAAAGAAAAGAGAAGTGAGGATAGTCGGCTGTTGGGCGACGAGTTCACGGGGTGGTTGCGGTGACTGTTATGGGTGGTGGTTCTCGGTGGAGGATTAGAACGAAAATAAACTAGGGAAGGGTGGACCTCCGGCAAGCTGAAAACGAGAGGGGAGTGGTTCCTTAGCTGCTGAAAACGAGAGGGAAGGAGATAGGATATTGCGGTCCTGAAACGAGGGAAGAGAATGAATTGTTTCTTCTTTTTATATATATATATATATATATATATATATATATTTATAATTCCCCATTGGTCCATTAACCCTAGATTTTAGGGTCAATACAAGGATATTGGGCTGGGCCAATCTCTCATCCCCTTTTGGTCATTGAAAATAGGGTTTTGCTAAATAATTAAAGGGAAAATAATTTTAATTAAACTACTATTAATTAACTAATTTAACTAAGCTATTCTAATTTAATTAACAACTAAATAATTATGGAAACTATTATACTTAAAGTAAATAAGAACTAAATAAATAAATAAAATGAAATAGAATAAATAAAAATAAAAAAAAAAAATAAAAAAATTTACCGTGAAATTTACGGGACGTTACAAAGTTAAAAGTCATTAAAACTCAATTTGGAAGAAAACTAGAAAGCTTGAAATTGTCTTTAATGGAGTTTTAAGACTATGTTCTTCCATGGTTTCTTGAATAAAGTTGTGATTTGAAATAGAAACTCTAATCACTAGATTCTTCACCCAACCTTGTCTAGCTTAATGTTTCCTCAACAAATCACCGAACTTTCACTTGATTTCACCAAGAACCAAGAAAAAATTGAAGAAGCAAAGAAATATATCTCAGATTCTTACGTCAAAACAAATTTCACGCTTTTTCTAGTCAGTTTTGTGAATGGAGATGTGATTTTGGAGAAGTCTTGTACAAATCTTCTATAGTATCCGGCAAGACAGAGAAAGCTTTGAATTTCCGCTACATTGGTTGGGCGCGACCAACTACTTATTGACTCAATCTTAAAGGGATCAACTAATATACCTTTATTAGACACCACGTGCCCCAAAAAGGCAACCTCTTTCTTCCATAATTCACACTCGGCCATCAACATTGACAATACCTTCACAAGATGTACCGCATGCAACTCCTCTGTTTCCGAATAAATCAATATATCATCAATGAAAACAATAACTAAAAGATCTAGAAACTTCTGGAACACCATGTGCATGAGATCCATAAACTCCACGAGTGCATTCGTCAGACTGAATGACATAACCACAAATTCATAGTGGCCATATCATGTTCGTAAAGCTGTCTTCAGAATATCCTCACTAGCAATTCTCAATTGATGATATCCTGACTGAAGATCGATTTTAGAAAACACAGTAGAACCTCTCAACTGATCAAAAAGATCTTCAATCTGTGGAAAAGGATACTTGTTCTTTACCGTCACCCGATTCAACTGACGATGATCTATGCATAACCTCAACGACCCATCCTTCTTCTAGAAGAACAAAACAAATGTACCCCATGGAGAAACACTAGGTCGAATAAACCCGAGGTTCAAAAGTCCCTAAGGTTGCACATTGAGTTCCTTTAGTCCAGCCGATGCCATTCTATATGGTGCTTTATACAAAGGTGTCGTTCCTAGAATTATCTTAATCTGAAAATCCATCTCCCTTACTACAGGCAAACCTGGTAACTCATCAGGGAAAACATCAAGAAAATCTTATACAATAGGTACCGTACTCACACTTACCTCCTTTATCAAGGTATCTACAACACTTGCCAGATAACCCCAGGCTTTCTCCTGCAACAATACATTAGCTTGGAAAACTGATATGATAACCGGTGTCACTTTGCCTATGGACCCCCAAAAACAAATACGACCTCCACTCGGCCTTGCAACCTCCACATTATTCTTTTCACAATCAATTGTGGCATGATTAGACCAATCCATGACCAAGATTACATCATAATTGATTAGAGGCATCACAATCAATGTGGAAAGAGTGTTGCATTCTGAAAAGCTAAGTTCCCCAAGGTATACAACTCGATTAGCCACTAATGACTTCCTAATAGGGGTTGAAACACACAATTCATAACCTAATGGTTCATATAGTAAAGCAGCAAACACAACAAAATCCACAGAAAAGAACGAAAGACTTGCTCAGTAATCAAATAAGACATAGACTAAATGCCCTATAACAGATAAAGTACCTGTGACCATCGAACCTAAGGCCTCCGTATCTTCCTGAGTAGTGGCAAAGACCCTTCATTGTTGCTGCTTCTAGTTAGGCCTAGCTTGGCCTCGACTTCGCTCTTTTCCCTGACCTTGAACTTGTTTACCCCGCTGATGTGGTAAACTTTGTTGCCAAAAAATGGCTTGAAACATGCTTTATTTGACCGCATCAGAAGCATTTCTAAGTTTTAAACATTCCCCCGAGTGATAACTAGAGCAGTGATGGCAAAATGGAAGAGAATTTCCTAGATTCTTTTGCTGGAAAGATTGGCCCCCAACTCTATTGGGTGTTGACCGAACTACTGGTCATGTTCCCATCCATACGAATACTCCTCAACCTTTCTTTTACCCGAGGAAGGCTAACCCACAGTAGCCTGCTTCGCCTTCTTCTCAGTCCTGGCTATATCTAAAGTTAATGCAAAGTTAAGGGCATCACTGTAAGTAACTGGGAGTAACGTACACACTTACCCCTGAATATCAGATCGGAAGCCCACAATAAATCTTTTCTTCTTGCTTTTTGGTGTGGCCACATGTCTCGTTGAAAATTGAGATAACCTGTCAAACTCCCTCTCATAATCCACCACCGACCGTTCTCCCTATTTAAGTGTGAAAAATTCCACCTCCAACTGATCTAGGGTGTCCTCAAGATAATATTATACAAAGATTTTTTCACGAAACATTTCCTAGAAAACTCGCAATGTGAGAGCTAAGGACTATGAAATGGAATCCCACCAGTTCATTGCATCGTCCACCATTGAGTAGGTTCCACACTAAACCTTCAACTCGTCAGGACACTGAATATATTTGAAGGCTTTCTCTACCCTTGATATCCACCTCTCTGCAACCCCTTGGTCCGTCAAAGTACAATCAAACATCTTAGGAGCATACTTTTAATATTATTTCAACATCTTTATAGCATTAGTAATGCCGCAGCCATTTTGTACCACCTGGGTAACTAGAAGTAACACTCCTCCCCTAGGTTGTATATTCTCCTAAGGATTTCTCTGGTTCCCATCATCTTCCAAATCCTACCCACTTCCTTCCACCGCTGGTGGTGGTGGCTCAAGAGTTTCAGCTTAGTTCCTACCACAACCTCGTTCGCGACCTTGAGTAGGAGGACGACCTCTACACCTTCAAGGTACAACATCTCTAGGCATCCTATCATTAAGATAATCACACAACCTGCTGAGCACTTCAAGAAAAATTCTCAAATTTAACTTAATACAATAATTATATGCAACTAATAAACTTGTAATTGTTAAGGATTACCGACATACCTTGTACCGTTGTACCTCGAGGCGACTTTTGGACTTAGGCTTAATTGACCGACTCAAACACATAAGACATGTCTTAGAACCACATAGGCTCAAATACCAACTATAACGACCTATTTTATAAAATAACCTAAGTCACAAATGCAGAAGGTTGAAGCATAAGGCCTTAATTTTATGACAAATCGTAAAGAAAATGAAAAAACATGCCTCAAAGTTTTGAATCAAAATTCTCAAGTTAAACTTGTCTTTGAAACAAAATAAGGCACGTCTGCCCTATTATTACAAATGATTTTAAAATTTGAATTTCGTAGATTTGAAAGCTTAGAAACTAAAAGTAACACTTAAGATATTCACAAGTTTGATTACGTAAATTAATAAACATGACAAAATAACATAAAACTCAAACGGACAAAAAACACTTCTCCAAAATTAAACCTAAGCCTGGTAGTACAAAGTCTAGCCGAAAGTCCTCTCCTCGAACCTCAATGCGCACCAGTTTCCTTGCCCTCACTATGACCTCTGCCATTACCGGGAAGGTGATATAGAGCACCTTTGAGCATGACACTCAGTGAAAATAAAACGAGACAAGTGATGATATGCTTGAATGTGTTGTATGCAAAGTCACAATGAACTAAGTATGGATGTAATAAAGACATGGAACCTCAAGGGAACACAAGTATTGTTAGCGTTTTCTTATGTAACAACCGAAGCCATAACTTGCTTTCATTTGCACGTGTTTTCCTATGAATATCTCATAAATCCTTTAAATATGTAAATTGCAATCACAAGGCATTCTCAGTAGCCGCATATAAACTTTAGGATATCTTGTTAGCTACACATAATCATGAGGCTATCCCTATAGTTAGGCTATCCTTGTAGCCTCTCGAGCTTTTGCCCATTACACTTATAGGTATCCCTATAGCAACTTAGCTTTTGGGCCATCAACCACACAGCGCCTCGGAGCCTTTCTCACAACGCCATGATAACCATATGTAACGTCCAACATCCATTCACCACTACATAGGTTATGATTGCATGTCTATCAAGCAAAACAGAACAAATGAGATGCATGTTTGCAATTATATGTGAGTAGTCATGCTAGTTTCGTAACATTAATCAGTCATTAGCTTGTATCACATCGAGCATATAAATAAATATAACCCAATCTGTTTATCACTCAATATTTCACTTCACACTATTAGTAATCATTAATAAACATGCTAAAGCAAGTAATATCAAAATATAAACATGATTAGAGCATAGGGGTAACTAGTATTGTTTCCTCGGTCAACCTGTTACTAGTATGGCACATCGGTTTACCAATCCCCTCAATTCCTTTCCTTACCCTATTTTTAAGTCCATGGGATAGGGTCTCATATCAGCCCCTCCCATCAGTAAACATAACTCTAATCTCATTCTGAAATAAACCCCGAACATCCAACAATTTCGTCACTCGAGCCCATTTTATTCTCACCTTGCTAATCTTTGCAAAATCCGCCTTATGCCATTCTCCTCATATAAAAATCATGTTACACTCAAGAAGTTCACTAAAATCATAATATTCCATAAATTAACCACCAAGAAAAATCCAAAACCCGGTTCAATTGAGAGACACAAAGTAGCTCGTTAAAAGTCGGAACTTTCAGTAAATCTTTGGGGGTTTTAAAAAATATCATGGCTTTCCACTCTATGTTACTTTTTGTAAGGGCTAGAGAATTTTAGTAGAATTCTTTATGTTTGTTATAAATTAAATAGTATTTTTATATGGGGAAAATTATTTTGTTATGTTAATTTTGGTTAATTTGTGACTAACCATAGTTAATTTAACTTTGTGTGGGGAAATAAATGGAAATGGAATAGTTAACCATGGTTATTTTAGTTGAGAGGGTTGGTTAGTAAACGATATGAAGGAGGGGCTTCTTTTAATTGTAGGAGGTGGAGGGGGATAGTAGAAATTATATTTTAGTCATTTATTTTAATTAATGGAAATTGGAATTATAAATAGAAATAAAGAAAGGAAAAATTAAAAAGAAAACAAAGTCTTCATATTTTTTTCCTTCTTCCCCTCCAAACTCGTGAACCCCCCCCCCCCAATTGTCTCTCATCCACAATTTTTGATACTTGGAGCTTTCTTCTAGCTTGAATTGGTGGCTTAATCCAAGTGGGTTTTTAGTGATTCATGGTAGATTCATCTTGATAGGAAGGTTCAAACAAGTTTGTGGTGAAGATTGAGCAAGAATCAAGATAATCATTAACCTATGGTTTGTAAATTTTTTAAGGTTTTCCATGGAATTGTTTGGGATGTTTTAATTGTGATTATAAGGGTGTTCTCTCATGTTTAAAATTCTTGAAATTTTGGTTATGAAAGTTTTGGTAATCATCCTAAGTAATTAAGACATGTTTATGTGATATTGGGAGATATGATAAAGGAAGTATGTGAAACCTCCATTAATGGAGTGTTTTAGCTTGGGTTTTATGAGATCTATGGTGTTTTGAATGGTGGAACATTGATTTCTGGTTTTGATATTATTATATGTATGTGTTATGTAAGGGAAACTCAACGGAAGTTCAAAATTGGTGAAGTTATGATAAAGTCCAAATTGACCGAAATTGATACTCTAAAACCAAGTAGTTTCAGGACTTTGTCTCTTAGCGGGTGTGAGTTGTTGGTGTAGTTTTATAATCTTATTGTGATGGTAATAATAACTCTTTTATTTGGGTGAATTAACTTGTTGTATGACAAGGACGACCGGTGATCTACGGGGCCAATTTCGAAGGTGAGAACACAAAGAATCGGAGGGGTGATTGGTGTTGCATTCACGATTCATTCCTAACTATCATGGAAAAGGAGTTTTGTGGTTACGAGTAATGGTGACTTGTGGTGTGTTTCGTAAAGTTATGGGAGTAAGAGAAGTAACGAGAAGAGATATCAACTCCGATATTGATTTAAAAGGGCCGAAAAGCTAGCTCAAAACCGGATTATGTTTTTTACTAGTTGATCATACAAGCATGCCTACTAGTTTTAATTCTTACGTTCTTAGTCCATGATCGAGTCATATACTAATTAGGGGCTATGATTATGCATACTTGACATTTTTTTTGGCTTATGCTCGATGGATAGTACGAATGAGATAACTGAGAAAAGTGTGAAATATGAACCATGAGTTTATTTGAATTTTTAGCATAATGCGTATAATGATTTAGTTATATATTGCTTCGAGGAATTTTTCTATTTATGCTCGATGTATCGAGGTTTTGTTATATGATGTTGTTAAAAGGAAGCATGTTAATTTCATATCATCTCATAACACTTCATTCATGCATATCATGCGATCGGTTTGTGGCCATGGGGTCGTAATCCTTCTAATGGTGTGTGGGTGAGGAAGTTACACGTGCTTACCGTGGTGGAGATGTGATATAGCTCAGGAGTGCTATATGAAGAATGGCCCTGATGCTAGTGGTTATTAAGATAACATGAGATTGAGAAGAGCTACAACTCAGATATTGATTGACCATGTGATTTAGGGCGTAGTGAGGCACTTGGTTGTGATGGCATAGCTTGTGAACTAAAGATGATGGTATTTGTGATATGTGAAATATGTTAATGGCTTGACGGAAGCATAGGTTAAATTGCTTATGCCTTGATTGACATCATTCATATATAAAACGACCCAAAACTCATAAAATCCTTTCCATTTAAATGCACTGCGGAAAATAAGATTTTTACAGAAAAACGGCATGGGTTCGTTTAAAAATCGGACTATTCCAAAACCTGTTTACATCCCAATTTTCAGAAAAAGCAATAAACCTGGAATGCGCATTCCATACTATGATGAAACTTCTAGAGAAAGTTTTAAAGTTAAAAAACATTAACAAATTATACAAATGCTCCATTGATCTCAAAATGAAACATAAGAAAAAGTGATGAAATGTTTGTAAGCATTCAAGAATGCTACACCCAAAACCAGTTGTGTTCCTGTCCATTCATCATCTCGATAGGTCACACGGCGCCACCTCCTTTACCTCGTCCTCTACCACGATTCTTACCTGAAAAATTGTAATTGTAGAAACATTAGCATTTTTATTACCAAACCAGAATCATCGTATTGGGTATACCATATGAATAAATCTCACATACTAAGCCCGTACGGTATTACCATGTCACAACCATCGTATCGGGTATACCTTATGGATAAATATCACATACTAAGCCCGTACGGTCTTACCATATCACAAATAATTGTATCGGGTATACCATATGGATCAATATCACATACTAAGCCCGTACGGTATTACCATGTCACAACCATCGTATCGGGTATACCATAAGGATCAATATCACATACTAAGCCCGTAAGATATTACCATATCACAAATCATCGTATCAGGTACACCATATGGATCAATATCACATACTAAGCCCGTACGGTATTGGCATGTCACAACCATCGTATCGGGTATACCATAAGGATCAATATCACATACTAAGCCCGTACGATATTACCATATCACAAATCATCGTATCAGGTACACCATATGGATCAATATCACATAGTAAGCCCGTACGGTATTGCCATGTCACAAATCATCGTATCGGGTATACCATATGGATCAATATCACATACTACGCCCGTACGGTATTACCATGTCACAACCATTGTATCGGGTATACCATATGGATCAATATCACATACTAAGCCCGTACGGTATTACCATATCACAACCATCGTATCGGGTATACCATATGGATCAATATCACATACTAAGCCCGTACGGTATTACCATATCACAACCATCGTATCGGGTATACCATATGGATCAATATCACATACTAAGCCCGTACGGTCTTACCATATCACAAACATCAAGTTCCTTAGTAAGTTAGATTTCTTAAATGAGATTATACTAAAGTACTAAAGAACATAAACTACTTGAATTACGCGAGTTATCACTCAAGCATAACTTCTAAGCCACTTTGAGTCTCAATCCATTCAAAGTTCCTTAAACTTCCACTTTCCCTAAAATCTCCAATTTCATCTAAAACTCTTCAATTCATTTTACAAGACTTCCAAATCACTTAAAGTTCCTTAAACTTCCAATTTCATAAGAATTTCAAAGTCACTCCACTCTCTTCCGAGTTTAAAGTCACCAACCAAGATAATAACTTTCAGGAGTTAGTTTCCCTCTTATCCTCGATAAACAATGTCGTAATGAAACATAATTCATAAATTACTAATTTCCATTTTAAACTCACCTTAGATTGTGAAGTCCAAGCTTCCAAGTGCCGAGATCAAAACCACGCGATCAAATCACAATCCTACAAATCAATTACACCTAACAATCATTAATTATCCAAAAATTGAGCAAACGACATCTAAATGCATAAAACGATGAAAAACCCGGAAATGGACCCTATGTATCTCTCAGCCATACAAGGGAAAGGGAGGCTCGAGTTCGGTTTTCCAGCTTTTATGCACTTTAGAGGCGTTTCGGGTTATTTTAGGGTACTTTGGAAGTTCGCCATAACAATGGGTAGCCGTACATTGGTGTTTTACACAATAATCGATTTCCGAAAAATTAAGTAAAATACAAAATCATAGCAAACTAAACACCCTAATCTTGGCCAAGTGAGAGAAATTAACACGGAACGGGTTTTCGACTCAAACTCGGTTTTAGGGTTTAGGAAAGTTTCTACAATTACATAAAATGACTTCCTCGATTGAAATCTTCAAGCTTCGGTGTGTGAATTTGAAGATTTCAATCTCAACCTCCATTAAAACACTATTCAAAGCTTGAATTTAGAAACTTTGTCATACCTTGAGGCTTGTAGAAAATTGATGAAAACCTGGATCCTCGGGATGAGGGCTTTTCAACGCAACTGAAATTACGTTGATCCACCGAGTAAATAAGAAAAGCCAAGAGAGAGAGAGAGGGGGGGGGAGGGGTTTCGATTTTGCAAGGAAAGGAGAAGAAAAGAAAAATGAGGAATTTGACTCAAAGTTGACTTTTAAAAGATGAAGATAATGAATAGTGATTTTTTAAGAAATTGGAAAATGACAATTACGTCATTTTTAAGTGATTTGATTAAAATACGAAACCCGAAGATCTTAAATTAATCTAAAGGTGATTTATAATTATTAATTGGCCCGTTAATAATTATTAATATCACCGAAACTAGTTTAAAGTAGTAAAAGGTTTAAAAAGGTTTTCGAACGAAAATAACTACTAAAATCGAAATCACTAAGTTTAAACTAAACTTAAATACTTTATTTAAAATAAAATAAAAATTTACCTCCAAAAGTAACGGGACGTTACAATATACATTGCATTTGTTCTATATTTACACTCTAAGCATGTCATTATTTTTCTGTACATTTTATTATGTCCATTTCGCATCACCGTTCATATTCTTTTGTTTTCACTGAGTGCCATACTCAAAGGTGCTACAAAACACCTTTCTGGTATCGCTAGGGGACGAGGACGCGAAGCGGCAGGTAGTGCTCGTTGAGGATCGGGATGAAGACTTTGGATGGGCCACCAGACACGCGAGTCATGTTTAAGGGTCGTAGTCTTTTGATGATGTTTCTAGAGTTCGGTTTTAAAAACTTTCATGTAAATATGTGTGAAAACAACTTATGTTTTGTATAAGTCCACTGCGGTGCACCACATCTACTTATCACGTATTTTATGACTTTTACAGTTTGGTTGATAACTCTGAACTTAATGTTATGTTATAAAATGGCCGATGAGCCTTGTGACGACCCGTCACTTTTAAATAAATAAAATTCAGAGAAAACAGCGGAAGTCTTTTGTTTTTAGAAAATTTTGCGTGGTTTTGTTTGAAAGTTGGCATGCCGAAAACCTATTTACATCCTAATTTTTCAATCTAATAAATTCACAAGGAACATCAAGTCCCAAATCAGGAGTTCAAATATTTCATATCATAAAAACATCAACCAAAAGCTCTTATGAGCTAAATACAATATCAAAGTCTTGAAATTCACAAAATGTTTACATATACTTTACAAGAACAAGTCCATCTCGAGGTCAGCATCCCTCGATCACGCAGCACCACCTCCTCTCCCTCGACCTCTGGCCAGGGCATTACCTGAAATTGGTTGTAATATCATGAGCTAACAAACTAAGCCCAGTGAGAATAATAAGCATAAAAAGTAAAGATAGACCTCAAACTCGCATTTCGATTTGTGTCCAAAAACATACTTACTCTTTGCTATCCAATTCAACTGACACAAATTCACTCCTAAAGTCCTCCAAACTCTAGGTAATTCATTCTAAAATTTCCCAAAGGATGATATTACTAACTCTTGTAGTCAATACTCATCCATTATCAATGATATGATATAAGTAAGAAAAGTAAATATACTTTGCATAAAATAAGAAAAATAAAATAAACTTGTATAATTATAACATCTCGATTCTCGATTCCATCTTTCATATGCATAAAAGTAATGAGTACATCCCATAGGATACGCATTCGCCATTTATGCATGAAATGAAGGTAATGTGGATTTTCACATTTCATCCACCATTCAACCTTATGTATGAAGGTAACGCGGGTATCCAACTCATCCACCATTCCTTATGCATGAAGGTAACGTGGGTATCCAACTCATCCACCGTTCTTTTCATTCTTTTCTTTTTCTCTTTTCAGTGATGCGAGATGTTATGGTATAATAAATAATGGTGCAAAATGTTATGCATATGCTTGCAAAGTAATTAAAGTAAAGCGCGAATATTAAAGAAATCACAACCAACGTAAAGAAAATGGGCAATAAAGTAAAGACATAAGATAAAGAAACAGATAAGAATTCTCGAACAAACGATTTATAAATCAAACTCCGGTATCAATAATAAAGGTAAAGATCAAACATAACGATTAACCTAAACCTTCAAGGATCTTAAACTTCCAATGATCCATCTTAAACTCCGAAACTAATCTAACTTAGAATCTTCTAAGATTCGAGGCTTTCATCGAGAAATCCTAAGTTTCTCGCTTAAAGGATTAACTACAAATCCTAAGGAACTAACTCACTCCCTCTAATCTTAGTTTGGATTCTAATCTTAGTTTCCGATTCTACCAAACCATCACACTTATTCGATTTCTATAATCACTTTAAATTCTAACTATTCTCACCTTTATTAAAAGATGACTTTGTTCCTAAGTTCGAAGGAGCGATCAACCACGCGGTTCAAAAACACCTACAAACGAATTATATCATACAATCAATAACTTTATCAACTATCGATCAAACACCAACTAAACGTTCAAAACAACGAAAACTCATCAAACCCTCCCTTAGGGCTCTCGGTCCCCCCCCCCATAAAATGGGTTTCGAGTTTGGTTTTCCGGCTTTTTGGCAATTTAAATACGTTTCGAGTTGGTTTTAAGCAAATTCGATAATCCCGATTTCAATGGGTATCGATAATTAGGGTTTTTGAACATTAAGCCCTTTCCCGAATTAAATTTAAATAAACATTCATTCATTAATTTCTAACCCAAAATCAAACCCAAAAGGGTAAATTTCAAACGGAAAGGGTTTCGACTGAAACTCGGTTTTAGGGTTAAGGGATAGTTTCCAAAAACACGTAAAACTACTCCCGAGTTTATAAACACCGAGTTCTACAACACAAAATCGAAGGAAATCAAGTAAAACTCCATTAAAACACTATTTGGAGCTTAGGGTTTGAAACCTTACTTACCGAGAACTCCGTGTAAAACGAACAACAAGTACGAACGGTAGATGGAAAATGATCGTAGGATCGATACCTTTCCACTAAACCCGGAATCAAGTCAATCGGGCAAGAAACGAACAAAAGACAAATTTGGAAGAAAAAAGAGAAGAGGCTCTCAGCCTAGAGGGAGAGAAATGAAGAAGATGAAATGAGTTTTTGGTCAACCAAAGTCAAAGAAGATAGTTTTAAGAAGATGACAAATATCTAGATATTTAGGGTAGTTGGAAATTACGAAAATGCCCCTTTTAATGACTTTTAGTTTAAAAACGAATCCCGAACTTCTCAAACTATCCCAATGGTGATTAATAATTATTAATTGGCCCGTTAATAATTATTAGTACCATTAAAACGAAAATAGACTAAAAAGATCAATTAAAAGATTAAAACCGAAATAAACTGCAAATTCTAAATTAACAATTAATAAATAAACTTTAATTACTTAAATAAAATAAAATAAAGAAATTTTTTTTATCACAAAATAACGGGACGTTACAAGCCTAGTTTATTTTTGTGTTAAAACTGAGAAGGTTTTAATATCGTTATGTGATATTCAATGTCTTGTTGCTAAGTTAATTCTTCTATAGTTGGTCCTTGTTTCTGTTACGTACTCGTGTCTTAGGCTTTTAAAATAAGCCAAGTCATCACACTTTTCATATGCTAAATATAAATTTATGCATACATATATTCAAGAATTTAAAGTCACCAAGTTAAAGGTCATTAAAACTCAATTTAGATGAAAACTAGAAAGCTTGAAATTGTCTTTAATGGAGTTTTAAGCCTATGTTCTTCCACGGCTTATTGAATAAAGTTGTGATTTGAAATAGAAATTTCTAGGGTTTTAAATTGGTTTGATAAAAGCTTATTTCTAGAAATTTTAAAGTTACTTAACTTGATAGGAAGAAGTTTAACAAACAAACCACAGATAAACAATGAAATTCTATAACCTAGGTAATTAAATCTCTAAGTTTTCCATGGATGTTTCCATACCTTAGCTTTTCTAATCACTAAATTCTTCACCCAACCTTGTCTAGCTTGATGTTTCCTCAACAAATTACCCAACTTTAACTTGATTTCACCATGAACCAAGATGAATTTGAAGATGCAAAGAAAAATCTCTTGTCTTCAATGGATGGCCGAGGGTGGAGGTAGGAAGAATGAGGAACATGATGTTTGTTTTTGTCTTTTTTATTTTAATTCCATTGTATATTAAGTGTGTGGCTGAGAATAACGTTTTCTAATTTCCTAAAGGTCCTCCCACCTCCTAAAATTACTTCAAAGTTTCTAAAATTGGTAACCCATCTTTGCTCAAGCCAACCATGGTTAAAAGCTTTAATTTAACTAATTTTCTCCCATAGCTAATATTTAGCTATAGTAAACTTACCAAATAATCTAAAAAAAATTACAAAATAATTTCCAAGAAGTTAAAACCAAACAAACAAATGCACAAACAAGCTACAAATGAAAAGTTCTATAATTAATTATTTTAATAAGAACCTCGGCCTTACAGTGTGATAGGCTTGAATATAATTTATGTGCCTTCCATGATGGCCGCGATCATACAAGCACTAATACAACGGAGTTAAGCGTGCTTGCGCGAGAGTAGTACTAAGTTGGGTGACCACTTAGGAAGCAAAGTGGAGCTTTTAACCATGGTTAGATAAGGTAAGAAGGAGTTGTTAGCAAATTAGACTTGAGCAAGGATGGGTTAGCAATTTTAGAAACTTGGAAGTAAATTTAGGAGGTGGGAGGACCTTTAAGCAAATATCAACTTCTAATTTCAGCCACACGCTTAATATATAATGCAAAATAAAAGGAAAAGGATAAAAACAAACATCATCTTCTTCATTCTTCCTACCTCCACCCTCGGCCATCCATTGAAGACAAGAGAATTTTCTTTCTTTTTTTCAATTTCTTCATGGTTCTTGGTGAAATCAAGTGAAAGTTGGGTGATTTGTTGAGGAAAAATCAAGCTAGACAAGGTTTGGGTGAAGAATCTAGTGATTGGACGAGCTAAGGTAAGAAAACATCCATGGAAAACCTAAGATTTCATCACATAGGTTATAGAATTTCATGACTTCTCTTTTTTTGGTTTGTAGAATATTTTATATTTAAGTTAAAGTAACTTTTGAATTCTGGAAATAAGCTTTCATCAAACCTATTTCAAGCCCAATAATTTTTTTTTCAAATCACATCTTGATTCAAGAAGCCATGGAAGAATATAGGCTTCCAAATTGAATTTTGATGACTTTTAACTTGGTGACTTTCAATTTTGGAATATATGTAGTTTTAAATATATATATATATATATATATATATATAGCAAAGGATGAGCAACTTGAATTGGCAAGCCATGATATTTTTGAATACCCTAGAGGATTTGCGAAAATTATGAATTTTAACGAGCTAGTTTGTGTATTTCAATTTGAACTGGGCTTTCAAATTTTCTTGGTGGTTAATTTCTGGAATTTTATGATATTAATGAACTTATTCAGTATGACATGATTTTTGTAGGAGGAGGTCGAGCATAAGACGTATTTTGCAACAATTAAAAAGGTGAGAATAAAACGGGCTCAAACATTGAAATGCTTGGATGATCGGGGTTGCTTTTGGAGTGACTTTGGAGTTATGTTTTATGATGGGAGAGGCTGATATAAAAATTAAAGGCATTAAGGGGAAGGAAAACCTATATGCCATTCTAGTAATGGGTTAACCGAGGAAACAATACTAGTGAAACGGAATCTACTCTAATCATGTTTATATTTTGAATTTTTTTTCTTTAGCATGTTTATCAATGATTATTAGTAGTGTTAAGTGAAAGATTGAGTCATATACTGATTGGGTTATATTTATTTATATGCTCGATGTGTTATAAGCTAAGACCGATAAGTGTTACGAAATTAGCATGTCTACTTGCATAACATTGCATACATGGATCTTGTTTGTTCTGCTTTGTTTGATAGCTATGTGGTCGTAACGTATGTAATGGTGAATGGATGTTGGACGTTACATATGGTTACCGAGGTGGATTATGAACGGCTCTGAGGCGTTGTGTTGAGGATTGCCCGAAAGCTAAGGGGCTACAGTGCTAGCCTATAAGTCACAACAAAAAACTGTCAAATTGCGACCAGAAATTTGCAACCAAAGTATTTGGTAGTTTTTTTGGTGACCACTCTAGTAGTAAATATGAAGTTTGACTTAAAACAACCAAATGGTCACTTTTTTACGACCAAATTGCGACCAAGTAAAGAATTAGTCATAAAAAATGGCGCAAATTTTTGGCTGGAAGAAAGTGACCATATAGTCACTACAAAATTATGACTATATGGTCGCAATTTTGTGACACGAGGTATCATTTAGTATCAAAAAAAGGCGCGTAAATTTTGCGGGAGAAAGGCTACCATGTGGTCACATTTCAAAGTGACCATTTGGTTGCAATTTTGGTGACCTTTAGTGACCAGTGGTATCTTAGAAATTTGGCGGGAAATAAGCTACCAGGTGGTCACATTGTTAAGTGACCAGATGGTCGCAAATGTTGTGATTTTAAGTGACCAGTGGTAGATAAACAATTTGGTGGGAGAAAAGCTACCAAGTGGTCACCAAAATAAATGACCATGTGGTCGTAAATGCTGTGACTTGACGAGAAAATGCGACCAGTTGGTAGTAAAAATACTACCATCTGGTCACAAATGAGCAGAGGAGTCCATTATAAAACCCCCTCATCCCATTGTTTGTTAAGATTAAGAAAAAATAAAATGAGAGAGTGGATGTATGTTCATATTATAGACGGGTATTTGAACGATGAGTTCGTGGCCTAGGTTGAACAGTTTGTTGAGTTTTGCATGACAACTCTCTATTATGAAAAGTATGGTGGAAAGCTACGTTGCCCATGTAGGAAATGCGATAATAGGAGAACATACCGGTTACATATTTGAAGGTTCATCTTTATAGTTGGGGATTTCTGTAGAATTATTACCCCTGGGTGTTTTAGGGGGAAACAAAGGAAATGTTCGACGCTGCATTACATGAATCGAAACGATACGAAGGTAGCAGCTCGAATGTAGAGGTTGTTGCCGAAGAACGAAATGATACTTGATGGTGTGGGGTACGGGGGCAATGAAAATTGCCATGAAATTTTAAACGTAGACGAAGATGAACAGGTTGTTGAAGAGAAAATGAATCCGGAAGAACGTAAGATGCACGAGATGCTAAAGACAGCCAGCCGACCATTGTACGATGGGTGTCAGGTAAGTCAACTTGCTGCTGCTACAAAACTTTTAAATATAAAGGCGCAGTACAACATACCTGCTAGATGATTTGATTCGATTGCATCGTGGTTTCGTCGATGCGCTCCGGAAGGAAATATTATGCCCAACAGTTTGTACGACACGAAAAAGCTAGTGGAGGGACTTGGATTACCCGTGGAGAAAATAGATTCGTGTCAGAAAGGATGCATGCTTTACTGGGATGTGGATGAGGACCTGCATCACTGCAAATTCTGTTTTCTTCCAAGATATAAACAAGGGAAACACAACCTCATTATGTACGCTAGCATGTTCTATTTATCGCTGACCCCACGTCTGCAACGATTGTATGCATCGGATGTGACAGCCTCGCACATGAGATGGCATCATGAGACATCCCTCAGATGATGTGGCATGGAAGATTTTAAATAATTATCATCTGGATTTTGCACAAGATCCGAGAAACGTCAGATTGGGCTTATGCAAGAATGGCTTTAACCCTTTCGGGGAATCCGGGGCACAATATTTAGTTTGGCCAGTCATGGTAACCCCGTATAACTTGCCTCCCTTGATGTGCATGTGAGACCCAGTGATTTTTCTAACAGTTATCGTACCTGGGCCGAAAAGTGTAAAACAGAAATTGGATGTGCATTTGCAACCACTTAATGCAGAGTTGAAAAGGTTGTGGACTGATGGTGATATCTCGTACGACATTTCGATGAAACAAATTTCTTGATACGCGCCACGTTAATCTGGACGATCAGTGACTTCCCTGCGTATTCAATGTTGTCAGGTATGTTGAACTTTAAATGCTCTTTCATATACATTTTTGAGTATGTGTTTAGCTATTGTTATTACTTTCCTTAGTTAGTGTAGTTAATTGTGTGAACCTCAATCTCCTCCTCTTAAAGGATGGAGTACGGCGGAGAAATACGCATGTCGACATTGCATGCTAGACACAGATGCATTTTATCTTAGAAACGGTCAAAAAACTTGTTTATTTGTTTGTCACCGTCGATTTTTACCATTGAATCATACTTTTCGTTCAAACGGCAGTGACTGGAAGAAGGGTCGACAAGTAAGAAAAGAAACCCCCCCGACAATGTATAGTGGAAGGCAGATTCTTCACGGTATAGATGCTATAGGGATGTAGAAGATTACAGTGGACGGTGCAAAGAGTGCAAACATTGCGGTTGGGAAAAACACGGGTTGGAAGAAACAGAGTAAATTTTGGGATCTACAATATTGGGAAGATCTACTGATTAGACACAATTTGGATGTAATGTATATCGAGAAGAATTTCTTCGACAACATTTTCAATACGATGTTGAACGTTCCAGGAAAAACGAAGGACAATCTGAAGGCACGTTATAATATACGGGAGATATGTCACCGTCCTGAGTTGGAGCCTGACAACAATGATAATTACGCAAAAGCAAAGTACATGTTGACGACGGATGAAAAGAAATCATTATTTGAGTGGATCAAATCCATCAAATTCCCGGACGGATACGTTTCGAATTTGAGTTGGTGTATAGACAGTCAAAAGCATATCATGTTCGGGATGAAAAGCTACGACTGTCATGTATTCATGCAACGATTGATGCCTGTTGCGTTCAGACCGTTTCCAAAGAATAGACATTGTGAGCCGCTGGCACAGTTGAGTGTTTTTTTAAGGGACTTGACATTTACAGAGCTGACTGAAGCTACTGTCGCTTCAATGAGTTCATAGATCACTGTTATTATCTATAAGTTGGAGCGAATATTCCCACTTGGCTTTTTTGACTCCATGGAGCATCTTCCAGTGCATCTTCCATATGAGACATTCTTAGGGGGTCTGGTACATTACCGCTAGATGTACCCATTTGAAAGGTAAGCACAGTTAATTTGTAAGCTACACGTATAAAGTACAGTGATCGAATGTAAATGTTTTCTACACATTCTACCTACCCATAGGTACTTACGTCGTTTGAAAAAGACGGTCGAAAATAAAGCAAGAGTAAATGATCTATCTGTAGTTTGTACCTGACACAAGAGACTACCACATTTTGTTCATACTACTTTGACCAACACATTGCAGAGCAGTTTCAACCAGCGAAACAAAACATTGTCGAAAATTTACTTCAAGGTGTTGACATAAACGACTTGCCGATTTTTACGGAACCTGGAATGACAGTTGGAAGATCAGTGCGTAGGCCGTTGACCGATTCTGAGTATCACGTAATGCAGACATACGTGTTATGCAACTGCGCAGAGATTGAGCCTTACATAGAGTGAGGTCGTAACGTAATATTATTTCATCGCATAAACAATTACAAACTATTTGCTAACTATTTTTGTAACATAAAGATTATTTCTTAACTTATATGTTTGAATGACATGAGTTGGTCTTACAGCCGATGAGGAAGGGTAAATAATCGACAAAGAGTTTTGTTCTTGGTTCAGTGCATACGTGAGTTATTTTAAATTGTCAAAAAAACTGTGGCAATTTGTTGAAAAAATTATTATCTTCCTAACATTACTGTATGTGAACAATGACAGGTTGACTCCCCTACATTACCGGTAGATGATCCTCGCATTATTTCTTTGGCAAACGGACCAGGACGGATTGCAAGGTCGTATACTGGATACGTCGGTAATAGTTGCAGATTTAAAATTAACACGCATTCAGTTAACAAGGCAACAAACAACAGTGGTGTTTGCATACAAGGTCATGTGTTCGGCATAAACGAAGACGATTACTTTGGAGTAATCGATGTGATTCTTGAGATTCAATACTCAAGTCCGACGCAAAAAATGCATTGTTCTGTTCAACTGCACTTGGTTCGAGACAATCAGACGAGGCGGAGTCCGTAAGATTGATCATTTACAAATCATTGAGGTAAACAAATCTAAGCATATGCGCACTGCTGATAGGTTTGTCATGGCTTCACAGGCGATTCAAGTTTATTACCTGAACTATTTGATTAATAGATGAAATCTGACAAATTGGTTAGTTGTTTGTAAAGTTAAACCACGCCAGGTAGAAAAAAACTTGTCAGAGAAAGACGACAATGCAAAGGAAGCTGTTGCTTTTCAAGAAGATGAGATAAGATGTCGTGCAATCGATGTTGGTCAGAATGCAAGTAGTGTTCATCCTTTGAACGATGGAACGATAACATTGCATGATGATGATACAAATGCTTCCACTTCTCACGCACGTGACATTTATGCTGAATTTATTCGAGACGATGAATCCGATGAAGAAACAGAAGAAGAAGACTTTATGTGAGGGACTCTTCTTTGAGACGATGAATCCGACGAAGAAATAGAAGAAGAAGAAGAAGAAGAAGAATCGACGACTGAATAAACTGAGGATGATAAATTAGACATTTTGTAACTTTATGATTCACTGTGTATGTGTTGATTAAAACTATTTCTTTAATGAATGATAAATATATATATATATATATATATATATATATATATATTAATATTTACGACAATATGTTCGCAATTTAACACAAAAGGTGACCACATGGTAGTAATTTAGAAGTTAAATAGGACCAGTCGGTCGCATTTGTGGAAAAGTAGAATAATTTTTTTCAAAAAATATAAGTTAAATTACGACAAGTTGGTCGCAAAACTCAAATGGTATTCTAAAATATTCATGAAACATGAATCAGCTTCAGTTTCATGATCCAATATTTGGACATAATCATCATCATCTTCAATATGCTCAGTTTTAAACATCACTTTCTTTTCCTTGATTGGATATTGTATATTGGATTTCAGAAGCACTATGATCAAATATAACAGCATGGAAACAAGAGTTCCCTTCATATCTAAATATCATAAAGTGACCCAATTTAACAGAGTAAAACTCCCCAAAATCCTGCCAACCATTTTGAAACCATATTTGGCCCTTGCTTTTTGTCAATCCTACATTCCATTATGCACCACCTGACACCTTAAGACATACCTGCTTATTTCGCAAAGCAATTCCGTGTTCTCGGACAAACTTCCTCAGAATATTCTAAGAAACGGAAAATGGAATCTTATTCTTTAAAACTAAATTGCCTGTTTGCGATAACTTTTGAAAGTGTTTTTGATAACTTTTAAAAATTATCCCAAACGGTACACGAAACAAAATATCAAAACTTTATTATATCACTGTGTATGTGTTTATTAAAACTATTTCTTTAATGAATGATAAAATATATATATATATATATATATATATATATATATTAATATTTGCGACCATATGGTCGCAATTTATCACAAAGGGTGACCATATGGTAGTAATTTAGAAGTTAAATGCGACCAGTTGGTAGCATTTGTAGAAAAGTAGAATTATGTTTTTCAAAAAATATAAGTTAAATTACGACCAGTTGGTCGCAAAACTCAAAGGATATTCTAAAATGTTCATGAAATTTTTGGCGGTTAATTTCATAAGTGCGACCATCTGGTCGCAAATCTGAGGGGTAAATTTAAATTTTCATGAAATTTATGGCGGTGAATTTAAAGATTACGACCATCTGGTCGCAATCCTTGGCAGTGAATTTAAAGATTGCCACCTGTAAAGACTCGAATTTTCACAAAATCTTTAAATCAGAAGTAAAACAGCGGAAGACTTATTTTTACAAAAATTTGGCGTGGATCCGTTTAAAATACGAACTCCCTAAACCTGTTTTTAAGAACACAACTCAGCAAAGTTTATTCACATATATTCCTACTCCAGAATATACTCAAATCAGAGAAAGTAAACTCAAAATATACATACAACCGACTTTAGGCTCTCATGAGCCACAAAATACAAGTTTTAAGACTTTATTTCAAGTTTATATGTATATAAAGCATTCCCAAAATGCACCAAACTTAGATTTACAAGTCCAAATATCCATAAGCATCTACTCGAGATCACGCAGCACCACCTCCACGACCTCGTCCTCTACCACGAATATTACTCGAAAATAAAGTGGTGTAGCACCATTAGCAAACAATGCTAGTGAGAAAAAGATGGATGCAAGCACTTTTATGAACCAAATTTCATATCGGAGAATGTGTCCAAATAAACCTAAGTACTCTTACACTACCCATTCAATATTCCAAGTACTTTACATATAAGATCAAACCATTCTACTATCTCGTAAATTCGGAAAGTAAACATTCAAGCCCGTAGTTAAAGTAGATACTAGTGCTTAACAAAGTAAATGACAAAGTAAATAACAAGGTAAATAACAAAGTAAATAACATCCGTGACCACTTGTCACCAATCATAACCATTCCGTGACCTCCGTGCATAACGATAATATGCATGCATAACGATAATATGCAAGTCACCAATCACAATCATTCCGTGACCTCCGTGCATAACGATAATATGCATGCATAACGATAATATGCAAGTCAACGTGATATCTATGCATAACGATAATATGCAAGTCAACGTGATATCTATGCATAACGATAATATGCAAGCATAACGATAATATGCAAGTCAACGTGACATCTATGCATAACGATAATATGCAAGCATAACGATAATATGCAAGTCAACGTGATATCTATGCATAACGATAATATGCAAGCATAACGATAATATGCAAGTCAACGTGACATCTATGCATAACGATAATATGCAAGTCAACGTGATATCTATGCATAACGATAATATGCAAGTCAACGTGACATCTATGCATAACGATAATATGCAAGTCAACAACCACAACCACTAAAATAACGTACTAACATGATTCTACACAAGAATCTCTCCCATGTCCTTTTAACTATTCTAACACTAGTCAAGATAAAAGGAGTACATAATACTCTTCTCCAAGTTCCGGATTCTCATACTCCTCGAGAATCTAACTTAAACCACCAATAACATCTTACTTTACTTAGCAACCAAACTTAACTAAATTCCTTATATACTTTCCTTAACTCCCAAAATAACATAATAACTTGGAAAGTTCTCTAGCCTAATAATCCCTCTTAACATCGATCTAACATAAACGTCAAGTAATTTGAAAGCATAAAAGTAATCATAACCATTTTAAACTCACCTTATAAGAGTAGTCAACTCCTAACCACCGGTTGGTCAAAAAAAATCACGAACGATGCTCAAAACCTATAATTACAATACACCTAAAGTATATTAATTACTCGAAATGAACAACGATCGACACGATTCTAAATTAAAAGACAAAACAACCCGTAATTAAAGCCAAGAGGCCCACGGCTCAAGGGAAGGAAGAAAAGGAATTTGTTTTCCGGATTTCAAGCACTTTAAAGACAATTCGGGTTGGTTTCGGTTACTTTGAAGTTTGGTAAACTCAATGGGTAAACCTAATTTAGGGTTTAGGTCAACAATTCAATCCCGAACAAATTAGGAAAGTCATTAAACTAAACAATTCAAAGTTCTCATCAAAAACCAATAAAAGGAAAAATTGAATTAAAAGACTTTTGGCTCAAACCCAAACTTAGGGTTAGGGGAAAGTTCCTAGGAATGAATAAAACGACTTTCCCAATTGATATCAATAAGCCCCGATGAACGAAATCGAAAATTACAACTCAAAACCTCCATTGAACACTATTCACTTCTAGGTTTTGAATCTTTAACATACCTTTAGGCCTCGATAAAACGAGCGGAAATCCCGAAGAGTAGGTTGGAAATGATCCCCGGGCCAAGAGCTTTCCACAGGATCTAGAATCGACACGATCCGTCGAGAAATAAAGAAAATCAAAAATTTGAGGGGGGGGTTCTTGTTGGTCACGGCAGCAAGGAGGAAGAAGGAGCAGAATTTTATGAAAAAAATGCTAAGTATGGGTATTTAAAGGATGATGAATAGTGTTTTTGTGATTTTTAGTGAATCGGGTAATAACGCCTACGTTTCTCTTTTACTTTTGCCTTAAAAACGAACCCCGAACCACTTAAACTAGCCCAATGGTGATTAATAATTATTAATTGGCCTATTAATAATTATTAATACAACCAAAACTAAAATAGGCTAATTTAGCGATTAAAAAGGTTTCCGAACGAAAATAACTATTTAAATCTAAATAACTAAATCTAAATTAACTTTAAATAAGTAAACACTTATATAAATAAAAAAAAAATTACCTCTAAAATAACGGGACGTTACACCACCAGTTGGTCGCAATTCTTGATGGGACGCGTGATAAGACAACTATTGAAGATAATCCCAATTTTGCGACCATCTGGTCACTTTTTCAATAAATGCGACCTGGTGGTCGCAAATATGTGTAAAAATGCGACCAGGTGGTCGTAATTTCCCCAGCACGCGTGACCTTTCGTTGCTAGTCATGATTACATATTTGCGACCAGTTGGTCGCAAAATCTTATTTAAATTCATATCCGTTTTCCTTTCCCCCGTTTCTTCTTTTTTTTTTCTTTCTCTCTTTTCTTTCTTTTCTCTCTTTCCCCCATTCCGTTCCCCGTTATTTTTTACCCGTTCCCATTCCCGTTCCTACTCTAAACCTAAAAACCCTAAACCTCCAATCCCGGTTTCTATTACGAGGTTAGTTTTCGTATATATTTTAAGTTTTAAGTTAGTTTTAGTTTTTAGTTTTTAGTTAGTTTTAGTTTAAATTTAGTTTACTTAGTTTTAATTAATTAGTTTAGTTTAATATTGTTAATTTAATTAATTTTAGTTGAATGAATCTAATTTAGTGTAATTAATTACTTAGTTTACTTTAGTTTAATTCATCTAATTTTAGTTTACTTTAATTAATTAATTAGTTTACTTTAATGTTGTTAATTTAATTAATTTTAGTTTAATTAATGTATTTTAGTTTAATTAAGTACTTACTTTACTTCAGGTTAATTAATCTAATTTCGTTTACTTTAATTAATTAATAAATTTTAGTTCAATTAATCTAATTTTAATTTAGTTTAATTTTATTAATTAGTTTAGTTTAGTTTTTTTTAATTAATGTTAGTTAAATTTAATTAATTTTAGTTTAAATTAATCTAATAGTTGAAATCTTCATTACTTAGTTTACTTTAATTAATTACTTAGTTCAGTTAATCTAATTTTAATTTACTTTAATTTAATTAATTAGTTTAGTTTATCTTAGTTTTAATTAATTAATGTTAGTTTAATTTAATTAATTTTAGTTCAATTAATCAAATTTAGTTTAATCCTTGATCAATACTTAATTTACTTTAATTTAATTAATTTTAGTTTAATTAATCTAAAAGTTTAATTCTTCAGTACTTAATTTACTTTTATTAATTCATTTTAGTTCAAATTAATATAATTTTAATTTACTTTAATTCAATTTAATTAATTAGTTTAATTTAAATTAGTTAATTAATTTATGTTAGTTTAATTTACATTATTTAATCAATTTAATTTAGATTATTCCATTAATTCATTTAATTTAAATTATTTCATTAATTAATTAATTTAACTTATTTCATTATTTTAATTACTTTGTATTAAATTAGTTTAGTTTAGTTTAGTTGTAGGATTATGACGGGCAGACGACGTCCTCCGCAGTCAGACGAGCCTGACGACGAGATTGATGAGGGGACTCCGCAGCCGTCTATTGTCGCTGCCCCTGATGCGGACCTGACTATAGAGGAGTTGGACATCATCCTCTTCGGTTACGAGCCGGGAGTTGCTGCCACTCTCGATTATGCAGTCCCGGAGACCCAGCCCATGACACCACGCTTGGCGCAGTCAGGGTCTGTATCACAGCACGATCCAACGGGACCGTCCACATCAGGCACGCAGCCTCCTCGAGCCGTAGACTCTACCCTTCGGATTGAAGGGAATACGTAAGTAATTTTATTTATTTTTTTAATTACTTAATTTTAAAATCTTTAAACATTTTTAAAAGTGTTTTTTTTTTTGTGTGTTAACTAATAGTTTCTAATAGCACAATAATTTTTAAGTTTTTGCAAAGTACAGCCGCATACAACCGTTTCAAAATGGTTTCGCGAGGTCCTTCAGAGCATGCCTCTACCCAGCGAGCTTCGCTAGCAGAAGATTCCGACGACGGAGAAACGTCGGATGTACGATAATTGGAAGGTAAAAAACATCATTTATTTTTATAATTAATTAATTTGAAATTTTTAGATATAAATTTATTACTTTATTATTTTAACAATTTTTTATTTCAATTTTTTCAGGGCAAGTTTCTTGTTATAGATCCTTATATCACGGACGGTATATTGTTTCCCCTATGAGACAATCACGTCCGGGATCGATTCAAGGACCTCATTTACCGGGCGCGCAGAAAGCAAGCAGCAAACCGCCCCGTGTGAATGAGCGAGGAAGACCACGCGCGGATTATCGCGATCTTAAACACTCGCGAGGGCAAGGAATGGTAAGTTTTTTTTTGTTTCTTACGTACTTTTTCTTGTTTTCTTTTTTCAATTAGTTATTAATTTATTATTTTTTCTTCTTCAATCTCTAATATTTTTAGGAAGCGAAGCACGGTCGCCCTGTCCCACCTGATGAGCTGCACCTCGTTCTTCACACGAAGAAGGACGGGACGATCGTCGACTGGAAGGCGAAAGAGTTCAGGTATTTAATAATTTTTTCAATTATTATTTTTTCTTTACAATTTTTTCTAACTTATATATTAACTATTTTATTTTCTGATTTTTAAATGTTTAGGAACGTCAAGGAGTCGTTGAGTCAGCGGTTGCCAAAACCAGACTCGCAACCGACTTAGGAAGACCGTAGAGAAGCGTTCTTTGAGGCTGCTTGAGGGGTTCGGCCTGATGGATCAGGTCCTGGGCTCGGCTCCTACTGGTGCGCCGTTTACTCCGATGTGCCTCGACTTTAGCGGAGCGGAGCGAGCCCTAGCTCCTGCCCTTCTCTAGTTGAGCAACAGCTGCGCGAGGAGGTTCAGCAGCTTCACACCGACATGTACGCTATGCGCGACGACTTCGTTTCTCGAGTCGCTGCGATTGAGGTGGATATGCAGGCACAGGTCGAGGCCCAGGTTGCAGCATCTTTGGCCACATACTTTAGATCCCCATACGGTGGCCATTCATCATCGACGCCGCCTCTGTCACCCCCCGCCCCTCCGCAGTAGTTCTAGGATGATTTCTTTTGTATAGAACATTTTTTGAATATATTATTTATATATATTTTCTTTTAATTCCAATTTTTTATTATTAAATTTTAATTTTAATTAAATAAATAAATAATTATTAATTAACTAATTATTATAATTTAAATAAATAAATACAAAATTTATTAAATACGACCAGATGGTCGCATTTACCCTTGAAGATAAACGACCAGATGGTCGTATTTTATCCCTAAACAATCGACCATCTGGTCGCTTATAAATGACCACATGGTCACTGTTGCATGTGACCAACTGGTCACTTATCTTCAACTTAAATTACGACCAGATGGTCCCTTTTTTAAGCGACCATCTGGTCGTTTTTTAAAAATGTTGACTTTTTTACGACCAACCATGCTTGGTCGTATATTTGTGACTATACGGTAGCACAAATTCCGGAACGACCAGCTTTTTTGCCACCACCATGTTGGTCACTTTTTCGGTCGCATTCTACAATAAAAACGACCTTTTGGTCGCAAATTACTGGTCGCAAATTGACTTTTTTTTGTAGTGTGTAGAACTGGCTACAAAATTAGCCTTGTGACTATGTGCATACCTTGGCTACAGGGATAACCTTTTACATGGAAGAACACCCTCATAACACAATTTAAACACCAATTAAGAAACCCCAAAACAATTCCACGGAAAAACCTTACAAAACTACAAACCTTAAGATAAAGCTGACCTTGATTATTTAGTCCATTCCACCTAAAACTTGCTTGAATCATCCTACCAAGGTGAATCTATCATAAATCACCAAGAATCCTCTTGGATTAACCCAAAAACTCAAGCTAGATGAAGATCAAAATGTCAAAAATGCACTACAAGAAAACTGTCAATTTGCCACCAGAACATACGGTAGCTTTATTGCGACTTACCGAGTCGCAAAACTAAGAGTTGACCTTCAGTTACCATTTGGTCTAAAAAATTACGACCAAAATGCGTCCGGAGTATTTAAATAGACATAAAAAAAGGGCGTGAATTTACGGTGCCAAGTTTACGACCGTAGAGTCGTAAATATTAACGACCATCTGGTCGTAAAGAAAAGACCCACAATTTGTTAGTCACAACATTTGGCACGAATGCATAATGATGACCAGTTGGTCGTAAATATATTTCGACTAGGAGGTCACATTAAAACGATTCTCCTTATCCCCAGTCACTATTTTTGGAGGGAAATATAATGAGACCAATTATGACCAAATCATTGCAAATAGGCCATTATTCGGTCACAAGAAATGGAGAAAATATTACTTATCTTCTTGCCATTTTTTGTGACGACTTGGTCGCAAAATGACAGATTAACACCCTATAAAATCCACTTCCATACATTGTTTATGAACAAAAAAAAATGAGAGAGTGTATGTACATTCGTTTAATTTATGGTTTTTTGAACGATGAATTCGTTGCAGGGGTTCATCAATTTGTTGAGTTTTGCAAGGGAACTAGGTATTACGAAAAATATGGTCAGAAACTACGATGTCCATGATGAAAATGTGACAACAGAAAAATCATACCGGTTCCTGATTTGAAGAAGCATCTTTATAGTCGGGGTTTTGTGCCAAATTATTATCACTATGTGTACCAAGGTGAAATAAAGGAAATGTTCGACGCTACTGTATAGGAATCTTGAGAGTACAAAGGAAGCAACTCGAATGTTGACGTTGCAGTCCATAGTGAAGAAAACAAGTTCGGTCAAATGTAGCAGATGATAATGGATGGTGCAGGGTATGGTAATGAAATTAATCGCGAAAGAGAAGATAAAGAATAAACTTTCGTTGAGGAGAAAATGAATCCAGAAGCGCGTAAGATGCAAGAAATGCCAACTTGCTGCAGCTACGGAACTTTTAATTATAAAAGCGCAGTACTATATACAGTTATAGGTTTTGATTCAATTGCATTATGGTTTCGTCGATGCGCTCCTCAAGAAAACACACTGCCAAAGAGTTTGTATGACACGAAGAAGCTAGTGGAGGGTCTCGATTTACCTGTGAAGAGAATATATTCATGTCAAAACGGATGCATGATATACTGGGATGTGGAAGAGATTCTGCATCACTGCAAATTTTGTTTTCAGCCAATATATAAACAAAGGAGAAGCGGCCTGATTCCACACACATGTATGTGCTATTTACCGCTGACCCCGCGTCTGTAATGATTGTATGCATCAATTGAGACAACTTCTCACATGAGATGACATCACGAGCATTCCAAAGATGAAGGAGTTATCAGACATCCCTCAGATGCTGCGGCATGGAAGCATTTGAATAATTGTTATCTAGATTTTTCCCAAGATCTTAGAAATGTTAGATTGGGATCATGCACGAACGACTTTAACCCGTTTGGGGCGTCAGGAGCACAATATTCAGTATGGTCGGTGATGGTGACCCCGTATAACTTGCCACCATCGATGTGCATGAAATACCCGGTGATTTTTTTAACTATGATCAGTCTAAAATAGAAACTTGATGTGTATTTGCAAAAATTTATCGTGGAGTTGAAAAAGTTGTGGACTGATGGTCTTATGACTTACTATATATCAAGGAAACAAAATTTCTTGATGAGAGCTGCATTAATTTGGATGATCAGTGACTTCCCAGCGTATTCAATGTTATCAGGTATGTTTAATATATTATTTATACTTTTCTCTATTTATTAGTTTTTATAATTGCTTCCTTATTCATAATTTGTAGTTAAGTAATGTATACCTTCTCTCATCCTCTTAAAGGATGGAGTACAGCCGGAAAATACGCATGTCCACATTGCATGCTTGACACATAGGCATTTTCTCTAAGACACGGTCAAAAAACTTGTTGGTTTGATTGTCACAGAAGATTTATACCTTTGAAACATTCATTTCATGCTAACAATCGTGACTGGAAGAAAAGGTCGACGTGCACGAAAAAAGATACCATCGACAATGTCTAGCGGGCGACAAATTCTTCACGGTATAGCTGCCCTAGGCATGCAGAAGATTACATGTGAAAATGCAGAGAATGCAAACAAGTTGGCTGGGAAAAACACCGAATGGAAGAAACGGATTATTTTTTGGGATCTATCGTATTGGGAAGATCTACTAATTAGACATAACTTGAATGTAATGCAAATTGAGAATAATTTATTTGATAATGTTTTCAACACTATTCTGAACATTCCGGGAAAAACAGAGGACAATCTGAAGCCATGTTATGAAATCTAAGAGATATGTCATGTTGACCACGGAAGAAAAAAAGACATTATTTGAGTGGATAAGATCAATCAAATTCCAAGACTGATACGTTTCCAATCTCAGTTGGTGCATAGACAGCCAGAAACATATAATGTTTGTAATGAAAAGTAACGATTGTCATGTATTCATACAATGATTGATGTCGGACACGTTCAGACAATTTATAGACCATAAAAATTAGGAGCTGCTTGTGCAGTTGAGTGTTTTTTTTAGGGACTTGACTTATACTGAATTGACCGACGCAACTTTTGCATCAATGAGTTCGGAGATTGCAGTTATCATTTGTAAGTTGGAGCGAATGTTCCCACCTGCCTTTTTTGACTCAATGGACCATCTTCAAGTGCATCTTCCATACGAGGCATTCTTAGGAGGTCCGGTCCATTACCGTTGGATGTACCCATTTCAAAGGTAAAAGCACTCATAATATTAGTTACATACGCTATCAACACATTGAATATTTAACAAATGTATTACATCGTATCAACAGGTACTTACGATGGTTGAAGAAGATGATCGGAAAAAGATCGTGAGTAGAAGGATCTATCAGTATTGCATACCTTACGCAAGAGACTACCACATTTTGCTCCTACAATTGTGATCAGCACATTGCAGAGCAGTATCGATCGGTGAAGTAAGATGTTATTGAAAATTTACTTGAAGGTGTTGATGTAAATGACTTGTCCATATTTACAGAGGTTGGCATTATTGTTGGTAAACGTGTGCGGAGGCCGTTGACTGATGCTGAGTATCATGTTATTCAAACGTACATGTTATGCAACTACACCGAAATGGAGCCATACATAGAGTACGTTTTTTTATGATGTTCATAGTTTAAACAATTTGAATTGTTTCAAACAGTTGTTAACTTACGTTTATCATATAGATTGTTTCTAAACCTATACGTTCGAATGATTCGGCCTGATCTTACATCTGCTGATGAGGGATCAATGATTGACAAATACTTTCGTTATTGGTTCTCTGCATACGTGAGTTTTTGGCTAATGTGTCAAATTTATTTTGTAATATAAATTGCACTTATTGAATTAATTACCTTTTACAATCTATGTGATTACAGGTTGACTAACCTACATTGCAAGTATCTGATCCTTGCATTATTTCTTTGACAAAATGAGTACAGATTTCAAACAAATGCGCATTCAGTTAATAGAGCAACGAACAATAGTAGGGTTTGTATAAAGAGTCAAGTGTCCGGCACCAATGAAGACAATTATTTCGGAGTAATAGATGAGATTATTGAGATTCAATACGCATGTTCATCACTAAAACACATTGTTCTGTTTAATAGCATGGGATTCGAGATAACGAGACAAGGCGGAATTCTTAAGTTGTCTCATTTTCAGATCGTGAAGGTTAATAATCTAAACATATGTGCACAGATGATAGGTTTGTCATGGCTTCACAGGTGATTCAAGTCTATTATCAAAACTATCCATGTATTAGATGCGATCTAACAGATTGGTTAGTTGTTTGTAAAGTAAAACCGTCTCATGTAGAAGAATGTATATCCAATAACAACATTACAGAGTACAATGCTTTCCAGAAAGATGAGATGAGTTTGCGTGCGATTGACGATGGTCATAACGCTAGTACTGCTAGACCATTGAATGATGGAACGATGACATTGTAGGACAATACAGATATTCGAAATGATCATGATTATGATACTTCACAAGTAGAAACAGCTGAAGTAGAATATGAGGATGCACTTGAAGGAGGACGAGAAGACATAGAGGATGATGACTGAAACAAGTTATTATTCTTTTAATTGTTGCATTAAAAAACATTTAAAAAATAGTTATAAATACAACCATATGGTCTTATTTAATTAGTTATAATGCAAGCATCCAGTCGTAATATTCATTACAGCTGTAATTTTTTTTTATTTTCCCAATGCAAAATTGCGACAAGATGATCGTACTTTTACCCTGGGAAAGTAAACAAATATAAAAAATAATACGAGCATATGGTCGTATTTATATATATTTGCGACCATCTGGTCGTAATATTTAACGGGAAATTTGAATTTTTACCAAATTTTTGGTGGTGATTTTGACAATTACGACCATGTGGTCACAATTTGCAATAACTACATAGTCATATTTATGATCCAGATGGTCGTAGTTGACTGCACGCATGACTCCCCAAATTCCGTCATAATTACTATTTGCGACCATTCGGTCACAAATATAAAATTAAAAGGGCACAACGGATTCTCCCCCTCCCCATTCTCCTTTTCCTTTATTTTCTTTCTGTTCCGTTTTTCCCCTCCCCCGTTCCCTTATATCCCGTTCCCTCCAACTTTATATTCCATTCTTCAACCCTCGTTTTCTCAAATCCTGGGATTTCCTTTCATCCATAAAAGAAACGGTTAGTTACCTAAACTTTCTTTTTAAAAGTTTGTTTAAATTCTTAATTCAGTGAATTAGGATCGGTTAGGTTATGTTCTTAGTTAGAATAATTAGTTTAATTGATTAGTTTAGTTCAACAGTTTAGTTAATTAGTATAGTTAATTAGTTTAAATTAGAATAGTTTTAATTTAGGGTTTAAATTATATTAATATTATTAGATTAGTTTTATAATTTGTTAGATGTTGTGTATGTGTGGAAATTTCTCGTCGAAGCCTCGTTCCACACAATAGAGCACGTCGCGTCATGTGCTGTTCCTTAATGGTGGAGCTACCTGAAACGTTACAGCAGATGACAGTTAGAAGGGCACCGGTGTGGTACCGGCCGACAATCAAGTTAGGTGGTGGTAGGTGAGATTTACCTTGCACCGCAAGGATTAAGTTAAGACAATCAGATTGTTCGTTCTCTAGGTTAAAGTGTCATACCTGATTTGATAGGTCAAGTACCCTTTTATAGCTCCTTGATCGAGGGTTCATCGACTGGGCTAGCATGAGGCTAGGCTTAATGGGTTTTCATTCGGCCCAAGAAGGACGAGCTCCTTATGGTGTTGGCTCGGATGGGCCTGTCCCCATGTGAGTCATCTTGTCGTGAACGCGGCCCGTAGGAGGGCTGGCTCCTTCAGGATGTGATTCGAATGGGCCTGTCCCCATGTGAATCAGCCCGGTGTGAGTGCAGCCCATAAGAGGGCTATTTTTACCCTTTACAGTTTTCCCCTATTTCCTTGGTCGGAAAGTCCGATGCAGGGGATAGTAGATCGATCGGATCAGGGGCGCGATGCTTGCCCTCATCTTCGTGTTACTGTGGAGTGGTTGGAGACCACGACCCTTCGAAAAATAGACCGCCTCGGCCTTGTCATGACTCGGGCTCTACTGACCTCCTTTCGGAAGTCCTCACGTTCTCTTGTGGATGTGACCGTTCCAGGAGACATGGCTCCTTGTGAAATTGACCCGTTGGAGCTTCGGATGGATGCGAATTCCAACAAACTTTGGCTGATCCAGACCGTCGTGACCCTCTCCACGTGTCACGATGGTTGGATGCGTGTTCTCTTCTTTAAATAGGGTTTTCCCTCAGATTTAAGGCTTGTTCACCTTTTGATTTCCCGAAGTTGTCTGTGAATCGTCCATTTTTGAAAAGTTCTTCGTCGTCTTTGTTCTGCTTCCTCGAAGCTCTCCCTGTTCTTCTTCAAAGGTTAGTCTTCTCCTTTCTATCTTTTGTTTCCTTCTCTTTTCTACAATGGATAGTGTTGAGGGAAACTCTATAGCTAGAGGTCCTAGGACTCCTAGGTTCGCTGTAGGGGATAACGACTATGATGGTTTTATTTTTGAGAGGATTGAGTCTGGGGCTTCCCCTCCCTCTGCCTGTGCCGGTGGGGCTAATACCGTTCCCTCATCTTGGGGTGAGCCTGAGGGGAATGAGCCTGCGATTGATCTTCGATCATTGATTGGTGAGGAATCCCTCCCTTCTGTGAGTGAGCTTGGGTTAGTTTCTGAGATTCAGGCAGGTTTAGATTCCGTCTCTTCTCCCACTTCTCATCCTTTGGGGGAAACAGATTCTGTTTCGACGGGCCCAACTACTGTTCTCGACCTTTCCCATCCTTCTCTTCCTGTTCCTGCTGAGGAGGCGGCCCAAAAAAAAAAGAAAAGGAAAAGTCGTTCTAAGGGTAGTAAGGCCGCATCTCAGGTTGGTCCATCCGTCCCTACGCCGTCGGGGGAAGTGGACTCCTCTTTGATTAATGAGGCTGCCGTCTCTGACCCTCTTGGATCTCCTACTGCTTATTCGGATGAGGTAGAGATAGTGAGCAAGAAGAAAAAAGAGCCTCAACTAAAGGGAATCAAGGAAGATAGGGGCCCCTTCCATTTTCCCTCAAAGCTGACGCAGGCCAAACTCAATAGGTTTAGGGCCGATTATGGGATCTCTTCGAATTTTGAAATGAGGCTCCCAGAAGCATTAGAGAGAGTTTATCTTTCCCCGGGGGAGGGTTGGACCTCTATTTATCCGCGGTTTTTCCAATAGGGTGTTCGGCTTCCCCTTCCCCCTTTGATGGCCGAGTTGTTTCAAAATGCAGGCCTCGCATTGGGTCAACTGATGTCGAACGCCCTGAGATCTTTGATCACCTTTTCGATGGTGTGTTACAGGTTGGGCTTTCGGCCTACCCTGAGCATGGTTTCCTACTTTGGGTTCCTTCGCTTGAACGTCCAAGACAGTATGCGTTTCATCTTTCATAATCATAAAAAACTGGCTCTGGTGGATGAGACCTCCTGTGACAAGCGTTGGAAAGAGGAGTGGTTTTTCATTCGTGACCCCTTTCTTCCTAGGGGCGGGTCCCTTCCTGCCTCGTGGGAAGACGAGGGTGAGAACATGAGTTCTGTATTACTTTGTGTCTCGTTTACTTATAGTCGTGCTAACCATTTTCAGTCTTTTGCATTTCAGTGAAGAATCCGCTTCCGAAGGGTGCTTCTAGGGAAACTCTTGGTCCGTGCAGAATTCTCGCCCAGAAAGGCCCTTTCAACTGGGATGAGTTTAACCGGCATCCTTGGCTAGTCTTTGCCAAACTGTGGGCTCCACCTCCAGGTTTCGTGCCCGTTACTCCTCATAAGTGTTTCTTTGTTCCTCTTTCCTTTTCACATTTTTATGTATTTCTCTTGGCGTGCAACTAACTTGGGCTGGTTGCAACGCAGGTTTCAGCGGAAGTATGTCTGGCGTCATGCTGTCCCTAACTCCAATGACCCCGAGGCTTTCCTTACCCTTCTTCAGAATATGGGAAAGAAAAGAGTTGAGGCGGAGTCTTCATCCGATTCGAAAGGAAAGAAGGTGGCTGCTCCCAAGCGTCCCCGTAAATCTGTAGGTGGGAAATCCGTGAAGATCGTCAACACGGAACCTTCTACAGGGGGTGCTTTGGTTCTTTCCCTGGATCCTCCTGTGGACCCTCCTTTGGATTCCCCTGCGGATCCTTCTACGGATTCTCCCACTCTAAAACGAGGGAGGGGCGGAATCATCGGGGCACTCGACCGCGCGGTAAGGGGTGCTGATGCATATATTTTGAAGCATCCTGAGATGGCTTATCGATCATTTCCTTTCGAGGCAGATTCGCCCTATCCTTCTGATCATACCCATATTTTATCTTCTGTTACGGACATTGAACAGGAGGAAGGCCAGACGACCAGGGGGTCCCTTGACGGCGAAATTCTGTTCATACCCGCTCAAACTTCCCCAGTTATTCTCCCTCCATCGAACGTGGGTTCGTCGATGCCGAGTGGATCGGGCGCTGCGGGAGGTGGATCTCCCTTGCTTCGCTTGTTCGTTCCCCCCGACGTAGACTTTGACCCTCTCCAGCCCTTATTATAGCCGATGAGCTATGCATTCGGTCGGATTTTCCCGCGACTTGGGGGATGTGCAGCTGAAACCTCTCATCGACTATGACAGTGACGATGAGACTTTCAGCCGCATGTGTTATCTTAGCTGGCTGGTTAGTCATTTACTTCACTGTTTATTTTTCCTCTGTCATTTTTGATTGACTTCTCGAGTCTTAAAAATGTATCCGATCTTTTAGGGGACCCAGGCCTCGACGCAGATAGCTCTCAACTTGGAGGGTCTGCTTATCAAGCATCGAGAGCTCAAGTAGGAGTTAGCGGAGGTGAGTCCCAGCGGTCGGTAGTCTTATGTCCTCGATTCGGCATTGAATGAGGGCCTTCAATTAAAGTTCGATCTGGATGAGGCCGAAAAGAAAATTTCCTCACTATAGGTCAATGGGCTGCAACTGTCTGCCAATCTTGAGCGCATTCGAAAGGAATATGAGGACCTTCAATCCCTCAATGAGAACAACAAGAAGCTGCTCGATGAAGCTGTTGTTGCTCGGAACAGAGCATTGGAGTATCTGGGCCCTGCTCGTGAGGAGGGGTCTAAATCCGTGGATGCCTTCAACTGGGAAGCTGAGTCCCTCACGAAGGTCAGGGAGGAAATGGGTCTTGTTGCATTGGAGAATGACTTGTTGAGGAGTCAGGTATCCGAGCTTCCGATCCTTCGTGACAGTGTCACCGACCTCCAGTGAAAGTTGGCCTTGGCAACTGCAGCGTCGGTGGACTCCATTCTCATCGGGCTAGTCGTCGGGTGAGATTCGGTCAAGCTGCAGATGGAGCAATCTGAGGATGAAGATGATCCAATCAGTCCGGTTGGTTATGATGATGTCGTGGACCGCCGAAGGGAGTTGTTTGAGCGGGCTATGAGTCTGAAGGCTTCCAGAGGCGAGGCCACTACCGAGGATGTTGTGGTCGAGGAGGCTGGTGTCCGTTCTGAAGGTGGAGACAGCGCGATTGCTGAATGCACTTCTACCGAAGTTCCCCCCACTGATACCGTCTATGTTTTGGATTGACCCCTTCTTTTCTTTTATCTAGGGTAAACTCCATATAGTGGAGCCCCTGTATTACTTGCCGCTTTGAGCTTCTTTTTGCTTTTTTCTGTTATGTTCGAACATACACAATTTTTGGGAAGACTTAAATATATGATGGTTTTTCATGTCTACTTGTCGTGTTTCCCTGCTCCCTTTGCATGAGTGTTTTGAGTTGCAAACATTCTTAGAAATGTTTCCGGCTACTCGGACGGATTGAGACTTTCTGCTTACAGAGAAGGCTTTTGAATACTCGGACAAACCGAGGTTGTTTGCTTCTGGAGAAGGCTTTCGAGTACTCGGACGGACCGAGGCTTTTTTCTTCCGGAGAAGGCTTTTGAGTACTCAAACGGACCGAGATTTTTTACTTCCGGAGAAGGCTTTCGCCTACTCAGACGGACCGAGGTTTATTACGTTTTAATACTTCAACGTCTTCAATTCCTCGGAATAGGAAGCTCTTAGTGCTCGGACGGACCGAGACTTTTGCTTCCGGAGAAGGCTTTTAAATGCTCGGATGGACCGCTACTTTTGCTTCCGGAGAAGGCTTTTTAAATGCTCGGATGGACCAAGGATTTTGCTTCAGGATAAGGCTTTTAAATGCTCGGACGGACCGACGCTTTTGCTTCCAGAGAAGTCTTCTTAAATACTCGAATGGACCGAGGCTTTCGCTTCCGGAGAAGGCTTTTAGATAGTCCGGACAGAGGGTGTAAGCAGACCATATGAGGCAAAACGATATAATTTCTATTTTTCTTTGCTAGTACATCATTTAGTCAAAAGAAAAAAGAAAAAACAAGGTTATTCACACGCCTTCGGCCTTCCAGGCAACCCTTCTAGTCTTCATCACTGTCGATGATGATCGTTGGAGTCAATCTTCTTCGTTGCTTCAAGAAGGCCAGTTCCTCCTTCCGGGATTGGTTTTCCCGTTTGCAATAGTCGTTGAGATTTTTCGCCGACTGAAGAGGACCTTCGAGCACGTGGCGCTCATCCGGTTAGCCATCCTCGTCCATCCCTACGGTTTCCAGGCTTTCTCAGAGAGAATAGTTCTCTTGCTCGAGCTATTCTGCCCGGTTGTTCGCCGTTTCGAGAGCCCCTCGGATGCTTTGGATCTCTTGTCTCAGGGCCTCCGAGTCTTCTTCTTTCTCCCTTTTCTCCAAGATAGCTGCTTCTAGTTTGGTCATTTCTGCACGCAATCTGCAGTTTTCCCATTTCAAGACCTTTTTTTGTCAACTTTGGGGTTGCTCTGGAGTCTCCCATTTCTTCCAACAGATGCCAGGTGGTTGAATGATCGGACTGTAGGGTATTCCTTTGATCCCTATCCTTTTATAGCGAGAAGGAAGTGTTTAGTATGGGAGTCTAAGAGACTTGTATTTAATTCGGATGTTACTCAATGCAAAGGGCCATTTCACTTCTCGAGGCGGTGACGTCAGGTAGCGATTAGTTGTGTCAAAGGTCTGTCATTCCCTTCAAATCATCTTGAATGCGGTTAAATAGGGGGATTAATCGCATTAACTACTTGTTAATACACACGTCGTTTTGCATGCCTGACGGTTCACGCAGCGGCGCTTGATGCTTGACAGTTGTCACAATCGCAACGGTCTAAAGGTCCTTTAAATAGGCCTTTGTGACTTTTCTTCTATTCGCTTCTTTAGACCATGTTTTCTTAAACGCTCTCTTTCGTTCCCAGATTTTCAAGTTTTCTTACAGAGTTCAAAATCTCATACCATGGGTTTTCCCCATTTCTTCTTGTTTCTCTTCCACGTCTGGCCCTCCTTGGTCATGGCTTGTGTTGAGAAAGATTGGTCATGATCTTCTACGCCTGTTTGGTTGGCCCCGGCGGACTTGGCCTTGGTGGTCGTAATCCTCCACGCCTGTGAGGATGGACCTTAAGGTTCAAGTTGTCCGGGCTAACCAGTCACTCGACCACCTTCTACCGCGCCTCCTGAGTTTGTTCCAGCAGCTTCCGGGAACTAGGGCTAACGATGGGGGGGCAACTCCCTTGCCGGTCCTCCGACGGTCTTCTTCATCATCACATCGTCCTGGACTTCAGCATGGGAGGTGGCAGCTTGTTTCGTGTTTAAGGAAGCGAGAAATGCGCTTCCTCTGAGACGAGCGTCGAGCGACGTCGGATGAAAGAGGTGGTCCTTCGTCTCCCCGCGCCTGAGCCTACCCTAACATAATTAGAGGAGCAATCTCCTACGCGGCTGGGGAGCGGTGGGAATGGCGTCTCTCTGGGCCTGCATGTTGTCCTCAGAGTACCACCATTCTCACCCTTCCCGTCCCCAACAACTGCATGGATACTTTCCAAAATCCATCAGGGGTCGGGGCGCAGCGAGTTGAGGACCTCCCCATCTTTCATCTGACGGGTTCTACTGAGCCTCAGAATTGAGGAGTGGTGATTCGGCTTTGTTCACTCATTTTCCGTGCGATATCCTCGTCTTCTCCTAGAAGAACATCCTTACTGTTTCCGTAGTTGATGCCTTGAATTGCACAATTTTACTTTGTAGAACTCTTGTAATTTCTTTCGGCTGATTTCCCGATATGTGGGTCCGAGCTTTTCTTATTTGTTGTGAAATAAAAGTTGGCACTCTATTCACTTATTGATGGATTGCTTCACTCCCTATGTGAATTACTTTTCAATATTTTCGAATACGTTAGATTCTTTTGTCCGCGGAAGACTTAGAAACTATTCTAGCGACTTATGGATTTTGATCCTAGATGGACTCAGTAACTTGTCTAACCGGGTTATGGATTTTCACCGTAAAAACATTAAGTGTTCATGAGGGAGGAAAAACATGTAATACTTGTATATTAACTTGAAATGGGCCTCTTCGGCCAAGTACTTACATGGTTCTCTCATCCTCACACTAGATAAATTCTTAAATGCGTGGCGTTCCATGCCCTCGGAATCAGCTCGCCCTTTTCGTCTTCAAGACGATAAGTTCCCGGCTTGACTTCTTCAATTATCTTGTACGGACCTTCCCAGTTCGGACCCAGCTTCCCCGCTCCGGACTCTTGTGTGTTTTGGAATACTTTTCTCAGACCAAAGTCATTTACTTTGAAGTTGCGCTGTCTTACTTTTTTTTCGAAGTACTTGGCCAACTTCTGCTGGTAACATTCTATATGGACTAGCGCTTGTTCCCTTTTTTCTTCGCCATATCTAGCACTTCCGCCATCATGTTGTTTTCTGTTTCTGGAATCGAACTCCGGGTTGTGGGGATGATCATTTCTGTGGGAATTACGGCCTCAGCCCCAAAAGCCATGGCGAATGGGGTTTCGCCTGTTGGGATTCTAGGGGTGGTCCGATATGCCCAGAGGACTCCTGGAAGTTCATCCACCCATCTCCCCTTCGTTCGTTCCAATCTCTTTTTCAGAGAGTCCATTATGGTTTTATTAGACGCTTCGGCTTGCCCATTAGCCTGCGGGTAGAGGGGTGTCGAATATCTCAGTTCCACCTTCCTATCCACTTAATATTTCTGGATGGATCTTCCTGTGAACTGGGTTCCGTTGTCGGTGATGATGACCTTGGGAATTTCGAAACGGGTGAAGATGTTTTTCCAGAGGAACATCTCGACTTTCCTCCCCGTAATCTTTGCTAGTGGTTCGGTTTCAATCCACTTGGAGAAGTAGTCCGTTGCTACGATCAGATAACATTTTTGTCTTGGAGCTAACAGTAATTTTCCCACCAGATCTAGGCCCCATTGCATGAAGGGCCAAGGTGCCGAGATTGTAGTTAGCACCGTCGGCGGTGCGTGAATGGTCTTCGCAAACCTTTGGCATTTATCACAACGGGAAACGAAGTCTTTAGAATCTTAAACCATGGTGGGCCAGTAATACCCTTGCGTCAACGCTGTATAACTCAAGGATCTCGGTCCTGAATGATTTTCGCAGTGTCCAAGGTGCAACTCTTTCAGAATGTGAGAACTTTCTGGTTTTCCCAGGCATTTTAAATAGGGTCCGCTGAAGGATCTCCTGTACAATTCTCTTTGGATAACCGAGTACCTGGCTGCTCTGGATTGGATTTTTTACGCTTCTAGTTTTTCCTCGGGCAAAAGTCCTGATTGTAGGTATTCGAGGATTTGATTTCTTCAATCTGACTCGAGCTCTAGATTTTGTTCTACCGGCATTACTTGTCCAACTATTCCATCGTCTCCATTCCCCATATTCGAATTAAAGGTGATGCTTGGTTGGGACAAATGATCGACGGGGATGATTCTTCTTGTTTCCGTTTGGACTGCTGATCCGAGACTAGCCAGAGCGTCGGCATGTCCATTTTCAGCCCTCGGTACTTGGCTAATGTCGTACTTCATGAACTGAGAGAAGATGGACAGAACTTTCTCCAGATATTTTGTCATCCTTGGGTCTTTCGCCTCAAATAACCCTTTTACCTGGTTTACCATAAGTTGAGAATCACTTTTGATGTTTAAGTTCTCTACTCCCAGTTCCGTCGCTCTCTGTAGCCCAGCTATCAATGCTTCGTATTCGGCTTCGTTGTTTGAAGCTGCAAATCCAAATCGGATTGACTGTTCTAGGAGGTATCCCTCGGGGGTCGACAGGACTAGACCTACGGCGGATCCTCTTGAGTTCGAGGATCCATCAATGCTTAGGGTCCAAGTTTCCACTCCGAGGTCAGCTGTGAGCGGAGGGTTTGGCTCGGTTTCGCTCGAATTTGCTGGAGTCATTTCCGTAACAAAATCTGCGAGAACTTGTCCTTTGATGGCTGTTCTTGGCTCGTAAGTGATATAGTATCCGCCCAGTTCTATCGCTCATTCTGTCAGCAGTCCCGAAACGTCCGGTTTGTGAAGAACGACTTTTGGTGGGAAGGTGGTCGTCACTACTATCCGATGGCTCTGAAAATAGTGCTTCAGCTTACGCGGCGCGACTATCAAGGCTAGTGCTAGCTTCTCCATCTTTGAGTACCGTGTTTTGGCGTCAATCATCGCTTTACTCACGTAGTAGATCGGGTGCTGAGTTTGACCGTCTTCGCGCACCAGCGCCGAGCTGACTGCCGCATCAGATCATGCTAAGTATAGGAATAGCTTTTCGTTATCTGAGGGCTTGGCCAACAGTGGGGGCGAAGACAAGTAGGCTTTGAGCTCTTCGAACGCTTTCTGGCACTCGACTCCCCAGCCAAACTCCTTGCTCCTTTTCAGGGCTTTGAATAACGGTATGCATCTATCCGATGACCGGGATATGAACCTGTTCAGTGCTGCCAGACATCCGGTTAACTTCTGCACGCCTTTCAGATTCGTTGGTGCTTGCATGTCTATTATCGCTTGGATCTGGTCGGGATTCGCTTCGATCCCGCGGCTGGTCACCAGATGGCCCAGGAACTTGCCTTCCGGGACTCCGAAAGTGCATTTATCAGGGTTTAGCTTCATCCCGTATCGGTTCAGCACTTTGAAAGCTTGTTCCATGTGGGCCAGATGGTCTTCAGCCTTTCGTGACTTGATCAACATGTCGTCGATATACACCTCCACTGTTTTCCCCAGAAGATCTTCGAACATTCTGTTCATCAGGCGATGATAGGTGGCTTATGCGTTTTTCAAACCAAAAGGCATCATAGTGTAGCAGTACGTGCTTATGTTGGTTATGAACGAAGTTTTTTCTTGATCTTTCGTATTCATCTTGATTTGGTTATACCCGGAAAAGGCATCCATGAAACTAAGCAGTTCATAGCCGGCCGTGGTGTCTACCAGTTGGTCTATTTTGGGCAGTGGGAAAGAGTATTTTGGACAAGCCTTGTTGAGGTTAGTGAAGTCAATGCATGCTCTCCATTTCCCATTCTTCTTCTTCACTACTACTATGTTAGCTAGCCAATCTGGATATTTTACCTCTCAAATAAAACCTGCTTCCAGGAGCTTCCGTACTTCCTTGTTGATTATGTCATTCCCGCTCAGGTGTGAATTTGCGCCTTTTCTGTTTGACGGGAGGTTGATTCGGATCAACCTCGAGATTGTGAGTTATGATATCGGAACTTATACCTGGCATGTCTGAGTGGTCCTAAGCAAACGTTTTCCAGCTTCTCCTTAAGAGGTCAGCCAGTCCGTCTTTCAGATCTTCTTTCAGATCTTTCCCAATGCTCGTCGTTTTCCCCTTATCTTCTGGATGGATATGTATTTTCACTGACCCGTCCTCTGGCGCTTCGATTCTTGGCAGAGCAAAGGGCGGGCCTCTTTCGGGGCCCCAATCCTTTAATTGCTATGCTTGGCATTGAGACTTCAGCTTGACGATTTCGACCAGGCATGATCCTGCAACCTGCTGGTCCCCTTTTATAACCTGATCCCCTATTCGTTAGGGTATTTCAAGTAATCTTTTAATAAAGGTGAGCATAGTAAGAATTTAAAGTAATTATAGAAATCGAATAAGTGTGAAGGTTTGTAGAGTTTGAAACTAAGATTAGAATCCGAATCTAAGATTAGAGGGATGTGAGTTAGTGCCCTTAGGATTAAGAGTTAATCCTTTAAGGAGAACTTAGGAGTTCTCAAAGAAAGTGTTGAATCTTAGAAGATTCTAAGTTAAATTCGATTCGAAACTAAGATTGGATCATTGGAAGTTAAAAGATCCAACTTGTTTTTAGAACGGTTAATAGAACCTCGGATTATTGGAAGTTTAGAATCCTTGAAGGTTTAGGTTAATCGTTATGTTATGTTCTTACTTTTATTATTATTGTTACCGGAGTTCGATTTATAAATCGTTCGTTCGAGAATTCTTATCTGTTTCTTTATCTTATGTCATTTACTTATTGCCCCTTTACTTTACGTTGGTTGTGATTTCTTTAATATTCGCACTTTACTTTATTTACTTTTGCAAGCATATGCAAGCATATGCATAACATTTTGCACCATGATTTATTATACCATAACATCTCGCATTATTGAAAAGAGAACAAGAAAAGAATGAAAGGAACGGTGGATGAGTTGGATACCCACGTTACCTTCATGCATAAGGAATGGTGGATGAGTTGGATACCCACGTTACCTTCATACATAAGGTTGAATGGTGGATGAAATGTGAAAATCCACATTACCTTCATTTCATGCATAAATGGCGAATGCGTATCCTATCGGATGTACTCATTACTTTTATGCATATGAAAGATGGAATCGAGAATCGAGATGTTATAATTTTACAAGTTTATTTTATTTTTCTTATTTTATGCAAAGTATGTTTACTTTTCTTACTTATATCATATCATTGATAATGGACGAGTATTGACTACGAGAGTTAGTAATATCATCCTTTGGGAATTTTAGAATGAATTACCTAGAGTTTGGAGGACTTTAGGAGTGAATTTGTGTCAGTTTAATTGGATAGCAAATAGTAAGTATGTTCTTGGACACAAATCGAAATGCGAGTTTGAGGTCTATCTTTACTTTTTATGCTTATTATTCTCATTGGGCTTAGTTTGTTAGCTCATGATATTACAACCAATTTCAGGTAATGCCCTGGCCAGAGGTCGAGGGAGAGGAGGTGGTGCTGCGTGACCGAGGGATGCTGACCTCGAGATGGACTTGTTTTTGTAAAGTATATGTAAACATTTTGTGAATTTCAAGACTTTGATGTTGTATTTAGCTCATAAGAGCTTTTGTTTGATGTTTTTATGATATGAAATATTTGAACTCCTGATTTGGGACTTAAAGTCCATGTGAATTTATTAGATTGAAAAATTAGGATGTAAACAGGTTTTCGGCATGCCAACTTTCAAACAAAACCACGCAAAATTTTCTAAAAATAAAAGACTTCCACTGTTTTCTCTGAATTTAATTTATTTAAAAGTGACGGGTCGTCACATGAGCTAACAAACTAAGCCCAGTGAGAATAATAAGAATAAAAAGTAAGGATAGACCTCAAACTCGCATTCTGATTTGTGTCCAATTAATCTTACACAATTACTCCTATAATTCTCCAAACTCTAGGTAATTTCATTCTAACTTTCCAAAGGATGAAATTACTAACACTAGTAGTCAAATACTCATTCATTAACTTAATACGACATAAATAAGAAAAATAAATAAACTTTGTATAAAATAAAACATCTCAATCCTCTATCCAGGATATATATATATATATTTTCATCGATCATATGCATGAAGATAACGAGAACATCCCGTAGGATACACATTCACCCTTTATGCATGATATGCATGAAGAAGAGGATGCGGACAACCCCCGAAGGGTCCAAACATTCTTCCCTTCTTTTCTTTTCTCTCTTTATTTCCTTTTTCTCTGAAGGCGATGCGGACAATCCCCGAAGGGTCCAAACATTCTTACCTTCCTTTTTTTTTTCTCTCTGAAGGCGATGCGGACAATCCCCGAAGGGTCCAAACATTCTTACCTTCCTTTCTTTTTCTCTCTGAAGGCGATGCGGACAATCCCCGAAGGGTCCAAACATTCTTACCTTCTATGATGCGAGATGTTATGGTGCAATATGTTATGGTTATGCTTGCACATTCTTGTAAAAGTAAATAAAAGTAAAGTATGAATATTAAAGTAGCTGAAACAAGCATGAAGTAAAAGGGCATAAAGTAAATAAATAGTAAACTTCGGACGAATGATATGTCGATCGAACTCCGGTATCAATAATAAAAGTAGAATCATAACTTAAACGATTAACCTATACCTTCAAGGATTCTAAACTTCCAATATAATCCGAGGTTCTATTAATCGTTTAAAAACAAGCTGGATCTTTTAACTTCCAATGATCCAATCTTAGTTTCGGATCGAATCTAACTTAGAATCTTCTAAGATTCAATACTATCCTTGAGAACTCCTAAGTTCTCACTTAAAGGATTTAACTTCTAATCCTAAGGGCACTAACTCACAACCCTCTAATCTTAGATTCGGATTCTAATCTTAGTTTCAAACTCTACAAACCTTCACACTCATTTGCTTTCTATGGATACTTTAAATTCTAATTATTCTCACTGGGCTTAGTTTGTTAGCTCATGATATTACAAAATTTCAGGTAATGCTCTGTAAGAGGTCGAGGGAGAGGAGGTGGTGCTGCGTGATCGAGGGATGCTGACCTCGAGATGGACTATTTTGTTGTAAAGTTTATGAAATTTACTTTGGAGAACTTTGAAGGATTTGTGAATTATACTTTGTATTTAGCTCATAAGAGCTTTTTATCATTGTTTTTATGATATTACATCTTGAACTCCTGATTGGAACTTAATGTTCCATGTGATTTTATTAGATTTGAAAATTAGGATGTAAACAGGTTTTCGGCATGCCAACTTTCAAACAAAACCACGCAAAATTTTCTTAAAAATAAAAGACTTCCGCTGTTTTCTCTGATTTTAATCTATTTAAAAGTGACGGGTCGTCACACTTTGATTTGATTATTTGGTAGTTAACTATAGTTAAATGTTAACTAAGGGTGGAAATTAATTAAGAGACGGCTTTAAACAATGGTTATTTAAGGGGGAAGGGTTAGTTAGCAATAAACCCAAGGGCAAGGACTAGTTAGCAATGCATTGGCCATTATTGTTAGGTGAAGAGGTGGAGTGTAATGTCCCGACTTATTAAATAGGCCTAAGTCGCGAGTATGAAGGCGTAAGCGTAGACTTTGTACACTTTATTTAAAACATAACGATAAATAACCTGAACATGGAGTTTCAATAAAAACTTTCTTAAGAACCCTGTTTAATATCAACATTCGGTACGTCGGGCCTTTCAAAATATTAAGTATGTTTTCAAACATTCAAAGTACGTGTTGCACCGAAAACGAGTTATTACAATACTTCTAAAACGTACAAAGTTATATACAAGTTTTTCTAAAGACTCAACTTCAAGCTGAAACGCAAAATGGCCCACAAGCTAATCCCAAACTCTAAGCTTTGCAAAACCGTAGCCTAACCTAAAAGCTTCACCTCCCGAAGAATCAACGAGCACCACTTGCCGCACCTCGGCCTCTTCCTCTACCGATACCTGAAAGGTGATATAGAGTACCTTTGAGCATGACGCCCAGTGATAACAAAACAAATTATACTGATGATACAAAATGCTAAAAAATGTTGAAGAAAAAGGGGCTAGATGTTATAAATGCATAAGTAATATCCAAGAACTTAAACTTCATACATTATGAAATCAACAACAATACAAGAACACGGTCAAGTCACGTCAAACCTTTGCTCAACCAATACCATATTCCATTACACATTCCAAACCGATATCATTTCGATTACACTTTCACCCACGTCTCACTACGTATATTTCAAAAGTTATCTCAATAATCCTCGAGTCGTAGCTCATTTTATTCTTCCAGGCATTCGTAATAACAACTTTAGCATCTAGGCCATCCACCACACAGCGCCTCACAGCTACACGTAACCCGCCACGGTAACCATATGTAACGTCCAACATCCAGACACCATTACAAAAGTTATGACCCCATGGCCATTTAACAAACACATGATATGCATGAATGCAATGATATGTGAATAGCCATGCTCTCATTATAACCGTTATCAAATATTAACCTTTAGTATATCGAACACATATAAGATTGAATCTCCATCAGTATATGACTCAATCTTTACTTGACACTTTCAAATACATAAATGAGCATATAAAGTAACTCTTCAAATACTTTCTTGTAACATCTCAAACATGTAAGCGCCTTATCAATCTTTAACACATCGAGCATATATGAAAAGTAAACCCAATTCATTATATGACTCGATAATCAACTCGAAACATATATAAACTCACATAAACGTGCAAGAACAAACTCAAAGATTTAAATAAAAGCAAGGATATATCAAGGGTATTTCCACTCATCCTGCTATCACAACAACACAGCTACTTTGGCCATGACTTTCGTTCCACTTTCATCCTTCCTATTCTTTACTTTCATGCACTTGGTATGTCCCCAAATCAGATCATATAACATTACACACCATTCCACATTCTCACAATAGAAACCACATTCAAACATCGTTACCGTCACTTTAATCCGTTTTGTTCTCACCTTGTAAAATAACCCAATTCTTGTCTATGCTCTGCCTCCTCCTACAAAAATCCATTCCAAACTTGTTTAGAATCATAATAATAATTATACCTCAGCCTATAACATGTAAATAAAACCTTGAACATTGTTTAGCGTAAAAGTCCCCAAAACTAGCTAATTTTAAGGATGGATTTTAGGCCATTTGGGGATATTTTAAAAAATCATTTGATTGATCTTTGAAGTTTTTTTTCATGTATAAAATACATATTTAAACACTCATATTTTCCAGAGAAAATTTTGAAAAAAAAGTCGAGAAAAATCAAAAATTGAAAAAGTTAGAAGCTTGAAAAATAGCCATTAATGGAGTTTAAGAGCTTGAGTTCATCCATGGCTTCCATCCTCTAAAGAAATTTTAAAAAGTAAAACCTAGGGCTTGGAAACAAGAATTGAGGATAATTTTCTAGAATTTTTAATGAAAGAAACACAATACTAAAGTGGCTTTCAACAACATTTATGTAACGTCCCGTTACTTTTAGAGGTAAATTTTTTTTTTATTTTATTAATTTATTATTTTTATTTATTTAAAGCTTTTAAAATTAGTTAAAATTAGTAATTTCAGTTTTATTAGTTATTTCCGTCCGAAAATCCTTTTTATCGTTTTAATTCGTTTCGGTGACTCTAATAATTATTAACGGGCCAATTAATAATTATTAGACACCTTTAGATTTATTTAAGACCGTCGGTTTTCGTTTTATAAGCAAAAGGTCAAAAAGGGCAAAACCGTAATTTCCAAACTACCAAAATATCTAAATTCACTATTCCATCATCTTTAAAAGTCACAAAATTGACCAAAACTTGTCATTTTTCCTTGCCATTGCCGTGAGCAACTTCAAGCCATGGATGAGAATTTCTTTTCTTCGTTTCTCATTCGTTTCTGGCGGATCGTCGTGTTTTCGGTTGCGTTGGATTGGTAGGGACGAGGGCTACCTATCCAACCTACCTTTTCGAAGTTTCCCGTTCTCTAAGGGAAGTCCCAAAAAGTAAGTTTTCAAAAATTTTTATATGGTTTTGTTCGTTTTTGATTATAAATGAGTTTTGAAGTTGAAATCATGAATTTCTATCATGGAAATTGACGATTTTGAACCCGGATTTTCGAAAAACACTATTCACCCGAAAACACTATTCATCCGAAATCACTATTCACCCAAAATTGCACACTTGTTCGCATATTAGTTATGAGTTGTAATATGTTGTGCAATTGGTGAATTGTAGGTGCGATTGCTCGGTTGTTGTTTCGTGAAAAGTGGTGATTTGGAGTTATTTGGCTAAGGTGAGTTTAATGTGAAAGTTAGTGGCTTTATGAATTTAGTTTCATTATGTAATTGTTTATCGACATTAAGAGGGAGATAACTTCTTAGAATTAAGTTTTGGGTGGAAACTTTAATTCGGAAGTGTGTGTGGAGAAAGTTGGACTTATGGTTAGTTCGATGATTAGAGATCATCGGGGAGGTTTGGAAGTATGGTAACGTGATTTGGAGATGTTAGATGAAAGTTGATTTGGAAGTTACTTCGGTTGATTTGAAAGTTACTTCGGTTGATTTAGAAGTTACTTTGATGGATTTGAAGTCATTTGGATGACTTTGGAAGTAAAGTAATTAGAAGATGCACTTGAGTGTTAACTCGTGTATTCTAGTTAGTTAGGTTTCTATTTAACTTAGTAGACTTCTTCGGAGTTTAGCTAACTTATTGGAGACCTAGGGCACAATGATTCACACATGATAGTATGTTGATTCGATCCATACGTATCATGGTGTGATGAATTTGTGGGAACTTTGAGCACTTAGTAACTAGCACATGATAGTATGTTGATTTCGATCCATACGTAGTCATGGTGTGATGTTGGTACTTTGGTTTGTAACTAGCACATGATAGTATGTCGATTTCGATCCATACATATCATGTTGCGATATGGTGAAATTCCTGATACCTATGGTGAAATTCCTGATACCTATGGTGAAATTCCTGATACCTATGGTGAAATTCCCGATATCGATATGGTGAAATTCCCTGATACCTATGGTGAAATTCCTGATACCTATGGTGAAATTCCTGATATCCGATATGGTGAAACTCCTGATATGCGATGGTTGTGATATGGTAATACCGGACGGGCTTAGTATGCGATATTTATCCATATGGTATACCCGTTGCGATGGTTGTGATATGGTAATACCGCACGGGCTTAGTATGCGATATTTATCCATATGGTATACCCGATGCGATGGTTGTGATATGGTAATACCGGACGGGCTTAGTATGCGATATTTATCCATATGGTATACCCGATGCGATGGTTGTGATATGGTAATACCGCACGGGCTTAGTATGCGATATTTATCCATATGGTATACCCGATGACGATGGTTGTGATATGGTACATGGTAGTACGTGGATTCGGATCCGCACGTACCATGGTATTATGATCTATGATACGGCACATGATAGTATGTTGATTCGGATCCATACGTATCATGGTGCGATGGTTGTGACATGGTATGACCGCACGTGGTATGTTGATTTCGATCCATACAATAGCACGATACGATGAAACTTGATTGGTAATAAAGATAGTTAATGTTATTTTTACCTATTCTTTAGAAACGTGTAGTGAGACTTAGTTGTGAATGTTAATTTTACTTTAAGTCTTTATTTCCATCTCATGGTTTTGATTGACGAATACGGGTAGTATGATACTATCTTATGTTTACATGGAAATTGGAATGTGGTTATTGGTAGAAATGAACATTTAGGCCTTTGGACACGATTTCTGGTATGAGATTTAGTTCATAGGATTACTTGCTTTCATTTTACTCTCACTAGCATTGTTTGCTAATGGTGCTACACCACAATATTTTCAGGTGAACCCCGTCCTAAGAAGCAAGGTAGAGGAAATGGTGTCGCTTGACTGGCCGAGGTGGTGTAAGGACAATATTAAACACTTTTGAAGCATTAGTAGTAAAGCTTGTAAATCATATACTTTTTACATACTTGTGTCATTTTGAGCCCGTGAAGGGTGTATGTGTAAAGTATTTTGATGTTTTTATGATTAAACTTTACTTTGGAATGTGCATTCCCGATTTATAGCTTTCTCTGGACTTTGGGTTGTAAAACAGGTTTTGGTTATTCGATTTTTAAACGAACCCACGCCGTTTTTCTTTAAAAGTCAAGTCTTTCGCTGTGCATTTGAATTTAAAGAATTTAACGGGTTCGGGTCGTTACAATTTAAGAACAGCCCACAAGCTTCATGAAATACCTAGAAGAAAATTTGAGTTCCTAAGTTGAATTATTACCTTGAAGCTAATAAAACCAATGAATCCTTGCTTTAATCTTCCTAGATTGATGTTTCTTTCACAAATCAACAAAAGCCCCTTTGATTTAAACCATGATCCATGAAGAAATTGAAGAGGACAAAATCACCTCTTGAAAAATTAGGGGGGGGGGAGGCCGACGGTGGTGCTGGAGAGAAAGAGAAAATGAAGAATGAATTTTGTTTTTTGTTTTTAATAATAAAATCCCACTTATATACTTTTAAATGGATGAAACTAAAATGGTCAAATTGCCCAATGGTCCCTCCACCTCTTCACCTTACAACCAAGGCCATTCCACTCATAATTTTTCTAATCACTTGCTCCTATTTTAATTGCTAACTAACCCTTGCTCTTCAACTAACCATGGTTAAAAGATTTCTTTTAAATAATTTTCCACCCTTAGTTAGCTTTTAACTAAGGTTAATCAGCAAATAATCGAATCAATAATTGAAAATAAATCATAACATAAGTAATATTTAACACACAAGCATAAAATATGTAGAACAAAATTTATTTAACCTCTATTACAAACCTGGGGCCTTACATGGAGGGATCAAAAAGAAATTTGGTAACTTTCAATTTTAGCCACTTATATATATATTAAAATTCAAAAAAAAAAAACAAAAAATAAAACAAAAGACTTCATCTTCCTCATTTCTCTTCCTCCACCGTGGGCCTCCATAGAACCAAGGGGTTGAGTTTTTGCTTCTCCATATCTTTAAAAGAACTAGCTTAATTTAAGAGAGATTTCGGTGATTTATGGAAGAAACAACACGTTGGGAAGGTTGGGAGAAGAATCCTTTGATTGTAGAAGCTTCAAGGTAAGAAACTATCCATGGAAAATAGAAAGTTCATCACCTATGTAACTTCCCGATGCTTTTGAGGTAAATTTTTAATTAATTAATTAATTTTATTTAATTATAGTATTTATATTTAATTTAGAATTTATAACTTAGAATTTTTAAGTTCTTTCGTTCAAAAATCCTTTTAATTGTTTATTAGCTTAAATTAGTTCAGGGTGTATTAATAATTATTAACGGCCCAATTAATAATTCTTAATCACCTTTGGTAAGTTTAAGTGCTTCGGGTTTCATTTTCAAAAGCTAAAAGTAAACGAGGGATGAGTTCGTAATTTCCAAAATCTTAAAATATTTATTCACTATTCATAATCTCTTTAAATATAACAAAAAAAAAAGCCAAAAATAGACAATTTCTCTTCTCCTTTTCTTACCCGTATTGGGAGGGGTGATTCTTTGGGTTTTATTTAATTCTCGACGGATCGTCTCGATTCTAGTTGTGTTGGATTGCTCAGGACGAGTGCTACCTATCCATCCTAGCCTAGTGGTGTTTCTTGTTCTGTAGGCGTTGTTGCAGAACTGTATAAACCATGAATGATTTTTAGAGTCAAGCCAAAGAATCTTGGTCCAGGCGGCCATATAGTCGTGATAATTGTATGACGGCGAATTGTGACGAACTGAAAATTTCTTCTCTGTGTATAACTCTTGATTCCATTTTGTTGGAGTTATAACTCAGAAGATTTTGATTTTTGAAGAAAAAATTACCTGTCCAGATCTGGAATCAAGACTGTGAGTAATTTCGGCAGAGCCGGTATCAATAAGGATCAACTCATAAAACTTTCTAGTTTTTAGGGTTGTTTCGGGAAGGAAATGGAAACCTTTAGGGAAAGTATGGAGAGCAACTTCATTGGCGTTTCTTCCTTCGAATTCTGGTTCAACAATACAGTCAAAGACCGTTATTGATTTCTGGGCATAACCTGAAACAGGGGTTTGTGGAACAAACTTTGGTAACGGAGTTACGGCCTGTGAAAAGGTTGTTGGCTCCGATGGAGCTGTAGTTTCTTGAGCTGAGGGCTCATTTAAGTGGATTCCTCTGTTTCTTCGACTTCTGGTTACTGGAGTGAAACCTTCATCGTCAGATATGGCGTAATAATCAACCTTCATAGGTGAAGGGATATTTGAGGCTGGTGCCTTTCCTTTTGAAGAGGAAGAGGCTATATCGGTTTTGCTTTTCTTGCCTCCACCCATGAAAGAAAGAAGGGAGAAGAAGGCTAAGGAAGGGTTTCTCTAGAGAGATGTTCTCTTGAGAGATAGTCTGCCAAGGGATTTTGAGTTCCTTTTATAGGCAAAATCCTGTAATCAAAACAGGATAAGATTGCTTGCCATCTAGCAAAGATTTGTTTTGAGACGAGATTTTTGACATCCTTTACTAAAACAAAAGTTGAAGCTTTTGAATCTGTCTTTATGGTAAAAGATTTATTGATTAACTCCCCTTGAAATTTTTGAACACAAAGGACAATGGCCAAAATTTCTTTTTTGACAGTGGAGTAATTTGATTGGGTACTATTCCGGATTTCAGAATGAAATCTGACTATCGATTCGTGCTTATCTTTGCACTGTTTTAGGATTCCTCCATATCCTATGTCTGACGCGTCTGTTTCTACGATAAGATCAGCTGACTCATCGATAAGGCTAAGACACGGAATTTTTCTGACAAGGGATTTGATGGATTTGACTGCTTGAGTATGCTCATCTGTCCAAGGTGCTGGATTCTTTTTCAATCTTTGAAAAAGAGGTTTGCATATGGGTCTGATGTCTTTTAAAAAGTCGGACACATAATTGAGGCATCCTAGGAACCTTTGTAATTGGGTTTTGTCTAGGATTTTATCTGGGAATTTAGATGTAAACTCTAAAGCTCTTTGAATGGGCTTAAAGAGGCCTATATGAATTTCAAAGCCCAAAAAACGGACTTTGGTCAGAAATAGTTTAATCTTCTTTTGAGAGATGACTAAACCATTTTTCTTAATAATTTCTATGAAATTAAAAAGATGTTTGAAATGTTGATCTATTTTTGATGAGAAGATAAGGACGTCATCAATATAGATTATGGAAATTACAATAGCATGATACGATGAAACTTGTTTGGTAATAAAGATAGTTAATGTTATTTTTACCGATTCTTTAGAAATGTGTAGTGAGACTTAGTTGTGAATGTTAATTTTACTTTAAGTCTTTATTTCTATCTCATGGTATTGAATGACGTGTATGGGTGGCATTCTACTATCGATTGATTGTATGGAAATTGGAAGTGTGGATGTGGGTAGTATTGAGCATTATAGGCCTTTGGACACGATTTCGGTTATGAGATTTTGTTCATAGGATTACTTGCTTTCGTTTTACTCTCACTAGCATGTTATGCTAATGGTTCTACACTTACAATTTTTAGGTAAACCTCGAGCTAAGAAACGTGGTAGAGGAGGTGGAGCCGCGTGACTGATCGAGATGGTGTATGGACAATACTAAGAACTCATTTTTGTTTAGCATTCATTGAAATGCTTGTAAATTATTCCATCTTTAGATACTTTTGTCTTTTTGAGCCTGAAAGGGTATTTGTGTAAAATATGTCTGTGTTTTATGGTCTAAATGTCTTTTGGTATGCGAAATTCCCGATTTATCGCTTTTTCTAGAAATTTGGGTTGTAAACAGGTTTTGGTTATTCGATTTTAAACGAACCCATGCCGTTTTTCTTTAAAAATTGAGTCTTCCGCTGTGCATTTGATTTGATTTTAAAGAATTTAACGGAAAGCGGGTCGTTACATTTAGTCGAGAGAAAATATTAATATTATTAATTGTTTAAATAAAATATTTTATTTAAATGGTAATTAATAAATTAATTAATTAAGTTGGACTTATTAATTTAAGAGAGAATTTCAAGCCCAATTGGATTAATGAACCCAATTGGAATTGGCCCAAAATAATTAATTAAATAAATTGTATTTATTTATTATTTTATGATGATAATTTCGGCCATGCCATGTATTTTGAGGAGATAATTGTTTGAATTATATCCTAAAATAATTACATAGATTTATTTACCCAAGATAAATAAAAATAAAGAAAATAAAATAATCTCCTATTTATCCATGGCATTTTCGAAATTGCTAGATAAAGGAAAGAGATAATCTTTTTTCTTTTTGTATTTAACTCTATAGATTAATCCTAATGTGATTAGGATTCCTATTTTTCTATAAATAGGTGGGTTGGGTCATTCATAAATTAAACAATTCAATTCTTTGAAAATTGAAAAATCTCTCTTCCTCCTTTTCTCTCCCTTTGCCGACTTTGCTATTCAAAATTGGGAAGAAAATATTTTTCTTCTTCCCAATTTCTTCTTAAGTTCGATCCCACTATCGGATTTCGTTTGATCGATCGGGATATAGCGTAGAAGATCCGGTGTTGTTGAGGATTTGATGTTGTAAAGAAACCTCCAACCGATTCTCCATATTTTACTCAATGTAAGTAAAGGGTTTTAATTTTTCGAAAAACAAGCATGAATCTACATGTTTTTATCACAAATTGCATGATATTAATAGATCCTAAATTAAGTGTTAATTTGTGTTACTAAATAAATTCCGTTAATTTAGTAAATCATCCCTTCAATTGGTATCAGAGCTAATTTTAATTATCATGCTAAAATTGTGATTTTTCGAAAATTTTGGTGGGTTGCATAAAAATCGTTTTATGTATGTTTATATAAATTGTGCTATATAAATTGTGGAGGTTTGCTTATTGACTGTTTAGGTATTCTTGAGGCACTTAGGATTTTAAATTTTAGTAGAAAATTTGTAAACCCTAAATTTTAGGGTATAGGAAAAATTTGTAATTTTCCCATACCCAATGATGGCAAAATCGGCTACACCAAGGGAGGAAGAGAAGAAAATTGTTCTCCACCATTCCAAGAGGTCCACGCCCAAGGAGAGAGAAAATGAGGAGATAAATCAAGATAATGGTAAGATATTTTAAGATAATTATCTTGTTATATCAAATTGAAGAAATCAAATATATAAGATAAGAATAAAATCTTTTTAAGATTATCTCCATATTTTAAATTATGAATTTAGATTTGATATAAGATTATATGGAATTTTTTTTTATTTTTCTTTCCATATAATTAAAAGATAATTATTTTAAAACAAGTAATTATGGAAATATTATGGGAGATAATTGTAACGACCCGAACCCGTTAAATTCTTTAAATTCAAATGCACAGCGGAAGACTCGACTTTTAAAGAAAAACGGCGTGGGTTCGTTTAAAAATCGAATAGCCAAAACCTGTTTTACAACCCAAATTCTAGAAAAAACGATAAATCGGGAATGCGCATTCCAAAAGATATTTAAATCATAAAACATAGACATATTTTACACAAATACCCTTTCGGGCTCAAAAAGACATAAGTATGTAAAGATGGAATAATTTACAAGCATTCAATGAATGCAAAACCAAAATGAGTTCTTAATATTGTCCATACACCATCTCGACTAGTCACGCGGCTCCACCTCCTCTACCACGCTTCTTGGCTCGAGGTTTACCTGAAAATTTGTAAGTGTAGCACCATTAGCATAACATGCTAGTGAGAGTAAAACGAAAGCAAGTAATCCTATGAACAAAATCTCATAACCGAAATCGTGTCCAAAGGCCTATAATGCTCAATACTACCCACATCCACACTTCCAATTTCCATACAATCATTCGATAGTCATATATTACCAGTATTCATCATTCATTACCAAGAGATAGATATAAAGACTTAAAGTAAAGTAACATTCACTACTAAGTCCTACTACACAATTCTAAAGAATATGTAAAGGTAACATTAACTATCTTTATTACCAAACAAGTTTCATCGTATCGTGCTATTGTATGGATCGAAATCAACATACCACGTACGGTCATACCATATCTCAAATCATCGGATATCAGGACTTTCACCACATCGAATGTCAAGACTTTCACCATATCAGGTCTCAGGAATTTCACCATATCAGGTCTCAGGAACTTCACCATATAGGTCTCAGGAATTTCACCATATCAGGTCTCAGGAACTTCACCATATAGGTCTCAGGAATTTCACCATATCAGGTCTCAGGAATTTCACCATATAGGTCTCAGGAATTTCACCATATCAGGTCTCAGGAATTTCACCATATAGTTCTCAGGAATTTCACCATATCAGGTCTCAGGAATTTCACCATGTAGGTCTCAGAAATTTCACCATATCAGGTCTCAGGAATTTCACCATATAGGTCTCAGGAATTTCACCATATCACAATCATCGTATCAGGTATACCATATGGATAAATATCACATACTAAGCCCGTACGGTATTACCATATCACAATCATCGTACTGGGTATACCATATGGATAAATATCACATACTAAGCCCGTACGGTATTACCATATCACAACCATCGTACCGGGTATACCATATGGATAAATATCACATACTAAGCCCGTACGGTATTACCATATCACAACCATCGTACCGGGTATACCATATGGATAAATATCACATACTAAGCCCGTACGGTATTACCATATCACAACCATCGCATCGAGTATACCATATGGATAAATATCACATACTAAGCCCGCACGGTATTACCATAGCACAACCATCGCATCGGGTATACCATATGGATAAATATCACATACTAAGCCCGGACGGTATTACCATATCACAACCATCGCATCGGGTATACCATATGCATAAATATCGCATACTAAGCCCGCGTGCGGTATTACCATATCACAACCATCGCATCGGGTATACCATATGGATAAATATCGCATACTAAGCCCGTGCGGTATTACCATATCACAACCATCGCATCGGGTATACCATATGGATAAATATCGCATACTAAGCCCGTACGGTATTACCATATCACAACCATCGCATCGGGTATACCATATGGATAAATATCGCATACTAAGCCCGTACGGTATTACCATATCACAACCATCGCATCGGGTATACCATATGGATAAATATCGCATACTAAGCCCGTGCGGTATTACCATATCACAACCATCGCATCGGGTATACCATATGGATAAATATCGCATACTAAGCCCGCACGGTATTACCATATCACAACCATCGCATCGGGTATACCATATGGATAAATATCGCATACTAAGCCCGTACGGTATTACCATATCACAACCATCGTACCGGGTATACCATATGGATAAATATCGCATACTAAGCCCGTACGGTATTACCATATCACAACCATCGTACCGGGTATACCATATGGATAAATATCGCATACTAAGCCCGTACGGTATTACCATATCACAACCATCATACCGGGTATACCATATGGATAAATATCGCATACTAATCCCGTACGGTATTACCATATCACAACCATCGTACCGGGTATACCATATGGATAAATATCACATACTAAGCCCGTATGGTATTACCATATCACAAACTGTTAAGCTTCCTAAAAGTTAGTTAATCTCAAAGAATCCTACTAAGCTATTACGAAGCCTAACTATCTAGATTACACGAGTTAACACTCAAGTGTATCTCTTGAGCTACTTTAACTTTCCACCACTCAAGTAACTCTCATTCCACTTTCCTCTATCATCTCCAATTCACTTTGTAACACTTTCAAACCACTCCGATGTTTCCTTTTCATCGAACAAATTATAGTTCCAAAATTCCTCCACTAACTTCCGAATTAAAGTTTCTAACCAAACTTAAGTTCTTAGAAGCTAAATCCTGCTTAACTTCGATAAACAATAACATAACGAAACTTAATTTATAAAACAACTAACTTTCATTTTAAACTCACCTTAGCCAAATAACTCCAATCTCCACTTTCCACGAGAAACTTCGAAAAGCTAGGTTGGATAGGTAGCCCTCGTCCCTACCAATCCAACGCAACCGAAAACACAGTGGTCCGCCGAGAAACGAATGAGAAACGAAGAAAAGAAACTTCTCATCCATGGTGGATGGAAGCTCACGGCAAAGACAAAGGAGAAGGAAGAAGATGAAATGATTTTTGTCAACTTTGGTGATATTTAAAGATAAATGAATAGTAAATTTAGATATTTAAGAAATTGGAAAATGACGCCTACGTCCCTCTTTTGTTTTTACTTTAAAAACGAAACCCGAAGCTCTTAAATAAATTTAAAGGTGATTAATAATTATTAATTGGCCCATTAATAATTTATTAATGTCACCGAAACAATTTTAAAATATTAAAACGATTTAAATGAATTTCGGACGAAAATAGCTACTAAAATCGAAATCACTATTTTTTTTTATTAACCTTAAATACTTTAATTAAAGTAAATAAATAAAATAAAATAAAATTACCCCCAAAAGTAACGGGACGTTACAATAATATTGCCTCCATAATTACCCATTGCCACGCCTACACCATAGAGGAGAGAGAAAGTTGAAGCCTCAAGTTCTACAATGGAAGATTTAAATTAAGTTGTAATTTTAATTTTCCGTTTTAGAAATAGTGCCAAGAATACCGGTCAATTTAGCTATTTATTATTTAAATTGTTTATATGTATGATATAATTGTTTTAAATAATGTTCATGCATAAAAGTATGTCATGTAGAAAATCCCACCATAGGTTGTATGATTTTATTAATTGTACATACATGCATCATGATATAATATGTGTTATTATATGCTAATGTATGTGAAGCATGCTATAATTTTATTTTATAAATGTTATTATCGAAAATCATATTCTAATTGTTTTAGAATTAAAAGCATGCTTATTTAGTTAAAATTCAAAAGTTAAATCTAGTTTAAAAGTTGAATAGAAACTAAATGAATTATTTGTAATATGGAATTATTGTTTAAACAATTGGGCCAAAATCCATATAAGGTAAACAAATAGAAACTTTTAATTAAGGGTTAATTAAAAATTAATAATTGAGATTAATTAAATTGAACGGATCTCTGGCGAGAAAGCTCTGCCCAAGCGATGAGGTTTCATAAAATTCCCCTAACACGGAGCGCCTCTAACTGGGAGCGATCTGGGAGAAAAGTTCAAATTAATAAATCGAAATTATTAAGACGGCTCATAATGTGATTAGTTTTAATTAGGAAAACTTGAACAATCACAATTATAAAATTAATCTAACCAATTTAAGAGTTAAAGTTGATTAGGTTAATTAAAACTTGGATTAATGAATTAGCCTGAATTAGTCTAAGTTATGAAACCCTAACTTAAAATATTAAGTGGGAGAAGGAAACATGTCAATGTATCCTATGGTCTCCACTAATGGGCTCGAAACGTGAGATTTATACATGGCCTTTGTAACACTGCTGCAGGTGTTCATTCCCATAGGAAGGTTTATTGTATAAATCAATATCAAGTTGGGTCTCCCGAAAGGGATAAAGAATTTTAAATGTCGTTGAAGACTGAATCTACACTTCGTAGACACTCTTCAATTATATTTAAAAGACTAAATTAGTGGGTCACACTTAAAAAGAAATTTGATAAAGTTTGTTATCAAAATTCTTGACCAAATACACGGTAAACAATGACATAGGAATATGAGTTATTCTGGAGTTGTCAATTGTTCGAGTGGCATCTCGTTTTAATGATGGTAACTGACCTATCATTCGCGGCACTTCACTGGTATCATTAAAATATCGTGACATAGTAACATGTTTTAGGGCTTTTCTGTTCATTAATATGTTCGCATTCATGCATCATATTTAATTATATGTCGAAACTTTGAGTATTTGAATGTTGAATGCATGTTAGATTATTAAGATAAAGTTTATTTAAATTTCAGTAATATAGCATCTGTTTTAGTCACTATACTTGGAAAGAACAAACTGAATGATGAAACTATGTTTCCTAGAAAAATGAAATGAATAAATTAAGTAAAGCAGTTTACTTAAATAAATAGACAATATTAATTATTTAAATAATGAGTTTGTTTAAATGGAAATTAATATCATTGTTATTAATTATTTAAATAATGTGTTTATTTAAATGGTAATTAATAATAAAATATTATTAATAAATAATTATTAATTATTTAGGTAATGTGTTTACCAAATGGAAATTAATAATTAAACATTTATTATTAATTTTAAATAATAGCGATTATTTAAAAGGATAATAGTAAATAACATATTTATGATTAATTCAAATAATTTTGATTATTTAAATAGTAAATAATAAATATTTATTAATAATAAAATACAAAATCGGAATATGATACTTTATTTAAATAATTGATTTATTTAAATAAATATCAAGAGTTAATAAATAAGATTTATTAATAAGGAAGAATCTATAATTGAATTAATGAATTCAATGGATTTTGGTTCAAATTATTTGAATAATTTATATACCAAAATCGACACATATATGATATTTTAGGAAATAATTGTTGAATTATTTTTATTGTTGAATTATTGATTTTATGCACATAAAATCGGTTGTTGAATTATTGATTTTATGCACATAAAATCGGCACGTAAGATAAATAAGAAATAAAATTTGATTTTATTCTTTGAATTTATCTTGTATTTATTTTGATAGTATTTCCTAATTCGATTGGAAAACTGTTTTGCGTATAAATACAAACGTCTTGGTTGCATTCAAAAGCTTCTAATTTCAATTTTTGAAATTGAAAACTCTTCTTCTTCCTATTCTCCTCGTAACCGATTTTACAATAGTCTACAAGGGAAGAAAATATTCCTCTTCCCAAAACCATAGTTTTCTAGTTTAGTTTAACGATCAATTTGTTTTTATTTTGAATTATGTTGTAACGTCCCGTTATTTTGAAGTAAAATTTTTATTTAATTTTATTTATTTATTTCAATTCAAGTATTTAATTTAATTATTATTTTGTAATTTCGATATTAGTACTTAATTTTGCCCGAAATTCATTTTAATCGTTTTAATGTTTATTTTTCGTTTCGGTGACATTAATAATTATTAATAGGCCAATTAATAATTATTAATCACCTTTAGATTTATTTAAGAGCATCGGGTTTCGATTCGTAAGTCAAAAGTCATGAAAGGACGCAACCGTCATTTCCAAATTTCCTAAATATCTAAACGCTATTCATAATCTTCTTTAAATAATCATATTGACCAAAAGTCTTCATTTTTCATCCATTTTTCTCTCCAAACCCGAGCAACAAGAGGAAGAAAAGAGAAGAGGAAGAAAGTGTCGCCCCGGCTTCGTTTCTTGACCGTTTTGCGTGATTTCGGATGCGTTGGAAAGCTCTCGCCGAGACGTTTCTACCCATTCCACTCTTGGAAAATTTCCAACTCTCTAAGGTAAGCCCTAGATTTCGAATTATCATTGAACTTCCATGGAAATTGATTCAAGCTTTTGTGTTCTTGGCCAAAACTCTCATCCCCTTCAACCTTTGTTGATGAATGTTGATGGAAAACTTATTAAGTAACTATTACTTGATTTCCCTTAACCTTAAAACCGAGTTTCAGTCGAAACCCTTTCCGTTTGAAATTTACCTTTTCGGATTTGAATTTGGGTTATAGATTAATGAATAAATGTTTATTTAAGTTTAATTCGGGAAAGGGATTAATGTTCAAAAACCCTAATTATCGATACCCATTGAAATCGGGATTATCGAATTTGCTTAAAAACAACTCAAAACGTATTTAAATTTCCAAAAAGTCGAAAAACCAAACCCGAGACCCATTTCATGGGAGGGCCGAGAGCCTCCACATGGGGGAGTTTGATGGATTTTCGTCATTTTGTATGTTTAGTGATTGTTTAATCGTTAATTGGTAATTTATTTAAATTTTGAGTTATAATTTCAATTGTAGGTGTTTTTGAACTTTGCTTGATCGCTCTATCGGAGGTTGAGAGCGAGTTCTCCTCTTACAAAGGTGAGAATAGTTAGAATTTAAAGTAACTATAGAAAGCGAATAAGTGCGTTGATTTGTAGAATCGGAAACTAAGATTAGAATCCAATCTAAGATTAGAGGGAGTGAGTTAGTGCCTTAGGATTTGAGTTAATCCTTTAGGCGAGAAACTTAGGATTTCTCAATGAAAGCCTTGAATCTTTGAAGATTCTAAGTTAGATTAGTTTCGGAGTTAGAATGAATCATTGGAAGTTAAAGGATCCAAGACTTTGATAAAGAACGGTTGATAGAACCTCGGATCATTGAAAGTTTAGAATCCTTGAAGGTTTAGGTTAATCGTTATGTTTTGATTCTTTACTTTATTTAGCGGAGTTCGATCGATATATCGTTCTTCCGGAATTTTATCTATTTTTACTTATGTCCTTTACTTTATGTCTTTACTTTTGCTCATTTACTTTATGCATGTATCCGTTACTTTATCATTTACATTTACATTATTTACTTATGCAAGCATATGTAAGCATATGCATAACATCTCGCATTATTGAAAAGAAAAGAAGGTGAGAAAGAAAAACGAAAGGTTAATGGTGGAATACGAGAAAGTCCACATTTCCTCCATGCATAAGTACTGGTGGGATATGTTAATTTGCCCACACTACTTCCATGCATAAGTACTGGTGGGATATGTTAATTTGCCCACACTACTTCCATACATAAGTACTGGTGGAATACGATAATTGTCCATACTACTTCATACATAAGGATAAGGGTGGATAGTATGTAAAAATCCACATTACCTTCATTTCATGCATAAATGGCGAATGCGTATCCTACGGGATGTACTCATTACTTTTATGCATATGATAGATGAGAAAGAGAGTCGAGATGTTATAATTATGCAAAGTTTATTTATTTTTCTCATTTATGTTATAACAAGTTTATGGATGAACAATTAGACTAAGTGTGCTAATTAATATCGTCTTTTGGGAGAATAAAAATTTGAAGTAAACCTTATATATAGTATAAGGTATATATGGAAAATGAGATATAAATGTTATATGCATTTACGAAACCATACCAGGAATATTTGGAATGTAGTTCCGCAATTTTATTAGAGAATTGGTAAGTAAAGTGGAACACTTTGTTATAAACTCTTTGAATGGATGGATAGCAAAGAGTAAGTATGTTCATGGACTCAAATCGAAATGCGAGTTTGAGGTCTATTCTTACTTTTTATTCTTATTATTGTCACTGGCTTAGTTTGTTAGCTCATGATATTACGAACATTTCAGGTAATGTTTGGGATCGTGGAAGAGGAGCTGGTGCGCGCTTGATCGAGAGGATGACGACTTTGAGATGGACTATGTGTTATGTAAAATTCCATGTACATGGTCTTGTGAAATTTATATCATTTTGATGATTTGTACTTTGTAATTAGCTCATAAGAGCTTATTGTCGTTGTTTTATGATTATGATCATTTTGAACTCCTGGATAGGAACTTAATGTTCCTTGTGTATTTTAGATTTTGAAATTAAGATGTAAACAGGTTTTGGCCAGCAAATTTTCAAACATAATCACGCCAATTTTTCTTAAAATAAAAGACTTCCGCTGTGTATTCTACTTTAAATTATTTAAAAATGTCGGGTCGTCACAGTTGGTATCAGAGCCTTAGGGTTCTTTAGACTACATGCGATGCATGTTTGATTTCATGTTTTGTTTTAAGTCCATTCTCAAGTCTTTATCTGAGATCAGCGGCACCAGGTATGCCTATAACTTTTATTCTCATACTTTATTTCTTTGATATTGGAAAGTTTATGAGAATATTGTTAGAAGTTAATGATGTTTGTGATATTTCACATCCTTGTAAAACCACTATGTGGTTATGTTTATTTGACCCATTTTGAGATTTGGGTAATGGTGTCGGGAAAGCGATGACCCCGTGCAGTTTTGGAGGTTATACACCTCGTTAAGAGTATTGACATAATGTCAAAGTAAAGGAGGCGAGATACTCCGAGAGATCACTCGTTTGATCCTTAAAGCTGATTAAAGTGTTATTGTCACACAATTGCTAAGTAGTGGTCTTAGTAGATGTGTGTTGACTTTTTGGGTGTAAAAGGGGACATGTTTGTCTGGAGCCCAGTATTAAGAGATGAAACACCTGTTGAGGTGAGAAATTGTTGATAAGTAATCGGTTTGGCTCGTGTCCACTAACCTAGATTTAACTCAATGGACAAGTTCCTTGTTTGAGTTGAGAAAGTTGGATTATGGTAAGTGGTAAATCCTTGTGGTACTGTTGTACAGAAAGGAAAGTGTGTTGCCACTCAAAAGGGGAAGTAAGAACTCTACGTGATGAGTCTCAGTAAGGACCATTAACGGTTTTGTTAATTGGTCTTTGGCCTAGTTTGGTAACTATCACGGTATGATGTACCAAATTGCTTTGGATTATACTCGAGGTCTAGTTATCAAGATCCATATTTGGTGAATTTTCAAGATTGACTAACACTAAGGTTGAGTGTTGGTATTTGATTGAGATATAGAAGGAAGTTGATGGACCGTGATATCGGTAAATTTTATAAGGCAATGAGATGGTTTGATGAATTTCAATTCACATTGTGTTTGACCATCTGATTGGGTGGAGAATTTGAGAAATTTGTAGGTCATAGTTTGGACCTACCGAGTCTTTTCAAGATAGACTCTAAAGTAAATCCTTTGTTGGAAGGATAGAATGTTAATGGACTAAGGTGTTTGACAGACACCAGTTTTTCTTTGTAAGAAAGCAAATGATCTCTGAAGTCGAGTTCATTCCAGATTTGAATAAGGAGACTTAGGAGTCGTCCTTATCTTGGATTTTACATATTCTTAAACGAAGAGAAAATTAACGACTACGGGACAGGCTACCTCTCAGAAGAAGAAAGCAAAGGATGACGATGCCAGTCAAGAGATACCGCAGTAGCAGCAACAGTAACAGCAACAACAAGTTCGAGGTGGAGCTCAACATGGACAGCCAAAGGTACAAGGACAGGTTCATCCTTACTTCAATAGTTGTGCCAGTTTCCATCAGGGAGATGCACACTTCCATCAAGATGCTATGTTGTGATCAAACTTGGAATCATGCCACTTTTATAGGGCGTATAAGATACAACCATCACAACATAGTAGTAAGGTTAGAATTATCAGGAAAAGCTACCAGTATGGTAGTGGTTTATACTTTATTATTTTCAGGCCGTTTGGCTTTTATCTTGTTTAATTCTGGAGCTAGCCACTCTTTTATTTTTATCTTGTTATATTAAGTTGGCAGCTCTTGAGTCGAGACTGTTGAGTTTCGAGTTATGTACTTTCCCAGAAAGGAAGCTTATTATGATGATAGTGCGTATGGCACTTATGACATTTGCATTATGAGTTGATGCTCACATTTTACTTTGATTGTTATGCATATGTCTGATTTTGATGTGATATTGGGTATGGATTGGCTATCATCCAATCATACCATTGATTGTATTGAGAGAGCTATTGATTTTATGAGTCCATGTGGGACTAGTTTATGTTTTTGTGGGTTTAGTAGCCGAGTAATACCCACCTTGATAATATGTTAGAAGCTAGAATGCTTCTAAGGGATGGAGCCTTGGGCTATTTAGCTAGTATTATCGATACTTCTGTACCAGAGACTAGCTGAGTTAAAAGAGCTTAAGTGTCAGTTATAGGAACTCTTAAACTCAGGGTTTATTCACCCTAGTGTGTCCTCGTAAGGAGCAGTTTGTTATTTGTGAATAGAAAGACAGTTCAGTGAGACTGTATATTGATTATCAAGAGTGAATCAATTACAGGGAAAGACAAGTATCAATTGTATTTGATTGATGATCTATATGATTAGTTGGGAAGAAACCGCTATCTTTTCAAAGATAGATTTGAGATTCGGTTAAATTCGTTGAAGATTTAGGATTAAGATATTCCTAAAACTGTTTTCAGGACGCGTTATGGACATTATGAGTTTGTAGTTATGTCCTTTGGCTTGACCAACGCGCTTGCAGTCTTTATGGACCTTATGCACACGGTGTTTAGGAGGTTCATTGTTTCCTTCGTGATTGTATTCATTGATGATATCTTGGTTTATTCCAAGACAGAGGAGTTGCATGTAATGAACCTACGGGAAGTATTGACGGTACTACGAGATCAGAGATTGTATGCCAAGTTCTCTAAGTGTGAGTTTTGGCTAAAAGAAATGGCATTTTAGGCCATGTAGTATCGAGTAGAGGAGTATCAGTTGATCCCTCTGAGATTGAGGCAGTTGGTAACTGGCCTAGACCAATGAGTGTGGCTGATATTCGCAGTTTTATGGGACTTGCAGACTATTATAGACGGTTTGTGCAAAATTTCTCCAAATTTGCTTCAGCCTTGATATGTTTGACTCGGAAGGGAGTTGTTTTGTATGGTCTGAGGATTGTGAAACAAGCTTTGAAGAGCTGAAGAGGAGGCTCACAGTTCTATCATTTATGTTCATCCAGGTAGTACAAGATGTACGAGAACCGAGATAGTATTATTGATGGCCTGGGATGAAACATGAGATTGAAGAGTATGTGAATAGGTGCTTGATTTGTTAGCAACTGAAGGCCCTAAGGATCTATCGGGTTATCTTAACCTTGGAAAGTACTTGATTGGAAATGGGAGGAGATTTCCATAAGTTTTATCAAGGTTTGCCAATGACGGTAAGAAGTTATGATACCATTTGGATGATGGTATACTGTTTGACAAAACCGCACACTTTACTCTTGGAAGGATCATCTATCCAGTTAAGACTAGGGTACAATAGTACCTAAGAAAGATTGTTAGATTGTATGGTGTGCCGGTGAAGGTTTTATCAAATCGAGACACTCGCTTTGTCTAGTAGTTTTGGCACTGTTTAGGCACTTTGTGGTAGAAAGTGTTGTTCTTCCACTCATTTGGATGAAATTGGAGAAAAGAGACTTTTAGTACTCAAGTTGTAACAAATGACTAGCGAGTCTATCATTTGTTTAGAGAGAGGTTAAAGGTTAACCAAAGTTGACAACAGGATTCGGTGTAGTCCGTTCTAGTTGTAGTAATGGATCTCGTATACTTTAAGTGACACCAATGAAGGGTGTTAAGGAGGTTGGAAATAAGGGTCAGTTGAGCCCTAGATTTGTTGGCCTATCGAGATACTCGATCGAGTAGAAGTGGTAGCTTATTGTTTAGCTTTACCACTTTCGTTATCGGCCGTTTGTAATGTTTTCCATGCATTGATGCTTTGGAAATACATGATGAATCCGTTCCACGTGATTGATTATGAAATGGTTGTTTTGAATGCTAATAAGTCTTATGAGAAGGCACCCGTTAAGATAAGAGCATTCGAACACAAGTGATGAGAAATGAAAAGGAATTTACTTGGTTAAGGTTCTTTGAAAGAACCAAGTGTCAAAGGAAACAACGTGGGAACGTGAAGATGAGATACAGTCTAAGTACCCTTGCTTTTCACTTAGTGAGCGCACTTTTCGAGGACGAAAAGTCTTTTAAGGAGGGTAGACTGTAACATCCCGTTATTTTGAAGTAAAAATTTTATTTAATTTTATTTATTTATTTATTTATTTCAATTCAAGTATTTAATTTAATTATTATTTTGTAATTTCGATATTAGTACTTAATTTTGCCCGAAATTCATTTTAATCGTTTTAATGTTTATTTTTCGTTTCGGTGACATTAATAATTATTAATAGGCCAATTAATAATTATTAATCACCTTTAGATTTATTTAAGAGCATCGGGTTTCGATTCGTAAGTCAAAGTCATGAAAGGACGCAACCGTCATTTCCAAATTTCCTAAATATCTAAACACTATTCATAATCTTCTTTAAATAATCATATTGACCAAAAGTCTTCATTTTTCATCCATTTTTCTCTCCAAACCCGAGCAACAAGAGGAAGAAAAGAGAAGAGGAAGAAAGTGTCGCCCCGGCTTCGTTTCTTGACCGTTTTGCGTGATTTCGGATGCGTTGGAAAGCTCTCGCCGAGACCTTTCTACCCATTCCACTCTTGGAACGTTTCCAACTCTCTAAGGTAAGCCCTAGATTACGAATTCTCATTGAACTTCCATGGAAATTGATTCAAGCTTTTGTGTTCTTGGCCAAAACTCTCATCCCCTTCAACCTTTGTTGATGAATGTTGATGGAAAACTTATTGTGTAACTATTTCTTGATTTCCCTTAACCCTAAAACCGAGTTTCAGTCGAAACCCTTTCCGTTTGAAATTTACCTTTTGGGATTTGAATTTGGGTTATAGATTAATGAATAAATGTTTATTTAATTTTAATTCGGGAAAGGGATTAATGTTCAAAAACCCTAATTATCGATACCCATTGAAATCGGGATTATCGAATTTGCTTAAAAACAACTCAAAACGTATTTAAAATGCCAAAAAGTCAAAAAACCAAACCCGAGACCCATTTCATGGGAGGGCCGAGAGCCTCCATGTGGGGGAGTTTGATGGATTTTCGTCATTTTGTATGTTTAGTGATTGTTTAATCGTTAATTGGTAATTTATTTAAATTTTGAGTTATAATTTCAATTGTAGTTGTTTTTGAACTTTGCTTGATCGCTCTATCGGAGGTTGAGAGCGAGTTCTCCTCTTACAAAAGTGAGAATAGTTAGAATTTAAAGTAACTATAGAAAGCGAATAAGTGCGTTGATTTGTAGAATCGGAAACTAAGATTAGAATCCAATCTAAGATTAGAGGGAGTGAGTTAGTGCCTTAGGATTTGAGTTAATCCTTTAGGTGAGAAACTTAGGATTTCTCGATGAAAGCCTCGAATCTTAGAAGATTCTAAGTTAGATTAGTTTCGGAGTTAGAATGAATCATTGGAAGTTAAAGGATCCAAGACTTTGATAAAGAACGGTTGATAGAACCTCGGTTCATTGGAAGTTTAGAATCCTTGAAGGTTTAGGTTAATCGTTATGTTTTGATTCTTTACTTTATTTAGCGGAGTTCGATCGATATATCGTTCTTCCTGAATTTTATCTATTTTTACTTATGTCCTTTACTTTATGTCTTTACTTTTACTCATTTACTTTATGCATGTATCGGTTACTTTATCATTTACATTTACATTATTTACTTATGCAAGCATATGTAAGCATATGCATAACATCTCGTATTATTGAAAAGAAAAGAAGGTGAGAAAGAAAAACGAAAGGTTAATGGTGGAATACGAGAAAGTCCACATTTCCTCCATGCATAAGTACTGGTGGGATATGTTAAATTTGCCCACACTACTTCCATGCATAAGTACTGGTGGGATATGTTAATTTGCCCACACTACTTCCATGCATAAGTACTGGTGGGATATGTTAATTTGCCCACACTACTTCCATACATAAGTACTGGTGGAATACGATAATTGTCCACACTACTTCATACATAAGGATAAGGATGAAGAGTATGTAAAAATCCACATTACCTTCATTTCATGCATAAATGGCGAATGTGTATCCTACGGGATGTACTCATTACTTTTATGCATATGATAGATGAGAAAGAGAGTCGAGATGTTATAATTATGCAAAGTTTATTTATTTTTCTCATTTATGTTATAACAAGTTTATGGATGAACAATTAGACTAAGTGTGCTAATTAATATCGTCCTTTGGGAGAATAAGAATTTGAAGTAAACTTTATATATAGTATAAGGTATATATGGAAAATGAGATATAAATGTTATATGCATTTACGAAACCATACCAGGAATATTTGGAATGTAGTTCCACAATATTATTGGAGAATTGGTAAGTAAAGTGGAACACTTTGTTATAAACTCTTTGAATGGATGGATAGCAAAGAGTAAGTATGTTCATGGACTCAAATCGAAATGCGAGTTTGAGGTCTATTCTCACGTTTTATTCTTATTATTCTCACTGGGCTTAGTTTGTTAGCTCATGATATTACAAACATTTCAGGTAATGTTTGGGATCGTGGAAGAGGAGCTGGTGCGCGCTTGATCGAGAGGATGACGACTTTGAGATGGACTATGTGTTATGTAAAATTCCATGTACATGGTCTTGTGAAATTTATATCATTTTGATGATTTGTACTTTGTAATTAGCTCATAAGAGCTTATTGTCGTTGTTTTATGATTATGATCATTTTGAACTCCTGGATAGGAACTTAATGTTCCTTGTGTATTTTAGATTTTGAAATTAAGATGTAAACAGGTTTTGGCCAGCAAATTTTCAAACATAATCACGCCAATTTTTCTTAAAATAAAAGACTTCCGCTGTGTATTCTACTTTAAATTATTTAAAAATGTCGGGTCGTCACATATGTAATAACTATTGGTTCTCATTTCATATGAACCAAGTTTCGGAATATTTTAAATAAGAGTTATTTAGGTAGATATTCCTTTACAATTATATTACAAAGTTCCAAAGTGTGATTGGATGGTTATTCAAAATACTTAGTATAAAACAAATAAATTCCAAATCCAAATTCTAAACTCCGGAATATCTAAATGAGTTATAAAGGTTTAAAAATGTTTAAAAACTTAAGTCTAAAATTACTTAAATAAGTTAGAGGGATTAATCTCTTAAAGATGGTTCTCAAGGAATTTGAGATGATAACCATATTAATCCACGAACTTATGGGATAAGTAAAATCAAACATCTTTGATTTATCAAAGATAACTACACTTAAATATCACTAAAGTTGAACATTTAGATGTTAGAACTTGAGTGATAAGCAAACATTAAATCAATTTCTTATATTCCAAACATTCAGTTATTTAAAATGATGTTTTAAAGGATACAAACTGATATGGAATAAACAAAATAGAAATTGAAAAGCAATAACTAGTGAATAATTGGTTTCACAAATTATTAAAAGAAAAGTTCAGTAAATCAGTGATACTGAAAAGTTTTAAACCTTACTTAAGATAGAAAAGAATTACAATGATTTTATTTCACAATAAAAACAAGTAGTTATTTAAAAGTTTAAATTGTTAAACTACTTGTAGAACTTTATTTGAGTGGGAGCGTCATAATACGAACCAAAGGACTTTCGAAGTCCATGTGAAACTCATTGACTTCAAAATCAATGAATAAAGTTCAAAATAAGTGAAATAAAAATGACATGAATTTTCAATAGTTGAGTTGAAAAGGGTCACTTATACTTATACATTATTTTTGGAAATAATAAGAAGTATAGAATTGTAATCTTTAAACGAATAAAAGTAATGGAGAATTACTTTGTAGTGGGAGCTTAAGAATTTCGAGAATCCTAGAACCAATGTGACTAAAATAAAATTTACAAATAGTATGTTAGTGCACATAGATAAAATGAGAGATTTTATGAGTTGCACGGGCTCAAATTCGAACATGAATTTACTTCCATGTAAGAATTTGACAAAAGACCTTTGCGAATTAAACATTAAATGAGTTAAGTATAAGTAAAATGAGCTTTTACTAACTAAACTCTAAATTCGCGTGATTGCTAAGTCGTTAGTAAATGAAAGGTGTATGAGCATGATGGTTTAAAATCAATAGTTAATAGAGTTTATTTTATGGTGATAAAATATGGAATCTATTAAACTTAATGAAACTAACATCAGACAAAATAAATACATACTAAACAGATGAAAACGTTACTGATAAAGTATTAAAATGACTACCATGGCTAAATAGTTGATAGTCATCCAGTTTGACTGGAATTACAAGTCAAATCTCCAAAGATCTAGGACAAGTGGGAGATTGTTAGGAATGGTATCCTAGAACTTGTAATTATTTAATAATAATAATTTATTAAGAATAAATTAAATAAATAAACATAAGTTCTTTATATTATCTAGATTGATTCAATTAACGATATTAGGAATATATGGAAATATATAAATATCAAACATTCAAATAGTAAACCCTAAGTTACTCTTATGAAATCACGACTTAGTATGTGAGTCATACAAGAGGATTAAAGTCGAGATGAGTAACTTAAACGTGTCTACAGTAAACGGATAACGTTTGGGAACCTTATCCTGGTAACACTGTCGGATTTCGTTTGATCGATCGGGATATAGCGTAGAAGATCCGGTGTTGCTGAGGATTTGATGCTGTAAAGAAACCTTCAACCGATTCTCCATATTTTACTCAATGTAAGTAAAGGGTTTTAATTTTTCGAAAAACAAGCATGAATCTACATGTTTTTATCACAAATTGCATGATATTAATAGATCCTAAATTAAGTGTTAATTTGTGTTACTAAATAAATTCCGCTAATTTAGTAAATCATCCCTTCAATTTAGGAAATTTGGAAATGACGGATACGTCCTTTTATGACTTTTGACTTATAAAACGAAACCCGATGATCTTAAACTATCCCAATGGTGATTAATAATTATTAATTGGCCCATTAATAATTATTAATACCATTAAAACGAAAATAAACTAAAAAGGTAATTAAAAGGACTTAAACCGAAATAAACTAATAAATTCTAATTTACCGATAAATAAATAAACTCTAATTACTTAAATTAAAATAAAATAAATAAAAGTTTTTTTTATCACAAAATAACGGGACGTTACACGAAGCCATGCTGTTTTTCTTTAAAACCAAGTCTTCCGCTGTACATTTGAACTTAAAGGATTTAACGGATTTGGGTTGTTACAACAACCTTTACATTAATATAACCATCACATGTGAATAATTTCAGGTAATGAAAGCTCCCGCAGGAATAAGCATTCACCTCATTATCTCGCTTTCCAAAATAAAATATACAAAGTCCTTTCAATAATATATTTCCATCTCTAGTGAATAATGACAGGTAATGAATGCTCCCGTAGGACTAAGCATTCACCTCATTATACTCACATTCAAAAATAAAATATACGAATTTCTTTCAATAATATCTTCCCACCTCTAGTGAATAATGACAGGTAATGAAAGCTCCCGTAGGCTAAGCTCATTCACCTCATTATCTCACCCACAAAATACAAGGTTCAATGCTGTAACGTCCTTTTTTTTTTTAAGTGAATTTTTTTTTTAATTTTATTCTATTATTTATTTAATGTTATTTATTTATTTATTTATTTCAACTTAAGTATTTAGTTTAATTATTATTTTGTAATTTCGATTTTAGTAGTTAATTTCGACCGAAATTTGTTTTTAATTGTTTTAAAGCTTTAAATTTCGTTTCGGTGACATTAATAATTATTAATAGGCCAATTAATAATTATTAATCACCTTTAGATTTATTTAAGAGCATCGGGTTTCGTTTTATAAGTCAAAAGTCATAAAAGGACGCAACCGTCATTTCTGATTTCTTAAAAATATCAAAACACTATTCATCCATCTTTAAAAACTCATCTTGACCAAGTTTGACTCATTTTTGCTCATCTTTTTCATCCCAAAACCGTGGGTATCATTGGGAGGGTTTTATGAGTTTTTGTTGTTTGAAACGTTTAAATTGATGTTTGATCGATAGTTGGTAAAGTTATTGATTATGTGTTATAATTCGATTGTAGGTGTTTTCGAACCACTCGCTTGATCGCTCCTTCAGACTTAGGAGCAAAGTCATCTTTTATTAAAGGTGAGAATAGTTAGGATTTAAAGTATTTATAGAAAGCAAATGAGTGTGAAGGTTTGTAGAGTTTGAAACTAAGACTAGAATCCGAATCTAAGATTAGAGGGATGTGAGTTAGTGCCCTTAGGATTAGAAGTTAATCCTTTAAGTGAGAACTTAGGAGTTCTCGAGGAAAGTATTGAATCTTAGAAGATTCTAAGTTAGATTCGTTTCGAAGCTTAGGTTGGATCATTAGAAGTTAAAAGATCCAGCTTGTATTTTAGAACGGTTAATAGAACCTCGGATTATTGAAAGTTTAAAATCCTTGAAGGTATAGGTTAATCGTTTGATTTATGATTCTACTTTTATTATTGATACCGGAGTTCGATCGATATATCGTTCGTCCGAGATGCTTACCTACTTTTACCTTATGTCATATACTTTTGTCTTTTACTTTATACATTTACTTTATTTGTGTATTGGCTACTTTAATTCAGCACTTTATTTATTTACAATAAAACATATCATATTGCATCATAACATCTCGCATCATGGAAAAAAAGTGAGAAAGTGAGAAAGATATGAATGGGAGAATGATGGGTCCTACGGGATAGACCACATTACCTTCATAGAAAAAGAAGAGAGAATGAGAAAGATGTGAATGGGAGAATGATGGATCCTACGGGATAGACCACATTACCTTCACAGAAAGAAAAGAGAAAGTGAGAAAGAAAAGGAGGGAGAACGATGGATCCTACCGGATAGACCACGTTACCTTCTTCATGCATAAGGGCGTATGCGAATCCTACAGGATGCTCTCATGCATTCATGCTTATGATCGATGAGAAAGAGAATCGAGATGTTATATTATATGCAAAGTTATTTACTTTTCTTATTTTATGTCATAACAAGTTAATGGATGAGGATTGACTACTAGTGTTAGTAATATCATCCTTTAGAAAGTTTAGAAGGAAATTACCTAGAGTTTGGAGGACTTTAGGAGTGAATTGTGTCATGTAAATTGGACACAAATCGGAATACGAATTTGAGGTCTATCCTTACTTTTTATTCTTATTATTCTCACTAGGCTTAGTTTGTTAGCTCATGATATTACAAACATTTCAGGCAATGTTTGGGATCGTGGAAGAGGAGCTGGTGTGTGCTTGATCGAGATGATGATGATTTCGAGATGGACTAGGTGTTATGTAAAAATCCATGTACATGGTTTTGTGAATTTTATACAATTTTGGATTTGTATATTTGTAAATGGCTCTTAAGAGCTTTTCGTCTATACTTTTATGATTATAATTCATTTTGAACTCCTGGATAGGAACTTAATGTTCCTTGTGTATTTAAATTGCGAATTTAAAATGTAACAGGTTTTGGCTAGCCACTTTTCAAACATAACCACGCCATTTTTCTTAAAATATAAAGATTTCCGCTGTGTATTTCTAATTTAAATTATTTAAAAGTGACGGGTCGTCACAAATGCACCCATGTATCCTCGTATATGTATCATAGTAATTATGGATAATACTAGATAATGTGAACTCGCATAGTTCCATAATTATCTCATTATCCATCTCCTCTGATTATGCAAAGTCCCACAGTCCTCTAGCATTCCTCATGTACATATACGTAAACATAAAACAAATAATACCAGACAATGCAAGCTTATTCAGTCTATGCATTGCCTCATTATTCCTCCCAATAATCGATTATGCAATATGATATGATATGATTTTGCTTTCAAGTGCAAATAAAATAAATAAAAACATTCAAAGTAATCGAAAGGCATAAAGATAAATGGATCACGTAACACTCTTATACATAAAACAAGAAATTAGGAACTTCTAATAAGAAACATTAGATAGATCAAGCCAAACGGTTTTTAGTTAAACTTGAATTACTCACTTTATCTTAAAGTCCCCAATTCAAATGATTCTATAATTTCTTCCAATAAGTATTCGAAGTTCCACAATCAAGTTTCTTTTTCATTCCATTATACTCAAAACCTTCAACTTCTGATAATCATTCTTGTGATGACTCAACTCTTTTAAAATAATTTAAATATAAAACACAGCGGAAGTCTTTATAGTAAAAAAAATGGCGTGGTTATATTTGAAAATTGGCTAGCCAAAACTTGTTACATTCTAAATTTAGAAATTTAAACACAAGGAATTTCAAATTCTTATTTCAGGAGTTCAAAAGAGTACATCATAAAAGTAAACCAAAAGCTCTAAAGAGCTATATACAAATTTACATAACATAAGATACAAATTAACAAAATGAGACCATGGTCTTTTAAAAGTATCTAGTCCATCTCTGTGTCATCATCCTCTTGATCAAGCGCGCACCAGCTCCTCTCCCATGACCCCAAACATTACCTGAAATGTTTGTAATATCATGAGCTAACAACAAAGCCCAGTGAGAATAAACAAAATAAAAAGTAAAGTTAGACCCCAAACCCGCATCCGGATTTGTGTCCAAGTAAAACTCACTTACTCTTTGATATCAATCCATTCAAAGAGTTTTATATCAAGTGTTCCACTTTTACTTACCAATTCTCCAATATCATTTGTGGAACTACATTCCAAGCATTTTTGGGTATGGTTTCGTAATGCATTTAGCATTTATATCTCATTTTCTTTATATACCTTATATTATGTACAAGGTTTACATCAAATCTTATTCTCCCAAATATTTGAGGAACCATCTTCCAACCTTTAGGAGGATATGTTTCATAACATATATATATAACATTTGAATCTCGTTCTCTTTAATACCTTATACTATACATAAGGTTTACATCAAGTCTTATTCTCCAATTACGAAATCTTCCAAGTTATTGAGAATCTAGTTCTCTTACAACTTTCTCACTAAAACTTCCAAACTAGAGAATAATAACTCCCAAAGTTTAGAAGAAAGTGGTCATTCCCAAATTTCTCCTTACAACCTTCATCAAGGTATATGGTTATATTTATTTGACCATAAAAACTTATATCATCTTCTCTTGATATAAATATATTCAAATAAAAATAAATTGTGATGAATGACAATAATAATAGCTCCTGCAGGCTATGTGTAAGCTCTCCCGCAGGCTTTGTGATAGCTCCTGCAGGCTATGTGTTAGCTCCCTCAGGTTGTGTGATAGCTCTCGCAGGCTATGTGATAGCTCCCGCCGGCTATGTGTAGGCTCTCAAGCTATGTGATATGAATTTGAAACTCTTTTAATTGCAAGTAAAATAAATAAAATTATTCATCACTAAATGCAAGAACATAAAGTAAAGTACATAAAGTGCAGTGCATAAAGTAACGTTCATAAAATACAGTGCATAAAGTATAGTGCATAAAGTACAGTACATAAACTAAATTGCATAAAGTATAGTGCATAAAGTAAACTGCATAAAGTAAATAAACAGAAATTTCGGATTTACAATACGTAAACTGAACTAACGATACTTTAAATAAAGTAGATCTTATCTTAAATAAGTAATCTACACTTCCAAGGATTCTAAACTTCTAAATAAAATCCAAAGTTCTACTTTCGAGTTTCTTTCACCATTCCATCTAAAAGTTTGGATCCTTTAACTTCCAATGATCCATTTTTAATCTTTGAAACGATTCTAACTTAAAACTTCCTAAAGTTCAATTTTCCCTCGAGAAACTCCAAAGTTTTCACTCAAAGAACTAGTTCCTAATCCTAAGGGCACTAGCTCACTTTCTTTTACTCTTAGATTCGAATCCTATTTTTAACCTCCGATTTTACAAACCGTTCTACTTATTCGGTTTCTAAAGTTACTTTAAATCCTATTTATTCTCACCTTGGTAGATGCGGTTTCGCTCCAAATCTCTAGAAGAGCGATCAAGCAAAGAATCAATAAACACCTACAATTAAAAGTATATCTAACGATCATTAATAAATAAACATACATATATCGATTAACATCTAAAAGCTCAAAACGATGAACAACCCCTGAAAAACCGAAAGGGTGCTCTCGGCCCCTCAATAGAAAATGGCTTTCGGGTTCGGTTTTCCAGCTTTTAGGCACTTTAGAGGTGTTTCGAGTTGTTTTCAAGTAGTTTCGAAGTTCCCGATTTCAATGGGTATCGATGATTCAGGTTTTTTAACGTTAATCGATTTCCCGAATTTAATTACAATAAACAATATATCAATAATTATAAACCCCAAAACAACCCCCACGATGAAAAATTCAAACGAGAAGGGCTTCTACTGAAACTCGATTTTCGGGTTTTGGGAAAGTTGCCAAAATCACTAAACACAACTCTCGTAATAAAAGTCATCGAGTTTAACGGCAAGAAATCGAAGATTCAAAAGGAAAACTCCATTAAAACACTATTTGGAGCTTAGGGTTTGAAGTTTAACTTACCGAGAAGTCCATAGATCACTGGTGGAAGGCACGATTGTTAGGTGGAAAGGAATCCTAGACCCGAGGGCTTTCCGATGCAACCGAAATCGAGCCGATCCGCCGAGAAACGAGCAAAACCTGAAAATCTCCCTCCCATGGATGAAGCCCACGGTTTTGGAGGAGGAAAAATGACAAGTTTTGGTCAATTTTCATCAAAGTGGTGATTTTAAAGATGAGTGAATAGTGTTTTTGATATTTTTAAGAAATCGGAAATGACGGTTGCGTCCTTTTATGACTTTTGACTTCTAAATCGAAACCCGAAGCTCTTAAATTAATCTTAATGTGATTAATAATTATTAATTGGCCTATTAATAATTATTAATGTCACCGTAGCGAATTTAAAGTATTAAAACGATTAAAAAAGAATTTCGGGCGAAATTAACTACTAACATCGAAATCACTACTTTTAAATTGACCTTAAATACTTTAATTAATATAAATAAATAATAAATAAATAAAAAATCACTTCAAAATAACGGGACGTTACAGTCTACCCTCCTTAAAAGTATTCTCGTCCTCGAAAAGTGCGTTCACTAAGTGAAAAGCAAGGGTACTTAAACTGTATCTCATCTTCACGTTCCCATGTTGCTTCCTTTGACACTTGGTTCTTTCAAAGAACCTTAACCAAGTGAATTCCTTTTTAATTCTCATCACTTTTGTTTGAATGCTATGATCTTAACGGGTGTCTTCTCATAAGACATATTAGCATTCAAAACTACCAGTTCATAATCAATCACGTGGAACGGATTCACCATGTATTTCCGAAGCATCAATACATGGAAAACATTACAAACGGCCGTTAACAAAAGTGGTAAGGCTAAACAATAAGCTACCACTTCTACTCGATTGAGTATCTCGATAGGCCAATAAATCTGGGGTTCAACTGACCCTTATTCTCAACTTCCATAACACCCTTTATTGGTGTCACTTGAAGTATACGAGATCCACTACTACAACTGGAATGAACTACACCGAATCCTACTGTCAACCTTGGTTAACCCTTAATCTTTCTCTAAACAAATGATAGACTCGCTAATCATTTGTCACAACTTAAGTACCAAAAGTCTCTTTTCTCCAATCTCATCCAAATGATCGGGAGAACAACACTTCTACCACAAAGTGCCTAAATGGTGCCAAAACTCCGAGACAAAGCGAGTGTCTCGATCTGATAAAAATCTTCACCGGCACACCATAATCTATCAATTTTTCTTAGGTAGAACTGTACCCTAGTCTTAACTGGATAGGTGATCCTTCCAAGAATAAAGTGTGCGGGTTTCATCAAACGTTATACCATCATCCAAATGGTATCATAACTCTTTGCTCTCTTTCAACGAACACCTGAAAAACTCCATGGAAATCTTCTCCCATTTCCATTCAAGCACTTTCAAAGGTTAAGATAACCCGGTAGATCTTTAGGGCCTTGACTTGCTAACAAATCAATCACCTATTCATATACTTTACAATCTCATGTTTCATCCCAGGTCATCAATAATATTATCTCGGTCCTCGTACCTTTTTGTGTTGCCTGGATGAACATAAAAGATAGAACTATGAGCCTCCTCCAACAATTCTTTTCAAAAGTCGATCCCAAAGGCACTCAAAGCTTCCTACGATGTATTACGAACTATCTGTAAACCAAAGATAGATCAACTGGGCATGTCTAGCTCTGCCTCTCGAAAACAAGCCTGTAAGCCTTATAAACCATAGAATCTTAGCACACTCGTCAGTCTAGACCAACTACTAAAAGCCTCCAACTTAGAGGAATCAATATATAATCCTCTTCTTGATACCACATGGCCTAAGATGCCATTTCTTTTAGCAAAAACTCTCACTTTGAGATCTTGACATACCACTTCGGATTTATTAATATGATCAAAATTTTCTTCAAATGCATATCATGCATCTCCTCAGTCTTAGAATAAATATGACTGTCATCATAATCACAAATCAATAAAATTGAACACAGTAAGGATAAGATCCATAAAAGTTGCAGGCGCGTTGGTTAAGTCAAAATACATGACTACAAACTCATAATATCCATAACGCGTCTTGAAAGCAGTTTTAGGAATATCTAAATCCCGAATCTTCAACGGATTTAATCGGATCTCAAACCTATCTTTGAAAAGATAGCGGTTTCTTCCCAACTGATCATATAGATCATCAATCCAATGCAATTGTTACTTGTTTTACATTGCAACTTGATTCAACCCTCGATAATAAATATACAGTCTCACTGAACTGTCTTTCTTTTCACAAACAACAAAGTGCTCCCTACGAGGACGCACTTGGGTGAATAAACCTTGAGTTTAAGAGTTCCTATAACCGACTCTTAAGCTCTTTTAACTCAGCTAGTCTCTGGTATAGAAGTATCCACAGCACTAGCTAAAAAAACTCAAGCTACATCACTTAGAAGTATTCTAGCTTCTATCATAAATATCAAAGTGGGTACTACTCGGCTACTAAACCCACGAAAACATAAACTAGTCCCACAAGGACTCATAAAAATCAAAACTTTCTCAGTACAATCGATAATAATATGATTGGATAATAGCCAATCCATATTCAATATCACATCAAAATCAGACATATGCATAACAGTTAAAATAAAATGTGAACATCCATTCATAATGCACATGTCATAAGTGTCAAACGCACTATCACAATAATAAATTTCCCCACTGAGGCAAAAGCACACATCTCGAAACTCAAAAGTCTCGACTCAAGAGCTGGCAACTCATCATAACAAGATAAAAATAAAAGTGTGGCTAGCTCCAGAATTAAACAGAATTGTAACACCCCGTGTTTTTGGGTAAGTTTTAAATTAAATAAATATTATTCTTATTATAATATTTATTGGATTTAAGGTAAGTGATGGTAATTGATATTTAAATTTCTTTTACAGGAATTTAATACAATTACTTTCATTAAATGGAGATAAAGGAAAAGGGAAATAAAAAAAAAGAAAGAAAAGTAAGGAAGCGTAAAAAGGAGGAAGAAAAAAAAAAGGGAAGACAGTCATCATTCATCCTGCTTCACGTGAAAGACCTAGACAGAGGAAAAGGTAAGGCATTCTCCTTCTTCTCCTTTCGTTTTGAATGAGAAATTGATCGATTTCGGGTTAATCGATTCAAGAATTTTGCGATCTATAGGTGTGTTTTGCTTAGGGTTCTCTTTGGTGGAGTTGTGGAGAAATTTGAGAAGAGCCTTCTTTCAAGATTGAATTGAGGTAATGATTCCTATTTTGAAACCTATTGTAGAATTGATAGATAATGAACGAATCGAACCCCAAAATTCTTCCTCCATCCTACGTCTGTCCTACGCTATCCTACGCTGTCCTACGTCCGTCCTACACTGTCCTACGTCCGTCCTACGCTGTCCTACGTCCGTCCTACGTTGTCCTACGTCCGTCCTACGCTGTCCTACGTTCGTCCTACTCTGTCCTACGTCCGTCATACGCTGCCATCCTACGTCCGTCCTACGCTGCCCTACGTCTGTCCTAACCTGAAGCCAAACTCGTAGCCCTCTGTCCTAACCGTCCTAACCCGAAGTCGAACCCGTCACTCTCCGTCCTAATATTGTCTTAATTGTCCTACCATCATCCTACCCCGTAATCCCTCTGTCCTACGTTTAGTTTAATGTTTTTGTTTGCATAAAGTTAGGTTTAATTTATTTTAGATTGTAACTTATGTTTCAGGTCGTAGTTGTGTTGTGAAAGGAAAAGAATTTGGAAAAATTATTGCTGTGTACAAGGTGAGTAGAAGTTGTTAAGGCTTGAATTATACCATGTTTGTTTTCCTTTTTCTTTAACAGTATAACCTCTTAAATTTGGCATTGACCTTGGATGTTTAAAAGTATAAATGAGGTTATTTGGGTTGAATTAATAACTTGGAAAATAAATGAGAAGCATGCTTAAAAGATTGAGATGTTTAAGACGAATTCTTGGGTAATTTTTTTTTATAAATGTCGTTTTACATGATAGTGCCCAATTAGGAGAATTTAGGTTTAGGTGGCTAGTAAAAACTGATGCTGGAATTATTTTGTGCTTCGACATATTGTTTTTGGATATACATGACTATTTGGGAGTTAGAAATATAGTCGTTATGCCGCCGGTTTGTCTTTAGAAACTTTAGATTTTAAGTTTTGAATAAGGGACGAACTGGTGTAGGTTTAGGCTAGTTTCGTCTCTAGATTTGTAATAATAATAGGAAGTGACTGAGACTGACCCAAAGTGTATAGTTGGATGTGAATGGTTTGTTTTGAGGCGAATTTAAGATTAAATTCCAAAGGTTGTAATTTAGGGAATCTTAGCCTTTCGATTGGGTTAGTTGAGGGAAGTACGATTGTTGGAGCGTCATGGTTGACGTTGTGGGAAATCGTATTACTTTAAAATACCTTGGGTAATATGGTTGTAGGTTCGCATTAGGCAAGACCTTGTCTAATGAAGAATAGCGGTTAGGGGAGCTTATTTAGTGTGCACAACTTAAATAATGACTATCTAGGGAGGTTCATTCCATCCGTACAATGGAAAAGAATATCCCTAAAGAATTTAAATTGTAGAAAAATTAAGTTTAAATTCCTTATGGGCGTAGTCTCTCTTTGTTTGTGAATAAAGAGGAGATTAAAGGTATTAAACGGGAAGTGATTCGATTAGTTTTAAATTGTAGAAAAATTATGTTTAAAACTAATTCGAATAGAGATAACTTGAATAAAGAGGAGATTAAAGGTATTAAACAGGAAACGATTCGATTAGTTTTAAATTATAGAAAAATTATGTTTAAAACTAATTCGAATAGAGATAACTTGAATAAAGAGGAGATTAAAGATATTAAACGGGAAAGGATTCGATTAGTTTTAAATTGTAGAAAAATTATGTTTAAAACTAATTCGAATAGAGATAACTTTTAATTTGTTGAGATAGGATTTATGACTTCTTTGGGAGTGAGTGACTTATTGGAAGTCGGTAAGGACGTTTATGGACTTAAAGTCTTAGGAAACCTCTCATTGGCATGATTCTTTCTTTAACAATTTTCTACTCATTGGGCGTAGCCTCATGATGCTACAACTTTTTTTTTCAGGTAAAAGAAAGAAGAAACTCGGTGGCTGATGATGTTCGAGGCGAGTGATCGGTTGGCATGGATTTGCAACGCCGGCGAAGTCTTGTTCTTTATTATTTGTTTTCGTGGATAATGTCTTTTGAATTCATGTTTTGTTTTGTTTTTAAATAAGTATATTGAATATACTTTTATTTGAGAATTTCTAAACAATGATTTGATATTGTTTTGTCAAACCGATCGGTTTAGAATTGTTATTGAACTTGATTTTCAATAAATTGACTTGATGTCATCTTTAAAATGCTTCTGCTGTTGGTTATATGTTTATATATTTTTGGTGATTTTTCGGGTTGTTACAGTTGGTATCAGAGCCCTTATTGTTTTGAAGACCGCAAATCCAAACCAACCGCCACTCCACGAACTCATCGACACCAGGTTTTGTTTTCTTTATTTTATGCCATTAATGAGAGTACTAGTTACTTTAAGTCATTTAGATAAGATGTAACTTCATGTAATGTTTGTTATATCTTATGTGCTTTTGTACCTTTTTAGTATGCCTTCAATTGTTATTCCTAGATGGAGAGGCCGAGGTCGAGGCCAAGGTCGAGGTAGGGGACGCGGTTGAGGTCGTGGAATTAACCTCGTTTATGAGAGCGATGCAAAGTCATCAAACAGGATCAAATCCTATGACACTCTGATTGAGGAGAAAAATGTAAAGTTTCAGAATTTGTAGGTACTGCTACATCTGGTAGCTACGCAAGTACCATTTACTGCTCAGGGTATATACTCCTCAAACTGAGTATGACGATATGTAGAGAGCACATGGTAAAAACTAGAAGTTTTACTGAAGATACCTGATTCTTATAGAGTATAAGAAATACGCACCAGGTGAGTTTGATGGAAAATCTGTGGATTCAGATTAGGCTGAGAAGAGGATATCCCAATAGAGAGCATTGGGATTTGTGAATTTCTTAGATAATTTGAAAGTGCATTGTAGTACTTAACCTTTTTTGGAGGATGTATTGTTGGTGGGAGTCTACTATTAGATCCTTGAATCTGACTGTGACAGTGACTTGGTAAAAGTTGAAGGAATTGTTTTACGAGAAGTTCTATTCAAAGAGGCTTAGAGTGGGAAGGACTGTGAGTTTCCTGCCCTTAGCTAGAATGATAGATCAACAATTGAGTTTGATTGAAACTCGAGGTTTGTTGAGTATCAAGTGGCCACACTCGAGAAGTTGTAGAGATTATTGACGGCATTGGATAGGAGACATGTTTGACCAGTTTAGAGAAGCTGCAGTTTCCTTAAAAATGAATCCACCATTTGAGAACAAGAGAAAGAAATATACCTAAGCCAAGTTTTAGGACTCGTTGTGGTTATTTCAAGTTTGTGGTGATGTGGGTTTACAAATAAACAATGTTTATGGATTTGATGCATACTGTGTTTCAGAAGTACCTAGATATCTTTGTGATAGTGTTCATAGACAATATCTTGGTGTATTCGAAGTCTAGGGAGTTACATGCTAAACATTTGAGGATTGTGTTAACTACATTGGGGAATTAGAAACCTTATGCCAAGTTTAGCAAGTGTGAGTTTGGGCTAAAGCAAGTTGCATTTTTGGGACACATGGTGTCAAATGAAGGTATTTTAATTGATTTCTCCAAGATAGAAGCAGTAAGTAGTTGGCCTCGACCAACTATTGTTGTAGAGATTCGAAATTACTTGGGTTTGATAGGCTATTATCGTAGATTTGTACAAGACCTTGCAAGATTAGGCTCGCCAATGACCAAGCTTCTTATAAAAGGAAAGAAGTATGATTGGGATCATGAGTGTGAGAAGAGTTCCGAGGAACTCATGCTTAGATTGATTTCAGCTCAAGTCTAGGTAACTCCAAATGGTTCGGGAGGTTTGACTATTTATAGTTATGCCTTAAAGAGAGGGTTGGGTTGTGTGCTAATGCAACATGAAAAAAAGTAGTAGCTTATGCTTCGAGACAGTTAAAGGAGCATAAGAAGGAGTATCCAACGCATGATATAGAATTGACAGTTGTGGTTCATGCTTGAAAGATTTGAAAACACTACTTATGGAGAAAATATTTTTAATTTTTACGGATCACAAGTCTCAAATATTTCTTCTTTTAGAATGAATTGAATAAGAGACATCGTAGGTGGTTTGAGCTTTTGAAAGATTATGATCGTGACATACTGTACCATCCGGATAAAACTAATATGGTGGCAGATGTTCATTCTTCTGCTATTAGGGCCTACCCACGTAGACTACAATTAGAAATGGAACGAGGTGAGATGTCATCAATGACTTTTGAGATGACTGCTAGTTTGTCTTGATCAATGGTGGGGCATACTTAAAGACAATAGATCATTGATGTACAAAGGGCAGATACTAGTCTAGCAGGTTATTTTCCAGCTGTTGAGTGAGAGTTATCTTGGTACTACAACTTCTCCACAAATAATGCCTTAGTGTATCGTGGGTGATTATGTGTGCTTAAGAAAGTTACTTTGAGGAGGGAGTTGTTAGAAGAGGCACATAGTTCTATATTTTCAGTACATCCAGGTTGTAATAAAATGTACCGGGACTTGAAGATAGCATTATCGGTGACTTAATATGAAAAGAAGGTTGTGTTTGAATTCGTGGACAATTGTTTGAATTGTCACCAAGTCAAAGCTTTGAGAATAAGTCCTCCTGGATATTGGACGCTTTGCATGTTCTAACATTTAAATGGAAAGAGATCTCTATGGACTTTATTATTATTATTTTTTTTTATTATATAGGACTTTGAGGGGTAACAATGTGAGTTAGGAGATTATGGATGGCTGAATCAATCATAGCGTTTCCTTCCAGGGAAGTCGAGTTATCTTATTGAGACTTGGGCTCAAATGTATCTCATGGAGATAGTAAAGTTGCATGAAGTGCCAGTGACTATTGTGTCAGATTGGAACAATAGATTTGCGACAAGTTCAGGTAGAGTTTTCATTAGTACCATGGGTACTAAGTTACGATCAAACTGTTTTTCATCCTCAGACAGATGGTCAAACCGAGAAGGTAAACTAGATTTTAGTTTTTATGCGTAAATCATGTGTGCTAGATTATAGGGTAGTTGGGATGAGAAGTTGTAGCTAATAGAGTTTGCTAACAACAACAGTTTTCATGCTACGATAGAGATGAAACCATTTGAGGCATTGTATGGGAGAAAGTGTAGGTCTCCAGTTCATTGGGATGAGTTAGGAGAAAGAAAACTCTTGGGACCAAAGTTGGTGCTTATGAATAATGAATTAGTTGAGTTGATCAGAGAAAGAATGAAAACTGCTCAAAGTAGGCAGAAGAGTTATGCTGATGTTAGAAAAACTGATCTTGAGTTCTTTGTCGGTGAGCATGTGTTTCTAAAGATAGCTTCGATCAAGGAAGTTATGAGGTTTGGGAAGAAAGGGAAACTGAGGCCGAGGTTCATAGGACCATTTGAGATTTTAGAAAGAATTGGAACTTTGGCTTATAGGTTGGCCCTGCCACCCGCTTTATCTGGAGTTCACAATGTATTTCATGTCTCCATGCTTCGGAAATACATTGTTGACCCATCTCATGTGTTAGATTACAAACCGGTTCGATTGAATGCAGATTTGTCTTTTGAAGAACAACAGGTGGAGATTTTGGCGAAGGAGCAAAAGATTCTGAGGAACAAAGTCATTGATTTGGTTAAAGTTCTATGGAAGAATCAATCACACGAAGAGGCTACTTGGGAGCGGGAGGAAGAGATGCGCAAGATATATCCCCATCTTTTTCTTGAGCAGTAGCACTTTTCGAGGGCGAAAAGCTATTTAGGTGGGAGGATCGTAACACCCCGTGTTTTTGGGTAAGTTTTAAATTAAATAAATATTATTCTTATTATAATATTTATTGTATTTAAGGTATATGATGGTAATTGATATTTAAATTTCTTTTACAGGAATTTAATACAATTACTTTCATTAAATGGAGATAAAGGAAAAAGGAAACAAAAAAAAAAGAAAAGTAAGGAAGCGTAAAAAGGAGGAAGAAAAAAAAAAGGGAAGACAGTCATCATTCATCCTGCTTCACGTGAAAAACCTAGAGAGAGGAAAAGGTAAGGTATTCTCCTTCTTTACCTTCTTCTCCTTTCGTTTTGAATGAGAAATTGATCGATTTCGGGTTAATCGATTCAAGAATTTTGCGATCTATAGGTGTGTTTTGCTTAGGGTTCTCTTTGGTGGAGTTGTGGTGAAATTTGAGAAGAGCCTTCTTTCAAGATTGAATTGAGGTAATGATTCCTATTTTGAAACCTATTGTAGAATTGATAGATAACGAACGAATCGAACCCCAAAATTCTTCCTCCATCCTACGTTCTTCCTACGCTATCCTACGCTGTCCTACCTCCGTCCTACGCTGTCCTACGTTCGTCCTACGCTGTCCTACGTCCGTCATACGCTGCCATCCTACGTCCGTCCTACGCTGCCCTACGTCTGTCCTAACCCGAAGCCAAACTCGTAGCCCTCTGTCCTAACCGTCCTAACCCGAAGTCGAACCCGTCACTCTCCGTCCTAATACTGTCCTAATTGTCCTACCATCCTCCTACCCCGTAATCCCTCTGTACTACGTTTAGTAGCATAAAGTTAGGTTTAATTTATTTTAGATTGTAACTTATGTTTCAGGTCGTAGTTGTGTTGTGAAAGGAAAAGAATTTGGAAAAATTATTGCTGTGTACAAGGTGAGTAGAAGTTGTTAAGGCTTGAATTATACCATGTTTGTTTTCCTTTTTCTTTAACAGTATAACCTCTTAAATTTGGCATTGACCTTGGATGTTTAAAAGTATAAATGACGTTATTTGGGTTGAATTAATAACTTGGAAAATAAATGAGAAGCATGCTTAAAAGATTGAGATGTTTAAGACGAATTCTTGGGTAATTTTTTTTTTATAAATGTCGTTTTACATGATAGTGCCCAATTAGAAGAATTTAGGTTTAGGTGGCTAGTAAAAACTGATGCTGGAATTATTTTGTGCTTCGACATATTGTTTTTGGATATACAGGACTATTTGGGAGTTAGAAATATAGTCGTTATGCCGCCGGTTTGTCTTTAGAAACTTTAGAATTTAAGTTTTGAATAAGGGACGAACTGGTGTAGGTTTAGGCTAGTTTCGTCTCTAGATTTGTGACTGAGACTGACCCAAAGTGTATAGTTGGATGTGAATGGTTTGTTTTGAGGCGAATTTAAGATTAAATTCCAAATGTTGTAATTTAGGGAATCTTAGCCTTTCGATTGGGTTAGTTGAGGGAAGTACGATTGTTGGAGCGTCATGGTTGACGTTGTGGGAAATCGTATTACTTTAAAATACCTTGGGTAATATGGTTGTAGGTTCACATTAGGCAAGACCTTGTCTAATGAAGAATATCAGTTAGGGGAGCTTATTTAGTTTGCACAACTTAAATAACACCTAACGAGGCAGGTTCATTCCATCCGTACAATGGAAAAGAATATCCCTAAAGGATTTAAATTGTAGAAAAATTATGTTTAAATTCGTTATGGGCGTAGTCTCTCTTTGTTTGTGAATAAAGAGGAGATTAAAGGTATTAAACGGGAAGTGATTCGATTAGTTTTAAATTGTAGAAAAATTATGTTTAAAACTAATTCGAATAGAGATAACTTGAATAAAGGAGAGATTAAAAGTATTAAACGGGAAATGATTCGATTAGTTTTAAATTGTAGAAAAATTATGTTTAAAACTAATTCCAATAGAGATAACTTGAATAAAGAGGAGATTAAAGGTATTAAACGGGAAAGGATTCGACTAGTTTTAAATTGTAGAAAAATTATGTTTAAAACTAATTCGAATATAGATAACTTTTAATTTGTTGAGATAGGATTTATGACTTCTTGGGGAGTGAGTGACTTATTGGAAGTCGGTAAGGACGTTTATGGACTTAAAGTCTTAGGAAACCTCTCATTGGCATGATTCTTTCTTTAACAATTTTCTACTCATTGGGCGTAGCCTCATGATGCTACAACTTTTTTTTTCAGGTAAAAGAAAGAAGAAACTCGGTGGCTGATGATGTTCGAGGCGAGTGATCGGTTGACATGGATTTGCAACGTCGGCGAAGTCTTGTTCTTTATTATTTGTTTTCGTGGATAACGTCTTTTGAATTCATGTTTTGTTTTGTTTTTATATAAGTATATTGAATATACTTTTATTTGAGAATTTCTAAACAATGATTCGAGATTGTTTTGTTTTGGGATTTTGAGTTTTTAAAGTCAAACCGATCGGTTTAGAATTGTTATTGAACTTGATTTTCTATAAATTGACTTGATGTCATCTTTAAAATGCTTCTGCTGTTGGTTATATGTTTATATATTTTTGGTGATTTTTCGGGTTGTTACAAGAATAAAAGCCAAACGACCTGAAAATAAAAAGTAATAAAACACTACCATACCGGCAGCTTTTCCTGATAATCCTAACATTACTACTATGTTGTGATGGTTAAGTCTTATACGCCCTATAAAAGTGGCGTGATTCCAAGTTTGATCACAACATAGCATCTTGATGGAAGTGTGCATCTCCCCAAATGGAAACTGGCACAACTATTGTAGTAAGGATGATCCTATCCTTGTACTTTTGGCTGTCCATGTTGAGCTCCACCTCGAAATTGTTGTTGTTGCTGCTGCTGCGGTTGATGCTGTTGCTGCTGTTATTGTAGCTTCTGCGGTATCTCTTGACTGGCATCGTCATCTTCTGTCTTCTTCTCCTGAGTGGAAATCTGTCTGTAGTAGATAGTTTTTCCTACCTTTCATAATATGCGAAATCCAAGATAAGGATAACTCCTAAGCTTTCTTATTCAAATCTTGAATTAACTCGACTTTAGAGATCATTTCCGTTCTTATAAAGCAAAACTTGTGTCTGTCAAACACCTTAGTCCAATAACATTCTAACCTTCCAAAATAGGATTCACTTTAGAGTCTATCTTGAAAAGACTCAGTAGGTCCAAACTACGACCTACAAGTTTATCAAATTCTCCGTCAATTAGATGGTCAACACAATGTAAATTGATGTTTACCAAACCATCTCATTGCCTTATGGAAGTTACCGATATGACGGTCCATCAACTTCCTTCTATAATTCAATCAAATACCAACACTCAACATTAGTATTAGTCAACTTTGACAATTTACTAAATATGGATCTTCATTACTCGACCTCGAGTATTTCCAATTCAGATTGATACACCATAGTGTAATAGCAACAAACTAGGCCAATCATCAATTAACATTGTCATTAATGGCCCTCGTTGAGACTTATCACGCAAATTTCTTACTTCCCCTTTTGGAGTGGCAATAGATTTTCCCTTTAGCACAATACTACCATAAGGATTTACCACTTACCATAATTCAACTTTCTGAACTCAAACCAAGAACTTGTCCATTAAGTTGAATCTAAGTTACTGGACACGAGCCAGACCGATTAATTATCAACAATTACTCACCTCCAATAGGTGCTTATCTCTTAATTATGGGCTTCGGGCAATCATGTCCCCTTTCACACACAATTGTCAACACACATTTACTAAAACCACTATTTAGCAATTGTGTGACAATTAAACTTCAATCAATCCATTAGGATCAAATGATCACTCTCTTAGAGTATTTCATCTCCTTTAATTCTACATTATGTCGATACTCTTAACGAGGTGTATAACCTACAGAATTGTACGGGGTCATTTACATTCTTAGCATCCTTACCCAAATCTCAATCTGGGTCAGTATAAATATCACCTAATAGTGGTTTTTACGAGGATGCGAACTATCACATTTACAAATAAACAACATTATTATAACTTTAATACTATTAAAGAATTTAAAGCTTGAGAATAAAAGTTTTAGGCATACCTGGTGCCCCTGATCTCAGATGATAGCTAGAGAGTGGACTTAAAACAAAACATGAAAACAAACATGCATCGCATATAGTCTACAGAACCCTAAGGCTCTGATACCAACTGAGACGACCCGACTCTATTAAAATAATTTAAATATAAAAGATAGCGGAAGTCTTTATATTAAAAAAACATGGCATGGTTATATTTGAAAATTTGCTAGCCAAAACCTGTTACATTTTAAATTTAGAAATTTAAACACAAGGAATTTCAAATTCCTATTTCAGGAGTTCAAAAGAGTACATCATAAAAGTAAACCAAAAGCTCTAAAGAGCTATATACAAATTTACATAACATAAGATACAAATTAACAAAATGAGAGCATGGTCTTTTAAAAGTACCTAGTCCATCTCTATGTCATCATCCTCTCGATCAAGCGCACACCAGCTCCTCTCCCATGATCCCAAACATTACCTGAAATGTTTGTAATATCATGAGCTAACAACAAAGCTCAGTGAGAATAAACAAAATAAAAAGTAAAGTTAGACCCCAAACCCGCATCCGAATTTATGTCCAAGTAAAACTCACTTACTCATTGATATCAATCCATTCAAAAGAGTTTTATATCAAGTGTCCAATTTTACTTACCAATTCTCCAATATCATTTGTGGAACTACATTCCAAGCATTTTTGGGTATGGTTTCGTAATGCTTTTAGCATTTATATCTCATTTTCTTTATATACCTTATACTATGTACAAGGTTTACATCAAATCTTATTCTCCCAAATATTTGAGGAACCATCTTCCAACCATTAGGAGGATATGCTTCATAACATATATATATAACATTTGAATCTCGTTCTCTTTAATACCTTATACTATACATAAGGTTTACATCAAGTCTTATTCTCCAATTACGAAATCTTCCAAGTTATTGAGAAACTAGTTCTCTTACAACTTTCTCACTAAAACTTCCAAACTAGAGAATAATAACTCCCAAAGTTTAGAAGAAAGTGGTCATACCAAAATTTTTCCTTACAACCTTCATCGAGGTATATGGTTATATTCATTTGACCATAAAAACTTATATCATCTTCTCTTGATATAAATATATTCAAATAAAATAAATTGTGATGAATGACAATAATAATAGCTCCCGCAAGCTATGTGTATGCTCCCGCACGCTTTGTGATAGCTCCCGCAGTCTATGTGTTAGCTCCCGCAGGCTGTGTGATAGCTCCCGCAGGCTATGTGTAAGCTCTCAGGCTATGTGGTATGAATTTGAAGATCTTTTAATTGCAAGTAAAATAAATAAATTATTCATCACTAAATGCAATAACATAAAGTAAAGTACATAAAATGCAGCGCATAAAGTAACGTTCATAAAGTACAGTGCATAAAGTAAAATGCATAAAGTATAGTGCATAAAGTACAGTACATAAAGTAAAGTGCATAAAGTATAGTGCATAAAGTAAAATGCATAAAGTAAATAAACGGAAATTTCTAATTTACAGTAAGTAAACAGAACTAACGATACTTTAAATTAAGTAGATCTTATCTTAAATAAGTAATCTACACTTCCAAGGATTCTAAACATCTAAATAAAATCCAAAGTTCTACTTATGAGTTTCTTTAACCATTCCATCTAAACTTTTTGATCCTTTAACTTCCACTGATCCATTTTTAATCTCCGAAACGATTCTAACTTAGAACTGCCTAAAGTTCAATGTTTCCCTCGAAAAACTCCAAAGTTTTCACTCAAAGAACTAGTTCCTAATCCTAAGGGCACTAGTTCACTTTCTTTTACTCTTAGATTCGAATCCTATTCTTAACCTCCGATTTTACAAATCGTTCTACTTATTTGGTTTCTAAAGTTACTTTAAATCCTATTTATTCTCACCTTGGTAGATGTGGTTTCGCTCCAAACCTCCGGAAGAGCGAACAAGCAAAGAATCAATAAACACCTACAATTAAAAGTATATCTAACGATCATTAATAAATAAACATACATATATCGATTAACATCTAAAAGCTCCAAAGGACGAACAACCCCTAAAAACCCAAAGGGTGCTCTCGGCCCCTCAATATATCGAGCTCGGTTTTCCAGCTTTTAGGAACTTTAGAGGTGTTTCGAGTTGTTTTCAAGTAGTTTTGAAGTTCCCGATTTCAAGGGGTATCGATGATTCGGGTTTTTGAACGATAATCGATTTCCCGAATTTAATTACAATGAAGAATATATCAATAAGTATAAACCCCATAACAACCCCCACGATGAAAAATTCAAATGGGAAGGGCTTCGACTGAACTCAGTTTTAGAGTTTAGGGAAAGTTGCCAATATCATTAAAAACAACTCCCGTAATACAAGTCATCGAGTTTAACGGCAAGAAATCGAAGATTCAAAAGCAACACTCCATTAAAACACTATTTGGAGCTTAGGGTTTGAAGTTTAACTTACCGAGATGTCCGTAGATCACGGGTGGAAGGCACGATTGTTAGGTGGAAAGGAATCCTAGACCCGAGGGCTTTTCAATGCAACCGAAATCGAGCCGATCCGCCGAGAAACGAGCAAAACCCGAAAATCTCCCTCCCATGGATGAAGCCCACGGTTTTGGAGGAGGAAAAATGACAAGTTTTGGTCAATTTTGGTCAAAGTGGTGATTTTAAATATGAGTGAATAGTTTTTTTGATATTTTTAAGAAATCGAAAATGACGGTTGCGTCCTTTTATGATTTTTGACTTCTAAATCGAAACCCGAAGCTCTTAAATTAATCTAAAGGTGATTAATAATTATTAATTGGCCTATTAATAATTATTAATGTCACCGAAGCGAATTTAAAGTATTAAAATGATTAAAAATAATTTCGGGCAAAATTAACTACTAAAATTGAAATCACTACTTTAAAATTGACCTGAAATACTTTAATTAAAATAAATAAATAAATAAAAATAAATTCAAAATAACGTGACGTTACAATTCTTAAGCTTCGGAACTAATCTAAACTTAGAACTTCCAAGAGTTAAACGTTTCCCTCGAGAAATCCATAAGTTCTCTCACTCAAAAAGAACTAACTCCAAGGCTAGCTAGTTAGTTCACTTTCTTTTATTCTTTCGATTCAAACCTTAATCTCAACTTCCGATCCTACAAATCGTTCAACTGATTTGGTCTTTAAAGCTACTTTAAATTCTATTTATTCTCACCTTGAATGCTCCTGTGACAACCAAATTCCTACGAACTAACAAACGAGCAATCGCACCTACAATTTATCAATCGATCAATGAATTACAATTCATATCTAATAAGAGAAAAAGTATGATTTTCGGGTGAATAGTGATTTTGGATTAATAGTGTTTTTAGGTGAATAGTATTTTTCAAAAATCCGAGCTCGAAATCGTCAAATTCCATGATGGAAATACATGATTTCAACTTCAAAACTCATTTATAAACAAAAACGAAGAAATACATGTAAAAAGTTTTGAAAACTCACTTTTTAGGGCTTCCCATAGAGAATGAGAAACGACATAAGGTTAGGTTTGATAGGTAGCCCTCGTCCCTAGCAATCCAACGCAACTGACATCATCGAAAATAGTCGAGAAACGAAGAAAACCCATGAACTCATAAGGAAGGCTTGATACATCCATGAAGGAAAAGAAGAGAAGAAGAAAAAGAATTTTTGTCAAATTGTCAACTTTGGGGTTTTTAAAGAAGATGAATAATGTTCTTGATATTTTAAGAATTTCGAAAAATTTCGGTTACATCCCTTTAATGACTTTTAACTTATAAAACGAAACCCGAAGTTCTTAAACTAGCCAAATGGTTATTAATAATTATTAATTGGCCCGTTAATAGTTATTAATACGACCAAAGCTAAATTAAGCTAAAAAAAACGATTAATAGAATTTACGAACGAAATAAACTCGTAAACTCTAAATTAAATTTAAAACTTAAATTAATAAATTTTAAAATTAAATTATGTGCTCTACATCAAATAATAATAGTTAAATTAAATTAAAAAGTTTCATGTAAAATAACGAGACGTTACAGTTTAACTAGTGTTTTTCTAAAATGGAAAGAGTTATTATACCATTTGGCGAAGACCGCACACTTTATTTTTGGGAGGATCACCTAACCAGTTAACACTAGGTTTCAATTGTACCTACAAAATATTGTTAGATTGCATGGTGTGCCGATAAGGATTGTATCAAATCGGGATACTCGTTTTGTCTCAAAGTTTTGGCAGAGTTTACGTATCGCCAATGGTACCGGTTTTGCTTTTAGCACACCTTTTCATCCTTAGACAGATGGTCAGATAAAAAAGGTTAACAAGTGTGACGAACCGACTTACTATATAAGCCTAGGACGTGAGCACGCAACTGGAAGCAAGGACCATGCTTAGTTTACACAAATCTAACACAATACATTGGAAAATCGAACATGAAATGTACGTAAACTTTTAAGCACCTGGCTAAATCTCGGAAGAAAAACCGGCTCGTCGACCGTTTCATATCATCATAAAAGTTTAAAACTCATAAAACACATGGTAAAAGACCAGGTGCACCACAAAAAAGTTATTACAAATCATAAAACATCATAAAATATTTACAATAAGTGTTTGAAACTTCGATCCCAAAATACAAAAAAACTTTACGACCCGAAGATGTGACTCGCGTGTCCGGTGGCCTATCCAAAGTCTTCATCCCGTACGTCAACGAACACCACCTGCCGCTCCACTCTCTCATCCTCTAGCAACACCTAAAAGGTGATATAAACCAACTTTGAGCATGACACTCAGTGAAAACATAAGAATTTGAACGGTGATGCAGATGCTCAAAATGTAATGCTCAAGCAGAAATAAATGTCTAAGAATGCAATTAACGGGCAACGCAATATAAACAAGTGCACTTGATCAAACCTCAGGTATTTCAAACTCATAACCATATCGTGTAAACTTTTCGTCTCATAACCACATTCCACAAGTTCCTTTCAAACGATACATCATCTCTTACGCATTCCCGGTTTCTCATTACGCACGTTTCACAAGTCATCACAATTTACTACCTGAGTCGTAGCTCTTTATATATCACACTTCCTCATTTTACATCAAGCCTTGGACAATTCATTTCCCCAATCCATTCACTTTCCGGAACATATTCACTTACCATTACATTTCCTGCTTCTCAATACACACATTTAAGAAGGAATTAGCTAAATATGATTGCATAAAAATGATCAAAACTTAACACATGTTTGTTTATGCAAACTAACTTTTTTTTCATGTTCAAGATCATGTTCGAGACTAGCTAAACATGTATCTACCTTACTTATATGCCGCGTCTCACAACGCGTAAATCACATATCGTCACATAACATACTCGAGCCGTAGCTCATTTTAATCTTCCAGGTTATCGTAATAACCACTCTAGCATCCAGGCCATCCACCACATAGCAACTCGGAGCTACACAATATCCCGCTATGGTAACCATGTGTAACGTCCATGATCCACTCACCATTACACAGATCAAGGCCCCATGGCCATACATCGATGATATGAAATGTATGAATGAAGTGTTATGAAATGAAATGGGCTAGTCATGCTTTCTTACAATATTCATCGAAAAGAAATAATCCCGGCCCAACGAACACGAATAGGCCAATTCCTCCAAGAAGTATATGATTCAATCACATTACATAACTTGCTCAAAATTCACATAAACATATAATGCACATTTCAAGTACTACTTCTTAACATCTCATTCTCATACTATTCACCAAGCATTAACCGATAGTATGACGAGTATAAATTAAAATAGCCCCAATTCAGTATATGACTCAATCATGGACTAAAGAAAATGCAAGCAATAGATAGTAAATCAATGTTAGAATGGGCCAGTAAATAAGCAAAGGGTGTATCAGTTTGAGCTAACTAGCTCGGTGTGAATCTTCTTATTAGTGGCCAAGCTCAATTTGATTTCATTTCCCGCTACCTCCTTATACTCCATTCTTCTCACAATTCATAACCATAACCTCCACACCATCCTCAATCATAGCTAAACTTATTACACGACAACAATTCAAGAATCACGATCAACATTGCCAACACCCCTTCGATTCTTTATGTTCTCACCTTCACAATCGGCTTCAATCGTGCCCGCTCGTCTTCTTCCTACAACAAATCAATCTTCATTCATTTAGATTAATATCAACACATTTACCTCAGTCCAAAAACAAATCAAGCATAACTCAATCAGTTAATAGAAAAACTTGCAAAACTAATCTATTTTAAGGTGCAATTTTTGGCCAAATAGGAATTTATCAAAACTTCATTAAGTTGTTCTTCCAATGTGTTTCCCATGTGTAATGAATACATACAATCACCCATAATTTCTAGAATTTAGAATTTCTAAGTAATGGTCAAGAAATCCCAATATTTAAGAAAACTAGAAGTTTCAAAAGCCTCCAATAATGGAGTCTCTTGAAAGCTTACATATACAAGGCTTCCAACTTCTACTGAATTTTTAAAGAGTAAATCCTAGGGCTTGGAAACACAATTTAATGTGAATTTCCAGAATTTAAAAAAATAAAAGAAACTTAATACAAAGAGTGGTTTATCATCATCAGCTAAGAACACCCAAAACTCCATGGAAAACCTAGAAAAAACTTGAGTTCTTACATTTAATTCTTACCTTGAAGCTTTTAAAATCAATGTATCCTTGCTTGAATCTTCCTAACTTGATGTTTCTGTAACAAAATAACCAAAACCCACTTTGATTCAACAAAGTTACTAGATGATTTGATGGAGAGAACACAATTTTCCCTTTGGAGCTTAAGGGGCTGCAGTGGAGGTTAAAGAAGAAGAGAAGATGAATTTTGTTTTTCTTCTTTTTTTTTATTTCACTCATATACACTTATGAATGGCTGGATTTCAAATTGAATAATTGCAATATGGTCCCTCCACCTTTTCACCTAACACCTAAGGCCACCCCACTCACATCCTTGCTACTTAGTCCTTGCTCTTAGTTTTTGTTGCTAACTAGCCCTTTCTCCTTAACAAACCTTGGTTAAAAGCTCCCTTATAAGTAATTGTCCCTTTTAATTAGCTTTTAATTATAGTTACCATCAAAAAATTAAATCAAAAATAGAATAATTAATTTCTAAAGTGTTTAATAAAAAAACACCCAAGCTTGCTATTAATAAATAAAATTTCTAATTATACTATTTTAAAACCTGGGGCCTTACAGTCTCCCCACCTTACAATTTTGCGTCCTCGCAAAATAAAGCTTCCGAGAACAAGAACAGTTACCGCTCCCCCATTTCACTATCAAGTTCCTACGTAGCTTCCCCCGTCAACTGATTCAGCCATAAACCTTAACAAGTTTAATTAGGGGTGAAAGAAAATCCCTCTGCCCCGCTTCCCCTCCCCGACCCCGCTATACCCGCTTTGTAAATGGGGCGGGGGCGGCTAGGGGAAAAAATGCCTCGTTTACTAAACAGGGCGAGGGTAGGGTGGCGTTCAATGGCCCCGCGGGCCCACGCCCCTTCCCGTTTACCCTTAATTTTTTTTAAATAATATACATATCACTATATTATTTAATATTAATAGAATTAAATATACATATATTTTTTTTTTATTTTAAAAAAAATTTAATTTTCCCTAAAATCTAATTTTCTTCTCTCACAGACTCTCTGCCTCCCTCCCTTCATCTCTCTCTCAGACTCTTCTCTTTAGCCTTCACGCCTTTATCCATCTCCACTCCACACCGCCATAGCTCGCAGCCGCCACTCCACGCCTCCATCAGTTTCGCTCGCCATCGTCACTCCACGCTCGCCATAGATTTCGCTCGCCACCGTCTCTCCCTCTATCAAATTTTACTTTTCTTTTATTTTCTTTGTTTAAATTTTGTGTTATAATTGCTATAGAAAATGAATTGTTAATCTCTCCCTCTGACTCACTGATTTTACTTGTTTTTTAGTGAGATTTTGAACTGTTTTAGAGCTTGAATTTAGATTGGTGTTAGGTTGAATATTGGGGTGTATTTATGTGGAAATTTATTTGATTTATTAGAAATAAAGTTTTTTTTAAATTATTGCCCATGTACCGTCCCCTATACCCCGCCCCGCCCCATAAACGGGGCGGGGAAAGGGCCGAGGGAATGGGGTAACAAGGGCGGGGTGGGATTTTATTCCATAAACGGGGTGGGGGAGAAAAGGGGGACCCCGCCCCATTTGCACCCGTAAGGTTAATGGTCTTGTTCTTCATAATCCTCTACCCACTAGCCAAGATTTCCACCGATGTTTCCTCATACGCCAAATGCTCATTAAACACAATGGGCTGGAAATCAATGACATGCGACGGGTAGACTACATATCACCGGAGCACAGACACATGGAAAACATAATGCACCACTGAAAGAGCAGGTGGTAAAGCCAACTGATAGGCCAACTTCTCAACTCGATCCAAGATATCAAATGGCCTAATAAACCGCGGACTGAGCTTTCCTCTTTTCTTGAATTGCATTACACCCTTCATAGGTGCAACCTTGAGAAACACATGGTCTCCCACCGCAAACTCTAGTGCACTTCACTAGACATCGACATAACTCCTCTTTCGGCTTTGAGCAACACGCATTCGCTCCCGTATCACATTGATCATCTCACAAGTTGTTCCACAAGTTCAGGTCCTAAAAATCTACGTTCACCCACTTCATCCTAGTGAACAGGTGATCAACATTTCCTCCCATACAGCGCCTCGAAAGGAGCCATCTTAATCGAGGATTGGTAGCTATTATCATATGTAAACTCCACGAGATACAAGTGAGTATCCTAGCTACCCCCGAAATCCATGATACAGGCTCTCTACATATCTTCCAGAATCTGGTTAACCCGCTCTGTTTGGCCATCAATCTAAGGCTGTAAAGCCGTACTAAACTCAAGTCGGGTTCTCATTGCCTCATGTAACGTCTGCTAAAAATTTGAAACAAAACGTGTATCCCGATTAGATACAATCTTAGGGTTTAGGGTTTAGGGTTTAGTACGTGATCTTCCCCGGTATAAAATGAGCGGTCTTAATCAAGCAATCCACTCTTTCCCAAATCGTATCGAACTTCTCGGACGTCCTTGATAAACCAATAATGAAATCCAGCGAACTGTCTTCCCATTTCCACTCAGGAACACTCAATGGCTAGAGTAAACCTAGCCGACACCGCTTAAACACCTTGACTTACTAACAGACCAAACACCTATTAATATATTCAGCTACTTCCCACTTCATCCCTAGCCAAAAATAATGTTGTCGCAAGTCCCAATACATTAATGCATTATTCGAGGAGAAAGTGAAGTGGCAAGGTAGACTAGACTCCGCTTTCGCAAAACCAGTGGCCTAATGAGATACACCTTTCTGAGCCTCAAACATTTGTTGCCTAAGGGCAGGGCCCATTGTTAGGCTTGCTAGACTTATTGTGACCTCAGTAGTGAGGTAAGCAATCATAGCCCTATCCATCTCCCATCGAAACCTTACCTGATATGTCAAAAGTGTCGTGGTATGAGACGTCTTTCTACTGAGAGCGTCAGCAACCACATTTGTCTTGCTCGGGTGGTACTAGATATCACAGTCATAATCTTTTACCAGTTCTATCCACTGTCGTTGCCTCATATTCAACTCCTTCTAAGTGAAGTATTTCAGGCTTTTATGGTCACTACAAATCGTCACTTTCGCCCCCGTACAGGTATAAACACCACTTTTTAGTGCAAGAACTACTGCTGCTAACCCCAAATCATGGGCAAGATACCTCTTTTCACGTTCCTCCAATTGCCAGGATTCAGATGGTACCACCTTACCATGTTGCATAAGTGCATGCCCTATACCACTCAATGAAGCATCACCATAAACCGTGTGACCCCCGAATGATCAGAAAAGTTAAAAACCAGGGAGGTAACAAGTCTATGCTTTAACTCCTCGAATTGCCACTCGCACTCTTCCTACCACACATTTCCCACACATTTTCTGGACAAATGTGTTAGTGGAAATGCGATGTAGAGAAGTCCTGCATGAACTTTTATAATACCTTGCAAGCCTAAGGAAACTTCGGATTCTTGCTACACTGGTTGGTCGAGGCCAACTGCTAATTGCTTTAATCTTTTGAATGGTCAACTGAGCTAACCTTGCTAAATTCCACATGCCCTAAAAAGGTAATTGGTTTTACCCAGCATACATATTTAGAGAATTTTGTGCAAAGTTTCTCAACCCACAATGTCGATAACACCTTCTCGAAATGAATCGCATGCAACTCCCCTGATTTAGAATAGTCCAGAATATCATCAATAAAAATCTATGACCAAAAGGTCCAAGAACTTCCGAAATACCATATGTATACGGTATGTGAATATCGCGAGCGCATTTGTTGATTCGAATGACCTGACAATAAAACTCTTAGTGGTCGCATCGAATTTGGAATGTTGTTTACAAAGTTATTTCAATCCGGAAATTCATTTCCCTCTGCGAAGAAATCTAGGTAGTTCATCAGGAAAGCATCAAGAAAATCACGCACAATAGGTACCGTACTCACCCCTACCTCTTATATCGAGGTATCAACCACACTCGCCAAAAAAACCCCAAGCTCCATCTTACATTAATGCATTAGTTTGCAAGGCTGATATCACAACTAGCATCACCATGCCCTCAGAGGCCTGAAAACAAGCTCGGTCTCCACCCGGACCAAGTAACTCCACTTTCCTTCTTTCACAATCAATCGTGGTATGATTGGCCGACACCCAATTCATACTCAAAATCACATAATGATCGGTTAGGGACATCACCATTAACGTGGCCTGAGTGTCGTAAATCGATATGCTAAGTTTCTCAAAGCCTCGCACTATTACCGAATCCATATCAGCAAACTACAACACGCCATATTACTTAGTTCCTCAATTGCAAATTGTCCACAGGCAAAGAATGACCACATAACTTTTCAGGCACATTACCATACATCACCAAGTTTCCACTTATTCGTAGGACTAATTAATTCTAACCATTAAACTATCCAATAATCTCATAATCCCAACATCACAACTTTCACTCAAAAGACCTTAAGTCATTTAAGAATAACTATTATCTTCTTGATTGCTCTCCCACATAACTCCTCGTAGCAATCTTTTCCTATCATTGAAACCGTACAGATCATTACACTACCTTTCAAACATACATACAGATCTCACCATCTCTTGCTAAGCAAGATGCCAAAAACTTAAATCTTACGCATTGCCGATCCCAAATAAATCGAACCCCTTAGGGTGGTTTCTGGATTGAAAGCAAAACAATCTTCAATCGAATGTCTTGGATTTCTGGAATGATATTCACATAGAACATTTGGATTATACCATTTTGGATAGGGTGGTTTCAGAGGTTCCATATGTATCGGGGCTACCTGGTGGCTTTGTAACAAGCGGGGGTATATTTCAATATAGGTCATGGAGTGATTTTTAAAATTTCTTTGAGGATAACTATTCTGCTCATAATTATCTGCAGACTGCTTATAATTATTCACAAACTACTGGCAATTATTTTGAGGATAGTTGTTCGACCGTACACCACCATTTTGGATCAGTTTTCGCATATAGTATCCATGACCCAAATTGTTCACATTTTTATGTTGGAATGGACTGTATGAATTGTTTGTCTAACTTTGACCATACCCTACTTGATGAACTTCTCCTTATTTTTTTTTTGGATAAAAACCTCTTTTGAATCAATCATATTGTCAGAAATACGGCCATTCTTGATTACGAAATCAATTCGATCTCCAATTATGATAATGTCTGAGAAATTAGTGGATGCATTATTACCCACCATCTGATCAAAATAAGGGGAACGAAGAGTATAAATGAAAATTATAGCTGCTTCTTTATCAATCAAAGGCGGTTGAATTTGGGAAGCTGTTTCTCTCCATCACTGAGCATACTCCTTAAAACTCTCACAAGTCTTTTTCTCCATTCTCGATAAATCTAGACGGTCAGGTGCCATGTCTAGATTATGTTTCTATTGTTTCAGGAATAGATCTGCAAGATCTTTCCATTTGCTCACTTATGAACTATCTATCTACATGTACCAATGAGTAGCAACCCCAATTAAACTATCTTGGAAAACATGAATCAACATCTTTTCATCACTCACATATGCAGCCATCTTTCGACAATCCATGATGAGATGACTATTTGGGAAGGATATACCATCATACTTTTCAAAATCAAGTACTTTGAACTCCGGCGGAATGACAATATCAAGGATCAAGCATAGTTTGCTTTCATCAATGCTTCCAAATACATCTGCTCCTTCTATCGCTCTTAGCCTTTCTTCAAAATACTCCATTTTCCCTTTGTAAGTTTCTTCTGGGCTCTTGGTTACATTATCAACATTCTGGTGAATTTCTTGATGGCTTGGTAATATAAGAGGGAGAATTTGGCTAGGTATGCATTCATGCCTTCCTACCCAGGGAATGTATTTAGTTGGATATTTGGATGTGTAGAGATGATCTTAGGCTACCATAGTGTAGCTTCTTTATATGGTATAGGAGTGGAATTGTGACATTGAGAGGTCTCTGCAACACCTTTTGCCTTGTACATTTCTTTCATCATTCCCATCATTTCAGGGATTTGCTCCTTCATGGAGTTGATCTCTTGAAGCATTTCTTTATTTTGAGTGCCTTTTTGTTCACTCATGGTTCTTGTTTTTTACCTTGTTTGATAAGGATGATGATGTTGAGTTAGATGATCAATTTTGAAAGTGAAAATCTTTAACTCGTGCTTCGATAAAAGAAAATGTAATTTTATAAAGAAATGACTCATAAAAGGAAAGTGAAAGCAAAAGATGCGTGAAATTTTATTCATTGTGCAATAAAAATAGTCTGAATTTCAAACATTACTTAAATCAAATAACAAACTGAAAAAAAGACATAAACTGAAATAAAAGACGTAATAATAAACTCCACGTCTACATAAAACGACTCAAATATCTAAGCTCTCTGCATAAAGTAGATAAAAACTCTATCTTGAACGCCTTTTCCAAGATCTGCTCCCCAATCTGCAAAGACACTAGCCCTCCTAATCAACATCTTTAGGTTTTGCATTGCGTTGTTTATATAGAAAAGATGAGTTTCATTCTGATGACGCAAATGCCTCACCTCAACATACAAATCTTTGTGTTCTTCCTTCAAATGCTCGTATGCCAGTCAGTAGTATCTTCTCAACTAAACTCTAGCATTTATTCATTCAATATTCCAAGTTCTCCATAGCCAGTCATAATGAGTAGTGAATTTCCTCAGTTTCAACGATTTGTCCTCTTTTTTCCTTAACTGCAACATTCAACTCAGATATTATTCGCTAATGGCAATCAATGCTACCTTCCAAATCCATGATATGTTCTTCGCTAGCCTCCATCTTCTTTTGCAGATAGTCACTATTCTCTTTCTATCTTCTTGCCACTTTACTTAGTGGACGGTTCTCTCGATCTAGTTCTTGATTCTCCTCTATCTAACTCTCCAACTGTTTCCCCTGACTGTTCAATAGTTTTTGGGCTTCAACCAAATCACTTTCTGCTTATAAGGCACAGGCATCTGACAAGATTATCTTCTTTTGTAATTCAACAAATGATGTCTCTCCAACTTCAAAGATTTTTTCTGGCTCAGTTATCTTCCCATTTTCTTTACTTAAATTCTCAATCTTTGTTTCCCCCCACTTTATAGATCTGCTCTGACTCAACTACTTTCCTTTTTCCTTTATCTAGAAACTCCAACTTGTTTTTGTTCATCAACCATGTATCATACTCCTTGGTTGCTACATCGCAACCTTTCTCCATTTTTATCTTCTTAATTGACTTACAAGCTCCCAATATCCTCACAATCTTCTTTCCATAATTTTCTTGCTCATAATCAAAATCCAACTCTTTCATACCATTTACTGCAGGACGAAACTGCTCGATCAACAACTGTCGTACGGCCACAAGGGGAGCATAACTGGTACTTCCCCAAGGACATAGAAGTGGAACACAGTTATAATTTCCACAACAATAAATCATATCATTTGATGGCATCCATATTTCCTTCAAAACTACATCATCTGTATCCATGGTTGTGAAGCAAGACTCCCACACATCTCGCTTTGGAAACTCAAAATTTCCCTTTGCTCTACAATAATCAAAAATCGGATTTCTATATGACAAGACTATATGAAAGTGACCTTCGGAACTATATATTCTGTTGGACATTTCAGATGGCTCTATAACTATATATGAAGTAGTGGTGCACATCCGATAAACTTCCCCTTTCCTTGTGTTCTACAGAAATGTAAAGATCCGTATGTTTCAGCCATAATCGAAATGATGAGATTTGTACCATTTTGAATTTGCAAGAATAATTTTATAATTTTGATATCCACATAGCCTTGGACATTCAGAAACTGTGACGACCCAACTTATCACATAATCCTAGGACGCGAGAAGCAAGGATCGTGCTTCATTCAAATGACTGTAACACAAGACATTATAAAACTGGACATGAATTGTACATAAATTCTTAATAAACTTGCTCAGTTTTCAAAGAAAAACCCGACTCATATACCATTTCATATCACCAAGTAATGTTTAGAGTTATAAAACATGTAGTCAAAGATGTGGTGCAACACGGTAAAGTTATTACAAAACGTATAATTCCATAAGTATTTACATAAATGAGTTGTCATATAGACCTCAAAACAAAACAAAGCTACACAACCTGAGGCTGTGACTCACGAGTTTGGTGGCCTATCCAAAGTCCTCATCCCGTACGTCAATGAGCACCACCTGCCGTTCCATACCCTCATCCTCGAGCAACACGTGAAAGGTGATATAAAGCACCTTTGAGCATGACACTTAGTGAAAACAAAAGAATATATGCTTAGGTATGCACATAAACGAGCATTGCAAAGTAGGTAGACAAACATAATCAAACCGTAAACCTTTCAAACCCGTATTATTGTCAAGCCAGTAACATATTTCATGTATCACATTTACCATTTCCTCTTATTCCACAAACCTTCCCATCACAAAACCAGGCGTCGCACTACGCCCTATACACATACAATTATTAATAAGTTCCCAAGCCATAACTCTTAATGTACTACACTCCTTGGATTTACATCAAGCCTCAGACAACTATTACCACATTCTATTCACTTTCTGAATCCCTTTCATTCACCACTACGCATCCGCTTCTCAATACGCACATTCAAAGAAAAGAGTTAGCAAAACATGGATGCATAAATATGCTCAACATATAACATGAATGCTTATACAAGTAATCAACTTTCAATTTTAAGATTTAACCGAATAACAATGCATAAGCCGTTTCCATTTTCCCTTTTCCTTTCAACCATCATTTGGTTCCTTACTTACAACCCGTGTCTCACTACGCATAAATCAAGAATTGCCACATATCACGCTTGAGCCGCAGCTGATTTGACATTGCAAAACAACATCCGAGCCATAGTTCATTTCACAACATCCGAACCAAAGCTCTAACAACTCTCAGGTTATCATAATAACCACTAGCATCTGGGCCATCCACCACATAGCACCCAAGAGCTACACAACATCACCACCATGGTAGCCACGTGTAACGTCCAACAACAACTCAACATTACACGAGTTATGACCCCACAACCATTCATTATGTATATGAAACGCATGAATGAAATGATATGGAAATGAATGAGTAATCATGCTGACTAATAACTCTCATCATCATCAAACACATCATAACTGGCTCCGACATAATTATGATCCTCAGGTGAAGGTGGGGTAACCACCTTAGCCTGACCTCAGCCTTGACCTCAATCTCTACCTCATACCGGAGTCAATACTCTACGATTACTCCTCTTGAGTGCAGCTGCTCACGGAGGCATACTGTAATTACAACCAGAATAAGTAACCATGTGAGCTACTACGAGAAAACAAACCATACTACACTTATCTTTTGGATAAAGAAACTCTAAAGTACAAAATATAAGGTTACCTGGTGCCGTCAATCGCAGATGATGTTTGGATAAGGACTTTAAAAAAAACATGAAAGAAACATGTGATGCATGTGGTCTACAGAATATGAGGCTCTGATACAAACTGTAAAGACCCGAATTTTTAAATTACTTTAAATCAGAAATAAACAGCGGAAGACTTGATTTTATGAAAATTTGGCATGGTGCCGTTTGTATTTTGAATGTGCCAAAATTAAAATACACTGTTCACAATTCAGAGAAAGCGATAAAAGAGAGAAATCATGGAATGCGCAATTCAGACATTGTTCTAAATCAACAGAAATAGTCTTAAAATACCAAAATACTCTTTCGAGCTCCAAAAGAGGTAAACAATCAAGAAAGAAAGTAAAGTTGTTCAAAATTGACTAAAATATCTTGCATTCCTATAACAACCACTTCTACCACGACATCTACCTCGAGGCATACCTGAAAAGATTGAAGTTTAGTAACATTAGCATAAAAATACTAGTGAGAGTAAAATGGAGGCATGTAATCCTATGGACGAATTCCACATCGGAAATTGTGTCCAAAGTTTTAGCATGCTCTTAACTACCCATTCTTTACTCCCAAACAACTTACATTCAAAATCAAGCCATTTCCCAATTACATAATACACGACTACCAGAAGGTAAATTCCATGATTCAACAATCAAATTAGACCCACAATTCATACCCAATAACATTAGAGAAAGAACACTCCTCGACCAAAATCATAAATAGCAACAACATTATCAAAGGTAATAATCTTTTCTTTTAACATTCATGCACTCCATCTAAAGAATCTAAGTACATTATAATCCTAATTCAATTGATACATATACCCCATCTAAAGAATTTGAGTATAAGTCAATATTTCACTTTTATATAACACACATACTCCATCTAAAGAATCTGAGTATGTTTACCATCTCTCATTTAATCAATACATATACTCCATCTAAAGAATCCGAGTATATATCTATATTTCACATTTACACAATACACATGTTGCATCTAAATAATCCGAGCATGTTTACAATTTCTCATTTAATCAACATATATACTCCATCTAAAGAATCCGAGTATATATCCATATTTCACATTTACAAAATACACATGCTCCATCTAAAGAATTCGAGCATGTTTACGATTTCTCATTTAATCAACACATATACTCCATCTAAAGAATCTGAGTATATATCAATATTTTGCATTTACACAATACACATGCTCCATCTAAAGAATTTGAGCATGATTACATTTTCATATTCAATCGATACATATACTCCATCTAAAGAATCCGAGTATATATCGTAAATCCACATTCACAAAAAACACATACTCCATCTAAAGAATCTGAGTATGGCTTACAATTCCACAATTTCAAACGATTCCACTAAAGATCCTCAACCATGAACATTTCGAAAAGTCACGTACGCACAGTAATAACAATTCACTATTATTAATAATTGCACAAAAGTAGGAGAAATTTCCATGTAGTCATAAAGTAAAATACATAAACCAGAACTACTTTGACTACCAACAACAAGGCTAATCTCTTAATTCACCCATAACCGGAAACCAATTCCCCAAAATTATATCTTACCTTTCTCAACTTCCCTTTGGAACTCTTAACTCCTAAGAACCAAACCAGAAACTACCATTTCTCTCTAACAGACACCAAATCACAATCAAGCTAAGATAATCACCGAAATACATCAAACTCCCAAACTAAACTCAAAGCAAACATTCTCTTCCGAAACAACTAAACAACCAAATCCTCAAAGGATCTCAAATCACACATTCCCTCTTAAACTCAATTAAACAAAATCATCATGAAAAACATACATAGAACACACACCACTTCCTTAAACTCACGTTTAAAAAAGAAGTCGACCCTTAAATGCTGGAGGATAAAATTCATGTACGGTTACCGGAACCTACAATTTAATTTCACCTAAAATACATTAATTTCACAAATCGAACAACTATCGACACAAAATTAATTAAAAAACAAAAAGCAACCCGGTAAAGGGTCTTGGATGCCCACGCTCAAGAGAGGGAGAATGAGGGAAGATAAATTTATGGGTTTTTGGTACTTTAGGTGCAACCCGAGTTGGTTTTAAGCACTTTTTAGGTGATTTCACATAATGGGTAATACTAAATAAGGGTTTAGAACTCAAATCTTCCACCCAAAATGGAATGAAATGAAAATAATGCTTGGAATTAGTCCCCACTAACAGCCACGGTAAGAGGGAAGCCATGGGTGTCAGGTTTTTGCTTGGTTTCGGTCTATGGGATCTGGGAGAAATAAAAATTGATTTCTCAATGAGTTTCCAACAACAAGAATCATCAATTTTTAGAAGAGAAGGGAGATTTGTTAGTAGCAAAATAAAAGGAAATCAAAACTAAGAAAAAATCACAATTCTTACCTTTCTAGTGTTTCTCTTGGAGAGGGAGATGATCTCCAAGGGTACAATGGATAGAAAAGCCTCGACGATAGCTTTCCAACGCACAAAGATTCGAAGCAAACAGTCGAGAAATGAACAAAATCCGGGCTTGGAGATATCCCTCTAGATTTCGGCCATGGAGGACAATTGGGAGAGGAATTTTGTGATTTTTGGCTTTTTGGAAAATGATGAATCGTGTTTTAGGGTTTTTTAGGGTTCTTTTCCTTTTTGACAAAAATGCCCATCCTTTCTCAATTAACCTTATATCAAAACCCGTCCTTGGACCGTAAATATTACTAAACCACTTCTAAGGTAATTAAATTAACTAAGGGTGATTAATGATTTTTAAAGGGCTCGTTAATAATCATTAATGACCCAAACCATTAAATTAAAACAGAAATAAATTCTAAACTTAAATTGATTGCTATAAATTAAATAACTAAATTAAATTAATTAAGTTGACATAAATTAAATTAACTAAAATAAAAAATAAAAAAAATAATAATAAAAACTGCCAGAATTATATTAAGTTTTTGTGAAAAGTTGGGTATTAATTAAGCATGCATAAAAATAACAGTTTAGTTTATTTTTATTCGAATCTGACTTTGAGTTTTCCTTGGGATTAATTTATGATGTTTAAGACATATTATGCATGATTTTAAGATTCCAAAATGTTGCTTCTCTTGTTGACAGGAATGCATGTATAGTGCCCAATAAGTCGGAAAACTAGCCTAGGCGGTTTATTCAATTGTGAAAACAAACTTTGAATCATTTGTGGGACATTGGGAGAGTATATAGATGTTTTAGATTGACTTTAGAAGAGTATATAGATGTTTTAGATTGACTTTGGGAGAGTATATAGAAAAAAATTTCTACTAGATTATTTTTAGAGAATATATAAATATTTGGTAACAGAGTTTGGAGCGGAACTATACTATGTTAAACTAGTTTTGCTCTTTCAAGTGGGTTATCATTGGGTGACCGTCTTGTGAGATAATGTAACGTCCCGTTACTTTTGGAGGTAAATTTTTTTCTCATTTTAAATAAAGTATTTAAGTTAGTTTTGAAGGGATGATTTACTAAACTAGCGGAATTTTATTTAGTAAACTAATTAACATTTAATTACGGATCTATTAATATCATGCAATTTGTGATAAAACATGTAGATTCATGCTTATATTTTCGAAAATTAAAACCCTTTTACTTACATTGAGTAATTAATGGAGAATAGGTTGGAGGTTTCTTCACAACATCAGATCCTCAGCAACACCGGATCTTCTATGCTATATCCCAATCGAAAGCAAAACCGACTTGTGGGAATCGAACCGGAAGAACAAAAGAAGAAGAAATTTCTTCTAAATTTTTCCCTAAGGAAAATCGGCAATTGGGCAAAAATTGAAGAGAGAATTTTCACTTTCTTAATTAAAGTGAGAAGTGTACAAAATATGAATCCCAATGGTCATATTTATAGGAAAATATGATATCTAATCAATATAGATATGCTTATCTCCTAATTATTAAAATAAATATAAATTATATATATAAATTCATTAGTCTTCAGCGTGCGCCACCATTAAAATTGCTTTTGAATTTTTATTTGATTTGCACACACATCGAGGAAGAAAATTTACATATATATAATTTATTTATTTTTCTTTATGTAATAATTATATTTATGTATTTAAAATTAGAAAAATTCAAATAATAATTTCTAATTAAATACATTTAGCCAAAAAATAATATATTAATTACCATTGAATCTTATTCAACTAATTAATTATTTTGGGCCATAACCAATTTGTTTCTTAAACCAATTGTATTTAATTCTCTCTAATATTTATTATTAAATTAAATAAACTCATTATTTAATTAATAATATTAATTATTAATTTCCATTTAAATAAACTCATTATTTAAATAATTAATAATATTAACATTAATTCCCGTTTAAATAATTTATTTATTTAAACAATTAATTTTGCCTTATAATATTATAATTAATTTCCATTTAAATAAACTCTTTATTTAAACAATTAATTTTGTATCAATATTAATTTTCATTTAAATAATCTCATTATTCAAATAATTAATATTACCTAATTTTATGTGACGACCCGTCACTTTTAAATAAATTAAAATCAGAGAAAATAGCGGAAGTCTTTTATTTTAAGAAAAATTTGCGTGGTTTTGTTTGAAAGTTGGCATGCCGAAAACCTGTTTACATCCTAATTTTTCAATCTAATAAATTCACATGGACTTTAAGTCCCAAATCAGGAGTTCAAATATTTCATATTATAAAAACAACATCAAAAGCTCTTATGAGCTAAATACAACATCAAAGTCTTGAAATTCACAAAAATATTTACATATACTTTACAAACAAGTCCATCTCGAGGTCAGCATCCCTCGATCACGCAGCACCATCTCCCCTTCCACGGCCTCTAGCCAGGGCATTACCTGAAATTGGTTGTAATATCATGAGCTAAAAAACTAAGCCCAGTGAGAATAATAAGCATAAAAAGTAAAGATAGACCTCAAACTCGCATTTCAATTTGTGTCCAATTAAACTGACACAATTCTCTCCTAAAGTTCTCCAAAAGATGATACTACTAACACTTATAGTCAAATCTCCTCCATTAATTCGTTATGACGTAAAATGATAAAAGTAAATGACTTTGCATAAAATATAACATCTCAATTCTCTTTCTTATCGATCATATACATGAAGGTAATGAGAACATCCCGTAGGATACGTATTCGCCCTTTATGCATAAATGAATGAAGAAGGTGATGCGGACATCCCCCGAAGGGCCCTCCTTTTCTTTTCTCTCTTTATTTTCTTTTTCTCTGAATGCGATGCGGACATTCCCCGAAGGATCCAACATTCTTTCCTTCTTTTCTTTCTCAATTTCCTTTCTTTTTCTCGGAAGGCGATGCGGACATTCCCAGAAGGGTCCAACATTCTTTCCTTCTTTTCTTTCTCTCTCTGAAGGCGATGCGGACATTCCCCGAATGGTCCAACATTCTTTCCTTCTTTCAATGATGCGAGATGTTATGGTGCAATATGTTGTGGTGCGAGATGTTGTGATATGCTCGTAAAAGTAAATAAACGTAAAGTACAATAACAAAGTAGCTGAAACAAGCATGAAGTAAAAGGGCAATAAGTAAATAAATAGTAAACTTCGGACGAACGATATGTCAAACGAACTCCAGTAACAATAATAAAAGTAGAATCATAACTTAAACACTTAACCTATACCTTCAAGGATTCTAACTTTCAATATAATCCGAGGTTCTATTAATCGTTTAAAAACAAGTTGGATCTTTTAACTTCCAATGATCCAATCTTAGTTCCGGATCGAATCTAACTTAGAATCTTCTAAGATTCAATTCTATCCTTGAGAACTCCTAAGTTCTCACTTAAAGGATTAACTTCTAATCCTAAGGGCACTAACTCACAACCCTCTAATCTTAGATTTGGATTCTAATCTTAGTTTCAAACTCTACAAACCTTCACACTTATTTGCTTTCTAATAGTTACTTTAAATACTAACTATTCTCACCTTAAAGAGATATGATTCCGCTCTTAAATCCAGAAGAGCGATCAACCACGCGGTTCGAAAACACCTAGAATTAAGTTATAATGCAAAAATCAATAACTTTACCAACTATCGAACTAAATGTACAAAATAACGAAAAACTCGACAAACCCCCCCATAAGAGGCTCTCGGCCCTCTCATCAAAATGGGGTCTAGGGTTTGGTTTTCCGGCTTTTTGGCAATTTAAATACGTTTTAAGTTGGTTTCAAGAAAATTCGAAAATCCCGATTTCAATGGGTATCGATATTTAAGGTTTTCGAACAGTAAGCCCTTTCCCGAATTGAATTTAAATAAACATTCATTCATTAATTTCTAACCCATTTCCAATCCCAAAAGGGTAAATTTCAAACGGGAAGGGTTTCGACTGAAACTCGGTTTTTGGGTTATGGGATAGTTTCCAAAAACACTTAAAACTACTCCCGTATTGACAAACACCGAGTTTCACGGCAAGAAAACGAAAGAAAACAAAGAAAACTCCATTAAAACACTATTTAGAGCTTAGGGTTTCAAGAGAAACTTAACGAGAACTCCTTGGATCTCGAGAGAAATGGACAATAGCTAAGAGGAAATGATTCGTCTGACCGATACCTTTCCAAAGGACCCGGAATCAAGTCGATCGGGCAAGAAATGAACAAAATCAAATTTTCTCTCCTTCCTCTTTGATGCTCACGGTTTGGGGAGGGAAATGAATGAGCATTTTGTTCAATTTTTAGTCAAAGTTTCATTTAAAGAAGAAGGCAAATAGTTTTTTAGATATTTTTGCAAATTTGGAAATTACGATTACGTCCTTTTATGACTTTTGGCTTAAAAACGAATCCTGAACATCTCAAACTATCCCAATGGTGATTAATAATTATTAATTGGCCCGTTAATAATTATTAATACCATTAAAAAGAAAATAAACTAAAAAGGTCAATTAAAAGATTAAAACCGAAATAAACTGTAAATTCTAAATTACCGATAAATAAATAAACTTAAATTACTTAAATTGAAATAAAATAAATAAAAGTTTTTTTTATCACAAAATAACGGGACGTTACAGTCAACCCTCCTAAAAAGGGCTTTTCGTCCCTGAAAAGTAATCTTACTAAGTGAAAAGCTGAGGATATTTTGCCCGCATATCATCCTCACGCTCCCACGTAGCTTCTTCAGACACTTGGTTCCTCCAAAGGACCTTAACCAAGCAAATAGTCTTGTTTCTCAACACCTTTTGCTCGAATGATAAAATCTCAACTGGTGTCTGCTCATAAGACATACTAGCATCCAAAACTATCGGCTCATAGTCGATCACGTGAGAAGGATCTGCCATGTACTTCCGAAGCATCGATACATGGAATACATTATGAACTGCCGATAAAGCAGGTGGTAAAGCCAATCTGTAAGCTACTGCTCCTACCCGCTCAAGTACCTCGAAAGGGCCAATGAACCTAGGACTCAGCTTACCCTTCTTCCCGAATCTCATTACACCTTTCATAGGTGCTACCTTCAAAAACACGTGGTCTCCTACTGAAAACTCAAGTGGACTACGTCGTTTGTCAGCATAACTCTTCTGTCGACTTTGGGCAATCATCATCCTCTCTATAATAAAGTCAATCGACTGACTAGTCAGCTGTAACAACTCGGGTCCCAAAAGTCTTCTCTCCCCGACCTCATCCCAGTGAGCTGGAGATCGACACTTTCTACCATAAAGTGCCTCAAATGGTGCCATCTCAATAGTAGCCTAGTAGCTGTTATTATAAGCAAACTCTACCAAATACAATCGAGAATCCCAACTGCCTCCAAAATCAAGAACACAAGCTCTCAACATATCCTCCAGAATCTGGTTAACTCTCTCAATCTGACCATCTGTCTGGGGGTGAAAAGCTGTGCTAAAATCCAAGCCAGTACCCATGGCTGAATGCAAACTCTGCCAAAACTTCGAGACAAAACGAGTGTCCCGATCTGATACTATCCTCACTGGCACACCATGTAATCTAACGATCTCCCGTAGATACAACTGTGCCCAAGTCTCAACTGGGTAGGTGATCCTCCCAGGTATAAAGTGTGCAGTCTTCGTCAAGCGGTCTACAATCACCCAAACGGTATCGTAACCCTTTGATGTCCTCGGCAAACCACTGATAAAGTCCACGGAAATCTCCTCCCATTTCCATTCTGGCACACTCAGAGGGTTAAGAAAACCCGATGGACTCTTGCTCAAACCCTTGACTTGCTGAAAAGTCAAACATCTGTTAACAAAGTCAGCGATCTCAAACTTCATCCCAGGCCACCAATAATGCTCTCTCAGGTCCCTGTACATCTTCGTACTACCTGGATGTATAGAGAAGATAGAACTGTGAGCCTCCTCCAACAGTTCCCTTCTAAAAGTCGATCCTAAAGGCACACATAGCCTCTTATGATACATTAGAGCACTGTCAGTAGAGAAGGTAAAATGACTAGTAATATCTAACTCAGCCTCCCTGAAACCGGCCTGCAAATGAACCTCATCTCTATGTGCATCAATCATCCTCTGCCTCAAAGTAGGTCCCATTGTCAAACTAGCCAGACTCACAGTGACCTCGGCAGTAAGCAATGCTATCTCAACTCGTTCCATATCCCACCTGAATCTCAAAGGTATGGATGACAAAGCTGATGAATGAGAAGACTTTCTACTGAGCGCGTCAGCCACTACATTGGTTCTCCCAGGATGATACTGAATGTCACAGTCATAATCCTTAACGAGCTCTAACCATCTCTGCTGTCTCATATTCAATTCCTTCTGAGTGAAGAATTATTTGAGATTCTTATGGTCAGTAAAAATCAGAATCTTCTCACCGTACAAATAATGCCTCCATATTTTCAAAGCATGAACAACCGCTGCCAACTCTAGATCGTGAGTCGGGTATTTCTTCTCATGCTCCTTCAACTGACGGGAAGCATAAGCTACAACTTTCCCGTGCTGCATCAACACACATCCCAAACCTCTGTGGGAAGCATCTGTATAAACAGTCAGACCACCAGTCCCATCAGGCGACACTAGAACAGGTGCTGACACAAGTCTCCTCTTGAGCTCCTCAAAGCTCCTCTCACAATCCTCAAACCATACAAAATCAACCCCCTTCCAGATCAAACGTGTCAAAGCTGAAGCAATCTTAGAGAAATCTTGCAGAAACCGTCTATAATAGCCTGCAAGTCCCAGAAAACTGCGAATATCAGCCACACTCCTTGGTCTAGGCCAGTTAGTAACTGCCTCAATCTTTGAGGGATCAACAGATACTCCTCTACTCGATACTACATGGCCTAAAAATGCCACTTCCCTCAGCCAAAACTCACACTTGGAGAACTTGGCATACAATCTCTGATCTCGTAATACTGTCAAAACCTCTCGAAGGTATATAGCATGCAACTCCTCTGTATTGGAGTAAACCAAGATATGATAAATAAAAACAATCACAAAAGAGTCAATGAACCTCCGGAACACCGTGTGCATAAGGTCCATGAAAGCTGCAGGCGCGTTGGTCAAGCCAAAGGACATAACTACGAACTCATAATGTCCATAACGCATCCTGAATGCAGTCTTAGGAATATCCTCATCCCGAATCCTCAACTGATGATAGCCAGATCTCAAATCTATCTTCGAAAAGATAGTGGCTCCCCTCAACTGATCAAACAAGTCTTCTATCCTGGGCAAAGGATACTTGTTTTTAACCGTAACACGGTTCAACTCTCTATAATCAATGCATAAACGCATAGAACCATCCTTCTTCTTCACAAACAACACCGGAGCTCCCCACGGTGCAACACTTGGGCGTATAAACCCCAAGTCTAAAAGTTCCTGTAACTGGCTCTAGAGTTCTTTCAACTCAGCCGGTGCCATACGATAGGGTGCTTTGGACAATGGAGCTGTCCCTGGAGCAACCTCAATATGAAAATCTAACTGTCTCACCGTTGGCAAACCGGGTAACTCATCAGGGAAAACATCAATGAAATCCCTCACTACTGGCACAGAACTCAAACTAGCCTCTGGTATAGTAGTGTCGACCACACTAGCTATATAGCCCAAGGTTCCATCACTCAGAAGCATACTAGCTTCTAACATAGATATCAAAGTGGGTGCTACTCGACTACTAGTCCCACGAAAACGTAAACTGGTCCCACATGGACCCATAAAATCAACAACTCTCTTAGTACAATCAATAGTGGCACGATTAGCTGATAGCCAATCCATACCCAAAATCACATCGAAATCAGACATAGGCATGATAATCAAAGTAGCATGCAAGCAACAACCCATAAAACACAAATCATCTGTGCTAATCATACTATCAGCAATAACAAACTTCCCCACTGGGGTCGAAACACGCATCTCAAAACCTAATGGTGCAGACTCAAGAGTAGCCGACTCAACAAACTCAGAAGAAATAAATGAGTGGCTAGCCCCAGAATCAAATAAAACAAAAGCCGAATGGCCCAAAACTGTCAAAGTACCAGTCACTACAGTACCCTGCAGCCTCGGCCTCCTCTCTGGTGGCAAATACATGTGCCTGATGCTGAACAGGTGGAGGAAATCTAGGTGGTGGTGGAGGTAATATCTGTGGCGGTGGAACAACAGGTGGAAGTCTAAACTGCTGTGCCTGTCCACCCTGACCTCTACCCCTGTACTGACCTCTGCATCGGTCCTGACCTCTACCTTGGTCCTGACCTCTGCCCCTAACCGGAGGAGCATATAAAGCAAGTGGTGCCCGATATGGTCTCTGCTGAACACCCTGACCTGGATATCCATACTGTGGTGGCTGTGTCTGACGAAACCTACGCTGTGTAGATCGATGACCCACCTGACCACAAGTATAACACCTCAGTGGTAGGGTACATGCCCCAGCATGATAACTAGAACAGTTATGGCAAAAGTGGGAAGGCAGTCCCTGTGCCCTCGGGTGTCTAAACTGAACTCCACCCCGAGCCTGCTGCTGATGCTGTCTCTGCTGTGGCGGTGGTACTCGACCGGCAGGGTCGTCCTCTACCTTCCTCTTATGAGAGGAAGTCTCTCCTGTAGCAGCTAGTTTGCCCTTCCTTTCTTCAGATGCCAAATCTAAAGAAAGGGCAAACTCTAAAGCCTCCTCGTAGGTATGCGGTCGTAAAGTGCGCAGATGAACCCTAACCTCGGCTCTCAATCCCACCAAAAACCTCTTCATCTTACTCTGAGGGTCGGCAATCTGTCCAGGAGCAAATCTAGACAGTCTATCAAACTCTCGCTCATACTCTGTCACTGATCTATCACCCTGTTTCAGGGTCAGAAATTCCACCTCTAATCGATCTCGCAAATCAGCTGAGTAATATTTCTCATAAAACTTCCCTCGAAATACCTCCCAAGTAACCTCCATAGTGAGAGAAAGTGATCTATAAAGGTCTCTCCACCAATACAAGGCATCATCAAGAAGAGAAAATGTACCACAGTGGACCTTCAGCCGGTCTGGGCAATCAATAAATTCAAAGGCTCTCTCAACCCTATCAATCCATAACTCTGCAACAGATGCATCCAATGACCTACCATCAAACTCAGCAGGTGCATATCGCCTATACTCTCTCAGAGTCCTAGCAGCATCAGTAACTCCAGTCTGATCAACTGCTATATCTGCTGCTCTAGGTGGAGGTAAAATAGGCGCAACGGGCCTACCAGCATCCCGTAATAACTCAAGATATACATCCTCAGCGATGTAAACTCCTCGCCCCTAAACAGGTGGCGGAATAACAGGAATCACAGGTGGAGGTGGTGGTGGAGGTGTAGGGCTCCGAGCTCTGCCTCTACCTCTACCTCTCACTCCAACTCGTCTAGCACCCCTTCTAGGGGGCATACTGCAATATAGTCAATATAACTTGTTAAGTTACTTGTAAAAGAGGATTCACCACTCTTTTACCAAATCGAAATAAAATGCGAGTTTAAAGATAAAGGTCTAGGAATACCTGGTGCTGCTGATCTCAGATGATGACTTTGAGAATGGACTTAAAACAAAACATGAAAAACAAACATGCATCGCATGTAGTCTACAGAACTCGTCAGCTCTGATACCAACTGTGACGATCCGTCACTTTTAAATAAATTAAAATCAGAGAAAACAGCGGAAGTCTTTTATTTTAAGAAAAATTTGCGTGGTTTTGTTTGAAAGTTGGCATGCCGAAAACCTGTTTACATCCTAATTTTTCAATCTAATAAATTCACATGGACTTTAAGTCCAAAATCAGGAGTTCAAATATTTCATATCATAAAAACAACATCAAAAGCTCTTATGAGCTAAATACAACATCAAAGTCTTGAAATTCACAAAAATATTTACATATACTTTACAAAAACAAGTCCATCTCGAGGTTAGCATCCCTCGATCACGCAGCACCATCTCCCCTTCCACGGCCTCTAGCCAAGACATTACCTGAAATTGGTTGTAATATCATGAGCTAACAAACTAAGCCCAGTGAGAATAATAAGCATAAAAAGTAAAGATAGACCTCAAACTCGCATTTCGATTTGTGTCCAATTAAACTGACACAATTCTCTCCTAAAGTCCTCCAAAAGATGATACTACTAACACTTATAGTCAAATCTCCTCCATTAATTCTTTATGACGTAAAATGATAAAAGTAAATGACTTTGCATAAAATATAACATCTCGATTCTCTTTCTTATCGATCATATACATGAAGGTAATGAGAACATCCCGTAGGATACAGATTCGCCCTTTATGTATGAATGAATGAAGAAGGTGATGCGGACATCCCCCGAAGGGTCCAACATTCTTCCCTCCTTTTCTTTTCTCTCTTTATTATCTTTTTCTCTGAAGGCGATGCGGACATTCCCGAAGGGTCCAACATTCTTTCCTTCTTTTCTTTCTCAATTTCCTTTCTTTTTGTCGGAAGGCGATGCGGACATTCCTCGAAAGGTCCAACATTCTTTCCTTCTTTTCTTTCTCTCTCTTAAGGCGATGCGGACATTCCCCGAAGGGTCCAACATTCTTTCCTTCTTTCAATGATGCTAGATGTTATGGTGCAATATGTTATGGTGCGAGATGTTGTGATATGCTCGCAAAAGTAAATAAACGTAAAGTACAATAATAAAGTAGCTGAAACAAGCATGAAGTAAAAGGGCAATAAGTAAATAAATAGTAAACTTCGGACGAACGATATGTCGATCGAACTCCAGTAACAATAATAAAAGTAGAATCATAACTTAAACGATTAACCTATACCTTCAAGGACTCTAACTTCCAATATAATCCGAGGTTCTATTAATCGTTTAAAAACAAGTTGGATCTTTTAACTTCCAATGATCCAATCTTAGTTCCGGATCGAATCTAACTTAGAATCTTCTAAGATTCAACACTATCCTTGAGAACTCCTAAGTTCTCACTTAAAGGATTAACTTCTAATCCTAAGGGCACTAACTCACAACCCTCTAATCTTAGATTTGGATTCTAATCTTAGTTTCAAACTCTACAAACCTTCACACTTATTTGCTTTCTATAGTTACTTTAAATACTAACTATTCTCACTTTAAAGAGAAATGATTCCACTCTTAAATTCGAAAGAGCGATCAACCAAACGGTTCGAAAACACCTACAATTAAGTTATATTGCAAAAATCAATAACTTTACCAACTATCGATCAAACAACTACTAAATGTACAAAATAACGAAAAACTCGACAAACCCCCCCATAAGAGGCTCTCGGCCCTCTCATCAAAATGGGGTCTCAGGTTTGGTTTTCGGCTTTTTGGCAATTTAAATACGTTTTGAGTTGGTTTTAAGCAAATTCGAAAATCCCGATTTCAATGGGTATCGATATTTAGGGTTTTCGAATAGTAAGCCCTTTCCCGAATTGAATTTAAATAAACATTCATTTATTAATTTCTAACCCATTTCCAATTCCAAAAGGGTAAATTTCAAACGGGAAGGGTTTCGACTGAAATTCGGTTTTAGGGTTATGGGATAGTTTCCAAAAACACTTAAAACTCTTCCCGTATTGACAAACACCGAGTTTCACGGCAAGAAAACGAAAGAAAACAAAGAAAACTCCATTAAAACACTATTTGGAGCTTAGGGTTTCAAGAGAAACTTACCGAGAACTCCTTGGATCTTGAGAGAAATGGACAATAGCTAAGAGGAAATGATTCGTACGACCGATACCTTTCCAAAGGACCCGGAATCAAGTCGATCGGGCAATAAATGAACAAAATCAAATTTTCTCTCCTTCCTCTTTGATGCTCACGGTTTGGGGAGGGAAATGAATGAGCATTTTGGTCAATTTTTAGTCAAAGTTTCATTTAAAGAAGAAGGCAAATAGTGTTTTAGATATTTTTGCAAATTTGGAAATTACGATTACGTCCTTTTATGACTTTTGGCTTAAAAACGAATCCCGAACATCTCAAACTATCCCAATGGTGATTAATAATTATTAATTGGCCCGTTAATAATTATTAATACCATTAAAATGAAAATAAACTAAAAATGTCAATTAAAAGATTAAAACCGAAATAAACTTTAAATTCTAAATTACCGATAAATAAATAAACTTAAATTACTTAAATTGAAATAAAATAAATAAAAGTTTTTTTTTATCACAAAATAACGGGACGTAACATTTTAAGTAAATACAATTACATAAATTATTTTTTCTTCCTAAGTTAAATAAATAACTTAGTTTTGCTACAACGATATTTGGGCTAGCATAGGAACCCGATGGACCTATAGATCATGGGCTTAATAATTATGCAATTAAGTGACTAACTCATAATTAGTTAATTACTTATTATCTAACTATGAATAATTCCATTATAGATTCATAGATGAACTCCCCTCACTATAGATGAGTTATGTCCATTTAGTTTATCTTTATTTATATCTGTGATATATCCTTCACGTGGAACCCTCATAATTACAGGCGGATAAATTTACCGTTTTGCCCCTATAATTACCGCTTTATCCATGTGTTCCTGCTGATTCTCCAATGAACATTATCTTGAGTCGAACTAGAGATAATATACTTCTGTGATCAATAGAAGTCGTGGCGCCACTTGTTCATGTCTCGAATCAGTACATCAAGGGAGTTTCCTAAAATTCCTAAAATGTTTAGGTAACACACTGATACCGTTAATTTGTAGGATAGTTATGAATTCCATCTCGTGAAGATGAGTTCCCAGCTACTTATCTAGTCATGTTCCCAAAACAGGAGTATGTTGAGCGTTCTTACAGATCGCTCTCAACCATGTGAATCAAAGAAGATAACTCGATAAATAGGAGTCCTCATTTCACTCAGGATTGAGATCTATCACGGTTGATAAACTTAGTTTGATATTCGATCATTTCTCGTAAACGGTACTAATGAGAAATTTGATCCAACATCGTGGTCCTGTCTTATACAATCAACATTGCATATGATACTTCCATTTCATGTCCCCCACATGAATGATCAGGATTAGATCATTTGTCTATAAACAAAATGCGAAGCTATCAACAGTGTTACCAGGATAAGGTTCCCAAACGTTATCCATTTATTGTAGACACTTTTAAGTTACTCATCTCGACTTTAATCCTCTCGTATGACTCACATACTAAGTCGTGATTTCATAAGAGTGACTTAGGGTTTTACTATTTGAATGTTTGATATTTATATATTTCCATATATTCCTAATATCTTCAATTGAATCAATCTAGATAATATAAAAAACTTATGTTTATTTATTTAATTTATTCGAAATAAATTATTATACTTAAATTATTACAAGTTCTAGGACACCATTCCTAACAATCTCCCACTTGTCCTAGATCTTTGGAGATTTGACTTGTAATTCCAGTCAAACTGGATGACTATCAACTACTTAGCCATGGTAGTCATTTTAATACTTTATCAGTAACGTTTTCATCTGTTTAGTATGTATTTCTTTTGTCTGATGTTAGTTTCTGTAACGTCCCGTTATTTTGAAGTAAAAAAAAAAAAATTTATTATTTTATTATTTTATTATTTATTTAATGTTATTTATTTATTTATTTATTCAATTTAAGTATTTAGTTAAATTATTATTTTGTAATTTCGATTTTAGTAGTTAATTTCGATCGAAATTCGTTTTAATCGTTTTAATGCTCTAAATTCGTTTCGGTGACATTAATAATTATTAATAGGCCAATTAATAATTATTAATCACCTTTAGATTTATTTAAGATTATCGGGTTTCAATTCGTAAGTCAAAAGTCATAAAAGGACGCAACCGTCATTTCCAATTTCTTAAAAATATCAAAACACTATTCATTCATCTTTAAATATCCACCAATTGACCAAAGTTGACTATTTTCTTCTCATTTTTCTCTCCTTGGCCGTAGCTTCCATCTCCATTGATGAGAAGAAACTTTTTCTTCTCCTTTCTTCGTTTCTCTGCGGATCGTCGTGTTTTCGGTTGCGTTGGATTGGTAGGGACGAGGGCTACCTATCCAACCTAGCTTTTCGAAGTTTCCCGTTCTCTAAAGGACGTTCCAAAAAGTAAGAATTCCAAACTTTTTGTATGGATTTGTTCGTTTTTGATTGTAAATGAGTTTTGAAGTTGAAATCATGAATTTCTATCATGGAAATTGACGATTTTGAGCCCAGATTTTCGAAAAACACTATTCACCCGAGACACTATTCATCCAAAATCACTATTCACCCGAAATTGCACACTTGTTCGCATATTAGTTATGAATTGTAATATGTTGTGCAATTGGTGAATTGTAGGTGCGATTGCTCGGTTGTTGTTTTGAGGGAATTGGAGACTTGGAGCAAATATTATTTGGCTAAGGTGAGAATAGTTAGAATTTAAAGTATTTATAGAAAGCAAATGAGTGTGAAGGTTTGTAGAGTTTGAAACTAAGATTAGAATCCGAATCTAAGGTTAGAGGGATGTGAGTTAGTGCCCTTAGGATTAGAAGTTAATCCTTTAAGTGAGAACTTAGAAGTTCTCAAGGAAAGTACTGAATCTTAGAAGATTCTAAGTTAGATTCGATTCGAAATTAAGGATGGATCATTGGAAGTTAAAAGATCCAAACTTGTATTTAAAACGATTAATAGAACCTCGGATTATTGGAAGTTTAGAATCCTGGAAGGTATATGTTAATCGTTTAAGTTATGATTTTATTTTCATTATTGGTAGCGGAGTTCGATTTACATATCGTTCGTCCGAGTGGCTCATTTATTTTACTTTATGTCATTTACTTTATATCCTTATTTTATGCCTTTACTTTATGCTTGCATTGACTATTTTAATTCCGCACTTTATTTATTTACTTTTACAAGATATGCAAGCATATGCATATCATTTGCACCATACCATTATCGCATCATTCATGAAAAAGAAACGAAAAAGAGAAAGTAAGTGAAAGAGAAAAGAAAGTGAAAGAGAAAAGAAAGTGAAAAAGAAAAGAAAGTGAAAAGAGACGAATGGGACCCTAAGGGATTTGCTCATTACTCTAAATGAAAAGAGACGAATGGGACCCTAAGGGATCCGCTCATTACTCTAAATGAAAAGAGACGAATGGGACTCTACAGGATCTACTCATTACTCTAAATGAAAAGAGACGGATGGGACCCTAAGGGATCTGCTCATTACTCTAAATGAAAAGAGACGAATGGGACCCTACGGGATCTGCTCATCACTCTTGATGAAAAAGAAGTGAATGGTATCTTATGGGATTGACGCATTACTTCATTCATGCATAAGGGTATATGCGAGCCCTACATTGCATATGATTGATGATATAGACAATTGAGATGTTATATTTTATGCAAAGTCATTTACTTTTATTACTTTATGTCATAACGCGTTAATGGAAGAGATTTGACTATAAGTGTTAGTAATATCATCCTTTGGAGAGTTTAGAATGAAATTATCTAAAGTTTGGAGAACTTTAGGATTGATTGTGTCAGGTAAATTGGACACAAATCGGAATAAGAGTTTGAGGTCTATTCTTACTTTTTATTCTTATTATTCTCACTGGGCTTAAGTTGTTAGCTCATGATATTACAAAATTTCAGGTAATGCCCAGGCTAGAGGTCGAGGGAGAGGAGATGGTGCTGCATGATCGAGGGATGAAGACTTTGAGATGGACTAAGTGTTATGTAAAAATCCATGTACATTGTTTTGTGAATTTTATATAATTTTGAGGTTTGTACATTTGTGTATAGCTCTTAAGAGCTTTTGTCTTTACTTTTATGTTTATAAATCATTTTGAACTCCTGATAGGAACTTAATGTTCCTTGTGTTTTTAGATGTTTGAATTTAAGATGTAAACAGGTTTTGGCTAGCCTTTTTTCAAACATAATCACGCCAATTTTCTTAAAATAAAAGACTTCCGCTGTTTTCTCTGATTTAATTTATTTAAAAGTGACGGGTCGTCACAGTTTCATTAAGTGTAATAGATTCCATATTTTATCGCCATAAAATAAACTCTATTAACTATTGATTTGAAACCATCATGTTCAACTGTGATGACCCGTCACTTTTAAATAAATTAAATTCAGAGAAAACAGCGGAAGTCTTTTATTTTTAGAAAATTTTGCGTGGTTTTGTTTGAAAGTTGGCATGCCGAAAACCTGTTTACATTCTAATTTTTCAATCTAATAAATTCACATGGACTTTAAGTCCCAAATCAGGAGTTCAAATATTTCATATCATAAAAACATCAACAAAAGCTCTTATGAGCTAAATACAACATCAAAGTCTTGAAATTCACAAAATATTTACATATACTTTACAAAAACAAGTCCATCTCGAGATCAGCATCCCTCGATCACGCAGCAACATCTCCCCTTCCACGGCCTCTAGCCAGGGCATTACCTGAAATTGGTTGTAATATCATGAGCTAACAAACTAAGCCCAGTGAGAATAATAAGCATAAAAAGTAAAGATAGACCTCAAACTCGCATTTCGATTTGTGTCCAATTAAACTGACACAATTCACTCCTAAAGTTCTTCAAACTCTAGGTAATTCTAATCCAATTTCTCCAAAGTATGACATTACTACACTTGTAGTCAATCCTCATATATTAACTTGTTATGACAAAGAATAAGTAAAGTAAATAAACTTTGTATAAAATATAACATCTCGATTCTCTATATCATCAATCATAATCATGATTTCATGAGGACATCCCGTAGGATTCCACAATTTCTTTTATTCATGAGGAAGTAATGCGTACGTCAGTAACTTACCATTCAACTCCACGTGAGGAAGTAATGCGTACGTCCGTAACTTACCATTCAACTCCCTATGTGTGAGAAGTAATATGTACGTCCGCAACTTACGATTCAACTCCGCATAAGGAAGTAATGTGTGCGTCCGAAACTTACGATTTAACTTCTATGCATGAGAAGTAATGTGTACGTCCGCAACTTACGATTCAACTTCGCATAAGGAAGTAATGTGTGCGTCCGCAACTTACGATTCAACTTCTTTTCAATGATGCGAGATGTTATGCATATGTTTACATATGCTTGCAAAAGTAAATAAAGTAAATGTAAATGATAAAGCAATCAAAACATACATAAAGTAAAGGAGCAAAAGTAAAGACATAAAGTAAAGGGCATAAGTAAACTAGATAGTAATCTCGGACGAACGATATGTTGATCGAACTCCGGCATCAATAATAAAAGTAGAATCAAAACACGAACGATTAATCTATTAACCATTCTAAAAACAAACTTGGATCTTCTAACCTCCAATGATCCAACCTAAGCTTAGAAACGAATCTAACTTAGAATCATCTAAGATTCGATACTTTCCTTGAGAGCCTAAGTTCTCACTTAAAGGATTAACTCTTAATCCTAAGGGCACTAACTCTCAAGCCTCTAATCTTATACTCAGTTTCTAGTCTTAGTTTCAACTCTACAAACCTTCACACTTATTTGATTTCTATAATTACTTTAAATCCTAACTATTCTAACCTTAATTAAAAGATGACTTTCCTCCTAAGTCCGAAGGACCGATCAAGCGAGCAGTTCAAAAACACCTACAATTGAATTATATCATACAATCAATAATTAACCAACTATCGATCAAACATCAACCAAATGTACAAAACGCGAAAAACCCAATAAAACCCCACAAGAGGCTCTCAGCCACACAAGGAAAATAGGCCTCGGGTTTGGTTTTTCGGCTTTTAGGCAATCTAAAAGTGTTTCGAGTTGGTTTTAAGCAAATTCGATAATCCCGATATCAATGGGTATCGATAATTAGGGTTTTTGAACATTAAGCCCTTTCCCGAATCGAATTTAAATAAACAATATTTCATTAAATTCTAACCCATAAACAAACCCAAAAGGGTAAATTTCAAACGGGAAGGGTTTCGACTGAAACTCGGTTTTAGGGTTATGGGATAGTTTCCAAAAACACTTAAAACTACTCCCGTATTTACAAACACCGAGTTCTACAACACGAAATCGAAGGAAATCAAGGAAAACTCCATTAAAACACTATTTGGAGCTTAGGGTTTCAAGAGAAACTTACCGAGAACTTCGTATAATACGAGTGGCAAGTGCGATGGTTAGGTGGAAAAGGATCGTCGGACCGATACCTTTCCAATGGACCCGGAATCAAGTCGATCGGGCAAGAAACGAACAAAATCAAATTTCTCTCTTTGCTCTCTTGAGACCCACGGGTATGGAGGAAGAAAGATGAAGATTTTTGGTCAAATTTTGGGTCAAAGAAGATTAATGAATAGTGTTTAGATACTTTGGAAATTTGGAAATGACGGTTACGTCCTTTTATGACTTTTGGCTTAAAAACGAATCCCGAACGTCTCAAACTCTCCCAATGGTGATTAATAATTATTAATTGGCCCATTAATAATTATTAATACCATTAAAACGAAAATAAACTAAAAAGGTCATTTAAAGGATTAAAACCGAAATAAACTAAAAATTCTAAATTACCGATAAATAAATAAACTTTAATTACTTAAATTGAAATAAAATAAATAAAAGTTTTTTTTTTATCACAAAATAACGGGACGTTACATCAACCACTTTTCATTTACTAACAACTTAGTAATCACGCAAATTTAGAGTTTAGTCATTAAAAACTTATTTTACTTATACTTAACTCATTTGATGTTTAATTCGCAAAGGTCTTTTGTCGAATTCTTACATGGAAGTAAATTCATGTTCGAATTTGAGCCCGTGCAACTCATAAAATCTCCCATTTTATCTATGTGCACTAACATACTATTTGTAAATTTTATTTTAGTCACATTGGTTCTAGGATTCTCGAAATTCTTAAGCTCCCACTACAAAGTAATTCTCCATTACTTTCATTTGTTTAATGATTACAATTCTATACTTCTTATTATTTCCAAAAATAATGTGTAAGTATAAGTGACCCTTTTCAACTCAACTATTGAAAATTCATGTCATTTTATTTCACTTATTTTGAACTTTATTCATTGATTTTTGAAGTCAATGAGTTTCACTTGGACTTCAAAAGTCCTTTGGTTCGTACTATGACGCTCCCACTCAAATAAAGTTCTACAAGTAGTTTAACCATTTAAACTTTTTAAATAACAATTTGTTTTTATTGTGAAATAAAATCTTTGTAATTCTTTTCTATCTTAAGTAAGGTTTAAAGCCTTCAGTATCACTGATTTACTGAATTTATCTTTAATAATTTGTGAATTCAATTATCTACTAATTATTGTTTTTATTGTTTTTCAATTTCTGTTTTGTTTATTCCATATCAGTTAGTACTCTTTTAAAACATCCTTTTAAATAACTGAATGTTTGGAATATAAGAAATTGATTTAATGTTTGCTTATCACTTAAGTTCTAACATCTAAATGTCCAACTTTAGTGATATTTAAGTTTAGTTATCTTTGATAAATCAAAGATGTTTGATTTTACTTACCCTATAAGTTCGTGGATTAATATGGTTATCATCTCAAATTTCTTGAGAACCATCTTTAAGAGCTTAATCCTTTTAACTTATTTAAGTAATTCTATACTTAAACATTTTAAACATTTTTAAACCCTTATAACTTGTTTAGATATTTCGGAGTTTAGAATTTGGTTTTGGAATTTATTTGTTATATACTAAGTATTTTGAATAATCATCCAATCACACTTTGGAACTTTGTAATATAATTTGTAAAGGAATATCTACCTAAATAACTCTTATTTAAAATATTCCCAAACATGGTTCATACGAAATGAGAACCAATAATTATTACGTAATTCAAAATAAAAACAAATTGATAACTAAACTAAACTCGAAAACTATGGTTGGGAAGAGAAATATTTTCTTTCCTTTTAGACTATTGTAAAATCGGTTACGAGGAGAATAGGAAGAAGAAGAGTTTTCAATTTCGAAAATTGAAATTAGAAGCTTTTGAATGAACAACCAAGACGTTGTATTTATACGCAAAACAGTTTTCCAATCGAATTAGGAAATACTATTAAAATAAATACAAGATAAATGCCAAGAATAAAATCAAATTTTATTCCTTATTTATCTTACGTGCCGACTTTATGTGTATAAAATCAATAAGAAAAAACTATTTTTTTCTTTGTTTAATTTGTCTTTGGTTAAAACATTCTTTTATATATTTATTTTAGTCAAAATAATTCAAGAATTATTTCCTAAAATATTATATATGAGCCGATTTTGGTATTTAATAATTTTAACCAAAATCCATTGAATTCATTAATTCAATTATAGATTCCTCCTTATTAATAAATCATATTTATTAACTCTTGATATTTATTTAAATAAATCAATTATTCAAATAAAACATCATATTCCGATTTTGTATTTTATTATTAATAAATATTTATTATTTCCTATTTAAATAATCGACATTATTTAAATTAATAATGTGACGACCCGTCACTTTTAAATAAATTAAATTCAGAGAAAACAGCGGAAGTCTTTTAATTTATGAAAAATTGGCGTGGTTTTGTTTGAAAATTGGCATGCCGAAAACCTGTTTACATCCTAATTTTCAAATCTAATAAAATCACATGGACTTTAAGTCCAAGATCAGGAGTTCAAATATGTATATCATATAAACATCAACATTAGGCTCTTAGGAGCCAAATACAAAAATACAATTCATTAAAGTTCTTAAAGTTCATCAAAATAAGACATAAACTTTACAATTCCATTAGTCCATCTCGAGGTCAGCATCCCTCGATCACGCAGCACCATCTCCCCTTCCCCGGCCTCTAGCCAGGGCATTACCTGAAATTGGTTGTAATATCATGAGCTAACAACTTAAGCCCAGTGAGAATAATAAGCATAAAAAGTAAAGATAGACCTCAAACTCGCATTTCGATTTATGTCCAATTAACTGACACAATTACTACTAAAGTTCTCCAAACTCTAGGTAATTCAAATCTATAATCATCCAAGTATGACGTTACTACACTTGTAGTCGATCCTCAACCATTAACTTGTTATGACAAAGAAAGTAAAGTGAATGAACTTTGTTTAACATATAACATCTCGATTCTCTATATCATCAATCATAATCACGATTGCATAAGGACATCCCATAGGATTCCACAATTTCTTTTATGCATGAGGAAGTAATATGTACATCCGCAACTTACGATTCAACTCCGCATAAGGAAGTAATGTATGCGTTCGCAACTTACGATTCAACTCCCTATGTATGAGAAGTAATATGTACGTCCGCAACTTACAATTCAACTCCACATAAGGAAGTAATATGTGCGTTCGCAACTTACGATTCAACTTCTATGCATGAGAAGTAATATGTACGTCCGCAACTTACAATTCAACTCCATATAAGGAAGTAATATGTGCGTTCGCAACTTACAATTCAACTTCTTTTCAATGATGCGAGATGTTATGCATATGTTTACATATGCTTGCAAAAGTAAATAAAGTAAATGTAAATGATAAAACAACCGAAACATACATAAAGTAAAAGGGGCATAAAGTAAAGAACATAAAGTAAAGAGCATAAAGTAAAATAGATAGAAACCCGGATGAACGATATATCGATCGAACTCCGCTAACAATAATAAAGTAAAGGTCAAAACATAACGATTAACCTAAACTTTCAAGGATTCTAAACTTCCAAAACTAATCTAACTTAGAATCTTCTAAGATTCGAGGTTTTATCGAGAAATCCTGAGTTTCTCGCTTAAAGGATTAACTTCAAATCCTAAGGCACTATCTCACATCCTCTAACCTTAGGTTGGATTCTAATCTTAGTTTCCGATTCTACAAATCATTATACTTATTTGCTTTCTATAGTTACTTTAAATCCTAACTATTCTCACCTTAATAAAAGTGAAGACTTCGCTCCTAAGCATCGGAAGAGCGATCAAACAAGCGGTTCAAAAACACCTACAAAAGGATTAATATCCCGAAAATTAATAAATTACCAACTAACGATTAAACAACGACTAAACAAGCAAAAAGACGAAAAATCCACCAAACCTACCCCTTGGAGGCTCTCGGCCCTCCCTAGAAAAGGGGTCTCGGGTTTGGTTCCTTGGCTTTTTGGCAATTTAAATACGTTTTGAGTTGGTTTTAAGCAAATTCGATAATCCCGATTTCAATGGGTATCGATAATTAGGGTTTTTGAACAATAATCTCTTTCCCGAATTGAATTTAAATAAACATTATTTCATTAAATTCTAACCCAAAATCAAACCCAAAAGGGTAAATTTCAAACGGAAAGGTTTTCGACTAAAACTCGGTTTTAGGGTTAAGGGATAGTTTCCAAAAACACTTAAAACTACTCCCGTAATTACAAATACCGAGTTCTACAACACGAAATCGAAGGAAATCAAGTAAAACTCCATTAAAACACTATTTGGAGCTTAGGGTTTGAAACTTTACTTACCGAGATCTCCGCAAAACACGAGTGGCAAGTATGAAGGTTAGGTGGAAAAGATTCGTATGACTGATACCTTTCCAAAGGACCCGGAATCAAGTCGATCGGGCAAGAAACGAACAAAAACCAAATTTGGGAAAAGGAGGAAGGAGGCCCACGGCTTGGAGGAAGAAAGAATGAGATGATTTTCGTCAATGGTGAGTTTTTAAAGACAATTGAATAGTGTTTTTTTATATTTTGCAAATTGGGTAATTACGATTTTACCCTTTTACGACTTTTGGCTTAAAAACGATTCCCGAACATCTCAAACTATCCCAATGGTGATTAATAATTATTAATTGGCCCGTTAATAATTATTAATACCATTAAAACGTATTTAAATAAATAAAGCCATTAAAATGAATTAAAATGAAATAAATTACTAAATTCTAATTTAATAATAAATAAATGAATTTTAATTACTCAAATTAAAATAAAATAAATAAAAGTTTTTTTTTAACACAAAATAACAGGACGTTACAGTCAACCCTCCTAAAAAGGCTTTTCGTCCTCGAAAAGTAAACTTACTAAGTGAAAAGCTGAGGATACTTTGCTCGCATATCATCCTCACGCTCCCACGTAGCTTCTTCAAATACTTGATTCCTCCAAAGGACCTTAACCAAGTGAATCGTTTTGTTTCTCAACACCTTTTGCTCGAATGCTAAAATCTCAACTGGTGTCTCCTCATAAGACATACTAGCATCCAAAACTATCGGCTCATGATCAATCACGTGAGAAGGATCTGCCATGTACTTCCGAAGCATAGATACATGGAAAACATTATGAACTGCCGATAAAGAAGGTGGTAAAGCCAATTTGTAAGCTACTGCTCCTACTCGATCAAGTACCTCGAAAGGGCCAATGAACCTAGGACTCAACTTACCTTTCTTCCCAAATCTCATAACACCTTTCATAGGTGCTACCTTCAAAAACACGTGGTCCCCCACTGAAAACTCAAGTGGACTACGTCGTCTATCTGCATAACTCTTCTGTCGAATCTGGGCAATCCTCATCCTCTCCCTAATCAAATCAATCGACTGACTAGTCAACTGTAACAACTCAGGCCCCAAAAGCCTTCTCTCCCCAACCTCATCCCAGTGAGCTGGAGATCGACACTTTCTACCATAAAGTGCCTCAAATGGTGCCATCTCAATAGTAGCCTGGTAGCTGTTATTATAAGCAAACTCTACCAAATACAATTGAGAATCCCAACTGCCTCCAAAATCAAGAACACAAGCCCTCAACATATCCTCCAGAATCTGGTTAACTCTCTCGGTCTGACCATCTGTCTGGGGGTGAAAAGCTGTGCTAAAATCCAAGCCTGTACCCATGGCTGAATGCAAACTCTGCCAAAACTTCGAGACAAAACGAGTGTCCCGATCTGATACTATCCTCACAGGCACACCATGTAATCTAACAATCTCCCGTAGATACAATTGTGCCCAAGTCTCCACTGGGTAGGTGATCCTCCCAGGTATAAAGTGTGCTGTCTTCGTCAAACGGTCTATAATCACCCAAATGGTATCGTAACACTTTGATGTCCTCGGCAAAACACTGATAAAGTCCATGGAAATCTCCTCCCATTTCCATTCTGGTACACTCAGAGGGTTAAGTAAACCCGATGGACTCTTTCTCAAAGCCTTGACTTGCTGACAAGTCAAGCATCTACTAACAAAGTCCGCAATCTCAAGCTTCATTCCCGGCCACCAATAATGCTCTCTCAGGTCCCTGTACATCTTCGTACTACCTGGATGAATAGAGAAGATAGAACTGTGAGCCTCCTCCAATAGTTCCCTTCTAAAAGTCGATCCTAAAGGCACACATAGCCTCTTACGATACATCAGAGCACTATCTGTAGAGAAGGTAAAATGACTAGGAATATCTGACTCAGCCTCTCTAAAGCCGGCCTGCAAATGAACCTCTCCCCTCTGTGCATCAATCATCCTCTACCTCATAGTAGGCCCCACTGTCAAACTAGCCAGACTCACAATGACCTCGGCAGTAAGCAATGCTATCTCAGCTCGTTCCATATCCCACCTCAATCTCAAAGGTAAGGCTGACAAAACTAAAGAATGAGAAGACTTCCTACTGAGCGCGTCAGCCACTACATTGGCCTTCCCAGGATGATACTGAATGTCACAGTCATAATCCTTAACAAGCTCTAACCATCTCCGCTGTCTCATATTCAATTCCTTCTGAGTGAAGAAATATTTGAGGCTCTTATGGTCAGTAAATATCAGAATCTTCTCACCGTACAAATAATGCCTCCATATCTTCAAAGCATGAACAAAGTCTGCCAACTCTAAATCATGAGTCGGATATTTCTTCTCATGCTCCTTCAATCGACGAGAAGCATAAGCTATAACTTTCCGTCTTCCGCATCAACACACATCCCAAACCTCGTGGGAAGCATCTGTATACACATAGACCACTAGTCCTATTAGGCGACACTAGACAGTCTTGTCACAAGCCTCCTCTTGAGCTCCTCAAAGCTCCTCTCACAATCCTCGGACCATACAAAATCAACCCCCTTAGGGTCAAACGTGTCAAGGCTGAAGCAATCTTGGAGAAATCTTGCACAAACAGTCTATAATAGCCTTGCAAGTCCCTAAACTGCGAATATCGCCCACACTAGTCGGTCTAGGCCAGTTAGTAACTGCCTCAATCTTAGAGGGATCAACAGATACTCCTCTACTCGATACTACGTGGCCTAAAAATGCCACTTCCCTCAGCCAAAACTCACACTTAGAGAACTTGGCATACAATCTCTGGTCTCGTAGTACTGTCAGAACCTCTCAAGGTGTATATCGTGCAACTCCTCTGTCTTGGAATAAACCAAGATATCATCAATGAATACAATCACAAAAGAGTCAAGGAACCTCCTGAACACCGTGTGCTGAATGCAGTCTTGGGAATATCCTCATCCCGAATCCTCAACTGATGATAACCAGATCTCAAATCTATCTTCGAAAAGATAGTGGCTCCTCTCAACTAATCAAACAAGTCTTCTATCCTAGGCAAAGGATACTTGTTCTTCACCGTAACACGGTTCAAATCTCTATAATCAATACACAAATGCATAAAACCATCCTTCTTCTTCACAAACAACACTGGAGCTCCCCACGGTGAAACACTCGGGCGTATAAACCCCAAGTCTAAAAGTCCCTGTAACTGGCTCTGGAGTTTTTTCAACTCAGCCGGTGCCATACGATATGGTGCTTTGGACAATGGAGCTGTCCCAGGAGCAACCTCAATCTGAAAATCAAACTGTCTCACCGGTGGCAAACCGGGCAACTCATCAGGGAAAACATCAACGAAGTCTCTCACTACTGGCACAGAACTCAAACTAGCCTCTAGTATAGAAATATCAACCACACTAGCTATATAACCCAAGGCTCCATCACTTAGAAGCATACTAGCTTCTAACATAGATATCAAAGTGGGTGCTAATCTACTACTAGTTCCATGAAAACGTACACTAGTCCCACATAGACTCATAAAATCAACCACTCTCGCAGTGCAATCAATAGTGGCACGATTAGCTGATAGCCAATCCATACCCAAAATCACATCAAAATCAGACATAGGCATGATAATCAAAGTAGCATGCAAACAACAACCCATAAAACACAAATCATCTGTGATAATCATACTATGAGCAATAATAAACTTCCCCACTGGGGTTGAAACACGCATCTCAAAACCTAACGGTGCAGACTCAAGCATAGCTGCTCAACAAATGCAGAAGAAATAAAAGAGTGGCTAGCTCCAGAATCAAATAAAACAAAGGCCGAATGTCCCAAAACTGTCAAAGTACCAGTAACTACAGTACCTGCAGCCTCTGCCTCCTCTATAGTAGCATAAACTCGGGCCTGATACTGAGCAGGTGATGGCGGTAACTGACGTGGCGGTGGAGGAAAAATCTGTGGCGGCTGAACAACAGGCGGAAGTTTAAACTGCTGTGCCTGGCCACCCTGACCTCTACCTCTAAATCGTCTCTGCCCGCCTGGCCCGACCTCCGCCTCGGTCATGACCTCTACCTCTAACTTGGAGGAGCATAAAAAGCAGGTGGTGCCTGGTAAGGTCTCTGCTTGAATACCCTGTCCTGGGTAACCATATCTGTGGTAGCCGAGCCTGATAAGTCCTACACCGACTAGATATATGACCCTCCTGACCACAAGTATAACATACAAGTGGCAGGGGAGCTCGCCTCGTGCTTTCTCTCGGTGCCCATACCGAAATCCACCCCGAGCTCTGCCGCCGCTGTCTCTCTCGTTGTGGCGGTGGTACTCGACTAGCAGGGTCGCTCTCTACCTTCCTCTTATGAGAGGAAGTCTCTCTATGTGACTAACTTGCCTTTCTTCTCCTCAAATGCCAAATCCAAAGAAAGGGCAAACTCTAAAGCTTCCTCATAGGTGGTCGGACGCAGGGTGCGTAAATGACCCCTAATCTCGGCTCTCAGCCCTACCAAAAACCTCCTCATCTTGCTCTCAGGATCAGCAACCTGTCCAGAAGAAACCTAGACAATGGGTCAAACTCTCGCTCATACTCTGTCACCGAGCTATCACCCTGCTTTAGGGTCAGAAATTCCACCTCCAATCTATCTCTCAAATCAGCAGAATAGTATTTCTCATAAAACTTCTCACGAAATACCTTCCAAGTAACCTCCATAGTCAAAGAAAGTGATCTATGAAGGCCTCTCCACCAATATAGAGCATCATCAACCAAAGAGTACGTACCACAATGGACCTTCAGATGGTCCGGGCACCTGATAAACTCGAAAGCTCTCTCAACTCTATCAATCTAGAGCTCAGCAAAAGATGGATTCAAAGACCTACTCAGCAGGTGCATGTCTACTATACTCCCTCAAAAACCTAGCAGCATCGGTAGCTCCAACCTGATTAACTGCCACATCAGCTGGTCTAGGTGGTGGTACAACAGGCAGAACTGGTCTACTAGCATCTCGCAATAATCCCAGTTAATCCTCCTCAGAAATATAAACTCCTCGCCCCTGAACAGGTGGCGGTATAACAGGAATCACTGGCGGAGGTACTATAGGAATCACAGGTGGAGGTGGTGTAGGGGTCACGGGCTCGGGCTCGGCCTCTACCCCTCACAGGGGCTGCCGCCCTAACACCGACTCGTCTGGCACCTCTTCTAGGAGGCATACTGCATAATAGTCAATATATCAAGATAAGTTACCAGTAAAAGAGGATTCACCACTTTTACCAAATCGAAAATGAAATGCGAGTTTAAAGATTAAGGTCTAGGAATACCTGGTGCTGCTGATCTCAGATGATGACTTTCGAGAATGGACTTAAAACAAAACATGAAATACAAACATGCATCGCATGTAGTCTACAGAACCCGTCGGCTCCGATACCAACGTGACGACCCGTCACTTTTAAATAAATTAAATTCGGAGAAAACAATGAAGTCTTTTAATTTACGAAAAATTGGCGTGGTTTTGTTTGAAAATTGGCATGTCGAAAACCTGTTTACATCCTAATTTTCAAATCTAATAAAATCACATGGACTTTAAGTCCAAGATCAGGAGTTCAAATATGTATATCATATAAACATCAACATTAGGCTCTTAGGAGCCAAATACAAAAATACAATTCATTAAAGTTCTTAAAGTTCATCAAAATAAGACATAAACTTTACAATTCCATTAGTCCATCTCGAGGTCAGCATCCCTCTATCACGCAGCACCATCTCCCCTTCCATGGCCTCTAGCCAGGGCATTACCTGAAATTGGTTGTAATATCATGACCTAACAACTTAAGCCCAGTGAGAATAATAAGCATAAAAAGTAAAGATAGACCTCAAACTCGCATTTCGATTTATGTCTAATTAACTGACACAATTACTCCTAAAGTTCTCCAAACTCTAGGTAATTCAAATCTATAATCATCCAAGTATGACGTTACTACACTTGTAGTCGATCCTCAACCATTAACTTGTTATGACAAAGAAAGTAAAGTGAATGAACTTTGTATAACATATAACATCTCGATTCTCTATAACATCAATCATAATCACGATTGCATAAGGACATCCCATAGGATTCCACAATTTCTTTTATGCATGAGGAAGTAATATGTACGTCCGCAACTTACGATTCAACTCCGCATAAGGAAGTAATGTGTGCGTTCGCAACTTACGATTTAACTCCCTATGTATGAGAAGTAATATGTACGTCCGCAACTTACAATTCAACTCCACATAAGGAAGTAATATGTGCGTTCGCAACTTACGATTCAACTTCTATGCATGAGAAGTAATATGTACGTCCGTAACTTACAATTCAACTCCATATAAGGAAGTAATATGTGCGTTCGCAACTTACAATTCAACTTCTTTTCAATGATGCGAGATGTTATGCATATGTTTACATATGCTTGCAAAAGTAAATAAAGTAAATGTAAATGATAAAACAACAGAAACATACATAAAGTAAAAGGGGCATAAAGTAAAGAACATAAAGTAAAGGGCATAAAGTAAAGTAGATAGAATCCCGGATGAACGATATATCGATCGAACTCCGCTAACAATAATAAAGTAAAGGTCAAAACATAACGATTAACCTAAACTTTCAAGGATTCTAAACTTCCAAAACTAATCTAACTTAGAATCTTCTAAGATTCGAGGTTTTATCGAGAAATCCTGAGTTTCTCGCTTAAAGGATTAACTTCAAATCCTAAAGCACTATCTCACATCCTCTAACCTTAGGTTGGATTCTAATCTTAGTTTCCGATTCTACAAATCATTATACTTATTTGCTTTCTATAGTTACTTTAAATCCTAACTATTCTCACCTTAACAAAAGTGAAGACTTCGCTCCTAAGCACCGGAAGAGCGATCAAACAAGCGGTTCAAAAACACCTACAAAAGGATTAATATCCCGAAAATTAATAAATTACCAACTAACGATTAAACAACGACTAAACAAGCAAAAAGACGAAAAATCCACCAAACCTACCCCTTGGAGGCTCTCGGCCCTCCCTAGAAAAGGGGTCTCGGGTTTGGTTCCTTGGCTTTTTGGCAATTTAAATATGTTTTGAGTTGGTTTTAAGCAAATTCGATAATCCTGATTTCAATGGGTATCGATAATTAGGGTTTTTGAACAATAATCTCTTTCCCGAATTGAATTTAAATAAACATTATTTCATTAAATTCTAACCCAAAATCAAACCCAAAAGGGTAAGTTTCAAACGGAAAGGGTTTCGACTGAAACTCGGTTTTAGGGTTAAGGGATAGTTTCCAAAAACACTTAAAACTACTCCCGTAATTACAAACACCGAGTTCTACAACAAGAAATCGAAGAAAATCAAGTAAAACTCCATTAAAACACTATTTGGAGCTTAGGGTTTGAAACTTTACTTACCGAGATCTCCGCAAAACACGAGTGGCAAGTATGAAGGTTAGGTGGAAAAGATTCGTATGACTGATACCTTTCCAAAGGACCCGGAATCAAGTCGATCGGGCAAGAAACGAACAAAAACCAAATTTGGGAAAAGGAGGAAGGAGGCCCAAGTGTTGGAGGAAGAAAGAATGAGATGATTTTGGTCAATGGTGAGTTTTTAAAGACAATTGAATAGTGTTTTTTGATATTTTGCAAATTGGGTAATTACGACTTTTGGCTTAAAAACGATTCCCGAACATCTCAAACTATCCCAATGGTGATTAATAATTATTAATTGGCCCGTTAATAATTATTAATACCATTAAAATGTATTTAAATAAATAAAGCCATTAAAATGAATTAAAATGAAATAAATTACTAAATTCTAATTTAATAATAAATAAATGAATTTTAATTACTCAAATTAAAATAAAATAAATAAAAGTTTTTTTTTAACACAAAATAACGGGACGTTACAAATAATAAATATGTTATTTACTATTATCCTTTTAAATAATCACTATTATTTAAAATTAATAATAAATGTTTAATTATTAATTTCCATTCACATAAACACATTACCTAAATAATTAATAATTATTTATTAATAATATTTTATTATTAATTACCATTTAAATAAACACATTATTTAAACAATTAATAACAATGATATTAATATAAATAATTAATATCTTAAATTATTCATTTCCTTTTCTAGGAAACACAGTTCTCATAGTTTAGTTTGTTCTTTCCAAGTGTAGTGACTAAAACAGATGCTATATTACTGAAATTTAAATAAACTTTATCTTCATAATCTAACATGCATTCAACATTCAAATACTCAAAGTTTTGACATATAATTAAATATGATGCATGAATGCGAACATATTAATGAACAGAAAAGCCCTAAAACATGTTACTATGTCACGATATTTTAATGATGTCGGTGAAGTGCCGTCGAATGATAGGTCAGTTACCATCATTAAAACGAGATGCCACTCGAACAATTGACAACTCCAGAATAACTCATATTCCTATGTCATTGTTTACCGTGTATTTGGTCAAGAATTTTGATAACAAACTTTATCAAATTTCTTTTTAAGTGTGACCCACTAATTTAGTCTTTTAAATAAAAATTGAAGAGTGTCTACGAAGTGTAGATTCAGTCTTCAACCGCATTTAAAATTCTTTATCCCTTTCGGGAGACCCAACTTGATATTGATTTATACAATAAAACCTTCCTATGGGAATAAACACCTGCAGCAGTGTTATAGAGGCCATGTATAAATCTCACGTTTTGAGTCCATCAGTAGAGACCATAGGATACATTGACATGTTTCCTTCTCCCACTTAATATTTTAAGTTAGGGTTTCATAACTTAGACTAATTCAAGCTAATTCATTAATCTAAGTTTTAATTAACCTAAGCAACTTTAACTCTTAAATTGGTTAGATTAATTTTATAAATGTGATCGTTCAAGTTTTCCTAATTAAAACTAATCACATTATGAGCCGTCTTAATAATTTCGATTTATTAATTCGAAGTTTTCTCCCAGATCGCTCCCAGTTAGAGGCGCTCCGTGTTAGGGGAACTTTATGAAACCTCATCGCTTGGGCAGAGCTTTCTCGCCAGAGATCCGTTCAATTTAATTAATCATAATTTTTAATTTTTAATTAACCCTTAATTAAAAGTTTCTATTTCTATATCTTATATGGATTTTGGCCCAATTGTTTAAACAATAATTCCATATTACAAATAATTCATTTAGTTTCTATTCAACTTTTAAACTAGATTTAACTTTTGAATTTTAACTAAGTAAGCATGCTTTTAATTCTAAAACAATTAAAATAAAATACATAATTTTTTTCGATAATAACACTTTATAAAATAAAAATTATGCCATGCTTCACATACATTAGCATATAATAACACATATTATATCATGATGCATGTATGTATAATTAATTAAAATCATACAACCTATGGTGGGATTTTCTACATGACATACTCTTATGCATGAACATTATTTAAAAATTATATCATACATATAAACAATTTAAATAATAAATAGCTAAATTGACCGGTATTCTTGGCACTATTTCTAAAACGGAAAAATTAAATTACAACTTAATTTAAATCTTCCATTGTAGAACTTGAGGCTTTAACTTTCTCTCTCCTCCATGTTGTAGGCGTGGGCATGGGTATTTGTGGGGTAAATATTATCTCCTTAATATTTCCATAAATACTTGTTTTAAAATAATTATGTTTTAATTAAATGAAAAAAAAAATTTCCATGTAATCTTATATCAATTTCTAAATTCATAATTTAAGATAGAGATATAATCTTTAAAAAGATCTTATCCTTATCTTAAATATTTAAATTTTTAAATTGAGATAACAAGATAATTATGTTAAAATATCTTACCATATCTTACCTTATCTCATCCTTTTCTATCTCCTTGGGCGTGCACCTCATGGATTGGTGAAAAAAAAAAATTCTCCTCTTTCTCCCTTGGTAGTGCCGATTTTTTGCCTCCTTTGGTATGGGAAAATCACAAATTTTTCCTATACCCTAAAATTAGGGTTTACAAATTTTCTATTAAAATTTAGAATCCTAAATGCCTCAAGAATACCTAAACAGTCAATTAGCAAACCTCCACAATTTATATAGCACAACTTATATAAACATACATAAAACGATTTTTATGCAACCCACCAAATTTTCGAAAAACACAAATTTGCATGATAATTAAAACTTGGCTCTGATACCAATTGAAGGGATGATTTACTAAACTAGCGGAATTTTATTTAGTAAACTAATTAACATTTTATTACGGATCTATTAATATCATGCAATTTGTGATAAAACATGTAGATTCATGCTTATATTTTCGAAAATTAAAACCCTTTTACTTACATTGAGTAATTAATGGAGAATAGGTTGGAGGTTTCTTCACAACATCAAATCCTCAGCAACACCGGATCTTCTATGCTATATCCCGATCAAAAGCAAAACCGACTTGTGGGAATCGAACCGGAAGAACAAAAGAAGAAGAAATTTCTTCTAAATTTTTCCCTAAGGAAAATCGGCAATTGGGCAAAAATTGAAGAGAGAATTTTCACTTTCTTAATTAAAGTGAGAAGTGTACAAAATATGAATCCCAATGGTGATATTTATAAGAAAATATGATATCTAATCTCTATAGATAAGCTTATCTCCTAATTATTAAAATAAATATAAATTATATATATAAATTCATTAGTCTTCAGCGTGCGCCACCATTAAAATTGCTTTTGAATTTTTATTTGATTTGCACGCACATCGAGGAAGAAAATTTACATATATATAATTTAATTATATTTCTTTATTTAATAATTATATTTATGTATTTAAAATTAGAAAAATTCAAATAATAATTTCTAATTAAATACATTTAGCCAAAAAATAATATATTAATTACCATTGAATCTTATTCAACTAATTAATTATTTTGGGCCATAACCAATTTGTTTCTTAAACCAATTGTATTTAATTCTCTCTAATATTTATTATTAAATTAAATAAAATCATTATTTAATTAATAATATTAATTATTAATTTCCATTTAAATAAACTCATTATTTAAATAATTATTAATATTAACATTAATTCCCGTTTAAATAATTTATTTATTTAAACAATTAATTTTGCCTTATAATATTATAATTAATTTCCATTTAAATAAACTCTTTATTTAAACAATTAATTTTGTATCAATATTAATTTTCATTTAAATAATCTCATTATTCAAATAATTAATATTACCTAATTTTAAGTAAATACAATTATTTAAATTATTTGTTCTTCCTAAGTTAAATAAATAACATAGTTTTGCTACAACGATGTTTGGGCTAGCATAGGGACCCGATGGACCTATAGATCATGGACTTAATAATTAGTCAATTAAGTGATTAACTCATAATCAGTTAATTACTTATTATCTAACTATGAATAATTCCACTATAGATTCATAGCTGAACTCCCCTCACTATAGATGAGTTATGTCCATTTAGTTTATCTTTATTTATATCTGTGATATATCCTTCACGTGGAACCCTCATAATTATAGGCAGATAAATTTACCGTTTTGCCCCTGTAATTACCGCTTTATCCTTGTGTTCCCGCTGATTCTCCAATGAACATTATCTTTAGTCGAACTAGAGATAATATACTTCTGTGATCAATAGAAGTCGTGGCGCCACTTGTTCATGTCTCGAATCAGTACATCAAGGGAGTTTCCTAAAATTCCTAAAATGTTTAGGTATCGCACTGATACCGTTAATTTATAGGAAAGTTATGAATTCCATCTCATGAAGATGAGTTCCCAGCTACTTATCTAGTCATGTTCCCAAAATAGGAGTATGTTGAGCGTTCTTACAGATCGCTCTCAACCATGTGAATCAAAGAACATAACTCCATAAATAGGAGTCCTCATTTCACTCAGGATTGAGATCTATCACGGTTGATAAACTTGGTTTGATATTCGATCATTTCTCGTAAACGGTACTAATGAGAAATTTGATCTAACATCGTGGTCCTGTCTTATACAATCAACATTGCATATGATACTTCCATTTCATGTCTCCCACATGAATGATCAGGATTAGATCATTTGTCTATAAACAAAATGCGAAGCTATCAACAGTGTTACCAGGATAAGGTTCCCAAACGTTATCCATTTACTGTAGACACTTTTCAGTTACTCATCTCGACTTTAATCCTCTCGTATGACTCACATACTAAGTCGTGATTTCATAAGAGTGACTTAGGGTTTTACTATTTGAATGTTTGATATTTATATATTTCCATATATTCCTAATATCTTCAATTGAATCAATCTAGATAATATAAAGAACTTATGTTTATTTATTTAATTTATTCGAAATAAATTATTATACTTAAATAATTACAAGTTCTAGGACACCATTCCTAACAAGTTTAAACATAGTAATTTCGATTTAGTAATTATTTTCGTTCGAAAACCTTTTTAAACCTTTTACTACTTTAAACTAGTTTCGGTGATATTAATAATTATTAACGGGCCAATTAATAATTATTAATCACCTTTAGATTAATTTAAGATCTTCGGGTTTCGTATTTTAAATCAAACCACTTAATAAGGACGTAATCGTCATTTTCTAATTTCTTTAAAAATCACTATTCACTTTGTTCTCCTTTTTAAAGCCAATCTTTGGTCAAAAACATCACATTATTCTCTTCTTTTTCCCCCAAACCCGTAGCTTTGAGAGAAAAAAAGAGGAGAGAGAGAAATTGTCACCCCGGCTTCGTTTCTCGACCGTTTTCATCGTGCTTAGCTCGTTGGAAAGCTCTCGAGACGTACTTTCTACCCATCCCAACAATCAAGGGTTTTTTTTAGTTTTCTAAAGGCCTCAAGGTATGACAAAGTTTCTAAATTCAACTTTGAATAGTGTTTTAATGGAGTCCCTCGATTTAAATCATCGATTTCTTGCCAAGAAACTCGAAGATTTCAATCGAAGGACTCGTTTTAGGTGATTTTAGAAACTTTCCATAATCCTAAAGTCGAGTTTGAGTCGAAAGCCGTCCCGTGTTATTTTCTCTCACTTGACCATGGGTAGGGTGTTTAGTTTGCTATGATTTCGTATTTTACTTAATTTTTCGGAAATCGATTATTGTGTAATACACCAAAGTAAGGCTACCCATTGTTAGGGCGAACTTCCAAAGTACCCGAAAACAACCCGAAACGCCTCTAAAGTGCATTAAAGCCGGAAAACAGAACCCGAGCCCCATTTCCCTTGTATGGCCGAGAGCTACATAGGGTCCATTTCTGGGTTTTTCGTCATTTTATGCATTTAGATGTCGTTTGCTCTATTTTTGGATAATTAATGATTGTTAGGTGTAATTGATTTGTAGGATTGTGATTTGATCGCGTGGTTTTAATCTCGGCACTTGGAAGCTTGGACTTCAAGATCTAAGGTGAGTTTAAAATGGAAATTAGTGATTTTATGAATTATTTTTCATTACGATATTGTTTATCGAGGATAAGAGGGAAACTAACTTCTGAAAGTTATTATTTTGGTTGGTGACTTTAAACTCGGAAGTGAGTGGAGTGACTTTAGAATTCTTATGAAATTGAAAGTTTAAGGAACTTTGAGTGGTTTGGAAGTCTTGTAAGATGAATTGAAGAGTTTTAGATGAAATTCGAGATTTTAGGGAAAGTGGAAGTTTAAGGATTTTTGAATAGTTTGAGAGTCAAAGTGGCTTAGAAGTTACATTTGAAGTGATAACTCGTGTAATTCAACTAGTTTATGTTCTTTAGTACTTTAGTATAATCTCGTTTAAGAAATCTAACTTATTAAGGAACTTGATGGTTGTGATATGATGATACCGTACGGGCTTAGTATGTGATATTGATCCATATGGTATACCCGATACGATGATTTGTGATATGGTAATACCGTACGGGCTTAGTATGTGATATTGATCCATATGGTATACCGGATACGATGGTTGTGATATGGTGATACCGTACGGGCTTAGTATGTGATATTTATCCATACGGTATACCAGATATGATGGTTGTGACATGGTAGTACCGTATGGGCTTAGTATGTGATATTGATCCATATGGTATACCCGATACGATGATTTGTGATATGGTAATACCGTACGGGCTTAGTATGTGATATTGATCCATATGGTATACCCGATACGATGATTTGTGATATGGTAATACCGTATGGGCTTAGTATGTGATATTGATCCATATGGTATACCCGATACGATGGTTGTGATATGGTAATACCGTACGGGCTTAGTATGTGATATATATCCATATGGTATACCCGATGCGATGATTTATGATATGGTAATACCGTACGGGCTTATTATGTGATATTGATCCATATGGTATACCCGATACGATGGTTGTGATATGGTAATACCGTACGGGCTTAGTATGTGATAATTATCCATATGGTATACCCGATACGATGATTTGTGATATGGTAATACCGTACGGGCTTAGTATGTGATTTTGATCCATATGGTATACCCGATACGATGGTTGTGATATGGCAATAAAAATGTTAATGTTACAGTTACATATACTCATTAGAATGGATAGAAAGACTTAGTAATAACCGGTATTTTTACTTTAAGTCTTAATATCGTTACATTACAAGAAGCATGTTATGCATTGTGGATAGTGTGGAATTTTAGAATGTGGAATGGGTAGTAAAAGTGAAATATAGGCCTTTGGACATGTAACGCCCCGTTACTTTTGGTGGTAATTTTTTTTTATTTTAAATAAAGTATTTAAGTTTAGTTTAAACTTAGTAATTTCGATTTTAGTAGTTATTTTCGTTCGAAAGTCTTTTCAATCCTTTTATGACTTAAAATTTGTTTCGGTGACATTAATAATTATTAACGGGCCAATTAATAATTATTAATCACCTTTAGATTATTTTAAGACTTTCAGGTTTCGTATTTTTAATCAAATCATTTAAAAGGATGTAGACGTCATTTTCCAATTTCTTAAAAATATCACATTTTACTATTCATTTCCACTATCTTTAAAAAGTCAATTTTGGGTCAAACTTTTCATTTTTTCTTCCTCCTTCTTCTTGCTTGGGCCGAGACCACCTCTCCCTCACCCTCTCTTATTGGCTTTTCTAAATTACTCGGTAGATCGCCATAGTTCCGGTTCCGTTGAAAAGCTCTCATCCCGAGGATCGATTCTAACCTAACAATCGAGGTTTTCGTCCGTTTTCTATAATCCTCAAGGTAAGACAAAGTTTCTAAATTCAAGTGTTTTAATGGAGGTTGAGATTGAAATCTTCAAATTCACGCACCTTAGCTTGAAGGTTTCAATCGAGAAAGTCGTTTTATGCAATTTTAGAAACTTCCATAAACCCTAAAATCAAGTTTGAATTAAAAACCCGTCCCGTGTTAATTTCTCTCACTTGGCAAAGATTAGGGTGTTTAGTTTGCTATGATTTTAGGTTTTACTTAATTTTTCGGAAATCAATTATTATGTAAAACCCTAAAATATGGTGACCCATTGATATCTCGACTTTCAAAGTATCCTAAATCAACCCTAAACGCCTCTAAAGTGCATGAAAGTAAGAAAACCGAACCCAAGCCCTTTATTCCTTATAGGACCGAGAGCATGCCTAGGCTCTTTCGCCGTGTTTTCGTCGTTTTATGCGTTTAGATGTCGTTTGCTCGATTTTCGGTTAATTAATGATTGTTACGTGTATTTGATATGTAGGTTTGTGATCGATTGCGTGACTTTGGCTCCGGCACTTTGGAAGCTTGGATTTCACATCTAAGGTGAGTTTAAAATGGAAGTTAGTAATTTTATGAATTATGTTTCATTACGTTATTGTTTATCGAGGTTAAGAGGGGAACTAACTTCCGAAAGTTATACTTGGTTGGAGACTTTAAACTCGGATGTGAGTGGAGTGTTTTTGGTGTACTTATGGTTTTGGAAGTAAAAGAGGGAATATGAGTGGTTTGGAAGTCTTGTGAGATGATTTGGAGACTTTAGATGAAAGTGAATGATTAAGGAACTTTAACTTATTTGGGAGTCAAAGTGGCTTAGAAATTACACTTGAGTTTTGACACGTGTAATTCAAGCGGTTTATGTTCTTTAGTAGTTTAGTGGACTTTATCTAACTTACTAGGGAGCTTGATGGATTCTATACGGTACTTGTGATATGGCACATGATAGTATGTTGATACGCTCCATACGGTATCATGGTACGATGATATGTGATATGGCACATGATAGTATGTTGATAAGCTCCATACGGTATCATGGTGCGATAATATGTGACACGGCACATCATAGTATGTTGATACGCTCCATACGATATCATGGTGCGATGATATGTGTCAGGGCACATGATAGTATGTTGATACGCTCCATACGGTATCATGGTGCGATGATATGTGACACGGCACATGATAGTATGTTGATACGCTCCATACGGTATCATGGTGCGATGATATGTGACACGGCACATGATAGTATGTTGATACGCTCCATACGGTATCATGGTGCGATGATTTGTGACACGGCACATGATAGTATGTTGATACGCTCCATACGGTATCATGGTGCGATGATATGTGATACGGCACATGATAGTATGTTGATACGCTCCATACGGTATCATGGTGCGATGATATGTGACACGGCACATGATAGTATGTTGATACGCTCCATACGGTATCATGGTGCGATGATTTGTGACACGGCACATGATAGTATGTTGATACGCTCCATACGGTATCATGGTGCGATGATATGTGATACGGCACATGATAGTATGTTGATACGCTCCATACGGTATCATGGTGCGATGTAACGACCCGATACCGTAAAATCCTTTAAATTCAAATGCACAGCGGAAGGCTTGGTTTTAAAGAAAATCGGCATGGGTTCGTTTAAAACTCGGATAAACCAAAACCTGTTTACAATGACCCAATTTAGAGAAAGCAATAAAAATTGTGGAATGCGCATTCCAGATTAAAAGTAACTTCGAAAAGAACTTTAAAACCATAAGACATTTACAATTTTAGACAATTGCTCTACCGAGCTCAAATCACAAAATATGAAAAGTAGAAAGTATAAACAAAGCATTCCAAGAATTCTATTCAAAAGTGTTCCTGTTCTTGTCGTTTCATCTCCTCGAGAAGTCAAACAGCACCACCTCCTCTACCACAACTACTATGTCAAGAAGTACCTGAAAAAAAATGTAAAAGTAGCAACATTAGCATAAAAATGCTAGTGAGAATAAAATGAAAGCCAGTAATCCCATGGACTAAATTCCATACAAGAAATTGTATCCAAAGGCCTAACTTTCTCTTTGCTAACCATTCTACACTTCCAAAGTCCAATTATAATCAACATACATAATATACTTTCTAAAAGTAACGATATCAAAAGTTAAAGTAAAAGTACCTGTTATTACTAAGTCTTACTATACAAGTCTAAAGATTATGTAATTGCATTACTAACTATCTTTCATCGTATCATAATAGCGTATGGACCGAAGTCAACATACCATCATGTACCATATCACAAACCATCGTAACTCTCATCACATCGGATATCAGGAATTTCACCATATAGGTATCAGGAATTTCACCATATAGATATCAGGAATTTCACCATATAACAAATCATCGCACCATGATACCGTATGGAGCGTATCACATACTATCATGTGCCATATCACATATCGTCGCACCATGATACCGTATGGAGCGTATCACATACTATCATGTTCCGTATCACATATCGTCGTACCACGATACCGTATGGAGCGTATCACATACTATCATGTTCCGTATCACATATCGTCGTACCACGATACCGTATGGAGCGTATCACATACTATCATGTGCCGTATCACATATCGTCGCACCATGATACCGTATGGAGCGTATCACATACTATCATGTGCCGTATCACATATCGTCGCACCATGATACCGTATGGACCGTATCACATATCGTCGCACCATGATACCGTATGGAGCGTATCACATACTATCATGTGCCGTATCAGATATCGTCGCACCATGATACCGTATGGAGCGTATCACATACTATCATGTGCCGTATCACATATCGTCGCACCATGATACCGTATGGAGCGTATCACATACTATCATGTGCCGTATCACATATCGTCGCACCATGATACCGTATGGAGCGTATCACATACTATCATGTGCCCTAACACATATCCTCGCACCATGATACCGTATGGAGCGTATCACATACTATCATGTGCCCTAACACATATCCTCGCACCATGATACCGTATGGAGCGTATCACATACTATCATGTGCCATATCACATATCCTCGCACCATGATACCGTATGGAGCGTATCACATACTATCATGTGCCATAACACATATCATCGTATGTGTAGTACTATAATAATGATAACAATAATAACGCATCCATACACGCTCAAATCTTCGAATGCCAACCTCACCACAGCGTGTATAGTGCTATAATAATGATAACAATAATAACGCATCCATACACGCTCAAATCTTCGAATGCCAACCTGACCACAGCGTGTATAGTGCTATAAGGTATAATGCATCTATAACGCTCATTTCGTAGAATGCCCACCTTACCACAGCGTGTATAGTGCTATATCACAAATCATAGTATCTATAAATCGGTTCATTACTTGTGCATCACAACACAAACAACTAACAAACAATACAATCATACTACAATTACACTCAATGACATGCTTATCTTTTGTACTTAAAGTGTTGCCTCTTACCAAAAGTCCTGAGTACATCAATCGTACTATCATCATGATTCCATACTTCCCAGTACTAACATAATCAACATCATTCCTTATTATCATATGAACTTTCATACTCCACATTATTACCATAATATAATACAATCCTTATTACTCACACAAGGTAATAAGTTCATAAAACATTAACCATTATCATCATTGATGCCATAATTCCACAAAGTCTTATAACTCCCAATAAACAAAACGAGGTTTAACATCATCATGTCGCGAATGACAATAAATCACCTCAAATCACAAGAATACTTTCCAAACCTTTACCATAAACCATGAGTTAACTTCCAAACATTTCCTTTGCTTTACTTTGGTCAAAACTACCTAAAGTAAATTCAATTCCCAACTTTGTCTCAGAATCTTTATAACCTTTCATACTTTTGAGAATAACATCTACGCTACTTTGATCTAAACTTCTCAAAGTACCTTAAACTTTCACTTTCTTCTAAACTCTTCAATTTATCTTACTAGACTTCCAAATCACTCATAACTCCTCTTTTACTTCCAAATTTACAAGAACACCAAAGCCACTCCACTGACATCCGAGTTTAAAATCACCAACCAAGTATAACTTCCGGAAGTTAGTTCCCCTCTTAACCTCGATAAACAATAACGTAATGAAATATAATTCATAAAATTACTAACTTCCATTTTAAACTCACCTTGGAATTGAAACCGAACTTCCAAACTGTCGAGGTCGAAAACCACACGAGCAGTCACAATCCTACAAATCAATTACACCTAACAATCATTAATTATCTGAAAATCAAGAAAACGACATCTAAATGCATAAAACAACGAAAAACCCGGAATTTCCCCCTATGAGGCTCTCGGCCATACAAGGATAAAAAGGGCTCGAGTTCCGTTTTCTGGCTTTTAGGCATTTTAGAGGCGTTTCGGGTTGGTTTCAAACACTTTGTAAGTCGATATATCAATGGGTAACCGTACTTTAAGGTTTTACACAATACTTGATTCCCGAAAAATTAAGTAAAATACAAAACAATAACAAACTACACACCCCAACCATCACCAAGTGAGAGAAAACAAATGGAACGGGTTTTCCAATCGACTCGGGTTTAGGTCCAAGACAACAACCTCATCCAAAGTGATTTTTCCTAACTAGAATTCACAAACAACACCCGGGAAAAACGAATCAAGGCTTACATACAAGATTGGAAATAAAGAAAACACAAAAACCCATTTCTTCCTCACCTTGTATCTCCTGGATCTTTAATGGATTGGCCCGATTTATAGGATGGGTAGAAAGATCGTCTCGAGAGCTTTCCAACGAGCTAAGGCACGATGAAAACGGTCGAGAAACGAAGCCGGGGCGACGATTTCTTTCTCTTCTCTTTTTTTTCTCTCTAGGCTACGGGTTTGGGAATGCTTTTTCACTTCTCTTTTCTTTCTTTTTCTTATCATTATCCTTAAAATATGAAGTGGATAAATATAAAGATAATTTGGTAAAAGACCATACTGCCCCTCATCTTATTTCCTTAGGAAAACTTATTCCGGGTGCTCGTTATTTCACGTTTCTAATTCCAATACAACTTCACTACTTCTAATCTATCTTAAAAGTATTTAACAATAAATAATGGGCCCGCTAATAATTTTTAATACGTCCAAATCTAATTTAAGCTAATAAAACGATTAAAAAGCTTTCGAACGAAATTAACTACTAAATTCTAAATTGCTAATTCTAAAATTAAACTAAATACTTTGATTAAAGTAAATGAATAAATAAATGAAATATTAAACAAATAAATAAAAATTTCACTCCAAAAAAAAATAAAAGTAAATAACGGGACGTTACATGCGATGATATGTGATACGGCACATGATAGTATTTTGATACGCTCCATACGATATCATGGTGCGATGATATGTGATACGGCACATGATAGTATGTTGATGTGCTCCATACGGTATCATAGTGCGATGATATGTTATACGACACATGATAGTATGTTGATATGCTCCATACGGTATCATGGTGCGATGATATGTGAGACGGCATATGATAGTATGTTGATACACTCCATACGATATCATGGTGCGATGATATGTGAGACGGCACATGATAGTATGTTGATACGCTCCATACGGTATCATGGTGCGATGATATGTGATACGGCAAATGATAGTATGTTGATACGCTCCATACGGTATCATGGTGTGATGATATGTGATACGACACATGATAGTATGTTGATACGCTCCATACGGTATCATGGTGTGATGATTTGTGATATGGAACGCGGTATATCGACTTTGGTCCATACGGTATTATGATACGATGAATCTTATTTGGTAATAAAGATAGTTGGTAATGCAAGTACATAATCTTTAGACTTGTATAGTAAGACTTGGTAATAAAGAGTACTTTTACTTTAAGTCTTGGTATCGTTACTTTTCAGGAAGTATATTATGTATGTTGATTATACGCGGAATTTGTAATGTGGAATGGGTAGTAAAAGTGAAATCTAGGCCTTCGGACACAATTTCTGACATGGAATGTTGTTCATAGGATTACTTGCTTTCATTTTACTCTCACTAGCATTTTTATGCTAATGTTGCTACAATTACAATTTTTTCAGGTAAGACTCATGGTAGAGAACGAGGTAGAGGAGGTGGCACCGCGTGACCGATCTAGATAATGAATGGAAAGGAATGCAACGGATTTTGGGTGTAGCATTCTTGAATGCTCATGAACATTGCATCACTTTTGTTATGTTTCATTTTTGAGCTCGATGGAGCATTTGTATATATTTTGAACTTTAAACTTTCTTTAGAACTTTCATTATGATATGGAATGCGCATTCTAGGTTTATTGCTTTTTCTAAAAATGGGGATGTAAACAGGTTTTTGGTTTATCCGAATTTTAAACGAACCCATGCTGTTTTTCTGTAAAATCAAGTTTTTCCGCTGCACATTTGTTTTAAAGGATTTTACGAAAAATCGGGTCGTTACAGGACACAATTTTCGGTATGGAATTTGGTTCATAGGATTACTTGCTTTCATTTTACTCTCACTAGCATTTTTATGCTAATGTTGCTACAATTACAATTTTTTAGGTAATAATCGCGGTAGAAGAGGAGGTAAAGGAGGTGGCGCCGCATGACCTATCGAGAGGATGAATGGACAGGAACACAACTAGTTTTGGTGTAGCATTCTTGAATGCTTACAAACATTTCATCACTTTTTCTTATGTTTTCATTTTGAGCTCGATGGAGCATTTGTATAATTTGTATATGTTTTTGAACTTTAAAACTTTCTCTAGAAGTTTCATCATAGTATGGAATGCGCATTCCACGTTTATTTGTTTTTCTGAAAATTGGGATGTAAACAGGTTTTTGGATAATCCGATTTATAAATGAACCCATGCCGTTTTTCTGTAAAAATCTTATTTTCCGCTGTGCATTTAAATCAAAAGGATTTTATGAGTTTTTGGTCGTTACAGATAAGATTATGGTCTTGGATGATTTTAGGAAATTTTAAGGCTGAGAAATTGATAATTTTTCTGAATTTAGAAATTTTAAGTTTAGGCCTCTTAAAAGTCGGGTTTTGGTAGAAACAGTAATTCTAGACTTGAAACCGAGCTTAGGCTTGTCAAGCATTCTGGTGGTGACGCTTTTAGGTAAATCATGTTGTTTTTTACGCCTTAAACAACATGTTTGGAGGTTCACATTAAGTAGGACCATAGTTAATGAAGAATGTGTCGTTAAGGGGATGATTATAGTTATGCACGACATAATATCACTTAGCATGGTAGGTTCATTCCATCAATCAATGGAAGAGTATATACAAGTAGGTTCTCTTGCGTGTCTTGCAAACACATAAGAAGAATACCTCAAAAGGTTAAAACGTGGAAACACATGTTTGATGCTTTTGAGAGAAAAAAAATCGTTCTTTATTTGTGAATAAAGAGATGAGTTAAGGCATTGCGAAATTATGGCGCGAAAGAAGCGATCAATTGGTCACCTAAAAAACGACCAGCTGGTCACATTTTTGTGACTAAAATATGCATTGGTAGAAAAAAAATGGCGCGTAATTTTGGAGGGAAAAAAGCTACCAAGTGGTCACAATTAAAAGTGACTACCTGGTCGCAATTTTTGTGACATTTATTGAGCAGTGGTAGCTTAAAATTGGAGGGAAAAAAGCTACCAAGTGGTCGCAATTAAAAGTGACTAACTGGTCGCAATTTTTGTGACCTTTATTGAGCAGTGGTAGCTTAAAATTTTGGCGGGAATTAAGCTACCACATGGTCACATTAAGAAGTGACCGGATGGTCGTAAATTCTGTGATTTTATGTGACCAATAATTTATAAAAAAATTGGTGGGATAAAAGCTACCAACTGGTCACCAAAAAACTGACCATGTGGTCGTAAATTCTGACTTGATGTGACTCTGGGCAATGAGGAAAATGGCAGGAAATTTTGGAGGGAAAATGCGACCAGATGGTAGCAAAAATACTACCATCTTGTCGCAAATGAGCAGAGGAGTCCATTATAAAATCCATCCACCTATTGTTTGTTAGCATTAAGAAAAAAAGAAAATGAGAGAGTGGATGTATGTTCGTTTGATAGACGGGTATTTGAACGATGAGTTCGTGGCCGGGGTTGAACAGTTTGTTGAGTTTTGCATGACAACTGTCTATTATGAAAAGTATGGTGGAAAGCTACGTTGCCCGTGCAGGAAATGCGACAATAGGAGAATCTTATCGGTTACAGAGTTGAAGGTGCATCTTTATAGTCGAGGGTTTGTGCAGAATTATTATCACTGGGTGTTTCAGGGGGAACACAAGAAATGTCCGACGCTGCATTACAGGAATCGAGACGATACGAAGGTAGCAGGTCGAATGTAGAGGTTGTTGACGAAGAACGGAATGATGAACAACAGTATAGTCAGATGCAGCAAATGATACCTTATGGTGCGGGGTATGGGGGCAATGAAAATTTCCGTGAAAGTTTAAACGTAGACGAAGATTAACGGGTTGTAGAAGAGGAAATGAATCCGGATGCACGAAAGATGCACGAGATGCTAAGGACAGCCAGCCGGCCATTGTACGATGGGTGTGAGGTAAGTCAACTTGCTGCTGCTACAGAACTTTTAAATATAAAGGCGCAGTACAACATACCCGGTAGAGGATTTGATGCAATTGCATAGTGGTTTCGTCGATGCGCTTTAGAAGAAAATAATATGCCCCACAGTTTGTACGACACGAAAAAGCTAGTGGAGGGACTTGGATTACCCGTGGAGAAAATAGATTCGTGTCAAAACGGATGCATGATTTACTGGGATGTGGATGAGGACCTGCATCATTGCAAATTCTGTTTTCTTCCAAGATACAAACAAGGGAAACACAACCTGATTCTGAACGCCCGCATGTTCTATTTACCGTTGACCCCACGTCTGCAACGGTTGTTTGCATCGGATGTGACAGCCTCGCACATGAGATGGCATCACGAGCATTCACAGGATGAAGGTGTTATGAGACATCCCTCAGATGCTGCGGCATGGAAGCATTTAAATAATTGTCATCCGGATTTTGCACAAGATCCGAGAAACATCAGATTGGGCTTATGCACAGATGGCTTCAACCCATTCGGGGCATCCTGGGCACAATATTCAGTTTGGCCAGTCATGGTAACCCCGTATAACTTGCCTCCCTCGATGTGCATGTGAGACCCGGTGATTTTTCTAACAGGGATCGTACTTGGGCCGACAAGTCCAAAACAGAAACTGGATGTGTATTTGCAACCACTTGTTGTAGAGTTGAAAAGGTTGTGGACTGACGGTGTTATGACATACGACATTTCGAAGAAACAAAATTTCTTGATGCGCGCCACGTTAATCTGGACGATCAGTGACTTCCCTGCGTATTCAATGTTGTCAGGTATGTTGATCTTTAATTGCTTTCTTATACATTTTTGAGTTTGTGTTTAGCTTTTGTTATTGCTTTCCTTAGTCAGTGTAGTTAATTGTGTGAACCTTAATTTCCTCGTCTTAAAGGATGGAGTACAGCGGGGACATACGCATGTCCACATTGCATGCTAGAAACAAATACATTTTATCTCAGAAACGGTCGGAAAACTTGTTGGTTTGACTGTCACCGTCGATTTTTGCCGTTGAATCACACTTTCCGTTCAAACGACAGTGACTGGAAGAAGGATCGACAAGTAAGAAAACAAACCCCCCCGACCATGTATAGTGGAAGACAGATTCTTCACGGTATAGATGCTATAGGGATGCAGAAGATTACAGTGGAAGGTGCAGAGAGTGCAAACAATGCGGCTGGGTTGGAAGAAACGGAGTATTTTTTGGGATCTACGGTATTGGGAAGATCTCCTGATTAGACACAATCTTGATGTAATGCATATCGAGAAGAATTTCTTCGACAACATTTTCAATACCATTTTGAACGTTCAGGGAAAAACGAAGGACAATCTGAAGGCACGTTACGATATACGGGAGATATGTCACCGTCCAGAGTTAGAGCCTGACGACAATGATAATTACGCAAAAGCAAAGTACATATTGACGACAGATGAAAAGAAAACATTATTTGAGTGGATCAAATCCATCAAATTCCGGACAGATATGTTTCGAATTTGAGTCGGTGTATAGACAGTCAAAAGCATATCATGTTCGGGATGAAAAGGCACAACTAACATGTATTCATGCAACAATTGATGCATGTCACTTTCAGACCGTTCCTAGAGAATAGACATTGGGAGCCGCTTGCACAGTTGAGTGTTTTTTTTCAGGGACTTGACATGTACAGAGCTGACGGAAGCTACTGTCGCTTCCATGAGTTCAGAGATCGCCGTTATTATTTGTAAGTTGGAGCGAATGTTCCCACCTGGCTTTTTTGACTCCATGGAGCATCTTCCAGTGCATCTTCCATACGAGGCATTCTTAGGGGGTCCCGTACATTACCGCTGGATGTACCCATTTGAAAGGTAAGCACAGTTATTTTGTAATGTACGCGTATAAATCAGTACAGTGAACATCGAATGTAAATTATGTTTTGTACCCACAGGTACTTACGTCGGTTGAAAAAGATGGTTGGAAATAGATCACGAGTAGAAGGATCTATCTGTAGTGCGTACCTGACGCAAGAGACTACCACATTTTGTTCATACTACTTTGATCAACACATTACAGAGCAGTTTCGACCTGCGAAACAAAACATTGTAGAAAATTTACTTGAAGGTGTTGACATGAACGACTTGCCGATTTTTACGGAACCTGGCATGACAGTTGGAAGATCAATGCGTAGGCCATTGACCGATTCTGAGTATCACGTAATGCAGACATACGTGTTATGGAACTGCGCAGAGATCGAGCCTTACATAGAGTAAGTTTGTAACTTAACATTATTTCATCGCATAAACAATTACAAACTATTTGCTACCTATTTTTGCAACATACAGATTATTTCTAAACGTATACGTTCGAATGACACGAGTTGGTCTTACAGACGCTGAAGAGGGGTCAATAATCGAGAAAGAGTTTCGTTCTTGGTTCAGTGCATACGTGAGTTATTTTAAATTGTCAAGAAACCGTTGCATTATGTTGAAACAATTACTATCTTCCTAACATTACTGTATGTGGACAATGACACAGGTTGACTCCCCTACATTACCGGTGGATGATCCTCGCATCATTTCTTTGGCAAAGTGTGACGACCCGTCACTTTTAAATAATTTAAATCAGAGAAAACAGCGGAAGTCTTTTATTTTAAGAAAATTTGGCGTGGTTATGTTTGAAAATTTGCTGGCCAAAAACTTGTTTACATCTTAATTTCAAAATCTAAAATACACAAGGAACATTAAGTTCCTATCCAGGAGTTCAAAATGATTAAAATCATAAATCAACGACAATAAGCTCTTATGAGCTAATTACAAAGTACAAATCATCAAAATGATATAAAGTTCACAAAACAACCATGTACATGGATTTTTACATAACACATAGTCCATCTCGAAAATCATCATCCTCTCGATCAAGCACGCACCAGCTCCTCTTCCACGATCCCAAACATTACCTGAAATGTTTGTAATATCATGAGCTAACAACTTAAGCCCAATGAGAATAATAAGCATAAAAAGTAAATATAGACCTCAAACTCGCATTTCGATTTGTGTCCACTAATCCGATACCAACTTTCCTAGAATTCTCCAAAGTCTAGGTCATTTTATTTCATAATTTCCAAATGATGATACTAATTAGCACACTTAGTCTAATTGTTCATCCAATAACTTGTTATGACATAAAAGAGAAAAATAAATAAACTTTGTAATCTTATAACATCTCAATTCTCTTTCTCATCTATCATATGCATAAAAGTAATGAGTACATTCCGTAGAATACGCATTCGCCATTTATGCATGAAATGAAGGTAATGTGGATTTTTACATACTATCCACCCTTATCCTTATGTATGAAGTAGTGTGGGGGGTCTCATGTCATCCACCAAAACTTATGCGTGAAGTATTGTGGGGGTCACATGTCATCCACCAATACTTATGCGTGAAGTACTATGGGGGTCTCATGTCATCCACCAATACTTATGCGTGAAGTACTGCGGGGGTCTCATGTCATCCACCAATACTTATGCATGGAAAATAGTGTGGGGGTCTCATGTCATCCACTTTTCTTTCTCATTTTTCTCTTTTCAATAATATGAGATGTTGTGCATATGCTTGCATATGCTTGCAAAAGTAATAAAGTAAATGTAAATGATAAGGCAACCGAAATATGCATAAAGTAAATGAACAAAAGTAATAAAGACATAAAGTAATTGACATGAGTAAAACATATAGGATTTCCGGACGAACGATATATCGATCGAACTCCGCTAATAAAGTAAAGAATCTTAACTTCACGATTATTCTAAACCTTCAAGGATTTTAACTTCCAATAATCCGAGGTTCTATAAGTCGTTCTCATCCAAGTCTTAGATCCTTTAACTTCCAATGATCCATACTTAGTTCGAAACGAATCTAACTTAGAATCTTCTAAGATTCGATACTTTCCTTGAGAACTCCTAAGTTCTCCTTAAAGGATTACTCTTAATCCTAAGGGCACTAACTCACTCCCTCTAATCTTAATTTGGATTCTAATCTTCATTTCAAATGCTACAAACCTTCATACTCATTCGCTTTCTATAGTAACTTTAAATCCTAACTATTCTCACCTTAGCCAAATAATTTCAAATCTCCAATTTCCACGAAACAACCACCGAGCAATTGCACCTACAATTCACCGATTGTACAACATATGACAAATCATAACTAATATGCGAACAAATGTGCAATTTCAGGTGAATAGTGTTTTCGGGTGAATAGTGTTTTTCGAAAATCCGGGCTCAAAATCGTCATTTTTCATGATAGAAATTCATGATTTCAACTTCAAATCTCATTTATAATAAAAAACGAACAAAACCACCTAAAAAGTTTTGAAAACTTACCTTTTGGGACTTCCCTTAGAGAACGGGAAACTTCGAAACGGTAGGTTGGATAGGTAGCCCTCGTCCCTACCAATCCAACGCAACCGAAATCAAGCCGATCCATCGAGAAACGAATGAGAAACGAAGAAAATAAAAACTTCATCAATGGAGGAAGGAAAGCTACGGCAAGGAGAAGGAAAGGAGAAGAAAGATGAAGCCAAGTTGATGAATTTTTGATATTTAAAGAAATAAATGAATAGTAATTTTAGATATTTTAAGAAATTGGAAATGACGGTTGCGTCCTTTTATGACTTTTGACTTCTAAATCGAAACCCGATGCTCTTAAATAAATCTAAAGGTGATTAATAATTATTAATTGGCCTATTAATAATTATTAATGTCACCGAAACGAATTTAGAGCATTAAAACGATTAAAACGAATTTCGGTCGAAATTAAATACTAAAATCGAAATTACAAAATAATAATTAAATTAAATACTTAAATTGAAATAAATAAATAAATAAATAACATTAAATAAATAAATAAATAAAATAAATAAATAAAATTCACTTCAAAATAACGGGACGTTACACAAAGGGACCTGGACGAATAGCAAGGTCGTATGATGGATACGTCGGTAACGGTTACAGATTTCAAACGAAGGCGCATTCAATGAACAGGGCAACAAACAACAGTGGTGTTTGCATAAAAGGTCACGTGTTCAGCACAAACGAAGATGATTACTTCGGAGTAATCGATGAGATTCTTGAGATTCAATACGCAAGTCCGAAGCTAAAACGCATTGTTCTGTTCAATTGCACTTGGTTCGAGACAACCAGACGAGGCGGAGTCCGTAAGATTGATCATTTACAAATTGTTGAGGTAAACAAGTCTAAGCATATGCGCACCGTTGATAGGTTTGTCCTGGCTTCACAAGCGATTCAAGTTTATTACCTGAACTATCCGATTAATAGACGAGATCTGACAGATTGGTTAGTTGTTTGTAAAGTTAAACCACGCCAGGTAGAAGAAAACTTTTCCGAGAAAGACGACCATGCAGAGGAAGCTGTTGCTTTTCAAGAAGATGAGATAAGATCTCGTGCAATCGACGATGATCAGAATACAAGTACTGTTCGTCCTTTGAACGATGGAACGATAACATTGCATGATGATGATGATACAAATGCTTCCACTTCTCACGCACGTGACATTGATGCTAAATTTATTTGAGACGATGAATCTGATGAAGAAACAAAAGAAGAAGAAGACTTTATGTGACGGACTTCTTGGAGACGATGATGAATGAGATATTTCGTTGACTTGATTATTCAATGTGTGTATGTGTTTATTAATTAAAACTGTTTCTTTTAAGGAATGATTAAAATATATATATATATATATATATATATATATATATATATTAATATTTGCGACCACATGGTCAAATATTTGGACAGAATCATCATCATCTTCATATTCAATATGCTCACTTTTAAACATCACTTTCTTTTCCTTGATTGGATATTGGATTTCAGAAGCACTATGATCAAATATAACAACATGGAAACAAGAGTTCCCTTCATATCTAAATATCAGAAAATAACCCAATTTAACAGAGTAAAACTCCACAAAGTAACCCAATTAAAAAAAATATATATATATATTAATATTTGCGACCATGTGGTCGCAATTTCACACAAAAAGTGACCACATGGAAGTAATTTTGAAGGGAAAGACGACCAAATGGTCACATTTTTGGAAAAGTATAATTATATTTTTTTTAAAAATATAAGTGAAATTGCGACCATATGGTCGCAAATATAAGCGGTAAATTTAAATTTTCATGAAATTTATGGCGGTGAATTTAAAGATTACGACCATCTGGTCGCAATATTTGGCGGTGAATTTCATTATTGTGACCAGATAGTCGCAATTATTGATGGGACTCGTGATATGACAGCTGTTCTGGATCATGGAAAAGTGGCGACCAGATGGTCGCTTTTTCAAGAATTGCTACCATATGGTCGCAAATATCTCAAGAAATGCGACCATTTGGTCGTATTTTCCTCAGCACGCGCGACCTTTCGTTTCTGGTCATGATTACATATTTGCGACCATTTGGTCGCAAAATCTGATTTAAAATCATATCCCTTTTCCTTTCCTCCGTTTCTTTTCTTCCTTTCTCTTTTTCTTTCTTTTCTCTCTTTCCCCCGTTCCGTTCCCCGTTCTTTTTTCCCCGTTCCCGTTCCCCGTTCCTACTCTAAACCTAAACACCCTAAATCTCCAATCTCGGTTTCTATTACGAGGTTAGTTTCGTATCCGTTTTAAGTTATTTTTAGTTAGTTTTAGTTTAAGTTTATGTTTAAATTTAATTAGTTTAGTTTAATGTTGTTAATTTCATTAATTTTAGTTTAATTCATGTAATTTAGTTTAATGAAGTACTTAGTTTACTTAAGGTTAATTAATCTAATTTTGTTTACTTTAATTAATTGTACATTTTAGTTCAATCAATCTAATTTTAATTTAGTTTAATTATATTAATTTTTTTAGTTAAGTTTAGTTTTTATTAATTAATGTTAGTTTAATTTAATTAATTTGTTTAGTAAAGTTAAGTTTTTATTAATTAATGTTAGTTATATTTAATTAATATTAGTTAAATTTAATTAATTTTAGTTTAATTTAATCTAATAGTTGAAATCTTCATTACTTAGTTTACTTTAATTAATTTCTTAGTTTAGTTTATTTTAGTTTTAATTAATTAATGTTAATTTAATTTAATTAATTTTCGTTCAATTAATCTAATTTATTTTAATTCTTCATTACTTAATTTAGTTTAATTTAATTAATTTTAGTTCAATTAATCTAATTTTAATTTACTTTAATTCAAATTAATTAATTAGTTTACTTTAAATTATTTACTTAATTTATGTTAGTTTAATTTACATTATTTAATCAATTTAATTTGCATGATTTCATTAATTAATTAATTTAATTTATTTCAATATTTTACTTACGTAATTAGTATTAAATTAGTTTAGTTTGGTTGTAGGATTATGACGGGCAGACAACGTCCTCCCCAGTCAGACGACCCTGACGACGCGGGTGACGAGGCGTCTCCGCAGACGCCTACTGCCGCTCCCCCTGATGCGGACCTGACTACAGAGGAGTTGGACATCCTCTTCAGTTACGAGACGGGACTTGCTGCCACGCTCGATGATCCAGTCCCTGAGACCGAGTCTGCGACACCACGACTGCTGCAGGACTCCCGGCTTAGCATCAGGGTATGCGTCCGGGTCTGCATCAGGGTCGGATCCAGCTGGCCCCTCCACTTCATGCACGCAGCCGTCTCGGGCAACAGACTCTACCCTTCAGATTGAAGGGGATACGTAAGTAATTTTGTTTATGATTTTAATTACTTAATTTTTAAACCTTTAAACTTTTTTCAAAGTGTTTTTTTTTTCCCGTTAACTAATAGTTTCTAATAGCACAATAATTTTTATAATTTTGCAGAGTACAGCCGCATACAACCGTTTCAAAACGGTTTCGCGAGGTCCTCCAGAGCATGCCTCTACCCAGCGACCTTCGCTGGCAGAAGATTCCGACGACGGAGAAACGTCGGATGTACGACAATTGGAAGGTAAAAAACATCATTTATTTTCATAATTAATTAATTATGAAATTTATAGAAATAAATTCATTAGTTTAACAATTTTTTATTTCAATTTTTTCAGGGCAAGTTTCCTGTTATCGATCCCGATATCACGGACAATAGATTGTTCCCCCTATGGGACAGTCACGTCCAGGATCGATTCAAGGACCTCAAATACCGAGCGCGCAGAAAGCAAGCAGCAAACCGGCCCGTGTGGATGAGCCCGGAAGACGGGCGCCCCATCCCGCCCGGTGAGCTGCACCGCGTTCTTCACACGAGGAAGGACGGGACGTTCGTCGATAATAAAGCGAAAGCAGTTCAGGTATGTAATAATTTTTTCAATTATTATTTTTTCTTTAAAATTTTTCCTAACTTATATATTAACTATTTCATTTTCTGAATTTTAAATGTTTAGGAACATTTCACGGAGTCCTTGAGTCAGCAGTTGCCCACACCAAACTCGCAACTGACTCAGGAGGACCGTAGAGAGGCGTTCTTGGAGGCTATTGGAGGGGTTCGGCCTGATGGATCAGTTCCTGGGCTCGGCTCGTACGGGCGACGCCTTTACGCAGATGTGCCCAGGCCTCAGCAGAGCGGAGTGAGCACTAGCTCCGGCCCTTCTCCTGTTGAGCAGCAGCTGCGCGAGGACATGGACGCTATGCACGAGTACTTCGTTTCTCGAGTCGCTGCGATTGAGGCCGACATGCAGGCACGAGTTGAGGCCCAGGTCGCAGCAGCTTTGGTCGCGTACTTCAGATCCCTAGGTGGTGGCCCTTCATCATCAACGCCTCCTTTGCCACCCCCTGCCCTTCCGCAGTAGTTCTAGGATGCTTTCGTCTGTATAAAACGTTTTTTGAATATTTGATATATATATTTTTTATTTTTATTCCAATTTTTTGTTATTAAATTTTAATATTTATTAAATAAATAATTAATAATTAATTAACTAATTAACTAATTATTGAAATTTGAATTTTAAAAAAAAAATTCTTAAATGCGACCATATGGTCACTTTTTACGCGACCATCTGGTCGTATTTTGACTGAGTCTAAAAGTGACCATTTGGTCACATAAAATACGACCATTTGGTCACTTTTGTATGTGACCAATTGGTCAGTTATCTTCAACATAAATTACGACCAGATGGTCACTTTTTAGGCGACCATCTGGCGTATTTTGACTGAGTCTAAAAGTGACCATTTGGTCACATAAAATACGACCATTTGGTAACTTTTTTATGTGACCAATTGGTCACTTATCTTCAAGATAAATTATGACCATATGGTAACTTTTTAGGCGACCATTTGGTCGTATTTTCAAAAGGTTTACTTTTTTGCGACCAGACATTTATGGTCGTATATTTGTGACTATCCAGTCGCACAAATTCTGGACCGACCAGCTTTTTGGCCACCACTTATTTTGTCGCTTTTTTGGTCACATTATAGACAAAAAACGACCATTTGGTCGCAATTTCATGGTCGCAAATTGACAGTTTTTTTGTAGTGTTCTTACCAACAATTTGTTTGTAACCTTAACACCAACCACAGTAACTTTTTGTATTTTCATATAATATAACATGTGTAAGATTTTGATTCCACTGAAAACTTAAGGAGGCCTTGGTCACGTGTACTCCGACCCTTATACCAATCTGGCTTATTTGTTCTAAACGAATGGTCGCTCGGAAAGAATCTTCTATGAAAATCCAACCAATAAGTTTTTCATCCATGTTTCAACGAGAAAGCTCCAGTTTCAAGCATGCAATGAGGACATGCAAACTTTCCTGATGTGCTCCACCCTCACAAGTGTATAAATTAATGTTCGATTCATGATCAGATTCAAAATAATGAATAAAAGATTCTTACCAGATAACATTAAATATGTTGAGAAGTCATTGATCGTCAGAATTACAGTGACTTTCATCCAGAAATTTTATTTTATCGATACATCCTAAGTGAATTCTCCATTATTCCATAAATTAAGTAACTCAGCAATAAGGGGTTCAAAGGTACATCAAACCTTTGTTTCTAACTCTCCAAACCAAAAGTATTGTGCTTCAGAAGCTCATAACGGATTAAACTCATCAGTGCATAACCCCAATCTTACATTTCTATTCTCCCTCATAAATTCTTGATGACAACAGTCCAAATGTGTAAAGACCCGACTCTTTAAAATAGAATTAAATAAATATCACAAACGGAATACTTGAAATAATAATAGAAAACCTAAAAATCGATAAATCAGCCTTTCATTTCAAAATGAAATCCAAATCCTTAACATTCAAATATGGGAAGCACTTCCCTTTTTATAATTTCAAAACCCAAAGTAAGGAAAGTTCATAAAGATAGAAAAATTTAAGATAGACAATGTCTCAAACTATGCTCAAAGAGCTCAACAACTAAATAGAAAGTAAAGACAAGACAATGTTAGTCCATGGACCAAACCGACTTAAGTCCATCCATGATCATTGATCAACATGCCGCACCAGCTCCACGAGCTCGACCACGACCATATCCTGTACCTGAAAGTATAATATAATGTGTGGAAAACCCAGTGAATATAAATTGAATAGAAAGTAACTTTAGATCCCAAATCCGGTTTTGTGTCCAACGAAACCTATTATCTCTTGACAACCCAAATAGACTTCCAAACGTAAAGTCATGCAATACTCCCAAGAACATAAAATAAAGAATAAGAGTAAAGATCATGCAAGTTGTCAAGTCTCCCAAGCTCGTAACGATCATAACACATAATCATACGTTAAATCTTTCAGGAATATAAATAGAACGAGTTAAGCTCACATATTCTTAACAAAGAACAAGATCAGCATCAAAGAACATAGAAAAAATATTTTATGAATAATGTTAGATGATGCAAGCTCACGTAGTCTATGCACGATTCCATTATCTCACTCCAATATCAAGTAAAGCTCATGAAGCCTTTACTTTCTTATCAAGAACAAATGCAAGCTCACGTAGTCTTGACATTCTAGAACAAGAACCATAATCTCCTTGTGAATAACGTCAGATGATGCAAGCAGACGCAGTCAATGCACGATCTCGTTATCTCACCAATGACATGCAAAGCTCACGTAGTCTAATCAGTCTAGAATATATATGTATCATAGCATTTATGAGTAATACCAGATAATGCTAGCTCACACAACTACATTATCTCATTATTCATCTCCTCCGTTCATGCAGCTCTCGTAGTCTATGCATTCCTCATGATACATATATCGAACCATGAATAATACCAAACAATGCAAGCACACGTAGTCTATGCATTATCTCATTATTCATCTCAATGCAAACAAGTTTTATAATAAAGAATCAGAAATTCAAATATCGAAATAAAAAAGATAACCAATTTTAGAACAACTCTTTAGAGTAACATTAATCAAGAACAATATAACGTATTGGCTCATAAGCCTTTACATTAATCAATCACAATAATCTTGCAAATATTAATATATCTTGTACTAATGACCCAATGATGGAAGACCCGATCTTAGTAAAAGTTCCAAGTAATCAATTATAAAATCCATAAAATTAGCATGCTCAAATCACGTAATTCCAATTTTAACTTAACTCTTGAATCATACAAATCGTTCAAGTATTCAGTTCCAAAATTTATTGTAAAATTCTATCTATCCTCACCTTTGAAGCTTAGTAAAAATGCTAGAATCAAGAACCGGCTTCAAATTAAATAAGAACAATGCCCCTAAAGTTGCCCGGAACCTAAAAAATAGATAATTACAATTAATTAGTGAGAGAACCGGGTTAAAATAGCAAAAAATGGCTGCAATTGCGAAGAAAACCAATTGAACAAGACTAAACCGTTTCAGGTGAATCAGTCAGCTGGACCAATCTTTTCCAATCCGACAGCCATGGATGCGCAGCAGGGGGAGAGAAAGAGCTCACCAATTTCTTTCTTTTCCAGAAACATGTAGGGGGTGCTGACGATGGGAAAAAGGATGGGAAAACTCAGTTATGCGAATGGTTCAAGAGAGATGAGCGTAGGTGTAGAATCCGACTCCCAATCGTTGCAAAACTTTGAACACCAGCAAAGCTTATTTCCAGATTCTAGCGACCTCAAGATTGACTTCCATTGCTTCTACGATGGTTCTTCTTCCAACAATAGGTCTTCTCCCTTGCTTCCTGAATCCGCGAGCTTCAATCTTGATTTCCCATGGTGGGGTTTCGGTGGCGACTTCATGAGGGAGGATCACGGTGAGTCCGGGAATGTGAAGTAAATTCAAAGGAGAGAGCTTTGACTTCGACGGCGTGGGGACAACGCTCTCATGATAAGAAGACCCACTGTGATGAAGAAAAACAAAGGAAAGGAGAGAGGGTGGGGGGGAGCTGTGCGACAGATAAGAAAAAGGAAAAAAATGAATTGATTTTATATTCTCTCTCACTTCAAGATAAAATCTCTTAAAGCCATTTGGTGCTCCCTAATTTCTTGGAATGAGATAAAGAATAAGGTGGACCCACTATTGTTTCCAACCAATTAAATTGAAATTGAAATTAAAGTGTTTATCCCATTAATTAGCCAATCATAGAAGGGGAATTAAATTATAATTCTATTAACTAAATATCAATGCTACAATTTAATTAGAAAGTCAAAATAAAGACTAAAGAAATTAATTAGGTCCTAAATTAACTATAATAAGCTAAACTAAATTAACTAACTTAAAGAGCCTAAAATAATTAAATTAAAATAAATAACTAAATAAATAAAATTACCGCAAAAATAACGGGACGTTAAAAAATACTTCCACACATTAGCATCAGATGGATGTTTCATTAGACCATCCTCATGGGAGTGCTCGTGATGCCATTTCATGTGCAAAGCCGTTACTCCTAATGCATAGAACCCTTAGAGACGAGGAGTTATCAGCAACTAAAATATACAAGTATCTGGGATACGAGTGTGTTTACCTCATTTATATCTCGAATGGAAACAAATTTTACAATTATTAACACTCAAATCTATGTCCCCTTAGAATATCATAGATCTGGTTGGGAAATAATGAATCTTCTCAAGAGGCAATCTGAGACCCTCAACTAATTTTTTCGTATCGTATAAACTTTAAGACAACGTGTTGTTTGCCTAAGCACAATGATGAAACCATTCTAAAATTGAGTTGAAGTCTCTTTATGGAGCCAGTTGACTGACATCACAACCCGAGTACAATAGCCTACTAGCTTATTTGAGAATATGATACATTCGTTGTGCTTCTTGATTCATTTCCTCCTCCTCCAAAATACTATGATTATTGTCTTAAGTATGATTAAACGTACCTTCAAATGTCATCTACTGCACTTGTCCATATTCCTGTTGTATGTCATCACTTTGTTCTTCTACAATTGGCACAGCGTTAGAGTTGTTGCCTTTATTCACATTAACTAATACTAATTAGCAATTGGCCATTGATACACCCACTAATAATAATTTTCTACAAATCCACGATTGTACATGCGTTTCTTCACACCAACTGACAAAAATATCTTTTTATTTCGGCACTTTTCCGCATGGACATTGTATCATCTTTCCGTAGCGATAAATAAATAAGTACTTTAACAAAACGCAATGAACTGTTCCACCTCGTCTATGAGCTCGCCTTTCAAATAACATTCTAACAGACGATGTAAGGCCCTGGGGGTATAAAGTAAGTTAATTAGAAATTTCACTTTTATTTGTATGTTTTTTTAATAAGTGTTAAAAGTTTGGGAATCATTTTCTATATGTGTTATGGTTATTTATTGATTAACCATAGTTAAAACGAACTAGGAGAAATTTAATAAAAGAGAGCTATTAACCATGGTTTGTTTAGGAAAAGGGTTGGTTAGCAAATTAGTTTTAGGGCAAGGGTAGAATAGCAATGAAAAAGTTAATAGGGAATTAAAATAATTATTGGAGGTTGAGGGTCTTGGGAGGTAAAATTTGGAGGTGGAGGGAGTTTTGGGCAATTAGAGTGTAAGGACCCAATGTTTGATGTCGAATATTTAGAAATTGTCCGTATATTGGTCTGTTTTACTTGGTTTTTTTTTAATTAAGGAAAATTATTTGCTAAGTGTAATTTTGGTTAATTAGTAATTAGCCATGGTTAGTTTAATTAGAGGTGGAGACTTGTTTTTAATAAAAGAATTATTAACTATAGGTAGTTTTGAAGGGGGTGAGTTAGCAAATGATTAGATTTCAAGGATATTTTGGCAAAGGAAAAAGGGGTGAGGGGTTTGGTAGTTAAATTAGGAGGTGGAGGGATTAATGGGTAAATACATTTTAGTTAATTTATTAATTTAGGAAAATGGTATGTATTTAAGACATAAGAGAAGAAAAAAAATATAAAAAAAAAAAATTTGCTTCTTCTTCTTCCCCTCCCAAACCGTCGCCCCCACCCCCCCCCCCTCTATCATCTCTCTTGACTTTTTGTATCTCCAATCCTCTAAAATATTGTGATCCTAAGCTTAATTAAGGTGGGAATTGGTAGATTGATGCTAGTATCTTCATCCTTGGAAGCTTGAAGTAAGATTCAACAAGAATCATCAACCACAGGTTGAGATTTTATATGAGAGGATTCTAGGTTTTTATGGGTATTGGGATTTTTATTGAATTGTTTACTAGACTCTTTGGGGGAATCGTTCTTCTATGCTAATTCTTGAAATTCTTGTTGTATTGATGGGTTTATGTTTAAGGATATATATATATATATTTTAACGTCTCGTTACTTTTGAGGTGAAAATTTTGTTTTTATTATTATTATTGCTTCACTTAGTGTAATTTTAGTGATTGATGATTGTTTGTTTAATTAGAAGTTTAATTTAATATTTTAGTTTTCGGCTCGAGTTCGATCGTTAAGTAATTCCCGTTAGAACATTTAATTAGAATCGAGTGTAATAACATTTATTCACGGGCCAATTACTAATTGTTATATCACTTTAAGTTAGATTAGAAGTGGTTAAAGTGAATTGGAATTGGAACTGTGCAATAACGAGAACCCGGGACACTTTTTACTAAAGAATTAAAAGTCGGGACATAAAGGTCATTTGGAAAATTAATATTTATGTTAAATAACACCTTCAGCAAGCAAAAAATGAAAGAACAGGAAAAGCAAAAAACGAAACTAAAGCCCTCCCCACTCGTGAGCAAGAGAAAAGAGGAAAACTAGGGTTCCCTCGCCGTTTCTCGACCGATTTCGTTGATTCTCGTCACGATAGAAAGGTCTCGATGAAAGGTTTCATTTCATACCATCAATCGAGTCGATCTGTTCAAGATCCGGGAGATACGAGGTAAATAAGAAATGGGTTTTATGTTTTTATTTTTCCCGATTTTGCGTTTAAGCTTCGATTCGGTTTCTCAGGTGTGGTTGGTGATTTCTAGTTAGGGAAAATCATTTTGGTCGAGATTGTTGTCTTGAATCTAAACCCGAGTCGAATGGAAAACCCGAGCCCTTTGAGGTATTCCAAATCGAGGGTCCGTAAATTGAGATTTGTTATTTTTGAAAGTGTTTTCTTTAAGTAATGATCAAAAAACTGGAACCCGATGTTTTTCCTCTTGCCTTGGCCATGGGCTTCATAGAGTTCCGGGATTATGTTTGATGCTTATTTTAGCTATTGGTTATTTATTCATGGTTTAGAAATTAATATGTTTAGTTGTATATTTTACTTTGTAGGTTTGAAAAATGAGCAACCGTTCACGCATCCAACGAGCGGTGTTTCTTCCATGCATCTTTGAGGTGAGTTGAAAACGAGCTTTAGTGTTTTAATGGCCCAGATTAATTGACAATTTAGTTGAATCGAGGTTAAGGTTGTGGAGGTTTAGGAGGAAAATAGTGTGGAAAGTATGTTTGGGCTAAGGAAAGTGCATTAAGACGAGATTATCGTCACTGAATGGTATTAAGACTTGAGGGCTAAAGTGTGGTTTAGGTGTGATCGATTTGAAAGGAGAGATGGAAAGTGACGGTTCGGACTCGAAAATTCTGAGGAAGGAAAAATAGCCTAGTCTGCTTTAGGTTTTCTCTTAATTATTATCCTACGTACTTAGGTAATAGGATAGAAACCGTGGTGACTTATGGGATTCATATTCGTGGTGACTATGGTGACTTATATTCGTGGTGACTAATGGTGACTTATATTCGTTGTGACTATGTGACTTACATTCATGGTGACTATGGTGACTTATGGTGACTTATGTTCGTGGTGACTATGGTGACTTATATTCATGGTGACTATGATGACTTATATTCATGGTGACTATGGTGACTTATGGTGACTTATATTCGTGGTGACTATGGTGACTTATATTCATGGTGACTATGGTGACTAAGGTGACTTATGGTGACATGTAATAATGGTGACAATGGTGACTATGTAATAATGGTGACAATGGTAACTATGGGGACTATGTATGAATAATGACAAAATAATTACGGTGACTATAGCGTTGTTATAGGCAATGTGACAAAGGAAGTTTGAAATGTGTTGTGGTAGTTGAAACTGACTTTAATCGAGCCAATTATGATTACATCCTTGTCCATGTGGCGCTGAATGTGTTAGGAATGGTGTCCTAGAACTTGTAATTATTTAATAATAATAATTTATTAAGAATAAATTAAATAAATAAACATAAGTTCTTTATATTATCTAGATTGATTCAATTAATGATATTAGGAATATATGGAAATATATAAATATCAAACATTCAAATAGTAAACCCTAAGTTACTCTTATGAAATCACGACTTAGTATGTGAGTCATACAAGAGGATTAAAGTCGAGATGAGTAACTTAAACGTGTCTACAGTAAACGGATAACGTTTGGGAACCTTATCCTGGCAACACTGTTGATAGCTTCGCATTTTGTTTATAGACAAATGATCGAATCCTGATCATTCATGTGGGAGACATCAAATGGAAGTATCATATGCAATGTTGATTGTATAAGACAGGACCATGATGTTCGATCAAATTTCTCATTAGTACCGTTTACGAGAAATAATCGAATATCAAACTAAGTTTATCAACCGTGATAGATCTCAATCCTGAGTGAAATGCGGACTCCTATTTGTGGAGTTATGTTCTTTGATTCACATAGTTGAGAGCGATCCGTAAGAACGCTCAATACACACTCTGTTTTGGGAACATGACTAGATAAGTAGCTGGGAACTCATTTTCACGAGATGGATTTCATAACTTTCCTATAAATTAACGATATCGGTGCGATACCTAAACATTTTAGGAACTTTAGGAAACTCCCTTGATGTACTCGATTCGAGACATGAACAAGTGACGTCACGACTTCTATTGATCACGAAGTATCTTATCTCTAGTTCGACTAAAGATAAAGTTCATTGGAGAATCAGCGGGAATACAAGGATAAAGCGGTAATTACAGGGGCAAAACGGTAAATTTATCCCCTTGTAATTATGAGGGTTCCACGTGAAGGATATATCAGGATATAAATAAAAGATAAACTAAATGGACATAACTCATCTATAGTGAGGGGAGTTCAGCTATGAATCTATAGTGGAATTATTCATAGTTAGATAATAAGTAATTAACCGATTATGTGTTAATCACTTAATTGACTAATTATTAAGCCCATGATCTATAGGTCCATCGGGTCCCTATGCTAGCCCAAATATCGTAGTCGCGAAATCAAGTAGAAGAAATGGAAATTTTAAGTAAAGTGAATTACTTAAAATAGGCAATATTAATTGTTTAAATATTGAGTATATTTAAACGGTAATTAATATAAACATTATTAATTGTTTACATAATGAGTTTATTTAAACATGAAATTAATAATGAAATATTATTAATTATACATTATTAATTATTTAAATATTGAGTATATTTAAATGGTAATTAATAATTTGAAATTAATTAACAATTATTAATTGTTTAAATAATTATATTTAAACGGAAATTAATAATTAAAATTAATTAAATTAATAATAAAATATTGTCAATAAAATTATTAATCAAATAATGAATTTATGGAAATTAATAATTATAATATTTATTATTAATTATTTAAATAATGAAAATTATTAAAATGGAAATTAATAATTAAATATAAATTGGATAATATTTAGTCGGGAGAAAATATTGATATTATTAATTGTTTAAATAAAATATTTTATTTAAATGGTAATTAATAAATAAATTAATTAAGTTGGACTTATTAATTTAAGGGAGAATTTCAAGCCCAATTGGATTAATGAACCCAATTGGAATTGACCCAAAATAATTAATTAAATAAATTGTATTTATTTGTTATTTTATGATGATAAAATCGGCCATGACATGTATTTTTAGGAGATAATTGCTTGAATTATATCCTAAAATAATTACATAGATTTATTTACCCAAGATAAATAAAAATAAAGAAAATAAAATAATCTCCTATTTATCCATGACATTTTCGAAATTGCTAGATAAAGGAAAGAGATAATCTTTTTTTCTTTTTGTATTTATCTCTATAGATTAATCCTAATGTGATTAGGATTCCTATTTTTCTATAAATAGGAGGGTTGGGTCATTCATAAATCACACAATTTAATTCCATAGAAAGTTGGAACTCTCCCTTTCCTTCTTCTCCCCCCATAGCCGAAATTCCCTAGTCATTATTGGGAAGAAAATATTTTTCTTCTTCCCAATTTCTTCTTAAGTTCGATCCCACAATTGGATTTCGTTTGATCGATCGGGATATAGCGTAGAAGATCCGGTGTTGCTGAGGATTTGATGCTGTAAAGAAACCTCCAACCGATTCTCCATATATTTACTCAATGTAAGTAAAGGGTTTTAATTTTCGAAAAACGAGCATGAATCTACATGTTTTTATCACAAATTGCATGGTATTAATAGATCCTAAATTAAGTGTTAATTTGTGTTACTAAATAAATTCCGCTAATTTAGTAAATCATCCCTTCAAAATGTAAATGCATATTTAGCCCTATTTGTTGATGTGCTCGGTGTTTAGTTATTGGACACTATTTCTAATAAGGATGTCGGTCCATATAAACACTTGATTTCATTTTACTCTCACTAGTTTTATGCTAATTGTGCTACGCTACCATTTTTATAGGTACCTCTCGTGGGAAAGGTCGGGGTAGAGGTCATGGTGCTGCTGAACTGACTGTGCGATGAGCCTGAGATATGGAATTGTGGCATTGTGAAAATGCTAGTCTTTTGGTCGTTTGTAAATGTGTAAATATGGCGTTCTGAGCTCGAAAGGGCGTTGTTTTTGTTTTAAACATTTTATGTGGTTGTTTATGTTTTCTTAAACATGGAAATGCGCATTTCCTATTTTTCTCTGATGTGAACATTGTAAACCAGGTTTGGCATGTTTGAAATATAAATGGTACCATGCAAATTTTCTGTAAAATGGTTGTTTTCCGCTGCGTAACGTATTAAGTGTTTTAAAAGGAGCCGGGTCATCACATATATATATATACATATATATGTGTGTGTGTGTGTGTGATGAAATGAGAATGGGTGGTAACCATGGATGGGTAAGCTTCCAAAACACTCCATTAATGGTTGAAGCTTCTAGTTTTCTTGATTTTCGTTGTTTTCTTAATTTTAAAGGAATATCAAATCTGGAAATTTTGGGTGGTGACATGAATATTTTGTACTTGGGAAACACCTTGGAAGTGCTATTGAAATTATGATAAACCCCATTTTTAGGCTGAAAATTATACCCATTTTTACTAATTTTTGGACTTTTCACCACTAACCGAGTTTTAGTCGTATTTTGTTTACTTTGGGCTGAGTTAAATGTGTTACCTTAACTCTAAATATGTGTAGAATTTTTCATGTAGGATAAGGGGCAAGAACGAGCTATCGAAAGCCTTTCATAAAGGTGAGAACACAAGAATTGGACTGGTGTTGGTGGTTTGTTGTGATTTAGGCAATATGGGTATGGATGCTTGTACATGGTGTGGGATGATTTTGAATTGGTCATGGATTATAGTAGGGTCCTTTGACGCTTGAATAGGAAAGGGAATTGACTATTGCAAAGGAGACGAAAATTAAAGAGTGATAATTGACCAATTGTTGAAACTACGGTGTAACGACCCGATTTTTCGTAAAATCCTTTAAAACAATTACGCAGCGAAAAACTTGATTTTACAGAAAAACGGCGTGGGTTCGTTTAAAATTCGGATAAACCAAAACCTGTTTTACATTGGCTCAAATCAGAAAAAGCAATATACCTGGAATGCGCATTCCATATCGTGATAAAACTTCTAAAGAAAGTTTAAAGTCCAAAAATATAAACACAAATTATACAATTGCTCCATCGAGCTCAAAATGAAACATAATAAAAGTAGTAAAATGGTTATGAGCATTCAAGGATGCTTCACCCAAAACCATATATGTTCTTGTCCATTCATTGTCTCGAGTAGTCACATGGCGCCACGTCCTCTACCTCGTCCTCTACCACGAGTCTTACCTAAAAAAAAGGTAATTGTAGCAACATTAGCATAAAAATGCTAGTGAGAGTAAAATGAAAGCAAGTAATCCTTGAATCACATTCCATGTCGGAAATTGTGTCCAAAGGCCTAGATTTCAATTTTACTATCCATTCCACATTCCAAATTCTGCATATAATCAACATGCATAGCATGCTTTCTGAAAAGTAACGATATCAAGACTTAAAGTAGAAGTACCCGTTATTACTAAGTATTACTACTGAATTCTAAAGGTTATGTAATGGTATACTAACTATCTTTGTTACCAAACAAGTTTCATTGTATCATAAAACAGTACGGACCGAAGTCAACATACCATCATGTACCATATCACAAACCATCGTAACTCTCATCACATCGGATATCAAGAATTTCACCGAATAGATATCAGGAATTTCACCAAATAGATATCAGGAATTTCACCATATAGATATCAGGAATTTCACCAAATAGATTTCAGGAATTTAACCATATAGATATCAGGAATTTCACCATATAGATATCAGGAATTTCACCATATATATCAGGAATTTCACCATATAGATATCAGGAATTTCACCATGTAACAAATGATCGCACCATGATACCGTATGGAGTGAATCAACATACTATCATGTGCCGTATCACAAGTAATGTATAGTACTCATCAAGTTCCCTAGTAAGTTAGTTAGAAAACCACTAAACTACTGAAGAACATAAACTGCTTGAATTACACGAGTCAATACTCAAGTGTAAATTCTAAGCCACTTTGACTCCCAAATATCTTAAAGTTCCTTATTCAATCACTTTCATCTAAAGTCTCCAAATCACCTTACAAGACTTCCAAACCACTCATGTTTCCTCTTTTACTTCTAAAACCATAAGTACACCAAAACCACTCCACTCACATCCGAGTTTAAAGTTTATACCAAGTATAAGTTCCGGAAGTTAGTTCCTCTCTTAACCTCGATAAACAATAACGTAATGAAACATAACTCATAAAATTACTAACTTCCATTTTAAACTCACCTTAGATTGAAATCGAACTTCGAAAGTGTCGAGATAGATCCCACGCGAGCAATTACCAACCTACAAATAAGTTAAATCCAATAAATATTAATTAACTAGAAATTGAACCATCGACGTCTAAACGCGTAAAATGACGAAAAACCCGGTTTTTAGCCTTATGGTGCTCTCGGCCATAAGAGAGAAAATGAGGTTCGTGTTTGGTTTTTTGACTTTTAGGGATTTTAGAGGTGTTCCGGGTTGGTTTTAGGTACTTTGGAGGTTCGAATTATCAGTGGGTAACCGTGATTTAAGGTTTTACACAATACTTGATTCCCGAAAAATTAAGTAAAATACAAAACAATAACAAACTAAACACCCCAACCATCACCAAGTGAGAGAAAACAAATGGAACGGGTTTTCCAATCGACTCGGGTTTAGGTCCAAGACAACAACCTCATCCAAAGTGATTTTTCCTAACTAGAATTCACAAACAACACCCGGGAAAAACAAATCAAGGCTTACATACAAGATTGGAAATAAAGAAAACACAAAAACCCATTTCTTGCTCACCTTGTATCTCCTGGATCTTTAATGGATTGGCCCGATTGATGAGATGGGTAGAAAGATCGTCTCGAGAGCTTTCCAACGAGCTAAGGCACGATGAAAACGGTCTAGAAACGAAGTCGGGGCGACAATTTCTTTCTCTTCTCTTTTTTTTCTCTCTAGGCTACGGGTTTGGGAATGCTTTTTCACTTCTCTTTTCTTTCTTTTTCTTATCATTATCCTTAAAATATGAAGTGGATAAATATAAAGATATTTTGGTAAAAGACCATAATGCCCCTCATCTTATTTCCTTAGGAAAACTTATTCCGGGTGCTCGTTATTTCACGTTTCTAATTCCAATACAACTTCACTACTTCTAATCTATCTTAAAAGTATTTAACAATAAATAATGGGCCCGCTAATAATTTTTAATACGTCCAAATCTAATTTAAGCTAATAAAACGATTAAAAAGCTTTCGAACAAAATTAACTACTAAATTCTAAATTACTAATTCTAAAATTAAACTAAATACTTTGATTAAAGTAAATGAATAAATAAATGAAATATTAAATAAAAAAAAATTCACTCCAAAAATAATGGGACGTTACATACGGAAATATGATAATATCTTGCATCCTTTGTGCCTTGAGCTTTTCTTACATATTATAATTGCATATTCACATGTGTCGAGTTAAATATCGAGTCATATACTGATTTGGGCTACATTTATGCATACTTGACATGTTTTCGGGTTATGCTCGATGTATAGTTTGTGAATAAGCTAATTGGGAAAAATGCTTGAAGTTTGCACTAAGAGTTATGTGATTTTGAGCTTAAGGATTAATGATTGAGTCATATACTGTTTGGAGGAATAATCCTTTTCATGCCATTGAATTGAGATTTTGTTATATGATGTTTACAGATAGCAAGCATGACAATCTCATTTCATCTAATAACACATCATTCATGCATATCATGCTATCGGTTTGTGGCCATGGGGTCGTAACCCGTGTAACGGTGTGTTGGTTATTGGATGTTACACGTTGTTACCATGGCAGATGTGGTGTAGCTTCGAGGCACTGTGTGGTGGATGGCCTGGATGCTAGAGTGGTTATTACGATAACCTGTAAGATTTTGAGGAGCTACGGCTCGAGTGGTGATTGTATTAGTATGTGTAAAGTGCGTAGTGAGACGCGGAAATGGTAAATGAAAGATTTTGTTATTTGAAAGTTTATGTGGAAAAGATCATGGAATGGTTATGCTTACGTCATACGGTTATGAGATTGAAACACTCACGATTTCTTCAACATACATGTTTAAATTTTCATTGCACATATTATGTATTCATTGATATTTGACTCCTTGCGCATAGCATCTCGAGCATCACATCTCATCGTTTTAATTCTTTGTTTTCACTGAGTGTCATGCTCAAAGGATATCTATATCACCTTTCAAGTACTCGGAGAGGACGTGGGCATGGAGCGGCAGATGGTGCTCATTGATGCTCGAGATGAAGACTTTTCGATAGGCCTCCGGTTACGCGGGCCACGCTTTCAGAGTGTTGTTTCTTTCGGTATGTTTTTTCTTTGTCGAGGATCGAGACTTAAAATTTTTATGTACATATTATGTTTGTATAACAGTTTTACTCTGGTGCACCATACCTTTTGAGTTTGAACTTATATGATATTTTGAAACGACGGACGAGTCAAGTTTGTTTAATAAACAAGTTTTATGATTTTACATGTGTTTATTGAATTTACGCATACATGATGCCGGAATTTCAAATGTTTTGTTAAATTATTTAATTTAATATTTAAATTCTTCGCTTCCGTTTTGCGTACTCGCATTCTAGGCTTGATTCTCAAGTCGGGTCGTTACATAGAGTTTAGTAATTCTTTTAATTTTGGAAATTAAGAGTATATAAGATGGAATTATAAAGAAAAGGAAAAAAAAAAAAGGCAAAATTTTTCTCATTTCCTCTCCTCACCGTCGCCCCCTCTCCCCCCCTCTCAAAAAATTTGTCCACTTTTCCTCCTTCAATTCTCTTGTGTTCTTTGGTAAATTTAAAGGCGGTTTTGGTTGACTTATGTTGGAATCACAATCTTAGGAAAGTCTACACAAGAATCTAGAAAAGTTTGTCAAGATTTAAGGTAATTCCTCATCCTAAAATTTCAAGTTCTCTAGGTTTTCCATGGGGTTTTTTTGAATCCTCTTGTTTGGTGTTTAAGGATTTGTTGTATGTGAGTTTTCTTACATTTATAAATTCTGGAAATTGAATTTAAGGTGATGTTTACAAACCCTAAGAATTATTTAATTAAGATTCATTTGTAGTTGGAAGCCATGATTATGAGGGAGCTCATAACCTCCATTGATGGTGAAATTCCTAGCTTCTAGCTTTTGTAAAATTTGAGGTTTCTTGACTTGTATTGGAGAATTCTCAAATCTGGGAGAATTCTCAAATCTGGAAATTATGAATAGTTATATGATTATATTGTACATAGAAAACACATTGGAAGATCAATTGAATGGTTTTTTTTTATAAAGCCCCAAATGGCCGAAAATTACACCCTAAAATTGTCTAATTTTTGGATCTTTGTCCACTTAGCGTGTGACGACCTGACTATTTTAAAATCAGTTAAATTAGAAAACACAGCAGAAGTCTTTTATTTAAAGAAAAATTGACGTGGTTATGTTTAAAAATTGGCTAGCCAAAACCTGTTTACATCCTAATTTCAAAATCTAATAAATCACATGGAACTTTAAGTCCCAAATAAGGAGTTCAAAGATTTAATATCGTAAAATAACGACGATAAGCTCTTATGAGCTAAATACAAATGTACAAATCTTCAAAGTCTTTAAAGTTTACAAAATTAAATACATGGACTTTACAACAACTGAGTCCATATCGAGGTCATCATCCCTCGATCACGCAGCACCATCTCCTCTTCCACGACCTCTAGCCAGGGCATTACCTAAAATTGGTTGTAATATCATGAGCTAACAACGTAAGCCCAGTGAGAATAATAAGAATAAAAAGTAAAGATAGACCTCAAACTCACATTTCGATTTGTGTCCAATTAATCTGACACAATTCACTCCTAAAGTTCTCCAAACTCTAGGTAATTTCATTCTAGACTTTCCAAAGGATGATATTACTAACACCCGTAGTCAATCCTCATCCATTATCTTGTTACGACATAAAATAAGAAAAGTAAATAACTTTGCATAAAATATAACATCTCGATTCTCTATTTCCATCGATCATATGCATGAAGGTAATAAGGACATCTCGTAGGATTCGCATTCGCCCTTTATGCATGAATGAAAATAACGAGTACATCCCGTAGGCTACCTGTGACGATCCGACACTTTTAAATAAATTTAAATTAGAAAACACAGTGGAAGTTGTTTATTTTAAGAAAAATTGGCGTGGCTATGTTTGAAAATTGGCTAGCCGAAACCTGTTTACATCCTAATTTCAAAATCTAATAAATCACATGGAACTTTAAGTTTCAATCAGGAGTTCAAAGATTTAATATCATAAAACAACGAAAATAAGCTCTTATGAGCTAAATACAAAATACAAATCATCAAAGTCTTTAAAGTTCACCAAAAATAAATAAATAGACTTTACAACAACTGAGTCCATCTCGAGGTCATCATCCCTCGATCACGCAGCACCACCTCCTCTCCCAAAACCTCTAGCCAGGGCATTACCTGAAATTGGTTGTAATATCATGAGCTAACAACTTAAGCCCAGTGAGAATAATAAGAATAAAAAGTAAAGATGGACCTCAAACTCGCATTTCTGATTTGTGTCCAATTATTCTTACACAATCAAACCTAAAGTTCTCTAAACTTTAGATAATTTCATTCTAAACCCTCCAAATGATGATATTACTATCACTCGTAGTCAATCCTCATCCATTAACTTGTTATGACATAATTAAGAAAAGTAAATATACTTTGCATAAAATAAAACATCTCGATTCTCTAACTCATCGATCATAAGCATGAATGTATGAGGACATCCCGTAGGATTCACAGGCGCCCTTATGCATGAAGAAGGTAACGTGGTCTATCCCGTAGGATCCATCGTTCTCCCTCCTTTTCTTTCTCACTTTCTCTTCTTTTTCTATGAAGGTAATGTGGTCTATCCCGTAGGATCCATCATTCTCCCATTCATGTCTTTCTCATTCTCTCTTCTTTTTCTATGAAGGTAATGTGGTCTATCCCGTAGGATCCATCATTCTCCCATTCATGTCTTTCTCATTCTCTCTTCTTTTTCTATGAAGGCAATGTGGTCTATCCCGTAGGATCCATCATTCTCCCATTCATGTCTTTCTCATTCTCACTTTTTTTCCATGATGCGAGATGTTATGATGCAATATGATATGTTTGGTGTAAATAAATAAAGTGCGGAATTAAAGTAGCCAATACAAACATAAAGAAAAATGCATAAAGTAAAGGACATAAAGTAAAAGACATAAAGTAACTAAATAGGAAACTCCGGAAGAATGATCGTAAATCGAACTCCGCTACAATAATAAAAGTAAATCCTATCTTAAACGATTAACCTATACCTTCCAGGATTCTAAACATCCAATATAATCTAAGGTTCTATTAATCATTCTAAATACAAGTTTGGATCTTTTAACCTCCAATGATCCATCCTATGCTTCGAAACGAATCTAACTTAGAATTCTCTTAGATTCAAAGCTTTCCTCGAGAACTCCTAAGTTCTCACTTAAAGGATTAACTTCTAATCCTAAGGGCACTAACTCACTTCCCTCTAATCTTAGATTCGAATTCTAATCTTAGTTTCCAATTCTACAAAGCATCATACTTATTCGCTTTCTATAATTACTTTAAATCCTAACTATTCTCACCTTAATAAAAGTTGACTTCGCTCCTAAGTCCGAAAGAGCGATCAAACGAGCGGTTCAAAAACACCTACAATTAGAATTATATCACACAATCAATAAATTACCAACTATCGATCAAACATCAACTAAACGTACAAAACGACGAAAAACCCAACAAACCCCCTCAAAGAGGCTCTCGGCCCCCCCCCCTCATGAAAATGGGCCTCGGGTTTGGTTTTCCTGCTTTTAGGCAATTTAAAAGTGTTTCGAGTTGGTTTTAAGCAATTTCGATATTCCCGATTTCAATGGGTATCGATAATTAGGGTTTTTGAACATTATGCCCTTTCCCGAATTGAATTTCAATAAACAATATTTCACTAAATTATAACCCACAATCAAACCCCAAAAGGTAAATTTCAAACGGGTAGGGTTTCGACTGAAACTCGGTACTTTCCAAAATCAGTAAAAACAACTCCCGTATTAACAAACACCGAGTTTCACGACAAGAAATCGAAAGAAAACAAAGAAAACTCCTTTAAAACACTATTTGGAGCTTAGGGTTTGAAAATAAACTTACCGAGAACTCTGTGGATCTCAAGAGAAAAGCACGATCGATGGGTGGAAAAGAATCCTAGACCCGAGGGCTTTCCGATGCAACCAAAATCGAGCCGATCCTCAGATAAACGAAGAAAAACAAAATCTCCCGCCAAGATCCCTTGAAGCCATGGTTTGGAGATGAAAAAAAATGAGGTTGGTGGTCAACTTTGGTCAAATTGGCATATTTAAAGATGAATGAATAGTGATTTGGATATTTTTAAGAAATTGGTAATGACGGTTGCGTCCTTTTATGACTTTTGACTTATAAATCGAAACCCGATGATCTTAAACCATCCCAATGGTGATTAATAATTATTAATTGGCCCGTTAATAATTATTAATACCATTAAAACGAAATTAAGCTAAAAAGGTAATTTAAAAAGAATTAAATCGAAATAAACTACTAATTCTAATTTACCGATAAATATATAAACTTTAATTACTTAAATTAATATAAAATAAATAAAAAAAAATTTTATCACAAATTAACGGGACGTTACAGTCAACCCTCCTAAAAAGGGCTTTTCGTCCCCGAAAAGTAAACTTACTAAATGAAAAGGTGAGGATACTTTGCCCGCATATCATCCTCACGCTCCCATGTAGCTTCTTCAGACACTTGGTTCCTCCAAAGGACCTTAACCAAGCGAATAGTCTTGTTTCTCAACACCTTTTGTTCGAATGCTTGAATCTCAACTGGTGTCTCCTCATAAGACATACTAGCATCCAAAACTATCGGCTCATGATCAATCACATGAGAAGGATCCGCCATGTACTTTCGAAGCATAGATACATGCAATACATTATGAACTGCCGATAAAGAAGGTGGTAAAGCCAACTTGTAAGCTACTGCTCCTACCCGATCAAGTACATCGAAAGGGCCAATGAACCTAGGGCTCAGCTTACCCTTCTTCCCGAATCTCATAACACCCTTCATAGGTGCTACCATAAAAAACACGTGGTCCCCCACTAAAAACTCAAGTGGACTACGTCGTTTATCTGCATAACTCTTCTGTCGACTTTGGGCAATCCTCATCCTCTCTCTAATCAAGTCAATCGATTGACTAGTCAACTGTAACAACTCAGGTCCCAAAAGTCTTCTCTCCCCAACCTCATCCCAGTGAGCTTGAGATCGACACTTTCTACCATAAAGTGCCTCAAATGGTGCCATCTCAATAGTAGCTTGGTAGCTGTTATTATAAGAAAACTTTACCAAATACAATTAAGAATACCAATTACCTCCAAAATCAAGAACACAAGCTCTCAACGTATCTTCCATAATCTGGTTAACTCTCTCGGTCTGACCATCTGTCTGGGAGAGAAAAGCTGTGCTAAAATCCAAGCCAATACGGGAGATGGATTTTTGCATTGAATTGCTTCCGGGAATGGCGCCGTTATCTAAGGCACCTTATCGAATGGCACCGGTGGAATTGAAAGAACTCAAGGTGCAACTTCAGGGATTAATTGACTTGGATTTATTCAACCTAGTGTATCTCCCTGGGGTGCACCGGTGTTATTCGTCAAAAAGAAAGATGGGACATTGAGGTTATGTATAGATTATAGCGAATTAAATCGGGTAACAGTGAAAAATAAATACCCTTTACCTCGCATAGAAGACTTATTTGACCAGCTGAGAGGGGCTATGGTATTTTCTAAAATTGATCTTCGATCAGGTTACCATCAGTTGAGGATTGCCGAAGGGGATATTTCAAAGATGGCTTTCCGTACCCGATATGGCCAGTATGAGTTCGTGGTCATGTCTTTTGGTTTGACGAATGCGCCTGCTGCGTTCATGGATCTTATGCATACAGTGTTCTGTGAATTCTTAGATCCTTTTGTCATTGTTTTTATCGAGGACATCCTGGTTTATTCTAAGGACGAGGAGATGCACGGGATTCACCTTCAGAAGGTATTATCGACATTGAGGGCCGAAAAGCTTTACGCAAAATTTTCAAAATGTGAGTTTTGGGTAAAGCGGATTGCCTTTTTGGGGCATGTGGTATCAAGTGAAGGCATTTCAGTGGATCCCTCAAAAGTGGAAGCAGTTAGTAGTTGGTCACAACCGACCAGTGTACCCGAAATTAGGAGTTTTCTGGGACTAGTAGGACACTACCGAAGATTCGTGCAAGACTTTTCTAAAATTGCAGCCCCGTTGACTCAACTGAGTAGAAAGGGTGTGAAGTATGTGTGGTCAGAGGAGTGTGAGTGCAGTTTTGAGGAGTTGAAGCGTAGGCTCATTACGACTTAAGTTTTGACCTTGCCTGACCATTCAGGTGGTCTTACAGTTTCCAGTGATGTGTCATTGCGAGGGATTGGCTGCGTGCTTATGCAGCATGGTAAAGTAATAGCATACGCATCCCGACAACTGAAGGAGCATGAGAAGAGGTATCCAGCCCATGATCTTGAACTAGTAGCGGTGTTGCACACTCTGAAAATTTGGCGCCACTACTTGTATGGGGAGAGAGTGACGATCTTTAGGGACCATAAAAGTTTGAAATACTTCTTCACTCAGAAGAGTTGAATATGAGGCAACGAAGGTGGCTGGAATTGGTGAAAGACTATGATTGTGATATTCAGTACCACCCGGGCAAAGCTAACGTGGTTGCTGATGCACTTAGCAGGAAGACATCCCATACCGCCACACTTTTGTCACATCAGGTACGCCTTCGGTGGGAGATGGATAGAGTAGAGATTGCTTATATCACCGATGAAGTTGCAGCGAGCCTAGCTAGCCTCAAGGTGGGCCCTACCCTTAGACACCGAATGATTGAGGCACAACGTGGTGAACCTCATTTAACCTCAGGTTTTGTGGAGGCGGAGTTCAATTTACCCAGATACTTTACATTCTCTTTAGATAACGCCTTATTGTATCGCAGGCGATTATGTGTGCCCCTGAGTTCCACCTTTCGACAGGAATTTTATGACGAAGCTCATAACTCTATTTTCTCAATACATCCAGGTGGAAACAAGATGTATCAGGATTTGCAACAACACTATTGGTGGCAGGGAATGAAGCGAGAGGTAGTGGAGTATGTTAGTAAGTGTCTTATTTGTCAGCAGGTCAAGGCACTTAAGCGATGTCCGCAAGGGTTACTTCAACCTTTAAGTGTTCCTGAGTGGAAATGGGAGGAAATATCGATGGATTTCATTTCTGGATTACCGAGGACACTCAAGGGTTTCAATATGGTTGGGGTAATAGTAGATCATTTGACTACGACTGCTCACTTTATTCCAGGAAAGATCACATACTCAGTGGAGGCCTGGGCTCAACTTTATTTGAGGGAGATTCTACGACTCCATGGGGTACCTGTTAGAATTGTTTCGGATCGGCATACAAGTTTTGTCTAAAAATTTTGGCAGACATTACATGAGGCGATGAGAACTCGGCTGGAGTTTAGTACAGATTTCCATCCAAAGACTGATGGCCAAACTGAGCGAGTTAACCAAATCTTGGAAGACATGTTGAGAGCATGTATTATGGATTTCGGGGGTAGCTAGGATACTCATTTGTATCTGGTGAAATTCGCATATAACTACAGTTACCAATCTTCGATTGAGATGGCTCCTTTCGAAGCTTTATATGGTAGGAAGTGTCGTTCACAAGTGCATTGCGATGAAGTGGGAGAACGTAAGTTGCTAGGACCCGCATTAGTGCAAACCACCTGCGAAAATATTAGCATGATTCGGGATCGAATGCGAGTCGCTCAGAGCCGGCAAAAGAGTTATGCCGATGTCCGGCGTAGCACTTTAGAGTTCGCAGTGGGGGATCATGTATTCCTCAAAGTTGCACCTATGAAGGGTGTAATGAGATTCGGGAAAAGAGGGAAACTTAGTCCGCGATTCATCGAACCTTTCGAGATCTTAGATTGTTGCTTATCGGTTGGCTCTACCACCAGCTCTTTCTGCAGTTCATAACGTATTTCACGTATCCATGCTTCAGAAGTACGTAGCCGACCCATCTCATGTCATTGATTTCCAGCCTATACTGTTCGATGAGAATTTAACATATGAGGAAATACCGGTGGAAATATTGGCAAGTGAGCAAAAAGTGTTAAGAAACAAGACAATCAAGCTTGTTAAAGTTTTGTGGCAAAACCAAATAACGGAGGAAGCGACGTGAGAGCTAGAAGATAAGATGAGGGAGCTTTATCCGTTCCTGTTTTCCAAAATTTGATTTTGCGGGGACGCAAAATTATAAGGTGAGGAGACTGTAAGGGCCCGAGGTTTGATTGCCGGGTAATTGAAATTTATTTTGTTTTCTTTTATTTTGTTATAATTAGTAATTAAAAAAAAAATTTGCTAAGTGCATTTTGGTTAATTAACAATTAACCATGGTTAGTTTAAGTAGATATAGAAATTTGATTTAAAGAAAAATCTTTAACTATAGTTAAATTGGAAGGAGGGGTGAGTTAGTAAATAATTAGAATCTAAGGGTATTTTAGCAAGGGAGAAAAGAAGAGGGTTTGGGTGGAGAATTTAGGAGGTGGAGGGATTTTGGGATAATTCTAATTTAGTTAATTTGTTTTTTTTTTGAAAAATGAAAAGTTTAAAGCTTGGAAAAAAAGAAAAACTAAAAAAAAAAAAACAAAACACAAATCAGATTTCTCTCTTCTTCTTCTCCTCTCCACCGTTGCCCCCCCCCCCCCCCCCCCCCTCTCTTTTTATCCATTTTGGTTTCTTGCCTTCTTCTTCTTCTTCTTCTCCCAAATCACTTGAGTTTTGAGTGAGATTTGATTGTTTTATGTTGGGATTACCATCCAAGGAAGGTTTTCACAAGAGTTATTGGAATTCAAGCAAGTTCTAGGTAAGATTGAAAAAGGGAATTTCTAGGTTTTTCGAAACTTGATGTGTTATCCTTGTTTGTTCTAAGTCTCTTTGTTATTGTTTTCCCTTCACCTTGAAATCTGATTTTGTGTTATTCAAAGCATGTTTACCAACCTTAGGAAGCTTTGATTTAGTTTTCTTTATATTGAAAACCATGGATGTTCTTCAAGCTTTAAGAAAACTCCATTAATGGTGGATTCCAAGCTTTTAGTTGACAAAAATTGAGTTTTCTTGACTTTTCTTTAGAGGTTTTAAATTCTGGAATTTTGGGTGTTTATGGACATATTTTTACTCACGAAAATCATTTTAGGAAGGCAAACCAATATGTTTGTGATAATTTTCCTTTTTGCGAAAAACTAGACTTTAAAGTAGCTAGTTTTGGAACTTTTCCCTTCAACCGGGCTGTTTTCCGTTCTGCTTTTAATGGGCTGAGATATGTACTTTATTGTAAGTTTAAATTTTTTTGGAATGGTTTATTGTAGGGGACGGACAAGCGCGAGTACGTTTGAGGCATAATTAAAAGGTGAGAACAAAAAGAATAAAACGGTACCGGCGGAAGGTTTGTAATTGTCAAAGGAATGTGGTGGGATTTGAGTGATCAAGTATGGTTTGTAGGTGTTTGAGGCATGACGTAAAGAGTAATGGAGTTGTGAAAGTATTAAACATGAGATCCTAATTCGGTTTGCTCTTAGGGACCGGAAGAAGAGCAAAACTTACTAATTTTATTTGAATAGTTCTTGACATTCAATCTTGGCTAGCTTGCATGACCACTTGAATACTTAATTTATTTACATAGCATGTGAGCTACATTTGTACATATCTTCGTCTCTACTCGTATTTCAAGTGAAGATTGAGTCATATGCTGAATTGGGTCTTATGATACACATGCTCGTTGTGTTTAGATTATTGTTTAATAAGCACGGTTTGGTGTAACGCTACGGGATCATGCTGGAAGTTGATATTTTTTTTGTACTTTGAAAGTGTTGTTTGATAGTTCGATATTGGGTAGCGTGTTGTATGAGAATTCTTCTATTTGCAAAGTCGTGCTCGCATGGTATATCTAATGCTACTAGTAAAGAAAGTGTGAATAGTGCATTTCATCCCATCTCACTTCATCCATGCATTCTAAACGTTTGACATTTGGCCATGGGATCATAGCCCGTGTAATGGTGAGTGGTTGTTGGACGTTACACGTGGCTACCATGGCGGAAGTGGTGAGGCTCCAAGGCGCTGTGTGGAGGATGGCCCGGATGCAAGAGTGGTTATTGTTAAATAACCTAGAAGAATTAGAGAACTGTGGATTGAAAGATTTAAAAGAGGTTGTACTTGTTACAAGTAATGAAATGCGGAAAAGTTATGTAAACCTTTATGGCTGAAAGGTAGTTAACAAAGTGGTAATGGTAAAATAATTATTAGACTCGGTTTTGCCTTGAATATGATACATCAATGGTTTATTCCACCGTATATAATTACTCTTCCCTTTTTGTTTATGCATACTTAGTGGCTATATACTTTGTGCTTAATTTTCCGTACTCGCATCACATTTGTTCTTTTTATTCCTTTTGTTTTCACTGAGCATTATGCTCAGGGGTGCTCTATGTCACCTTTCAGGACCCTGACGAGGACGGAGATGAGGCGCGGCAGGTGGTGCACGTTGATGCTTCGGGATGGAGCTTTTGGGATTAGACCCCGAACACGCGAGTCACGGATCTTTGGGAAAGGAGTGGGGTCTTTTCTATTTTGTCATGTCTCTCACTTTTGAGATAAAATGTAACTTTTATATACATATTATAGTTTCAAAACGTTGTCTCTGGTGCACCACTTATATTTTGATTTGTACTTATGATGTTTAAACCGGCCGACGAGCCGATGCTGTTAAAACAATTTTATTTTGTATGTGGAATATGGAATATACGAGTACTTCATGTTGAAATTTTGAACATTATTACAAAACTAAGTGTTTATAGTTTATTGACTAAGTCTGGTCGTCACAAAACCTTAAACTAGAATTATAAGGCTTTTGAAAACTTACATTGTAGATTTAATGGAGAATTGCATGGGGTTTCCTTTACAGCATCAATCTATTTCACCAAGTCTTCTATGCTATATTCCGATCACAAACCAACCAAACTTGTGGAAATTGAAACCAGAAGAACAAAAGAAGGAGAAAATTTCTTCTTATTTTAAGAAGCCAAAATCGGCAATAGAGAAAAATAAAAGCGAGAGCTTTTGATAAATATCAAGTGTTAAATATGAGACCCAATGGTCATATTTATAAGAAAATAAGAATTTTTTTGCTACTCAAATTAGTATTCTTATTTTCATAATTTTAATAATCAAAATTATTTAAAAAATAAAAAATAATAAAAAAAGAATAGGTGGCGTCAGCTTCAATCACTACAAAAAAAACTGTAAAATTGCGACCAGACATTTGCGACCAAAGGTATTGGGTAAGTTTTTTGGTGACCACTCTGGTAGTAAGTATGAAGTTTGACTTAAAATGACCATATAGTCACTTTTTTGCGACCAAATAGCGACCAAGTAAAGAATTATTCATAAAAAATGGCGCGAATTTTTGGCCCGAAGAAAGTGACCATATGGTCACTACAAAATTACGACCATGTGGTTGCAATTTTGTGACATGGGTTATCATTTAGTAGCAAAAAAAAAGACGCGTAAATTTGGCTTGGGAAAGGCTACCAAGTGGTCACAATTCAAAGTGACTATGCGACGACCCGACTAATTTAAAATCATTAAAATAAATATAGCGGAAGTCTTTATATTTTAAGAAAAATTGGCGTGGTTATGTTTGAAAAGTGGCTAGCCAAAAACCTGTTACATTTTAAATTCACAATCTAAATACACAAGGAACTTTAAGTTCCTAACCAGGAGTTTATAATTATAAAAGTAAAGACAAAAGCTCCTAAGAGCTATTTACAAATATACAAATCCAAAATTATATAAAGTTCACAAAAACGAAGTCCATGGACTTAAATCAACCTAGTCCATTTGTAACGACCCGATTTTTTGTAAAAACCATTAAAACAAATGCACAGCGGAAAACTTGATTTTACAGAAAAACGGCATGGGTCCATTTAAAATTCGAATAATCCAAAACCTGTTTACAACCCAGTTTTCAGGAAAAGCAATAAAACTGGAATGCACAATCCAAAATATGATGAAAGTTCTAGAGAAAGTTTATAGTTCAAAAACATATACAAATTATACAAATGCTCCATCGAGCTCAAAATGAAACGAAATAAAAGTAATGAAATGTTCCAAAGCATTCAAGGATGCTTCACCCAAAACCACAAACATTCTTGTCCATTCATCGTCCTGAAAGGTCACGTGGCGCCACCTCCTCTACCTCGTCCTCTACCACGAGTCTTACCTGAAAAATTGTAATTGTAGCAGCATTAGCATAAAAATGCTAGTGAGAGTAAAATGAAAGCAAGTAATCCTATGAACAACATTCCATGTCAGAAATTGTGTCCAAAGGCCTAGATTTCACTTTTACTACCCATTCCACATTCCAAAGTCCACATATAATCAACATACATAATAAACTTTCTCAACTTCGTGGCTCAACGAATTTTATGAATCATGGGTTTCCTCGAAAACATTCTATCATCATAAAATAAAACTCATACCAAGATACAAGTAAAAGAATGTGATATACTAAGTGCTAATAAAGTGGCAACCACACATGCTCAAATTTTCGAGTGCCATCCGTATCACCGCATGTGTAGTACTATATAATGATAACAATAATAACACATCCATACACGCTCAAATCTTCGAATGCCACCCTTACCACAGCATGTATAGTAACATAATAATGATAACAATAATAGCACATCCATACACGCTCAAATCTTCGAATGCCACCCTTACCACAGCGTGTATAGTAAAATAATAATGATAACAATAATAGCACATCCATACACGCTCAAATCTTCGAATGCCACCCTTACCACAGCGTGTATAGTAACATAATAATGATAACAATAATAGCACATCCATACACGCTCAAATCTTCGAATGCCACCCTTACCACAGCGTGTATAGTGCTATATCACAAATCATCGCACCATGATACCGTATGGAGCGTATCACATACTATCATGTGTCATATCACATAACCTCGCACCATGATACCGTATGGAGCGTATCACATACTATGATGTGCCATATCACATAACCTCGCACCATGATACCGTATGGAGCGTATCACATACTATCATGTGCCATATCACATAACCTCGCACCATGATACCGTATGGAGCGTATCACATACTATCATGTGCCATATCACATAACCTCGCACCATGATACCGTATGGAGCGTATCACATACTATCATGTGCCATATCACGTAACCTCACCTCGCACCATGATACCGTAAGGAGCGTATCACATACTATCATGTGCCATATCACATAACCTCGCACCATGATACCGTATGGAGCGTATCACATACTATCATGTGCCATATCACATAACCTCGCACCATGATACCGTATGGAGCGTATCACATACTATCATGTGTCATATCACATAACCTCGCATCATGATACCGTATGGAGCGTATCACATACTATCATGTGCCATATCACATATTACCGTATAGAATCCATCAAGCTCCCTAGTAAGTTAGATAAAGTTCCATTAAACTACTAAAGAACATAAACCGCTCGAATTTCCCAAGTCAATACTCAAGTATAATTTCTAAGCCACTTTGACTCCCAAATCACTTACAATTCCTTATTCATCCACTTTCATCTAAAAAATCTCCAAATCCTCTTATATAACTTCCAAACCACTCATAATTCCTCTTTTTCTTCCAAAACCATCAGTACATCAAAACCACTCCACTCACATCCGAGTTAAAGTCTCCAACCAAGTATAACTTCAGGAAGTTAGTTCCCCTCTTAACCTCGATAAACAATAACGTAATGAAACATAACTCATAAAATTACTAACTTCCATTTTAAACTCACCTTAGATATGAAATCCAAGCTTCCAAAGTGCCGGAGTCAAAGTCAAGAAATCGATCACAAACCTACAAATCAATCACACCTAACCATCAATAATCATTCGAAAACCGATCAAACGGCAAGTAAACACATAAAACGACGAAAACCCCGGATTTAATCCCCAAGGGACCCACGGCCCAACAAGAAAGGGAGGGTTCGGGTTCGGTTTTCTGTCTTTTATGCAATTTAGAGGCATTTTGGGTTGTTTTCGAATACTTTGAAAACCGGGATAGCAATGGGTCAACGTAATTTAAGGTTTTACATAATAATCTATTTCCGAAAAATCAAGTAAAACGTAAAATCATAGTTAACTAAACATCCTAATCATAGCCCAAAGAGGGAAAATCACAAGGGACGGGTTTCCGGCTCAAACTCGATTTTAGGGTTTAGGGGAAGTTTCTAAAATCAACCAAAACGACTTTCCCGATGGAAATCTTCAAGCTTCGGTGAACGAATTTGAAGATTTCAATCCAAAACCACCATTAAAAGACTATTCACATCAAATTTTAGAAACTTTGTCATACCTTAAGGCCTCGAGAAAACGAGCGAAAACCTCGATTGATAGGATGGGTAGAAAGGTCTCGGCGAGAGCTTTCCAACGCATCCAAAATCACGTAAAACGGACGAGAAACGAAGCCGGGGCCACGATTTCTTTCTCTTCCCTTTTCCTCCTCTCTAAGCTACGGGTTTGGAGGAAAAATATGAGATGAATTTGATGTTTTTTGACCAAAGATTGACTTTTAAGGATGAGGAAGATGAATAGTGATTTTTAAGAAATTGGAAAATGACGTATACGTCCCTTTTAAATGATTCGATTTAAAATACGAAACCCGATGATCTTAAAATAATCTAAAGGTGATTAATAATTATTAATTGGCCTGTTAATATTTATTAATGTCACCGAAACGATTTTAAAATATTAAAACGATTAAAAAGAAATTCGGACTAAAATAACTACTAAAATCAAAATTACTAAATTTAAACTAATCTTAAAAAATTTAATTAAAATTAAATTGTTTAATTATTTAAAATAATAAAATGTAAATAAATAATAAAAAAAAATTTCACTTCAAAATAACGGGACGTTACACCATTCCGAGGTCATCATCCTACTATCATACGGCACGAGCTCCTCTCCCACGACCCCTAGCATGAGCATTACCCGAAATTGGTTGTAATATCATGAGCTAACAACTTAAGCCCAGTGAGAATAGACAGAATAAAAGTAAAGATAGACCCCAAACCCGCATTCTGATTTGTGTCCAATTTCAATTTGCTTAAGCTTTAATAAAACTTCTAAAGTTTAGAAGAATGATTCCAAATCATACATTTCCTTCGGGATCATACATTTGATGGTTCATACTAAATATAATATTTAATCTAATTATGTATATTCATATAATATTAGCAAATGAAGTCTAACCATCTATCATTCACTAATTAAATAATATAAAGAATGCACCATCTTTAAATCATTATAAGCATCATATGCGAATAATGTCAGGTAATGAAGCTCCCGTAGGTCAGTTCATTCACCTCATTATCTCGCTTTCCAATTAGCACATATAAGTGTTTTCAATTATAACTTCCCATCTCTAGTGATTAATGACAGGAAATGAAGCTCCCGTAGGTCAGTTCATTCACCTCATTAACTCACTCACCAAATACAGGTAATGAAGCTCCCGTAGGTCAGTTCATTCACCATGTATCTTCGTATATGTATCATAGTAATTATGGATAATACCAAATAATGTGAACTTGCATAGTTCATCATTATTCCATTATCCATCTCCTCCGATCATGCAAAGTCCCGCAATCCTTTAACATTCCTCATGTACATATATGGAAATATAAAACGAATAATACCAGACAATGCAAGCTTACTCGATCTATGCATTGCCTCATTATTCCTTCCAAGTTCGATTATGCAGAATGATATGATATGATGTGTATAAGCTTTCAAGTACGAGTAAATAAATGTAAACTTTCAAAGTAAACTAAAGAACATAAAAGGTAAATGAATCAAGTATTATACTCTTAAATATAAAATAAGAAGATAGCAACTTCTGATAAGGAAAAACAATAAGTAAATCGAATCAACGGTTTTTCATAAACTTACTTGCTAACTTTATCTTAAAGTTTCCAAATCAAGTTTCTTATTCAACTCCTTAAACTAGAAACCTTCAACTTCCGAATAGTCATCCTTAGGCATCGAACTAACCTAAACTTAGAGTTTCCGAGAGTTAAACGTTCCTTTGAAACACTTATGAATTCTCTCAACTCGAGATCAAACTAACTCCCAATTCTAAAAAGTTAGCTCATTTTCTTATACCATTTTTGATTCAAACCTAAAGATCGACTTTCGATCCTACAAATCATTCTACTTATTCGATTTCTAAAATTACTTTAAATCCTATTTATTCTCACCTTAGTAGATGTGACTTCGCTCTAAACCTTCGGAAGAGCGATCAAGCAAGGAAATCAATAAACACATAGAAATAATTACATATCTAACAATTAATAAATATACAACACATCAATCGATTGACAATTAAAGGCATAAAACAACGAAAAACTCCTTAATATCCCAAAGGGTGCTCTCGGCCATGATAGGGCAAATAGGCCTCGAGTTTGGTTTTCTGGATTTTAGGCAATTTAGAGATGCTTTAGATTGATTTCAAGTACTTTGGAAAATCCGGTTTTCAATGGGTAACGATAAACCGGGTTTTTGGACAATATGCAATTTCCCGAATTGAATTACAATAAACATTATTTCAATAATTTATAACCCATATTCAAACCCCAAAAGGTAAATTTCAAACGGGAAGGGATTCGACCTAAACTCGGTTTTAGGGTTAAGGGAAACTTCCAAAATCAGTAAAAACAACTCCCGTAATTACAAACACCGAGTTTCCCGACAAGAAATTGAAGAATCAAAATGAAAACTCCATTAAAACACTATTTGGAGCTTAGGGTTTGAAGTTTTACTTACCGAGAACTTCGTATATCACGGGTGGCAAGCACGATGGTTGGGTGGAAATGAATCGTAGGACCGATATCTTTCAAACGGAACAAGAATCGAAGCGATCTGACGAAAATTAGAAGAAACTCAAAATTTGGGAAAAGAGAGATGAAGCTCTTGGCATAGAGGAGAAGAAAGGAAGAAGATGAAGTTGATTTTTGGTCAATTGAAGTCAAATGGTATATTTAATAAGAGGTGAATAGTGTTTGGATAGTTTTTTAAGAAATTAGAAATGACGGTTGCGTCCTTTTATGACTTTTGACTTATAAATCGAAACCCGAAGTTCTTAAACTATCCCAATGGTGATTAATAATTATTAATTGGCCCGTTAATAATTATTAATACCATTAAAACAAAATTAAACTAAAAAGATAATTTAAAAAGATTTAAACCGAAATAAACTACTAATTTCTAAATTAACAATTCTAAAATAAACTTTAATTAATTAAATTAAAATAAAATAAATAAAATTTTTTTTTATCACAAAATAACGGGACATTACAGACTATATGGTCGCAATTTTTGTGACTTTAGTGACCAGTGGTAGCTTAAACATTTGGTGGAAAATAAGCTACCAAGTGGTCATAATTCAAAGTGACTATATGGTCGCAATTTTGGTGACCTTTAGTGACCAGTGGAGGTTTAAAAATAATTTAGAGTTTGCAGCTGTTGTTCATGCATTGAAAATATGGAGACTTTATTTGTATGGCGAGAAGATTTTGATATTTACTGACCATAAGAGTCTCAAGTATTTCTTCACTTAGAAGGAATTGAATATGAGACAGCGGAGATGTTTAGAGCTCGTTAAGGATTATGATTGTGATATTCAGTATCATCCTGGGAAAGCCAATGAAGTGGATGACATGCTCAGTAGGAACTCTTCTCATTCATCAGCTTTGTCGACCATACCTTGAGATTGAGATGGGATATGGAACAAGATGAGATAGCATTTCTGACTGCCAAGGTCACTGTGAGTCTTGCTAGTATAACAGTGGGACCTACTTTGAGGCAGAAAATGATTGATGCACAGAGGGAAGAAAATCATCTACAGGCCGATTTTAGAGAGGCTGAGTCAGATTTATCTAGCCATTTTACCTTCTCTACAGATCGTGCTCTGATGTATCGTAAGAGGCTATGCGTGCCTTAAGGATCGACTTTAAGAAAGGGAACTGTTGGAGGAGGCTCACAGTTCTATCTTCTTTATTCATCCAGGTAGTACAAAGAAGTACGAGAATCGGGACAATATTATTGATGACCTGGGATGAAACATGGGATTGTAAAGTATGTGAGTAGGTGCTTTATTTGTTAGCAATTCAAGGCCCTAAAGACCCACCGGGTTATCTTAACCTTTGAAAGTACTTGAATGGAAATGGAAGAATATTTCCATGGATTTTATCAAGGTTTGCCGAAGACGGTAAAGGGTTATGAAATCATTTGGGTGATTGTAGACCATTTGATGAAAACCGCACACTTTACTCTTGGAAGGATCATCTATCCAGCTAAGAATAGGGTACAGTTGTACCTAAGAGAGATTGATAAATTGTGGTGTGCCGGTGAAGATTTTATCAGATCGAGACACTCGCTTTGTCTTGAAGTTTTGGCACTGTTTAGACACTTTGTGGAAGAAAGTGTCGTTCTCCCGTTCATTTGGATAAGATTGGAGAAAAGAGACTTTTGATACTCAAGTTGAAACAAATGACTAGCGAGTCTATCATTTGTTTAGAGAAAGGTTAAGGTTAACCAAAGTTGACAGCAGGATTCGGTGTAGTCCGTTCAAGTTGTAGTAGTGGATCTCGTATACTTCAAGTGGCACCAATGAAGGGTGTTACGAAAGTTGGGAATAAGAGTTAAGCCCTAGATTTATTGGCCTATCAAGATACTCAATCGAGTAGAAGTGGTAGCTTGTTGTTTAGCCTTACCACTTTCGTTATCGACCGTTTGTAATGTTTTCCATGTATTGATGCTTCGGAAATACATGGAGAATCCGTTCCATGTGTTTGTTTATGAGCTGGAAGTTTTGAATGCTATTAAGTCTTATAAGAAGACACCAGATAAGATAAGAACATTCGAACAAAAGTGATGAGAAATAAAAAGGAAATCACATGGTTAAGGTTCTTTGGAAAAACCAAGTGTCAAAAGAAGCTACGTGGGAACGTGAGGATGAGATACAGTCTAAGTACCCTCGCTTTTTTTTTTCACTTAATGAGCGAACTTTTCGAGGACGAAAAGTCTTTTAAGGGGGTAGACTGTAACGTCCCGTTATTTTAAAGTGAAATTTTATTTTATTATTTATTTATTATTTTTTTTTTTTTATTTAATGTTATTTATTTATTTTTTTATTTCAATTTAAGTATTTAGATTAATTATTATTTTTGTAATTTCGATTTTAGTAGTTAATTTCGCCCGAAATTCTTTTTAATCGTTTTAATACTTTAAATTTCGTTTCGGTGACATTAATAATTATTAATAGGCCAATTAATAATTATTAATCACCGTTAGATTTATTTAAGAGCATCGGGTTTCGTTTTATAAGTCAAAAGTCATAAAAGGACGCAACCGTCATTTCCGATTTCTTAAAAATATCCAAAACACTATTCATTCATCTTTAAATATACACCAATTGACCAAAGTTGACCAAATCCTCTCATTTTTTCTCCAAAGGGACGTAGCTATCTCGGGGGGAAGAGAAATTTTTGGCTTTTCTTCGTTTCTCGGCAGATCGACTTGATTCAGGGTGCGTTGGAAAGACGTCGGGTCTAGGATTCTTTTCCACCCATCGATCGTGCTTTTCTCTCGAGATCCACGAAATTCTCGGTAAGTTCATATTCAAACCCTAAGCTCCAAATAGTGTTTTAATGTAGTTATCTCTTTGATTCTTCGATTTCTTGTCGTGAAACTCGGTGTTTGTAAATATGGGAGCAGTTTTAAGTGTTTTTGGAAACTTTCCCATAACCCTAAAACCGAGTTTCAGTCGAAACCCTTCCCGTTTGAAATTTACCTTTTTGGGATTGATTATGGGTTATAAATTAATGAATTAATTTTTATTTAAATTCAATTCAGGAAATGGCATAATGTTCAAAAACCACCCTAATTATCGATACCCATTGAAATCGGGAATATCGAAATAGCTTGAAACCAACTCGAAACACATCTAAATTGCCTAAAAGCCGGAAAACTAAAACCATTTTATGGAAGGGGGGCCGAGAGCCTCATTGATGGGTTGTTGGATTTTTCGTCGTTTTGCACGCTTAGATGTTATTTAATCATTTTTGGTAATTATTGATTGTTAGAATGTAATTCAAATTGTAGGTTTATAGATCGCTTGCTCGATTGCTCGATCGCTCTATCGATTTTAGGAGCGAAGTCAAATTTTGGCTAAGGAGAGAATAGTTAGGATTTAAAGTAATTTTAGAAAGCGAATAAGTATAATGATTTGTAGAATTGGAAACTAAGACTAAGATTCGAATCTAAGAATAGAGGGAAATGAGCTAGTGCCCTAGGATTAGGAGCTAGTTGTTTAAGTGAGAACTTTGGAGTTCTCGAGGAAAGCATTGAACCTTAGAAAGTTTTAAGTTAGATTCGTTTCGAAGCTTAAGGTGGATCATTGGAAGTTAAAAGATCCAAACTTTTATATAGAACGATTAATAGAACCTCGGATTATATTGGAAGTTTAGAATCCTTGAAGGTATAGGTTAATCGTTTAAGTTATGATTTTACTTTTATTATTGTTTGCAAAGTTTGATTGACATATCGTTCGTCCGAAGTTTTCCTATTTATTTACTTTGTGTCTTTTACTTTATGGCCCTTTACTTTATGTTTGTTTCGGTTACTTTATTATTCGCACTTTACTATATTTACTTTTGCAAGCATGTGCAAGCATAACCATAACATCTTGCACCATTATGTATTGTACCATAACATCTCGCATCATTGAAAGAAAGTGAAAAAGAAAAGAAAGTGAGAAAGAGAATGAAAGGTTAATGGTGGATGCTACGGGAAATGTCCACATTACCTTCATCATGCATAAGGTTGAATGGTGGATGCTACGGGAAATGTCCACATTACCTTCATCATGCAATAAGGTTGAATGGTGGAAACTACGGAAAATGTCCACATTACCTTCATGCATAAGGTTGAATGGTGGATGCTACGGGAAATGTCCACATTATCTTCATTTCATTCATAAAGGGCGAATGTGTATTCTACGGGATGTACTCATTACCTTCATGCATATGATCGATGGAATAGAGAATCGAGATGTTATATTTAATGCAAAGTTATTTACTTTTCTTATTTTATGTCGTAACAAGTTAATGGATGAGGATTGACTATGAGTGTTAGTAATATCATCCTTTGGAGAGTATAGAATGAAATTACCTATAGTTTGGAGAACTTTATGAGTGAATTGTGTCAGATTAATTGGACACAAATCGGAATACGGGTTTGAGGTCTAACCTTACTTTTGATGCTTATTATTCTCACTGGGCTTAAGTTGTTAGCTCATGATATTACAAAATTTCAGGTAATGCCCTGGCTAGAGGTTGAGGGAGACGAGATGGTGCTGCGTGATCAAAGGATAATGACTTCGAGATGGACTAGGTGTTATGTAAAAGTCCATGGACTGAGTTGTGAATTTTACCATTTTGGGATTTGTAAAATTTGTAAATGGCTCTTAAGAGCTTTGTCTTATTTTTATGATTATAAGCTTTTGAACTCCTGGATAGGAACTTAATGTTCCTTGTGATATTTAGATTTTGAAATTAAGATGTAAACAGGTTTTGGCTAGCCAATTTTCAAACATAATCATGCCAATTTTCTTAAAATATAAAGACTTCCGCTGTGTTTTATAATTTAAATTATTTAAAAGAGACGGATCGTCATAATTAACCTCTTTGAACTCCTGAATAGGAACTTGAGTTTCCTTGTGTTTTAGATTTCAGAATTTAAATTGTTAACAGGTTATGGATAGTTTGAGTTTTAAACATATCCATGCCAAATTTCTATTAAATTTAAAGTCTTCCGCTGTCAATCTGATTTTAAATTATTTAAAAAGAGTCGGGTCGTCACAGATTATTTCTAAACTTATACATTCGAATTACACGAGTTGGTCTTACAGCCGCTGAGGAGGGATCAATAATCGACAAAGAGTTTCGTTCTTGGTTCAGTGCAGACGTGAGTTAATTTAAATTGTCAAAAAAACTGTGGTAGTTTGTTGAAAGAATTACTATCCTTCTAACATTATTGTATGTGAACAATGTCAGGTTGACTCCCCTACATTACCGGTAGATGATCCTCACATTATTTCTTTGGCAAAGGGACCTGGACAGAATGCAAGGTCGTATACTGGATACGTCGGTAACAGCTACATATTTGAAACGAAGGCGCATTCAGTTAACAGGGCAACAAACAACAGTGGTGTTTGCATAAAAAGGTGATGTGTTCGGCACAAATGAAGACGATTACTTCAGAGTAATTGATGAGATTCTTGAGGTTCAATAAGCAAGTCCGACGCTAAAATGCATTGTTCTGTTCAACTGCACTTGGTTCGAGACAACCAGATGAGTCGGAGTCCGTAAGATTGATCATTTATAAATCGTTGAGGTAAACAAATCTAAGCATATGCGCACCGCTGATAGGTTTGTCCTGGCTTCACAGGCGATTCAAGTTTATTATCTGAACTATCCGATTAACAGATGAGATCTGACAGATTGGTTAGTTGTTTATAAAGTTAAACCACGCCAAGTAGAAGAAAACTTGTCTGATAAAGACGACCATGCAGAGGAAGCTGGTGCTTTTCAAGAAGATGAGATAAGATGTCGTGCAATCGACGATGGTCAGAATGCAAGTATTGTCCGTCCTTTGAACGATGGAACGATAACGTTGCATGATGATGATACAAATGCTTTCACTTCTCACACACGTGACATTGATGCTGAATTTATTCGAGACGATGAATCTGATGAAGAAACAGAAGAAGAAGAAGAAAAAGAAGAAGACTTTATGTGAGGGACTTATTTGAGACGATGAATCCGACGAAGAAATAGAAGAAGAAGAAGAATTAGCGATGACCGAAGAAACTGAGGATGATGAATGAGACATTTTGTAACTTTATGATTCACTGTGTATGTTTTATTAAAACTATTTTTTTAATGAAGATTAAAATATATATATATATATATTAATATTTGTGACCAGATGGTCGCAATTTAACACAAACGGCGACCACATGGTAGTAATTTAGAAGTGAAATGCTACCACTTAGTCGCAATTTTGGAGAAGTAAACTTATGTTTTACCAAAACTCTAAATAGTTCAAGTTAAATGACGACCAGTTGGTCGCCAATATGAAGCGGGTAATTTAAATTTTCATGAAATATTTAGCGGTTAATTTCATAATTGCGACCAGCTGGTCACAAATTTAAGCGGTAAATTAAAAGTTTCATGAAATTTATGGCAGTGAATTTAAAGATTACGACAATATGGTGGTAATTCATGGCGGTGAATTTAATGATTACTACCAACTAGTCGCAATTCTTGATGGGACGCGTGATATGATAGCTGTTGTTGATAATTACAAGTTTGCGACCATCTGGTAGCTTTTGTGATAAATGCTACCAGTTTGTCGCGAATTTGTATGAAAATGCGACCACGTGGTCGTAATTTCCCCAGCACGCGCGACCTTTGGTTTCTAGTCATAATTACATATTTGTGACCATTTGGTCGCAAATTCTGATTTAAACTCAGAATCGTTTTCCCTCCCCCACCCATTCCATTTTTCTCTTTCTTTTTCTTTCTTTTCTCTCTTTCCCCCATTCTGTTCCCCCGTTCCTACTCTAAAACTAAAAACCCTAAACCTCCAATCCCGGTTTCTATTACGAGGTTAGTTTTCTTATAGAATTTAAGTTTTAAGTTATTTTTAGTTTTAAGTTTAAATTTAGTTTAATTAGTTAATTTAATGTAGTTTAATTAGTTAATTTAATCTAGTTTAGTTAATTAATTAGTCTAGTTTACTTTAGTTCATTAATTAGTCTAGCTTTTAATTAATTTTAGTTTAATTTAGTTAATTTCATTATTTTTAGTTTAATTAATCTAATTTACTTTCATTCATTACTTAGTTTACTTTATTTAATTTTAGTTTAATTAATCTAATTTTAGTTTACTTAATTACTCAGTTTACTTTAATTAATTAATTAATTAGTTTAGTTTAATTTAGTTAATTAATTAATTTTAATTTAATTTTGTTAATTTAATTAATTTTAGTTTAATTTTGTTAATTTAATTAATTTTAGTTTAATTAATTACTTAGTTTACTTTAGTTTAATTAATCTAATTTTAGTTTAGTTTAATTAATTAATTTATTTTTGTAACATCCCGTTGCTTTTAAAGAGAAAATTTTATTTATTTATTTATTTATTTTACTTTAAATAGTTTATTATTTTTTTTTTATATTTTGATTGCTGGGTATATTTTATTTCACTTTAGCTAGTTTAAGAGTAGTTGAGCTATTTCACAATTAGAAACCTAAATTAATGAACACAGGTCGAATTTTTTTAGGAGGAAGTTTGGAGGGCACTTTAGTCATTTCATTTTTTTTCTCATTTAAATCACTTCTCTTTCATTTAACAAAGCAAAAAAAGGAAAAACAAAAAAATAAAGAGGGAGAGAGACCCGTAGCAGCCCCCCCACCCGTAGCCAAGGAATAAGAAGAGAGATCCAGAGTTTCTGACCTCGTTTCTCTATCGTTTCAGTTGATTCCGGTCCCGTTGGAAAGAGCTCGGCAAGGACTTCCTTTTCCGACCATCAATCGAGCCAAACCATCCAAGATCCGTGAGTTATGAGGTGAGAAGGAATTTCATAAAAATGGGTTTTAGTGTTTTTCTTTCATTCCAATCTTTGATCCAAGCTTCCAATCCTTCTCCCATTGTGTTAGTTGCGAATTCTAGCTAAGATAAACCCATGGAACGAGCTTGTTTCCTTAATCCCGAACCTAAGTTGAACGAAAACCCGATCCCTCGTCTTTGCTTTGAATTGTGACTATTGTAGGTGTTGTTTTCATGGTTTAAATTCTGTTTTGTATTGAGTTTTGGTGAGGGGTCTTTGGATGGGAATTTCCAAAGTGTTACCCATTAGAATTGGCCAATCTTAGCTTACTTTAAACCAACCCAGATTGATTATAAAATGTTCAAAAAGCCGATAAATCCTTATACTAAAACAGGGGCTGTTTTGTCGGAATTGTTGTGGGATATCTAGCAGGCTGTTTTGACGTTTTAATTAATAAGTATTAGTTCGTTCGTTGTGTGGTAAATTAATACTTTTAGATATACATTTTAAATGTAGGTTTTGGCTCACAAGCAACCATTAACCCATCCGGCGAGTGGTGGAACCCTAATTGGAACGTTGTTTGCTCCTAGAAATAAGTAAAAGAAAAGCATGGTCTACCCATGACATTGAAAGCATTTTGGATTGAGATTTGAGTACTTATTGTTATTTACTATTTGTTGTTTTCTCACTAGCGTTTTTGCTAATGTTGCTACGTTACAACCATTTCAGGTTTACCTCATGGGAACGAGCGAGCTAGAGGACGTGGTGCAACTGGACCCACCGGGATTATATGAGGAAATGGATTAGGTGCGTACTAGTCTTTTAGAGTCTTTTGATTTTGTACATAATGTGGGTGTGTTTGGTGCTCGAAAGAGCTAGTCCTTTGGGTGTCTAAATCTGTTTTGGGTGGTTGTGAATTGTGAAAATACTTATGTTTACGTGTTTTATAGTTTTCTCTGTTATGGGACTTGTAAACAGGTTTTGGTTTGTTCTAAATACAAATGGATCCACGCGAATTTTCCGTAAAATTATTGATTTTCCGCTGCAAATTGTTTTAAGCATTTTAAATGGAGTCGGGTCGTCACAGTTGGTATCAGAGCCAAACGGTTCTGTAGATTACATGTGTCGCATGTCTTTGTGTGTTTCTTTTAATTTTAATCCATGTCTATCATCGACCAAGGTCAACTGCACCAGGTAAACTTATATTGTGCACTTTTAGAACTTATTGTGTTGATTAAGTTTAAAAGTACGGTTTGTAATACTTTTGTAACTTACTTGGGAACTTTCTTGTTGACTTTCCAGTATGCCTCCGATAGCGCCCGGGAGAGGTAGGGGTGTAGCTCCGGTTGCTGTACGAGGGCGGGGACGGCCTAGGGTCGCCAATCTACCACTGCCACCTCCTGTGGATCATGTTGGTGATGGAGGTGTGCCTCCAGGTAATGTGGAGCCAGGAAATGAACCCCCTGTCAACCCGCCACCTAGACAAGGGCGGAACGTTACAATTTTAGAAGAGGACTACTTCGATTTATTACGGGGTGGAGAAGGTCGTGCTGGTCACGCTAATCCACTTGCTAGGGTGCCTGAACCGGTAGATGTTTTACCTGTGGCTGATGACGTACCCAAGGTTCTGAGAGATTATAGCCGACACGCACTGTTGGAGTTCGATGGAGTTTCTACTGATCCAGCGGTTGCCAAGAGGTGGGTTGCGAGGGTGGAGAGAGCACTCGGCTCCATCCGCTGTCCTGAGCATTTAAAGGTCCATTGTGGGACTTACTCACTGGTTGATGATGCGTTGTTTTGGTGGGAGGGGTTGTCCCATTCTTTGGACCCGACAATAGTAGTTACCTGGGAGATGTTCCGGGAGAAGTTCTTTAGCAAATACTATCCGGTGGACATCAGGGACCAGCTGGAAGTGCAATTTCTTACATTGAAACAAGGAGACCGATCGGTGGTGGAATACGAGAGAGAATTTGATCGGTTATCCAGATTCGCCACGGGACACATTACCAACCTTGAAAATAAGAAGAAGAGGTTTATTGTGGGGTTCAGAGCAGATCTTAAGGGGAAAGTACGGGCCTTGCGACCCGCCACTTATGCAGAGGCTTTAAGCCTTGCATTGGCTCTAGATATTGGGGCCTCTGAAAAGAAAGCTGAGATGGTAGTTGCGCAGTTATCATCGCAGAAAAGGAAGGCTGAAGACGACCATGCAGGTCGAGGGACTCAACCACAGGGGCCAGCTGGATCTCAGGCTTACTTGGGACAGACGAGTCAGCCTAGGGCCCAGGTTCCTCCTATGCCCTACTGCTATACTTGTAAGGAGCACCATTTTGGGGATTGCAAGAATAAGAGATGTTTTCTTTGTGACCAGTTTGGGCACGTCAGAAGAAATTGCCCAAGACTTCAGGCCCAGTGGCGGCCCAGTGGCCACGGTCAGGGCCAGGTGCAGGGCCAGGGACGAGGCCAGGTGCAGGGTCAGGGACGAGGCCAGGCTAGGCCTAATCAGCAGCAGGCCCAGATGTTTGCCACCACACGAGAGGATACCGAAGCATCAGACACTATGGCTACAGGTATTTAGATATTCATTGGATGCTCTACCTTGTGTTATTCGATTTCGGGCTAAGTATCCTCACCTTTTACTTAGGAAGCTCGCTTTTCGGGGACGAAAAGTCCTTTTTTAGGAGGTAGACTGTAACATCCCGTTACTTTTAAAGCGAAAATTTTATTTATTTAATTATTTTACTTTAAATAGTTTATTATTTTTTTTATATTTTGATTGCTGGGTATATTTTATTTCACTTTGGCTAGTTTAAGAGTAGTTGAGGTATTTCACAATTAGAAACGTAAATTAACGAACACGGGACAAATTTCTTTAGAAGGAAGTTTGGAGGTAACTTTAGTCATTTCTTTTTTTTTTCTCATTTAAATCCCTTCTCTTTCATTTAACAAAGCAAAAAAAGCCAAATAAAAAAAAAAAAGAGGGAGAGAGACCCGTAGCAGCCCTCCCACCTGCGGCCAGGGAAGAGGAGGAGAGATCAGGAGTTTCTGACTTCGTTTCTCGATCGTTTCAGTTGATTCCGGTCTCGTTGGAAAGAGCTCGGCAAGGACTTCCTTTTCTGACCATCAATCGAGCCAAACCATCCAAGATCCGTGAGTTACGAGGTGAGAAGGAATTTCGTAAAGTTGGGTTTTAGTGTTTTTCTTTCATTCCAATCTTTGATCCAAGCTTTTAATCCTTCTCCCATTGTGTTAGTTGCGAATTCTAGCTAAGATAAACCCATGGAACGAGCTTGTTTCCTTAATCCCGAACCTATGTTGAACGAAAACCCAATCCCTCGTCTTTGCTTTGAATTGTGACTATTGTAGGTGTTGTTTTCATGGTTTAAATTCTGTTTTGTATTGAGTTTTGGTGAGGGATCTTTGCATGGGAATTTCCAAAGTGTTACCCATTAGAATTGGCCAATCTTAGCTTACTTTAAATCAACCTGGATTGATTATAAAACGTTCAAAAAGCCGATAAATCCTTATACTTAAATAGGGGCTGTTTTGTCGAAATTGTTGTGGGATATTCTGCGGGCTGTTTTGATGTTTTAATTCATCATTATTAGTTCGTTCATTGTGTGGTAAATTAATACTTTTAGATATACATTTTAAATGTAGGTTTTGGCTCACAAGAAACCGTTAACCCATCCGGCGAGTGGTGGAACTCTACGCGCTCAAAAGGTGAGATTAGAACGAGTTGTAAATAATGTTTTGTTCTCACGTCGCAGCCGTTAATGTTAGCTCGAAGTTGAGCGTTACAATCTTCTCGATGTGGATTGGAAGTCGGAGATACCTGCAAGAGTAGTTATTATAGTTAATCTTATTATCGGTTGGTGAGTTTCAAGCGGGGTAGGTAATTTTATGTTTCACGTCGCTATACGTTTATGTGTGATCGAGGTTAGTGTATTACATTCTATTTTGTGTGGTTGGAGGTCGGAACTTTTTGAGAGTTAGATTTACTAAGGGTAGTCTAATTATCGGTTTGTGACGAGACTTTGAGAGTGGATACAATCCTCATAAGGATTAGTCCTTTGGGAGAATAGAGGAGTAGGAAGCGGAATTGCTCAAGTGAGGTTTAGCTAGTTTTGAAAGAGATGATGGTTGGATGTGAGGTGAAAAGAGGAAGTCGAGTGATTTTCCGAGTTAAATGATAAGGTTGAGTATTCATTATTGGTTTGTGACATGCCATAGGGAGGAATTTGGTTACGAGACTCGATATTTATAGCGATGGGCTTCGCTACTTAGTACTACCAAAGGGGCGTAGTACTGGCGTTGTGATACGCGGTAACTTGTTACTTATAGCGATGGGCTTCGCTACTTAGTGCTACCAAAGGGGCGTAGTACTGGCGTTGTGATACGCGAGAAAGCATGTGATTTGCTTTGTAATGGGTAAGCATGTGATTTTCTTAGTAACCGAGAAAGCATGTGATTTTCTTAGTAACCGAGAAAGCATGTGATTTGCTTTGTAATTATGTAAGTTTGTGGTTTGCTTAGTAACCGTGAAAGTATGTGTTTTACTTTATAATCGAGAAAGTGTATGAAGTGTTTTATATCCGTGAAAGAGGGTGTTCTCCTATCTACCCGAATCTTTGCTTTGGATACTTAGTGTTTTGTAGCTTGAACGAATGTTACATATCGAGTTCTTCACCGAATCCTAATGGGAACGTTGTTTGCTCCTAGAAATAAGTAAAAGAAAAGCATGGTCTACCCATGACATTGAAAGCATTTTCGATTGAGATTTGAGTACTTATTGTTATTTACTATTCGTTGTTTTCTCAGTAGCGTTTTCACTAATGTTGCTACGTTACAAACATTTCAGGTTTACCTCATGGGAACGAGCAAGCTAGAGGGCGTGGTGCAACTTGACCCACCGGGATGATACGAGGAAATGGATTAGGCGCCTACTAGTCTTTTAGAGTCTTTTGATTTTGTACATAATGTGGGTGTGTTTGGTGCTCGAAAGAGCTAGTCCTTTGGGTGTCTAAATCTGTTTTGGGTGGTTGTGAATTGTGAAAATACTTATGTTTACGTGTTTTATAGTTTTCTCTGTTATGGGACTTGTAAACATGTTTTGGTTTGTTCTAAATACAAATGGATCCATGCGAATTTTCCGTAAAATTATTGATTTTCCGCTGGAAATTGTTTTAAGCATTTTAAATGGAGTCGGGTTGTCACAATTTTAGTTTAATTAATCACTTAGTTTACTTTAGTTTAATTAATCTAATTTTAGTTTACTTTAATTAATTAATTAATTTTAGTTTAATTAATCTAATTTTAATTTACTTTAATTAATTAATTAGTTTAGTTTAATTTAGTTAATTAATTAATGTTACTATAATTTAGTTAATTTAATTTATTTTAGTTTAATTAATCTAATTTAGTTTAATTCATTACATAGTTTACTTTAATTAATTAATTAATTAATTTTAGTTCAATTAATTTACTTTTATTTTACTTTAATTTAATTAATTAGTTTAGTTTAATATAGTTTTAATTAATTAATGTTAGTTTAATTTAGTTAATTTAATTAATTTTATTTTAATTAATCTAATTTAGTTTAATTCATTACTTAGTTTACTTTAATTATTTAATTGTAGTTTAATTAATCTAATTTTAGTTTACTTTATTTAATTAATTAATTCTACTTTAATTAATTAATTTTAGTTTAATTAATTAGTTTAATTTAATTTAATTAATCAGTTAATTAATTTAAGTAGTGTAATTAATTAAAATAATTAATTAATTACACTACTCAAATTATACTAAGTAGTTTAATCTAATTATACTAAGAAGTTTAAATTATTTAATTATACTAAGTAGTTTAAATTAATTAATTACACTACTTTAATTAATTAGTTTCGTTTTGTTTAATTAATTAATTATTTTTTGTAGTTTAATTAACTTACTTTACTTAAAATTATTTAATTAATTAATTTAATTTAGTTAAATTATTTTAATTTATTTAATTATTTTAATTACTTAGTATTAAATTAGTTTAGTTTAGTTTAGTTGTAAGATTATGACGGGCAGACGATATCCTCCCCAGTCAGACGAGCCTGAGGACGAGATTGACGATGCAACTCCTCAGTCGCCTACTGCCGTTGCCGCTAATGGGGCTTTGTGTAACGTCCCGTTATTTTGTGATAATTTTTTTTTTTAATTTATGCATTTAAATTTTATTTTAGAATCGGTAATTTAGAATTTAGTAGTTTATTTCGGTTTAAAACCTTTTAATTACCTTTTTAGTTTAATTTTGTTTTAATGGTATTAATAATTATTAACGTGCCAATTAATAATTATTAATCACCATTGGGATAGTTTAAGAACTTCGGGTTTTGATTTATAAGTCAAAAGTCATAAAAGGATGCAACCGTCATTTCCAAAATTCTTAAAAATATCAAAACACTATTCCCTAATCTTCTTTAAATCACCATTGACCAAACAATTGACCATTTCACTCATTTTTCTCCTCTCATTGCCATGGGTCAGGTTTTTGGGAAAAGAAAGTTTGGGTTTTGTTTAATTCTCAACCGATCGACTTGATTCCGGGTGCGTTGGAAAGATCTCGGGTCTAGGATTCCTTTCCACCTAACCACCGTGCTTTTCTCTTGAGATTCAAGGAGTTCTCGGTAAGTTTATCTTGAAACCCTAAGCTCCAAATAATATTTTTAATAGACTTTTCTTTGATTTCTTTCGATTTCTTGTCGTGAAACTCGGTGTTTGTAAATACGGGAGTTGTTTTAAGAGTTTTTGGAAACTTTCACATAACCCGAAAACCGAGTTTCAGTCGAAACCCTTCCCGTTTAAAATCTACCTTTTTGGGTTTGATTATGGGTTATAAATTAGTGAAATAATGTTTATTTAAATTCAATTCGGGAAATGACATAACGTTCAAAAACCCTAATTATCGATACCCATTGAAATCGGGAATGTCGAATTTGCTTGAAATCAACTAGAAACACATCTAAATTGCCTAAAAGCCGGAAAACCAAACCCGAGACCCACTTTCATGGGGGGGGGGGCGAGAGCCTCATGTGGGGGTTTGATGAGTTTTTTGTCATTTTGTATGCTTAGGTGTTGTTTGACCGATACTTGGTTAATTATTGATTGTGATATATAATTCTAATTGTAGGTGTTTTTGGACCATTCGTTTGATCGCTCTTTCGGATTTAGGAGCGAAGTCATCTCTTTCAAAGGTGAGAATAGTTAGGATTTAAAGTATGATGGTTTGTAGAATTATAAACTAAGACTAGAAATCGAATCAAAGAATAGAGGGAAGTGAGTTAGTGCCCTTAGGATTAGAAGTTAATCCTTTAAGTGAGAAATTAGGAGTTCTCGAGGAAAGCATTGAATTTTAGAAATTACTAAGTTAGATTCGTTTCGAAGCTTAGGTTGGATCATTGGAAGTTAAAAGATCCAAACTTTTATATAGAACGATTAATAGAACCTCGGATTATGTTGGAAGTTTAGAATCTTTGAAGGTATAGGTTAATCGTTTAAGATAGGATTTACTTTTATTAATGTAGCGGAGTTCGATTTACATATCGTTCTGCCAGGATTCCTATCTATTTTACTTTATGTCTTAACTTTATGCCCTTCACTTTATGTTTGTTTTGGTTATTTTAATATTCATACTTTACTTTCATTTACTTTTACAAGCATACATAAGAATAACCATAACATCTCGCACCATAATATATTGCACCATAACATCTCGCATCATTGAAAGAAAGTGAAAGAGAAAAGAAAGTGAAAAAGAATAGACAGTGAAAAATAAAGGAGAGTGAGAAAGAAAATAAAAGGTTAATGGTGGATGCTACGGGAAATGTCCACGTTAACTTCATGCATAAGGTTGAATGGTGGATGCTACGGGAAATGTCCACGTTACCTTCATCATGCATAAGGTTGAATGGTGGATGCTATGGGAAATTTCCACGTTACCTTCATTTCATGCATAAAGGGCGAATGCGTATCCTACGAGATGTTCTCATTACGTTCATGCATGTGATCGATGGAATAGAGAGTCGAGATGTTATATTTATGCAAAGTTTATTTACTTTTGTTATTTACGTCGTAACAAGTTAATGGATAAGGATTTGACTACGAGTGTTAGTAATATCATCCTTTGAAGAGTTTATAATGAAATTACCTAAAGTTAGAGAACTTTAGGATTGATTGTGTAAGATTGATTGGACACGAATCGGAATATGAGTTTGAGGTCTATCTTTACTTTTTATTCTTATTATTCTCATTGGGCTTATGTTGTTAGCTCATGATATTACAACCAATTTCAGGTAATGCCCTGGCTAGAGGACGTGGAAGAGGAGATGGTGCTGCGTGATCGAGGGATGATGACCTCGAGATGGACTCAGTTGTTGTAAAGTCTATGTATTTAATTTTGTGAACTTTAAAGAATTTGATGATTTGTACATTTGTATTTTAGCTCATAAGAGCTTATTATCGTTGTTTTATGATATTAAATCTTTGAACTCTTGATTTGGGACTTAAAGTTCCATGTGATTTTATTAGATTTTGAAATTAGGATGTAAACAGGTTTTGGCTAGCCAATTTTCAAACATAACCACGCCAATTTTTCTTAAAATAAAAGACTTCCGCTGTGTTTTCTAATTTAATTTATTTAAAATTGTCGGGTCATCACAGTTGGTATCAGAGCCGACGGGTTCTGTAGACTACATGCGATGCATGTTTGTTTTTCATGTTTTGTTTTAAGTCTATTCTCAAAGTCATCATCTGAGATCAGTAGCACCAGGTATTCCTAGACCTTTATCTTTTAAACTCGCCTATTTATTTTGATTTGGTAAAGGAGTGGTGAATCCTCTTTTACTAGTAACTTATCAAGTTATATTGACTATGTTGTAGTATGCCTCCTAGAAGGGGTGCTAGGCGAGTTGGAGCGAGGGCGGCTGCTCCTGCGAGGGGTAGAGGTAGAGCTCGGCGCCCTACACCTCCACCACCACCTCCACCTGTGATTCCTGTTATACCGCCACCTGTTCAGGGGCGAGGAGTTTACATCGCTGAGGATGTTTATCTTGAGTTATTACGGGGTGCTGGTAGACCCGTTGTGCCTGTTTTACTTCCACCTAGAGCAGCAGATATAGCAGTCGATCAGGTTGGAGTTACTGATGCTGCTAGGACCTTGAGGGAGTATAGGCGATATGCACCTACTGAGTTTGATGGTAGGTCTTTGGATGCATCTGTTGCAGAGTTATGGGTTGATAGGGTTGAGAGAGCCTTCGAGTTTATTGAGTGCCCGGACCGGCTGAAGGTCCACTATGGCACGTATTCTCTTGTTGATGATGCCCTGTATTGGTGGAGAGGCCTTGATAGATCACTTTCTCATACCATGGAGGTTACTTGGGAGGTATTTCGAGAGAAATTTTATGAGAAATATTACTCAACTGATTTACGAGACCGATTAGAGGTGGAGTTTCTGACCCTAAAACAGGGTGATAGATAAGTGACAGAGTATGAGCGAGAGTTTGATCGACTGTCGAGGTTTGCTTCTTGACAGATTGCTGAACCTCAGAGCAAGACGAAGAGGTTTATGGTGGGATTGAGAGCCGAGGTTAGGGGTCATTTACGCACTTTGCTGGTCGAGTACCACTGCCACATCAGAGAAGAGGAAGGTAGAGGACGACCATGCTGGTCGAGTATGACTGTAACATCAGAGACAGCAGTAGCAACAACAGGCTCAGGGTGGAGTCCAGTTTTGTCAGCTGATGGCACAGGGACGGCCCCGCTGTTACCAAAACTGTTCTAGTTATCATGTTGGGATATTCACCCTACCATAGCGGTGTTTTATTGTGGTGAGGAGGGTCATTTATCTAGACAGTGTAGGACTCGTCAGGCACAGTCACCACAGTATGGTTACCCAGGTCAGGGTATACAGTAGAGGCCATATCAGGTACCACCTGCTTTATATGCAACTCTGGTTAGGGGCAGAGGTCAAGACCGAGGCAGAGGTTAGTACAGGGGTATAGGTCAGGGATATTACCTCCACCACCATCGAGATTTCCTCCACCACCACGTCTGATACCTCCTCCACCTATTCAGCATCAGGCTCGTGTATTTGCCACCAGAGAGGAGGCCGAGGCTGCAGGTACTGTAGTGACTGGTACTTTGACAGTTTTGGGCCATTCGGCTTTTGTTTTATTTGATTCTGGGGCTAGCCACTCTTTTATTTCTATTGAGTTTGTTGAGTTGGCTGCACTTGAGTCTGAACCGTTAGGTTTTGAGATGCGTGTTTCGACCCCAGTGGGGAAGTTTTTTATTGCTGATAGTATGATTAGCACCGATGATTTGTATTTTATGGGTTGTTGCTTACATGCTACTTTGATTATCATGCTTATGTCTGATTTAGATGTGATTTTGGGTATGGATTGGCTATCAGCTAATCATGCCACCATTGATTGTACTGAGAGAGTTATTGATTTTATAAGTCTATGTGGGACTAGTCTATGTTTTCGTGGGTCTAGTAGACGAGTAGCACTCACCTTTATATCTATGTTAGAAGCTAGTATGCTTCTAAGTGATGGAGCCTTGGGCTATTTAGCAAGTGTTGTTGATACTTCTGTACCAGAGACTAGCTTGAGTTCTGTACCAGTAGTGAGGGATTTTGTTGATGTTTTCCCTAACGAGTTACCCGATTTGCCACCGGTGAGACAGTTTGATTTTCGGATTGAGGTTGCTCCTGGGACAGCTCCATTGTCCAAAGCACCCTATCGTATGGCACCGGCTGAGTTATAAGAACTCCAGAGCCAGTTATAGGGACTTTTAGACTTGGGGTTTATATCCCCGAGTGTTTCACCGTGGGGAGCTCCGGTTTTGTTTGTGAAGAAGAAGGATGGTTCTATGCGGTTATGCCTCGATTATAGAGAGTTGAACCATGTTACGGTGAAAAACAAGTATCCTTTGCCCAGGATAGAAGACTTGTTTGATCAATTGAGGGGAACCACTATCTTTTCGAAGATAGATTTGAGATCTGGCTATCATCAGTTGAGGATTCGGGATGAGGATATTCCCAAGACTGCATTCAGGACGCGTTATGGACATTATGAGTTTGTAGTTATGTCCTTTGGCTTGACCAACGCCCCTGCAGCTTTTATGAACCTTATGCAAACGGTGTTCAAGAGGATCATTGACTCTTTTGTGATTGTTTTTATTGATGATATCTTGGTTTATTCCAAGACAGAGGAGTTGTATGCTATGCACCTACGAGAAGTACTGACAGTACTACGAGATCAGAGATTGTATGCCAAGTTCTCCAATTGTGAGTTTTTGCTGAGGGAAGTGGCATTTTTAGGCCATGTAGTATCGAGTAGAGGAGTATCTGTTGATCCCTCTAAGATTGAGGCAGTTACTAACTGGCCTAGACCGACGAGTGTTGCTGATATTCACAGTTTTCTGGGACTTGCAGGCTATTATAGATGATTTGTGCAAGATTTCTCCAAAATTGCTTCAGCCTTGATACGTTTGACCCGGAAGGGAGTCAATTTTGTATGGTCTGAGGATTGCTCAAGAGGAGGCTTGTGACAACACCTCTTCTAGTGTCACCTGACAAAACCGGTGGTCTGACTGTGTACACAGATGCTTCCCACATAGGTTTGGGATGTGTATTGATGCAATACGAGAAAGTTATAGCTTATGCTTCCCGTCAGTTGAAAGAGCATGAGAAGAAGTATCCGACTCATGATTTAGAGTTGGCAGCTGTTGTTCATGCATTGAAGATATGGAGATATTATTTGTACAGTTAGAAGATCCTGATATTTACTGACCATAAGAGTCTCAAATATTTCTTCACTCAGAAGGAATTGAATATGAGACAGGGGAGATGGTTAGAACTCGTTAAGGATTATGACTATGACATTCAGTATCATCCTAGGAAAGCCAATGTAGTGGCTGACGCGCTCAGTAGGATGTCTTCTCATTCATCAGCTTTGTCAGCCATACCTTTGAGATTGAGGTGGGATATGGAACGAGCTGAGATAGCATTTCTGACTGCCGAGGTCACTGTAAGTCTGGCTAGTTTGATAGTGGGACCTACTTTTAGGCAGAGGATGATTGATGCACAGAGGGGAGAGACTCATTTACAGGTCGGTTTTAAAAAGGCTGAGTCAGATATTCCTAGCCATTTTACCTTCTCTACAGACAGTGCTCTGATGTATCGTAAGAGGCTATGTGTGCCTTTAGGATCAACTTTTAGGAGGGAAAAGTTGGAGGAGGCTCATAGTTCTATCTTCTCTATTCATCCAGGTAGTACGAAGATGTACAGGGACCTGAGAGAGCACTATTGGTGGCCGGGAATGAAGCTTGAGATCATAAATTATGTTAGTAGATGCTTAACTTGTCAGCAAGTCAAGGCTTTGAGGAAGAGTTCATCGGGTTTTCTTAACCCTCTGAGTGTGCCAGAATGGAAATGGGAGGAGATTTTTGTGGACTTTATAAGTGGATTGCCGAGAACGCCAAAGGGTTACGATACCATTTGGGTGATTGTAGACCGTTTAACGAAGACCGTACACTTTATACCTGGGAGGATCACCTACCAAGTTGAGACATGGGCACAGCTGTATTTACGGGAGATTGTAAGATTACATGGTGTGCCTGTGAGGATAGTATCAGATTGGGACACTCGTTTTGTCTCGAAGTTTTGGTAGAGTTTACATTTAGCCATGGGTACTGGCTTGGATTTCAGCACAGCTTTTCACTCCCAGACAGATGGTCAGACCGAGAGAGTTAACCAGATTATGGAGGATATGTTGAGAGCTTGTGTTCTTGATTTTGGAGGTAGTTGGGATTCTCAATTGTACTTGGTAGAGTTTGCTTATAATAACAGCTACCAGGCTACTATTGAGATGGCACCATTTGAGGCACTTTATGGTAGAAAGTGTCGATCTCCAGCTCACTGGGATGAGATTAGGGAGAGAAGGCTTTTGGGACGGAAGTTGTTACAGTTGACTAGTCAGTCGATTGACTTGATTAGAGAGAGGATGAGGGTTGCCCAGAGTCGACAGAAGAGTTATGCAGACAAACGACGTAGTCCACTTGAGTTTTTAGTGGGGGACCACGTGTTTTTGAAGGTAGCACCTATGAAAGGTGTTATGAGATTCGGGAAGAAGGGTAAGCTGGGCCCTAGGTTCATTGGCCCTTTTGTGGTACTTGATCGGGTAGGAGTTGTAGCTTACAGGTTTGCTTTACTACCTTCTTTATCGGCAGTTCATAATGTATTCCATGTATCGATGCTTCGAAAAGACATGGCGGATCCTTCTCATGTGATCGATCATGAGCCGATAGTTTTGGATGCTAGTATGTCTTATGAGGAGACACCGGTTGAGATTCAAGCATTCGAAAAAAAGGTGTTGAGAAACAAGACTATTCGCTTGGTTAAGGTCCTTTGGAGGAACCAAGTGTCTGAAGAAGCTACGTGGGAGCGTGAGGATGATATGCAGGCAAAGTATCCTCACCTTTTCAATTAGTAAGTTTACTTTTCGGGGACGAAAAGCCCTTTTAAGGACGGTTGACTGTAACGTCCCGTTATTTTGTGATAAAAAAAATTATTTATTTTATTTTAATTTATGCATTTAAATTCTATTTTAGAATCGGTAATTTAGAATTTAGTAGTTTATTTCGGTTTAAGTCATTTTAATTACCTTTTTAGTTTAATTTCGTTTTAATAATATTAATAATTATTAACGGGTCAATTAATAATCATTAATCACCATTGGGATAGTTTAAGAACTTCGGGTTTCGATTTACAAGTCAAAAGTCATAAAAGGACGCAACCGTCATTTCCAAAATTCTTAAAAATATCAAAACACTATTCCCTAATCTTCTTTAAATCACCATTGACCAAACAATTGACCATTTCACTCATTTTTCTCCTCTCATTGTCGTGGGTGAGGTTTTTGGGAAAAGAAAGTTTGGGTTTTGTTTAATTCTCACCGATCAACTTGATTCCGGGTGCGTTGGAAAGATCTCGGGTCTAGGAATCCTTTCCACCTAACCATCGTGCTTTTCTCTCGAGATTCAAGGACTTTTCGGTAAGTTTATCTTGAAACCCTAAGCTCCAAATAGTATTTTAATGGAGTTTTCTTTGATTTCTTTCGATTTCTTGTCGTGAAACTCGGTGTTTGTAAATACGGGAGTTGTTTTAAGAGTTTTTGGAAACTTTCCCATAACCCTAAAACCGAGTTTCAGTCGAAACCCTTTGCGTTTGAAATTTACCATTTTGGGTTTGATTATGGGTTATAAATTAGTAAAATAATTTTTATTTAAATTCAATTTGGGAAATGGCATAACGTTCAAAAACCCTAATTATTGATACCTATTGAAATCGTGAATGTCGAATTTGCTTGAAATCTACTCGAAACACATCTAAATTGCCTAAAAGCCGGAAAACCAAACCCGAGACCCACTTTCATGGGGGGGGGGGCGAGAGCCTCATGTGGGGGTTTGATGAGTTTTTCATCATTTGGTATGCTTAGGTGTTGTTTGACCGATATTTGGTTAATTATTGATTGTGAGATATAATTCTAATTGTAGGTGTTTTTGGACCGTTCGTTTGATTGCTCTTTCGGATTTAGAAGCGAAGTCATCTCTTTCAAAGGTGAGAATAGTTAGGATTTAAAGTAACTATAGAAAGCAAATAAGTATGATGGTTTGTAGAATTAGAAACTAAGACTAGAATTCGATTCTAAGAATAGAGGGAAGTGAGTTAGTGCCCTTAGGATTATAAGTTAATCCTTTAAGTAAGAACTTAGGAGTTCTCGAGGAAAGCATTGAATCTTAGAAATTACTAAGTTAGATTCGTTTTGAAGCTTAGGTTGGATCATTGGAAGTTAAAAGATCCAAACTTTTATATAGAACGATTAATAGAACCTCGGATTATGTTGGAAGTTTAGAATCTTTGAAGGTACAAGTTAATCGTTTAAGATAGGATTTACTTTTATTAATGTAGCGGAGTTCGATTTACATATCGTTCTGCTGGGATTCCTATCTATTTTACTTTATGTCTTAACTATATGCCCTTTACTTTATGTTTGTTTTGGTTACTTTAATATTCATACTTTACTTTCATTTACTTTTACAAGCATACGCAAGCATAACCATAACATCTTGGACCATAATATATTGCACAATAACATCTCACATCATTGAAAGAAAGTGAAAGAGAAAAGACAGTGAAAAAGAAAAGAAAGTGAAAAAGAAAGGAAAGTGAGAAAGAAAATGAAAGATTAATGGTGGATGCTACGGGAAATGTCCACGTTAACTTCATGCATAAGGTTGAATGGTGGATGCTACGGGAAATGTCCACGTTACCTTCATTTCATGCATAAAGGGCGAATGCGTATCCTACGAGATGTTCTCATTACCTTCATGCATGTGATCGATGGAATAGAAAGTAGAGACGTTATATTTATGCAAAGTTTATTTACTTTTGTTATTTATGGCGTAACAAGTTAATGGATGAGGATTTGACTACGAGTGTTAGTAATATCATCCTTTGAAGAGTTTAGAATGAAATTACCTAAAGTTTAGAGAACTTTAGGATTGATTGTGTAAGATTGATTGGACATGAATCGGAATATGAGTTTGAGGTCTATCTTTACTTTTTATTCTTATTATTATCTATGGGCTTAAGTTGTTAGCTCATGATATTACAAAAAATTTTAGGTAATGCCTTGGCTAGAGGCCGTGGAAGAGGAGATGGTGCTGCGTGATCGAGGGATGATGACCTCGAGATGGACTCAGTTGTTGTAAAGTCTATGTATTTAATTTTGTGAACTTTAAAGACACTACAAAAAAACTGTCAAAATGCGACCAGAAATTTGCGACAAAAAAAAATGGTAGTTTTCTAGTGACCACCTGGTCACTTTCTTTGAAGGTTGACTCTAAGTGACCATCTGGTCACTTTTTTTGCAACCAGATTGCGACCAAAAGCAGAAGTAGTCAAAAAAAATGGCGCGAAAAAAGTGACCAATTGGTCACCTAAAAAAACGACCCTCTGGTCGCATTTTTGTGACTAAAATATGCCTTGGTAGCAAAAAAATGGTGCGTAATTTTGGAGGGAAGAAAGCTACCAAGTGGTCACAATTAAAAGTGACTAACTGGTCGCAATTTTGGTGACTAAAAGTGAGCAGTGGTAGCTTTTAATTGGAGGGAAGAAAGCTACCAAGTGGTCACAATTAAAAGTGACTAAATGGTCGCAATTTTGGTGACCTAAAAGTGAGCAGTGGTAGCTTATAATTGGAGGGAAGAAAGCTACCAAGTGGCCACAATTAAAAGTGACTAAATGGTCGCAATTTTGGTGACCTAAAAGTGAGCAGTGGTAGCTTATAATTGGAGGGAAGAAAGCTACCAAGTGGTCACAATTAAAAGTGACTAAATGGTTGCAATTTTGGTGACCTAAAAGTGAGCAGTGGTAACTAAAAATTGGAGGGAAGAAAGCTACCAAGTGGTCACAATTATAAGTGACCAGATGGTCGCAAATTATGTGATTTTATGTGACCAATAATTGATAAAGAATTTGGTGGGATAAAAGCTACCAAGTGGTCACCAAAAAAAGTGACCATGTGGTCGTAAATTCTGACTTGATGTGACCCGGGGCAGTGAGGAAAATGGCGGGAAAATTTGTCGGGAAACTGCGACCAGGTGGGAGCAAAAATACTACCATCTGGTCGCAAATGAGCAGAGGAGTCCATTATAAAAACCCCTCCACCCATTGTTTGTTAGCATTAAGAAAAAAGAAAATGAGAGAGTGGATGTATGTTTGTTTGATAGACGGGTATTTGAACGATGAGTTCGTGGCCGGGGTTGAACACTTTGTTGAGTTTTGCATGACAACTGTCTATTATGAAAAGTATGGTGGAAAGCTACGTTGCCCATGCAGGAAATGCGACAATAGGAGAATCATACCGGGGTTACAGAGTTGAAGGTGCATCTTTATAGTCAGGGGTTTGTGCAGAATTATTATCATTGGGTGTTTCAGGGGGAAACACAGGAAATGTTCGACACTGCATTATAGGAATCGAGACGATACGAAGGTAGCAGCTCGAATGTAGAGGTTGTTGACGAAGAATGAAATGATGAACAACAGTATAGTCAGATGCAGCAAATGATAATTGATGGTGCGGGGTATGGGGGCAATGAAAATTTCCGTGAAAGTTTAAACGTAGACGAAGATGAACGGATTGTAGAAGAGGAAATGAATCCGGAAGCACGTAAGATGCACGAGATGCTAAAGACAGCCAGCCGACCATTGTACGATGGGTGTCAGATAAGTCAACTTGTTGCTGCTACAGAACTTTTAAATATAAAGGCGCAGTACAACATACCCGGTAGAGGATTTGATGCGATTGCATCATGGTTTCGTCGATGCGCTCCAGAAGAAAATAATATGCCCCACAGTTTGTACGACACGAAAAAGCTAGTGGAAGGACTTGGATTACCCGTGGCAAAAATAGATTCGTGTCAAAACGGATGCATGATTTACTGGGATGTGGATGAGGACCTGCATCATTGCAAATTCTGTTTTCTTCCAAGATACAAACAAGGGTAACTCACCCTGATTCCGAACGCCCGCATGTTCTATTTACCGCTGACCCCACGTCTGCAACAGTTGTATGCATCGGATGTGACAGCCTCGCACATGAGATGGCATCACGAGCATTCACAGGATGAAGGTGTTATGAGACATCCCTCAGATGCTGCGGCATGGAAGCATTTAAATAATTGTCATCCGGAATTTGCACAAGATCCGAGAAACGTCAGTTTGGGCTTATGCACAGATGGTTTCAACCCGTTCGGGGCATCCGGGGCACAATATTCAGTTTGGCCAGTCATGGTAACCCCGTATAACTTGCCTCCCTCAATGTGCATGCGAGACCCGATGATTTTTCTAATAGTGATCGTACCTGGGCCGAAAAGTCCAAAACAGAAACTGGATGTGTATTTGCAACCACTTATTGCAAGAGTTGAAAAGGTTGTGGACTGACGGTGTTATGACGTACGACATTTCGAAGAAACAAAATTTCTTGATGCGCGTCGCGTTAATCTGGACGATCAGTGACTTCCTTGCGTATTCAATGCTGTCAGGTATGTTGATCTTTAATTGCTTTCATATACATTTTTGAGTCTGTGTTTAGCTTTTGTTATTGCTTTCCTTAGTCAGTGTAGTTAATTGTGTGAACCTCAATCTCCTCCTCTTAAAGGATGGAGTACGGCTAGGACATACGCATGTCCACATTGCATGCTAGACACAGATGCATTTTATCTCAGAAACGGTCGGAAAACTTGTTGGTTTGACTGTCACCGTCGATTTTTGCCATTGAATCACACTTTCCGTTCAAACGGCAGTGACTGGAAGAAGGGTCGACGAGTAAGAAAACAAACCCCCCTGACCATTTATAGTGGAAGACATATTCTGCACGGTATAGATGCTATAGGGATGCAGAAGATTACCGTGGAAGGTGCAGAGAGTGCAAACAATGCGGTTGGAAAAAAACACGGGTTGGAAGAAACAGAGTATTTTTTGGGATCTACCGTATTGGGAAGATCTACTGATTAGACACAATCTTGATGTAATGCATATCGAGAAGAATTTCTTCGACAACATTTTCAATACGATTTTGAACGTTCCGGGAAAAACGAAGGACAATCTGAAGGCACGTTATGATATACGGGAGATATGTCACCGTCCTGAGTTGGAGCCTGACGACAATGATAATTACACAAAAGAAAAGTACATGTTGACGACGGATGAAAAGAAAACATTATTTGAGTGGATCAAATCCATCAAATTCCCGGACGGATACGTTTCAAATTTGAGTCAGTGTATAGACAGTCAAAAACATATCATGTTTGGGATGAAAAGCCATGACTGTCATATATTCATGGAACGATTGATGCCCGTCGCGTTCAAACCGTTCCTAGAGAATAGACAATGGGAGCCGCTTGCCCAGTTGAGTGTTTTTTTCAAGGACTTGACATGTACAGAGCTGACGGAAGCTACTGTCGCTTCGATGAGTTCAGAGATCGCCGTTATTATTTGTAACTTAGAGCGAATGTTCCCACCTGGCTTTTTTGACTCCATGGAACATCTTCCAGTGCATCTTCCATACGAGGCATTCTTAGGGGGTCCCGTACATTACCGTTGGATGAACCCATTTGAAAGGTAAGCACAGTTATTTTGTAATGTACTCGTATAAATCAGTACAGTGATCATCGAATGTAAATAATGTTTTGTACCCACATGTACTTACGTCGGTTGAAAAAGATGGTTGGAAATAGATCACGAGTAGAAGGATCTATCTGTAGTGCGTACCTGACGCAAGAGACTACCACATTTTGTTCATACTACTTTGATCAACACATTGCAGAGCAGTTTCGACCGGCGAAACGAAACATTGTCAAAAGTTTACTTGAAGGTGTTGACATGAACGACTTCCCGATTTTTACGGAACCTGGCATGACAATTGGAAGATCAGTGCGTAGGCCATTGACCGATTCTGAGTATCACGTAATGCAGACATACGTGTTATGCAACGGCGCAGAGATCGAGCCTTACATAGAGTGAGTTTGTAACTTAACATTATTCCATCGCATAAACAAACTATTTGCTAGCTATTTTTGTAACATACAGATTATTTCTAAACGTATACGTTCGAATGACACGAGTTGGTCTTACAGACATCGAGGAGGGGTCAATAATCGACAAAGAGTTTCGTTCTTGGTTCAGTGCATACGTGAGTTATTTTAAATTGTCAAAAAAACCATGGCATTTTGTTGAAAAAATTACTATCATCCTAACATTACTGTATGTGAACAATGACACAGGTTGACTCCCCTACATTACCGGTGGATGATCCTCGCATCATTTCTTTGGCAAAGGGACCTGAACGGATAGGAAGGCCGTATGGTGGATACGTCGGTAACGGTTACAGATTTCAAAGAAGGCGCATTCAGTGAGCAGGGCAGCAAACAACAGTGGTGTTTGAATAAAAGGTCACGTGTTCGGCACAAACGAAGACGATTACTTCAGAGTAATCAATGAGATTCTTGAGATTCAATACGCAAGTCCGACGCTAAAACGCATTGTTGTGTTTAACTGCACTTGGTTCGAGACAACCAAACGAGGCGGAGTCCGTAAGATTGATCATTTACAAATCGTTGAGGTAAACAAGTCTAAGCATATGCGCACCGCTGATAGGTTTGTCCTGGCTTCACAGGCGATTCAAGTTTATTACCTGAACTATTCAATTAATAGTCGATATCTGACAGATTGGTTAGTTGTTTGTAAAGTTAAACCACGCCAGGTAGAAGAAAACTTGTCCGAGAAAGACGACCATGCAGAGGAAGCTGTTGCTTTTCAAGAAGATGAGATAAGATGTCGTGCAATCGACGATGGTCAAAATGCAAGTACTGTTCGTCCTTTGAATGATGGGACGATAACATTGCATGATGATGATGATACAAATGCTTCCACTTCTCACGCACGTGACATTGATGCTGAATTTATTCGAGACGATGAATCCGATGAAGAAACAGAAGAAGAAGAAGAAGACTTTATGTGACGGACTTGTTGGAGACGATGATGAATGAGATATTTCGTTAACTATGATCAAATATAACAACATGGAAAGAAGAGTTCCCTTGATATCTAAATATCAGAAAGTAACCAAATTTAACAGAGTAAAACTCCACAAAGTAACCCAATTTAAAAAAAATATATATTAATATTTGCAACCACATGGTAGTAATTTAGAATGGAAAGGCGACCAAATGGTCGCAATTTTTGAAAAGTGTAATTATATTTAAAAAAAAATATAAGTCATATTACAACCATATGGTCGCAAATCTGAGCGGTAAATTTAAATTCTCATGAAATTTATGGCGGTGAACTTAAACATTACGACCATGTGGTCTCAATATTTGGCGGTGAATTTCATTATTGCGACCAGATGGTCGCAATTCTTGATGGGACTTGTGATATGACAGCTGTTCTTGATAATGGTAACTAGGCGACCAAATGGTCGCTTTTTAAATAAATGCTACCAGATGGTCGCAAATATCTCTAAAATGCGACGATCTGGTCGTATTTTCCCCAGCATGCGCGACCTTTCGTTTCTGTTCATTATTACATATTTGCGACCATTTGGTCGCAAATTCTAATTTAAAATCAGAACAGTTTCCTTCCCCCCGTTTCCTTTTCCTTTCCTTTCTCTTTTTCTTTCTCTTTTTTCTTTCTTTTCTCTCTTTCCCCCGTTCCGTTCCCCGTTGTTTTTTCCCCATTCCGGTTCCCCGTTCCTACTCTAAACCTAAACACCCTAAACCTCCAATCCCGGTTTCTATTACGAGGTTAGTTTCGTTTACGTTTTTAGTTATTTTTTGTTTAAGTTTATGTTTAAATTTAATTAGTTTAGTTTAATGTTGTTAATTTCATTAATTTTAGTTTAATTAATGTAATTTAGTTTAATTAAGTACTTAGTTTACTTAAGGTTTATTAATCTAATTTCGTTTACTTTAATTAATTGATACATTTTAGTTCAATTAATCTAATTTTAATTTAGTTTAATTTAATTAATTAGTTTAGTTAAGTTTAGGTTTTATTAATTAATGTTAGTTAAATTTAATTAATGTTAGTTAAATTTAATGTTAGTTAAATTGAAAGCTTCATTACTTAGTTTACTTTAATTAATTACTTAGTTTAGTTTATTAATTGCTTAGTTTAGTTTATTTTAGTTTTAATTAATTAATGTTAGTTTAATTTAATTAATTTTAGTTCAATTAATCTAATTTAGTTTAATTCTTCATTACTTAATTTACTTTAATTTAATTAATTTTAGTTTAATTCTTCACTACTTAGTTTACTTTAATTTTAATTTACTTTAATTCAAATTAATTAATTAGTTTACTTTAATTAGTTCAATTAATCTAATTTTAATATACTTTAATTCAAATTAATTAATTAGTTTATTTTAAATGATTTACTTAATTTATGTTAGTTTAATTTACATTATTTAATCAATTTAATTTAGATTATTTCATTAATTAATTAATTTAATTAATTTCAATATTTTAATTACGTAATTAGTATTAAATTAGTTTAGTTTTGTTGTAGGAGTATGACGGGCAGACGACGTCCTCCCCAGTCAGACGAGCGTGACGACGCGGGTGACGAGGCGTCTCCACAGCCGCCTACTGCCGTTGCCCATGATACAGACCTGACTACAGAGGAGTTGGAGATCCTCTTTGGTTACGAGGCGGGACTTGCTGCCACGCTCGATGATGCTGTCCCTGAGACCCAGTCTGCGACACCACGACTGACGCAGGACTCCCTGGCCACGACTCCCGGCTTAGCATCAGGGTCTGCATGAGGGTATGCGTCCGGGTCTGCGTCCGGGTCTGCATCTGTGTCGGATCCAGTTGGCCCCTCCACTTCATGCACACAGCCATCTCGGGCCGCAGACTCTACCCTTCGGATTGAAGGGGATACGTAAGTAATTTTGTTTATTGTTTTAATTACTTAATTTTTAAACCTTTAAACTTTTTTCAAAGTGTTTTTTTTTTCGTTAACTAATAGTTTCTAATAGCACAATAATTTTTATGTTTTTACAGAGTACAGCTGCATACAACCGTTTCAAAACGGTTTCGCGAGGTCCTCCAGAGTATGCCTCTACCCAGCGACCTTCGCTAGCAGAAGATTCTGACGACGAAGAAACGTCGGATGTACGACAACTGGAAGGTAAAAAACATCATTTATTTTTATAATTAATTAATTTTAAAATTTATAGAAATAAATTTATTACTTTAACAATTTTTTTATTTCAATTTTTTCAGGGCAAGTTTCCTGTTATCGATCCCGATATCACATAAGGTAGATTGTTCCCCCTATGGGACAGTCACGTCCGGGATCGATTCAAGGACCTCATGTACCGAGCATGCAGAAAGCAAGCAGCAAACCGCCCCGTGTGGATGAGCCTGGAGGACCACGCGCGGCTTATCACGAGCTTGAGCATTCCTGAGGGCAAGGCAGTGTCAAGTAGGAATAAGGCCAACCACGTGAAGAATCCCACCAAACACATAGCGGGGGCCCGGACACACGACGAGCACCATCGTCGATTGGTAAGTTTTTTTTTTGTTGTTTTCTTACTTACGTACTTTTTTCCTGTTTTCTTTTTTCAATTAGTTATTAATTTATTATGTTTTATTCTTCAATCTTTAATATTTTTAGGAAGCGAAGCACGGGCGCCCCGTCACGCTCGATGAGCTGCACCGCATTCTTCACAAGAAGAAGGATGGGACGTTCTCCGACGATAAGGCGAAAGCAGTTCAGGTATTTAATAATTTTTTCAATTATTATTTTTTCTTTAAAATTTTCCTAACTTATATATTAACTATTTTATTTTCTGAATTTTAAATGATTAGGAACGTTTCACGGAGTCCTTGAGTCAGCGGTTGCCTACACCAGACTCGCAACAGACTCAAGAGGACCGTAGAGAGGCGTTCTTGGAGGCTACTGGATGGGTTCAGCCTGATGGATCAGTTCCTGGGCTCAGCTCGTACGGGCAACGCCTTTACGCAGATGTGCCCCGGCCTCAGCGGAGAGGAGCGAGCACTAGCTCCGGCCCCTCTCTGGTTGAGCAGCCGCTGCGCGCGGACACGGACGCTATGCTTGAGGACTTTGTTTCTCGAGTCGCTGCGATTGAGGCGAACATGTAGGCACAGATCGAGGCCCAGGTGACAGCAGCTTTGGCCGCGTACTTCAGATCCCTAGACGGCGGCCAGTCATCATCGACGCCTCCTCCGCCACCCCCCGCCCCTCCGCAGTAGTTCTAGGATGCTTTCGTCTGTATAAAACTTTTTTTGAATATTTGATATATATATTTTTTATTTTAATTCCAATTTTTTGTTATTAAATTTTAATCTTAATTAAATAAATATTAATAATTAATTAACTAATTATTGAAATTTAAATTTAAAAAAAAAAACAAATTCTTACATGCGACCATATGGTCGCATTTTATATCAAGAAAACAACCATATGGTCGCATTTTGACTGAGTCCAAAAGTGACCATTTGGTCACAGAAAATACGACCAGTTGGTCACTATTTTATGTGACCAATTGGTCACTTATCTTCAACATAAATTACGACCATATGGTCACTTTTTAGGTGACCATCTGGTCGTATTTTGACTGAGTCTAAAAGTGACCAAATGGTCACTTATCTTCAACATAAATTACCACCAGATGGTCACTTTTTAAGCGACAATCTGGTTGTTCTTTCAAAAGGTTGACTTTTTTGCGACCAAACGTTTCTGGTCGTAAATTTGTGACTATCCAGTCGCCAAAATTCAGGACCGACCATCTTTTTGGCCACCACCATTTTTGTCGCTTTTTTGGTCGCATTATACCCTAAAAATGACCATTTGGTCGCAATTTTATGGTCGCAAATTGACAGTTTTTTTGTAGTGAGACTTTGATGATTTGAACATTTATATTTTAGCTCATAAGAGCTTATTATCGTTGTTTTATGATATTAAATCGTTGAACTCCTGATTTGGGACTTAAAGTTCCATGTGATTTTATTAGATTTTGAAATTAGGATGTAAACAGGTTTTGGCTAGCCAATTTTCAAACATAACCACGCCAATTTTTCTTAAAATAAAAGACTTCCGCCGTGTTTTCTAATTTAATTTATTTAAAAATGTCGGGTCGTCACACTTTGACTACAGATTAGTTGGACACCCTCTTATTCGTTTACGAGGTGGGAGTTGCTGCCACTCTCGATCATGCAATCCTTGAGTCCCACCTTGCGACACCACGTTTGACGCAGGACTCGTAGGCCACGACTTTTGTGGGAGCATCAGGGTCTGCCACCACTTCAACAAAAAAGGCTTTCTATAGTGTCGAAAAAACGCTATGAATTACCTTTCATAGCGTTTTACAAAACGCCATGGTTGCCCACGTAATTAAAAGTATGATATTTTTTATAGTGTTTGGCTTACGTTATTGCATACGCTATAATAATATCAATTTGATTGCATGTTTTACTTGTTATAAAAGAATACTATAGCGTTTTCCACTCCACTATAAAAACATATAACAATAGCGTTGGATACAAACTATGAGTTATATTTCATAGCCTTTTGAACTATGTCATGGTTGCCCACGTAATTAAAAGTCTTAATTATTTGATAGCGTTGGATACATGCTATCATATACGCTATAAATATATCTATGTATTGCATACTTTGATTGTTATGACAATATAACATAACTTTCTACTAACGCTATAATAACGTTTAAGATAGGTATTTTAAAACACTATTGTATATTTGTCTTATATTTCATAACCATTTATATTTTATAGCGTTTTCAATAAGTTATCTAGTTTGCTATAAAAAAACCTGTAATCAAGAATATTTATAAAACTAAGCCTTTTGAACTAGTACACACAAAAATTACTTCTTAATTCCCAACTTTTATAACTTAACAGAAATTGCATAAGTTAAAGTCATACATAATAAAAGATCCTTCCATCCCATACATAAGTCTATAGGAAGTATTACATAATAAAATATCCATCCATCCATTACATAAGTCTAAAAGATCCATCAAGTACATAAGTCGAGGTTAAACAAAACCCCGACAAAAAAGGCTATGACAAGCAAGATCATCAAGACTCCACTCTCTCAACCTACAAAAAATACAATCACAAGTCGTTTTAAATTAACTATTATATTATTTTACATAAAAATCATAACGAAGGTAATAAAATTTGGTGTTTTACCCATAATAACTTTGTCTGTCGGTGATGTAATTATACTCCCAATAGCTTCTTCCACATTTGACATATCGACTTTCTTTCTGTGATAATATGGCGAGTTTTGGACGAGTCATGTGACGACTTGTCACTTTTAAATAAATTAGATTCAGAGAAAACAGTGGAAATCTTTTGTTTTTAGAAAATTTTGCGTGGTTTTGTTTGAAAGTTGGCATGCCGAAAACCTGTTTACATCCTAATTTTTCAATCTAATAAATTCACAAGGAACATCAAGTCCCATTTCAGGAGTTCAAAGATATATATCATATAAACATCAACATTTAAGCTCTTATGAGCCAAATACAAAATACAATTCATTTAAGTTCTTAAAGTTCATCAAAATAAGACATAAACTTTACAAACAAAAGTGTCCATCTTGAGGTCAGCATCCCTCGATCACGCAGCACCACCTCCTCTCCCTCTACCTCTGGCCAGGGCATTACCTGAAATTGGTTGTAATATCATGAGCTAACAAACTAAGCCCAGTGAGAATAATAAGCATAAAAAGTAAAGATAGACCTCAAACTCGCATTTCGATTTGTGTCCAATTAATCCGACACTTTTCACTCCTAAAGTTCTCCAAACTCTAGGTAATTCTAATCCATTTTCTCCAAAATATGACATTTCTACACTTGTAGTCAATCCTCATCCATTAACTTATTATGGTAAAGAATAAGTAAAGTAAATAAACTTTGTATAACATTTAACATCTCGATTCTCTATATCATCAATCATAATCATGATTGCATAAGGACATCCCGTAGGATTCCACAATTTCTTTTATGCATGAGGAAGTAATATGTACGTCCGCAACTTACGATTCAACTCCGCATAAGGAAGTAATGTGTGCGTTCGCAACTTACGATTCAACTCCCTATGTATGAGAAGTAATATGTACGTCCGCAACTTACAATTCAACTCCACATGAGGAAGTAATATGTGCGTTCGCAACTTACGATTCAACTTCTATGCATGAGAAGTAATATGTACGTCCGCAACTTACGATTCAACTCCACATAAGGAAGTAATATGTGCGTTCGCAACTTACAATTCAACTTCTTTTCAATGATGCGAGATGTTATGCATATGTTTACATATGCTTGCATAAGTAAATAAAGTAAATGTAAATGATAAAACAACCGAAACATACATAAAGTAAAGGAGTATAATAAAGACATAAGTAAAATAGACAGTAATCTCGGACCGAATGACATGTCGATCGAACTCCGACATCAATAATAAAAGCAGAATCATAAATCAAACGATTAATCTATTAACCATTCTAAGAATAAGCTTGGGTCTTCTAACTTCCAATGATCCAACCTAAGCTTAGAAACGAATCTAACTTAGAATCTTCTAAGATTCAAATACTTCCTCGAGAACTCCTAAATTCTCACTTAAAGGATTAACTCTTAATCCTAAGGGCACTAACTCTCAAGCCTCTAATCTTATACTCGGTTTCTAGTCTTAGTTCAACTCTACAAACCTTCACACTTATTCAATTTCTATAATTACTTTAAATTCTAATCATTCTCACATTAATTAAAAGTGAAGACTTCGCTCCTAAGCACCGGAAGAGCGATCAAACAAACGGTTCAAAAACACCTACAAAAGGATTAATATCCCGAAAATTAATAAATCACCAACTAACGATTAAACAACGACTAAACAAGCAAAAAGACGGAAAAGCCCACCAAACCACCCCTTGGAGGCTCTCGGCCCTCCCTAAAAACAAGAGTCTCGGGTTTAGTTTTTAGGCTTTTTGGCAATTTAAATACGTTTTGAGTTGGTTTTAAGCAAATTCGATAATCCCGATTTCAATGGGTATCGATAATTAGGGTTATTGAACATTAATCCCTTTCCCGAAATGAATTTAAATAAACATTCATTCATTAATTTCTAACCCAAAATCAAACCCAAAAGGGTAAATTTCAAACGGAAAGGGTTTTGACTGAAACTCGGTTTTAGGTTATGAAATAGTTTCCAAAAACACGTAAAACTACTCCCGAGTTTACAAACACCGAGTTCTACAACACGAAATCGAAGGAAATCAATGAAAACTCCATTAAAACACTATTTGGAGCTTAGGGTTTGAAACTTTACTTACCGAGAACTCCGTGTAAAACGAGCGGCAAGTACGAAGGGTAGGTGGAAAATGATCGTAGGATCGATACCTTTCCACTGGACCCGGAAACAAGTCGATCGGGCAAGAAACGAATGAAAAACAAATTTGGAAAAAAAAGAAATGAGGCTCACGGCCTAGGAAAAGAAAAGGAAGAAGAAAAGATGATGTCTTGGTCAACTAAAGTCAATGATGATAGTTAAAGAAGATGAGTAAAAATATCTAGATATTTAGGGTAGTTGGAAATTACGAAAATGCCCTTTTTAATGACTTTTAGCTTAAAAACGAATCCCGAACTTCTCAAACTATCCCAATGGTGATTAATAATTATTAATTGGCCCGTTAATAATTATTAATACCATTAAAACGAAAATAAACAAAAAAGATCAATTAAGAGATTAAAACCGAGATAAACTACAAAATTCTAATTTAACAATTAATAAATAAACATTAATTACTTAAATAAAATAAAATAAATAAATTTTTTTTTATCACAAAATAACGGGACGTTACAAGTCACCTCAAATCCCAATCCCTTAACATGACTACGATCTGGGCCAAGAACTTTGCATAGAGCATCATCGGTCACATTAGTAAGTGAGTTATCCACACTCTCTTCTAAATTTATGTCATTGGGAATACATTATGATCGGGAGGGGAAAAAAGATAAGATAGAAGATGAACAATATCTTGGTCAACTTAGGAATGACATCATGAATACTATGTTGTCTAAGTCTTAAATGAAATATTTGACAAAAACATTCCAGGAAAGATTTTCATCCAGCCATGGAATTCAATAATACTCATATATTGAGATCAGACAATCTTAAGTAGAACTTATATGATATTCAACTACCCAATACTGTGTGAGAAACAATCCATAACAGCACGATAAATGATAATGGTCATCAGGTAAAGAAACAATCCATATTTGAAAAAGAAACAATTATCTATGTACTTCAAAATCGAAAATGAGGCCTTACATGCTTCTCTCTGGGTAATCTTGTTGTAGGTGGAGGCAACCTCACCAGGTGACCAGCTCTGTCTTCAGTTGCTCGAAGGATGAAAAGTTCATTTTCAATAACTTGAACAGCCTCTGTGCCGTTTTATAGACTTTCATTAATAAACAACAATCGCCCCTTCAAAAACAAAATAGATTTGTGAATCGAAATCAACTAACCTGGAGGAGTTCGGGGAAGGAAATTGGTTGTAAGGATCGAAAAGCAATTGTATATTCCACAAAATGTCAGTCACATAAACAAGCAGTCGTTTCATCAATCAACTATGTTCAGCTAAAGAAAGACAGGAGACTTATGAAAAAATCAAATAATTTAATGACAAATAGTGAATAACATAAGAGCAAGTATTTGGGTGAAAGTTTTTCCAATTCTTCCATTAACAAAGAAAATAAGCCCTGGAACAATATTAATAGATTACTTAGGATACATATCATAGAAACCAAAAACAAAAGTAGATAAACTTAAAAAACATTATGACCAATAAATCGGGGATCCTTGATTCTTTCATAGTGTTTATTACATTTTTCATCAGAGCCTAATCATAAGAGAAAAAAGGATAAATGGTTATAATTGGTATTAAACAGAACACGGTATGTGCAATCACATTTGATTGGATAAGTGTTTTTCATCCATTACATATTATGTTTAAGATTTTCAAAACTAGGTTAAACATTGCCACTTATTAAGAAAACAATTCGTTACCTTCTAGGCTATCTGCTTTTTTAGATTGCCAAACTATGAGTACTTTAACCTACCAAATAAATTAATTCTCAGTATCTTAAAAAATTTCTTGCATTCACCATATACAAATTTTATAACATTCATTAAGAATGCCACACACATATTAATGTTTCAACAGATAAAAAGAATGATTTAAAACCAAACCAAAGTTAGCAAAACAGATAGTCGAAGGCCTGAAAAAATGGATTGAAACAAGAAAAAATGAGTGAAACGAAAGGTCAATTCTCACATAACAAACATGACTCAAAATAATTACATGCACAAGTTGGCCTCATAACTTTAACATAAAAAAATCTTTTGTGAATTCATTTTAACGTGCATTACTTGTTGAGATGAATTTCAAGTGAAATTGTAACAATAATAGAAGCAAAGTCACTCAGATAATTTTACATATAATGCTTCATGATTTGAAACAAAACAAGGACACAAGGAGTTCCATTCCAATAACTCCAACAGAATGACAAAAAAATTGATTTGAAAACTTTATAACGAAAAAAGTTAGCTAATGCATAAGAAATGAAAAGATGTGAACTTAGAAATTAAAAGATATGAACTTGAAAATTAAGGAGATCTCTAACCCCATTAGTGTGCAGATGAAAACGAACAGCTACATCTTTAGCAAATTCCTATTCAACAGATGCACATGAAAAACAAAATGTCAAAAAAAGCTAAATGACTTAAATTCACTATACAAATGTTTTAAAGGTCATTACACAAAATCGATATGCAACCTTCTTCCACCCTTATGAAACGGTGTAATAATAGGCCGTTTGCCCATGTATTCCTTATAAACAAGTGGCACTATTATGTATCAAAATCAACAAAGGTTCTATGACACAATTCACCATAATTCAAACTAGAATATCAAGAGAAAAATTATTACTGACTAGTTACTAATTTAAGACTTAAGAATAACCATGATTATTTAGGTTCTCATTATTCTCAAATGTTTAGGATCGTGTTCAGACACACTTGATTCATAGATTGAAGGAGACAAATAAAATAGGCATTTAGGAATATTAAAACTATGATGCATATCGAAACAAACAGATACTTTTACTAACAAATAACCCAAATCGTGAAATACATGTTGGGAATTCATCTAACTAAAAGCTATATTTTTTTAACAATAAAAGATATATTGATGACTCTAAATCCAGTCAGATCATTGAAATACAATGCCAATAAATATGGACTTGCAATTTGAAGAGCACAAAGAAAATTTAAATAAAGCCTACCATGCATGATCAATTTTTGTTCATAATAAGTAACAAATATAAATAAAACTCATGTTATTTTCTTCTATGTTCTGGAAGAATGAGAAGCAAACTGAAGCACATGGCTCTTAACATTGATGAATTATAAGGACTAAATGTCAGTAGACCATACTTAGCCTCAAAGAAAGATCCAATCAAAGAGAAGTCATGGAATTAGATTATGTAGCTCCATATGAGAGGATGAAACATTCAGCCTTAAGCAAATGATATAATGGGGAGCAGAGATTTTCGGACTTACAAAGATAGTTCAATAAAATCATGGATAAAACTGAGGTTCACGACCAGTGATGAGATGATGGATTCTGATAATCTTTTTAGATAAAAATTCAATCACGTGAAACTCGGGAAAACCGGCCCCTACCACCAGGCACGAGGCGGACTTCCATTCCATGATGTGTGTCCAATGGACGGAAAGACCCGGACTCATGAGGGTCTGCAAAGCACAGTGACTGAATTTAAAAAGCTGACTAGGAATATTGATCTATTCATATAGAGAAAAAGGCAACCAGAGTTGAACTAGAAACATAAATCCATTAAAAGATAGGTGAAAAAACTATTAAAAAAAATCACCCTATAGAAATGTGGCTAAACTTCTGGATAGATAGATTTGAACAAAAAATTCTAGACACATTCATTAACAAAAAGCAGTTGAGAGTCATACAAACGTTCATCAAACAAACGATAAACACAATTCATGATAATAGACATGGACGGATGCTTAAAAACAGAAAAAGAAGCATCTTAATCCCTCCTCCGAGTTCTCTACATTATCAATTCTACAGACGCAAGATCAAGAAATAAGGAAATACATATTTTAAAACACTAAAACAAAGATACTTGAAATTTATATGACTTTTTCTTAGTGTATTGAATCTAATCATACTTCATGCATATATTATGAAACTCATTAGACAATTCAATCAAGGTCATCCAAAAAAAAAACTTGAAGGATTTTTTAGATGAAAACATATGATTGAAAAAAACTACTACTAATGATGCAGGAGAATATAAAAGAAGTAACAGAATTGGAAAAATTACTTGGGTAACTTCAAATAATGTTCCTTTCACAATTTAAATAATCTCACTAATGATGCAAGCGAAAAGAAAACATTAGATTGGATGAGTAACTTGGGTATTTTTTTTTTATTTTAAAAAATCCTTTTTACCGTTTAGATAATCTTCAAAGCTCTAAACTGCCTATAAGAGCCTCCAAAACCAGCATTGAAGATGGAATAGGTCCTGGAGGCCTTTGAAATCTGCAAGAGCATTGAGTTAGAATAGAAAAGTATATTGGCATAGTAAGGACTTCCAACTGGACATTATGGCTTAAATTAACCTGATTTGGGATTTTGCAACTTGTAAAAACCATTATAGAAGAGAAACAAAAGATAAGTAGCTGAAAGAATGAATATAATAGATACTAGAATAAAAGAAATCTTATCTCCCTATCTTTATAACCTTACTGGCACTAATATATCACGAACTCAAAGAATAGTGGTTTCACAACATTTCCAGTTCTAGCAATATTCACAACTTCGTGGTTCCAATGAATTGTCCATTACGCAAAGAATATTAGAGGGTCCAACAGTTTAAAGTTTCAATTGAACTTTGTAAACAAAAAAAACCACCACTTTGGATCTTATTATTTTAACACAAGATTTTACCGCTCACTGATTTTTTTTTCTCATAAAGAGAAAAAGTAAAATCAAGAATTATTCTTAATGAATTACATTCCCAGACAAGTATTATTTGTTCAATCTCTCGAGAGTTAAAAGAAATCCTACCGTATATGAGAAGAAATAATTGATTTTTTAAACAAATATGTGCATACTGATCGGTCACTTCACTGGTGTTTGAGAAATTAATTGGGGCCAATTTCAGGTTCCCACTCCAGAACCAGCTTTCAAATTCATATTCTTGCAAATCACAATCAAATAGAATGAAGATAGATGGCTAAACATGGAAATGAAAATTACAACATCCGCAAGGATTATTAGAGATCACTTCATGGATAATGTACACATGCATCATTTATCGTGACTACATGATGAATCGGGTTTCTTTTCAACCTCCCCTTCTATGTAGGAAAAATATATAATAATCAATTATTCTCAAGTTTAGAACGAGAAGCTATAATTAAAGTAGTTGCATTTAAAAGAGGTGGTAGTAGTTCCTTTTTTGATACAAGTAAAATTCTAACATCCCGTTATTTTGTGATAAAATTTTTTTTTATTTAATTTATTTTAATTTAAGTAATTAAAGTTTATTTATTTATCGGTAAATTAGAATTTAGTAGTTTATTTCGTTTTAAGTTATTTTAATGGCTTTATTTATTTAAATACGTTTTAATGGTATTAATAATTATTAACGGGCCAATTAATAATTATTAATCGCCATTGGGATAGTTTAAGAAGTTCGGGATTCCTTTTATAAGCCAAAAGCATAAAAGGACGCAACAGTCATTTCCAATTTCTTAAAAAACTATCCAAACACTATTCATCTCATATTAAAAATGCCTTTGACTTCATTTGACTAAGCAAAATTCATCTTCATTTCTTTCCTCCCAAAACCGTGGGCCTTCTTCCTCCATTTCCCAATTTTGATTTTCGTTCGTTTCTTGCCCGATCAACTTGATTCCAGGTCCATTGGAAAGCTATCGGTCCTACGATTCTTTTCCACCTAGCTATTGTCCGTTTCTCTCGAGATCCAAGGAGTTCTCGATAAGTAAAGCTTGAAACCCTAAGCTCCAAATAGTGTTTTAATGGAGTTTTCTTTGATTTCTTTCGATTTCGTGTTGTGAAACTCGGTGTTTGTAAATACGGGAGTAGTTTTAAGTGTTTTTGGAAACTTTTCCATAACCCTAAAACTGAGTTTCAGTCGAAACCCTTCCCGTTTGAAATTTACCCTTTTGGGCTTGATTATGGGTTAGAATTTAATGAAATAATGTTTATTTAAATTCAATTCGGGAAAGGGTATAATGTTCGAAAACCCTAATTATCGATACCCATTGAAATCGGGAATATCGAATTTGCTTAAAACCAACTCGAAACACTTTTAAATTGCCTAAAAGCAGGAAAACCAAACCCGAGACCCAATTTTGATGATAGGGCCATGGGTCTCATATGGGAATTTCTTGGGTTTTTCGTCACTTTGTATGTTTAGTTGATGTTTGATTGATAGTTGGTAAAGTTATTGATTATGTGTTATAATTCGATTGTAGGCGTTTTCGAACCACTTGCTTGATCGCTCCATCAGACTTAGGAGCAAAGTCATCTTTTATTAAAGGTGACAATAGTTAGGATTTAAAGTATTTATAGAAAGCAAATGAGTGTGAAGGTTTGTAGAGTTTGAAACTATGATTAGAATCCGAATCTAAGATTAGAGGGATGTGAGTTAGTGCCCTTAGGATTAGAAATTAATCCTTTAAGTGAGAACTTATGAGTTCTCGAGGAAAGTATTGAATCTTAGAAGATTCTAAGTTAGTTTCGATTTGAAACTAAGGTTGGACCATTGGAAGTTAAAAGATCCAACTTGTAATTAGAACGGTTAATAGAACCTCGGATTATTGGAAGTTTAGAATCGTGGAAGGTATAGGTTAATCGTTTAAGTTATGATTCTACTTTTATTATTGTTACCGGAGTTCGATTTACATATCGTTCGTCCGAGATGCTCATTTATTTTACTTGTTTTAATTCCGCACTTTATTTATTTAGTTTTACAAGATACGCAAGCATATGCTTATCATTTACGCCATACCATTATCGCATCATTCATGAAAAAGAAATGAAAAAGAGAAAGCAAGTGAAAAAGAAACGAAAGTGAAAAAGAGACGAATGGGATCCTACGGGATTTCCTCATTACTCTAAGTGAAAAAGAGACGAATGGGATCCTACGGGATTTGCTCATTACTCTAAGTGAAAAAGAGACGAATGGGATCCTACGGGATTTGCTCATTACTCTTAGTGAAAAAGAGACAAATGGGATCCTACGGGATTTGCTCATTACTCTTAGTGAAAAAGAGACGAATGGGATCCTACGGGATTTGCTCATTACTCTAGATGAAAAAGGAGTGAATGGTATCCTACGGGATTGACGCTTTACTTCATTCATGCATAAGGGTATATGCGAACCCTACATTGCATATGATTGATGATATAGAGAATTGAGATTTTATATTTTATACAAAATTTATTTACTTTACTTATTCTATGTCATAACAAGTTAATGGATGAGGATTGACTAAGAGTGTAGTAATATCATCCTTCGGAAAGTTTAGAATGAAATTACCAAGAGTTTGGAAGACTTTAGGAGTAAATTGTGTCAGTTTACTTGGACACAAATCGAAATACGAGTTTGAGGTCTATCTTTACTTTTTATGCTTATTATTCTCACTAGGCTTAAGTTGTTAGCTCATGATATTACAAAAATTTCAGGTAATGCCCAGGCTAGAGGCCGTGGAAGGGGAGTTGGTGTTGCGTGATCGAGGGATGTTGACCTCGAGATGGACTCGTTGTTGTAAAGTCTATGTAATTATTTTTGTGAATTTCAAAGACTTTGATGATGTATGTGTATAAGAGCTCTTGATGTGGTTTTTATGATATGAAATATTTGAACTCCTAATTTGGGACTTAAAGTCCATGTGATTTTATTAGATTTGAAAAATTAGGATGTAAACAGGTTTTTGGCTAGCCAATTTTCAAACAAAACCACGCAAAATTTTCTTAAAATAAAAGACTTCGTGGTTTTCTTCTGATTTAATTTATTTAAAAGTGTCGGATCGTCACAAAAATGCTTGTAACCAGTAAATGAGTGAGAAGTGAAAGACAACAAATATGACATATACTTAGTGCTGGAAAGTATACACACATTATATGAAGAGAGAAAATCACATGATATCAAAATTTCAGGTGAGGTGTGAGCCATTTTAATTCATTGGATTATTAAAAAAACATAGATTACTTTATTAGAATGCAATTACAGGGAAGAAAAAAAGTCCATAACAAGCTCAGGACCCTGGTGCAACATTTCTTCTCATTAACCGGTTCTATTCAAAACACCCCAAAAAGAAACAAAATCTAAAAGGAGAATAATAATACCGAGAAATAATTTGCTGATCCAAATCCATCTCCAGGTGGAAGAGTAGATCCATATGTATTCATGAGGATTTTTGTGTTAATCTCCTCTCTTTGTTTTCCTCGTCTAAATCAAAAGAAGAAGATCTACATAAATCAATTTGCAAGACATTGTTCAAAACTACTAGTTCAAGCTTAGTTATCATCTAAAGTGCTCCAAAAAACTATAGTTAATGCACTGTACCTTGTTTTGCAGATGAAGATGACCTGATCTTATTTTTTATTTTCCACAATTAAGCCTACTTCGATATGTAAAATTCTAAGCATGATTCCGTGGAGATAAAAAAATGGAAGGTAAGTAGAAGATCCAGGGTGGAATGACATTGACATTGTAATATATTTTCAAACTACTATAGGTAGGAAAACATGCATGAAAATGGACAGACGATTCCTCATTAAACATCAAGACTTACAAAGAAGTTATAACATATTGATACCCTTGGGGGATGTTAAGACTCGAATTTTCTCAAATCTTTAAATCAGAATAAACAGCGGACGACTTTATTTTTATAAAAATTTGGCGTGGATCCGTTTAAAATATGGACTACCAAAACCTGTTTACATAAGTCCAAATCAGAGAATTAAAAACAACAGAAGTTCATACTCCAGTTTATAACCAAATCAGAGAATGTATATTCGATAATATGTAAAACACATCTTAGGCTCTCATGAGCCACAAAATACAAGTTTAAAGACTAACAACATAGCATTCGTAGAACGCCCCAAAATATACATATATGTTCATGTCCCAAAAGCCATCAACTCAGGATCAAGCAGCACCACCTCCACGACCTCGTCCTCTCCCACGAGTATTACCTGAAAAAGTTTAAGTGTAGCAACATTAGATTAAAAATGCTAGTGAGAATAAGATGGATGCAAGCACTTCTATGGATCGAATCCCATATCGGAATGTGTCCAAAAATCCTAAGGTGCTCGTTACTACCCATTTCATATTCCCAAGTACTTTACATAAGAAAATCAATCTCATTCTACTATATCGTAATTTTGAAAAGTAAACATTCAAGCTCGTAAAATAAAGTACTAGTGCATAACAAAGTAAATAAAAAAGTAAATTTCACATTGTGACCACATTCTCACATTTCACAATTCAACCGTGACCACTTGTCACCATTCACATTCACATTCACACTCATGACCACATTGTCACCAGTCACAAATCATACCTTGACCTCACTGTCACCGTGGCCACATTGTCACCATACGCATTCATACCGTGACCTCATTGTCACCGTGACCACATTGTCACCATGCATAACCATACCATGACCTCATTGTCACCGTGACCACATTGTCACCATACATAACCATACCGTGACCTCATTGTCACCGTGACCACATTGTCACTATACATAACCATACCGTGACCTCATTGTCACCGTGACCACATTGTCACCATACATAAACATACCGTGACCTCATTGTCACCGTGACCACATTGTCACCATACATAACCATACCGTGACCTCATTGTCACCGTGACCACATTGTCACCCTACACAAATCATACCCTGACCTCATTGTCACCGTGACCACATTGTCACCCTACACAAATCATACCCTGACCTCATTGTCACCGTGACCACATTGTCACCCTACACAAATCATACCGTGACCTCATTGTCACCGTGACCACATTGTCCTCAATCATAAATCGTGCGTATTATAACACCACACGTACTACTCCTCTTTGGCAGTACTAAATACCGAATCCCATCGCTAATAATATCATACTAACTCGATTCTACTCGATAAATTAACTTAATACACCAATAACATCTCACTTTAAATCACACAACTTAACAAATTCTTTCCTTATGCACTTTCCTTAACTCCCAATTATATGCATTCTTGGAAAAGTTCTAAAATCTAATAACCCTCTTAACCTCGATCGAACATAATCGTCAAGTAATTTGAAAACATAAAAGTAATCACAACCATTTTAAACTCACCTTATTCATGAAGTCAACTCCAAACCACCGGTTGACCAAAAGTCACGATCGATGCACGAATCCTATAATTAAAATACACCTAAGGTATATTAATTAACCGAATCATATAACGATAGTCACGATACTAAAATATTAGACAAAACAACCCGGAAATGCCCCCAAAATGCCCACGGCTCAAAGGGATTTCAAGGTGAAGTCAGTTTTCCGGATTTTAAAGCACTTTAAAAGGGTTTCGAGTTGGTTTTGGGCACTTTGGAGGTTGGTAACATCAATGGGTAAACATGATTTAGGGTTTAGGTCAAAGTTCAATCCCCAACAATTTAGTAAAATCATAAAACATATCAAATTCAAAACCCTAACCATCATGAAAAATGAGAATAACTCAAAGAAATGGCTTTTGGCTCAAACCCGATTCTAGGGTTTAGGAAAAGTTCTAAATATGTATAAAACAACTCCCTCGATCTAAATCTCCGAGTTCCCGAGCAAGAATTGGAAGATTAAAACCAAAAACACAATTAAAACACTATTTGATGCTTTAGGTTTTGAACTTTAACATACCTTAAAGCATTGAGAGAATGGACAAAAACCTCGATTGATGGGATGGGTAGAAAGTACGTCTTGAGAGCTTTCCAACGAGCTAAGGCACGAAGAAAATGGTCGAGAAACGAAGCCGGGGTGACAATTTCTTTCTCTCCTCTTTTTTTCTCTCAAAGCTACGGGTTTGGGAAGAAAAAATGAGAGGAAATTTAAGATTTTTGTCTAATTTTGGCTTAATAAAGGAGAAGGATGAATAGTGTTTAGATATTTAAGAATTTCAGAAATGACGCCTACGTCCTTTTCTTGCCTTAAGCTTTTAAAACGAAACCCGAACCACTTAAACTAGCCCAATGGTGATTAATAATTATTAATTGGCCTATTAATAATTATTAATACCATCGAAACTCATTTAGTCTAAATAAGCAAGTAAAAAAGTTTCCGAACGAAATTAACTATTAACTTTAATACTTTAAATAAATAAATAAAATAATAAATAAATAAAAAAAAATTCACCTCAAAATAACGGGACGTTACAGTCCACCCTCCTTAAAAGACTTTTCGTCACCGAAAAGTAACTTTTAAGTAAACAAGTGAGGGTACTTATCCCGCATTTCCTCCTCTCGTTCCCAAGTAGCCTCCTCAGATACTTGGTTCCTCCACAAAACTTTCACTAAGCCGATAGTTTTGTTCCTCAACACTTTCTGCTCCGATGCTAGAATCCTCACCGTTGTCTCCTCATAAGACATGTTAGCATCAAGAACAATCGGCTCATGATCTATCACATGTGAAGGGTCAGCAAAATATTTTCGAAGCATCGAGACATGAAAAACACTATGAACGGCCGACAAGGATGGTGGTAAGGCTAAACGGAAGCCACTGTCCCAACCCGATCCAGAATCTGAAATGGACCGATAAACCTAGGGCTCAACTTACCCTTCTTCTCAAATCTCATCACACCCTTCATAGGTGCCACCTTCTAAAATACGTGGTCCCCCACTGTAAACTCAAGTGGAGTACGTCGCTTATCGGCATAGCTCTTCTTTCAACTTTGGGCAACCCTCATCCTCTCTCTAATCAACATAATGGACTCACTAGTCCTCTGTAATAACTCGGGTCCCAAGAGTCTCCTCTCTCCAACCTCATCCCAATGAGCGGGAGAACGATACTTTCTACCATAAAGTGCCTCAAACGGTACCATCTCGATGGTAGCCTGGAAACTATTATTACATGCAAACTCTACCAGGTACAAATGAGAGTCCCAACTACGACCAAAGTCAAGAACACAAGCCCTCCACATATCCTCTAAAATCTGGTTAACTCTCTCTGTCTGACCATCGGTCTGAGGATGAAAGGCCGTGCTAAAATCCAAACCGGTACCCATGGCGGAATGTAAACTCTGCCAAAACTTTAACACAAATCTAGTGTCTCGGTCTGATACAATCCTCACAGGCACACCATGTAGTCTAACAATCTCCTTCAAGTATATCTGTGCCCAAGTCTCAACCGGATAAGTGATCCTCCCCGGTAAAAAGTGTGCGGATTTTTTCAAACGATCAACAATCACCCTAATGGTATCATACCCCTTGGATGTTCTAGGCAACCCACAAACAAAATCCATAGAGATTTCTTCCCATTTCCACTCGGGTATACTCAAAGGATTAAGATAACTCGCTGGTCTCGTTCTCAATGCCTTGATTTGCTGACAAGTCAAACATCTACTCACAAACTCCGCGATCTCAAGTTTCATCTCGAGCCACCAATAATGCTGTATCAAATCTCTATACATCTTGGTGATACCCGGATGAATAGAAAAGATAGAATTGTGAGCCTCCTCCAATAATTCTTTCCAGAAAGTCGAATTCAATGGTACACATAGCCTTTGACGATACATCAAAGCACTATCAGAGGAAAAAGTAAAGTGGCTAGGTACACCTGACTCTGCCTCAATAAAACCGGCCTGTAAATGATTCTCGCTCCTCTGAGCCTCAATCATCCTCTGTCTCAAAGTAGACCCCACTGTCAAACTAGCCAAACTCACTGTAACCTCGACAGTAAGGAGGGCTATCTTAGCACGCTCCAAATCCCACTTCAATCTCATCGGTAAAGCAGACAAGTGCGAAGACTTTCTACTAAGTGCATCCGCCACTACATTGGCTTTCCTGGGATGGTATTGAATATCACAATCATAATCTTTCACAAGCTCCAACCATCTCCGTTGTCTCATATTCAATTCCTTCTGAGTGAAGAAATATTTGAGGCTCTTGTGATAGGGGAATATTAAGATTTTCTCACCATACAAGTAATGCCTCCAAATTTTCAAAGCATGTACAACCGCCGTCAACTCCATATCGTGAGTCGGATACTTCATCTCATACTCCTTCAACTGACGGGAAGAATAAGCTATAACTTTCCCAATGTTGCATCAAAACGCAACCCAAACCTCTCATCGAAGCATCGGTATAAACCGTCAAACCTCCACTACCATCGGGTGACAATAGAACAGGTGCCGATATAAGTCTCTTCTTGAGCTCCTCAAAGATCTTTTCACTCTCCTCGGACCATACAAAGTCTACTCCCTTCTTTGTCAAATGTGTCAAAGCCGATGCTATCTTAGAGAAGTCTTAAACAAACCGTCTATAGTAACCGGCAAGTCCAAGAAAACTACGAATCTCTGTCACACTAGTTGGTCTAGGCCAACTACTAACCGCCTCAACTTTAGATGGATCCACCATCACTCCTTTACTGGAGACCACATGGCCTAAGAATGCCACTTCCCTGAGCCAAAACTCACACTTAGAGAACTTTGCATACAATTTATGTTCTTGTAACACCATCAAAACTTTCTCAAAGTGCATAGCATGCAACTCCTCGGTCTCAGAATAGATCAAAATATCATCGATAAACACAATAACAAAGGAGTCAATGAACCTCCTAAACACCGTTTGCATAAGATCCATAAAAACCGCCGGTGCATTAGTCAAACCGAATGACATAACAACAAACTCATAATGTCCATATCGTGTACGAAATGCGGTTTTGGGAATACCATCCTCCCAGATCCTCAACTGGTGATAACCGGATCTCAAATCTATCTTCGAAAAGATAGTAGCACCTCCCAAAAGATCAAATAAATCATCAATCCTTGGCAAAGGATATTTATTTTTCACAGTAACTCGGTTCAACTCTCGGTAGTCAATACACAACCTCATTGAACCATCTTTCTTCCTCACAAACAACACTGGTGCTCCCCACGGGGACACACTAGGGCGTATAAACCCTAAATCTAAGAGTCCTTGTAATTGACTCTTGAGCTCACTCAGCTCTGTTGGTGCCATACGATAAGGTGTCTTGGACAATGGAGCTGTCCCAGGTAACACCTCTATCTGAAAATCCATCTCTCTCACCGGTGGCAAGCCGGGCAACTCATCAGGGAAAACATCAGTGAAATCCCTCATAATCGGTACTGACTCAAGTGTAGGTACACTAACAGACGTGTCTACTACACTAGCCAAATAACCCATAGCACCATCACACAAAAGAGCTCTAGCCTGAATCGCAGAAATGATTGCAGGAGACACTCTACCTCGAGTCCTATGGAATCGAAAACTAGTCCCACATGGACCAATAAAATCAACAACCTTGGCACTACAGCCAATATTGGCGTGGTTGGCTGACATCCAATCCATACCCAATATAATATCAAAGTCACACATAGGCATCACTATCAACATAGCATGCAAAAAACAAGCCAAAATGAACATATCATTGGTATATATAACTCTATCCACAATAATAAATTTCCCAAGCAGGGATTCAAGAAAAACTCAACCTCGAGTATTCTGGCTCATATTGGTACACTCATTACATGTTAGTTACAAGGCTAGACGAAAAAATCAAATGATATTGTAACGTCCCGTTACTTTTGGGGGTGAAATTTTTTTTTAAATTTTATTTATTTATTTTAATTATTGCTTTTAAGATTAGTTTAAATTTAGTAATTTCGATTTTAATAGTTATTTTCCTCCGAAATTCTTTTTAGTCGTTTTAATACTTTAAATTCGTTTCGATGACATTAATAATTATTAACGGGCCAATTAATAATTATTAATCACCTTTAGATTAATTTAAGAGTTTCGGGTTTCGTTTTTAAAGTAAAAACAAAATAGGGACGTAGGAAGAGTTACTTGGACACAATCCGGATACAGGTTTGGGGACTAACTTTACTTTTTATTCAGTCTATTCTCACTGGGCTTAGTTGTTAGCTCATAATATTACAACCAATTTCAGGTAATGATAGTGCTAGAGATCGTGGGAGAGGAGCTGGTGTTGTATGATTGCAGGATGATGACCTCGGGATGGACTTTGTGTATTTAAAGTTCATGAACTTCGGTTTTGTGAATTTTATATCATTTTGGATTTGTATATTTGTAAATAGCTCTTAAGAGCTTTTCGTCTTTACTTTTATGATGGTTAGGAACTTGAAGTTCCTTGTGTATTTAAATTATGAATTTAAAATGTAAACAGGTTTTTGGCTAGCCAATTTTCAAACATAACCACGCCATTTTTTTTTTAAATATAAAGACTTCCGCTGTGTTTTCTAATTAAATGATTTTAAAAGAGTCGGGTCGTCACAACGATCCTACAATTGAATTACACCTAAATAACATTAATTAATCGGAAATCGTACAAACAACATCTAAACACCACAAAACGACGAAAAACCCGAATTTCCTCCCTATGGTGCTCTCGGCCATACATGGAGAATTGGGGTTTGGGTTTGGTTTTCAGGCTTTTATGCACTTTAGAGGTGTTTCGGGTTGGTTTCGGATACTTTGGGAGTTCGCAACAACAATGGGTATCTGTAAATTAGGGTTTTGTACATTAATTGATTTCTGAAAAATTAAGTAAAATGCAAAAACATAATAACCTAAACATCCTAAACATGGCCAAGTGAGGGAAAATCACACGGGACGGGTTTTCGGCTCAAAATCAGTTTTAGTGTTTAGGGGAAGTTTCTAAAATTGACCAAAACGACTTTCCCAACTGAAATCTTCAAGCTTCGATGTACGAATTTGAAGATTTCAAACCAAAACCTCCATTAAAACACTATTCACATCAAATTTTAGAAACTTTATCATACCTTAAGGCCTCGAGAAAACGAGCGAAAATCTCAATTGGTAGGTTGGAAAGGAAGCTAGGACCAAAGGCTTTCCAACGGGACGAGAATCGAGACGATCTACCGAGTAACAAAGAAAACCCAAAAATTCAAAATCCCCTCTTGATACCCACGGCCCCAAGGAGAAGAAAAGAAGAAGAAAATGAAGTAATTTGTCTTAAAAGTTGATATTTAAGAGAAGGTGAATAGTGATTTTAGATATTTAAGAATTTGGAAAATGACTCCTATGTCCCTCTTTTGTTTTTACTTTAAAAATGAAACCTAAAGCTCTTAAACTATACTAAAGGTGATTAATAATTATTAATTGGCCCGTTCATAATTATTAATGTCACCGAATTTAAAGTATTAAAACGATTAAAAAGAATTTCGGATGATAATAACAACTAAAATCAAAATTACTGAATTTAAACTATTCTTAAAAGCTTTAATTAAAAAAAAAAAATTTACCTCTAAAAGTAACGGGACGTTACACCATAGGGACAGGGCCGAGGTGGGGATCAGTTTGATTGTAATATTGTTAATTGATTGTATAAGACTGAGCCAAGATATTTGATGAATGTCTCACTTATATACTGTCGCTACATAAATGCGACGCAGAAAAATAAAAGGGAATCGCCACTAATCATTGGTTTTCTAATTTGGGTGTGATTAGTCACCTATTCAATAAATAAGGATGGTCTACTAACTTTCGATAATGGGTTCGTGTAACGACCCACTTTCCGTTTAATTCTTTAAATTCAAATGCACAGCGGAAGACTCAATTTTTAAAGAAAAACGGCATGGGTTCGTTTAAAAATCGAATAACCAAAACTTGTTTTACAACCCAAATTTAGGGAAAGCTATAAATCGGGAATGCGCATTCCAAAGGAGAAATAAATCATAAGACATAGACAAATTTTACACAAATGCCCTTCCGGGCTCAAAAAGACACATGTATGTAAAATGGAAATAATTTACAAGCATTTTAACAAATGCTAAACCAAAAGATGTCTTTAACATTGTCCATACACCATCTCGACTAGTCACGCGGCTCCACCTCCTCTACCACGCTTCTTAGGACGGGGTTTACCTGAAAATTTGTAAGTGTAGCACCATTAGCATGAAATGCTAGTGAGAGTAAAACGAAAGCAAGTAATCCTATGAACAAAATCTCATAACCGAAATCGTGTCCAGAAGCCTATAATGCTCAATACTATCCACATCCACACTTCCAATTTCCATACAATCATACGATAGTCATATATTACCTGTATTCATCGTTCAATACCATAAGATAGATATAAAGACTTAAAGTAAAGTATTAGTTGCTACTAAGTCTTACTAAACAATTCTAAAGACTATGTAAAGGTAACATTAACTATTTTTATTACCAAACAAGTTTCATCGTATCGTGCTATTGTATGGATTGAAATCAACATACCACGTACGGTCGTACCATGTCTCAAGTTACCGTACCATGATACCGTATGGACCAAAGTCAACATACTATCATGTACCATATCACAAATCATCGCAGCATGATACGTATGGATCCGAATCAACATACTATCATGTGCCGTATCACAGATCATAGTACCATGGTACGTATGGATCCGAATCAACATACTACCATGTACCATATCACAATCATCGGATATCAGGACTTTCACCATATAACAAATCATCGTACCATGATACGTATGGATCCGAATCAACATACTATCATGTGCCATATCACAAACCATAGTACCGTATGGATCCGAATCAACATACTATCATGTGCAATATCACAAACCATAGTACCATGGTGCGTACGGATCCGAATCCACGTACTACCATGTACTATTCACAAACTCTCGTACCATGATACTCATGGATCCGAATCAACATACTATCATGAGCCATATCACAAAAGGTTAAGCTTCCTAATAAGTTAGTTAATCTCAAAGAATCCTACTAAGTTATTAAGAAACCTAACTAACTAGATTACACGAGTTATCACTCAAGTGTATCTTCTAATTACTTTAACTTCCAAACCGTTCAAAGTAACTCTCATTTCCACTTTCATCTAACATCTCCAAATCGCTTTGCAATACTTCCAAACCACTCCGATGTTTCCTTTTCATCGAACTCATTATAATTCCAAATTCTTTCCACTCACTTCCGAATTAAAGTCTCTAACCAAAACTTAATTCTAAGAAGCTAAATCCCTCTTAACCTCGATAAACAATAACATAACGAAACTCAATTCATAAAACCACCAACTTTCACTTTAAACTCACCTTAGCTTGTAGACAAGCTCCGATATATAACCGAGGTTGGAATTCCACGAGCAAATCACAATCCTACAAACGAATTACACCTAAAATCAATAATTAACCGAAAATCGAACAAACAACGTCTAAACGCATAAAACAACGAAAATCCCGGATTTCCTCCCTATGGTGCTCTCGGCCATACTAGGAAAAATAGGGGTCGGGTTTGGTTTTCCGGCTTTTATGCACTTTAGAGGTGTTTCGGGTTGGTTTTGGATACTTTGGAGGTTCGCAACTACAATGGGTATCCGTAATTTAGGGTTTTGATCAACAATCGATTTCCGAAAAATTAAGTAAATAGCAAAAACACAGTAAACCTAACATCCTAAACATGGCCAAGTGGGGAAAAAACACAAGGGACGGGTTTCCGACTCAAACTCGGTCTTAGGGTTTAGGGAAAGTTTCTAAATTGACTATAAAGACTTCCCCGAGTGAAACCTTCAAGCTTCGGTGAACGAATTCGAAGATTCCAACTCAAAACCTCCATTAAAACACTATTCACTTCAAATTTTAGAAACTTTGACATACCTTAAGGCCTCGAGGAAAAGAGCGAAAATCTCGAACGGGCCAAGGGCTTTCCAACGGAAGTAGAATCGAGACGATCTACAGAGAAATAAAGAAAAACCAAACTTTGGTATTTTGGTGTTGATACCCATGGCTTCAAGAGGAGAAAGGATGAAGAATTTTATCAATTTTTGCCTTTGATTTGATTATTTAAAAGATGATGAATATTGATTTTTAGATATTTAAGAAATTTGGAAATGACGCCTACGTCCCTCTTTTGTTTTTACTTTAAAAACGAAACCCGAAACTCTTAAATAAATCTAAAGGTGATTAATAATTATTAATTGGCCCGTTAATAATTATTAATGTCACCAAAACATAATTAAAGTATTAAAACGATTAAAAACAATTTTGGACGAAAATAGCTACTAAAATCGAAATTTCTGAATTTAAACTAATCTTAAAAACTTTAATTAAATAATAAAAAAAAAATTACCTCAAAAAGTAACAGGATGTTACAATTCGGGAGTTTATTCACACATAGGGAAGGTATTAGAACCCTATTATGTTCGTTTAAAACGATTGTTGTTTTTTTTATATTTTATTTGATGTATTATTAATGAAAGCCTTTATCTATAAAACAAAAATTATTTTTTTGGTTATTTTTAAATGTTTCATGTTTTATTAATGAATACTTTAGTAATAAGGAATGATTAAATAAGTATGAGTGGCGGAAAGCCATTAGAAAAAATATTGTCGGGAATTTTAACTCAGTATTCCGAGAAAAAATTCCTTACCTCAAGAATATTTAGGAGCATGGTGTTCCAATGCCCATATTCCATCGTCAGAGTTTTCAAAAACGATTTGTTGGTTTGTTTTTTATGTTTAAATTTTAAAAATGAATATTTTAATTAATTATGAATTTTTTATCTTTGTTATTAAAATAATTTATTTAAATATTAGTTTTATGGTAAGTTTCACTTTTAGCTCCTAGTTTTTTAATAAGAAAATTTTATTTGACAAATCTTTTATGTATGGTATAAATGGTTAATTATTATCCTTATAAATTTCAATGTTTATTCAAGGCTTATATTATTAATCCTTTGTATTTTTTTTTTTTTTTGGAAAGTTTGGTAAATTAAAACCCTAATAAATTCAAATTAATGTTTAAAATTTCATTGTTAATTTTTATGATTTGGAAAATCAGTATTCTAATTAATTCTAAATCTTATATTTTTATTTAACTAGTTAAGTTTTAATGTTTTGGAAAATTAGTATCCTAATTAGCTCCAATTACTATATTTAAATTGTCAATTTTTATGCTTTGGAAAATTAGTATCCTAATTAATTCCAACTTTTATTCTTTACTTATTACCATACTCAATTTCTATTTCATTTTATATTTATTATTGTTAATTTTCATTTATTTTTATTTATTTTTATTCTTATTCCTTATTTGTTAACCTATTCAAATAAAATAAATATTTTATACAAGGAAAGTAAAATAATAAAATTAGATTTACCTAATATCAAACATATCAATTAAAGTAATTCAATTCCATTATGACCAAAAATCAATCAAATATGACAAGTTAATTAAAATGGCTCTAAAACAAATCTCGTAAAATTTTAACGTGAAACCGTTAATAATTTCGATCAATCAAATATATATAAGAATAATAATCTAAATACAAAACATCAGTAAAACCAAACTAAAGTTAATATGGTAATAAACCAAAATAGATAAAATGTGGTAATCAAATGTAATTTAGACCAAGTCAAAGCAAGCATGACACTTAACTATTTGTTTATTCTAGAATAGTCTGAACTATATATGACTATATAATATTGCATTATATTATTTAATTTTTAAAAAATTCCATCATTGATATATTAAAATTAGAACAACATGACTAATAGAAAAGCAGAACAAACAAAATTAACAAAGTATATATACAAACAAATATCTTTGAATACACTTACAATTTTTTTGAAGTTTGCGATGACTTTTGACCATGGACAGAATGTCAGGCGTGAGGTATGGAGAAGAATAGTAATATTATTTGGACGGATTGGAATTTTGGTTGAGTATATGGGATTGGTTTGATGAATGGATAGAAAAATTGGGTGGAATTACAATCACAAGGAAGAAAAAAATAAATAAAATCACTAGAGGAATGGAGGCTTGCCGTGAAAAAGATGGGTTTTTTGTGTGAAATAGGGGGAGAGGAGATGAAAATTGTGCTCTTATGAATCTTGTGTGTCTTTAGGGTTGTAGGAGGGTCCTTTTTATAGCCAAATGGAGAATTACAATTAGGAAACTAATAAATGAAAATCAAATAAAATCAATTTTTTTAATTCACCCTAAAATCATGCATTTATTTTATTTTATTTTATTTGACAACTAATAAAAATTATTTCCTACTCATCTTTTCCATGTTTAAATTGATTCTCTTTTAAAACTTATTTTTCAAATCTTTTTAAATTAAATTTCAATTCAAATTAATTTTAACCATGCTAATTTAAATTTAAATTTTTATTTTCAAATCCAAATTAAACAAATCATGTCAAAGAAAACACTACATTTCAAATCAAAGTCTTTTTTTTAAAATATGTAAAAATTGTTAATTTTAAATATTACCAGACGAAAATGGGTGTCTACATGTAACGTCCCGTTACTTTTAGAGGTAAATTTTTTTTTTTTTTATTAATTTATTATTTTTATTTAATTAAAGCTTTTAAAATTAGTTAAAATTAGTAATTTCAGTTTTATTAGTTATTTCCGTCCGAAAATCCTTTTTATCGTTTTAATTCGTTTCGGTGACTCTAATAATTATTAGACACCTTTAGATTTATTTAAGACCGTCGGTTTTCGTTTTATAAGCAAAAGGTCGAAAAGGGCAAAACCGTAATTACCCAAACCCTAAAATATCTAGATATTTTTCTTTACTATCTTTTTTAACTTAGCAACTAAGCAAAATCATTTCATCTTCTTCATCCTTCTTCTCCAAGCCGTGGGCATCAATGGGGGAATTGGGTGAGTTTTTCTTTTCTTCGTTTCTCATTCGTTTCTCGATGGATCGGCTTGATTTCGGTTGCGTTGGATTGGTAGGGACGAGGGCTACCTATCCAACCTACCTTTTCGAAGTTTCCTGTTCTCTAAGGGAAGTCCCAAAAAAGTAAGTTTTCAAAACTTTTTATATGGTTTTGTTCGTTTTTGATTGTAAATGAGTTTTGATGTTGAAATCATGAATGATTATCATGGAATTTGACGATTTTGAACCCGGATTTTCGAAAAACACTATTCACGTGAAAACACTATTCATCCGAAAACACTATTCATCCAAAATCACTATTCATCCGAAAATGCAAACTTGTTCTCATATTAGATATGAGTTGTAATATGTTGTGCAATTGGTGAATTGTAGGTTTGTAATTGTCGTGTGGATTCGACTTCGATTCTTGGATACTCGACTTAAAACCTAAGGTGAGTTTAAAAGGGAAGTTAGTAATTTTATGAATTACGTTTCGATATGATATTGTTTATCGATGTTAAGAGGGAATTAGCTTCTTAGAATTATAGTTTGGTTGGAGACTTTAATTCGGAAGTGTGTGTGGAGAAAGTTGGACTTTTGGTTAGTTTGATGATTAGAGATCATCGGGGAGGTTTGGAAGTATGGTAATGTGATTTGGAGATGTTAGATGAAAGTGGAAATGGAAGTTACTTTGATTGGTTTTGAAGTCACTTGGATGACTTTGGAAGTAAAGTAATTAGAAGATGCACTTGAGTAGTAACTCGTGTATTCTAGCTAGTTGGGTTTCTTTTTAACTTAGTAGACTTCTTCGGAGTTTACCTAACTTATTGGAGACCTAGGGCACAATGATTCACACATGATAGTATGTTGATTTGATCCATACGTATCATGGTGTGATGAATTTGTGGGAACTTTGAGCACTTAGTAACTAGCACATGATAGTATGTTGATTTCGATCCATACGTAGTCATGGTGTGATGTTGGTACTTTGGTTTGTAACTAGCACATGATAGTATGTCGATTTCGATCCATACATATCATGTTGCGATATGGTGAAATTCCTGATACCTATGGTGAAATTCCTGATATCCGGTATGGTGAAACTCCTGATATGCGATGGTTGTGATATGGTAATACCGTACGGGCTTAGTATGCGATATTTATCCATATGGTATACCCAGTTTGATGGTTGTGATATGGTAATACCGTACGGGCTTAATATGCGATATTTATCCATATGGTATACCCAGTACGATTGTTGTGATATGGTAATACCGTACGGGCTTAGTATGCGATATTTATCCATATGGTATACCCGGTACGATGGTTGTGATATGGTACATGGTAGTACGTGGATTCGGATCCATACGTACCATGGTATTATGATCTATGATACGGCACATGATAGTATGTTGATTCGGATCCATACATATCATGGTGCGATGGTTGTGACATGGTATGACCGTACGTGGTATGTTGATTTCGATCCATACAATAGCACGATACGATGAAACTTGTTTGGTAATAAAGATAGTTAATGTTATTTTTACCTATTCTTTAGAAACAAGTAGTGAGACTTAGTTGTGAATGTTAATTTTACTTTAAGTCTTTATTTTCCATCTCATGGTATTGAATGACGAATACGGGTAGTATGATACTATCATATGTATACATGGAAATTGGAATGTGGTTATGGGTAATAATGAACATTTAGGCCTTTGGACACGATTTCTGGTATGAGATTTAGTTCATAGGATTACTTGCTTTCATTTTACTCTCACTAGCATTGTTTGCTAATGGTGCTACACCACAATATTTTCAGGTGAACCCTGTCCTAAGAAGCAAGGTAGAGGAAATGGTGTCGCTTGACTGGCCGAGGTGGTGTAAGGACAATATTAAACACTTTTGAAGCATTAGTAGTAAAGCTTGTAAATCATATACTTTTTACATACTTGTGTCATTTTGAGCCCGTGAAGGGTGTATGTGTAAAGTATTTTGATGTTTTTATGATTAAACTTTACTTTGGAATGTGCATTCCCGATTTATAGCTTTCTCTGGACTTTGGGTTGTAAAACAGGTTTTGGTTATTCGACTTTTAAACGAACCCATGCCGTTTTTCTTTAAAAATTAAGTCTTCCGCTGTGCATTTGAATTTAAAGAATTTAACAGAAAATCGGGTCGTTACACTACAGTTTGCCCCCGTTTGTTCATCTTGTAGAATTAGAAGGTGGACAAATGCGTAGACTTTGATTTGTTCGATATTATGTAAAATTAAAGAAAATTTAAATGGGGGAACTTCGATCTATATCGGCACTTCACCCTCGATATGATCAGGAACAGAAAATAAAAATGACACATATCAGCACTTCACACTCGATATGATCAAGGGCGGAAATTAAAATGATACATATCGGCACTTCACCCTCAATACGATCAGAGACAGGAAATAAAAATGATACACATCGACATTTCACCCTCGATATGATCGGGAGCGGAAATTAAAATGATACATATCGGCACATCACCCTCGATACGATCGGAGACGGAAAGTATAAATGATACATATCGGCACTTCACCCTCGATACGATTAGAGACAGAAAGTAAAAATGATACATATCGGCACTTCACCCTCGATACGATCAGAAGACGGAAAATAAAAATGATGCATATCGGCACTTCACCCACGATACGATCAGAAGACGGAAAATAAAAATGATGCATATCGGCACTTCACCCTTGATACGATCAGAAGACGGAAAATAAAAATGATGCATATCGACACTTCACCCTCGATACGATCAGAGACAAAAAAATAAAATGATACATATCGGCACTCCACCCTCGATACGATCAGAAACAGAAAATTAAAATGATACATATCGGCACTTTACCCTCGATACGATCAGAAGACATAAAATTAAAAATGATGCATATCGGCACTTCACCCTCGATACGATCAGAGACAGAAAAATAAAATGATACAAATCGGCACTCCTCCTTCGATACGATCAGAGACAGAAAATTAAAATGATACATATCGGCACTTCAACCTCGATACGATCAGAAGACATAAAATTAAAATGATACATATCGGCACTTCAAACTCGATACGATCAGAGACAGAAAATAAAAATGATACATATCGGCACTTCACCCCCGATACGATCCGAGACAGAAAATTAAAATGATACTACAGATTTGACTCATTTAAAAATGAATGTATGCAATTTTATAAAACCATGACGACTAAATCATGATATGTGGATATCCAGTTCATGAAATGTTGATAAAATTAAATGACGAACTCAACATAATAATTTTTTTTTTTTGAAAATTTCATTTATTCATTAACATTGAGAAAATAAAACACATTAGTTTTTAAGCCAACATAACATGATTTTCCTTATCATTGAACGTGATAAAACAATCCATGAGCAAACAGATGTCACTCTAATGGTCCAAATCTTCTTAAATTGTCTCGGTGTCGAATATCATTATACCCTTCAAAGCAACAGTGTCTCATAGCTCAAAATGACATAAATTCTGAATTCAAAACTGCCCCTGTATTCAAAAGTGATGATGCTTCATAGCCCAAAAATAAATTTTACCCCCAAATTTACCCCAATATACTTTCTCAATCTGTAGATTTTAAATCATTGTTTTACTCAGTGCTGAATATCTTGATGATAAAACACTCTTCCGTAATATAATCAAATTTTGCTCCCAGCAAAATTTGCCCCAGTGTTGTTAACTTGATCATTACCACTTTATTTTGAAATCCAATTTCATTCTAATGCAAGAAATAATTCATGTATTCTTTTTTTCTTTCTTCTTTCTTTTTTGTTTTTTTTAATCCTTATCAATTTGTATTTAAAAAGCATATATATCCATGTGAATAAGGTCAGAAGTAATGGAAATCTCATGTAAACAAAAGTTTGGTCAAGTAAGAACAATGATACAGATTGATGATCAGAGATTCAAAAAGGCCATTTTATTAATGATATGGGTTTGAGATTTTGTAACATCCCGTTACTTTTTGAGGTAAATTTTTTTATTTATTTAATTAAAGTTTTTAAGATTAATTTAATTTCAGAAATTTTGATTTTAGTAGTTATTTTTGTTCAAAATTCTTTTTAATCGTTTGAATACTTTAATTTCGTTTCGGTGTTATTAATAATTATTAACGGGCGAATTAATAATTATTAATCACCTTTAGATTAATTTAAGAGCCTCGGGTTTTGTTTTTAAAGTAAAAACAAAAGTGGGACGTAGGCGTCATTTTCCAATTTCTTAAATATCTAAAAAATCACTATTCATCTTCTCTTAAATATCCAAATTAGACAAGTTTTGCTCATTTTTCTTCTTCTCTTCTTCCTTGGGGCCGAGACAAGCAAAGGGATATTTCCTTTTTTTGGTTTTTCTTTATTTCTCGGTAGATCGTCTCGATTCTACTCCCGTTGGAAAGCCCTTGGCCCGTAGGTCATTTCCAACCTACCGATCGAGATTTTCGCTCATTTTCTCGAGGCCTTAAGGTATTTCAAAGTTTCTAAAACTTGAAGTGAATAGTGTTTTAATGGAGGTTTTGAGATGGAATCTTCGAATTCGCTCACCGAAGCTTGAAGGTTTCAATCGGGGAAGTCATTATAGTCAATTTTAGAAACTTCCCCTAAACCCTAAAACCGAGTTTGAGCCGAAAACCCGTCCCATGTGATTTTGCCTCACTTGGCCTTGTTTAGAATGTTAGGTTTATTGTGTTTTTGTTATTTACTTAATTTTTTCGGAAATCGATTATTATGCAAAACCCTAATTTACGGAAACCCATTGTAGTTGCGAACCTCCAAAGTATCCGAAACCAACTCGAAACACCTCTAAAGTGCATAAAAGCCGGAAAACCAAACCCAAATCCTATTTTCCCTTGTATGGCCGAGAGCACCATAGGGAGGAAATCTGGGATTTTCGTTGTTTTATGTGTTTAGATCTAGTTTGAATGATTTCCGTTTAATTAATGTTATTTAGGTGTAATTTGTTTGTAGGATTGTGGTTTGATCATGGAATTGCAACCTCGGATATATCGGAGCTTGTCTACAAGCTAAAGTGAGTTTAAAGCGAAAGTTAGTGGTTTTATGAATTGAATTTCGTTATGTTATTGTTTAACGAGGTTAAGATGGAATAAGCTTCTTAGAATTAAGTTTTGGTTGGAGACTTTAATTCGGAAGTGAGTTGAGAGAATCTTGGAATTTTAATGAGATCGATGAAAAGAAAATATCGGAGTGGTTTGGAAGTATTGTAAAGTGAATTGGAGATATTAGTAGAAAGTGGAAATGAAAGTTACTTTAATTTGGTTTGGAAGTTAAAGTAGTTAGAGGATGCACTTGAGTGATAACTCGTGTAATCTAGTTAGATAGGTTTCTTAATAACTTAGTATAATTCTTTTGAGATTAACTAACTTATTAGGGAGCTTAACTGTGACGACCCGTCACTTTTAAATAAATTAAATTCAAAGAAAACAGCGGAAGTCTTTTATTTTTAGAAAATTTTGCGTGGTTTTGTTTGAAAGTTGGCATGCCGAAAACCTGTTTACATCCTAATTTTTCAATCTAATAAATTCACATGGACTTTAAGTCCAATTCAGGAGTTCAAATAAATCATATCATAAAACCACATCAAAAGCTCTTATGAGCTAATTACAACATCAAAGTTTTAAAATTCATCAAAATAAAGACATAAAATTTACAAACAAAAGTGTCCATCTCGAGGTCAGCATCCCTCGATCACGCAGCACCACCTCCTCTCCCTCGACCTCTAGCCAAGGCATTACCTGAAATTGGTTGTAATATCATGAGCTAACAAACTAAGCCCAGTGAGAATAATAAGCATAAAAAGTAAAGATAGACCTCAAACTCGCATTTCGATTTGTGTCCAAATAATCTGACACCATACACTCCTAAAATCATCCAAACTCTAGGTGAAATCATTTTTTACATTCTCTAAAGGATGATACTACTAACCCTCGTAGTCTTAATCTCATCAAAATTCTTGTTATGACATAAACAGGAAAAGTAAATAACTTTTCATAACTATATAACATCTCGATCCTCTATCCAGGATATATATATTTTCATCAATCATATGCATAAAATGCATGAAGAAGGAAATGCGGACAATTCCCGAAGGGTCCAACATTCTGTACTTCTTTTCTTTCTCATTTTCATTCTTTTTCTCAGAAGGAAATGCGGACAATACCCGTAGGCTCCAACATTCTGTACTTCTTTTCTTTCTCATTTTCATTCTTTTTCTCAGAAGGAAATGCGGACAATACCCGTAGGCTCCAACATTCTGTAGTTCTTTTATGCGAGATGTCATGGTGCAATATGCCATGGTGCGAGATGCAATGATATGCTCGCACATACTTACAAAAGTAAATAAAGTAAAGTGCGAATAATAAAGTAACTGAAATAAACATAAAGTAAAAGACATAAAGTAAGTGACATTAAGTAAAAAAAAGAAATAGATTGTAACCTCGGACGAACGATATGTCGATCGAACTCCGGTATCAATAATAAAAGTACAATCATTACTTAAACGATTAACTATACCTTCCAGGATTCTAAACTTTCAATAATCCGAGGTTCTATTAATCGTTCTAATTACAAGTTGGATTCTTAACTTCCAATGATCCAACCTTAGTTCCGTATCAAAACTAACTTAGAATCTTTTAAGATTCAAAGCTTTCCTCGAGAACTCCTAAGTTCTCACTTAAAGGATTAACTCCTAATCCTAAGGGCACTAACTCACTTTACTCTAATCTTAGATTCGGATTCTAGTCTTAGTTTCAAACTCTACAAACCTTCACACTCATTCGATTTCTATAATTACTCTAAATCCTAACTATTCTCACCTTTATTAAAAGATGACCTTGCTCCTAAGTTCGAAGGAGCGATCAATCACGCGGTTCAAAAACACCTACAAGGAATTATATCATACAATCAATAATTAACCAACTATCGATCAAACATCAACCAAACGTACAAAACAACGAAAAACCCAACAAAATCCCACATGAGGCCCACGACCCTAGCATCAAAATTGGGTCTCGGTTTTGGTTTTCCGGCTTTTTGGCAATTTAAATACGTTTTGAGTTGGTTTTAAGCAAATTCAATATTCCCGATTTCAATGGGTATCGATATTTAGGGTTTTTGAACATTAATCCCTTTCCTGAATCGAATTTAAATAAACATTCATTCATTAATTTCAAACCCAAAATCAAACCCAAAAGGGTAAATTTCAAACGGGAAGGGTTTCGACTGAAACTCGGTTTTAGGGTTAAGGGATAGTTTCCAAAAACAATTAAAACTACTCCCGAATTGACAAACACCGAGTTTCACGGCAAGAAATCGAAAGAAAACAAAGAAAACTCCATTAAAACACTATTTGGAGCTTTGGGTTTAAAGAGAAACTTACCGAGAACTCCGTGGATCTCGAGAGAAACGTGCGATGGGTAGGTGGAAAAGATTCGTATGACCGATACCTTTCCAATGGACCCGGAATCAAGTCGATCGGGCAAGAAACGAACGAAATCAAAAATCTCACTTTTCTCTCTTGAAGCTCACGGCCTTGGAGCAAAAATGAGGAGTGATTTTTGGTAAAAAATGAGTCAATGGTCATTTAAAGAAGATGAAGCAAATAGTGTTTAGATATTTTGAAATTTTGGAAATTATGACTTTGCCCTTTTTAAGACTTTTGGCTTAAAACGAATCCCGAACATCTCAAACTATCTCAATGGTGATTAATAATTATTAATTGGCCCGTTAATAATTATTAATACCATTAAAACATATTTAAACAAATAAAGCCATTAAAAAGAATTAAAATGAAATAAACTACTAAATTCTAATTTAACAATTAATAAATAAACTTTAATTACTTAAATAAAATAAAATAAATAAAAAAAAAATTTTATCACAAAATAACGGGACGTTACAGTCAACCCTCCTAAAAAGGCTTTTCGTCCCCGAAAAGTAAACTCACTAAGTGAAAAGCTGAGGATATTTTGCCCGCATATCATCCTCACGCTCCCACGTAGCTTCTTCAGACACTTGATTCCTCCAAAGGACCTTAACCAAGTGTATCGTCTTGTTTCTCAACACCTTTTGTTCGAATGCTAAAATCTCAACTGGTGTCTCCTCATAAGACATACTAGCATCCAAAACTATCGGCTCGTGATCAATCACGTGAGAAGGATCTGCCATGTACTTCAGAAGCATAGATACATGGAATACATTATGAACTGCCGATAAAGAAGGTGGTAAAGCCAATCTATAAGCCACTGCTCCTATCCGATCAAGTACCTCGAAAGGGCCAATGAATCTAGGGCTCAGCTTACCCTTCTTCCCAAATCTCATAACACCTTTCATAGGTGCTACCTTCAAAAACACGTGGTCCCCCACTGAAAACTCAAGTGGACTACGTCGTTTATCTGCATAACTCTTCTGTCAACTCTGGGCAACCCTCATCCTCTCTCTGATCAAGTCAATAGACTGACTAGTCAACTGTAACAACTCGGGTCCCAAAAGTCTTCTCTCCCCAACCTCATCCCAGTGAGCTTGAGATCGACACTTTCTACCATAAAGTACCTCAAATGGTGCCATCTCAATAGTAGCCTGGTAGCTGTTATTATAAGCAAACTCTACCAAGTACAACTGAGAATCCCAACTACCGCCAAAATCAAGAACACAAGCCCTCAAACTCGGATGTGAGTGGAGTGGTTTTAGTGTATTTATGGTTTTGGAAGTAAAAGAGGAATTATGAGTGGTTTGGAAGTCTTGTAAGGTGATTTGGAGACTTTAGATGAAAGTGAATGACTAAGGAACTTTAAGTGATTCGGGAGTCAAAGTGACTTAGAAATTACACTTGAGTATTGACTCGTGTAATTCAAGCGGTTTATGTTCTTTAGTAGTTTAGTGGAACTTTATCTAACTTACTAGGGAGCTTGATGACTTCGATAAGGCACATGATAGTATGTGATACGCTCCATACGGTATCATGATGCGAGGTTATGTGACATGGCACATGATAGTATGTGATACGCTCCATACGGTATCATGATGCGAGGTTATGTGATATGGCACATGATAGTAGGGTTGAGCAAAAAACCGGCCGAACCGAGAAACCGGACCGGACCGAACCAAACCGAGCCATTCGGTTCGGTTTTCCGGTTTAGCCGGTTTTGTCGGTTCGTATAAGGAGAAAACCGAATAAAATCGGTTTTCTCCGGTTTGCCTCCATCGGTTCGGTTATTTAACCGAACCGAACCGAGGTAAATATACCTAGTTTTTTTTAACCTAATTTCTATTTCTCCTCTCCCATTTCTAATCTCTAGCCTGCTCTTCCTCCCATCTCTCTCAAATTTTCTTTTCACTTTTCCATTGAAATTCTAAGCAAAACTTCTCATCAATTATTCATAGTAGCAATCTTGAGGTATGTTTCTCAATCAAATCTCTACTCTCCTCTCTTATTTTCATTTCGTTTTTTTTTAATCGGAATGAAGATTACGATTTTGGGATAACCCAAACTCGAAATCATATATTGATTTTGAGTTTGGGTTAATCCCAAACTCTAATACACCAGTTTTTGGGTTTTAGGGGCCCCTAAAACCCAAAAACACATGCTGTTTTTCAAAAACAGTGGCTAAAATGCCACTGTTTTTGAATAATAAAGTCTGTTTTTCAAAAACAAGTGGCAAATCTGCCCGTTATTGGAAAAAAGATGCGCTTTTGGGTTTTAGGGGCCCCTAAAACCAAAAAAGCGATGACGTTTTGAAAAACATGGCCAAAATGCCCCGTTTTTCAACAATGGTCTGTTTTTTGTTTTAAAAAAATGTTTACATTTTTTTTTTAAATTTTGTTGTGTTGTTGCTAATATTCTTGAGATTTTTTATATTTTTAGGCGATTATGTCTAGTGAAATCCCTACAAACGTGGAAATGGAGAGTGAAGAATCGGTTGAGGAAGAACCGAACCGAAGAACCGAAGAACCGAGCTAAACCGAACCGATCGGTTCCCTTAAAAAAGGTGAACCGATCGGTTCACCAATTGTCCAAACCGATTAGGCCGGTTCGGTCCAAGGTTTTGGGCAAAACCGGACCGAACCGGACCGAGCCCAACCCTACATGATAGTATGTGATACGCTCCATACGGTATCATGGTGCGGGCTATGTGATATGGCACATGATAGTATGTTGATACGCTCCATACGGTATCATGGTGCGATGATTTGTGGTATGGCACGTGGTATGTCGACTTCGGTCCATACGGTATTATGATACGCTGTGGTAAGGTGGGCACTCTACGAAATGAGCGTATAAGTGCATTATACTTTATAGCACTATACACGCTGTGGTGTGGTAGGCATTCGAAGATTTGAGCGTGTATGGATGCGTTATTATTGTTATCTCTATTATAGCACTACACATGCGGTGATACGGGTGGCACTCGAAGATTTGAGCGTGTGTGGTTGCTATGTTTTTCTTTACCACTTAGTATATCACATTCTTTTACGTGTATCTTGGTATGAGTTTTTTTTTATGATGATAGAATGATTTCGAGGAAATACATGACTCATAAAATTCGTTGAGCCACGAAGTTGAGAAAGTTTATTATGTATATTGATTATATGTGGACTTTGGAATGTGGAATGGGTAGTAAAAGTGAAATCTAGGCCTTTGGACACAATTTCTGACATGGAATGTTGTTCATAGGATTACTTGCTTTCATTTTACTCTCACTAGCATTTTTATGCTAATGTTGCTACAATTACAATTTTTCAGGTAAGACTCGTGGTAGAGGACGAGGTAGAGGAGGTGGCGTCGCGTGACCTATCAGGACGATGAATGGACAAGAATGTTTGTTATTTTGGGTGAAGCTTTTTTGAATGCTCTTGAACTTTTCATTACTTTATTATGTTCATTTTAAGCTCGATGGAGTGTTTATATAATTTGTATCTGTTTTTCGAACTTTAAACTTCCTTTAGCATTTTCATCACATTATGGAATATGAAATTCCGGTTTACTGCTTTTTCTGGAAAATTGGGTTGTAAACAGGTTTTGGTTTATCCGAATTTTAAACGGACCCATGCCGTTTTTCTGTAAAATCTAGTTTTTCCGCTGCGCATTTGTTTTAATGGATTTTACGAAAAATCGGGTCGTTACAACTTTAGTAATAAGGCATGATTAAATAAGTATGAGTGGCGTAAAGCCATTAGAAAAAATATTATCGGTAATTTTAACTCAGTATTTTGAGAAAAAATTCCTTACCTCAAAAATATTTAGGAGCATGGTATTCCAACGCCCATATTCCATCGTTGGAGTTTTCAAAAACAATTTGTTGGTTTATTTTTTATGTTTAAATTTTAAAATTGAATATTTTAATTAATTATGATTTTTTTTATCTTTGTTATTAAAATAATTTATTTAAATATTAGTTTTAGGGTAAGTTTCACTTTTAGCCCCTAGTTTTTTAATAAGAAAATTTTATTTGACAAATCTTTTATGTATGGTATCAATGGTTAATTATTATCCTTATAAATTTCAATGTTTATTCAAGGCTTATATTATTAATCCTTTGTATTTTTTTATGGAAAGTTTGGTAAATTAAAACCCTAATAAATTCCAATTAATGTTTAAAATTTCATTGTTAATTTTTATGATTTGGAAAATCAGTATTCTAATTAATTCTAAATCTTATATTTTTATTTAACTAGTTAAGTTTTAATGTTTTTGAAAATTAGTATCCTAATTAGTTCCAATTACTATATTTAAATTGTCAATTTTTATGCTTTGGAAAATTAGTATCCTAATTAATTCCAATTTTTATATTTAAATTGTTAATTTTTATGATTTAGAAAATTAGTATCCTAATTAATACAAATTTTTATTCTTTACTTATTACTATACTCAATTTCTATTTTCATTCTATATTTATTATTGTTAATTTTCATTTATTTTTATTTTATTCCTTATTTGTTAACCTATTCAAATAAAATAAATATTTTATACAAGGAAAGTAAAATAATAAAATTAGATTTACCTAATATCAAACATATCAATTAAAGTAATTCAATTCCATTATGACCAAAAATCAATCAAATATGACAAGTTAATTAAAATGGCTCTAAAACAAATACTGTAAAATTTTAACGTGAAACTGTTAATAATTTCGATCAATCAAATATATATATAAGAATAATAATCTAAATACAAAACATCAGTAAAACCAAACTAAAGTTAATATGGTAATAAACTGTGATGACCCGACATTTTTAAATAATTTAAATTAGAATACACAGCGGAAGTCTTTTATTTTAAGAAAAATTGGCGTGATTATGTTTGAAAATTTGCTGGCCAAAAACCTGTTTACATCTTAATTTCAAAATCTAAAATACACAAGGAACATTAAGTTCCTATCCAGGAGTTCAAAATGATCATAATCATAAAACAACGACAATAAGCTCTTATGAGCTAATTACAAAGTACAAATCATCAAAATGATATAAATTTCACAAGACCATGTACATGGAATTTTACATAACACATAGTCCATCTCAAAGTCGTCATCCTCTCGATCAAGCGCGCACCAGCTCCTCTTCCACGATCCCAAACATTACCTGAAATGTTTGTAATATCATGAGCTAACAAACTAAGGCCAGTGAGAATAATAGGAATAAAAAGTAAGAATAGACCTCAAACTCGCATTTCGATTTGAGTCCAAGAACACACTTACTCTTTACTATCCGTCCATTCAAAGAGTTTATAAAAAAGTGTTCCACTTTTACTTACCAATTCTCCAATAATATTGTGGAACTACATTCCAAATATTCCTGGTATGGTTTTGTAAATGCGTATAGCATTTATATCTCATTTTCCATATATACCTTATACTATATATAAGGTTTACTTTAAATTCTTATTCTCCCAAAGGATGATATTAATTAGCACACTTAGTCTAATTATTCATCCATAAACTTGTTATGACATAAAAATAAGAAAAATAAATAAACTTTGCATAATTATAACATCTCAATTCTCTTTCTCGTCTATCATATGCATAAAAGTAATGAGTACATCCCGTAGGATACGCATTCGCCATTTATGCATGAAATGAAGGTAATGTGGATTTTTACATACTATCCACCATTCAACCTTATGTATGAAGGTAACGTGGGTATCCAACTCATCCACCATTCCTTATGCATGAAGGTAACGTGGGTATCCAACTCATCCACCGTTCCTTTCATTCTTTTCTTTTTCTCTTTTCAATGATGCGGGATGTTATGGTATAATAAATAATGGTGCAAAATGTTATGCATATGCTTGCAAAAGTAAATAAAGTAAAATGCGAATATTAAAGAAATCACAACCAACATAAAGTAAAGGGGCAATAAGTAAATGACATAAGATAAAGAAACAGATAAGAATTCTCGGACGAACGATTTATAAATCGAACTCCGGTATCAATAATAAAAGTAAAGATCAAACATAACGATTAACCTAAACCTTCAAGGATCTTAAACTTGCAATGATCCATCTTAAACTCCGAAACTAATCTAACTTAGAATCTTCTAAGATTCGAGGCTTTCATCGAGAAATCCTAAGTTTCTCGCTTAAAGGATTAACTACAAATCCTAAGGCACTAACTCACTCCCTCTAATCTCAGTTTGGATTCTAATCTTAGTTTCCGATTCTACAAACCATTACACTTATTGGATTTCTATAATTACTTTAAATCCTAACTATTCTCACATTTGCCAAATAAGAGTTCGCTCCAAGTTCCGAAAGCACGATCAAACAATGATCCGAAACACCTACAATTAAATATATCTAACAATTAATAAATAAACATACATCGATCAAATAACATCTAAAAGCTCAAAACAACGATCAACCTCATAAACCCCACTATGAGGCTCTTGGCCCTCCCATGAAAAGTGGGTCTCGGGTTTGGTTTTCTGGCTTTTAGGTACTTTAGAGGTGTTTCGAGTTGGTTTTAAACAAATTCGATATTCCCGATTTCAATGGGTATCGATAATTTTTTAACGTTATGCCATTTCCCGAATTGAATTTAAATAAACAATAATTCAACAATAAATAACCCATAATCAAACCCAAAAAGTTAAATTTCAAACGGGAAGGGTTTCGACTGAAACTCGGTTTTAGGGTTAAGGGATTGTTTCCAAAAACAATTAAAACAACTCCCGTATTAACAAACACCGAGTTTCACAACACGAAATCAAAGGAAACCAACAAAAACTCCATTAAAACACTATTTGGAGCTTAGGGTTTGAAGCTTTACTTACCGAGAACTCCGTATAACACGGGTGGCAAGCATGATGGTTAGGTGGAAAAGGATCCTAGACTCGAGGGCTTTCCGATGCAACCAAAATCGAGTCGATCCGCCGAAAATTGAGCAAAACCCAAAACAAATCCCCCCCAAACCTTGAAGTTTCGGCCAAGAGAAGAAAATGAGAGGTTTTGGGGTCAACTTTGGTCAAATGATGCATTTAAAGAAGATTATGAATAGTGTTTGGATATTTTTAAGAAATTGGAAATGACGGTTACGTCCTTTTATGACTTTTGACTTCTAAATCGAAACCCGATGCTCTTAAATAAATCTAAAGGTGATTAATAATTATTAATTGGCCTATTAATAATTATTAATGTCACCGAAACGAAAATTAAAGTATTAAAACGATTAAAACGAATTTTGGTCGAAATTAACTACTAAAATCGAAATTAAAAAATAATAATTAACTAAATACTTAAATTGAAATAAATAAATAAATAAATAATATTAAATAAAATAAATAAATAAATAAAATCACTTCAAAATAACGGGACGTTACATAAACCAAAATTGATAAAATGTGGTAATCAAATGTAATTTAGACCAAGTCAAAGCAAGCATGACACTTAACTATTTGTTTATTCTAGAATAGTCTGAACTATATATGACTATATAATAATGCATTATATTATTTAATTTTTAAAAAAAATCCATCATTGATATATTAAAATTGGAACAACGTGACTAATAGAAAAGCATAACAAACAAAATTAACAAAGTATATGTACAAACAAATATCTTTGAATAGACTTACAATTTTTCTGAAGTTTGCAGACAACTTTTGACCATGGCCAGAATGTCAGGCGTGAGGTATGGAGAAAAATAGTAATATTATTTGGACGGATTGGAATTTTGGTTGAGTATAAGGGATTGGTTTGATGAATGGATAGAAAAATTGGGTGGAATTACAATGACAAGGAAGAAGCAAATAAATAAAATCAAGAGAGGAATGGAGGCTTGCCGTGAAAAAGATGGGTTTTATGTGTGAGAGAGGGGGAGAGGAGATGAAAATTTTGCTCGGATGAATCTTGTGTGTCTTTAGGGTTGTAGGAGGGTCCTTTTTATAGCCAAATGGAGAATTAGAATTAGGAAACTAATAAATGAAAATCAAATAAAATAATTTTTTTTTAATTCACCCTAAAATCATGCATTTATTTTATTTTATTTTACTTGTCAACTAATAAAAATTATTCCCTACTCATATTTTCCATGTTTAAATTGATTGTAACGACCCGATTTTTCGTAAAATCCATTAGAACAAATGCACAGCGGAAAACTTGATTTTACAGAAAAACAGCATGGGTCCATTTAAAATTCGAATAATCCAAAACCTGTTTACAACCCAGTTTTCAGGAAAAGCAATAAAATTGGAATGCACAATCCAAAATATGATGAAAGTTCTAGAGAAAGTTTATAGTTCAAAAACATATATAAATTATACAAATGCTCCATCGAGCTCAAAATGAAACGAAATAAAAGTAATGAAATGTTCCAAAGCATTCAAGGATGCTTCACCCAAAACCACAAACATTCTTGTCCATTCATCGTCCTGAAAGGTCACGCGGCGCCACCTCCTCTACCTCGTCCTCTACCACGAGTCTTACCTGAAAAATTGTAATTGTAGCAACATTAGCATAAAAATGCTAGTGAGAGTAAAATGAAAGCAAGTAATCCTATGAACAACATTCCATGTCAGAAATTGTGTCCAAAGGCCTAGATTTCACTTTTACTACCCATTCCACATTCCAAAGTCCACATATAATCAACATACATAATAAACTTTCTCAACTTTGTGGCTCAACGAATTTTATGAATCATGGCTTTCCTCGAAAACATTCTATCATCATAAAATAAAACTCATACCAAGATACAAGTAAAAGAATGTGATATACTAAGTGCTAATAAAGTGGCAACCACACATGCTCAAATTTTCGAGTGCCATCCGTATCACCCCATGTGTAGTACTATATAGTGATAACAATAATAACAAATCCATACACGCTCAAATCTTCGAATGCCACCCTTACCACAGCGTGTATAGTAACATAATAATGATAACAATAATAACACATCCATACACGCTCAAATCTTCGAATGCCACCCTTACCACAGCGTGTATAGTAACATAATAATGATAACAATAATAACACATCCATACACGCTCAAATCTTCGAATGCCACCCTTACCACAGCGTATATAGTAACATAATAATGATAACAATAATAACAAATCCATACACGCTCAAATCTTCGAATGCCACCCTTACCACAGCGTGTATAGTAACATAATAATGATAACAATAATAACACATCCATACACGCTCAAAGCTTCGAATGCCGCCCTTACCACAGCGTGTATAGTAACATAATAATGATAACAATAATAACAAATCCATACACGCTCAAATCTTCGAATGCCACCCTTACCACAGCGTGTATAGTAACATAATAATGATAACAATAATAACACATCCATACACGCTCAAATCTTCGAATGCCACCCTTACCACAGCGTATATAGTGGTATATCACAAATCATCGCACCATGATACCGTATGGAGCGTATCACATACTAGAAGCACGAAAAGTCTGATCCCGAGCGGCTAGGTACTCGATCATTCAAGGAGAGTTGTACAGGATATCCTTCAGCGGGCCCTATCTGAAATGTCTGGGAAAGTCAGAAAATTCTTACGTTCTGGCAGAGTTGCACCTTGGACACTGCGGAAATCACGCAGGACCGAGATCCTTAAGCCATAGAGCGTTAACGCAAGGGTACTACTGGCCCACCATGGTGAAAGATTTGAAAGACTTCGTTTCCCGCTGCGATAAATGCCAAAGGTTCGCAAAGACCATTCACGCACCGCCGACGATGTTAACTACAATCTCGGCCCCCTGGCCCTTCATGCAATGGGGGCTAGACCTGGTGGGAAAATTGCCTTTAGCTCCAGGACAGAAATGTTATCTGATCATTGCAACAGACTACTTCTCTAAGTGGATCGAGGCCGAGCCATTGGCAAAGATTACAGAAAGGAAAGTCGAGATGTTCCTCTGGAAGCACATCTTCACCCGCTTCGGAATTCCCAAAGTTATCATAACCGATAACGGAACTCAGTTCACGGGAAATTCTATCCGGAAATATTGCGCGGACAGAAAAGTGGAGCTTCGGTACTCGACGCCCCGCTATCCGCAGGAGAATGGACAAGCAGAAGCTTCAAACAAAACCATCATGGACTCTCTGAAGAAGAGACTAGGACGAGCGAAGGGAAGATGGGTAGATGAATTGCCCGGAGTCCTTTGGGCATATCGGACCACCCCTAGAATCCCAACTGGCGAAACTCCATTCGCCATGGCTTTCGGGGTAGAGGCCGTTGTTCCCACGGAAATGATCATCCCCATGACCAGAAGCTCGATCCCGGAGGCAGAAAATGACGCCATGATGGCAGAAGCGTTAGATTTGGCCGAAGAGAAAAGGGAGCAAGCGCTAGTCCGAATGGCATGCTACCAGCAAAAACTGGCCAAATACTTCGAGAAGAAAGTGAAACAGACAGACTTCAAAGTAAACGATTTCGCCCCGAGGAAAGTATTCCAGAACACGCAAGAGCCCAGGAGCAGGAAAATTGGGACCGAACTGGGAAGATCCGTATAAGGTGATCGAAGAAGTCAAGCCGGGAACTTATCGTCTTGAAGATGGAAAGGGCGAACTGATTCCGAGAGCATGGAACGCCACGCATTTGAGAATTTATCATGTGTGAGTGTGAGAGAATCATGTAAGTACTTAGCCGAAGAGGCCCATTTCAAATTAATATACAAGTATTACGTGTCTTTCCTCCCATATGATCGTTTGATGCCCTTTACGCCAAAAAGAAAAAAAAAAAAAAGAGAGAAGCCCTAATCCGATTAGACAAGTTACTAAGTCCCCCTCGGATTGAAATACTGGATTCTCTGGAATAGTTCCTAAGTCCCCCACGGACTAAAGAACTTAACGCGTTCGGAATTATGGAAAGTAACCCACGCAAAAAGTAAGGCAAAGAAACAGAAGGTGAATAAAACGCCAACTTTTATTTGACAACAAGCAAGTAAGGCTCGAACCCACATGTTGGGAACTCAGCCGAAAGAAATTACACGAGTTCTACAAAGTAAAATGGTGGAATGCGAAGTGTCATCATCGGAGACATCGAGAACGTCCTCCTGGAAGAGGATGAGGGTTTTGCTCAAAGAGCGAGTGGCCGGGGCCGGATCATCCGTCGGCTACTCCGCCAACTCATCAATTCCGAGGCTCAGCAGAACCCGTCAGATAAAAAAAAAGAAGGGAGGGAGATCTTCGACCCACCACACCTGGCCCCCTGATGGATTTTGGAAAGTAACCGAGCTCTCGCCCGAAACTTTCAACACGGGCGGGATTTTGCTTCTCTCGTCATACCAAGGGGGACCCAAGGAAGGGAACCAGAAGACCACCTCGGCTCGGCGGTAACGCATTTCTCGCTTCCTTAAACACGAGACGAGCTGCCACCTCCAATGCTGAAGCCCCGGATGATGTGATGACGAAGGAGACCATCGAAGGGACGGAAAGGAAACTTCCTCCCCCTCGTTCACCCCAGTCCCCGGAGGCTGCCGGAACAAACGCCGGAGCCACGATGATAGGCGGTGAAGCGATTGGTCACCCCAGGCAGACAATACCCTGGATTCGACACTCACAGGCGTGGAGGACCACGACCACCAAGGCCAAGTCCTCCGGTACTGACCGAACAGGCGTAGAAGATCACGACCAAACTTCCTCGACACAAGCCACCACCAAGGAAGGCCAAACGTGAAATAGGAACAAGGGAAGATGGGAAAACCCCATGGCATGGAGTCTCGAACTCTGCAAAAGACTTGAAATCTGAGAGCGAAAGAGAGTGGGTCAAGAAACAGGGTCTGAAGAAGCAAATGGAAGAGAAGTCGCGAAGGCCTATTTAAAGGACCCTCAAGCCGTTGCGATTGCGACAGCTGTCCAGCATCCAGCGACGCCACGAGCAATCCGGCATGCGAAACGACGTGGACATTAATGAGTAATTAAGCGGTTAATCCCCCGAAATTAACCGCATTTAAGATGATTGACCGCATTTAAGGTGATGAGGCAGGAATGACAGACCTTTGACATGACTAAACGTCACCTGACGTCACCGCCTCGAGTAACGAAACGACTCCTCGCACCGAACGCCATTCGAATTAATGGTAAACCCTTCAGACCCCTGGGCAAATCACCCCCTCCTACTATAAAAGGACTGGGATCACGGGGATATCCAAAAGTCTACGCTTCTAACCGTCTTCCACCTTGCAACTTGTCTCTGCAAACATCTGGCGCCTGACAGTGGATATGGACAACTCCACAGCAACCTCAAAGGTGACTAAACAAGTCCTAAAGTGGGAAAATCACGAGTTACGTGCGGAGAATGCCAAACTCGAGGCGGCCTATTAGAGAAGAAAAGGAAAGAAGGGGACGCTGAGACCTTGAGGCAAGAGGCCCAGAGTGTCCGAGAGGCCCTCGAAGCAGCGAGAAGCCGAGTGGAGCACCTCGAACGGGAAAATCTATCCCTCCGAGAGTGCTTAGAGGTCGCAGGGACGGACGAAGAAAGCGATCCGGGTGAGCCCTACCAAGTACTCGAGGATCGCCTTCAGTCGGCGAATAATCTAATGCGGCACCTTTTTCTTTTTTACTTTGTTATTTATTTTTCTATATGATCGACAATATGTAAAAAAGAAGGAAAGAAAAGAAGTTCCACCTTTTCCGCTTAACAAGGTTTGCCCACACTCTCCGTCCGAACATTCAAAAGCCTTCTCCGGAAGCAAAAGCCTCGGTCCGTCCGAGCGTTCAAAAGCCTTCTCCGGAAGCAAAAGCCTCGGTCCGTCCGCGCCTTCAAAAGCCTTCTCCGGAAGCAAAAGCCTCGGTCCGTCCGAGCATTCAAAAGCCTCGGCCCGTCCGAGCACTAAGCAGTTCCTATTTTAAAGAATAGAAGACGTTGGAATATTGAGACGTAACACAAAACCTCGGTCTGTCCGAGTATTCGAAAGCCTTCTCCGGAAGCACAAAACCTCGGTCCGTCTGAGTATTCGAAAGCCTTCTCCGGAAGCACAAAACCTCGGTCAGTCTGAGTATTCGAAAGCCTTCTCCGGAAGCACAAAATCCGGGTTCGTCCGAGTGTTCAAGAACCTCTCAAGAAGCGACAAATCTTAACCCGCCCGAGTGATCAAAAATATTTATAAGGAAATTTGCAAGTCAAAACATTTCTTGCGAGGCGAGCGAAAAAGCACGACGAATAAACGTGAGGAAGAGCATATGTATTAATCTTAATGGAATATGTGAGTTCGTACATCAAGAAGGAAAAAACAGTTCAAAGCAACAAGTAACACAAGGGCTCCACAATCCGGAGTTCACCCCAAAAAAAAAAAAACGGGGGGGGGGGGGGGGGAAGTTAGTCTGAAACATAAACGGTGTCAGTGGGGGGATCTTCAGTAGGAGCCTCTTCAACAATCGCTCCATCTCCGTCACTAACGGGGACAACAACCTCCTCGACCACCACACCCTCCGCAGCGGCCTCACTTCTGGAAGCTTTCAAACTTGTGGCCCACTCAAACAACTCCCTTCGACGGTCCACAGCGTCATCATAGCCAACCGGACTGATCGGATCACCCTCACCCTCAGATTGTTCCATCTGCAGCTTGACCGAATCTCGTCCGACGACTAACCCGATGAGGACAGAGTCCACCGACGCAGCAGTCGCAACGGCCAACTTTCGCTGGAGGTCGCTAATACTGTCACGGAAGATTGGAAGCTCGGCCACCTGACTCCTCAACGAGTCATTCTCCAATGTGAGGAGATCCATCTCCTCTTTGGCCTTCCTGAGAGAATCAGCTTCCCGGTTGAAAGCATCCACGGATTTGGACCCCTCCTCGCGAGCAACGCCCATATCTTCTAACGCTTTGTTCCGAGTGATAACAGCCTCGTCGAGTAGCTTCCTGTTGCTCTCACTGAGGGATCGAAAATCCTCGCATTCCTTCTGAACGCGCTCAAGATCTGCGGAAAGCTGCAGACCGTTGACCTCCAGTGAAGCAATTTTCTTCTCGGACTCATCCAGATCAGCTCTCAATTGAAGACCCTCGTTCAGCACCGAGTCATAGGCGCGGGACGACCGGCCGCTGGCCCTCGCCTCCGCTAACTCCTGCTTAAGCTCCCGATGCTTGACAAGCAAACTCTCCAAATCGAGGAGCATCTGCGTCGAGGCCTGGGTCCCCTGGCAGATCGGACACTTCGAGACGTAAGAGACCAACTAGAGACAATGGAAGAAAGGTAAACAACGAAGTAAACGACTAACAAGCCAGCTCCTATAGCACATGTGACTGAAGGTCACGACCTCGCTGTCGTGGTCGACTAGAGGTTCCAGTTGCACAGCCCCTAAGTCACGAGCAAAACCGACCGCATCCGTAGCCCGTCGAAGGCAAAAGTCGTTAGAAAGGGACCCCTGGTCAAAGTTGGGGCCCGGAGAAGCGAACAGGCGAAGTAGAGAGGATCCACCACCTGCAGCGCCCGATCCGCTTGGCATCGATGGGCCCGCATCCGATGGAGGGAGTATAGCTGGAGTCTGAGTGGGTAAGATTGGAACTCCACCATGAAGAAACCCCCCGGTCCCTTGGTCGTCCCTCTGTTCAAAGTCCTTATCAGAAGATAAAACATGGGCATGATCAGAGGGAGAGGGCGAATCCGCCTCGGAAGGAAATGATTGATAAACCATCTCAGGATGCTTCAAAAGGTACGCATCAGCACCCCTTATCGCGCGGTCGAGTGCCCCGATGATTCCGCCTCTTTTTCGCTTAGGAACGGGAGAATCCGTAGAAGGATTAATAGGAGGATCCGAAGGATGGTCCGCAGGAAGATCCGTGGGAAGGTCCGATGCACCCTCTGCAGAAGGTTCCGTGCACACAATTTTCACGGATTTCCCACTTCCGGATTTACGCGGACGCTTAGGGGCAGCCACCTTTTTTCCTTTCAGATCAGATGAAGACGCCGCCTCATCTCTTTTCTTTCCCATACCCTGAAGAAGGGCAAGGAAGGCCTCGGGGTCATTGGAGTTGGGGACAGGAGTCAGCGCGACGCCAGACATTTTTCCGCTGAAACCTGCATCATAACCAGCCCAAATCAGCCACATGCCAAGATGAACACGTAGAGGGACGAAACGGAAGAGGAATGAAACAAACACTTACGGGGTGGAACAGGCACAAAACCTGGAGGTGGAACCCAAAGTTTGGCAAAGACAAGCCAAGGATGCTGGTTGAACTCCTCCCAGTGGAAAGGGCCCTTCCGAGCGATAATCCGACACTGACTAAGAGTTTCCCGAGAGGCACCCTTCGGAAGAGAATTCTTCACTGAAACGAGGCAAACCAAAAACAGTTAGCGCGGTTATAAATAAACGAGACATAAAGCAATACGGAACTTGTGTTCTCACCCTCATCTTCCCACGAGGCAGGGAGAGACCCGCCCCCAGGAAGAAAGGGGCCGCGGACAAAGAACCACTCATCTTTCCAATGCTTGTCACAGGAAGTCTCGTCCACCAGAGCCGGCTTATGATTATTATGAAAGATGAAGCGCATACTATCCTGGACATTCAAACGAAGGGACCAAAAGTGGGAAACCATGCTTAGGGTGGGCCGAAAGCCCAACCCATAACACACCACCGAAAAGGTGATCAAAGATCTCATAGCGTTCGACATCAACTGACCCAACGCGAGGCCGGCATTCTGAAGTAGCTCGGCCATCAAAGGGGAAAGGGGAAGCCGAATGCCCCATTGGAAAAACTGCGGATAAAAGGCAGTCCAACCCTCCCCTAGGGAAAGATAAACTCTCTCGGACACCTCTGGGAGTCTCATTTCAAAATCCAAAGAGATCCCATAGTTGGCCCTCAATCTATCAAGTTTGGCCTGCATTAGCTTCGAGGCAAAATGGAAGGGGCCCCTACCCTCCTTGATGCCCTTCGGCTGAGACTCCTTTTTCCTCTTCCTCTTCTTCTGCTTGCTCACTGTCTCCACCTCGTCTAAATCAGCGGAAGGAGATCCAAGAGAGTCAGAGACGGTAACCTCATCAACCAAAGAGGGATCCGCCTCCCCCGACGGCGTAGGAACGGATGGACCAACCTGAGACGCGGCCTCACTACCTTTAGAGCAGCCTCTCCTTTTCTTCTGGGCCGCCTCCTCGGCAGGAACAGGAAGAGGAGGATGGGAGAGGCCGAGAACAGTAGTTGGGCCCATCAAAACAGAATCCGTTTCCCTCAAAGGGTGAGAAGTGGGAGAAGGGACGAGGTCTAAACCCGCCTGAATCTCAGAAATTGACCCAAGCTCACTCACAGAGGGCAAAGATTCCTCACCAATCGACGAACGAGGATCAATCGCAGGCTCATTTCCCTCAGGTTCACCCCGAGATGAGGGAATGGCATTAGCCCCACCGGCACAAATAGAGGAAGGGGAAGCCCCAGGCTCAACTCTCTCGAAAACCAGACCGTCATAATCGTCATCCCCCACGACTAACCTAGGGGTCCTATGGCCTCTAGTCACAGAGTTTCCCTCAAAGTTATCCATTACAGCAAGAACGGGAAACAAGAGATAGAGCGGAGAAGACTAACCTTCGAAGAAGAACGGGGAAAGCTTGAAAATAGCTGAGCAAGGAAGACGAAAAATCTCTTGGAAGCGGGCGCTCGCGACTACTTGAGAGTTCGAAAGGCAAATGAGCCTAAAAGTCCGGGAGAAACCCTATTTAAAGAAGGGAACACGCGTCCAACCATCGTGACACGTAGGGAGGTTCGCGACGATCCGGACCACTTAAAACCCATTGGAGCTCGCGTCCATCCGAGAATCCAACGGATCAATTCCGCAAAGGGTCGCGTCTCTTGGAACGAACGCACCCACAAGGAGACGTGACGACTCCAGAAACAAGATCAATAGAACCCGAGCCGCGACAAGCCCGAAGCGGTCTATTTTCCGAAGGGCCATGGTCCCTAACCGCTCCACAGTAGCACGAAGGTTAGGGCAAGCACCACACCCTCGATCCAATTGATCTACTATCCCCTGCATCGGACTTTCCGATCCAGGAAATAGGGGGAAAACTGTAGAGGGTAAAAGTAGCCTTCTTATATACTGCACTCATATCGGGCCGAGGCATACGGGGACAGGCCCATTCGGACCAAGTCCTGAAGGAGCCGGCCCTCATACGGGCCACATTCACTACAGGCCGGCCCATATGGAGAAAAACCCATCCGAGCCAACATCACAAGGAGCTCACCTTGTTGGGCCGAGTGCAAGCCCATTAAGCCTAGCCTCATGCTAGCCCAGTCGACGAACCCTCAATCAAGGAACTATAAAAGGCACATGACCTATCAAATCAGGTATGACACTTAAACCTAGAAAACGAATAACCTGATTATCCTTGACCTAACCCTTGCGGCGCAAGACAAATCTCACTTACCACCACCTAACTTGATCGTCAGAGGGTCGTCGGCAGGTACCACACCGGTGCCCTTCTGACTGTCCTTTGTTGTGGTGTTTCAGGTTGCTCCGCCGTTAAGGGATAGCACGCGACCCGACGTGCTTTATCATGTCGAACGAAACCCCGACGAGAAATATCCCACACAGAACCTATCATTTCAAACTTCTAATAATGATTTGGTCCATCCTAAAGTTCCAAATGGAGGAAACTCTTCTTTGGAAATCATCTTTGGACCAAAATGTCGAACTTCATTTGGAACAAATCTTATCAAAGTTATCCTCATGATTTGGTCCATTTAATGATCCAAATGGACGTAATTCTTCTTTGGGAATCCTCTTTGGACCAAAATATCAACGTCAAAGTTGTCCTCATGATTTGGTCCATCCTAAAGATCCAAAAGGAGGAAACTCTTTTTTGGGAATCCTCTTTGGACCAAAATGTATAATGAGGATCAGAACCTATCATTTTGAACTTGTCATAATGATTTTGGCCATCCTAAAGTGCCAAATGGAGGAAACGTTTCTTTGGAAATCCACTTTGGACAAAAATGTCGAACATCAAAGTTTTCCTCTTGATTTGGTCAATCCTAAAGATCCAAATGGAGGAAACTCTTTTTTAGGAATCCTCATTGTACCAAAATGTCGAACGTCAAAGTTGTCCTCACCATTTGGTTCATCATAAAGATCCAAATGGAGGAAACACCTTTTTAGGAATCCTCTTTGGACAACAATATCAAACGAGGATCGCAACAAATATTGTTAAATTTGTCCCTATGATTTGGTCCATCCTAAAGATCCAAATGGGGGAAACTCTTCATTGGGAATGCTCTTTGGACCAAAATGTCAAACGAGGATCGGAACCAATCTTTTCAAACTTATCCTAACGATTTGGTCCATCCTAAAGTTGCAAATGGAGGAAACGAACTTTGGTAATCCTCTTTGGACAAAACTGTCAAACAAGGATCGCAACAAATCTTGTTATAGTTGTCCTCATGATTTGGTCCATCCTAAAGTTCCAAATGGAGGAAACTCTTCTTTGGGAATCCTCTTCAGACCGAAATGTCGAACGAGGATCGGAACCAATCATTTCAAACCTGTCTTAATGATTTGGTCCATCAAAGAGAGTTCCAAATGGAGGAAACGTTTCTTTGGAAATCCTCTTTGCACCAAAATTTCAAACGAGGATCGGAACCAATCTTTTAAAACTTGTACTAATAATGTGATCCATCCTAAAGTTCCAAATGGAGAAAACACTTCTTTGGGAAACCCTTTTGGACCAAAATGTCAAACGGGGATCGGAACCAATATTTTCAAACTTGTCCTCATGATTTGGTCTATCCAAAAGTTCCAAATGGAGGAAACTCTTCTTTGGACCAAAATTTCAAACGAGGATCCGAACCAATCTTTTCAAACTTGTTGTATTGATTTGGTCCATCCTAAAGTTCCAAATGGAGGAAACTCTTCTTTGGAAATCCTCTTTGGACAAAAATGTCGATCGTCAAAGTTGTCCCCATTATTTGGTCCATCCTAAAAATCTAAATGGAGGAAACTCTTCTTTTGGAATCCTCTTCGGACCAAAATGTCGAACGAGGATCAGAACCAATCATTTCAAACCTGTCCTAATGATTTGGTCCATCTAAGAGTTCCAAATGGAGGAAACTCTTCTTTGGAAATCATCTTTGACTAAAATGTCAAACGAGGATCGGAACCAATCTTTTAAAACTCGTCCTAATAATTTGATCCATCATAAAGTTCCAAATGGAGGAAACTCTTCTTTGGGAACCCTCTTTGGACCAAAATGTCAAACAAGGATCGGAACCAATATTTTCAAACTTGTCCTCATGATTTGGTCCATCTAAAAGTTCCAAATGGAGGAAACTCTTCTTTGGACCAAAATGTCAACAAGGATCGGAACCAATATTTTCAAACTTGTCCTAATGATTTGGTCCATCCTAAGGTTCCAAATGGAGGAAACTCTTCTTTGTAATCCTTTTTGGACCAAAATGTCGAACGTCAAAGTTGTCCTCATGATTTTGTCCATCCAAAAGATCCAAATGGAGGAAACTTTTTTTGGTACTCCTCTTTGGAACAAAATGTCTAACGAGGATCGGAACCAATCATTTCAAACTCGTCCTAATGATTTGGTCCATCGTAAAGTTCCAAATGGAGGAAACTCTTCTTTGCCAATCCACTTTGGACAAAAATATCAAACGAGGATCGGAACCAATAATTTCAAACTTGTTCTAATGATTTTGTCCATCCAAAAGTTTCAAATGGAAAAACTCGTCTTTAGGAATCCTCTTTGGACCAAAATATCAAACGAGGATGGGAACCAATAATTTCAAACTTGTCCTAATGATTTGGTCCATCCTAAAGTTCCAAATGGAGGAAACTCTTCTTTGGAATCCTCTCTTGACAAAAATATCAAATGTCAAAGTGGTCCTCCTGATTTTGTCCTTTCTAAAGATCCAAATGGAGGAAACTCTTCTTTGCGAATCCTCTTTGGACCAAAATATCGAACGTCAAAGTTGTCCTCATGATTTTGTCCATCCAAAATATCCAAATGGAGGAAATTTTTTTTGTTAATCCTCTTTGGACCAAAATGTCTAACGCGGACCGGAACCAATCATTTCAAACTTGGCCTAATGATTTGGTCCATCCTAAAGTTCCAAATGGAGGAAACTCTTCTTTGTGAATCATCTTTGGACAAAAATATCAAACGAGGATTGGAACCAATCATTTCAAACTTGTCCTAATGATTTGGTCCATCCAAAAGTTTCAAATGGAGAAAACTCGTCTTTGGGAATCCTCTTTGGACCAAAATATCAAACGAGTATCAGAACCAATAATTTAAAAATTGTCCTAATTATTTGGTCCATCCTAAAGTTTCAAATGGCAGAAACTCTTCTTTGGGAATCCTCTTTGGACCAAAAAGTCAAACAAGGATTGGAACCAATCTTTTCAAACTTGTCCTCATGATTTGTTCCATCCGAAAGATCCAGATGGAGGAAACTCTTCTTTGCGGATCCTCTTTGGATCAAAATGTCAAACAAGGATCGGAACCAATCTTTTGAAACTTGTCCAAATGATTTGCTCCATCCTAAAGTTCAACATGGAGGAAACTCTTCTTTTGGAATCTTCTTTGATCAAAATGTTAAACGAGGATAGAAACCAAGGTTTTCAAACTTGTCCTTATGATTTGGTCCATCCTGAAGTTCCTAATGGAGAAAACTCTTCTATGCGAATCCTCTTTGGACTAAAATATCGAATGCTAACCTTGTACTCATGATTTGTTCCATCCTAAATATCCAAATGGAGAATACTCTTCTTTGCGAATCCTCTTTGGATTAAAATGTCAAACATGGATCGGAACCAATCTTTTAGAACTTGGCCTAACGATTTGGTCCATCCTAAGGTTCAAAATGGAGGAAACTCTTCTTTCGGAACCCTCTTTGGACCAAAATGTCAAACAAGGATCGGAACCAATATTTTAAAACTTGTCCTCATGATTTGGTCCATCCAAAAGTTCCAGATGGAGGAAACTCTTCTTTGAACCAAAATCTCAAACGTGGATCGGAACCAATCTCTTCAAACTTGTCGTATTGATTTAGTTCATCCTAAAGTTCCGAATGGAGGAAACTCTTGTTTGGAAATCCTCTTTGGACCCAAATGTCGAACATCAAAGTTGTCCTCATGATTTGGTCCAATTTAAAAATCCAAATGGAGGAAACTCTCCTTTCGGAATCCTCTTTGGACAAAAATGTCAAACAAGGATCGGAATCAATATTTTCAAACTTGTCCTATTGATTTGGTCTATCCTAAAGTTCCAAATGGAGGAAACACTTCTTTGGAAATCCTCTTTGTTCCAAACTGTCGAACGTCAAAGTTTTCCTTAAGATTTTGTCAATCCTTAAGATCCAAATGGAGTAAACTCTTTTTGGGAATCCTCTTTGGACTAAAATGTCAAACGAGGATAGGAACCTATCATTTCAAACTTGTCATAATGATTTGGTCCATCCTAAAGCTCCAAATAGAGGAAACTTTTGTTTTGAAATCCTCTTTGGACCAAAATGTTGTACGTCATTCGCAACAAATCTTGTCAAAGTTGTAGTCATTATTTGGTCCATCCTAATGATCGAAATGGAGGAAACACTTCTTTGAGTATAATCTTTGGACAAAAATGTCGAACGTCAAAGTGGTCCTCATGATTTGGTCCATCCTAAAGTTCTAAATAGAGGAAACTCTTCTTTAGGAATCCTCTTTGGAACAAAATGTCAAACGAAGATCGGAATCAATCTTTTCAAACTTGTCCTATTGATTTGGTCCATCCTAAAGTTCCAAATGGAGGAAACTCTTCTTTGGAAATCCTCTTTGGTCCAAAATGTCAAACGAGGATCGGAACCTATCATTTCAAACTTGTCATAATGATTTGTTCCATCCTAAAGTACCAAACGGAGGAAACTTTTTTTTGGAAATCCTCTTTGGACCAAAATGTCGAACTTCAAAGTTGTCCTCATGATTTGGTCAATCCTAAAGATCCAAATGGAGGAAAGTCTTCTTTGGTAATCCTCTTTGGTCCAATATGTCAAACATCAAAGTTGTCCTCATGACTTGGTTCATCCTAATGATCCAAATGGAGGAAACTCTTCTTTGGAATCCTCTTTGGACCACAATATCAAACGAGGATCGGAACCAATCTTGTTAAAGTTGTCCTCATGATTTGGTCCATCGAAATGGTGGAAACGCTTCTTTTGGAATGCTCTGTGGACCAAAATGTCAAACAATGATTGGAAACAATCTTTTCAAACTTGTCCTAATGATTTGGTCCATCCTAAAGTTCCAAATGGAGAAAACAATCTTTGGGAATCCCATTTGGACCAAAATGTCAAACAAGGTTCGCAAAAAATCTTGTCAAAGTTGTCCTCATGATTTTGTGAATCCTAAAGTTTCAAATGGAGGAAACTCTTCTTTGAGAATCCTCTTTGGACCAAAATGTCAAACCTGGATTGGAACGAATCTTTTCAAACTTGTCCTAATGATTTGGTCCATCCTTAAGTTCAGAAAGGAGGAAACTCTTCTTTGGGAATCCTCATTGGATAAAAATGTCAAACAAAGATCGTAACCAATCTTGTCAAAGTTGTCCTAATGATTTGGTCCATCCTAAAGTTCCCAATGGAGGAAACTCTTCTTTGGGAATCCTCTGATGACCAAAATGTGTAAAGAGGATCGGAACCAAGCTTGTCAAAGATGTCCTCATGGTTTGCCCGTCTTAGAGTTCAAAATGGAGGAAACTCATTTTTGGGAATCCTCTTTGGTCCAAAATGTCAAACGATGATCGGAACCAATCTTTTCAAACTTGTCCTCATGATTTGGCCCATCCAAAAGATCCAAATGAAGGAAACTCTTCTTTGGGAATACTCTTTGGACCAAAACGTCAAACAAGGATTGGTACCAATCTTGTAAAACTTGTCCTAATGATTTGGTCCATCCTAAAGCCCAAATGGAGGAAAGTCTTCTTTGGAGTCCTCTTTGGACCAAAATATCGAACGTAAAAGTTGTCCTCATGATTTTGTCCTTTATAAAGATCCAAATGGAGGAACTCTTCTTTGCGAATCCTCCTTGGACCAAAATGTTGAACATCAAAGTTGTCCTCATGATTTTGTCCATCCAAAAGATCCAATTGGAGGAAACTCTTTTTGGTAATCCTCTTTGGACCAAAATGTCTAACGAGGACTGGAACCAATCATTTCAAACTTGTCCTAATGATTTTGTCCATGCTAAAGTTCCAAATGGACGAAACTCTTCCTTCCGAATCCTCTTTGGACCAAAATATCAAACGAGGATCAGAACCAATCATTTCAATCTTGTCCTAATGATTTGGTCCATCCTAACTTTCACATGGAGAAAACTCGTCTTTGGGAATCCTCTTTGGACCAAAATATCAAACAAGGAACGGAACCAATCATTTCAAACTTGTCCTAATGATTTGGTCTCTCCTAAATTTTAAATGGAGGAAACTCTTCTTTGGGAAACCTCTTTGGACCAAAATGTCAAACGAGGATCGGAACGGATCTTTTCAAACTTGTCCTAATGATTTGGTTCATCCTTAAGTTCCAAAAGGAGGAAACTCTTCTTTGGGAATCCTCATTGGATAAAAATGTCAAACAAAGATCGTAACCAATCTTGTCAAAGTTGTCCTAATAATTTGGTCCATCCTAAAGTTCCAAATAGCGGAAACTCTTCTTTGGCAATCTTTTGACGACCAAAATGTCTAACGAGGATCGGAACCAAGCTTGTCAAAGTTGTCCTCATGGTTTTGCCCGTCTTAGAGTTCCAAACGGAGGAAACTCATTTTTGGGAATCCTCTTTGGTCAAAAATGTCAAACGATGATCGGAACCAATCTTTTCAAACTTGTCCTCATGATTTGGTCCATCCAAAAGATCCAAATGGAGGAAACTCTTCCTTGGGAATACTCTTTTGACCAAAATGTCAAACGAGTATTGGTACCAATCTTGTAAACCTTGTCCTAATGATTTGGTCCATCCTTAAGTTCCAAATGGAGGAAACTCTTCTTTGGAATCCTCTTTGGACCAAAATATCGAACGAAAAAGTTGTCCTCATTATTTTGTCCTTTCTAAAGATCCAGATCGAGGAACTTTTCTTTGCGAATCCTCCTTGGACCAAAATGTTGGACATCAAAGTTGTCCTCATGATTTTGTCCATCCAAAAGTTCCAATTGGAGGAAACTCTTTTTGGTAATCCTCTTTGGACCAAAATGTCTAACGAGGACCGGAACCAATCATTTCAAACTTGTCCTAATGATTTTGTCCATGCAAAGTTCCAAATGGACGAAACTCTTACTTCCGAATCCTCTTTGGACCAAAATATCAAACGAGGATCAGAACCAATCATTTCAATCTTGTCCTAATGATTTGGTCCATCCTAACTTTCACATGGAGAAAACTCGTCTTTGGGAATCCTCTTTGGACCAAAATATCAAACAAGGAACGGAACCAATCATTTCAAACTTGTCCTAATGATTTGGTCTCTCCTAAATTTTAAATGGAGGAAACTCTTCTTTGGGAAACCTCTTTGGACCAAAATGTCAAACGAGGATAGGAACGAATCTTTTCAAACTTGTCCTAATGATTTGGTCCATCCTTAAGTTCCAAAAGGAGGAAACTCTTCTTTGGGAATCCTATTGGATAAAAATGTCAAACAAAGATCGTAACCAATCTTATCAAAGTTGTCCTAATAATTTGGTCCATCCTAAAGTTCCAAATAGAGGAAACTCTTCTTTGGGAATCTTTTGACGACCAAAATGTCTAACGCGGATCGGAACCAAGCTTGTCAAAGTTGTCCTCATGGTTTTGCCCGTCTTAGAGTTCCAAACGGAGGAAACTCATTTTTGGGAATCCTCTTTGGTCAAAAATGTCAAACGATGATCGGAACAAATCTTTTCAAACTTGTCCTCATGATTTGGTCCATCCAAAAGATCCAAATGGAGGAAACCCTTCTTTGGGAATACTCTTTTGACCAAAATGTGAAACGAGTATTGGTACCAATCTTGTAAAACTTGTCCTAATAATTTGGTCCATCCTAAAGTTCCAAATGGAGGAAACTCTTCTTTGGAATCCTCTTTGAACCAAAATATCGAACGAAAAAGTTGTCCTCATTATTTTGTCCTTTCTAAAGATCCAAATCGAGGAACTCTTCTTTGCGAATCCTCCTTGGACCAAAATGTTGGACATCAAAGTTGTCCTCATGATTTTGTCCATCCAAAAGTTCCAATTGGAGGAAACTCTTTTTGGTAATCCTCTTTGGACCAAAATGTCTAACGAGGACCGGAACCAATCATTTCAAACTTGTCCTAATGATTTTGTCCATGTTAAAGTTCCAAATGGACGAAACTCTTCCTTCCGAATCCTCTTTGGACCAAAATATCAAACGAGGATCAGAACCAATCATTTCAATCTTGTCCTAATGATTTGGTCCATCCTAACTTTCACATGGAGAAAACTCGTCTTTGGGAATCCTCTTTGGACCAAAATATCAAACAAGGAACGGAACCAATCCTTTCAAACTTGTCCTAATGATTTGGTCTCTACTAAATTTTAAATGGAGGAAACTCTTCTTTGGGAAACCACTTTGGACCAAAATGTCCAACGAGGATAGGAACGAATCTTTTCAAACTTGTCCTAATGATTTGGTCCATCCTTAAGTTCCAAAAGGAGGAAACTCTTCTTTGGGAATCCTCATTGGATAAAAATGTCAAACAAAGATCGTAACCAATCTTATCAAAGTTGTCCTAATAATTTGGTCCATCCTAAAGTTCCAAATAGAGGAAACTCTTCTTTGGGAATCTTTTGACGACCAAAATGTCTAACGAGGATCAGAACCAAGCTTGTCAAAGTTGTCCTCATGGTTTTGCCCGTCTTAGAGTTCCAAACGAAGGAAACTCATTTTTGGGAATCATCTTTGGTCAAAAATGTCAAACGATGATCGGAACCAATCTTTTCAAACTTGTCCTCATGATTTGGTCCATCCAAAAGATCCAAATGGAGGAAACTCTTCTTTGGGAATACTCTTTTGACCAAAATGTCAAACGAGTATTGGTACCAATCTTGTAAAACTTGTCCTAATGATTTGGTCCATCCTAAAGTTCCAAATGGAGGAAACTCTTCTTTGGAATCCTCTTTGGACCAAAATATCGAACGAAAAAGTTGTCCTCATTATTTTGTCCTTTCTAAAGATCCAAATCGAGGAACTCTTCTTTGTGAATCCTCCTTGGACCAAAATGTTGGACATCAAAGTTGTCCTCATGATTTTGTCCATCCAAAAGTTCCAATTGGAGGAAACTCTTTTTGGTAATCCTCTTTGGACCAAAATGTCTAACGAGGACCGGAACCAATCATTTCAAACTTGTCCTAATGATTTTGTCCATCCTAAAGTTCCAAATGGACGAAACTCTTCTTTGCAAATCCTCTTTGGACCAAAATTTCAAACGAGGATCGGAACCAATCATTTCAAAATTGTCCTATCATTTGGTCCATCCTAAAGTTTCAAATGGAGAAAACTCTTTGGACCAAACTATCGAACGTCAAAGTTGTCGTCTTTGAGAATCCTTCTTTGGGTTGTGTCAAATGGCATATGTGGGTTCTTTGGTCTTGATCATTGCGGTCCTTAGTTAATTTTAAGGGTTCTAAGAGCATTTCGAATGGGTTTTCGTATCAATCAATCTTGGCAAAGTTGTTCTAATGATTTGGTCCATAATAAATTTCAAATGGAGGAAACTCTGCTTTGGGAATCCTTTTTGGACCAAATTGTCAAAGGAGGATCAAAACCAATCTTGTCAAAATTGTCCTCATGATTTGGTCAGTCCTAAAGTTTCAAATGGAGGAAACTCTTCTTTGAGAATCCTCTTTGGACCAAAATGTCAAACGTCAAACTTGTCCTCATGATTTGTTCCATCTTAAAGATCCAAATGTAGGATACTCTTCTTTGTGAATCCTCTTTGGTGCAAAATGTCAAACAAGGATCGGAACAATTCTTTTAAAACTTGTCCTAATAATTTTGTCAATCCTAAAGTTCCAAATGGAGGAAACTCTTCTTTGGTATTCCGCTTTGGATCAACATGTCAAACTAGGATCAGAACCAATCTTTTCAAACTTGTCCTCATGATTTTGTCCATCCTAAAGATCGAAATGGAGGAAACCCTTCTTTGCGAATCCTTTTTGGACCAAAATGTCTAACGTCAAAGTTGTCCTAATGATTTGGTCCATCCTAAAGTTCAAAATGTAGAAAACTCTTCTTTGAGAATTCTCTTTGGACCAAAATGTAGAACAAGGATCAAAACAAATCTTTCAAAAGTTCTCCTCAAGATTAGGTCCATCCTAAAGTTCCAAATGGAGGAAACTCTTCTTTTAAAATCCTCATTGGACCAAAATGTCGAACGTCAAAGTTGTCCTAATGATTTGGTCCATCCTAAAGTTCCAAATTGAAGAAACTCTTCTTTGGGAATCCTCTTTGAACAAAACTATCGAACGTCAAATTTGTCCCCATGATTTGGTTCATTGTAAAGATCCAAATGGAGGAAACCCTTCTTTGGGAATCCTCTTTGGACCAAAATGTCAAATGAGGATCGTAACCAGTCTTTTCAAACTTGTCCTAATGATTTGGTCCATCCAAAAGTTCCCAATGGAGGAAACTCTTCTTTGGGAATCCTCTTTGGAACAAAAGTTCAAATGAGGATCGGAACCAATCCTGTCAAAGTTGTCCTAATGATTTGGTCTATCCTAAAGTTTCAAATGGAGGAAACTCTTCTTTGGGAATACTCTTTTTACCAAAATGTCGAACGTCAAAGTTGTCCTCATGATTTGGTTCATCCTAAATATCCAAATGCAGGAAACTCTTCTTTAGGAATCTTCTTTGGACCAAAATGTCAAACGAGGATCGTCACCAATGTTGTCAAAAAAAATTTCATGATTTGGTCCAGCCTGAAGATCAAAATGGAGGAAACTCTTTTTTGTGAATCCTCTTAGGACCAAAATGTCGAACGTCAAAGTTTTCCTAATGATTTTGTCCATTCTAAAGTTCCAAATGTAGAAAATTCTTCTTTGGGTATCCTTTTTGGACAAAAATGTCAAACGAGGATCAGAACCAATCTTGCCAAAGTTTTCCTCATGATTTGGTCCATCCTAAAGTTCCAAACCAAGGAAACTCTTCTTTGGAAATCCTCTTTGAACCAAAATGTCAAACGTCAAAGTTGTCCTAATGATTTGGTCCATCCTAAATTCCAAATGGAGGAAACTCTTCTTTGGGAATTCTTTTTGGACCAAATTGTCAAACGAGGATAGAAACCAATCTTGTCAAAATTGTCCTCATGATTTGGTCAGCCCTAAAGATTCAAATGTAGGAAACTCTTCTTTGAGAATCCTCTTTGGACCAAAATGTCAAACGTCAAACTTGTCCTCATGATTTGTTCCATCTTAAAGATCCAAATGTAGGATACTCTTCTTTGTGAATCCTCTTTGGTGCAAAATGTCAAACAAGGATCGGAAAAATTGTTTTAAAACTTGTCCTAATAGTGTGGTCAATCCAAAAGTTCCAAATGGAGGAAACTCTTCTTTGGTATTCCGCTTTGGATCAAAATGCCAAACGAGGATCGGAACCAATCTTTTCAAACTTGTCCTCATGATATGGTCCATCCTAGAGTTCCAAATGAACCCTTCTTTTGGAATCCTCTTTGAACATAAATGTCGAACGTCAAAGTTGTCCTCATAATTCGGTTCATTCTAAAGATCTAAATGGAGGAAACTCTTCTTTAGGAATCTTCTTTGTACAAAAATGTCAAACGAGGATTGGAACCAATCTTTTCAAACTTTTCTTCAAGATTTGGTCCATCCTAAAGATCGAAATGGAGGAAACCCTTCTTTCCGAATCCTTTTTGGACCAAAATGTCGAACGTCAAAGTCGTCCTAATGATTTGGTCCATCCTAAAGTTCAAAATGTAGAAAACTCTTATTTGAGAATCCTTTTTGGACCAAAATGTAGAACAAGGATCTGAACCAATCTTTCAAAAGTTGTCCTCATGATTTGGTCCATCCTAAAGTTCCAAATGGAGGAAACTCTTCTTTTGAAATCCTCATTGGACCAAAATGTCGAACGTCAAAGTTGTTCTAATGATTTGGTGCATCCTAAAGTTCCAAATTGAAAAAACTCTTCTTTGGGAATCCTCTTGGAACCAAACTATCGAACGTCAAAGTTGTCCTCGTGATTTGGTTCATTGTAAAGATCCAAATGGAGGAAACCCTTCTTATGAGAATCCTCTTTGGACCAAAATGTCAAATGACGATCGTAACCAATATTTTCAAACTTGTCTTAATGATTTAGTCCATCCAAAAGTTCCAAATGGCGGAAACTCTTCTTTGGGAATCCTCTTTGGACCAAAAGTTCAAATGAATTACAAAGAGGTTTTTCAAAGCAAAAGCTTAAACCAAAACAAATCGATTTTCATTCATTGATATTCTGATTGTAAAGCTTACAAAAGAGGCTTTAAATAGCCTAATAAACCCTAGCTTGGTCGAAAATATGAAGGGAAATAAAGACCTAATAATAAAAAGGTAAAAACTAGACTTTCCTAAATTCAAATTAGGAAAGTTTTCCTAATCTTTTAAACTTGGTCTCCAAGTTTGCAAAACTAAGGAAACAAAGTCAAATCTTCCCTATTACATCAATAATAATAATAATAAATAAAACTAAAGTAATAAAACTCAAATAAAATACTAAAATTCGAAATTGGATGAAAATAGACAAAACTACAAGTGCCAGTCGCCGTTTTTGATGTCATTTTCACTCGTTTGAATGTTTTCATGCGCGATTTTCTTTGGAGCTCTTTGAAACAAATATCCCATGAGTTTAGAAGTGTTTTAAACTCATTTTCTTGATTAGTCAAGTATGTAACCAAATATCCTTGCAAATGCCCAAGAAAGTCAATCTTCACTCGTTTAGTCTTCGGATTCTTGATCTTTTCTTGATTGAAACCTTGGACTTCAATATTGTCAATTCTTTGACATTTGGGGCTGGGATGATTCATATCAAAGCATTAAAACATTCGATTATAATTAACAAAAAATAGAAAAGGAAAGTAGAGCCCTTAATGCACACGGCTACAACTAAGGAATTATTGTCTAAAATTAAAAAAAAAGTGAGTCTGATTTGCTTAGTTGTTGTATTCTTCCACTTAAAGCATATTTGAGACCTACACAAGGTTATCTTTGTAAATATCTTCATTATGTATATGTAAGTTGCATACATTGATCTTGAAAGTGGAATATGTCAAGTCTTCATCCAAATTGCCATACTCACTTGGAAATCAAGCTTGATCCGAGCCTATCCATTCTTGCACATGAGTAATAAAATCTTGTTGGATCTTCTTTGCTTTGGATATTGTGATTGGGTTGGTTGGGACATGTATTGGATTTGGACCAAAATATCAAACGAGGATCGAAACCAATCTTGTAAAATTTGTCCTAATGATTCAGCCCGTCCTAAAGATCCAATGGATGAACCTCTTATCCTCATAATTTGATCCATCCTAAAGATCCAAATGGAAGAACCTCTTCTTTGGGAATAATCTTATGACCAAAATATCGAACGATGATCAGAAATAATCTTTTCAAAGTTGTCCTCATAATTTGGTCCATCCTAAAGATATGGAGGACCCTCTGCTTTGGGAATCCTGTTTGGACCAAAATGTCAAACAATGATCATAACCAATATTAGGAACATTTGTCCCCATGATTTAGTCCATCCTAAAGATCCAAATGGAGGAAACTACAAGAGGTTCCTTAATTTGATCTTTAGGATGGGCCAAATTATGAGGATAAGAGGTTCATCCATTTGGATCTTTAGGATGGACTGAATCATGAGATAAAATTTGACAGGTTTGGTTCCAATCCTCATTCAAAATTTTGTTCCAAAGAGAATTTCGAAAGAAAAGTTTCCTCAATTTTGAACTTTTGGATGGACCTAATCATGAGGACAACTTTGACAGTGAGAAACCTTAGGTCTTTGGTTTTACTTAGGTTAAGAGAGGGAAACGAGTACTTTGATACAAGATTTTCAATTACAAACGAGTTTTTTGATTTGTTTCAATCCTCGTTCGACATATTAGTCCAATGAGGATTCTCTAAGAGGAGGTTCCACCATTTGGATCTTAGGATGGACTAAATCATGGGGGCAAGTTTGACAACATTGGTTCCACTTGTCCTCATGATTTGTCCTCCCTAAAGATCCAAATGGATTTCACAACACTCTAACCAAGTTTATCATTTTATTCCTTAACACCTTTTGCTTTGTGGCTAGGATTTCAATAGTCTTCCTCATAAGATTGACTAGCATCCAAAGTAAATGGGTCATAATCAATAATATGTGAAGGGTAAACACATATTTTCTGAGCATGGACATATGGAACACATTATGAACTGCCGATAAGGCCAGTGGCAAAGCCAATCAATAAGCTACAGACCCAATCTGATCCAGGATCTCGAAAGGGCCTATAAGTCTAGGGCTCAACTTTCCTTTCTTTCCAAACCTCATCACCCTTTTCATGGGTGCCACTTTCAGGAATACGTGGTCACCAAGTTCAAACTCAAGTGCACCACGCCTCTCATGAGTGTAACTCTTCTGTCTACTCATAGACACCCTCATCCTCTCTCTAATAAGAGCAATGGACTCACTAGTCATCTGTACTAACTCCGGTCCCAGAAGTTTCCTCTCACCAACTTCATCCTAATGAGCTGGTGATCTGCACTTCCTACTGTAATGTGCCTAAAAAGGTGGCATGTCGATGGTAGCCTGATAACTATTGTTATAACAAGGTACAACTGAGAATCCCAACTACCACCGAAGCAGTATACAAACTCTAAGCCAATCTAAGCTAGTGCCCATAGCAGTATGCAAACTTTGCCAGAATTTCGAAACAAAGCGGATGTCTCGATCTGAAACAATCCTAGCTGGCATTCCATGAAGTCTAACAATCTCTTTCATGTACAATTGTGCCCATGTCTTGATAGGGTAGGTTATCTTCCCTGGTATGAAATGTGCACTCTTAGTCAACCTGTCAACTATCACCCAAATGGTGTCATAACACTTCGCGATCCTCGGCAAGCCACTGGTAAAGTCCATCGATATTTTTTCCCACTTCCACTCAGGCACACTCAAAGGGTTAAGGTAACCAGGCAGACTCTTCCTCAAAGCCTTTACTTGCTGACAAATGAAGCACTTACTAACAAAGTCAGCTACTTCACATTTCATCCCAGGCCACCATTAATTCTGTCGCAGGTCCCGATACATTTTAGTACTACCTGGATGCATAGAAAAGATAAATCTGTGAGCCTCCTCCAATAGCTCCTTTATGTAAGTCGATTCTAGAGGCACACACAGCTTCCTACGATACATAAATGCATTATTAGTGGAAAATGTAAAATGCTAGGTAAATCAGGCTCTGCTTCACGAAAACCCTCAGCCAAATGTTTTTCACCCCTCTATGCCTCTATCATCCTCTGTCTCAGAGTAGGATCAACAGTCAAACTTGCCAAATTCATAGTAACCTCAACTGTAAGAACAACTATTCAACTCTTTCCATCTCCCATCTAAGCCTCAATGGAATAGTACTAAAAGTAGACAAGTGTGATATATTTCGACTAAGTGCATCACTAACTATGTTGGCCTTCCTAGATGATATTGTATGTCACAGTCATAATCTTTCACAAGTTCCAGCCACCTCCTCTGTCTCATATTTAGCTCTTTTTGGATGAAAAAGTATTTGAGACTCTTGTGGTCAGTGAAAATCAAAATCTTCTCACCATACAAGTAACGTCTCCATATTTTCAAAGCATGTACCACCGCTGCTAGCTCCAAATCATGTGTCGGGTACTTTTTCTCATGTTCCTTTAACTGTCTAGAAGCATAAGCTATTACTTTCCCATGCTGCATCAATACACATCCCAAACCCTTCTTGGATGCATCAGTATACACTGTCAAACCACCCGTACTCATCAAGTGATACTAAAACTAGGGCCGATACAAGTTGCCTTTTAAGCTCCTCAAAGCTATTTTCACACTCATCAGTAACCACAAAATCAACCACCTTTTTCATCAAATGAGTCAAAGAGGATGCAATCTTGGAAAAATCTTGCACAAATTGTCTATAATAACCTTCAAGTCCAAGAAAACTCTGTATCTCATCCACCTTAGTCAGTCAGAGCCAACCACTAACGGCTTCCATCTTAGAAGGATCAACAGAAATCCTTCTACTAGATACTACATGCCAAAGGAAAGCCACTTCCTTCGACCAAAATTCACATTTAGAGAACTTCACATACAACTTCTGAGCTCTCAAAGTCTATAACACCTTCTCTAAATGTATAGCATGTAACTCCTCATTCCTCGAATAAACAAGGATATTATCAATAAACACTATCATGAAGGAGTCGATGAACCTCTTGAACACTATATGCATCAGGTCCATAAAGGTCGCAGAAGCGTTAGTCAAGCCAAAAGACATGACAACAAACTCATAATGGCCATATCGTGTCCTGAAGGTAGTCTTTGGAATATCCTCATCTCTAATTCTCAATTGATGATACCCCGATCGAAGATCTATCTTTGAAAAGATAGTAGCTCCCCTCAGCTGATCAAAAAAGTCCTCTATCTTGGGCAAAGGATACTTATTTTTCACTGTGACCCGGTTCAACTCTCTTTAATAAATACATAATCTCATGGAGCCATCTTTCTTCTTTACAAACAATACCGGGGCTCCCCAAGGAAATACACTTGGGCGTATAAACCCCAAGTCTAAAAGTTCTTGCAACTGCCTTTTCAACTCTTTAAGCTCAGCTTGTTCCATACGATAAGGTGCCTTGGACAATGGAGCTGTCCCATGAATCACCTCTATCTGGAAGTCTAACTCTCTCACTGGTGGCAAACAAGGTAACTCATCAGGGAAAACATCAATGAAATCCCTCACAATAGGTACAAAAGCTAAGGTAGTCACACTAACAGACATGTCCACTATGTTAGCTAAGTAACCCCAAGCACCGTCACTCAAAAGTGCTCTAGCCTGGATCATCGAGATAACTACAGGTGTCATCCTACCTCGGGTCCCATGAAATCGAAAACTAGTCCCACATGGACCAACAAAGTCTACCACTTTCTCACTACAACCGTTGTTGGCATGGTTGGCTGACAGCCAATCCATACCCAAAATAATATCAAAGTCAGACATTGGCATCACAATCAACATAGCGTGCAGAAGGCAACCTATAATTCATAAATCATCGGTATAAACAACTCTATCCACAAACATAGATTTTTCGAGCGGAGTAGTAACATGAAAATCATATCCTAACGGCTCAGAATCAAAGGTAGCATACTCGACAAGTTCAACATAAATAAATTAGTGACTAGCCCCATAATCAAATAATATAACAGTAGAGTGCCCTAAAACTTATAAAGTACTTGTAACAACAGTACCAGATGCCTCAGCATCCTCCCGTGCATTGGCAAAGACATGGGCCTGTTGTCGTGTCTTAGGCTGTGCCAGAACTACCATTCGTGCTCTCAGCTGCTGATTAGGCCTAACGTGGCCTCTACCACCTGTATGACCTCGCCCCTGACTCTGTCCTCGACCTTGACCCTAACATGAACTCTGACCCTTACCCCCACTCTGTTGTGGTGTCTGTAAACTAGGGCTCGAAGGTCTAATATGTCTGGTCTATCCACACTCATAGCACCTCCTCACCTTACACTGACCTAGGTGATACTTAGTACAATCATGACAGTAGGGCAAAGGAGGAGCCCGAGCACTATACTAACCTGTATGAAACTGAGGTCTTGTCTGTCCTCTGCCCCTACCAGGAGCCTGTATATATGACTGTGTCCCTGGACCTGGAAGGTCGTCCACAGCCTTCCTCTTCTGAGAAGAGGTCTATGCAATAATCTCATTAGCCATTTTTTCAGAATCCCAAATATGTAAGGCCAAAGCAGCAGTCAAAGCATCATCATAAGTAACAGGCTGTAAGGCTCGTACATATCCTCGTAAGATGAATTAGAGAATTAGATGAGAGTGGATGAATAAGAAACTTTATGTAATTTGGGAGTCAAAGTGGCTTAGAAATTACACTTGAGTATTGACTCATGTAATTCAAGAAGTTTATGTTCTTTAGTAGTTTAGTGGAATTCTATCTAACTTACTAGGGAACTTGATGAGCTCTATACGGTATTTTTGATACGGCACATGATAGTATGTTGATACGCTCCATACGGTATCATGGTGCGATGATTTGTGATACGGCACATGATAGTATGTTGATACACTCCATACGGTATCATGGTGCGATGATTTGTGATAGGGAACATGATAGTATGTTTATTCGCTCCATACGGTATCATGGTGCGATGGTTTATGATACGTCACATGATAGTATGTTGATACGCTCCATACGGTATCATGGTGCGATGATTTGTGATATGGCACATGATAGTATGTTGATTCGCTCCATACGGTATCATGCTGTGATGATTTGTGATAGGGCACATGATAGTATGTTGATACGCTCCATACGGTATCATGGTGAAATTATTTGTGATACGGCACATGATAGTATGTTTATAAGCTCCATACGGTATCATCATGCGATGATTTGTGATATGCCACATGATAGTATGTTGATACGCTCCATACGGTATCATCGTGCGATGAGTTGTGATATGCCACATGATAGTATGTTGATACGCTTCATACGGTATCATCGTGTGATGATTTGTGATACGCCACATGATAGTATGTTGATACGCTCCATACGGTATCATGGTGCGATGATTTGTGATGCGGCACATGATAGTATGTTGATACGCTCCATACGGTATCATCGTGCGATGAGTTGTGATAGGCCACATGATAGTATGTTGACACGCTCCATACGGTATCATCGTGCGATGATTTGTGATACGCCACATGATAGTATGTTGATTCACTCCATACGGTATCATGCTGCGATGATTTGTGATACGGTACATGATAGTATGTTGATACGCTTCATACGGTATCATGGTGCGATGATTTGTGATACGGCACATGATAGTATGTTGATTCGCTCCATATGGTATCATGGTGCGTTGATTTGTGATACGGTACGTGGTATGTTGACTTCGGTCCATAGGGTGTTATGGTACAATGAAACTTGTTTAGTAACAAAGATAGTTAGTGTTACAATTACATATTCTTAGAATTGTGTAGTAAGACTTATTAATAACCGATACTCTTACTTTAAGTCTTGATATCGTTACTTCATAAGAAGCATTCTATGTACGTTGATTATGTGTGGAATTTAGAATGAGGAATGGGTAGTAAAAGTGAAATCTAGGCCTTTGGACACAATTTCCGATATGCGATTTGGTTTATAGGATTACTTGCTTTCATTTTACTCTGACTAGCATTTTTATGCTAATGTTGCTGCAATTACAATTTTTCAGGTAACAAATGTGTTAGAGGTCGAGGTAGAGGAGGTGGCGCCGTGTGACCTATCGAGATAATGAATGGACAAGAACACAACTGGTTTTGGGTGAAGCATTCTTGAATGCTCATGAACATTTCACTACTTTTATTATGTTTCATTTTGAGCTCGATGGAGCAATTGTATAATTTGTATATATTTTTGGACTTTAAAACTTTCTCTAGAAGTTTCATCATAGTATGGAATGCGCATTCCTAGTTTATTGCTTTCTCTGATTTGAGCCAATGTATAAACAGGTTTTGGTTTATCCGAATTTTAAACGAACCCGTGCCATTTTTCTGTAAACTCAAGTTTTTCACTGCGTATTTGTTTTAAAGGATTTTACGAAAAATCGGGTCGTTACAGTTGGTATCAGAGCCTCTTTGGTTATGTAGACCACATGTATCGCATGTTTTCATGGTTTCATTTTTTTCTTGTCCAATCATGGTTCGAGGTCAACGGCGCCAGGTATCCTTAGAACCTTCTCTTTTGACAAGTGTAATTGTAGTATTGCCATTCCTTTCCTATTATCTCATGTGAGGCTTTTCTGATTGTGATTTCAGTTGCCTCCGAGGATAGTGATACCTAGGAGAGGTCAGAGCAGAGTACAGGCTGGGGTACGAGGTAGAGGTCGGGCAAGGGCAGTTACACCGCCATCCCCTCCACCTGTTTATCGGGAGGATGAGCCTCCAGTTGATCAGACACCTAGTCAGGGTCGTAGTGTCACCATTTCAGAGGAGTACTTTTTAGACCTGTTACGAGGTGGTGGAGGACAGACTGATCGGATTATACCACCTGTTAGAGTACCCACTCCAGTGGTTGACCAGTCTAGTATTACTGATGCTGTAAATACTTTGAAAGAGTATATCAGGTATAATACTCCTGAGTTTGATGGGACATCTACTGATCCTGCAGTTGCTAAAAAATAGATCACTAGGATAGAAAGGGTACTTGAGTTTATTAAATGTCCGTATCATTTGAAGGTCCATTGTGGGACCTATTCTTTAGTTGATGATGCCTTGTACTTGTGGAAAGGTTTATTTCGCACTCTCAGCCCTGAGTTGCAGGTTAGTTGGGAGATGTTTAGAGAAAAGGTTTTTGAGAAATACTATCTAGAGGATACCCATGATCAATTAGAGATACAGTTTCTCACACTCAGACAGGATGATAGGTCTGTTGTGGAGTATGAGAGAGAGTTTGATAGATTGTCAAAAATTGCTACTAAACATGTTACAGATCCTGAGGACAAGAGAAAAAGGTTTATTGTAGGTTTGAGGGATGAGCTACGAGGGCAGGTACGAGCTTTACAGCATGCTACGTATGCTGATGCTTTGACTGCTACTTTAGCCTTAGATATTGGTGATTCTGAGAAAAGGGTCAATGCGATTGTTGCACAGATCTCTTCTGGGAAGAGGAAGGCTGTGGACGACCTTCCCGGTCGAGGGACACAGTCACTTAGACAAGCTCCTGGTAGTGGCAAGGGACAGACAGGACCTCAGTTCCATTCAGGTCAGTCTAGTGATCGGGCCCCTCTCTTACCCTACTGTCCAGATTGCACCGGGTATAACCTAGGTCAGTGTAAGATGGTGAAATGCTATCAGTCTGGACAGATTGGACATATGAGACATTTCTGCCCTAGTTTACAGACACCACGGTATAGTGGAGGTTAGGGTCAGTGTTTAGGTCAGGGTCAGGGCCGAGGACAGAACCAAGGGTGAGGTCAGACTGTTGGTAGAGGCCAGGTTAGGCCTAATCAGCAGCAGAGAGCAACACCGGCAATTCAGGGACAGCCACAGACACGACAGCAGGCCCGTGTCTTTGCCACCACTCGAGAGGATACTGAGGCATCTGGTACAGTTGTGACAGGTACTTTGTCCGTTTTAGGACACTCTGCCTTGTATTATTCGATTCTAGGGTTACTCACTCATTTATTTCTACTGTGTTTGTCGGGTCTGGTGCCTTACAGTCAGAGCCATTAGGGCATGAGTTGCATGTCATTACTCTGCTCGGAAAATCTGGTGTTGTGGATAGAGTCATTTATTTTGATGATTTATGTATTATGGGTTGATTTCTGCATGCTATGTTGATTGTGATGCCAATGTCTGACTTTGATATTATTTTATATATGGATTGGCTATCAGCCAACCACGCCATTATCGGTTGTAGTGAGAAAGTGTTATACTTTATTGGTCCACGTGGGACTAGTTTATGATTTCATGGGATCCGAGGTAGGGTGACACCTACGGTTATCTCGGTGATCCAGACTAGAGCAGTTTTGAGTGATGGTGCTCGGGGTTACTTAGCTAGTGTAGTTGACACATCTGTTAGTGTGACCACCCTAGTTATTGTACCCGTTGTGAGGGATTTCATTAATGTTTTTCCTGATGAGTTACCTGGTTTGCCACCTGTGAATGAGTTAGACTTCCAGATTGAGGTGATTCCTGGGACCGTTCCATTGCCCAAGTCACCTTATCGTATGGCACCAGCTGAACTTAATGAGTTGAACAGGCAGTTGGAAGAACTTTTAGACTTGGGGTTTCTACGCCCAAGTGTATCACCTTGGAGAGCTCCAATATTGTTTGTAAAGAAGAAAGATGGCTCTATGAGATTGTGTATTGATTACAGAAAGCTAAACCGGGTCAGAGTGAAAAACAAGTATCCTTTGCCCTGGATAGAGGACTTGTTTGAACAACTGAAGGGAGCTACTATCTTTTCGAAGATAGATCTTCGATCGGGATATTATTAGTTGAGAATTAGAGATGATGATATTCCCAAGACTGCCTTCAGGATACGATATGGTCATTATGAATTTGTTGTCATGTTTTTCGGCTTGACTAATGCTCCTGCGGTCTTTATGGACCTGATGCATCCTGTGTACAAGAGGTTTATTGACACTTTTGTGATAGTGTTTACTGATGATATTCTTGTTTATTCGAGGACTGAGGAGTTATATGCTATACATTTAGAGAAAGTATTATCGACTTTGATGGCTCAAAAGTTGTATGCAAAGTTCTCTAAATGTGAATTATGGTTGAAAGAAGTGAATTTCCTTGGGCATGTAGTATCTAATAGCGGGATTTCTATGTGTCCTTCTAAGGTGGAAGCTATTAGTAGTTGGCCCCGACCAACTAATATGACTAAGATACGGAGTTTTCTTGGACTTGCAAGTTTTTATAGACGATTTGTGCAAGTCTTTTCCAAGATTGCATCCTCTTTGACTAATTTGAAAAAAAAAGGGGGGGTTGATTTTGTGTGGACTGACGAGTGTGAAAATAGCTTTGAGGAGCTTAAAAGGCGACTTGTATCTGCCCTTGTTTTAGTATCACCTGATCAGTCGGGTGGTTTGACAGTGTATACAGATGCATCCAAGAAGGGACTGGGATGTGTATTGATGCACCATGGGAAGGTAATAACTTACGCTTCTCAGCAGTTGAAGGAGCATGAGAAAAAGTATCTGACTCACGATTTAAAGCTAGCAGCGGTGGTACATGCATTAAAAATTTGGAGACATTACTTGTATGGTGAAAAGATTCTGATTTTCACCGATCGCAAGAGTCTCAAATACTTTTTCACCCAGAAAGAGCTTAATATGAGACAGAGGAAATGGCTAGGACTTGTGAAGGATTATGATTGTGACATCCAATATCATCCGGGGAAGGCCAATGTAGTTGCTGATGCACTTAGTCGAAAGTCATCACAGTTGTTTGCTTTGAGTACTATTCCACTAAGACCTGATATGGTGAAAGTCCTGATAATCGTGTTTATGAACCTTTATGTTTTATTAAGTGGTTTTGGAGGCTAGCTAGTCTTAGGAGTATACACCGATTGTGATCCTAGCATCCGAACCAAAGTGTTGAGAAATAAAGTGATCAACTTGGTCAAAGTTTTGTAAAGAAACCAAGTGTTGAAAAAGATTACGTGGGAAAGTGAGGATGAAATGCAGTCTAAGTACCCTCGCTTTTCACTTGGTAAATGCACTTTTCGATGACGAAAAGTCTTTTAAGGAGGGTAGATTGTAACATCCCGTTTCTTTAGGGGTAATTGTTTTTTATTTTAATTAAAGTATTTAACGTTAGTTTAAAAGTAGTGATTTCGATTTTAGTAGTTATTTTCGTCTGAAAATCCTTTTAATCCTTTTATTACTTTAAATTAGTTTCGGTGACACTAATAATTATTAACGGGCCAATTAATAATTATTAATCACCTTTAGATTACTTTAAGATCTTCGGGTTTCGTATTTTTAATCAAACCACTTAATAAGGACGTAATCGTCATTTTCTAATTTCTTTGAAAATCACTATTCACTTTCTTCTCCTTTTCAATGTCAATCTTTGGTCAAAAACATCACATTCTTCTCGTTGGAAAGCTCTCGAGACGTACTTTCTACTCATCCCAACAATCGAGGTTTTTGTCAGTTTTCTAAAGGCCTCAAGGTATGACAAAGTTTCTAAATTCAAGCTTTGAATAGTGTTTTAATGGAGTCCAATATTGAAATCATCGATTTCTTGCCAAGAAACTAGAAGATTTCAATCGAGGGAGTAGTTTTAGGTGATTTTAGAAACTTTCCATAACCCTAAAGTCAAGTTTGAGTCGAAAAGCCGTCATGTGTTATTTTCTCTCACTTAACCATGGGTAGGGTGTTTTGTTTACTATGATTTTATGTTTTACTTAATTTTTCGAAATTGATTATTATGTAAAACCCTAAATTACGGTGACCGATTGCTATCCCGGTTTCCAAAGTATTCGAAAACAACCCAAACCGCCTCTAAATTGCATAAAAGCTGGAAACCCGAACCCAAGCCTTTTCCCTTGCTTGGCCTTTGGTACCCTAGGGTCCAATTTCCGGATTTTCATCGTTTTATGAGTTTAATTATCGTTTGCACGGTTTTTTATTGATTATTGATGGTTAGGTGTAATTGATATGTAGGTTTGTGATCGATTGCGTGATTTGACCCCAGCACTTTGGAAGCTTGGATTTCACATCTAAGGTGATTTTAAAATGGAAGTTAGTAATTTTATGAATTATGTTTCATTATGATATTTTTTATCGAGGTTAAGAGGGGAACTAACTTCTGTAAGTTATACTTGGTTGGTGACTTTAAACTCGGATGTGAGTGGAGTGGCTTTGGTGTTCTTATGAATTTGGAAGTAAAAGAGGAGTTATGAGTGATTTGGAAGTCTTGTAAGATGAATTGGAGAATTAGATGATAGTGGATGAATAAGGAACTTTATGTAATTTGGGAGTCAAAGTGGCTTAGAAATTACACGTGAATATTGACTCGTGTAATTCAAGAAGTTTATGTTCTTTAGTAGTTTAGTAGAATTCTATCTAACTTACTAGGGAACTTGATGAGCTCTATACGGTATTTGTGATAGAGCACATGATAGTATGTTGATACGCTCCATACGGTATCATGCTACGATGATTTGTGATATGGCACATGATAGTATGTTGATACGCTACATACGGTATCATGGTGCGATGATTTGTGATACGGCACATGATAGTATGTTGATACGCACCATACAGTATCATGGTGGGATGATTTGTGATAGGGCACATGATAGTATGTTTATTCGCTCCATACGGTATCATGGTGGGATGATTTGTGATAGGGCACATGATAGTATGTTGATTCGCTCCATACGGTATCATGGTGCTATGATTTGTGATACGACAATGATAGTATGTTGATACACTCCATACGGTATCATGGTGCGATGATTTGTGATACGACACATAATAGTATGTTGATACGTTCCATATGATATCATGGTGCGATGATTTGTGATATGGCACATGATAGTAAGTTGATTCGCTCCATACGGTATCATGGTGCGATGATTTGTGATAGGGCACATGATAGTATGTTGATACGTTCCATACGGTATCATGGTGCAATGATTTGTGATACGGTACATGATAGTATGTTGATACGCTCCATACGGTATCATCGTGCGATGATTTGTGATACGCCACATGATAGTATGTTGATTGGCTCCATACGGTATCCTGGTGCTATGATTTGTGATACGGCACATGATAGTATGTTGATTCGCTCCATACAGTATTATGGTGCTATGATTTGTGATACGGTACGTGGTATGTTGACTTCGGTCCATACGGTATTATGGTACAATGAAACTTGTTTAGTAACAAAGATAGTTAGTATTACAATTACATATTCTTAGAATTGTGTAGTAAGACTTAGTAATAACCGATACTTTTACTTTAAGTCTTGATATCGTTACTTCACAAGAAGCATACTATGTAAGTTGATTATGTGTGGAATTTGGAATGAGGAATGGGTAGTAAAAGTGAAATCTAGGCCTTTGGACACAATTTCCGATATGGGATTTGGTTCATAGGATTACTTGCTTTCATTTTACTCTTACTAGCATTTTTATGCTAATTTTGCTACAATTACAATTTTTTCAGGTAACAAATGTGGTAGAGGTCAAGGTAGAGGAGGTGGTGCTGCATGACCTATCGAGATAATGAACGGACAAGAACACAACTTGTTTTGGGTGAAGCATTCTTGAATGCTCATGAACATTTCACTACTTTTATTATATTTCATTTTGAGCTCGATGGAGCAATTGTATAATTTGTATATATTTTTGGACTTTAAAACATTCTCTAGAAGTTTCATCATAGTATGGAATGTGCATTCCTGATTTATTGCTTTCTCTGATTTGAGCCAATGTATAAACAGGTTTTCGTTTATCATAATTTTAAACGAACCCATGCTATTTTTCTGTAAAATCAAGCTTTTCACTGCGTATTTGTTTTAAAGGATTTTACGAAAAATTTGGTCGTTACAAAACCTCTCTTCGAAGCATCAGTATAAACCATCAAACCACCACTACTATCGGGTGACACTAGAACAGGTGTCGTTATAAGTCTCTTCTTGAGCTCCTCAAAGCTCTTTTCACACTCCTCGGACCATACAAAGTCCACTCCCTTCTTCATCAAATGTGTCAAGGCCGATGCTATTTTAGAAAAGTCTTGAACAAATAGTCTATAATAATCGGCAAGTCCAAGAAAACTACGAATTTTAGTCACACTAGTTGGTCTAGGTCAACTACTAACCGCCTCAACTTTGGAGGGATCCACCATCACTCCTTTACTAGAGACCACATGACCGAAGAATGCCACTTCCCTTAGCAAAAACTCACACTTAGAGAACTTTGCATAAAATTTTATTCTCGTAACACCGTCAAAACTTTCTCTAAGTGTATAGCATGCAACTCCTCAGTCTCAGAATAAATCAAAATATCATCGATAAATACAATAACAAAGGAGTCAATGAACCTCCTAAACACCGTTTGCATACGATCTATAAAAACTGCTGGCACATTAGTCAAACTGAAAGACATAACCACAAACTCATAATGCCCATAACAAGTCTGGATAGCGGTTTTAGGAATATCATCCTCCCAGATCCTCAACTGGTGATAACTGGATCTCAAATCTATCTTTGAAAAGATAGTAGCCCCTCTTATGTGACGTCCCGACTCCTTTTAAAATCATTTAAATATAAAACACAGTGGAAGTCTTTATATTTAAAAAAATGGTGTGGTTATGTTTAAAAGTTGGCTAGCCAAAAACCTGTTACATTTTAAATTCAGAATTTAAATACACAAGGAACTTCAAGTTCCTATTCAGGAGTTCAAAAGGGTTATAATCATAAAAGTAAATACGAAAAGCTCTTAAGAGCTATATACAAATGTACAAATCCCAAAATGTATAAAATTCACAAAACTGAAGTCCTTGGACTTTAGATACACCTAGTCCATTCCGAGGTCATCATCCTACAATCATACAGCACCAGCTCCTCTCCCACGACCTCTAGCACGAGCATTACCTTAAATTGGTTGTAATATCATGAGCTAACAACAAAGCCCAGTGAGAATTGACAGAATAAAAAGTAAGGTTAGACCCCAAACCCGTATCCGGATTTGTGTCCAAGAAACTCTTACAACTTTCTCACTAAACTTCCAAAACTGGAGAATAAAAACTCCTAAAGTTTAGAAGAAAGTGGTCATACCAAATTTTCCTTAATACCTTCATCGAGATATATGGTTTATATTCATTTGACCTTAAAAACTTATATTATCTTCTTGGTATAAACATAATCAAATAAACATAAATTGTGATGAATGACAATAATAATAGCTCCCGCAGGCTATGCGTAAGCTCTAGCAGGCTTTGTCAGGCTATTTGATAGCTCCAGCAGGCTATGTGATAGCCCTCTGAATATCCTTTATTTTATTTTATTTGCAAGTAAAATGAATATAATCATTCATCACTAAATGAAAGAACATAAATTAGAGGACATAAATTAAATGGATCATAGATGTCCTTGTGAATAAAGTAAATAAATAGAAATTTCGGACTTACAATAAGTAAACCGAACCAACAAAACGTAATTAAAGTAGATCTTATCTAAAATAAGTAATCTACACTTCCAAGGATTCTAAACTTCCAAATAAAATCCAAGGTTCTATTTTTGAGTTCCTTTAACCATTCTATCTAAAAGTTTGGATCCTTTAACATCCAATGATCTATTTTTAATTTCCGAAATGATTCTAACTTAGAACTTCCAAAAGTTCAATGTTTCCCTCGAGAAACTTCAAAGTTTTCACTCAAAGAACTAGCTCATAATCCTAAGGTCACTAGCTCACTTTCTTTTACTCTTACATTCGAATCCTATTCTTAACTTCTGATCCTACAAACCGTTCTACTTATTCTGTTTCTAAAGTTACTTTAAATCCTATTTATTCTCACCTTTGTAGATGTGGTTTTGCTCCAAACCTCCGAAAGAGTGGTCAAGCAAAGAGTCATAAACACCTACAAATAATTACATCTAACAATTAATAATTAAACATACAACGAATGATTGACAACTAAAAGCATAAAACAACGAAAAACCCAAAAAATCCCCAAAGGGTGCTCTCGGCCAAGCAAGGAAGGCCTCGGGTTTGGTTTTCCGGCTTTTAGGCATTTTATAGGTGGTTTGGGTTGATTTCAAGCACTTTGGAAGTTCCGGTTTCAATGGGTAACGATAAACCAGGTTTTTGGACAATATGCAATTTCCAGAATTTAATTACAATAAACAATATATCAATAAAAATAAACCCCAAAACAACCGCCACGATGTAAATTTCAAATGGGAAGGGTTTCGACTGAAACTCGGTTTTAGGGTTTAGGAAAAGTTTCCAAAATCACTAAAAACAACTCCCGTAATTACAAACATCGAGTTTCCCGACAAGAAAACAAAGAATCAAAGAGAAAACTCCATTAAAACACTATTTGGAGCTTAGGTTTTAAAGTTTAACTTACCAAGAAGTCCGTAGATCACGGGTGGAAGGCACAATTGTTAGGTGGAAATGAATCCTATACCCGAGGGTTTTCCAACGGAACGAGAAATGAAGCGATCTGATGACAAACGAACAAAACCCAATTTTTTCTCTCCCAAAACCCTCACTCACGGCAAAGAGGAAGAAATGGATGAATGAAAATGGTCAACTTTGGTCAATGAGAATTTAAAGAAGAAAAGGGAATATTGAAATGATATTTTTTTAAGAAATTGGAAATGGCGGTTGTGTCCTTTAATGACTTTTGACTTATAACTCGAAACCCGAAGTTCTTAAACTATCCCAATGGTGATTAATAATTATTAATTGGCCCGTTAATAATTATTAATACCACTATAACTAATTTAAACTAATAAAGCAATTAAAACGACTTAAACCTAATAAACTACTAAATTCTAAATTACCGATTCTAAAATAAACTTTAAATACTTAAATTAAAATAAAATAAAATAAATAAATTGTTTTTCCCTCAAAAGTAATGGGACGTTACATCTCAACTGGTCAAATAGATCATCAATCCTTGGCAAAGGATATTTATTTTTCACAGTAACTCGGTTCAACTTTTGGTCGTCGATACACAACCTCATTGAACAATCTTTCTTTCTCACAAAAAACACTGGTTCACAAAAAACACTTGTTTAGCGAATTAATGAATAATGTTAGACTACGTGTACTAATATTATTTTCATTAATCGCAAATTGTGATTGTTGAATATGTTAAGTCCGAGTTAAATGTAATTAAATTCAGGTTTAGACTCAAACAAAACTTATTACTTTTCCACAAACACTCATTTGTGCAAGAAACCTCGTCTCTCAACACCGAAATGTGGTTACACTCACGCCTCATTTACACATAAAGTGTTGGTCATGTATCCCACTAACACAACTACTTTATCAACTACGCAACAATAACACTATCATCAAAGTAATGATGAAAAGATCAATCTCTTGGAGTATCCCGACTCCTTTACACTAGCTGTATGTCACACGCTACACAATGTCCATAACCTTCAAACCACACATGGAAAAGCCTAACCTTAGTACTTATACCAAGATCCCCACCTATCATTCAAATCAACACCACCACTTAGTGGCTCTTACGAGGTGGAAAAATATCACAAATTATAATTAATATTCAACAAGGGAGAATCTCTCCTCATAACTTTCCACTTATAAGAAAAGTAATACTTAAGAATAAAGTTAAAGGAATACATGGTGTCGTTGATCTGAGTGATGTTTTGGACAAGGACTTAAAACCAAAACATGAAATACATGTGATGCATGTGGTATACAGAACCTGTAGGCTCTGATACCAACTGTAAAGACTCGAATTTTCTCAAATATTTAAATCAGAAGCAAACAGCAGAAGACTACGTTTTACAAAAATTGGCATGGATATTTTTAAAATATGAACTCCCTAAACCTGTTTACATGGGCCCAAATCAGAGAATTTAAAAACAACAGAAGTACAAACTTCAGTTTATAAACTATTTGAAGAAAAGTAGACTCGAAAACATATACAACAAATCCTAGGCTCTCATGAGCCACAAAATACAAGTTTAAAAACAACGACATATATGGTTTCATCTAGCATTCATAGAATGCCCCAAAATATACGTGTAGGTCCATGTCCCAAAAGCCATCCACTCGTGATCAAGCAATACCACTTCCATGACATCGTCCTCTCCCACGAGTATTACCTAAAAAAGTTTAAGTATAGCAACATTAGCATAAAAATGCTAGTGAGAATAAGATGGATGCAAGCACTTCTATGGACCGAATTCCATATCAAAAAATGTGTCCAAATTCCTATCGTGCTCTTTACTACCCATTCTATACTCCCAAATACTATGCATAAGAAAACAATCTCATTCCACTCTATCGTAACTTCGAAAAATAAACATTCAAGCTCGTAAATAAAGTACTAAAACAACTAATTAGTAATAAAGCATAAAAAAGTAAATAATAATGTAAATTTCCATCATACACGTCATATCCCATGTTATTTCATTTAACAATCACCACATCACAACTCCATTCACATTGTGACCACTTTGTCACATTTCACATTTCAAACCGTTACCACATTGTCACCTTTTACATTTCACACCATGACCATATTGTCACATCTCACATTTCAAACCGTGACCACATTGTCACCTTTCACATTTCAAACCGTGACCACATTGTCACATTTCACATTTCCACACATACCACACATACCACATGATGATTCGTTTTTCGTCACCACACATACAACACCTACCACACATACCACATGATGATTCGTTTTTCGTTACCACACATACCACACCTACCACACATACCACATGATGAATGGTATCCTGCAGGATTGGCGCATTACTTCCTCATGCATAAGGCTGAATGGGATCCTACGGGATGTTCTCATTACCCTTCATTCACGCACAAAAGGGCAATGCGAAGTCCTACGGGATGCTCTCATGCATTCATGTTTATGATAGATGAAAGAGAGAATTGAGAAGTTGTATGATGTGCAAAGTATATTTACTTTTCTTACTTATGTCATAACAATGTTGATGGATGAGTATTGACTATGATTATTAGTAATATCATCCTTAGAAAGTATAAAACGAAACTACCTAAAGTTTAGAGAACTTTAGGATTGATTGTGTCAGATTAATTGGACACAAATCGGAATACAAGTTTGAGGTCTATCTTTACTTTTTATGCTTATTATTCTCACTGGGCTTAAGTTGTTAGCTCATGATATTACAAAAATTTTAGGTAATGCCCTGGCCAGAGGTCGAGGGAGAGGAGATGGTGTTGCGTGATCGAGGGATGCTGACCTCGGGATGGACTATGGTTGTAAAGTCTATGCATTTATTTTTGTGAACTTTAAAGACTTTTGTGATTTTACATTTGTATTTGGCTCATAAGAGCATAATGTCTTTACTTTATGATTATGAGTATTGAACTCCTGAAATGGGACTTGATGTTCCTTATGTTTTATTAGATTTTGAAATGAGGATGTAAACAGGTTTTGGCTAACCAATTTTCAAACATAACCACGCCAATTTTTCTTAAAATAAAAGACTTCCGCTGTCAATTCTGATTTAAATTATTTAAAAAGTGTTGGGTCATCACAACCGGTGTTCAAAGTTTGCCACCAGACATGTTACTGACCCTGAGAGTAAGAGGAGGAGATTTATTGTGGGTTTGAGAGCAGACCTACTAGGGCAGGTACGAGCTTTACAGTCTGGTACATATGCCAATGCTTTGAATGCCGCTTTGGCATTTGAGATTGCTGCACAGGCCTCTTCTCAGAAGAGGAAGGCTGGGGACGACCTTTCTGGTCGAGTAACACATCCACATAGACAGGCTCCTCCTTTACCCAACTGTCATAATTGTACTGAGTATCACCTAGGTCTGTGTAAGGTGATGAGGTGCTTTCAGTGTGGACAGACCGGACATATTAGACCTTTCTACCCTAGTATACAGATACCACAGCATAGTGAGGGTCAGGGTCAGAGTTCAGGTCAGGGTCAGGGTCAAGGACAGAGTCAAGTTACTCTCAATCAGACACGACAGCAGGCCCATGTCTTTGCCACCACTCGAGAGGATGTTGAGGCATCTGGTACTATTGTTACAGGTACTTAGTCAGTTTTAGAGAACTTTCTTGTATTATTTGTTGTTCAATATGGTGAAATTCCTGAGACCTGATATGGTAAAATTCCTGAGACTTGATATGGTGAAATTCCTGAGATCCGATACGGTAAAAGTCTTGATAATCGTGTTTATGAACGTTTAAATTCTATTAAGTGGTTTTGGATGCTAGCTAGTCTTAGAAGGAGACACCGGTTGTGATCCTAGCATCCAAACCAAAGTGTTGAGAAATAAAGTTATCCACTTGGTCAAAGTATTGTAAAGGAACCAAGTGTTGAAGGAGATTATGTGGGAACGTGAGGACGAAATGCAGTCTAAGTACCCTCGCTTTTCACTTGGTAAGTGCACTTTTCGAGGATGTAAAGTGTTTTAAGGAGGGTAGTATGTAACGTCCCGTTCCTTTGGGGGTAAATTTTTTTTATATTTATTTATTTTATTTTATCTATTTATTTTAATTAAAGCTTTTAAGGTTAATTTATAAGTAGAGTTTTCGATTTTAGTAGTTATTTTCGTCCGATATTATTTTTAATCGTTTTAATACTTTAAATTCGTTTTGGTGACATTAATAATTATTAATGGGCCAATTAATAATTATTAATCATCTTTAGATTAATTTAAGAGCTTCGGGTTTCGTTTTTAAAGTAAAAACAAAAGAGGGACGCAGGCGTCATTTTCCAATTTCTTAAAATATCTCAAATCACTATTCATCTTCATTTTAAAAAGTCAAATTTAGTCAAATTCATTCAATTTTCTCTTATCTTCATCCTCCATGCTCGAAGCTCCTCCTTCTCCCTTCCTTTTTTTTTGGTTTTTCTTAATTACTCGGTGGATCGTCTCAATTCAAGTTGCGTTGGAAAGCCCTCAACCCAAAGATCATTTCTAACTTACCAATCGAGATTTTTGCCTGTTTTCTCGAGGCTTTAAGGTATGTTAAAGTTTCTAAAACTTGAAGTGAATAGTGTTTTAATGGAGGATTTGAGTTGAAATCTTCAAAATCATTCATTGAAGCTTGAAGATTTCAATCGGGAAGGTCGTTTTGGTCAATTTTGAAAACTTCTCCTAAACCCTAAAACCGAGTTTGAGCCGGAAACCCGTTCCGTGTGATTTTCCCTCACTTGGCCATGTTTAGGAGGTTTAGGTTATTATGTTTTTGCTATTTACTTAATTCTCATTTTATCTATGTGCATTAACATACTATTTGTAAATTTTATTTTAGTCACATTGGTTCTATGATTCTCGAAATTCTTAAGCTCCCACTACAAAGTAATTCTCCATTACTTTCATTTGTTTAATGATTACAATTCTATACTTCTTATTATTTCCAAAAATAATGTATAAGTATAAGTGACCCTTTTCAACTCAACTATTTAAAATTCATGTCATTTTATTTCACTTATTTTGAACTTTATTCATTGATTTTTTGAAGTCAATGAGTTTCACTTGGACTTCTAAAAGTCCCTTTGGTTCGTACTATGACGCTCCCACTCAAATAAAGTTCTACAAGTAGTTTAAGCATTTAAACTTTTAAATAACTACTTGTTTTATGAGGTCCTTGAATCGATCCCGGACGTGACTGTCCCATAGGGGGAACAATCTACAGTCGGTGATATCGGGATCGATAACAGGAAACTTGCCCTGAAAAAATTGAAATAAAAAATTGTTAAAGTAATAAATTTATTTCTATAAATTTCAAAATTAATTAATTATGAAAATAAATGATGTTTTTACCTTCCAATTGTCGTACATCCGACGTTTCTCCGTCGTCGGAATCTTCGTCCAGCGAAGGTCGCTGGGTAGAGGCATGCTCTGGAGGACCTCGCGAAACTGTTTTGAAACGGTTGTATGCGGCTGTACTCTGCAAAATCAAAAAAAATTATTGTGCTATATATTAGAAATTATTAGTTAAAAGGAATAAAAAACACTTTGAAAAATAGTAAACAAAATTACTTACGTATCCCCTTCAATCCGAAGGGTAGAGTCTGCGGCCCGAGACGGCTGCGTGCATGAAGTCGAGGGGCCAGCTAGATCCGACCCTGATGCAGACCCGGACGCAGACCCGGACGCATGCCCTGATGCTAAGCCTGGAGTCGTGGCCAGGGAGTCCTGCGACAGTCGTGGTGTCGCAGAGTCGGTCTTAGGGACTGCATCATCGAGCATGGCAGCAAGTCTCGTCTCGTAACTAAAGAGGATGTCCAACTCCTCCGTAATCAGGTCCGCATCAGGGGCAGCGCCAGTAGGCATCTGCTGAGACCCCTCGTCACCCGCGTCGTCTGCCCGTCATAATCCTACAACCAAAATAAACTAATTTAATACTAATTACGTAAGTAAAATATTGATTAGTTTATTTAATTAATTAATTAATGAAATAATGTAAATTAAACTAACATAAATTAAGTAAATAATTTAAAATAAACTAATCAAATTAATTTGAATAAAAGTAAATTAAAATTAGATTAATTGAACTAAAACACTTAAAACTACTCGCGAATTGACAAACACCGAGTTTCACGGCAAGAAATCGAAAGAAAACAATGAAAACTCCATTAAAACACTATTTGGAGCTTAGGGTTTCAAGAGAAACTTACCGAGAACTCCTAGGATCTCGAGAGAAACGGACGATGGCTAGGTGGGAAATGATCCTTGACCCGAGGGCTTTCCGAAATATCCAAGCTCGAGTCGATCCGGCAAGAAACGAACAAAAACGAATTTTTTCCCTTTGCTCTTTGAGACCCACGGCAATGAGGAGGAAAAATTGGAGGCTTTTTGGTCAATTTTTGTGGTCAATGATAATTTAAAGAAGATGACAAATAGTATTTTTAGATATTTTGCAAATTGGGTAATTACGGTTTTGCCCTTTTATGACTTTTGGCTTAAAAACGAATCCCGAACATCTCAAACTATCCCAATGGTGATTAATAATTATTAATTGGCCCGTTAATAATTATTAATACCATTAAAACGTATTTAAATAAATAAAGCCATTAAAATGAATTAAAATGAAATAAATTACTAAATTCTAATTTAATAATAAATAAATGAATTTTAATTACTCATATTAAAATAAAATAAATAAAAGTTTTTTTTTTTTTTTTTTTATAACACAAAATAACGGGACGTTACAGTCAACCCTCCTAAAAAGACTTTTCGTCCCCGAAAAGTAAACTTACTAAGTGAAAAGCTGAGGATACTTTGCTCGCATCTCATCCTCACGCTCCCACGTAGCTTCTTCAGACACTTGATTTCTCCAAAGGACCTTAACTAAGGAAATCGTCTTGTTTCTTAACACCTTTTGCTCGAATGCTAAAATCTCAACTGGTGTCTCCTCATAAGACATACTAGCATCCAAAACTATCGGCTCATGATCAATCACGTGAGAAGGATCTGCCATGTACTTCCGAAGCATAGATACATGGAAAATATTATGAACTGCCGATAAAGAAGGTGGTAAAGCCAATCTGTAAGCTACTGTTCCTACTCGATCAAGTATCTCGAAAGGGCCAATGAACCTAGGACTCAGCTTACCTTTCTTCCCAAATCTCATAACACCTTTCATAGGTGCTACCTTCAAAAACACGTGGTCCCCTACTGAAAACTCAAGTGGACTACGTCGTTTGTCAGCATAACTCCTCTGTCGACTTTGGGCAATCCTCATCCTCTCTCTAATCAAGTCAATCGACTGACTAGTCAACTGTAACAACTCAAGCCCCAAAAGCCTTCTCTCCCCAACCTCATCCCAGTGAGCTGGAGATCGACACTTTCTACCATAAAGTGCCTCAAATGGTGCCATCTCAATAGTAGCCTGGTAGCTGTTATTATAAGCAAACTCTACCAAATACAATTGAGAATCCCAACTGCCTCCAAAATCAAGAACACAAGCCCTCAACATATCCTCCAGAATCTGGTTAACTCTCTCGGTCTGACCATCTGTCTGGGGGTGAAAAGCTGTGCTAAAATCCAAACTAGTACCCATAGCTGAATGCAAACTCTGCCAAAACTTCGAGACAAAACGAGTGTCCCGATCTGATACTATCCTCACAGGCACACCATGTAATCTAACGATCTCCCGTAGATACAACTATGCCCAAGTCTCAACTGGGTAGGTGATCCTCCCAGGTATAAAGTGTGCTGTCTTCGTCAAACGGTCTACAATCACCCAAATGGTATCGTAACCCTTTGATGTCCTCGGCAAACCACTGATAAAGTCCATGGAAATCTCCTCCCATTTCCATTCCGGCACACTTAGAGGGTTAAGTAAACCCGATGGACTCTTTCTCAAAGCCTTCACTTGCTGACAAGTCAATCATCTACTAACAAAGTCCGCAATCTCAAGCTTCATTCCCGGCCACCAATAATGCTCTCTCAGGTCCCTGTACATCTTCGTACTACCTGGATGAATAGAGAAGATAGAACTGTGAGCCTCCTCCAACAGTTCCCTTCTAAAAGTCGATCCTAAAGGCACACATAGCCTCTTACGATACATCAGAGCACTGTCTGTAGAGAAGGTAAAATGACTAGGAATATCTGACTCAGCCTCTCTAAAACCGGCCTGTAAATGAACCTCTCCCCTCTGTGCATCAATCATCCTCTGCCTCAAAGTAGCCCCACTGTCAAACTAGCCAGACTCACAATGACCTCGGCAGTAAGCAATGCTATCTCAGCTTGTTCCATATCCCACCTCAATCTCAAAGGTAAGGCTGACAAAGCTGAAGAATGAGAAGACTTCCTACTGAGCGCGTCAGCCACAACATTGGCTTTCCCAGGATGATACTGAATGTCACAGTCATAATCCTTAACAAGCTCTAACCATCTCTGCTGTCTCATATTCAATTCCTTCTGAGTGAAGAAATATTTGAGACTCTTATGGTCAGTAAATATCAGAATCTTCTCACCGTACAAATAATGCCTCCATATCTTCAAAGCATGAACAATAGCTGCCAACTCTAAATCATGAGTCGGATATTTCTTCTCATGCTCCTTCAACTGACGAGAAGCATAAGCTATAACTTTCCCGTGCTGCATCAACACACATCCCAAACCTCTGTGGGAAGCATCTGTATACACAGTCAGACCACCAGTCCTATCAGGCGACACTAGAACAGGTGCTGTCACAAGCCTCCTCTTGAGCTCCTCAAAGCTCCTCTCACAATCCTCAGACCATACAAAATCAACCCCTTTCCGGGTCAAACGTGTCAAAACTGAAGCAATCTTAGAGAAATCTTGCACAAACCGTCTATAATAGCCTGCAAGTCCCTAAAATGCGAATATCGCCCACACTCGTCGGTCTAGGCCAGTTAGTAACTGCCTCAATCTTAGAGGGATCAACAGATACTCCTCTACTCGATACTACATGGCCTGAAAATGCCACTTCCCTCAGCCAAAACTCACACTTGGAGAACTTGGCATACAATCTCTGGTCTCGTAGTACTGTCAGAACCTCTCGAAGGTGTATATCGTGCAACTCCTCTGTCTTGGAATAAACCAAGATATCATCGATAAAAACAATCACAAAAGAGTCAATGAACCTCCTAAACACCGTGTGCATAAGGTCCATAAAAGGCTGCAGCGCGTTGGTCAAGCCAAAGGACATAACTACAAACTCATAATGTCCATAACGCGGCCCTAAATGCAGTCTTGGGAATATCCTCATCCCGAATCCTCAACTGATGATAACCAGATCTCAAATCTATCTTCGAAAAGATAGTGGCTCCTCTCAACTGATCAAACAAGTTTTCTATCCTAGGCAAAGGATACTTGTTCTTCACCGTAACATGGTTCAACTCTCTATAATCGATACACAATCGCATAGAACCATCCTTCTTCTTCACAAACAACACCGGAGCTCCCCACGGTGAAACACTCGGGCGTATAAACCCCAAGTCTAAAAGTCCCTGTAACTGGCTCTGGAGTTCTTTCAACTCAGCCGGTGCCATACGATATGGTGCTTTGGACAATGGAGCTGTCCCAGGAGCAACCTCAATCTGAAAATCAAACTGTCTCACCGGTGGCAAACCGGGCAACTCATCAGGGAAAACATCAATGAAATCCCTCACTACTGGCACAGAACTCAAACTAGCCTCTGCTATAGAAGTGTCAACTACACTAGCTATGTAGCCCAAGGCTCCATCACTTAGAAGCATACTAGCTTCTAACATCGATATCAAAGTGGGTACTGATCTACTACTAGTCCCACGAAAACGTAAACTGGTCCCACATGGACCCATAAAATCAACAACTCTCTCAGTACAATCAATAGTGGCACGATTAGCTGATAGCCAATCCATACCCAAAATCACATCGAAATCAGACATAGGCATGATAATCAAAGTAGCATGCAAGCAACAACCCATAAAACACAAATCATCTGTGCTAATCATACTATCAGCAATAACAAACTTCCCCACTGGGGTCGAAACACGCATCTCAAAACCTAACGGTGCAGACTCAAGCATAGCCGACTCAACAAATGCAGAAGAAATAAAAGAGTGGCTAGCCCCAGAATCAAATAAAACAAAGGCCGAATGGCCCAAAACTGTCAAAGTACCAGTAACTACAGTACTTGCAGCCTCTGCCTCCTCTTTAGTAGCATAAACTCGGGCCTGATACTGAGCAGGTGGAGGCGGTAACTGACGTGGCGGTGGAGGAAATCTCGGTGGTGGTGGAGGTAAAATCTGTGGCGGCTGAACAACAGGTGGAAGTCTAAACTGCTGTGCCTGGCCACCCTGACCTCTACCTCTAAACTGTCCTCTGCCCCGGTCCTGACCTTTGCCCCGGTCATGACCTCTACCTCTAACTGGAGGAGCATACAAAGCATGTGGTGTCTGATAAGGTCTATGCTAACTACCTTGGCCCGGGTAACCATACTGTTGTGGCTGAGCCTGATAAGCTCTACAGTGCCTAGATGTATGACCCTCCTGACCACAAGTATAACATATAAGTGGTAGGGGACATGCCCCAGCATGATGACTAGAACAGTGTCGGAAAAAGCGGAGAGGTAGCCCCTGTACCCTCGGCTGTCCATTCTGAAATCCACCTCGAGCCTGCTGCTGCTGCTGTCTCTGCTGTGGCGGTGGTACTCGACTAGCAGGGTCGCTCTCTACCTTCCTCTTATGAGAGGAAGTCTCTCCTGTAGCAGCTAGTTTACCTTTCTTCTCCTCGGATGCCAAATCCAAAGAAAGGGCAAACTCTAAAGCTTCCTCATAGGTGGTCGGACGCAGGGTGCGTAAATGACCCTAATCTCGGCTCTCAGCCCTACCAAAAACCTCCTCATCTTGCTCTCAGGATCAGCAACCTGTCCAGCAGCAAACCTAGACAGTCGGTCAAACTCTCGCTCGTACTCTGTCACCGAGCTATCACCCTGTTTCAGGGTCAGAAATTCCACCTCCAATCTATCTCTCAAATCAGCAGAATAGTATTTCTCATAAAACTTCTCACGAAATACCTTCCAAGTAACCTCCATAGTCAAAGAAAGTGATCTATGAAGGCCTCTCCACCAATATAGGGCATCATCAACCAAAGAGTACGTACCACAATGGACCTTCAGATGGTCCGGGCACCTGATAAACTCAAAAGCCCTCTCAACTCTATCAATCCAGAGCTCAGCAAAAGATTGATCCAAAGACCTACCATTAAACTCATCAGGTGCATGTCTACTATACTCCCTCAAAAACCTAGCAGCATCGGTAGCTCTAACCTAATCAACTGCCACATCAGCTGGTCTAGGTGGTGGTACAACAGGCAGAACTGGTCTACCAGCATCTCGCAATAATCCCAGATAATCCTTCTCAGAAATATAAACTCCTAGCCCCTGAACAGGTGGCGGTATAACAGGAATCACTGGCGGAGGTACTAAAGGAACCACAGGTGGAAGTGGTGGTGGAGGTGTAGGGCTCCGAGCTCTGCCTCTACCTCTACCTCTCACTCCAGCTCGTCTAACACCCCTTCTAGGAGGCATACTGCATTAAAGTCAAAATAACATGATAAGTCACTTGTAAAAGAGGATTCACCACTCTTTTACCAAATCGAAATGAAATGCGAGTTTAAAGATTAAGGTCTAGGAATACCTGGTGCTGCTGATCTCAGATGATGACTTTCGAGAATGGACTTAAAACAAAACATGAAATACAAACATGCATCGCATGTAGTCTACAGAACCCAACCTGGCTCTGATACCAACTGTGACGACCCGTCACTTTTAAATAAATTAAATTCAGAGAAAACAGCGGAAGTCTTTTAATTTACAAAAAATTGGCGTGGTTTTGTTTGAAAATTGGCATGCCGAAAACCTGTTTACATCCTAATTTTTCAATTCTAATAAAATCACATGGACTTTAAGTCGAAGATCAGGAGTTCAAATATGTATATCATATAAACATCAACATTAGGCTCTTAGGAGCCAAATACAAAATACAATTCATTAAAATTCTTAAAGTTCATCAAAATATGACATAAACTTTACAAATCCATTAGTCCATGTCGAGGTCAGCATCCCTCGATCACGCAGCACCACCTCCTCTCCCTCGACCTCTGGCCAAGGCATTACCTGAAATTGGTTGTAATATCATGAGCTAACAAACTAAGCCCAGTGAGAATAATAAGCATAAAAAGTAAAGATAGACCTCAAACTCGCATTTCGATTTGTGTCCAAGTAATCTGACACTAACTTTCCTAGAATTCTCCAAAGTCTAGGTCATTTTATTTCATATTTTCTAATTGATGATATTAACTAGCACACTTGGTCTAATTGTTCATCCAATAACTTGTCATAACATGAGTAAGAAAAGTAAATCAATAAACTTTGTATAATTATAACATCTCGATTCTCTTTCTCGTCTATCATATGCATAAAAGTAATGAGTACATCCCGTAGGATACACATTCGCCATTTATGCATGGAATGGAGGTAATGTGGATTTTTACATACTATCCACCCTTATCCTTATGTATGAAGTAGTGTGGACAATTATCGTATTCCACCAGTACTTATGTATGAAAGTAGTGTGGGCAATTATCATGTCCCACCAGTACTTATGTATGAAAGTAGTGTGGGCAATTATCATGTCCCACCAGTACTTATGGATGAAAGTAGTGTGGGCAATTATCATGTCCCACCAGTACTTATGCATGAAAGTAGTGTGGACTTTCTCATATCCACCATTAACCTTTCGTTTTTCTTTCTCACTTTCTTTTCTTTTCAATAATGCGAGATGTTATGCATATGCTTGCAAAAGTAAATAAAGTAAATGTAAATGATAAAGCAACTGAAATATGCATAAAGTAAATGAGTAAAGTAAAGACATAAAGTAAAGGACAGATAAGAATTCTCGAACGAACGATTTATAAATCGAACTCCGGTATCAATATTAATAAAAGTAAGAACATAACATAACGATTAACCTAAACCTCCAAGGATTTTAAACTTCCAATAATCCGAGGTTCTATTAACCGTTCTAAAAACAAGTTGGATCTTTTAACTTCCAATGGTCCAACCTAAGCTTCGAAACGAATCTAACTTAGAACTTCTAAGGTTCAACACTTTCTTTGAGAACTCCTAAGTTCTCCTTAAAGGATTAACTCTTAATCCTAAGGGCACTAACTCTCACGTCTCTAATCTTAGATTCGGATTCTACTCTTAGATCAATTCTACAAACCTTCACACTTATTCGATTTCTATAATTACTTTAAATTCTAACTATTCTCACCTTAATAAAAGTGAAAACTTTGCTCCTAAACACCGGAAGAGCAATCAACCACGCGGTTCGAAAACACCTACAATTAAGTTATATCGCAAAATCATTAACTTTACCAACTAACGATCAAACAACTACTAAACATACAAAGCGACGAAAAACCCAACAAATCCCACAAAGAGGCCCACGGCCCTATCATCAAAATTGGGTCTCGGGTTTGGTTTTCCTGCTTTTTGGCAATTTAAATACATTTCGAGTTGGTTTTAAGCAAATTCGATAATCCCGATTTCAATGGGTATCGATGATTAGGGTTTTCGAACAATAAGCCCTTTCCCGAATTGAATTTAAATAAACATTCATTCATTAATTTCTAACCCGTTTTCAATCCCAAAAGGGTAAATTTCAAACGGGAAGGGTTTCGACTGAAACTCGGTTTTAGGGTTATGGGATAGTTTCCAAAAACACTTAAAACTACTCCCGAATTGACAAACACCGAGTTTCACGGCAAGAAATCGAAAGAAAACAATGAAAACTCCATTAAAACACTATTTGGAGCTTAGGGTTTCAAGAGAAACTTACCGAGAACTCCTAGGATCTCGAGAGAAACGGACGATGGCTAGGTGGGAAATGATCCTTGACCCAAGGGCTTTCCGAAATATCCAAGCTCGAGTCGATCCGGCAAGAAACGAACAAAAACGAATTTTCTCCCTTTGCTCTTTGAGACCCACGGCAATGAGGAGGAAAAATTGGAGGCTTTTTGGTCAATTTTTGTGGTCAATGATAATTTAAAGAAGATGACAAATAGTATTTTTAGATATTTTGCAAATTGGGTAATTACGGTTTTGCCCTTTTATGACTTTTGGCTTAAAAACGAATCCCGAACATCTCAAACTATCCCAATGGTGATTAATAATTATTAATTGGCCCGTTAATAATTATTAATACCATTAAAACATATTTAAATAAATAAAGCCATTAAAATGAATTAAAATGAAATAAATTACTAAATTCTAATTTAATAATAAATAAATGAATTTTAATTACTCAAATTAAAATAAAATAAATAAAAGTTTTTTTTTTTTTTTTTTTTTTTGTTTATAACACAAAATAACGGGACGTTACATAGAGTCAACCTTCAAAGAAAGTGACCAGGTGGTCACCAGAAAACTACCACTTTTTTTTGTCGCAAATTTCTGGTAGCATTTTGACAGTTTTTTTGTAGTGTTTACAGCATCAAATCCTCAGCAACACCGGATCTTCTACGCTATATCCCGATCGATCAAACGAAATCCGATTGTGGGATCGAACTTAAGAAGAAATTGGGAAGAAGAAAAATATTTTCTTCCCAATAATGACTAGGGAATTTCGGCTATGGGGGGGAGAAGGGAAGAAGAGAGAGTTCCAACTTTCTATGGAATTGTATTGTGTGATTTATGAATGACCCAACCTTCCTATTTATAGAAAAATAGGAATCCTACTCACATTAGGATTAATCTATAGAGATAAATACAAAAAGAAAAAAGATTATCTCTTTCCTTTAGCTAGCAATTTCGAAAATGCCATGGATAAATAGGAGATTATTTTATTTTCTTTATTTTTATTTATCTTGGGTAAATAAATCTATGTAATTATTTTAGGATATAATTCAAACAATTATCTCCTCAAAATACATGTCATGGCCGAATTTATCATCATAAAATAATAAATAAATACAATTTATTTAATTAATTATTTTGGGCCGATTCCAATTGGGTTCATTAATCCAATTGGGCTTGAAATTCTCTCTTAAATTAATAAGTCCAACTTAATTAATTTATTTATTAATTACCATTTAAATAAAATATATTATTTAAACAATTAATAATATTAATATTTTCTCCCGACTAAATATTATCCAATTTATATTTAATTATTAATTTCCATTTAAATAATTTTCATTATTTAAATAATTAATAACAAATATTATAATTATTAATTTCCATAAATTCATTATTTAATTAATAATTTTATTGACAATATTTTATTATTAATTTAATTAATTTTAATTATTAATTTCCGTTTAAATATAATTATTTAAACAATTAATAATTGTTCATTAATTTCAAATTATTAATTACCATTTAAATATACTCAATATTTAAATAATTAATAATGTATAATTAATAATTTCATGTTTAAATAAACTCATTATTTAAACAATTAATAATGTTTATATTAATTACCGTTTAAATATACTCAATATTTAAACAATTAATATTGCCTATTTTAAGTAATTCACTTTACTTAAAATTTCCATTTCTTCTACTTGATTTCGCGACTAGGATATTTGGGCTAGCATAGGGACCCGATAGACCTATAGATCATGGGCTTAATAATTAGTCAATTAAGTGATTAACACATAATCAGTTAATTACTTATTATCTAACTATGAATAATTCCACTATAGATTCATAGCTGAACTCCCCTCACTATAGATGAGTTATGTCCATTTAGTTTATCTTTTATTTATATCTGTGATATATCCTTCACGTGGAACCCTCATAATTACAGGCGGATAAATTTACCATTTTGCCCCTGTAATTACCGCTTTATCCTTGTGTTCCCGCTGATTCTCCAATGAACTTTATCTTTAGTCAAACTAAAGATAAGATACTTCTGTGATCAATCGAAGTCGTGACGTCACTTGTTCATGTCTCGAATCAGTACATCAAGGGAGTTTCCTAAAGTTCCTAAAATGTTTAGGTATAGCACTGATACGGTTAATTTATAGGAAAGTTATGAATTCCATCTCGTGAAAATGAGTTCCCAGCTACTTATCTAGTCATGTTCCCAAAACAGGAGTGTCTTAAGCGTTCTTACAGATCGCTCTCAACTGTATGAATCAAAGAACATAACTCCACAAATAGGAGTTCGCATTTCACTCAGGATTGAGATCTATCACGGTTGATAAACTTAGTTTGATATTCGATTATTTCTCGTAAACGGTACTAATGAGAAATTTGATCGAACATCGTGGTCCTGTCTTATACAATCAACATTGGATATGATACTTCCATTTCATGTCTCCCACATGAATGATTAGGATTCGATCATTTGTCTATAAACAAAATGCGAAGCTATCAACAGTGTTACCAGGATAAGGTTCACAAACGTTATCCGTTTACTGTAGACACGTTTAAGTTACTCATCTCGACTTTAATCCTCTTGTATGACTCACATACTAAGTCGTGATTTCATAAGAGTAACTTAGGGTTTACTATTTGAATGTTTGATATTTATACATTTCCATATATTCCTAATATCATCAATTGAATCAATCTAGATAATATAAAGAACTTATGTTTATTTATTTAATTTATTCTTAATAAATTATTATTATTAAATAATTACAAGTTCTAGGACACCATTTCTAACAAGGCTGTCACATCTGATGCATACAACCGTTGCAGACGTGGGGTCAGTGGTAAATAGAACATGAGAGCGTACGGAATGAGGTTGCGTTTCCCTTGTTTATATCTTGGAAGAAAACAGAATTTACAGTGATGCAGGTCCTCATCCACATCCCAGTAAAGCATGTATCCGTTCCGACACAAATCTATTTTCTCCACAGGTAATCAAAGTCCCTCCACTAGCTTTTTTGTGTCGTACAAACTGTTGGGCATAATATTTTCTTCTGGAGTGCATCGACGAAACTACGATGCAATCGAATCAAATCCTCTAGCAGGTATGTTCTACTGCTCCTTTATATTTAAAAGTTCTGTAATAGCAGCAAGTTGACTTACCTGACACCCATCGTACAATGGTTGGTTGGCTGTCTTTAGCATCTCGTGCATCTTACGTGCTTCCAGATTCATTTCCTCTTCAACAGCCCATTCATTTTCGTCTACGTTTAAACTTTCACGGAATTTTTCATTTCCCCCATGCCCCGCACCATCAAGTATCATTTCCTGCATCTGACTATACTGTTGTTCATCATTCCGTTCTTCGTCAACAACCTCTACATTCGAGCTGCTACCTTCGTATCGTCTCGATTCATGTAATGCAGCGTCGAACATTTCCTTTGTTTCCTCCTGAAACACTCAGTGGCAATAATTCTGCACAAATCCCCGACTATAAAGATGAACCTTAAAATCTGTAATCGGTATGATTCTCCTATTGTCGCATTTCCTGTATGGGCAATGTAGCTTTCCACCATACTTTTCATAATAGACACAACAAACTGTTCAACCCCAGCCATGAACTCATCGTTCAAATACCCGTCTATCAAACGAACATACATCCACTCTCTCATTTTCTTTTTTCTTAATGCTAACAAACAATGGGAGGAGGTGGTTTTATAATGGACTCCTCTGCTCATTTCAGACCAGATGGTAGTATTTTTGCTTACCAACTAGTTGCCTTTTCCCGCCAAAATTTCCTGCCATTTTCCTCACTGCCCAGGGTCACATCAAGTCACAGCATTTACGACCACATGGTCACTTATTTTGGTGACCACTTGGTAGCTTTTCTCCCACCAAATTGTTTATCTACCACTGGTCACTTAAAATCACAACATTTGTGACCATCTGGTCACTTAACAATGTGACCACCTGGTAGCTTATTTCCCACCAAATTTCTAAGCTACCACTGGTCACTAAAGATCACCAAAATTGCGACAAAATGGTCACTTTGAAATGTGACCACATGGTAGCCTTTCTCCCGCCTAATTTAGGCGCCTTTTTTTGCTACTAAATGATACCTCGTGTCACAAAATTGCGACCACATGGTCGTATTTGTAGTGACTATATGGTCACTTTCTTCCCGCCAAAAATTGGCGCCGTTTTTTATGACTAATTCTTTACTAGGTCGCAATTTGGTCGCAAAAAAGGGACCATATGGTCGTTTTAAGTCAAACTTCATATTTACTACAAGATTGGTCTGAAGGGATGATTTACTAAATTAGCGGAATTTATTTAGTAACGCAAATTAACACTTAATTTAGGATCTATTAATATCATGCAATTTGTGATAAAAACATGTAGATTCATGCTAGTTTTTTCGAAAATTAAAAACCTTTTACTTACATTGAGTAAAATATGGAGAATCGGTTGGAGGTTTCTTTACAGCATCAAATCCTCAGCAACACCGGATCTTCTATGCTATATCCCGATCGATCAAACGAAATCTTGATTGTGGGATCGAACTTAAGAAGAAATTGGGAAGAAGAAAAATATTTTCTTCCCAATAATGACTAGGGAATTTCGGCTATGGGGGGAGAAGGGAAGAAGAGAGAGTTCCAATTTTCTATGGAATTAAATTGTATGATTTATGAATAACCCAACCCTCCTATTTATAGAAAAATAGGAATCCTAATCACATTAGGATTAATCTATAGAGATAAATACAAAAAGAAAAAAGATTATCTCTTTCCTTTATCTAGCAATTTCAAAAATGCCATGGATAAATAGGAGATTATTTTATTTTCTTTATTTTTATTTATCTTGGGTAAATAAATCTATGTAATTATTTTAGGATATAATTCAAACAATTATCTCCTCAAAATACATGTCATGGCCGAATTTATCATCATAAAATAATAAATAAATACAATTTATTTAATTAATTATTTTAGGCGATTCCAATTGGGTTCATTAATCCAATTGGGCTTGAAATTCTCTCTTAAATTAATAAGTCCAACTTAATTAATTAATTTATTAATTACCATTTAAATAAAATATTTTATTTAAACAATTAATAATATTAATATTTTCTCCCGACTAAATATTATCCAATTTATATTTAATTATTAATTTCCATTTAAATAATTTTCATTATTTAAATAATTAATAATAAATATTATAATTATTAATTTCCATAAATTCATTATTTAATTAATAATTTTATTGACAATATTTTATTATTAATTTAATTAATTTTAATTATTAATTTCCGTTTAAATATAATTATTTAAACAATTAATAATTGTTAATTAATTTCAAATTATTAATTACCATTTAAATATACTCAATATTTAAATAATTAATAATATCTAATTAATAATATTTCATTATTAATTTCCTGATTAAATAAACTCATTATTTAAACAATTAATAATGTTTATATTAATTACCGTTTAAATATACTCAATATTTAAACAATTAATATTGCCTATTTCAAGTAATTCACTTTACTTAAAATTTCCATTTCTTCTACTTGATTTCGCGACTACGATATTTGGGTTAGCATAAGGACCCGATGGACCTATAGATCATGGGCTTAATAATTAGTCAATTAAGTGATTAACACATAATCAGTTAATTACTTATTATCTAACTATGAATAATTCCACTATAGATTCATAGCTGAACTCCCCTCACTATAGATGAGTTATGTCCATTTAGTTTATCTTTTATTTATATCTGTGATATTATCCTTCACGTGGAACCCTCATAATTACAGGAGGATAAATTTAACGTTTTGCCCCTGTAATTACCGCTTTATCCTTGTGTTCCCGCTGATTCTCCAATGAACTTTATCTTTAGTCGAACTAGAGATAAGATACTTCTGTGATCAATAGAAGTCGTGACATCACTTGTTCATGTCTCGAATAAGTACATCAAAGGAGTTTCCTAAAGTTCCTAAAATGTTTAGGTATCGCACTGATACCGTTAATTTATAGGAAAGTTATGAATTCCATCTCGTGAAAATGAGTTCCCAGCTACTTATCTAGTCATGTTCCCAAAACAGGAGTGTATTGAGCGTTCTTACATATTGCTCTCAACTATGTGAATCAAAGAACATAACTCCACAAATAGGAGTCCGCATTTCACTCAGGATTGAGATCTATCATGGTTGATAAACTTAGTTTGATATTCAATTATTTCTCGTAAACGGTACTAATGAGAAATTTGATCGAACATCGTGGTCCTGTCATATACAATCAACATTGCATATGAAACTTCCATTTCATGTCTCCCATATGAATGATCAAGATTCGATCATTTGTCTATAAACAAAATGCGAAGCTATCAACAGTGTTACCAGGATAAGGTTCCCAAACGTTATCCGTTTACTGTAGACACGTTTAAGTTACTCATCTCGACTTTAATCCTCTCGTATGACTCACATACTAAGTCGTGATTTCATAAGAGTAACTTAGGGTTTACTATTTGAATGTTTGATATTTATATATTTCCATATATTCCTAATATCAATAATTGAATCAATCTAAATAATATAAAGAACTTATGTTTATTTATTTAATTTATTCTTAATAAATTATTATTATTAAATAATTACAAGTTCTAGGACACCATTCCTAACATGGTCACCAAAAAAAACTACCCAATACTTTGGTCTCAAATTTCTGGTCGCAATTTGACAGTTTTTTTTGTAGTGCCACCCCACGTTTATGCGCACTGTGAACGAACGGTCGAGCGCCAAAGTCCACCGGGCATTTAAACACCATACCTGCTTGATTAGCTTGATTATAATTTTTTTTCCTTCCATGATAGGTGCGATCATACCAGCACTAATGCACCGGACTCCATCAGAACTCCGGAGTTAAGCGTGATCGCGCGAGAATAGAACTAATTTGGGTGACCACTTAGAAAGTTCGATGTTTTGTTTTGTGTTTAATTATTAGTTTTTTTAAATAATTTTATGATTTTTGTTATTTTTAAATATTCTATTTATGTTATTTCATGCGGACAACACCCCACCTTTTTGCGCGATGCGAACGCATGGTCGGGCACCAAATCCACTGGCCATTTAACCACAATGCCCGCTTGATTGGCCTGATTACAATTTATGTGCCCTCCATGATGGGTGAGATCATACCAGCACTAATGCATCAGATTCCATCAGAACTCCGTAGTTAGGCATGATCGCGAGAGTGGCACTAAGTTGGGTGACCATATGGGAAGTCCTCGTGTTGCACCCTTTTTATCTCTTTTTTTTCCCTTCTCCTCCAGAACCAAGTCTGATATTTTTTTTTTGTGTTTAATTATTAATTTGTTTACATAATTTTATGATTTATTTTATTTTCAAATATTTTATCTGTTTTATTTATTTTATTTCCTAAGGACCGCACACCACTTTTCTGCGCTCTAAGATTGCATAGTTGATCACCAAAGTCCACCCGCTAGTTAAACACCATGCCCCCTTGATTGCCTTGATTACAATTTATGTTCCTTCCTTGATAAGTGTGATCATACAAGCACTAATTGAAGGGATGATTTACTAAACTAGCGGAATTTTATTTAGTAAACTAATTAACATTTAATTACGGATCTATTAATATCATGCAATTTGTGATAAAAACATGTAGATTCATGCAAGTTTTTCGAAAATTAAAACCCTTAACTTACATTGAATAAAATATGGATAATCGGTTGGAGGTTTCTTTACAGTATCAAATCCTCAGCAACACTGGATCTTCTATGCTATATCCCGATCAAAAGAAAAACTGACTTGTGGGAATCAAACCAGAAGAACAAAAGAAGAAGAAATTCCTTCTAAATTTTTTCCCTAAGGAAAATCAGCAATTGGGCAAAAAACTTGAGAGAGAATTTTCACTTTTCTAACTAAAATGATAAGTGTATAAAATATGAATCCCAATGGTCATATTTATAGGAAAATATGATATCTAATCTAATTAGAATACATTATCTCCTAATTATTAAATATAGAAAAGATAAATAAATAAATTAAAAAAAAAAATATATATATATATATATTAGAAATCTTTAGCTTCAGACTTAGTCATGCATGCGTGCCAACCAAGCCAAACGAAATATATATATATGTTTTTCATTTATTTTTTACATATTTACTTTTCTATATTTAAAATTATATATATATATATATATATATATATATATATATATATATATATATATATTTAAAATTAGAATAAATTCAAACAATAATTTCTAATTTAATCACATTTAGCCAAAAAAAAACTAATTTAATTAATTATCATTGAATGTTATTCAATTAATTAATTATTTTGGGCCAAACCAATTTGTTTCTTAAACCAATTGTATTTAATTCTCTCTAATATTTATTATTAAATTAAATAAACTCATTATTTAATTAATAATAATAATTATTAATTTCCATTTAAATAAACTCATTATTTAAATAATTAATAATATCAACATTAATTCCCATTTAAATAATTTATTTATTTAAACAACTAATTTTGCCTTAAAATATTATAATTGATAATGTTATATTAATTTCCATTTATGTAACGTCCTGTTATTTTAAAGTGAATTTTTTTTATTTAATATTGTTTATTTATTTCAATTTAAGTATTTAGTTTAATTATTATTTTTGTAATTTCGATTTTAGTAGTTAATTTCGCCCGAAATTCTTTTTAATCGTTTTAATACTTTTAAATTGGCTTCGGTAACATTAATAATTATACTGTAACGTCCCGTTATTTTGAAGTGATTTTTTTATTTAATATTGTTTATTTATTTCAATTTAAGTATTTAGTTTAATTATTATTTTTGTAATTTCGATTTTAGTAGTTAATTTCACCCAAAATTCTTTTTAATCGTTTTAATACTTTTAAATTCGGTTCAGTGACATTAATAATTATTAATAGACCGTTTTAAGTTACCCATCTCGACCTTAATCCTCTCGTATGACTCACATACTAGGTCGTGAATTCATAAGAGTAACTTTGGGATTTTACTATTTGAATATTTGATATAATATATTTCCATATATTCCAAATATCGTCAATTGAATCAATCTAGATAATATAAAGAACTTATGTTTATTTATTTAATTTATTCATAATAAATTATCCTTATTAAATAATTACAAGTTCTAGGACACCATTCCTAACAATCTCCCACTTGTCCTAGATCTTTGGAGATTTGACTTGTAATTCCAGTCAAACAGGATGACTATCAACTACTTAGCCATGATAGTCATTTTAATACTTTATCCATAACCTTTTCATCTATTTAGTATGTATTACTTTTGTCTGATGTTAGTTTCATTAAGTGTAATAGATTCCATATTTTATCGCCATAAAATAAACTCTATTAACTATTGATTTGAAACCATCATGTTCAACCACCTTTCATTTACTAACAACTTAGTAATCACGCGAATCTAGAGTTTTGTAACGTCCCGTTACTTTTGAGGTGAAATTTATTATTATTATTATTGCTTCACTTAGTATAATTATAGTGGTTGGTGATTGTTTGTTTAATTAGAAGTTTAATTTAATATTTTAGTTTTCGGCTCGAGTTCGATCGTTAAGTAATTTCCGTTAGAACGTTTAAATAGAATCGGGTGTAATAACGTTTATTCACGGGCCAATTACTAATTGTTATATGACCTTAAGTTAGATTAGAAGTGGTTAAAGTGAATTGGAATTGGAACTGTGCAATAACGAGAACCCGGAACACTTTTTACTTAAGAATTAGAGCTCGGGACATAAAGGTCTTTTAACAAAACTTATATATATATATATATGTCTTCAGCAAGCTTAAAATAAAAAAAAAGCAAAAAAAACGAAATCAAAACCCTCCACCCGTGAGCTTAAGAAAAAAAGTGAAATCGAGATTTCGTCGCCGTTTCTCGATCGATTTCGTTGATTCTCATCACGATAGAAAGATCTCGACGCAAGCTTTCATTTCATACCATCAATTGAGTCGATCCATTCCAGATTTGGGAGATACAAGGTAAATAAGAAATGGGTTTTTATGTTTCATTTTTCCCTATTTTACGTTTAAGCTTCGATTCGTTTTTCTCGGGCGTCGTTGGTGATTTCTAGTTGGAGAAAATCATTTTGGTTGATGTTGTTCTCTTGAACCTAAACCCAAGTCGGATGGAAAACCCGAGCCCTTCGAGGTATTCCAAATTGAGGTCTTCGTATGTTGAGTTTGTGATATGAACTTACTTCTTGGTTATTGATCGGAAGCGAAAACCGAGACTTTTTCTTGTCTATGCCAAAAACTCCATAGGATTTCCGGGAGCATTTAGACCTTTAATCCAGCTCGTAGTTAATCATTCGAGGCTTGAAACTTAATCCGTTTAGTTATGTACTTTGTTTGTAGGTTTGATCCACGAGCGACCGTTCTCACGTCCATCGAGCAATCGTTCTCCTACGACTTTTCGAGGTGAGTTTAAAATGATCTTTAGTGTTTTAATGGCTTGGATTAATTGACGATTTAGTTGATTCGAGTTTAAGGGTTGTTGATGTTTAGAAATAAAAGATTGTGAAAAGTATGTTTTGCCTAAGGAAAGTGCATTAAGACGAGATTCTCGTCACTGAATGGTATTAAATCTTGAGGGCTAAAGTGTGGTTTGGGTGTAATCGATTTGAAAGTAGGGAAGGAAAGTGACGGTTCGGACTCGGGACATCCGAGGAGGGAAAAATAGTTCTAACATGCTTTAAGTTTTCTCTTAATTATTATCCTACATAATTAGGAAATATAATAGAAATGAAGGCTTATGGTGACTAATGGTGACTTATATTCATGGTGACTATGGTGAATAATGGTGACTTATATTCGTGGTGACTATGGTGACTTATATTCTTGGTGACTATGGTGACTTATATTCATGGTGACTTATGGTGACTTATAATTGTGGTGACTATGGTGACTTATATTCGTGGTGACTTATGGTGACTTATATTCGTGGTGACTATGGTGACTTATATTCGTGGTGATTATGGTGACTTATGGTGACTTATATTCGTGGTGACTATGGTGACTTATATTCATGGTGACTATGGTGACTTATGGTGACATGTAATAATGGTGACTTATGGTGACATGTAATAATGGTGACAATGGTGACTATGTAATAATGGTGACTATGGTGACTACGGTGACTATGTATGAATGGTGACAATATAATTACGGTGACTACAACGTTGTTATACGCGAGGTGACAAGGGAATTTTGAAATGTGTTATGGTAGTTGAAACTGACTTTAACCGAGCCAATTATGTTTACTTCCCTATGCATGTGATTCTGAATGTAAATGCATAATTAGCCTTATTTGTTGATGTGCTCGGTGTTTAGTTATTGGACACTATTTCTGATAAGGACTTCGGTCCATATAAACACTTGATTTCATTTTACTCTCACTAGCTTTATGCTAATGGTGCTACACTACAATTTTATAGGTACATCTCGTAGGAGAAGTCGGGGTAGAGGTCATGGTGCCGCTTGACTGACCGTGTGATGAGCCTGGGATATGGAAATTTGGCATTTGTGAAATGCTAGTCTTTTGGTTATGTAAATGTGTAAATTTGGTGTCTTGAGCCGAAAGAGCGTTGTTTTGTATTTTAAACATTTTATGTTGTCATTTATGTTTTCTTAAACATAGGAAATGCTCATTTCTCGTTTTTCTCTGATGTGAATATTGTAAACAGGTTTTGGTATGTTCAAAATATAAACGAAACCACGTAAATTTTCTGTAAAATTGTCTTCTTCCTCTGCGTAATGTATTAAGTGTTTTAAAACGAGTCAGGTCGTCACAGTTGGTATCAGAGCCTACGTGTTCTGTAGACCACATGCATCGTATGTTTTCATTTTTTGGTTTTAAAATCCATGTCCCTATCATCGACTGAGGTCAACGGCACCAGGTAACCTTAGACTTTGCACTTTTAGAACTTGCTATTGTTAAGTTTAAAAGTGTGAATTCGTAGTTTAGTATGTAGTGATTAATCTCTGAATTTGTTTTGCTGTTTTACAGTATGCCTGCGGAGCACTTAGGGGAGATAGAGGTGCAGCCCCGGTTGCGATACGAGGACGGGGTCGGCCCAGAATCGTTAACCCACCACCGCCACCCCCTGTGGATCATGTTGATGTTGGAGGTGTTGTTCCGGGCAATGTTGAGTTAGGGAATGAGCCCCCAGTCGATCTGCCACCTATGCAAGGGAGAAATGTTACTATCTCGGAAAAAGACTACCTAGACTTAGTACGGGGTGGAGGAGGTTGTGCTGGTCCCGCTATTCCTCCGCCTACTAGAGTGCCTGATTCGGCAGTTGCCTTACCTAGGGTTGATGATGTTGCCAAGGTTTTGAGAGATTATAGCAGGCATGCACCGTTTGAGTTTGATGGGACTTCTACTGATCCGGCACTTGCCGAGAGATGGGTCTTGAGAGTGGAGAGAGCACTTGACTCCATTCGATGACGCACGGTTCTGGTGGGAGGGATTATCCAATTCTTTGGATCCGGCATTGACAGTTACTTGGGAAATGTTCAGGGAGAAGTTTTTTGATAAATATTACCAGGAGGACATCAGAGATTTGGTCCATCCTAAAGTTCAAAATTGAGGAAACATATTTTTGGTAATCCTCTTTGGACTAAAATGTCAAACGAGGATCGGAACCAATCTTTTCAAACTTGTTCTAATGATTAGGATCATTATAAAGTTCCAAATGGAGGAAACGATCTTTGAGAATCCCCTTTGGACTAAAAAGTCGAACGTCAAAGTAGTCCTAATGATTTTGTCCATCCTAAAGTTCCAAATGGAGGAAACTCTTCTTTGGGAATCCTCTTTATACCAAAATATCAAACGCGGATCGGAACCAATCTTGCAAAGTTGTCCTCATGATTTGGTCCATCCTAAAGTTCCAAAAGGAGGAAACTCTTCTTTGGAAATCCTCTTTGGACCAAATTTTTAAACGTCAAAATTGTCCTCGTGATTTGGTCCATCCTAAAGATCCAAAAGGAGTAAACTCTTCTTTGGGAATCCACTTTAGACAATAATGTCAAACGAGGATCGGAAGCAATCTTTTCAAACTTGTCCTAATGATTTGGTCCATCCTAAAGTTCCAAAAGGAGGAAACTCTTCTTTGGGAGTCCTCTTTGGACCAAAATCTCAAACGGGGATCGAAACCAATGTTGTTAAACTTGTCCTCATGATTTGTTCCATCTTTAATTTCCAAATGGAAGAAACTCTTGTCTTGGAATCCGCTTCGGACAGAAATTTTGACTGTCGAAGTTGTCCTAATGATTTGGTCCATCCTAAAGTTCCAAATGGAGCAAACTCTTCTTTGGGAATCCTCTTTGGACCAAAATATCAAACGAGGATCAGAACCAATCTTGCAATGTTGTCCTCATGATTTGGTCCATCCTAAAGTTCCAAAAGGAGGAAACTCTTCTTTGGAAATCCTCTTTGGACCAAAATTTTAAACGTCAAAATTGTCCTCGTGATTTGGTCCATCCTAAAGATCCAAAAGGAGGAAACTCTTCTTTGGGAATCCTCTTTAGACAATAATGTCAAACGAGGATTGGAACCAATCTTTTCAAACTTGTCCTAATGATTTGGTCCATCCTAAAGTTCCAAAAGGAGGAAACTCTTCTTTGGGAGTCCTCTTTGGACCAAAATCTCAAACGTGGATCGAAACCAATCTTGTTAAACTTGTCCTCATGATTTGTTCCATCTTTAATTTTTGTCTGTGAATCCTCTTCGGACAGAAATTTTGACTGTCGAAGTAGTCTTAATGATTTGGTCCATCCTAAAGATGCAAATGGAGCAAACTATTCTTTGGACATCCTCTTTGGACCAAAATGTCAAACGAGGATCAAAACCAATCTTGTCAATGTTGTCTTCATAATTTGGTCCATCCTAAACTTCCAAATGGAGGAAACTCTTCTTTGGAAATCCTCTTTTGACCAAAATGTTGATTGTCAAAGTTTTCCTCATGATTTGGTCCATCCTAAAGATCCAAATGGAGGAAACTCTTCTCTAGGAATCCTCTTGGGAAAAAATGTCAAACGAGGATCGTAACCAATCTTTTCAAACTTCTCCTAATGATTTGGTCCATCCTAAACTTCCAAAAGGAGTAAACTCTTCTTTGGGAATCCTCTTGGGACAATAATGTCAAACGAGGATCGGAACCAATCATTTCAAACTAGTCCAAAATTGAGTTGGTCCATCCTAAAGTTCCAAATAGAGGAAACTATCTTTGGGAGTCCTCTTTGGACCAAAATCTCAAACGAGGATTGGAACCAATCTTTTAAAACTTGTTTTAATGATTTGGTCCATCCTATAGTTCCCAATGGAGGAAACTCTTCTTTTGGAATCATCTTTGGAACAAAATTACAAACGAGGATCGGAACCAATCTTTTCAAACTTGTCCTAAATTGAGTTGGTCCATCCTAATTGCCAAATGGAGGAAACTATCTTTGGGAGTCGTCTATGGACCAAAATCTAAAACGAGGATCGAAACCAATCTTGTCAAACTTGTCCTCATGATTTGGTCCATCCTAAAGTTCCAAATTGAAGAAACTCTTCTTTGAGAATCCTCTTCGGACCAAAATTTTGACTATCAAAGTTATTGTGACGACCCGACTCTTTTAAATAATTTAAATCAGAATTGACAGCGGAAGTCTTTTATTTTAATAAAAATATGCGTGGTTATGTTTGAAAATTTGTTAGCCAAAACCAATTTACATCCTAAGTTAAAAATCTAATAAAACAAAAGGAACATCAAGTCCCATTTCAGGAGTTCAATACTCATAATCATAAAGTAAAAACATTATGCTCTTATGAGCCAAATACAAATGTAAAATCACAAAAGTCTTTAAAGTTCACAAAAATAAATACATAGACTTTACAACCCATAGTCCATCTCGAGGTCAGTATCCCTCGATCACGCCGCACCATCTCCCCTTCCACGCCCTCTAGCCAGAGCATTACCTGAAATTTTTGTAATATCATGAGCTAACAAACTAAGCCCAGTGAGAATAATAAGAATAAAATGTAAAGATAGATCTCAAACTCACATTTCGATTTATGTCCAAATAATCTGACACAATACACTCCTTAAGTTCTCCAAACTCTAGGTAATTTCATTCTAAACTTTCCAAAGGATGATATTACTAACACTCGTAGTCAATCCTCATCCATTAACTTGTTACGACATAAATAAGAAAATAAATAAGCTTTGCATAAATATAACATCTTAATTCTTCTTATTGTTTTACTTTCCATTATGAAATATACAATTCTTTCTCCATGATATAATTCCACCGATAATATGCATGAAGGTAATGAAGACATCCTGTAGGATTCGCATTCACCTTTTATGAATAAATGAAGGTAATGCTGACACTTCCCGTAGGGTCCAACATTCTACCTTCTGAATGAAGAAGGTGATGTGGACAATCCCCGTAGAGTCCAACATTCATGAAGAAGTTTGGAGGGGAGAATGTTGGACCCTACAGGGATTGTCCGCATCACCTTCTTCATCATAAGGTAGAATGTTGGACCCTACGAGAAGTGTCAGCATTACCTTCATTTATGCATAAAAGGTGAATGCGAATCCTACAGGATGTCTTCATTACCTTCATGCATATTATCGGTGGAATTATATCATGGAGAAAGAATTGTATATTTCATAATGGAAAGTAAAACAATAAGAATAATTAAGATGTTATATTTATGCAAAGCTTATTTATTTTCTTATTTATATCATAACAAGTTAATGGATGAGGATTGACTACGAGTGTTAGTAATATCATCCTTTGGAAAGTTTAGAATGAAATTACCTAGAGTTTGGAGAACTTTAGGAGTGTATTGTTTCAGATTATTTGGACACAAATCGAAATGCGAGTTTGAGGTGTATCTTTACTTTTTATTCTTATTATTCTCACTGGGCTTAGTTTGTTAGCTCATGATAATACAAAAATTTCAGGTAATGCCTTGGCTAGAGGCCGTGGAAGGGGAGATGGTGCGGCGTGATTGAGGGATGCTGACCTCGAGATGGACTATGGGTTGTAAAGTCTATGTATTTATTTTTGTGAACTTTAAAAAATTTTGTGATTTTACATTTGTATTTGGCTCATAAGAGCATAATGTTTTTACTTTATGATTATGAGTAATGAACTCCTGAAATGGGACTTGATGTTCCTTATGTTTTATTAGATTTTGAAATCAGGATGTAAACAGGTTTTGGCTAACAAATTTTCAAACATAACCACGCCAATTTTTCTTAAAATAAAAGACTTCCGCTGTCAATTCTAATTTAAATTATTTAAAAGAGTCGGGTCGTCACAGTTATCCTAATGATTTAGTCCATCCTAAAGATGCAAATGGAGCAAACTATTCTTTGGAAATATTCTTTGGACCAAAATGTCAAACGAGGATCAGAACCAATCTTGTCAATGTTGTCTTCATGATTTGGTTCATCCTAAACTTCCAAATGGGGGAAACTCTTGTTTGTAAATCCTTTTTGGACCAAAATGTTGAATGTCAAAGTTGTCCTCATGATTTGGTCCATCCTAAACTTCCAAATGGAGGAAACTCTTCTTTGGAAATCCTCTTTGGACCAAAATTTCAAACGAGGATCGGAACCAATATTGTCAAACTTGTTCTCATGATTTGGTCCAATCTAAAGTTCCAAATGAAGGAAACTCTTTTTTGGAAATTCTCTTTGGACAGGAATGTCAAACGAAGATCGGAACCAATCTTTTCAAACTTGTCCTAATGATTTGGTCCATTATAAAGTTCCAAATGGAGGAAACGATCTTTGAGAATCCCCTTTGGACTAAAAAGTCGACCGTGAAAGTTGTCATAATGATTTTATCCATCTTAAAGAGGCAAATGGAGCTAACTCTTCTTTTGGAGTCATCTTTGTAACAAAATGACAAACGAGGATCGGAACCAATCTTGTCAAACTTGTCTTAATGATTTGGTCCATCCTAAAGTTCCAAATAGATGAAACTATCTTTGGGAATCCTCTTTTGGACCAGAATGTCAAACGAGTATCAGAACAAATCTTTTCAAACTTGTCCTAATGATTTGGTCCATCCTAAACTTCCAAATGGAGGAAACTCTTCTTTGGAAATCCTCTTTGGACCAAAATGTCAAACATGGATTGGAACCTATCTTGTCAAACTTGTCCTTATGATTTGGTCTATCCTAAAGATTCAAATGGAGAAAACTCTTCTTTTGCAATCATTTTTGGAACAAAATGACAAACGAGAATCGGAACCAATCTTTTCAAACTTGTTATAATGATTTGGTCCATCCTAAAGTTCCAAATGAATGAAAGTCTTCTTTGGAAATCCTCTTTGGACCAAAATGTCAAACGAGGATCGGAACCAATCTTTTCAAACTTGTTCTCATGATTTTGTCCATTCTAAAGTTCCAAATGAATTAAATTCTTCTTTCGGAATCCTCTTTGGACCAGAATATTGAATGTCAAAGTTGTCCTCATGATTTGGACCATCCTAAAGTCTCAAATGGAGCAAACTATTATTTGGACCATCATGATTTGGTCCGAAGAGGATTCCCAAAGAAGAGTTTCTTCCATTTGGAACTTTAGGATGGACGAAATCATGAGGACAAATTTGACAAGATTGGTTTTAATCCTCGTTAGTCATTTTGGTAGAAAGAGAATTCCCAAAGAAGAGTTTCCTCCTTTTGAAACTTTAGGATGGATAGAATCATGAGCACAACTTTGACAAGATTGGTTCCGATCCTCGTTTGACATTTTGGTACAAAGAGAATTCCCAAAGAAGAGTTTCCTCCATTTGGAACTTTAGGATGGACGAAATCATTAGGACAACTTTGACGTTCGACTTTTTAATCCGAAGGGGATTCTCAAAGATCGTTTTCGCTATTTGGAACTTTATATTGGACCAAATCATTAAGACAAGTTCTAAAAGATTAGTTCCCATCCTCGTTTGACATTCTTGTCCAAAGAGTATTCGCAAAAAAGAGTTTCCTTCATTTGGAACTTTAGAATGGACAAAATCATGAGAACAAGATTGAAAAGATTGGTTCCGATCCTCGTTTGACATTTTAGTCCAAAGAGGATTCCCAAAAATATGTTTTCTCCATTTGGAACTTTAGGATCGACCAAATCATGAAGAAAAGTTTGAGAAGATTGGTTCCGATCCTCGTTTGACATTATTGTCCAAAGAGGATTTTCAAAGAAGAGTTTCCTCCATTTGGATCTTTAGGATGGACCAAATCATATGAACAAGTTTGACAAGATTGGTTCCGATCCTCGTTTGACATTTTTTTCCTAAGAGGATTCCAAAAGAAGAGTTTACTCCATTTGGATCTTTAGGATGGACCAAATCATATGGACAAGTTTGACAAGATTGGTTCCGATCCTCGTTTGATTTTTGGGTCGAAAGAGGATTTCCAAAGAATATTTGCTCCATTTGCATCTTTAGGATGGACCAAATAATGAAGACAAGTTTGAAAAGATTTGTTCCAATCCTCGTTTCTCATTTTGTTCCAATGATGATTCCAATAGAAGAGTTTCCTCCATTGAGAACTTTAGGATGGACCAAATCATTAGGACAAGTTTGAAAAGATTGGTTCCGATCCTCGTTTGACATTTTTTTCCCAAGAGGATTCCCAAAGAAGAGTTTCCTCCATTAGGAACTTTAGGATGGACCAAATCACGAGGACAACTTTGACGTTCAACATTTTGGTCCAAAGAGGATTTCCAAAGAAGTGTTTCCTCCTTCTGGAACTTTAGGATAGACCAAATCATGAGGACAACTTTGACAAGATTTGTTCCGATCCTCGTTTGACATTTTGGTACAAAGAGAATTCCCAAAGAAGAGTTTCTTCCTTTTGAAACTTTAAGATGGACAAAATCATTAGGACAACTTTGACGTTCGACTTTTTAGTCCAAAGGGTATTCTCAAAGATCGTTTCCTTCATTTGGAACTTTATAATTAACCAAATCATTAGGACAAGTTTGAAAAGATTGGTTCCCATCCTCGTTTGACATTCCAGTCAAAAGAGGATTCGCAAAAAAGAGTTTCCTTCATTTGGAATTTTAGAATGGACCAAATCATGAGAACAAGTTTGAAAAGATTGGTTCCGATCCTCGTTTGACATTTTAGTCCAAAGAGGATTCCCAAAAATATGTTTCCTCCATTTGGAACTTTAGGATGGACCAAATCATGAAGAAAAGTTTGAGAAGATTGGTTCCGATCCTCGTTTGACATTATTGTCCAAAGAGGATTTCCAAAGAAGAGTTTCCTCCATTTGGATCTTTAGGATGTACCGAATCATATGGACAAGTTTTACAAGATTGGTTCCGATCCTCGTTTGACATTTTTTTCCCAAGAGGATTCCCAAAGAAGAGTTTCCTCCATTTGGATCTTTAGGATGGACCAAATCATGACTACAACTTTGACATTCAACATTTTGGTCAAAAGAGGATTTACAAAGAAGAGTTTCTTCCATTTGGAAGTTTAGGATGGACCAAATCATGAAGAAAACATTGACAAGATTGGTTCTAATCCTCGTTTGACATTTTGGTCCAAAGAGGATTTTTAAAGAATTGTTTGCTCCATTTGCATCTTTAGGATGGACCAAATCATAAAGACAAGTTTGCAAAGATTGGTTTCGATCCTCGTTTGTCATTTTGTTCCAAAGATGATTCCAAAAGAAGAGTTTTCTCCAATTCTCAAAGTTAGGCAAAGAAAGCAAAGGTGAATTACATAACTTAGCTTTCAGTTCATTAAAAGCCTTCTCTTGTGACTCTCCCCAAACAAATACAACATGCTTTTTAACTAATTCATTCAATGGAGAAGCAATAGAACCAAAGTCCTTAATGAACCTCCTATAGAAACTAGCTAAACCATGAAAACTTCTTACCTCACTTGCATTCTTGGGTGTTGGCCATTCTTTACTTGCCTTAATCTTCTCTTCATCAACCCCATTTCCAGAAATTATAAAACCAAGAAAGTTAACCTTAGTCATGCAAAAACTACACTTTTTAAGATTAGCATACAACTTTTCTTTCCTAAGTGTAAGCAAGACAAGTCTAACATGCTCAACATGTTCATCTAAACTCTTGGAGTAAATCAGAATATCATCAAAATAGACCACAACAAACTTTCCCAAAAATTCCCTAAGAACATGGTTCATCAATCTCATAAAAGTACGAGGTGCATTATCAAGACCAAAAGGCATCACAAGCCATTCATACAAGTCATACTTAGTCTTAAAAACTGTTTTCCATTCATCACCTATATGCATTCTAATTTGATGATAACCAGATTTAAGATCAATTTTTGTAAATAAAATATAACCATGCAATTCATCAAACATATCATCTAGCCTAGGGATAGGATGACAATACTTTACTGTTATTTTGTTGATGGCTTTACAATCAACACACATCCTCCAAGTTCCATCTTTCTTTGGAACTAAAATCACCGGAACTGAAAATGGGCTCAAATTTTCCCTCACATAGCCCTTGGCAAGCAACTCCTCCACTTGCTCTTGAATTTCCTTTGTCTCCGTTGGGTTGGCCCTATAAGCTGGCCTATTAGGTATAGTTGCCCCGGGAATGAAATCCACTTGATGCTCAATGCCTCTTATTGGGGGCAAACCACTCCGTATCTCATCGGGAAATATATCCTCAAAGTCCTGCAAAAGAGACACAAAAACACTAGGCAAAGTAGGGCTAGGTGTGTTAGTCATAAAACAAGTTCCTTTGTACAAAAGTACAAGGAAGTTTTGTTTTGAAAACAAAACATGCCTCACTTCACTCTTAGTAGCAATTAACTCCCTTTTCTCTCTTTGTCTCTTTTGTTTTATTTTTCTTTTCTCTCATTATTTTCACTCTTGATTTTTCCACTTAAAACATGCTTTTCTCTCTTACTCATCTCTTCACTCAATTATTTTTCTTTCAACTCTTTTTCTTTCATCTCAAACTCAAGCCTCCTTTGTTCAAGCTTACATTGATCAATGAAAGCCTATTTGGAAGACAAAGGCACCAAAGTAGTTTTCCTTCCATCCTTGGTAAAAGTGTATCGATTAAGGTAACCATCATGAATAGCCTTCATATCAAACTGCCATGGTCTTCCCAAAAGTATATCCCCGGCATACATTGGCACTGCATTAAAAACTATCTCATCCTTATACTTCCCAAGATGAAAAGTAATATTACGTTGCTTAAGCACCTTTACCTCACAACTATTATTTAACCATTGTAACTTGTAAGGTGTGGGATGTGGAATGGTAGGCAAATTGAGTCTCTTGACAAGAATTGAACTCACAACATTGGTAACTCCCACTATCAATCACCACACTACAAGGAGTCCCTTGCACCAAACATCTAGTATGGAACAAATTGTCCCTTTGATCATCAATATCATTCTCCTTCACTTGAACACTAAGTAGTCTTCTAGTAACAAGTGCTACATGATTTCCCTCTTCTATGCTTGCATCACTATCCTCATCAATATCACACTCGTCCTCTTCAACTTCACAATCTTCATCATCCGACTTCCCCATTCCTAATAATCATAGTTCGTTTATTAGGACAGTCGCGGCTAATGTGCCCAACTCGTTGACACTTTCAACATTTAAAATCCCTATTTCTCTCATAGCAAAAAAAAAAAAAATCCCTATTTCTCTCAACTTTTGTTTCATCCACCCTCTCCTTTCCTTTCCCCTTAGAAGACTCCCCCTTATCCTTCTTGGTAGCCTCAAATGTGCCTCTAGGTTGAAAGTCTCCTTTGGAACTACTAACCCCCTTTTTCCAAGGATTGGATGGTGGAAAAGTGGATTTAGAAGTGTATTTCTTGGAGTTATATTTCTCCCAAGCCATTTGTTTCTCAATCTTCTCGGCTATATGCAAGAGTTCCTTCATGTCAAAGTAAGAATACATATCTACTCTATGAGCCAACTCTTCATTCATTCCTCCTAAAAACCGTGACATAGTATCATCCTCACTCACTTCTATATGTGATCTAGTCATTAAAACATTCATCTCCCTATAGCATTCTTCAACACTCTTTGATCCTTGCTTTAAGGAAAACAACTTATTTCTCTTCTCTTCATTTCTGATTGAACAAGTCTTCAATACTCTTCCTTCAAATACATTTTCCATAGATTAAAGTTCATCATGTCCTCATCCATAGCCTCCATGCTCATATCTTCAAAGCTTGTATTGACTTTGCTCATGTAGGCTTGTAATGGATGTTTTATGCTTGCCTTGAACTTTGATCTTGAGATTGATCCTTGAGATATTTGTGACGTTCCATGATTCATATCAATCAGTTCCTGGGCTCGGCTCGTACGGGATACGATTATAAGTCGACGTGCCTCGGTCTCAGCGCAGCGAGTGAGCAGGAGTTCCGGTCCTTCTCCAATTGAGCAGCAGCTGCGAGAGGAGGTTCAGTAGTTGCACACCGAGCTGGACGATATGCACAGCAACTTTGATGCTCGAGTCGCTGCGATTTAGGCGGATGTTCATGCTCAGGTGCAGGCCCAGGTGGAGGCCCAGGTCGCAGCTAGATTGGCCGCATTATTCAGATCCCGAGATCCTCGTTCATCATCTTCTTTCCTCGTGATTTGGTCCATCCTAAAGATACAAATGGAGGAACCTCTTCTTTGGAATCCTCTTTTGACCAAAATTTCGAAAGAGGATCCGAACCACTCCAAAAACTTGTTTGTAGTTGAAGAGCTTGTTTGAAAGCAATTGTTTCACTCTCTAAACCAAACTGAATCCGAAGACCTAAGGTTTCCCACTTGTCAAGGTTGTGCTCAAGATTTGGTCCATCCAAAAGATCCAAATGGAGGTCTCTTCTTTGGGAATCCTCTTTGGACCAAAATATCGAAAGAGGATCCGAACCACTCCAAAAACATGTTTGTAATTGAAAAGCTTGTTTCAAAGTACTTGTTTCACTCTTCGGACCATATTGATACCAAAGACATAAGGTTTTCCACTTGTCAAAGTTTTCCTCGTGATTTGGTCCAACCTAAAGATCCAAATGGAGGAACCTCTTCTTTGGAATCCTCTTTAGACCAAAATTTTGAAAGAGGATCCGAACAACTCCAAAAACATGTTTGTAATTGAAAAGTTTGTTTCAAAGTACTTATTTCACTCTTCGGACCATATTGATATGAAAGACCTAAGGTTTCCCACTTGACAAAGTTTTCCTCGCGATTTGGTCCATCCTAGAGAACACATGGAGGAACCTCTTCCTTGGGAATCCTCTTTGGACCAAAATTTCGAAAGAGGATCCGAACCACTCCAAAATTTCAAAAGCTTGTTTCAAAGTACTTGTTTCACTCTTCGGAGCATATTGATACCAAAGACCTAAGGTTTCCCACTTGTCAAAGTTTTCCTTGCGACTTGGTCCATCCTAAACATGCAAATGGAGGAACCTCTTCTTTAGGAATCCTCTTTTGACTAAAATTTTGAAAGAGGATCTGAACCACTCCAAAAACTTGTTTGAAATTGAAAAGCTTTTTTCAAATTACTTGTTTCACTCTACGGACCATATTGATACCAAAGACCTAAGGTTTCCCCATTGTCAAAGTTTTCCTCGCGGTTTGGTCCATCCTAAACATGCAAATGGAGGAACCTCTTCTTTAGGAATCCTCTTTGGACCAAAATATCAAAAGAAGATCCGAACCACTCCAAAAACTTCTTTGTATTTGAAGATCTTGTTTCAAAGTACTTGTTTCACTCTTCGAACCATATTGATACCAAAGACCTAAGGTTTCCCCCTTGTCAAAGTTTTCCTCACGATTTGGTCCATCCTAAAGATGCAAATGGAGGAACCTCTTCTTTGGGAGTCCTCTTTGGACCAAAATTTCGAAAGAGGATCCGAAGCCCTCCAAAAACTTGTTTGTAAGTGAAAAGCTTGTTTGAAAGCACTTGTTTCACACTTCGGACCATATTGTTACCAAAAACCTAAGGTTTCCCACTTGTCAAAGTTTTCCTCGCGACTTAGTCCATCCTAAAAATGCAAATGGAGGAACCTCTTCTTTGGGATTCCACTTTGGACCAAAATTTTGAAAGAGGATCCGAACCACTCCAAAAACTTGTTTGTAAATAAAAAGCTTGTTTCAAAGTACTTGTTTCACTCTACGGACTATATTGATACCAAAACCTAAGGTTTTCCACTTGTGAAAGTTTTCCTCGCGACTTGGTCCATCCTAAAGATGCAAATGGAGGAACCTCTTCTTTGGGAATCCTTTTTGGACCAAAATTTCGAAAGAGGATCCGAAGCACTCCAAAAACTTGTTTGTAAGTGAAAAGCTTGTTTGAAAGCACTTGTTTCACTCTTCGGACCATATTGTTACCAAAAACCTAAGGTTTCCCACTTGTCAAAGTTTTCCTCGCGACTTGGTCCATCCTAAAAATGCAAATGGAGGAACCTCTTCTTTGGGATTCCTCTTTGGACCAAAATTTTGAAAGAGGATCCAAACCACTCCAAAAACTTGTTTGTATTTGAAAAGCTTGTTTCAAAGTACTTGTTTCACTCTTCGGACCATATTGATACCAAAACCTAAGGTTTCCCACTTGTCAAAGTTTTACTCGCGACTTGGTCCATTCAAAGGATGCAAATGGAGGAACCATTTCTTTGGGAATCCTCTTTGACCAAAATTTCGAAAGATGATCCGAACCACTCGAAAACCTTGTTTGTAATTGAAAAGCTTGTTTCGAAGAACTTGTTTCACTCTTCGAACCATATTGATACCAAAGACCTAAGGTTTTCCCCTTGTCAAAGTTTTCCTCGTGATTTGGTCCATCCTAAGATGCAAATGGAGGAACCTCTTCTTTGGAAATCCTGTTTGGACTAAAATATCGAAATAGGATCCGAACCAGTCCAAAAACTTGTTTGTAATTGAAAAGCTTGTTTCAAATTACTTGTTTCACTCTTCGGACCATATTGATACCAAAGACCAAAGGTTTCCCCCTTGTCAAAGTTTTCCTCGCGGTTTGGTCCATTCTAAAGATGCAAATAGAGGAACCTCTTGTTTGGGAATCCTGTTTGGACGAAAATATCGAAAGAGGATCCGAACCACTCCAAAAGCTTGTTTCAACATACTTGTTTCACTCTTCGGACCATATTGATACCAAAGACCTAAGGTTTCCCCCTTGTCAAAGTTTTCCTCGTGATTTGGTCCATCCTAAAGATGCAAATGGAGGAACCTCTTCTTTGGGAATCCTCTTTATTCCAAAATTTCGAAATAGAATCCGAACCACTCCAAAAACTTGTTTGTAATTGAAGAGATTGTTTGAAAGCACTTGTTTCACTCTCTAAACCAAATTGAATCCGAAGACCAAAGGTTTCCCACTTGTCAAAGTTCTGCTCAAGATTTGGTCCATCCAAAAGATCCAAATGGAGGAACCTCATCTTTGGGAATCCTCATTGGACCAAAATATCGAAAGAGGATCCGAACCTTTCCCAAAACATGTTTGTAATTGAAAAGCTTGTCTCAAATTACTTGTTTCACTCTTCGGACCATATTTGATACCAAAGACCTAAGGTTTTCCACTTGTCAAAGTTTTCCTCGTGATTTTGTCCATCCTAAAGATCCAAATGGAGGAACCTCTTATTTGGGAATCCTCTTTGGACAAAAATTTCGAAAGAGGATCCGAACCTCTCCAAAAACTTGTTTGTAATTGAAAAGCTTGTTTCAAAGTACTTGTTTCACTCTTCGGCCATATTGATACCAAAGACCTAAGGTTTTCCCCTTGTCAAAGTTTTCCTCGCGATTTGGTCCATCCTAAAGAACACATGGGGGAACCTCTTCTTTGGGAATCCTCTTTGGACCAAAATATCGAAAGAGGATCCGAACAACTCCAAAAACATGTTTGTAATTTAAAAGCTTTGTTTCAAAGTACTTGTTTCACTCTTCGTACCATATTGATACCAAAGACCTAAAGTTTTCCACTTGTCAATGTTTTCCTGGTGATTTGGTCCATCCTAAAGATGGAAATGGAGGAACCTCTTCTTTGGGATTCCCCTTTGGACCAAAATTCCTAAAGAGGATGGGAACCACTCCAAAAACTTGTTTGTAAATCAAAAGCTTATTTCAAAGTACTTGTTTCACTCTACGGACCATATTGATACCAAAGACCTAAGGTTTCCCACTTGTCAAAGTTTTCCTCACGACTTGGTCCATCCTAAGGATGCAAATGGAGGAACCTCTTCTTTGGGAATCCTCTTTGGACTAAAATTTCGAAAGAGGATCTGAACCACTCCAAAAACTTGTTTCTAAAATCAAAAGTTTGTTTTAAAGGACTTGTTTCACAATACGGACCATTTTTATACCAAAGACGTAAAGTTTCCCCCTTGTCAAAGTTTTCCTCGCGATTTGGTCCATGCTAAGATGCAAATGGAGGAACCTCTTCTTTGGGAATCCTGTTTGGACCAAAATATCGAAAGACGATCTGAACCATTCCAAAAACTTGTTTGTAATTGAAAAGCTTGTTTCAAATTACTTGTTTTACTCTTTTCGGCCAATATTGATACCAAAGACCTATGGTTTCCCCCTTGTCAAAGTTTTCCTCGCGGTTTGGTCCATCCTAAAGATGCAAATAGAGGAACCTCTTCTTTGAGAATCCTGTTTGGACCAAAATATCGAAAGAGGATCTGAACCACTCCAAAAACTTGTTTGTAATTGAAAATCTTGTTTCACGTACTGGTTTCACACTTCGGACCATATTGATACCAAAGACCTAAGGTTTCCCCCTTGTCAAAGTTTTCCTCGCGATTTGGTCCATCCTAAAGAAGCAAATGGAGGAACCTCTTCTTTGAGAATCCTGTTTGAACCAAAATATCGAAAGAGGATCCGAACAACTCCAAAAACTTGTTTGTAATTGAAGAGCTTGTTTGAAAGCACATGTTTCACTCTCTAAACAAAATTGAATCCGAAGACCTAAGGTTTCCCACTTGTCAAAGTTGTGCTCAAGATTCGGTCCATCCAAAAGATCCAAATGGAGAAACCTCTTCTTTGGGAATCCTCTTTGGACCAAAATTTCGAAAGAGGATCCGAACCACTCCAAAAACTTGTTTGTAATTCAAAAGCTTGTTTCAAAGTACTTGTTTCACTCTTCGGAGCATATTGATACCAAAGACCTAAGGTTTCCCATTTTTCAAAGTTTTCCTCGCGACTTGGTCCATCCTAAACATGCAAATGGAGGAACCTCTTATTTTTTAATCCTCTTTGGACCAAAATTTCAAAAGAGGATCCGAACCACTCCAAAAACTTGTTTGCAATTGAAAACCTTGTTTCAAAGATCTTGTTTCACTCTTCGGACCATATTGATACCAAAGACCTCAGGTTTCCCCCTTGTCAAAGTTTTCCTCGCGATTTGGTCCATCCTAAGATGCAAATGGAGGAACCTCTTCTTTGGGAATCCTCTTTGGAACAAAATATCGAAAGAGGATCCGAACCACTCCAAAAACTTGTTTGTAAGTGAAAAGCATGTTCGAAAGCACTTGTTTCACTCTTCGGACCATATTGATACCAAAAACCTAAGGTTTCCCGGTTTTCAAAGTTTTTCTCGCGACTTGGTCCATTCTAAAGATGCAAATGGAGGAACCTCTTCTTTGGGATTCATCTTTGGACCAAAATTTGGAAAGAGGATCCGAACCACTCCAAAAACTTGAATGTAATTCAAAAGCTTGTTTCAAAGTACTTGTTTCACTCTTCGGACCTTATTGATACCAAAGACCTAAGGTTTCAGACTTGTCAAAGTTTTCCTCACGATTTGGTCCATCCTAAGATGCAAATGAAGGAACCTCTTCTTTGGGAATCCTCTTTGGACCAAAAATTGAAGGAGGATCCGAACCACTCCAAAAACTTGTTTGTAAGTGAAAAGCATGTTCGAAAGCACTTGTTTCACTCTTCGGACCATATTGATACCAAAAACCTAAGATTTCCCACTTTTCAATGTTTTCTTCGCGACTTGGTCCATTCTAAAGATGCAAATGGAAGAACCTCTTCTTTGGAATTCATTTTTTTACCAAAATTTTGAAAGAGGATCCAAACCACTCTAAAAACTTGTTTGTAAATCAAAAGCTTGTTTCAAAGTACTTGTTTCACTCGTCGGACCATATTGATACCAAAGACCTATGGTTTCCCCCTTGTCAAAGTTTTCCTCGCGGTTTGGTCCATCCTAAAGATGCAAATGGAGGAACCTCATCTTTGGGATTGCTCTTTGGACCAAAATTTGGAAAGAGGATCCGAACCACTCCAAAAACTTGAATGTAATTCAAAAGCTTGTTTCAAAGTACTTGTTTCACTCTTCGGACCCTATTGATACCAAAGACCTAAAGTTTCAGACTTGTCAAAGTTTTCCTCACGATTTGGTCCTTCCTAAGATGCAAATGAAGGAACCTCTTCTTTGGGAATGCTCTTTGGACCAAAAAACGAAAGAGGATCCGAACCACTCCAAAAACTTGTTTGTAAGTGAAAAGCATGTTCGAAAGCACTTGTTTCACTCTTCGGACCATATTGATACCAAAAACCTAAGGTTTCCCGGTTTTCAAAGTTTTTCTCGCGACTTGGCCCATTCTAAAGATGCAAATGGAGGAACCTCTTCTTTGGGATTCATCTTTGGACCAAAATTTGGAAAGAGGATCCGAACCACTCCAAAAACTTGAATGTAATTCAAAAGCTTGTTTCAAAGTACTTGTTTCACTCTTCGGACCTTATTGATACCAAAGACCTAAGGTTTCAGACTTCTCAAAGTTTTCCTCACGATTTGGTCCATCCTAAGAAGCAAATGAAGGAACCTCTTCTTTGGGAATCCTCTTTGGACCAAAAATTGAAGGAGGATCCGAACCACTCCAAAAACTTGTTTGTAAGTGAAAAGCATGTTCGAAAGCACTTGTTTCACTCTTCGGACCATATTGATACCAAAAACCTAAGATTTCCCACTTTTCAATGTTTTCCTCGCGACTTGGTCCATTCTAAAGATGCAAATGGAAGAACCTCTTCTTTGGAATTCATCTTTTAACCAAAATTTTGAAAGAGGATCCAAACCACTCCAAAAACTTGTTTGTAAATCAAAAGCTTGTTTCAAAGTACTTGTTTCACTCGTCGGACCATATTGATACCAAAGACCTATGGTTTCCCCCTTGTCAAAGTTTTCCTCGCGGTTTGGTCCATCCTAAAGATGCAAATGAAGGAACCTCATCTTTGGGATTGCTCTTTGGACCAAAATTTGGAAAGAGGATCCGAACCACTCCAAAAACTTGAATGTAATTCAAAAGCTTGTTTCAAAGTACTTGTTTCACTCTTCGGACCCTATTGATACCAAAGACCTATGGTTTCCCCCTTGTCAAAGTTTTCCTCGCGATTTGGTCGATACTAAGATGCAAATGGACGAACCTCTTATTTGGGAATCCTCTTTGGACAAAAAAATAGAAAGAGGATCCGAACCACTCTAAAAACATGTTTGTAATTGAAAAGCTTGTTTCAAATTACATGTTTCACTCTTCGGACCATATTAATACAAATGACCTAAGGTTTCCCCCTTGTCAAAGTTTTCCTCGCGGTTTGGTCCATCCTAAAGATGCAAATGGAGGAACCTCATCTTTGGGATTGCTCTTTGGACAAAAATTTAGAAAGGGGATCCGAACCACTCGAAAAACTTGTTTGTATATCAAAAGCTTGTTTCAAAGTACTTGTTTCACTCTTCGGACCTTATTGATACCAAAGACCTAAGGTTTCAGACTTGTCAAAGTTTTCCTCACGATTTGGTCCATCGTAAGATGCAAATGAAGGAACCTCTTCTTTGGGAATCCTCTTTGGACCAAATATCGAAAGAGGATCCGAATCACTCCAAAAACTTTATTGTAAGTGAAAAGCATGTTTGAAAGCACTTGTTTCACTCTTCGGACCATATTGATACCAAAAACCTAAGGTTTCCCACTTTTCAATGTTTTCCTCGCGACTTGGTCCATTCTAAAGATGCAAATGGAGGAACCTCGTCTTTGGGATTCATCTTTGGACCAAAATTTCGAAAGAGGATCCGAACCACTCTAAAAACTTGTTTGTAAATCAAAAGCTTGTTTCAAAGTACTTGTTTCACTCGTCGGACCATATTGATACCAAAGACCTATGGTTTCCCCCATGTCAAAGTTTTCTTCGCGATTTGGTCCATCCTAAGATGCAAATGGAGGAACCTCTTATTTGGGAATCCTCTTTCGACAAAAATATCGAAAGAGGATCTGAACCACTCTAAAAACTTGTTTGTAATTGAAAAGCTTGTTTCAAATTACTTGTTTCACTCTTCGGACCATATTGATACAAAATACATAAGGTTTCCCCCATGTCAAAGTTTTCCTCGCGGTTTGGTCCAACTTAAAGATGCAAATGGAGGAACCTCATCTTTGGGATTCCTATTTGAACCAAAATTTGGAAAGAGGATCCGAAACACACAAAAAACTTTTTTGTAATTCAAAAGCTTGTTTCACTCTTCGGACCTTATTGATACCAAAGACCTTAGGTTTCCAAATTTTCAAAGTTTTCCTCGTGAATTGGTCCATCCTAAGATGCAAATGGAGGAACCACTTTTTGGGAATCCTCTTTGGAATAAAATTTCAAATCAGGATCCGAACCACTCCAAAAACATGTTTGTATTTGAAAAGGTTGTTTCAAATTACTTGTTTCACTCTTCGGACCATATTGATACCAAAGACCTAAGGTTTCCCCGTTGTCAAAGTTTTCCTCGCGGTTTGGTCCATCCTAAAGATGCAAATGGAGGAACCTCATCTTTGGGATTCCTCTTTTTACCAAAATTTGGAAAGAGGATCCGAACCACTCCAAAAACTTGTTTGTAATTGAAAAGCTTGTTTCAAAGTACTTGTTTCACTCTTTGGACCATATTGATACCAGAGACCTAAGGTATCCCCCATTTCAAAGTATTCCTCGCGATTTGGTCCATCCTAAAGATGAAAATGGAGGAACCTATTCTTTGGGAATCCTCTTTGGACCAAAATATCGAAAGATGATCCGAACCACTCCAAAAAATTGTTTGTAAGTGAAAAGCCTGTTTGAAAGCACTTGTTTCACTCTTCGGACCATATTGATACCAAAGACCTAAGGTTTCCCACTTGTCAATGTTTTCCTCGCGACTTGGTCCATCCTAAAGATGCAAATGGAGGAACCTCTTCTTTGGGAATCCTCTTTGGACCAAAAAATCGAAAGAGGATCCGAACCTTTCCTAAAACTTGTTTGTAAGTGAAAAGCATGTTTGAAAGCACTTGTTTCACTCTTCGGACCATATTGATACCAAAAACCTAAGGTTTCCCCATTTTCAAAGTTTTCTTTGCGACTTGGTCCATTCTAAAGACGCAAATGGAGGAACCTCTTCTTTGGGATTAATCTTTGGACCAAAATTTTGAAAGAGGATACGAACCACTCCAAAAACTTGTTTGTTAATCAAAAGCTTGTTTCCAAGTACTTGTTTCACTCTTCGGACCATATTGATACCAAAGACCTAAGGTTTCAGACTTGTCAATGTTTTCCTCACGATTTGGTCCATCCTCAAATGCAAATGAAGGAACCTCTTCTTTGGGATTCCTCTTTGGACAAAAATATCGAAAGAGGATCCGAACCACTCCAAAAACTTGTTTGTAAGTGAAAAGCTTGTTTCAAATCACTTGTTTCACTCTTCGGACCATATTGATACCAAAAACCTAAGGTTTCCCACTTTTCAATGTTTTCCTCGCGACTTGGTCCATTTTAAAGATGCAAATGGAGGAACCTCTTCGTTGGAATTCATCTTTGGACCAAAATTTCGAAAGAGGATCCAAACCACTCCAAAAACTTGTTTGGAAATCAAAAGCTTGTTTCAAATTACTTGTTTCACTCGTCGGACCATATTTATACCAAAGACCTATGGTTTCCCCCTTGTCAAAGTTTTCCTCGTCATTTGGTCCATCCTAAGATGCAAATGGAGGAACCTCTTATTTGGGAATCCTCTTTGGATAAAAAAAATCGAAAGAGGATCCGAACAACTCTAAAAACTAGTTTGTAAATGAAAAGCTTGTTTCAAATTACTTGTTTTACTCTTCGGACCATATTGATACCAAAGACCTAAGGTTTCCCCCTTGTCAAAGTTTTCCTCGCGGTTTGGTCCATCCTAAAGATGCAAATGGAGGAACCTCATCTTTGGGATTGCTCTTTGGACCAAAATTCGGAAAGAGGATCCGAACCACTCAAAAAACTTGTTTGTAATTCAAAAGCATGTTTCAAAGTACTTGTTTCACTCTTCGGACCTTATTGATACCAAAGACCTAAGGTTTCCCAATTGTCAAAGTTTTTCTCGCGAATTGGTCCATCCTAAGATGCAAATGGAGGAACAACTTTTTGGGAATCATCTTTGAAATAAAATTTCGAAACAGGATCCGAACCACTTCAAAAACTTGTTTGTAATTGAAAAGCTTGTTTAAAGTACTTGTTTCACTCTTCGGACCATATTGGTACCAAAGACATAAGGTTTCCCCCTTTTTAAAGTATTCCTCGCGATTTGGTCCATCCTGAAGATGAAAATGGAGGAACCTCTTCTTTGGGAATCCTCTTTGGACCAAAATATCGAAAGAGGATCCGAACCACTCCAAAAACTTGTTTGTAAGTGAAAAGCCTGTTTGAAAGCACTCGTTTCAATCTTCGGACCATAATGATACCAAAGACCTAAGGTTTCCTACTTGTCAAAGTTTTCCTCTCGACTTGGTCCATCCTAAAGATGCAAATGGAGGAACCTCTTCTTTGGGAATCCTCTTTGGACATAAAAATCGAAAGAGGATCCGAACCACTCTAAAATCTTGTTTGTAATTGAAAAGCTTGTTTCAAATTACTTGTTTTACTCTTCGGACCATATTGATACCAAAGACCTAAGGTTTCCACCTTGTCAATGTTTTCCTCGCGGTTTGGTCCATCCTAAAGATGAAAATGGAGGAACCTCATCTTTGGGATTTCTCTTTGGACCAAAATTTGGAAAGAGGATCCGAACCACTCCAAAAACTTGTTTGTAATTCAAAAGCTTGTTTCAAAGTACTTGTTTCACTCGTCGAACCATATTAATACCAAAGACATATGGTTTCCCCCTTGTCAAAGTTTTCCTCGCGATTTGGTCCATCCTAAGATGCAAATGGAGGAACCTCTTATTTGGGAATCCTCTTTGGACAAAAAAATCGAAAGAGGATCCGAACCACTCTAAAAACTTGTTTGTAATTGAAAAGCTTGTTTCAAATTACTTGTTTTACTCTTCAGACTATATTGATACCAAAGACCTAAGGTTTCCCCATTGTCAATGTTTTCCTCGCGGTTTGGTCCATCCTAAAGATGCAAATGGAGGAACCTCATCTTTGGGATTGCTCTTTGGACCAAAATTTGGAAAGAGGATCCGAACCACTCCAAAAACTTGTTTATAATTCAAAAGCTTGTTTCAAATTACTTGTTTCACTTGTCGGACCATATTGATACCAAAGACCTATGGTTTCCCCCTTGTCAAAGTTTTCCTCGCGATTTGGTCCATCCTAATATGCAAATGGAGGAACCTCTTATTTGGGAATCCTCTTTGGACAAAAATATTGAAAGAGGATCTGAACCACTCTAAAAACTTGTTTGTAATTGAAAAGCTTGTTTCAAATTACTTTGTTTACTCTTCGGACCATATTGATACCAAAGACCTAAGGTTTCCCGCTTGTCAAAGTTTTCCTCGCGGTTTGGTCCAACCTAAAGATGCAAATGGAGGAACCTCATCTTTGGGATTCCACTTTGGACAAAAATTTGGAAAGAGGATCCGAAACACACAAAAAAAAATTTTCTAATTCAAAAGCTTGTTTCACTCTTCGGACCTTATTGATACCAAAGACCTAAGGTTTCCCAATTGTCAAAGTTTTCCTCGTGAATTGGTCCATCCTAGATGCAAATGGAGGAACCACTTTTTGGGAATCCTCTTTGGAATAAAATTTCAAATCAGGAACCGAACCACTCCAAAAACTTGTTTGTAATTAGCAAGCTTGTTTCAAAGTACTTGTTTCACTCTTCGGACCATATTGATACCAAAGACCTAAGGTTTCCCCCATTTCAAAGTATTCCTCGCGATTTGGTCCATCCTAAAGATGAAAATGGAGGAACCTATTCTTTGGGAATCCTCTTTGGACCAAAATAACGAAAGAAGATCCGAACCACACCAAAAACTTGTTTGTAAGTGAAAAGCCTGTTTGAAAGCACTTGTTTCACTCTTCGGACCATATTGATACCAAAGACCTAAGGTTTCCCACTTGTCAATGTTTTCCTCGCGATTTGGTCCATCCTAAAGATGCAAATGGAGGAACCTCTTCTTTGAGAATCCTCTTTGGACCAAAAAATCGAAAGAGGATCCGAACCTTTCCAAAAACTTGTTTGTAAGTGAAAACCATGTTTGAAAGCACTTGTTCCAATCTTCGGACCATATTGATACCAAAAACCTAAGGTTTCCCCGTTTTCAAAGTTTTCCTCGCGACTTGGTCCAATCTAAAGACGCAAATGGAGGAACCTCTTCTTTGGGATTAATCTTTGGACCAAAATTTTGAAAGAGGATCCGAACCACTCCAAAAACTTGTTTGTTAATCAAAAGCTTGTTTCAAAGTACTTGTTTCACTCTTCGGACCATATTGATACCAAAGACCTAAGGTTTCAGACCTGTCAATGTTTTCCTCATGATTTGGTCCATCCTCAGATGCAAATGAACGAACCTCTTCTTTGGGATTCCTCTTTGGACCAAAATATGAGGATCCGAACCACTCCAAAAACTTGTTTGTAAATGAAAAGCTTGTTTGAAAGCACTTGTTTCACTGTTCGGACCATATTGATACCAAAAACCTAAGGTTTCCCACTTTTCATTGTTTTCCTCGCGACTTGGTCCATTCTAGAGATGCAAATGGAGGAACCTCTTCTTTGGAATTCATCTTTGGACCAAAATTTCGAAAGAGGATCCAAACCACTCCAAAAACTTATTTGTAAATCAAAAGCTTGTTTCAAAGTACTTGTTTCTCTCGTCGGACCATATTAATACCAAAGACCTATGGTTTCCCCCTTGTCAAAGTTTTCCTTACGATTTGGTGCATCCTAAGATGCAAATGGAGGAACCTCTTATTTGGGAATCCTCTTTGGACAAAAATATCGAAAAAGGATCCGAACCACTCTAGAAACTTGTTTGTAATTGAAAAGCTTGTTTCAAATTACTTGTTTCACTCTTCGGACCATATTGATACCAAAGACCTAAGGTTTCCCCTTGTCAAAGTTTTCCTCGCGGTTTGGTCCAACCTAAATATGAAAATGGAGGAACCTCATCTTTGGGATTCCTCTTTGGACAAAAATTTGGAAAGAGGATCCGAAACACACAAAAAACTTTTTTGTAATTCAAAAGCTTGTTTCACTCTTCGGACCTTATTGATACCAAAGGCCTAAGGTTTCCCAATTGTCAAAGTTTTTCTCGTGAATTGGTCCATCCTAAGATGCAAATGGAGGAACCGCTTTTTGCGAATCCTCTTTGGAATAAAATTTCAAATCAGGATCCGAACCACTCCAAAAACTTGTTTGTAATTGAAAAGCTTGTTTCAAAGCACTTGTTTCACTCTTCGGACCATATATATACAAAAGACTTAAGGTTTCCCCCATTTCAAAGTATTCCTCACGATTTGGTCCATCCTAAAGATGAAAATGGAGGAACCTATTCTTTGGGAATCCTCTTTGGACCAAAATATCAATAGAGGATCCGAACCAGTCCAAAAACTTGTTTGTAAGTGAAAAGCTTGTTTGAAAGCACTTGTTTCACTCTTCGGACCATATTGATACCAAAAACCTAAGGTTTCCCACTTTTCAATGTTTTCCTCGCGACTTGGTCCATTCTAAAGATGCACATGGAGGAACCTCTTCTTTGGAATTCATCTTTGGACCAAAATTTCGAAAGAGGATCCAAACCACTCCAAAAACTTATTTGTAAATCAAAAGCTTGTTTCAAAGTACTTGTTTCACTCGTCGGACCATATTGATACCAAAGACCTATGGTTTCCCCCTTGTCAAAGTTTTCCTCGCGATTTGGTCCATCCTTGATGCAAATGGAGGAACCTCTTATTCGGGAATCCTCTTTGGACAAAAAAATCGAAAGAGGATCCGAACCACTCTAAAAACTTGTTTGTAATTGAAAAGCTTGTTTCAAATTACTTGTTTTACTCTTCGGACCATATTGATACCAAAGACCTAAGGTTTCCCCCTTGTCAAAGTTTTCCTCGCGGTTTGGTCCATCCTAAAGATGAAAATGGAGGAACCTCATCTTTGGGATTGCTCTTTGGACCAAAATTTGGAAAGAGGATCCGAACCACTCCAAAAACTTGTTTGTAATTCAAAAGTTTGTTTCAAAGTACTTGTTTCACTCTACGGACCTTATTGATAGCAAAGACCTATGGTTTCCCAATTGTCAAAGTTTTCCTCGCGAATCGGTCCATCGTAAGATGCAAATGGAGGAACCACTTTTTGGGAATCCTCTTTGGAATAAAATTTCGAAACAGGATCTGAACCACTCCAAAAACTTGTTTGTAATTGAAAAGCTTGTTTCAAAGTACTTGTTTCACTCTTCGGACCATATTGATACCAAAGACCTAAGGTTTCCCCCTTTTCAAAGTATTCCTCGCGATTTGGTCCATCCTAAAGATGAAAATGGAGGAACCTCTTCTTTGGGAATCCACTTTGGACCAAAATATCGAAAGAGGATCTGAACCACTCCAATAACTTGTTTGTAAGTGAAAAGCCTGTTTGAAAGCACTTGTTTCACTCATCGGACCAGAATGATACCAAAGACCTAAGGTTTCCCACTTGTCAAAATTTTCCTCGCGACTTGGTCCATCCTAAAGGTGCAAATGGAGGAACCTCTTCTTTGGGAATCCTCTTTGGACCAAAAATCGAAAGAGGATCCGAACAACTCCAAAAACTTGTTTGTAAGTGAAAAGCATGTTTGAAAGCACTTGTTTCACTCTTCGGACCATATTGATACCAAAAACCTAAGGTTTCCCGGTTTTCAAAGTTTTCCTCGCGACTTGGTCCAGTCTAAAGATGCAAAGGGAGGAACCTCGTCTTTGGGATTCATCTTCGGACCAAAATTTCGAAAGAGGATCCTAACCACTCTAAAAACTTGTTTGTAAATCAAAAGCTTTTTTCAAAGTACTTGTTTCACTCTTTGGACCATATTGATACCAAAGACCTAAGGTTTCCCCCTTTTCAAAGTATTCTTCGCGATTTGGTCCATCCTAAAGATGAAAATGGAGGAACCTCTTCTTTGGGAATCCTCTTTGGAACAAAATATCGAAAGAGGATCCGAACCACTCCAAAAACTTGTTTGTAAGTGAAAAGCCTGTTTGAAAGCACATGTTTCACTCTTCGGACCATATTGATACCAAAGACCTAAGGTTTCCCACTTGTCAAAGTTTTCCTCGCGACTTGGTCTATCCTAAAGGTGCAAATGGAGGAACCTCTTCTTTGGGAATCCTCTTTGGACCAAAATTCGAAAGAGGATCCGAACCACCCCAAAAACTTGTTTGTAATTCAAAAGCTTGTTTCAATGTACTTGTTTCACTCTTCGGACCTTATTGATACCAAAGACCTAAGGTTTCCCAATTGACAAAGTTTTCCTCGCGAATTGGTCCATCCTAAGATGCAAATGGAGGAACCACTTTTTGGGAATCCTCTTTGGAATAAAATTTCGAAACAAGATCCGAACCATTCCAAAAACTTGTTTGTAATTGAAAAGCTTATTTCAAAGTACTTGTTTCACTCTTCGGACCATATTGATACCAAAGACCTAAGGTTTCCCCTTTTTCAATGTATTCCTCGCGATTTGGTCCATCCTAAAGATGAAAATGGAGGAACCACTTCTTTGGGAATCCTCTTCGGACCAAAATATCGAAAGAGGATCCGAACCACTCCAAAAACTTGTTTGTAAGTGAAAAGCTTGTTTGAAAGCACTTGTTTCACTCTTGGGAACATATTGATACCAAAAACCTAAGGTTTCCCACTTTTCAATGTTTTCCTCGCGACTTCGTCCATTCTAAAGATGCAAATGGAGGAACCTCTTCTTTGGAATTCATCTTTGGACCAAAATTTCGAAAGAGGATCCAAACCACTCCAAAAACTTGTTTGTAATTCAAAAGCTTGTTTCAAAGTACTTGTTTCTCTCGTCGGACCATATTGATACCAAAGACCTATGGTTTCCCCCTTGTCAAAGTTTTCCTCACGATTTGGTCCATCCTAAGATGCAAATGGAGGAACCTCTTATTTGGGAATCCTCTTTGGACAAAAATATCGAAAGAGGATCCGAACCACTCTAAAAACTTGTTTGTAATTGAAAAGCTTGTTTCAAAGTACTTGTTTCACTCTTCGGACCATATTGATACCAAAGACCTAAGGTGATATGAATTATGTAGCCTTGCATTTGAGGAATTCAAGCATCAAGAACACTTGCATTAAATGCACTTCAATTGCATTAATGGCAACCCAAGTTCATTTATTACAAGTCAAGTTAAGATGCATTAACTACAACTCAAGATGCATTGATGATAACCCAAGCTTCATTCAAGACAACTCAAGCTTCATTCAAGGGAACTTAAGGCAACTCCAAGACAAGCATTAATGACCATTTACAAGCTTCAATTAGAGTTAAATATCAGTTTCAAATGTAACTTAAGTTACAAATTAAAATGGTGGCTGAATGTAACTTAAGTTTTTGCATTAAATTCGTAGGTTACATGCTAGGGACTTAATTGGGCTGATAGAGGATCATTATGAACGAAAATTGCATTGTATTTTAAGCCTATAAATAGGCCATGTATCAGCCAATGTAAGGGAGACTTGTAAGATTTGAATGATGAATGAAATGTAGCATTTTTATGCACATGGAGAGCCTTGAGCCTCAACCCTTTGTAATCTTGCTTTAGATTACATGTTTAGAAACATTCAAGAGGGGAGTGATCAACCAACTTGTGGAGTGTTTCGAGTCATGAGATGATGGAACGTAATTGTTTGGGTCCATTTCATGATTTTTAGATCACACAAGGCAATCTGTTTTCTAGCCTTTCCTTGGGGTTGTTTCAAATGGCATATGTGGGTTCTTTGGTTGTGATCTTTTTGGGTCCTTAGTTAAGTTTAAGGGTTCTTAAAGCATTTCGAAAGGGTTTTCGTATCATTTGGTATCAGAGCATCGGTTACGATTTTGTGGCGATCTCTAGAACAGGTTTTATCCAATCTATCCTTTTCTATTCTCGTTGTTTTCATTTCTGTCCTATCTTTTCGTTTTTGTCCAAGCATGAATTTGTCTTCATCTTTTCATTCTGATCTTGTTTCTATCTTAAAGATCACTTTCTGATCTAAAAAAAAAAAAACTTTGCATTCAAGACCACCGGTTTGTTCATCTTGCGTTCTTCTTGCAAATTCTTGAGGTTTTCTGAGTTTGATCTTTGAAATTCGTGTATTTCTGATTGTAAGGTGTTATTATGTCAGTTATATATCATAAACCATCAGTTACACCTTCCTTTTCACGAATTTAAAGTCCCAAAAACGGCTAAATTAAAAGTGTTTCAAAATCTGCCCATTTTTGTAACTGCCGCATTTAATGCTGCTGTTTTGTGTCGAAATTATTTTATAACATCCGAATTTGCTTGTTTTTGCTGAAGAGAAAATATTTATCATCTTGTTATCATTAAAATATCAGAAGGGCTCATAGTCAAATTCGTAACGAAAAATATTCAAATATTGGGATTCATTTCAGTGCGCAGATTGCTCTTAAATTGCAACATCTTATCTCCGTTGATTGGTGTTTTCATTTGTGATTGAATTTCTGAGTTTGGTGGCCAATTTTAAGCTCTTCATAACAGAGATATTAACCAATATATGGGCTGCTTCTCTTAAAGTAAAGGCCAATCTTGAAGGAAATTTGAGCGCAAACACGAGTGGAACAAAGAGAGTTGTAAAAAAGGAGGGAGTGCTTGTAAGGTCCAATTTTTGTGTTTTCTCTCTAACTTTCTTTTGCAGCCACACTTTTTGATTCGAGGACGAATCATTTTGAAGAATGGGGGAATGATATGAATTATGTAGCCATGCATTTAAGGAATTCAAGCTTAAAGAGTACATGCATTGATGACAACTCAAGTTGCATTAAATGCACTCAAGACGTATTTATGACAACCCAAGCTTCATTCAAGGCAACTTAAAGCTTCATTCAAGATAACTTCAATACACTCAAGACAAGCATTACTGGCATTTAAAAGCTACTTTTAAGCATCATGTATCAGTTTCAATTGTTTTAGATGTATTGTAAGTTACAAAGTAGTAGTGGCAGATTGTAACTCATGTTTTAGCTTTAATTTCGGGGGTTACAAGCTAGGGACATCATGGGGCTGTTATGGGAGCATTATGAACGAAATTTACATGTATTTTATGCCTATAAATAGGCTTTGTTTTAGCTATTGTAAATAAGATTTGAATGATGAATGAAATGTAGCATTTTTATGCACATGGAGAGCCTTGAGCCTCAACCCTTTGTAATCTTGCTTTAGATTACATGTTTAGAAACATTCAAGAGGGGAGTGATCAACCAACTTGTGGAGTGTTTCGAGTCATGAGATGATGGAACGTAATTGTTTGGGTCCATTTCATGATTTTTAGATCACACAAGGCAATCTGTTTTCTAGCCTTTCCTTGGGGTTGTTTCAAATGGCATATGTGGGTTCTTTGGTTGTGATCTTTTTGGGTCCTTAGTTAAGTTTAAGGGTTCTTAAAGCATTTCGAAAGGGTTTTCGTATCATAAGGTTTCCCCCTTTTCAAAGTATTCTTCGCGATTTGGTCCATCCTAAAGATGAAAATGGAGGAACCACTTCTTTGGGAATCCTCTTTGGACCAAAATATCGAAAGAGGATCCGAACCACTCCAAAAACTTGTTTGTAAGTGAAAAGCCTGTTTGAAAGCACATGTTTCACTCTTCAGACCATATTGATACCAAAGACCTAAGGTTTCAGACTTGTCAAAGTTTTCCTCACGATTTGGTCCATCCTCAGATGCAAATGAAGGAACCTCTTCTTTGGGATTCCTCTTTGGACCAAAATATCGAAAGAGGAACCGAACCACTCCAAAAACTTGTTTGTAAGTGAAAAGCTTGTTTGAAAGCACTTGTTTCACTCTTCGGACCATATTGATACCAAAAACCTATGGTTTCCCACTTTTCAATGTTTTCCTCGCGACTTGATCCATTCTAAAGATGCAAATGGAGGAACCTCTTCTTTGGAATTCATCTTTTGACCAAAATTTCGAAAGAGGATCCAAACCACTCCAAAAACATATATGTAAATCAAAAGCTTATTTCAAAGTACTTGTTTCACTCGTCGGACCATATTGATACCAAATACCTATGGTTTCCCCCTTGTCAAAGTTTTCCTCGCGATTTGGTCCATCCTTGATGCAAATGGAGGAACCTCTTATTTGGGAATACTCTTTGGACAAAAAAATCGAAAGAGGATCCGAACCACTCTAAAAACTTGTTTGTAATTGAAAAGCTTGTTTCAAGTAACTTGTTTTACTCTTCGGACTATATTGATACCAAAGACCTAAGGTTTCCCCCTTGTCAAAGTTTTCCTCGCGGTTTGGTCCATCCTAAAGATGCAAATCGAGGAACCTCATCTTTGGGATTGCTCTTTGGACCAAAATTTGGAAAGAGGATCCGAACCACTCCAAAAACTTGTTTGTAATTCAAAAGTTTGTTTCAAACTACTTGTTTCACTCTTCGGACCTTATTGATAGCAAAGACCTAAGGTTTCACAATTGTCAAATTGTTTCTCGCGAATTGGTCCATCGTAAGATGCAAATGGAGGAACCAGTTTTTGGGATTCCTCTTTGGAATAAAATTTCGAAACAGGATCCGAACCACTCCAAAAACTTGTTTGTAATTGAAAAGCTTGTTTCAAAGTACTTGTTTCACTCTTCGGACCATATTGATACCAAAGACCTAAGGTTTCCCCCTTTTCAAAGTATTCCTCGCGATTTGGTCCATCCTAAAGATGAAAATGGAGGAATCTCTTCTTTGGGAATCCTCTTTGGACCAAAATATCGAAAGAGGATCCGAACCACTCCAATAACTTGTTTGTAAGTGAAAAGCCTGTTTGAAAGCACTTGTTTCACTCTTCGGACCAGAATGATACCAAAGACCTAAGGTTTCCCACTTGTCAAAGTTTTCCCCGCGACTTGGTCCATCCTAAAGATGCAAATGGAGGAACCTCTTCTTTGGGAATCCTCTTTGGACCAAAAATCGAAAGAGGATCCGAACAACTCCAAAAACTTGTTTGTAAGTGAAAAGCATGTTTGAAAGCACTTGTTTCACTATTCGGACCATATTGATACCAAAAACCTAAGGTTTCCCGGTTTTCAAAGTTTTCCTCGCCACTTGGTCCATTCTAAAGATGCAAATGGAGGAACCTCTTCTTTGGGATTAAATCTTTGGACCAAAATTTTGAAAGAGGATCTGAACCACTCCAAAAACTTGTTTGTTAATCAAAAGCTTGTTTTAAAGTACTTGTTTCACTCTTCTGACCATATTGACACCAAAGACCTAAGGTTTCAGACTTGTCCAAGTTTTCCTCACGATTTGGTCTATCCTCAGATGCAAATGCAGGAACCTCTTCTTTGGGATTCCTCTTTGGACCAAAATATCGAAAGAGGATCCGAACCACTCCAAAAACTTGTTTGTTTTTGAAAAGCTTGTTTGAAAGCACTTGTTTCACTCTTCGGACCATATTGATACCAAAAACCTAAGGTTTCCCACTTTTCAATGTTTTCCTCGCGACTTGGCCATTCTAAAGATGCAAATGGAGGAACCTCTTGTTTGGAATTCATCTTTGGACCAAAATTTCGAAAAAGGATCCAAACCACTCCAAAAACTTATTTGTAAATCAAAAGCTTGTTTCAAAGTACTTGTTTCACTCGTCGGACCATATTGATACCAAAGACCTATGGTTTCCCCCTCGTAAAAGTTTTCCTCCCGATTTGGTCCATCCTAAGATGCAAATGGAGGAACCTCTTATTTGGGAATCCTCTTTGGACAAAAAAATCGAAAAAGGATCCGAACCACTCTAAACACTTGTTTTTAATTGAAAAGCTTGTTTCAAATTACTTGTTTTACTCTTCGGACCATTTTGATACCAGAGACCTAAGGTTTCCCCCTTGTCAAAGTTTTCCTCGCGGTTTGGTCCATCCTAAAGATGCAAATGGAGGAACCTCATCTTTGGGATTGCTCTTTGGACCAAAATTTGGAAAGAGGATCCGAACCACTCCAAAAACTTGTTTGTAATTCAAAAGCTTGTTTCAAAGTACTTGTTTCACTCTTCGGACCTTATTGACACCAAAGACCTAAGGTTTCCCAATTGACAAAGTTTTCCTCGCGAATTGGTCCATCCTAAGATGCAAATGGAGGAACCACTTTTTGGGAATCGTCTTTGGAATAAAATTTCGAAACAGGATCCGAACCACTCCAAAAACTTGTTTGTAATTGAAAAGCTTCTTTCAAAGTACTTGTTTCACTCTTCGGACCATATTGATACCAAAAACCACAGTTTCCCACTTTTCAATGTTTTCCTCGCGACTTGGTCCATTCTAAAGATGCAAATGGAGAAACTTCTTCTTTGGAATTCATCTTTGGACCAAAATTTCGAAAGAGGATCCAAACCACTCCAAAAACTTGTTTGTAAATTAAAAGCTTGTTTCAAAGTACTTGTTTCACTCGTCGGACCATATTGATACCGAAGACCTATGGTTTCCCCATTGTCAAAGTTTTCCTCGCGATTTGGTCCATCCTAAGATGCAAATGGAGGAACCTCTTATTTAGGAATCCTCTTGGGACAAAAATATCGAAAGAGGATCCGAACCATTCTAAAAACTTGTTTGTAATTGAAAAGCTTGTTTCAAATTACTTGTTTCACTCTTCGAACCATATTGATACCAAAGACCTAAGATTTTCCCCTTGTCAAAGTTTTCCTCGCGGTTTGGTCCATCCTAAAGATGCAAATGGAGGAACCTCATCTTTGGTATTCCTCTTTGGATCAAAATTTGGAAAGAGGATTTGAACCACTCCAAAAACTTGTTTGTAATTCAAAAGCTTGTTTCAAAGTACTTGTTTCAGTCTTCGGACCTTATTGATACCGAAGACCTAAGGTTTCTCAATTGTCAAAGTTTTCCTCGCGACTTGGTCCATCCTAAACATGCAAATGGAGTAACCTTTTATTTGGGAATCCTCTTTGGACCAAAATTTCAAAAGAGAATCCGAACCACTCCAAAAACATGTTTGTAATTGAAGACCTTGTTTCAAAGTTCTTGTTTCACTCTTCGGACCATATTGATACCAAAGACCTATGGTTTCCCCCTGGTCAATGTTTTCCTCGCGATTTGGTCCATCCTAAGATGCAAATGGAGGAACCTCTTCTTTCGGAATCTTCTTTGGACCAAAATATCGAAAGAGGATCCGAACCACTCCAAAAACTTGTTTGTAAGTGAAAAGCCTGTTTGAAAGCACTTGTTGCACTCTTCGGACCATATTGATACCAAAGACCTTAGGTTTCCCACTTGTCAAAGTTTTCCTCGCCACTTGGTCCATCCTAAAGATGCAAATGGAGGAACCTCTTCTTTTGGAATTCTCTTTATACCGAAATTTCGAAAGAGGATCCGAACAACTCCAAAAACATGTTTGTAATTGAAGAGCTGGTTTAAAATCACTTGTTTCACTCTCTAAACCAAAATTAATTCGAAGACCTAAGATTTCCCACTTGTCAAAGTTATGCTCAAGATTTGGTCCGTCCAAAAGATCCAAATGGAGAAACCTCTTGTTTGGGAATCCTCATTGGACCAACATATCTAAACAGAATCCGAACCACTCCCAAAACATGTTTGTAATTGAAAAGCTTGTTTCAAAGTACTTGTTTCACTCTTCAAACCATATTGATACCAAAGACCTAAGGTTTTCCACTTGTCAAAGTTTTCCTCGTGATTTGGTCCATCCTAAAGATCCAAATGGAGGAACCTCTTCTTTCGAATCCTCTTTGGACCAAAATTTCGAAAAAGCATCCGAACCACTCCAAAAACTTCTTTGTAATTGAAAAGTTTGTTTCAAAGTACTTGTTTCACTCTTCGAACCATATTGATACGAAAGACCTAAGGTTTCCCACTTGTCAAAGTTTTCCTCGCGATTTGTTCCATCCTAAAGAAGGCATGGAGGAACCTCTTCTTTGGGAATCCTCTTTGGACCAAAATTTCAAAAGAGGATCTGAACCACTCCAAAAACTTGTTTGTAATTCAAAAGCTTGTTTCAAAGTACTTGTTTCAGTCTTCAGACCATATTGATACCAAAGACCTAAGGTTTCCCACTTGTCAAAGTTTTCCTCGCGACTTGGTCCATCCTAAGCATGCAAATGGAGGAACCTCTTCTTTGGGAATCCTCTTTTGACCAAAATTTCAAAAGAGGATCTGAACCACTCCAAAAACTTGTTTGTAATTGAAAAGCTTGTTTCAAAGTTCTTGTTTCACTCTTCGAACCATATTGATACCAAAGACCGAAGGTTTCCCCCTTGTCAAAGTTTTCCTCGCGATTTGGTCCATCCTAAGATGCAAATGGAGGAACCTCTTCTTTGGGAATCCTCTTTGGACCAAAATATCGAAAGAAGATCCGAACCACTATAAAAACTTATTTGTAAGTGAAAAGCTTGTTTGAAAGCACTTGTTTCACTCTTCGGACCATATTGATACCAAAAACCTAAGGTTTCCCACTTTTCAAAGTTTTTAATATGAAACCCTAGGAAATTGAAATAGAAACCATTTGAAACCACAAAGAACCCCTAGATGCAAATCCTAAAACCCCGATGAACAATAAGGTAAAACCCTTGGAAACAAAGAAGAAGAAGATTATTCCAATGATCTAATACCTTGAAATAATAGAACTTGTTCTTATTTCAAGATCAAAACAATCCACAAACACAGTAGATCAAGTTATGCTTGAATGTTTCTAAAACATGCGACCTAGAACAAGGCTACAAAATGCAAGGTAAAATCAACCAAGCAATAAGCAAAAAAAAGCTATTTTCTATCATAATAATTCTTAATATTTACTGTTACAAATGAGGTTTTAAATAGCCAAAGAAACCCTAAAAACAACAAGGAAATTCGAATTACAAGGAGGCACAAAATCTGCCAAATCTTTCCTTAAGTGCATTTATGCATTTTAGGAAAGTTTTGCCCTAGAAGATATTATATCATTCCTAAACTATTCTAAGAATTAAAACTGATAAATAAAGACCTAAAACATGTCCAAATACATTGTAAATTCGTGGACATCATATATGGTAAGTTTGGGAACAAATATGGAAAGTGGTCCAAAAAAGGAAAGTTTGCAAAAGTGGTGCAACTTTCCTAATTAGCTCTTCTCTTCATTTCTGATTGACCAAGTCTTCAATACTCTTCTTCAAAATGCATCTGGCATAGATTGAAGTTCATCAAGTTCTCTATGTTATTCTCCATGCTTGGATCTTCAAAGTTTGTCTTGACATTGCTAATGTAGGCATGTAAATGGATGTTCAATGCTTCTCTTGATATTTGATCTTGTGATTGGTCCTTGAGCTATTTGTGATGTTCCATAATTCATATCAATGGACCATGTTGCGAGGAAAACTTTGACAAGTGGGAAACCTTAGGTCTTTGGTATCAATATGGTCCGATGAGTGAAACAAGTACTTTGAAACAACCTTTTGAATTACAAACAAGTTTTTGGAGTGGTTCGGATCCTATTACGAAATTTTGGTCCAAAGAGGAATCCCAAAGAAGAGGTTCCTCCATTTGCATCTTTAGGATAGACCAAATCGTGTGGAAAACTTTAACAGGTAGGAAACCTTAGGTCTTTGGTATCAATATGGTCCGAAGACTGCAACAAGTGCTTTAAAACAATCTTTTAACTTACAAACAAGTTTTTGGAGTGGTTCGAATCGTCTTTCAAAATTATTTTCCAAAGAGTATTCCCAAAGAAGAGGTTCCTCCATTTGCATCTTTAGGAGGGACCAAGTGGCGAGGAAAACTTTGACAAGTGGGAAACCTTAGGTCTTTGGTATCAATATGGTCCAAAGAGTGAAACAAGTGCTTTCAAACAAGCTTTTTACTTACAAACAAGTTTTTGGAGTGGTTCGGATCCTCTTTCGATATTTTTGTCCAAAGAAGATTCCCAAAGAAGAGGTTTCTCCATTCGCATCTTTAGGATGGACCAAACCCCGAGAAAAACATTGACAAGGGGGAAACCTTAGGTCTTTTGTATCAATATGGTCCGAAGAGTGAAACAAGTACTTTGAAACAAGCTTTTCAATTACAAACAAGTTTTAGGAGTGGTTCGGATCCTGTTTCGAAATTTTAGTCCATAGAGGATTCCCAAAGAAGAGGTTCCTCCATTTGCATCTTTAAGATGGACCAAGTCGAGAGGAAAACTTTGACAAGTGGGAAACCTTATGTCTTTGGTATCAATATGGTCCGAAGAGTGAAACAAATACTTTCAAACAAGCTTTTGAATTACAAACAACTTTTTGGATTTGTTCGGATCCTCTTTCGATATTTTGGTCCAAAGAGGATTCCCAAAGAAGAGGTTCCTCAATTTTCATATTAGGTTTGACAAAATCGCGAGGAAAACAATGACAAGGGGGAAACCTTAGGTCTTTGGTATCAATATGGTCCGAAGAGTGAAACAAGTACTTTGAAACAAGCTTTTGAATTACAAACAAGTTTTTGGAGTGGTTCGGATCCTCTTTTGAAATTTTTGTCCAAAGTGGAATCCCAAAGAAGAGGTTCCTCCATTTGCATCTTAAGGACGGACCAAGTTGCGATGAAAACTTTGACAAGTGGGAAACCTTAGGTCTTTGGTATCAATATGGTCCGATGAGTGAAATAAGTACTTTGAAACAAGCTTTTGAATTACAAACAAGTTTTTGGAGTGGTTCGGATCCTATTTCGAAATTTTGGTCCAAAGAGGAATCCAAAAGAAGAGGTTTCTCCATTTGCATCTTTTGGATGGACCAAGTCACGAGGAACACTTTAACAAGTGGGAAACCTTAGGTCTTTGGTATCAATATGGTCTGAATACTGAAACAAGTGCTTTAAAACAATCTTTTCACTTACAAACATGTTTTTGGAGTGGTTCGGATCGTCTCTCAAATTTTTTTTCCAAAGAGTATTCCCAAAGAAGAGGTTCCTCCATTTGCATCTTTAGGAGGGACCAAGTGGCGAGGAAAACTTTGACAAGTGGGAAACCTTAGGTCTTTGGTATCAATATGGTCCAAAGAGTGAAACAAGTGCTTTCAAACAAGCTTTTTATTTACAAACAAGTTTTTGGAGTGGTTCGGATCCTCTTTCGATATTTTTGTCCAAAGAAGATTCCCAAAGAAGAGGTTTCTCCATTCGCATCTTTAGGATGGACCAAACCCCGAGAAAAACATTGACAAGGGGGAAACCTTAGGTCTTTGGTATCAATATGGTCCGAAGAGTGAAACAAGTACTTTGAAACAAGCTTTTCAATTACAAACAAGTTTTAGGAGTGGTTCGGATCCTGTTTCGAAATTTTAGTCCATAGAGGACTCCCAAAGAAGAGGTTCCTCCATTTGCATCTTTAAGATGGACCAAGTCAAGAGGAAAACTTTGACAAGTGGGAAACCTTATGTCTTTGGTATCAATATGGTCCGAAGAGTGAAACAAATACTTTCAAACAAGCTTTTGAATTACAAACAACTTTTTGGCTTTGTTCGGATCCTCTTTCGATATTTTGGTCCAAAGAGGATTCCCAAAGAAGAGGTTCCTCAATTTTCATATTAGGTTTGACAAAATCGCGAGGAAAACAATGACAAGGGGGAAACCTTAGGTCTTTGGTATCAATATGGTCCGAAGAGTGAAACAAGTACTTTGAAACAAGCTTTTAAATTACAAACAAGTTTTTGGAGTGGTTCGGATCCTCTTTTGAAATTTTTGTCCAAAGTGGAATCCCAAAGAAGAGGTTCCTCCGTTTGCATCTTAAGGATGGACCAAGTTGCGATGAAAACTTTGACAAGCGGGAAACCTTAGGTCTTTGGTATCAATATGGTCCGATGAGTGAAATAAGTACTTTGAAACAAGCTTTTGAATTACAAACAAGTTTTTGGAGTGGTTCGGATCCTATTTTGAAATTTTGGTCCAAAGAGGAATCCAAAAGAAGAGGTTTCTCCATTTGCATCTTTAGGATGGACCAAGTCACGAGGAACACTTTAACAAGTGGGAAACCTTAGGTCTTTGGTATCAATATGGTCTGAATACTGAAACAAGTGCTTTAAAACAATCTTTTCACTTACAAACATGTTTTTGGAGTGGTTCGGATCGTCTTTCAAATTTTTTTTCCAAAGAGTATTCCCAAAGAAGAGGTTCCTCCATTTGCATCTTTAGGATGGACCAAGTGGCGAGGAAAACTTTGACAAGTGGGAAACCTTAGGTCTTTGGTATCAATATGGTCCGAAGAGTGAAACAAGTGCTTTCAAACAAGCTTTTTACTTATAAACAAGTTTTTGGAGTGGTTCGGATCCTGTTTCGATATTTTTGTCCAAAGAAGATTCCCAAAGAAGAGGTTTCTCCATTTGCATCTTTAGGATTGACCAAACCCCGAGAAAAACATTGACAAGGGGGAAACCTTATGTGTTCGGTATCAATATGGTCCGAAGAGTGGAACAAGTACTATGAAACAAGCTTTTCAATTACAAACAAGTTTTTGGAGTGGTTCATTTCCTGTTTCGAAATTTTAGTCCAAAGAGGATTCCCAAAGAAGTGGTTCCTCCATTTGTATCTTTAGGATGGACCAAGTCGCGAGGAAAACTTTAACAAGTGGGAAACCTTAGGTCTTTGGTATCAATATGGTCCGTAGACTGAAACAAGTGCTTTAAAACAAGTTTTTCACTTACAAACAAGTTTTTGGAGTGGTTCGGATCCTCTTTTGAAATTGTTTTCCAAAGAGTATTCCCAAAGAAGAGGTTCCTCCATTTGCATCTTTAAGATAGACCAAGTCGCGAGGAAAACTTTGACAAGTGGGAAACCTTATGTCTTTGGTATCGATATGGTCCAAAGAGTGAAACAAGTGCTTTCAAACAAGCTTTTGAATTACAAACAAGTTTTTGGAGTGGTTCGGATCCTCTTTCGGTATTTTGGTCCAAAGAGGATTCCCAAAGAAGAGGTTCCTCCATTTTCATATTAGGATGGACCAAATCGCAAGGAAAACAATGACAAGGGGGAAACTTTAGGTGTTTGGTATCAATATGGTCCGAAGAGTGAAACAAGTACTTTGGAACAAGCTTTTGAATTACAAACAGGTTTTTAGAGTGGTTCGGATCCTCTTTCGAAATTTTTGTCCAAAGAGGAATGCCAAAGAAGAGGTTCCTCCACTTGCATCTTTAGGATGGACCAAGTCGCGAGAAAAACTTTAACAATTGGAAAACCTTAGGTCTATGGTATCAATATGGTCCGAAGAGTGAAACAAGTACTTTGAAACAAGCTGTTGATTTACAAACAAGTTTTTGGGGTTGTTCGGATCCTCTTTCGAAATTTTGGTCCAAAGAGGATTCCCAAAGATGAGGTTCCTCCATTTGCATCTTTAGGATGGACCAAGTCGTGAGGAAAACTTTGACAAGTGGGTAACCTTAGGTCTTTGGTATCAATATGGTCCGAAGAGTGAAAGACGTGTTTTCAAACAAACTTTTCACTTACAAACAAGTTTTTCTAGTGGTTTCGATCCTCTTTCGATATTTTGGTCGAAAGAGGATTCCCAAAGAAGAGGTTCCTCTGTTTGCATCTTTAGGATGGACCAAGTCGCGAGGAAAACTTTGACAAGTGGGAAACCTTAGGTTTTTGGTTCAATATGTTCCGAAGAGTGAAACAAGTACTTTGAAACAAACTTTTGAATTACAATCAAGTTTTTGGAGTGGTTCAGATCCTCTTTCAAAATTTTAGTCCAAAGAGGATTCCCAAAGAAGTGGTTCCTCCATTTGCATCTTTAGGATGGACCAAGTCGCGGGGAAAACTTTGACAAGTGGGAAACCTTAGGTCTTTGGTATCAATATGGTCCGAAGAGTGAAACAATTACTTTGAAACAAGCTTTTGATTTACAAACAAGTTTTTGGAGTGGTTCGGATCCTCCTTCGAAATTTTGGTTCAAAGAGGAATCCTGAAGAAGTGGCTCCTCCATTTTCATCTTTAGGATGGCCCAATGCGCGAGGAAAACTTTGACAAGTAGGAAACCTTAGGTTTTTGGTATCAATATGGTCTGAAGAGTGAAACAAGTGCTTTCAAACAAGCTTTATACTTACAAACCAGTTTTTGGAGTGGTTCGGATCCTCTTTCGATATTTTTGTCCAAAGAGGATTCCCAAAGAAGAGGTTTCTCCATTTGCATGTTTAGGATGGACCAAATCCCGAGGAAAACATTGATAAGGGGGAAACCTTAGGTCTTTGGTATCAATATGGTCCGAAGAGTGAAACAAGTACTTTATAACAAGCTTTTCAATTACAAACAAGTTTTTGGAGTGGTTCGGATCCTGTTTCAAAATTTGAGCCCAAAGAGAATTTCCAAAGAAGAGGTTCCCCCATTTGCATCTTTAGGATGGACCAAGTCCCGAGGAAAACTTTGACAATTGGGAAGCCTTATGTCTTTGGTATCATTATGGTCCGAAGAGTGAAACAAATACTTCCAAACAAGCTTTTGAATAACAAACAAGTTTTTGGAGTGGTTCGGATCCTCTTTCGAAATTTTGGTCTAAAGAGTATTCCCAAAAAGGAGGTTCCTCCATATGCATCTTTAGGATGGACCAAGTGGCGAGGAAAACTTTGACAAGTGGGAAACCTTAAGTCTTTGGTATCAATATGGTCCGAAGAGTGAAACAAGTGCTTTCAAACAAGCTTTTCAGTTACAAACAAGTTTTAGGAGTGGTTTGGATCCTCTTTCGATATTTTGGTCCAAGGAGGATTCCCAAAGAAGAGGTTCCTCCATCTGCATATTAGGATGGACCAAATCACGAGGAAAACATTTACAAGGGGGAAACCTTAGGTCTTTGGTATCAATATGGCGCGAAGAGTGAAACAAGTACTTTGAAACAAGTTTTTCAATTACAAACAAGTTTTTGGAGTGGTTCAGATCCTCTTTCAAAATTTTGGTCCAAAGAGGAATCCCAAAGAAGAGGTTCTTCCATTTGCATCTTTATGAAGGACCAAGTAGCGAGGAAAACTTTAACAAGTGGGAAACCTTAGGTCTTTGGTATTAATATGGTCCGAAGACTGAAACAAGTGCTTTAAATTAAGCTTTTCACTTACAAACAAGTTTTTGGAGTGGATCGGATCCTTTTTCGAAATTTTTTTCCAAAGAGTATTCCCAAAGAGGAGGTTCCTGCATATGCATCTTTAGGATGGACCAAGTGGCGAGGAAAACTTTGACAAGTGGGAAACCTTAGGTCTTTCGTATCAATATGGTCCGAAGAGTGAAACTAGTGCTTTCAAACAAGCTTTTCAGTTACAAACAAGTTTTAGGAGTGGTTTGGATCCTCTTTCGATATTTTGGTCCAAGGAGGATTCTCGAAGAAGAGCTTCCTCCATCTGCATATTAGGATGGACCAAATCGCGAGGAAAACATTTACAAGGGGGAAACCTTAGGTCTTTGGTATCAATATGGCGCGAAGAGTGAAACAAGTACTTTGAAAGAAGCTTTTCAATTACAAACAAGGTTTTGGAGTGGTTCAGATCCTCTTTCGAAATTTTGGTCCAAAGTGGATTCCCAAAGAAGAGGTTCCTCCATTTGCATCTTTAGGATGGACCAAGTTGCGAGGAAAACTTTGACAAGTGGGAAACATTAGGTCTTTGGTATCAATATGGTTCGATGAGTGAAACAAGTAGTTTGAAACAAGCTTTTTAATTACAAACAAGTTTTTGGAGTGGTTCGGATCCTATTTCGAAATTTTGGTCCAAAGAGGAATCCCAAAGAAGAAGTTCTTCCATTTGCATCTTTAGGAAGGACCAAGTAACGAGGAAAACTTTAACAAGTAGGAAACCTTAGGTCTTTGGTATCAATATGGTCCGAAGACTGAAACAAGCGCTTTAAAACAAGCTTTTTACTTACAAACAAGTTTTTGGAGTGGTTCGGATCCTCTTTCGAAATTTTTTTCCAAAGAGTATTCCCAAAGAAGACGTTCCTCCATTTGCATCTTTAGGATGGACCAAGTGGCGAGGAAAACTTTGACAAGTGGGAAACCTTAGGTCTTTGGTATCAATATTATCCGAAGAGAGAAACAAGTGCTTTCAAACAAGCTTTTTACTTACAAACAAGTTTTTGTAGTGGTTCGGATCCTCTTTCGATATTTTTGTCCAAAGAGGATTCCCAAAGAAGAGGTTTCAACATTTGCATCTTTAGGATGGACCAAATCCCGAGGAAAATATTGACAAGGGGGAAACCGTAGGTCTTTGGTATCAATATGGTCCGAAGAGTGAAACAAGTACTTTGAAACAAGCTTTTCAATTACAAACATGTTTTTGGAGTGGTTCGGATCCTGTTTCAAAATTTGAGTCCAAAGAGGATTCCCAAAGAAGAGGTTCCTCCATTTGCATCTTTAGGATGAACCAAGTTGCGAGGTAAACTTTGACAAGTGGGAAACCATATGTCTTTGGTATCAATATGGTTCGAAGAGTGAAACAATTACTTTGAAACAAGCTTTTGAATTACAAACAAGTTTTTGGAGTGGTTCGGATCCTCTTTCGAAATTTTGGTCCAAAGAAGATTCCCAAAGAAAAGGTTCCTCCATTTGCATATTAGGATGAACCAAATCGCGAGGAAAACAATGACAAGGGGGAAACCTTAGGTCTTTGGTATCAATATGTTCCGAAGAGTGAAACAAGTACTTTGAATCAAGCTTTTCAATTACAAACAAGTTTTTGGAGTGGTTCAAATCCTCTTTCAAAATTTTAGTCCAAAGAGGATTCCCAAAGAAGTGGTTCCTCCATTTGCATCTTTACGATGGACCAAGTCGCGAGGAAAACTTTGACAAGTGGGAAACCTTAGGTCTTTGGTATCAATATGGTACGAAGAGTGAAACAAGATTTTGAAATACAAAAAAGTTTTTGGAGCGGTTCGGATCCTCTTTCAAAATTTTAGTCCAAAGAGGATTCGAAAGAAGAGGTTCCTCCATTTGCATCTTTAGGATGGACTAAGTCGCGAGGAAAACTTTAACAAGTGGGAAACCTTAGGTCTTTGGTATCAATATGGTCCGAAGAGTGAAACAAGTGCTTTCACACAAGCTTTTCACTTACAACAATGTTTTTGGAGTGGTTCGGATGCTCTTTCAATATTTTGGTTCAATGAGGTTTGCCAAAGAAGAGGTTCCTCCATTTGCGTATTAGGATGGACCAGATCGCGAGGAAAACAATGACAAGGGGGAAACCTTAGGTCTTCGGTATCAATATGGTCCGAAGAGTGAAACAAGTACTTTGAATCAACCTTATCAATTACAAACAATTTTTTGGAGTGGTTCAGATCCCCTTTCAAAATTTTAGTCCAAAGAGGATTCCCAAAGAAGTGGTTCCTCCATTTGCATCTTTAGGATGGACCAAGTCGCGAGAAAAACTTTAACAATTGGGAAACCTTAGGTCTTTGGTATCAATATGATCCGAAGAGTGAAACAAGTACTTTGAAACAAGCTTTTGATTTACAAACAAGTTTTTTGAGTGGTTCGGATCCTCTTTCAAAATTTTGTTCCAAAGAGGAATCCAAAAGAAGAGGTTCCTCCATTTGCATCATAAGGATGGACCAAGCCGCGAGGAAACTTTGACAAGTGGGAAACCTTAGGTTTTTGGTATCAATATGGTCCGAAGAGTGAAACAAGTGCTTTTAAACAAGCTTTTTACTTACAAACCAGTTTTTTGAGTGGTTCAAATTCTCTTTCGAAATTTTAGTCCAAAGAGGATTCCCAAAAAAGAGGATCCTCCATTTGCATCTTTAGGATGTACCAAGTCGCGAGGAAAACTTTGACAAGTGGGAAACCTTATGTCTTTGGTATCAATAAGGTCCGAAGAGTGAAACAAATACTTTCAAACCAGCTTTTGAATTACAAACAAGTTTTTGGAGTGGTTCGGATCCTCTTTCGAAATTTTGGTCCAAAGAGTATTCCCAAAGAGGAGGTTCCTCCATATGCATCTTTAGGATGGACCAAGTGGCGTGGAAAACTTTGACAAGTGGGAAACCTTAGGTCTTTGGAATCAATATGGTCCGAAGAGTGAAACAAGTGCTTTCAAACAAGCTTTTCACTTACAAACAAGTTTTTGGATTGGTTCGGATCCTCTTTCGATATTTTGGTGTAAAGAGGATTCCCAAAGAAGAGGTTTCTCCATTTGCATCTTTAGGATGGACCAAATCGCGAGGAAAACATTGACAAGGGGGAAACCTTAGGTCATTGGTATCAATATTTTCGGAAGAGTGAAACAAGTACTTTGAAACAAGCTTTTCAATTACAAAAAAGTTTTTGGAGTGGTTCGGATCCTGTTTCGAAATTTTAGTCCAAAGTGGATTCCCAAAGAAGAGGTTCCTCCATTAGCATCTTTAGGATGTTCCAAGTTGCGAGGAAAACTTTGACAAGTGGGAAACCTTATGTCTTTTTCTTCAATATGGTCCGAAGAGTGAAACAATTACTTTGAAACAAGCTTTTGAATTACAAACAAGTTTTTGGAGTGGTTCGGATCCTCTTTTGAAATTTTGGTCCAAAGAGGAATCCCAAAGAAGAGGTTCCTCCATTTGCATCTTTAAGATGTGACCAAGTCACGAGGAAAACTTTGACAAGTGGGAAACCTTAGGTCTTTGGTATCAATATGGTCCGAAGAGTGAAACAAGTGCTTTTAAACAAGCTTTTCACTTACAAACATGTTTTTGGAGTGGTTCGGATCCTCTTTCGATATTTGGTCCAAAGAGGATTCCCAAAGAAGAGGTTCCTCCATTTGCATATTAGGATGGACCAAATCGCGAGGAAAACAATGACAAGGGGGAAACCTTATGTCTTTGGTATCAATATGGTCCGAAGTGTGAAACAAGTACTTTGAAACAAGCTTTTCAATGACAAACAAGTTTTTGTAGTGGTTCGAATCCTTTTTCAATATTTTGGTCCAAACAGGATTCCTAAAGATGAAGTTCCTCCATTTGGATCTTTAGGATGGACTAAATCATGAGGACAACTTTGACAAGTGGGAAACCTTAGGTCTTTGGATTCAATTTGGTTTATAGAGTGAAAAAACTGCTTTTAAACAAGCTTTTCAATTACAAATAAGTTTTTGGACTAGTTCGGATCCTCTTTCAAAAATTTTGTCCAAAAAGGATTCCCAAAGAAGAGGTTCCTCCATTTGCATCTTTAGGATGGACCAAATCGTGAGGAAAACTTTGAGAAGTGGGAAACCTTAGGTCTTTGGTATCAATATGGTCCGATGAATGAAACAAGTACTTTGAAACAAGCTTTTCAATTACAAACATTTTTTGGAGTGGTTAGGATCCTTTTTCGATATTTTGGTCCAAAGTGGATATCCAAAGAAGAGGTTCCTCCATTTGCATCTTTAGGATGGACCAAATCGCGAGGAAAATTTTGACAAGGGGGAAACCTTAGGTCTTTGGTATCAATAAGGTCTGAAGAGTGAAACAAGTACTTTGAAAGAAGCTTTTTAATTACAAACAAGTTTTTGGAATGGTACGGATCCTCTTTCGATTTTTCTGTCCAAAAAGGATTCCCAAAGAAAAGGTTCCTCCTTTTGCATCTTTAGGATGGACCAAATCTCGAGAAAAACTTTGACAAGGGGGAAACCTTAGGTCTTTTGTATCAATATGGTCCGAAGAGTGAAACAAGTACTTTGAAACAAGCTTTTCAATTAAAAACAAGTTTTTGGAGTGGTTCAGATCCTCTTTCGATATTTTGGTCCAAAGAGGATTCCTAAAGAAGAGGTTCCTCCATTTGCATCTTTAGGATGGACCAAATCGCGAAGAAAACGTTGACAAGGGGGAAACCTTAGGTCTTTGGTGTCAATATGGTCCGAAGAGTGAAACAAGTACTTTGAAACAAGCTTTTCAATTATAAACAAGTTTTTGGAGTGGTTCTGATCCTCTTTCAAAATTTTGGTCCAAAGAGTATTCCCAAAGAAGAGGTTCCTCCATTTGCATCTTTAGGATAGACCAAGTCGTGAGGAAAACTTTGACAAGTGGGAAACCCTAGGTCGTTGGTATAAATATGGTCCGAAAAATGAAACAAGCTATTCACTTACAAACAAGTTTTTGGAGTGGTTCGGATCCTCTTTCGATATTTTTTTCCAAAGAGGATTCCCAAAGAAGAGGTTCCTCTATTAGGATCTTTCGGATGGACCAAATCATGAGGACAACTTTGACAAGTGGGAAACCTTAGGTCTTCGGATTCAATTTGGTTTAGAGAGTGAAACAACTACTTTTATACAAGCTTTTCAATTACAAACAAGTTTTTGCAGTGGTTCGGATCCTCTTTCGATATTTTGGTTCAAAGAGTATTCCCAAAGAAGAGGTTCCTCCATTTGGATCTTTAGGATGGACCAAATCATGAGCACAACTTTGACAAGTGGGAAACCTTAGGTCTTTGGTATCAATATGGTCCGAAGTGTGAAACAAGTACTTTGAAACAAGCTTTTCAATGACAAACAAGTTTTTGTAGTGGTTCGGATCCTTTTTCGATATTTTGGTCCAAACAATATTCCTAAAGAAGAAGTTCCTCCATTTGGATCTTTAGGATGGACCAAATCATGAGGACAACTTTGACAAGTGGGAAACCTTAGGTCTTTGGATTCAATTTGGTTTATAGAGTGAAACAACTGCTTTTAAACAAGGTTTTCAATTACAAACAAGTTTTTGGACTGGTTTGGGATCCTCTTTTAAAATTTTTGTCCAAAAAGGATTCCCAAAGAAGAGGTTCCTCCATTTGCATCTTTAGGATGGACCAAATCGTGAGGAAAACTTTGACTAGTGGGAAACCTTAGGTCTTTGGTATCAATATGGTCCGATGAGTGAAACAAGTGCTTTCAAACAAGCTTTTCAGTTACAAAAAAGTTTTAGGAGTGGTTTGGATCCTCTTTCGATATTTTGGTCCAAAAGGGATTCCCAAAGAAGAGGTTCCTCCATTTGCATCTTTAAGATGGACAAAATCGCGAGGAAAATTTTGACAAGGGGGAAACCTTAGGTTTTTGGTATCAATATGGTTTGAAGAGTGAAACAAGTACTTTGAAACAAGCTTTTTAATTACAAACAAGTTTTTGGAATGGTTCGGATCCTCTTTCGATATTTTGGTCCAAAAAGGATTCCCCAAGAAAAGGTTCCTCCATTTGCATTTTTGGGATGGACCAAATCGCGAGAAAAACTTTGACAAGGGGGAAACCTTAGGTCTTTTGTATCAATATGGTCCGAAGAGTGAAACAAGTACTTTGAAACAAGCTTTTCGATTACAAACAAGTTTTTGGAGTGTTTCGGATCCTCTTTCGATATTTTGGTCCAAAAAGGATTCCCAAAGAAGAGGTTCCATCATTTGCTTCTTTAGGATGGACAAAATCACGAGGAAAACTTTGACAAGGGGGAAACCTTAGGTCTTTTGAATCAATATGGTCAGAAAAGTAAAACAAGTACTTTGAAACAAGATTTTCAAATACAAACAAGTTTTTTGAGTGGTTCGGATCCTCTTTCGAAATTTTAGTCCAAAGAGGATTTCCAAAGAAGAGGTTCCTCCATTCGGATCTTTAGGATGGAACAAATCTCGAGAAAACTTTGACAAGTGGGAAACCTTAGGTCTTTGGTATCAATATGGTCCGAAGAGTGAAACAAGTAATTTGAAACAACATTTTAATTTACAAACAAATTTTGGAGTAATTCGGACCCTCTTTCGATATTTTGGTCCAAAGAGCATTCCCAAAGAAGAGGTTCCTCCATTTGGATCTTTAGGATGGACCAAATCATTAGGACAACTTTGACACGTGGGAAACCTTAGGTCTTTGGTATCAATTTGGTCCGAAGAGTGAAACAAGCTTTTCAATTACAAACAAGTTTTTGGAGTGGTTCGTATCCTCTTTCGATATTTTGGTCCAAGGAGGATTCCCAAAGAAGAGGTTCCTCCATTTGCATCTTTTGGAAGGACCAAATCATGAGCACAACTTTGACAATTGGAAACCTTAGGTCTTTGCTATCAATATGGTCCAATGAGTGAAACAAGTACTTTGAACAAGCTTTTCAATTACAAACAAGTTTTTGAAGTGCTTCGAATCCTCTTTCGATATTTTGGCCTAAAAAGGATTCCCAAAGAAGAGGTTTCTCCATTTGCATATTTAGGATGGACCAGATCACGAGAAAAACTTTGACAAGGGGGAAAGCTTAGGTTTTTTGTATCAATATGGTCCGAAGAGTGAAACAAGTACTTTGAAAGAAGCTTTTCAATTACAAACAAGTTTTTGGAGTGGTTCGGATCCTTTTTCGATATTTTGGTCCAAAGAGGATTCCAAAAAAGAGGTTCCTCCATTTGGTTCTTTAGGATGGACCAAATCATGAGCACAACTTTGAGAAGTGGGAAAACTTAGGACTTCTGATTCAATTTGGTTTACAGAGTGAAAAAAGTTCCTTTAAACAAGCTTTTCAATTACAAACAAGTTTTTGGAGTGGTTCGAATCCTCTTTCGAAATTTTGGACCAAAGAGGATTCCCAAAGAAGAGGTTCGTCCATTTGCATCTTTAGGATGGACCCAAGTCGCGAGGAAAACTTTGACAAGTGGGAACCTTAGGTCTTTGGTATCAATAAGGTCCGAAGAGTGAAACAAGTACTTTGAAACAAGCTTTTTACTAACAAAAAAGTTTTTGGAGTGGTTCGGTTCCTCTTTCTATATTTTGGTCCGAAGAGGATTCCCAAATAAGAGGTTCCTCCATTTGGATCTTGAGGATGGACCAAATCATGAGCACAACTTTGACAAGTGGGAAACCTTAGGTCTTTGGTATCAATATGGTCCGAAGAGTGAAACAAGTACTTTGAAAAAAGCTTTTCAATTACAAACATGTTTTTGGAGTTGTTTGTATCCTCTTTCGATATTTTGGTCCAAAGAGGATTCCCAGAGAAGAGGTTCCTCCATTTGGATCTTTAGCATGGACCAAATCTTTAGCACAACTTTGACAAGCGGGAAACTTTAGGTCTTTGGTATTAATATGGTCAGAAGAGTGAAACAAGTATTTTGAAACAAGCTTTTCACTTACAAACATGTTTTTGGAGTGGTTCAGATCCTCTTTCGATATTTTGGTCCAAACAGGATTCCCAAAGAAGAGGTTCCTCCATTTGGATCTTAAGGATGGACCAAATCATGAGCACAACTTTGGCAAATGGGTAACCATAGGTCTTCGGATTCAATTTGGTTTAGAGAGTGAAACAAGTGCTTTCAAACAAGCTTTTCAATTACAAACAAGTTTTTGGAGTGGTTCGGATCCTCTTTCGATACTTTGGTCCAAAGAGGATTCCCAAAGAAGAGGTTCCACGATTCGGATCTTTAGGATGGAACAAATCGTGAGGAAAACTCTGATAAGTGGGAAACCTTAGGTCTTTGGTATCAATATAGTCCGAAGAGTGGAACAAGTAATTTGATACAAGCTTTTCAATTACAAACAAAATTTAGGAGTTGTTTAGATCCTCTTTCGATATTTTGGTCCAAAGAGGATTCCTTGAGAAGAGGTTCCACCATTTGGATCTTTAGCATGGACCAGATCTTGAGCACAACTTTGACATGTGGGAAACCTTAGGTCTTTGGTATTAATATGGTCCGAAGAGTGAAACAAGTATTTTGAAACAAGCTTTACACTTACAAACAAGTTTTTGGAAAGGTTCAGATCCTCTTTCGATATTTTGGTCCAAACAGGATTCCCAAGAAGAGGTTCCTCCATTTGGATTTTTAAGATGGACCAAATCATGATCACAAATTTGGCAAATGGGAAACCTTAGGTCTTCGGATTCAAGTTAGTTTAGAGCCTTAAACAAGTGCATTTAAACAAGCTTTTCAACTACAAACAAGTTTTTGGAGTGGTTCGGATCCTCTTTTGAAATTTTGGTCCAAAAAGGATTCCGAAATTAGAGGTTCCTCTATTTGCATCTTTAGGATGGACTAAATCGTGAGTTAAACTTTGATAAGTGGGAAACCTTAGGCCTTTGGTATGAATATGGTCCGAAGAGTGAAACAAGTACTTTGAAACAAGCTTTTCAATTACAAACAAGTTTTTGGAGTAGTTCGGATCCTCTTTCGATATTTTGGTCCAAAGAGGATATCCAAAGAAGAGGTTCCTCTATTTGCATCTTTAGAATGGACCAAATCGTGAGGAAAACTTTGAAAAGGGGGAAAGCTTAGGTCTTTTGTATCAATATGGTCTGAAGAGTGAAACAACTACTTTGAAACAAGATTTTCAATTACAGACAAGTTTTTGGAGTGGTTCGGATCCTCTTTCTATATTTTAGTCCAAAGTGGATTCCCAAACAAGAGGTTCCTCCATTTGGATCATTAGGATGGACCAGATCACGAGAAAAACTTTGACAAGGGGGAAACCTTAGTTCTTTGGTATCAATATGGTCCGAAGTGTGAAACAAGTACTTTGAAACAAGCTTTTCAATTTCAAACAAGTTTTTTAAGTGGTTTAGAGAGAATCAAGTGCTTTCAAACAACCTTTTCAATTACAAACAAGTTTTTGGAGTGGTTCGGATCCTCTTTCGATATTTTGGTCCAAACGGGATTCCCAAAGAAGAAGTTCCTCCATTTGGATCTTTAGGATGGACCAAATCATGAGCACAACTTTGAAAAGTGGGAAACCTTAGGACTTCAGATTCAATTTGGTTTAGAGAGTGAAACAAGTGCTTTTAAACAAGCTTTTCAATTACAAACAAGCTTTTGGAGTGGTTCGGATCCTCTTTCGTAATTTTGGTCCAAAGAGGGTTCCCAAAGAAGAGGTTCCTCCATTTGCATCTTTAGGATGGGACCCAAGTCGGGAGGAAAACTTTGACAAGTGGGAAACCTTAGGTCTTTGGTATCAATATGGTCCGAAGAGTAAAACAAGTAATTTGAAACAAGCTATTCAATTACAAACAAATTTTTGGAGTAATTCGGATCCACTTTCGATATTTTTGTCCAAAGAGCATTCCCAAAGAAGAGGTTCCTCCATTTGGATCTTTAGGATGGACCAAATCATGAGGACAACTTTGACAAGTGGGAAACCTTAGGTCTTTGGTATCAATTTGGTCCGAAGAGTGAAACAAGTAATTTGAAACAAGCTTTTCAATTAAAAACAAGTTTTTGGAGTGGTTCAGATCCTCTTTCGATATTTTGGTCCAATGGGGATTCCTAAAGAAGAGGTTCCTCCATTTGTATCTTTAGGATGGACCAAATCGCGAAGAAAACGTTGAGAAGTGGGAAACCTTAGATCTTTAGTATCAATATGGTCCGAAGAGTGAAACATGTACTTTGAAACAAGCTTTTCAATTACAAACAAGTTTTTGGAGTGGTTCTGATCCTCTTTCAAAATTTTGGTCCATAGAGGATTCCCAAAGAAGAGGTTCCTCCATTTGCATCTTTAGGATAGACCAAGTCGCGAGGAAAACTTTGACAAGTGGGAAACCTTAGGTCGTTGGAATAAATATGGTCCGAAAAATGAAACAAGTACTTTGAAACAAGCTTTTAACTTACAAAAAAGTTTTTGGAGTGGTTCGGATCCTCTTTAGATATTTTGGTCCAAAGAGGATATCCAAAGAAGAGGTTCCTCCATTTGCATCTTTAGGATGAACCAAATCGCGAGGAAAACTTTGACAAGGGGGAAAGCTTAGGTCTTTTGTATCAATATGGTCCGAAGAGTGAAACAAGTACTTTGAAACAAGCTTTTCAATTAGAGACAAGTTTTTGGAGTGGTTCGGATCCTATTTCGATATTTTAGTCCAAAGAGGATTCCCAAACAAGAGGTTCCTCCATTTGGATCTTTAGGAGGGACCAAATCGTGAGGAAAACTTTAACAAGTGGGAAACCTTAGGTCTTTGGATCAATATGGTGCGAAGAGTGAAACAAGTACTTTGAAACAAGCTTTTCAATTTCAAACAAATTTTTTGAGTGGTTCGACTCCTCCTTCAAAATTTTAGTCCAAAGAGGATTCCCAAATAAGCGGTTCCTCCATTTGCATCTTTAGGAATGACCAAATCGTGAGGAAAACTTTGACAAGTGGGAAACCTTAGGTCTTTGGATCAATATGGTCCGAAGAGTGAAACATATACTCTGAAACAAGCTTTTGAATTACAAACAAGTTTTTGGAGTGGTTCAGATCCTCTTTCGATATTTTGGTCTAAAGAGGATATCCGAAGAAGAGGTTCCTCCATTTGTATCTTTAGGATGGACCAAATCGCGAGGAAAATTTTGACAAGGGGGAAACCTTAGGTCTTTTGTATCAATATGCTCCGAAGAGTGAAACAAGTACTTTGAAACAAGTTTTTCAATTACAAACAAGTTTTTGGAGTGGTTCGACTCCTCTTTCAAAATTTTAGTCTAAAGAGGATTCCCAAAAAAGAGGCTCCTCCATTTGCATCTTTAGGATATACCAAGTCGCAAGGAAAACTTTGACAAGTGGGAAACCTTAGATCTTTGGTATCAATATGGTTCGAAGAGTGAAACAAGTACTTTGAAACAAGCTTTTCACTTACAAACAAGTTTTTGGAGTGGTTTGGATCCTCTTTCGATATTTTGGTCCAAGGAGGATTCCCAAGGAAGAGGTACCTCCATTTGGATCTTTAGGATGGACCAAATCATGAGCAAAACTTTGACAAGTGGAAAACCTTACGTCTTTGGTATCAATATGGTCTGAAGAGGGAAACAACAACTTTGGAACAAGGTTTTCAATTACAAACATGTTTTTGGATTGGTTTGGATCCTCTTTCGATATTTTGGTCCAAAGAGGATTCCCAAAGAAAAGGTTCCTCCATTTGGATCTTTAGCACGGACCAAATCTTGAGCACAACTTTGATAAGTGGGAAACCTTAGGTCTTTCTTATTAATATGGTCCGAAGAGTGAATAAAGTACTTTGAAACAAGCTTTTCACTTACAAACAAGTTTTTGGAGAGATTCGGATCCTCTTTCGTTAATTTGGTCCAAACACGATTCCCAAAGAAGAGGTTCCTCCATTTGGATCTTTAGGATGGACCAAATCATGAGCACAACTTTGACAAATGGGAAACCTTACGTCTTCGGATTCAATTTGGTTTAGAGAGTGAAACAAGTGCTTTCACACAAGCTTTTAAATTGCAAACAAGTTTTTCGAGTGGTTCGAATCCTCTTTCAAAATTTTGGACCAGAGAGGATTCCCAAAGAAGAGGTTCCTCCATTTGCATCTTTAGGATGGACCAAATCACGAGGAAAACTTTGACAAGGGGGAAACCTTAGGTCTTTGGTATCAATATGGTCTGAAGAGTGAAATAAGAACTTTGTAACAAGCTTTTCAATTACAAACAAGTTTTTGGAGTGGTTCGGATCCTCTTTCGATATTTTGGTCCAAGGAGGATTCCCAAGGAAGAGGTACCTCCATTTGGATCTTTAGGATGGACCAAATCATGAGCAAAACTTTGACAAGTGGAAAACCTTACGTCTTTGGCATCAATATGGTCCGAAGAGTGAAACAACAACTTTGGAACAAGGTTTTCAATTACAAACATGTTTTTGGATTTGTTTGGATCCTCTTTCGATATTTTGGTCCAAAGAGGATTCCCAAAGAAAAGGTTCCTCCATTTGGATCTTTAGCACGGACCAAATCTTGAGCACAACTTTGACAAGTGGGAAACCTTAGGTCTTTTTTATTAATATGGTCCGAAGAGTGAATAAAGTACTTTGAAACAAGCTTTTCACTTACAAACAAGTTTTTGGAGAGATTCGGATCCTCTTTCGATAATTTGGTCCAAACACGATTCCCAAAGAAGAGGTTCCTTCATTTGGATCTTTAGGATGGACCAAATCATGAGCACAACTTTGACAAATGGGAAACCTTACGTCTTCGGATTCAATTTGGTTTAGAGAGTGAAACAAGTGCTTTCACACCAGCTTTTCAATTACAAACAAGTTTTTCGAGTGGTTCGAATCCTCTTTCAAAATTTTGGCGAGAGAGGATTCCCAAAGAAGAGGTTCCTCCATTTGCATCTTTAGGATGGACCAAATCATGAGGAAAACGTTGACAAGGGGGAAACCTTAGGTCTTTGGTATCAATATGGTCTGAAGAGTGAAATAAGAACTTTGTAACAAGCTTTTCAATTACAAACAAGTTTTTGGAGTGGTTCGGATCCTCTTTCGAAATTTTGGTCCAAAGAGGATTCCCAAAGAAGAGGTTTCTCCATTCGGATCTTTAGGATGGACCAAATCATGAGCACAACTTTGACAAGTGGGAAACCTTAGGTCTTTGGTATCAATATGGTCCGAAGAGTGAAACAAGTACTTTGAAACAAGATTTTCAATTAGAAACATGTTTGAATGAGTTGCTTCGATCCTAATTCGATATTTTGGTCCAAAGAGGATTCCCGAAAAAGAGGTTCCTCCATTTGGATCTTTAGCATGGACGAAATCTGGAGCACAACTTTGATAGGTGGGAAACCTTAAGTCTTTGGTATTAATATGGTCCGTAGAGTGAAACTAGTATTTTGAACAAGCTTTTCATTTACAAACATGTTTTTGGAGTGGTTTGGATCATCTTTCAATATTTTGGTCCATCCTAAAGATTCCCAAAGAAGTGGTTCCTCCATTTGGATCTTTAGGATGGACCAAATCATGAGCACAACTTTGACAATTGGGAAACCTTAGCTCTTCGGATTCAATTTGGTTTAGAGAGTAAAACAAGTGCTTTCAAACAAGCTTTTCAATTACAAACAAGTTTTTGGAGTGGTTCGGATCCTCTTTCGAAATTGTGGTCCAAACAGGATTCCCAAAGAAGGGGTTCCTCCATTTGGATCTTTAGGATGGACCAAATCATGAGCACAACTTTGACAAGTGGGAAACCTTAGGTCTTTGTTATCAATATGGTCCGAAGAGTGAAACAAGTACTTTGAAACATGCTTTTCACTTACACAAAAGTTTTTGGAGTGGTTCGGATCCTCTTTCTATATTTTGGTCAAAAGAGGATTCCCAAAGAAGAGGTTCCTCCATTTGGATCTTTAGGATGGACCAAATTATGAGCACAATTTTGACAAGTGGGAAACCTTAGATCTTTGGTATCAATATCATCCGAAGAGTGAAACAAGTACTTTGAAACAAGCTTTTCAATTACAAACATGTTTTTAGAGTGGTTTGGATCTTGTTTCGATATTTTGGTCCAAAGAGGATTCCCAAAGAAGAGGTTCCTCCATTTGGATCTTTAGCATGGACCAAATCTTGAACACAACTTTGACAAGTGGGAAACCTTAGGTCCTTTTGTATTAATATGGTCCGAAGAGTGAAACAAGTATTTTGAACAAGCTTTTCACTTACAAACATGTTTTTGGAGTGGTTCGGATCCTATTTCGATATTTTGGTCGAAACAGAATTCCCAAAGAAGAGGTTCCTCCATTTGGATCTTTAGGATGGACCAAATCACGAGGAAAATTTTTAGAAGGGGGAAACCTTAGGTCTTTCGTATCAATATGGTCCGAAGAGTGAAACAAGTACTTTGAAACAAGCTTTTCAATTACAAACAAGTTTTTGGAGTGGTTCGGATCGTCTTTCGATATTTTGGTCCAAAAAGGATTCCCATAGAAGAGGTTCCTCCATTTGCATATTTAGGATGGACCAAATCGCGAGGAAAACTTTGATAATGGGGAAACCTTATGTCTTTCATATCAATATGGTCCAAAGAGTGAAACAAGTACTTTTAAACAAGCTTTTCAATTACAAACAAGTTTTTGGAGTGGTTAGGATCCTCTTTCGAAATTTTAGTCCAAAGAGGATTCCCAAAAGAAGAGGTTCCTCCATTTGCATCTTTAGGATGGACCAAGTCTCGAAAAAAACTTTGACAATTGGGAAACCTTAGGTCTTTGGAACCAAAATGGTCCGAAGAATGAAAGAAGCACTGTGAAACAAGCTTTTGAATTACAAACAAATTTTTCGAGTGGTTCAGATCATCTTTCAAAATTTTGTTCCAAAGAGGATTCCCAAAGAAGCGGTTCCTCCATTTGCATCTCTAGGATGGACCAAATCGCGAGGAAAACTTTGACAAGGAGGAAACCTTAGGTCTTTGGAATCAATATGGTCCGAAGAGTGAAGCAAGTACTTTGAAACAAGCATGTCAATTACAAACAAGTTTTTGGAGTGGTTCGGATCCTCTTTCGAAATTTTTGTCCAAAGAGGATTCCCAAAAGAAGAGGTTCCTCCATTTAGACTTTTAGGTTGGACCAAATCACGTGGAAAACTTTGACAAATGGAAAACCTTAGGTCTTTGGTATCAATATGGTCCGAAGAGTGAAACAAGTACTTTGAAACAAGCTTTTCACTTACAAACAAGTTATTGGAGTGGTTCGGATCCTCTTTCGATATTTTGGTCCAAACAGGATTCCCAAAGAAGGGGTTCCTCCATTTGGATCTTTAGGATGGACCAAATCATGAGCACCACTTTGACAAATAGGAAACCTTAGGTCTTTGGATTCAATTTGGTTTAGAGAGTGAAACAAGTGCTTTCAAACCAGCTTTTTCAATTACAAACATGTTTTTGGAGTGGTTCGGATCCTCTTTCAAAATTTTGGTCCAAATAGGATTCCCAAAGAAGAGGTTCCTCCTTTGGATCTTTAGGATGGACCAAATCATGAGCACAACTTTGACAAGTGGGAAACCTTAGGTCTCTGGTATCAATATGGTCCAAAGAGTGAAACCAGTACTTTGAACAAGCTTTTCAATTACAAACAAGTTTTTGGAGTGGTTCGAATCCTCTTTCGATATTTTGGTCCAAAAAGGATTCCCGAAGAAGAGGTTCCTCCATTTGCATCTTTAGGATGGACCAAATCGCGAGGAAAACTTTGACAAGGGGGAAACCTTAAGTCTTTGGTATCAATATGGTCCGAAGAGTGAAACAAGTACTTTGAAACAAGCTTTTCAATTACAAACTTGTTATTGGAGTGGTTCGGATCCTCTTTCGAAATTTTGGTCCAAAGAGGATTCCCAAAGAACAGGTTCCTCCATTTGCATCTTTAGGATGGATCAAGTCGTGAAAAAAACTTTGACAATTGGGAAACCTTAGATCTTTGGAACCAAAATGGTTCGAAGAATGAAACAACCACTTTGAAACAAGCTTTTGAATTACAAACAAATTTTTCGAGTGGTTCAGATCCTCTTTTAAAATTTTGGTACAAAGAGGATTCCCAAAGAAGAGGTTCCTCCATTTGCATCTCTAGGATGGACCAAATCGCGAGGAAAACTTTGACAAGGAGGAAACCTTAGGTCTTTGGTATCAATATGGTCCGAAGAGTGAAAGAAGTACTTTGAAACAAGCTTTTCAATTACAAACAAGTTTTTGGAGTGGTTCGGATCCTCTTTCGAAATTTTTGTCCTAAGAGGATTCCCAAAGAAGAGGTTCCTCCATTAGGACATTTAGGAGGGACCAAATCACGAGGAAAACTTTGACAAGTGGAAAACCTTAGGTCTTTGTTATCAATATGGTCCGAAGAGTGAAACAAGTACTTTGAAACAAGCTTATCAATTACAAACATGTTTTTGGAGTGGTTTGGATCCTCTTTCGATATTTTGGTCCAAAGAGGATTCCCAAAGAAGAGTTTCCTCCATTTAGATCTTTTGCATGGACCAAATCTTCAGCACAACTTTTACAAGTGGAAAACCTTAGGTCTTTGGTATTATTATGGTCCGAAGAGTGACACAAGTACTTTGAAACAAGCTTTTCACTTGCAAACAAGTTATTGGAGTTGTTCGGATCCTCTTTCGATATTTTGGTCCAAACAGGATTCCCAAAGAAGGGGTTCCTCTATTTGGATCTTTAGGATGGACCAAATCATGAGCACCACTTTGACAAATGGGAAACCTTAGGTCTTCGGATTCAATTTGGTTTAGAGAGTGAAACAAGGGCTTTCAAACAAGCTTTTCAATTACAAACATGTTTTTGGAAAGGTTCGGATCCTCTTTCGAAATTTTGGTCCAAACAGGATTCCCAAAGAAGAGGTTCCTCCTTTGGATCTTTAGGATGGACCAAATCATGAGCACAACTTTCACAAGTGGGAAACCTTAGGTCTCTGGTATCAATATGGTCCATAGAGTGAAACAAGTACTTTGAACAAGCTTTTCAATTACAAACAAATTTTTGGAGTGGTTCGAATCCTCTTTCGACACTACAAAAAAACTGTCAAAATGCGACCAAAAATTTGCGACCAAAAAAAATTGGTAGTTTTAAAGTGACCACTTGGTCACTTTCTTTGAAGGTTGACTTTAAGTGACCATCTGGTCACTTTTTTTGCGACCAGATTGCGACCAAAAGTAGATGTAGTCAGAAAAAATGGCGCGAAATTATGGCGCAAAAGAAGCGACCACTTGGTCACCTATAAAAACGACCATTTGGTCGCATTTTTGTGACTTTAATATGCTTTGGTAGAAAAAAATGGTGCGTAATTTTGGAGGGAAAAAAGCTACCAAGTGGTCACAATTAAAAGTGACCACCTGGTCGCAATTTTTGTGACCTTTTTTGAGGAGTGGTAGCTTAAAATTGGATGGAAGATAGCTACCAAGTGGTCACAATTAAAAGTGACCACCTGGTCGCAATTTTTGTGACTAAAATATGTCTTGGTAGCAAAAAATGGCGCGTAATTTTGGAGGGAAAAAAGCTACCAAGTGGTCACAATTTAAAGTGACCACCTGGTCGCAATTTTTGTCACCTTTTTTGGGGAGTGGTAGCTTAAAATTGGAGGGAAGATAGCTACCAAGTGGTCACAATTAAAAGTGACCACCTGGTCGCAATTTTTGTGACTAAAATATGTGTTGGTAGCAAAAAATGGCGCGTAATTTTGGAGGGAAAAAAGCTACCAAGTGGTCACAATTTAAAGTGACCACCTGGTCGCAATTTTTGTGACCTTTATTGGGCAGTGGTAGCTTAAAATTTTGGCGGGAATTAAGCTACCATATGGTCACATTAGAAAGTGACCGGATGGTCGCAAATTATGTGATTTTATATGACCAATAATTTATAAATAACTATTTTTTAACACGTGCGATGCACGTGGAATTTTTTGTCTTATTTTACAATTCAATAATTGTATACTTAAGAGTTTTATGTGTATTAGTTAAAATGTTTGTTAATCAATTTTTAAATTATATTTATTTTATGAACAAATAAAATATTTAATATTTTTGATTTTTTCCCACTGTATTTATGGGGTAATTTCTTTTTACTTTATCTATTTTACCCCATAAATGCAGTCGGAAAAAATCAACAAATATTAAATATTTTATTTGTTCATAAAATAAAATTACATTATAAGCTTAGAAAGAAAAAATAAAAATAAGAATAGATGATTGAAAAAATTACCAATAATTCCAAAATTTCAAGATGTGGTTAATTTTATTGATTGCATTTCTTAACAATAATAATAATGTCAATTAAATAAAAATTATTCACTTTCAATTAATATAAAAACTCTTCAAGATCAATAAGTCATGTTATCTAAACGCCTTTAGATTTTTCTAAAATTTGTGTAGAGTAAATAATAATATTTAACCTCGTCTTGAAAATATCTGAATTTCATACAAAGAGAGAACAATAATATTGTACAGAGAAGAATTATATTTTCCTTAAACCTCTAGTTGAATCTAGTCGTTTGACTCTTTTTTGTTCAAGAAAAGCATTTACAATTATGAATAAAGCAATAGACCAAACTTAAAATCAAAAGATGATGAAATACGATGAAAATGAAATTAACTTTTTTTTTTTTATTATAAGAAAGATTCCTCTTGATTTCAACTTTGACATGTTTATATTGAATTCTGCAGTTGGAATTGCTTCAAATGAATATGTGGATGCAAATTAATTATATATAAATATGTACATCTTCAATAGTCTATTTGGTTCCCTTCTAGCACTTTCTATCTTGAAAAACAAGAATAAAATTATCTATATCTATTAAAAAAAACTCTTAAATAGAATCAAATAGTTCCAAATCAAGAATTACAAAAATTTATCTCGAAAATCATGAAGAAACATATCAATGAATATAACAACATGGAAACAAGAGTTCCCGTCATATGTAAATATCAGAAAGTAACCCAATATACAAAAAAAAAAAAGTATAATATACATATTAATATTTGCGACTAGATGGTCGCAATTTCACAAAAAATGTGACCATATGGTAGTAATTTAGAAGGGAAAGGCGACCAAATGGTCGCATTTTAGGATTTAGGGTTTAGGATTTAGGGTTTAGGGTTTAGGGTTTAGGGTTTAGGAGAGAAATGCGACCAAATGGTCGCATTTTTGCAAAAGTATAATAATATTTTTTTAAAAATACAAGTAGAATTGCGACCATTTGGTCGCAATTATGGGCGGTAACTTTAAATTTTCATGAAATTAATGGCGGTGAATTTAAGGAATGCGACCATATGGTCGCAATATTTGGCGGTGAATCTCATAATTGCGACCAGATGGTCGCAATAGTTGATGGGACTCGTGAAATGACAGCTGGTCTTGGTAATGGTAATTGGGCGACCAGCTGGTCGCTTTTTCAATAAATGCGACCATATGGTCGCATATGTATCTGAAAATGCGACCATATGGTCGCATTTTCCCCAACACGCGTGACTGTTCATTTCCTGTCATAATTACATATTTGCGACCATTTGGTCGCAAATTATGATTTAAATTCCCTTCCCTTTCCTTTCCCCCGTTTCTTTTCTTTTCTCCGTTTTTCTTTTCTCTTCTTTTCTGCTTTTCTCTTCTTTGCTGCCCTTCTCTTTTTCTTCCTCTCTTTTTGTTCTTTTCTCTCTTTCCCTTATCCCGTTCCCCGTTATTTCTTCCCGTTCCCGTTCCCATTCTTACTCTAAACCGAAAACCCTCAACCCCCAATCCCGGTTTCGATTACACGAGGTTAGTTTTCGTAACAAATGGAAGTTTAGTTTAAGAATTTAGTTTACTTAGTTTTAGTTTTTAGTTTTGTTAATTTAATTAGTTTTAGTTTTTAGTTTTGTTAATTTAATTAGTTTTAGTTTTTAGTTTTGTTAATTTAATTAGTTTTAGTTTAATTTAGTTTTGTTAATTTAATTAGTTTTAGTTTAATTTAGTTTTGTTAATTTAATTAGTTTTAGTTTTAGTTTAAGTAGTTTAATTTAATTAGTTTAGTTTACATTAACTAATTAATTAGTTTACTTTAATTTTAGTACTTTAAGTAATTTTAGTTTAATTAATCTAACTTAGTTTACTTTAATTCAATTTAAGTAGTAATTAATTTAATTACTTAATCTAATTTAGTTTAATTACTTATTTAGTTTATTTAAGATAGTTTACTTTAATTTAATAAAATTAAACTAAATTAATTTATAATTACACTAGTTTAACTTTTAATTTTAGTTTAATTGATGTAATTTAGATTACTTTAATTAAATCAATTAATTTAAAGTAGGGTAATTAATTCAAATAGTTTAACTTCAATTATACTTAAGTAGTTTAAATTAATGAGTTACACTAATTTAATTAATTAATTTTAGTTTACTTATTAAATAAAAATTGTTTAATTACTTAATTTTAGTTACATTTGATTAAAGTAAAGTACAATTAGGTTAATTGAACTAAAATTAATTCAATTAAACTTAAGATTAATTAATTAAAACTAAAATTAACTAATCAATTACTTGGAATTAAAGTAAATATAAATTAGCTTAATTGAACTAAAATTAATTCAATTAAACTTAAGATTAATTAATTAAAACTAAAAGTAACTAATCAATTAATTTGAATTAAAGTAAATTAAAATTAGATTAATTGAAACTAAAATTAATTGAATTTCAGTTTAATTCAATTAATTAGTTCAATTAATCTAATTTTACTTTACTTTATTTCGAACTAAATGATTAGTTTATTTTAGTTTTACTTAATTTTAGTTTAATTCATGTAATTTAGATTACTTTAATTAAATCAATTAATTTAAAGTAGGGTAATTAATTCAAATAGTTTAACTTCAATTATACTTAAGTAGTTTAAATTAATGAGTTACACTAATTTAATTAATTAATTTTAGTTTAATTATTAAATAAAAATTGTTTAATTACTTAATTTTAGTTACATTTGATTAAAGTAAAGTACAATTAGGTTAATTTAACTAAAATTAATTCAATTAAACTTAAGATTAATTAATTAAAACTAAAATTAACTAACTTGGAATTAAAGTAAATATAAATTAGGTTAATTGAACTAAAATTAATTCAATTAGACTTAAGATTAATTAATTAAAACTAAAATTAACTAATCAATTACTTGGAATTAAAGTAAATATAAATTAGCTTAATTGAACTAAAATTAATTCAATTAAACTTAAGATTAATTAATTAAAACTAAAAGTAACTAATCAATTAATTTGAATTAAAGTAAATTAAAATTAGATTAATTGAAACTAAAATTAATTGAATTTCAGTTTAATTCAATTAATTTTAGTTCAATTAATCTAATTTTACTTTACTTTATTTCGAACTAAATGATTAGTTTATTTTAGTTTTACTTAATTTTAGTTTAATTCATGTAATTTAGATTACTTTAATTAAATCAATTAATTTAAAGGTGGGTAATGAATTCAAATAGTTTAACTTCAATTATACTTAAGTAGTTTAAATTAATGAGTTACACTAATTTAATTAATTAATTTTAGTTTAATTATTAAATAAAAATTGTTTAATTACTTAATTTTAGTTACATTTGATTAAATTAAAGTACAATTAGGTTAATTGAACTAAAATTAATTCAATTAAACTTAAGATTAATTAATTAAAACTAAAATTAACTAATCAATTAATTTTAGTTTTAATTAATTAATCTTAAGTTTAATTGAATTAATTTTAGTTTAATTGAATTAATTAAGTTTAATTGAATTGATTAGTTATAACTAATCAATTAATTTGAATTAAAGTAAATATAAATTAGATTAATTGAACTAAAATTAATTCAATTAAACATAAGATTAATTAATTAAAACTAAAATTAACTAATCAATTAATTTGAATTAAAGTAAATTAAAATTAGATTAATTGAAACTAAAATTAATTGAATTTTAGTTTAATTCAATTAATTTTAGTTCAATTAATCTAATTTTACTTTACTTTATTTCAAATTAAATGATTAGTTTATTTTAGTTTTACTTAATTAATCTTAAGTTTAATTGAATTACTTTTAGTTCAATTAATCTAATTTTAATTTACTTTTATTCAAATTAATTTGATTAGTTTATTTTAAATTATTTACTTAATTTATGTTAGTTTAATTTACATTATTTCATTAATTAATTAATTAATTAAATAAACTAATCAATATTTTACTTACGTAATTAGTATTAAATTAGTTTACTTACGTAATTGTTTGAACTTGACATTTGAGTTTGCCTTATCATTCCTCCATTTGGATATTTAGGATGAACCAAATCATGAGCACAACTTTGACAAGTGGGAAACCTTAGGTCTTCGGATTCAATTTGGTTTAGAGAGTGAAACAAGTGCTATCAAACAAGCTTTTCAATTACAAACAAATTTTTGGAGTGGTTCGGATCCTCTTTTAAAATTTTGGTCCAAAAAGGATTCCCAAAGAAGAGGTTCCTCCATTTGAATCTTTAGGATGGACCAAATCGCGAGGAAAACTTTGACAAGTGGGAAACCTTAGGTCTTTGGTATCAATATGGTCCTAAGAGTGACACAAGTACTTTGAAACAAGCTTTTCAATTACAAACAAGATTTTGAGGTGGTTCAGATCCTCTTTCGAAATTTTGGTCCAAAGAGGATTCCCAAAGAAGAGGTTCCTCCATTTGCATCTTTAGGATGGACCAAGTCGCGAGGAAAACTTTGACAAATGGGAAACCTTTGGTCTTTGGTATCAATATGTTCTGAAGAGTGAAACAAGCTTTTCACTTACAAACAAGTTTTTGGAGTTGTTCGGATCCTCTTTCGATATTTTGGTCCAAAGAGGATTCCCAAAGAAGAGGTTCCTCGATTTGGATCTTTAGGATGGACCAAATCATGAGCACAACTTTGACAAGTGGGAAACCTTTGGTCTTTGGTATCAATATGGTCCGAAGTGTGAAACAAGTACTTTGAAACAAGCCTTTCAAATACAAACAAGTTTTTGTAGTGGTTCGGATCCTCTTTAAATATTTTGGTCCAAATAGGATTCCCAAAGAAGTGGTTCCTCCATTTGGATCTTTAGGATGGACCAAATCATGAGGACAACTTTGACAAAGGGGAAACCTTAGGTCATTGGTATCAATATAGTTCGAAGAGTGAAACGAGTACTTTGAAACAAGCTTTTCAACTACAAACAAGTTTTGGAGTGGTTCAGATCCTCTTTCGAAATTTTAGTCCAAAGAGGATTCCCAGAGAAGAGGTTCCTCCCTTTGCATCTTTAGGATGGACCAAGTCATGAGGAAAACTTTGACTAGTGTGAAACCTTAGGTCTTTGGTATCCGTATGGTCCAAAGAGTGAAACAAGTACTTTGAAACAAGCTTTTGAATTACATACAAGTTTTTGGAATGGTTCGGATCCTCTTTCGAAATTTGGGTTCAAAGAGGATTCCTAAAGAAGAGTGACATGAATTATGTATTCATGCATTTAAAGAATTCAAGCTCATAGAGTTCATGCATTGATGACAACTCAAGTTGCAAATAATGCACTCAAGATATATTTATGACAACTCAAGCTTCAAGTATAGTAGCATTGATGACAACTCTAGATGCATTTATGACAACTCAAGCTTCAAGTATAGTAGCATTGATGACAACTCTAGATGCATTTATGACAACTCAAGCTTCATTCAAGGGAACTTAAAGCAACTCCAAGACAAGCATTAATGACCATTTACAAGCTTCAATTAGAGTTAAATATCATTTACAAATGTTTTACTTTCCTTGTAGGTTACAAAGTGATAGTAGCTGATTGTAACTTATGGTTTTACTTTAATTTTGGGGGTTACAAGCTAGGGACATCATGGGGCTGTTATGGGAGCATTATGAACGAAATTTCATTGTATTTTAAGCCTATAAATAGGCCACTTATCAGCCAATGTAAAGGAGACTTGTAAGACTTGACAGATTCAAAAGATTGAATGAAATGTAGCATTTTTATGCACATTGAGAGCCTTGCACCTCACCCTTTGTAATCTTGCTTTAGATTACATGTTTAGAGTCATTCAAGTGGAAATGATCATCCTACTTGTGGAGTGTCTCGAATCTTGGGCTTTGAAACTTGTCCTAGATCAATGATCATCTTTCCTAAGCAATCTGTTTTTTAGCCATTCTTAGGGGGTGTTTTCGAATAGTTAGGGAGGGTTTGAGTTCTTGCTTTAAAGGTTCATGCTAAGCATAATAGCATCGGGTCTTTGGCCTTGCAATTCGGTTTGTCTTATCATTTGGAACTCTTGGGTTGATTCGATTAGTTAAGGAGGTTTTGTGCCATTTTCATGCTTCAAAGGTTCTTGCAAACGATTGTAATGGGTTTTTGGACTTGAACGCAAGGTTGCCTTATCATTTGGTATCAGAGCATCGGTTACGATTTTGTGGCGATTTCTAGAACAGGTTTTATCCAATCTATCCTTTTCTATTCTTGTTGTTTTCAATTCTGTCCTATCTTTTCGTTTTGGCGAAGCATGAATTTGTCTTCATCTTTTTATTCTGATCTTGTTTCTATCTTAAAGATCACTTTTTGATCTAAAAAAAAGACTTTGCATTCAAGACCACCGGTTTGTTCATCTTGCGTTCTTCTTGTAAATTCTTGAGGTTTTCTGAGTTTGATCTTTGAAATTCATGTATTTCTGATTGTAATGCGTTATTATGTCAGTTACACCTTCCTTTGCACGAATTTAAAGTCCCAAAAACGGCTAAATTAAAAGTGTTTCAAAAACTGTCCACTTTTGTAACTGTCGTATTTAATGCTTCTGTTTTGTGTCGAAATCCTAACGTCCAAATTTTCTTATTTGTCATGAAGAAAAAATATTTATCATCTTGTTATCATTCAAATATCAGAAGGGCTCATAGACAAATTCGTAACGAAAAATATTCAAATATTGGGATTCATTTCAGTGCGCAGATTGCTCTTAAATTGCAACACCTTATCTCCGTTGATTGGGGTTTTCATTTGTGATTGAATTTCTGAGTTTGGCCAATTTTAAGCTCTTCATAACAGAGATATTAACCTATATATGGGCTGCTTCTCTAAAAGTAAAGGCCAGTCTTGAAGGAAATTGGAGTGCAAACACGAGTGGAACAAAGAGAGTTGTAAAAAGTGAGGGAGTGCTTGTAAGGTCCAATTTTTGTGTTTTCTCTCTAACTTTCTTTTGCAGCCACACTTTTTGATTCGAGGACGAATCATTTTGAAGAATGGGGGAATGATATGAATTATGTAGCCATGCATTTAAGGAATTCAAGCTTAAAGAGTACATGCATTGATGAAAACTCAAGTTGCATTAAATGCACTCAAGACGTATTTATGACAACTCAAGCTTGAAGTGTAGTAGCATTGATGAAAAATCTAGATACATTTATGACAACCCAAGCTTCATTCAAGGCAAATTAAAGCTTCATTCAAGATAACTTCAATACACTTCAAGACAAGCATTAATGGCATTTAAAAACTACTTTTAAGCATCATGTATCAGTTTCAATTGTTTTAGATGCATTGTAAGTTACAAAGTAATTGTGGCAGATTGTAACTTATGTTTTAGCTTTAATTTCGGGGGTTACAAGCTAGGGACATCATGGGGCTGTTATGGGAGCATTATGAACGAAATTTACATGTATTTTATGCCTATAAATAGGCTTTGTTTTAGCTATTGTAAAACAGATTTGAATGGTGAATGAAATGTAGCATTTTTATGCACATGGAGAGCCTTGAGTCTCAACCCTTTGTAATCTTGCTTTAGATTACATGTTTAGAAACATTCAAGTGGGGAGTGATCAACCAACTTGTGGAGTGTTCTGAGTCATGAGATGATGGAATGCAATTGTTTGGGTCCATTTCATGATTTTTAGATCACATAAGGCAATCTGTTTTCTAGCCTTTCCTTGGGGTTGTTTCAAATGGCATATGTGGGTTCTTTGGTTGTGATCTTTTTGGGTCCTTAGTTAAGTTTAAGGGTTCTTAAAGCATTTTTGAAAGGGTTTTTCGTATCATTTGGTATCATATCATTTGTTGCGTTTTTGTGGCCGATCTCTAGAACAGGTTTTATCCAATCTATCCTTTTCTATTCTTGTTGTTTTCAATTCTGTCCAATCTTTTCGTTTCTGTCCAATTATCTTTTTTTTATCATCTTTTCATTCTGATCTTATTTCCATCTTGAAGATAACATTCCGATCTTGAAAATAAAAAAAAAACAGAGAGAGTGAGAAAGAAAAAGCTTTGCATTTGAGAGCATTTCCAGAATTGTTCATACATTGTTCTTGAGTTGTTCTAGCTTTATTTCGTGTTTTATCTTTGTAATCTGATTAGATCTGAGAAATATGAGTTCATATATCAGTTAACATTGAAAAATATAAGTTACACATTGATTTTCACGGATTTTAAGTCCTAAAAACGTTTGAAATTCAAATCTGCCAAAACTGCCCATTTTTGTAACTACCGCATTTATTGCTTCTGTTTACTGTCCAAACCGTGTCATAAATTCCGAATTTGGTTATTTGTCCTGTTTATAAAAGTTTCATCTGAAGGTTATCTTTCAATGTTCATAAGGTCACTTTGTCCAAATCATAACGGAAGTAATTCAATTTGGGGATTTGTTTTCTGTGCGCAGGATTATCCTAAATTCCAGCACTTTGGTTTATGCACTTAAGTGTTATCAATTCTGATAATTTGTTTTGAAATTGGTCTTTTGTAAGCTCTTCATTACTGTTATATTTACATATATATGAGCTGGTTCTGAAAAAGTCTTAGCCAATCTTCAATAATTTTGAGTGCAAACACGAGTGGAACAAAGAGAGTTGTAAAAGGTGAGGGAGTGCTTGTAAGGTCCAATTTTATTTTTTCTCTCTAACAATCTTTTGCAGCAACACTTTTTGATTCGAGGACGAATCATTTTGAAGAATGGGGGAATGATATGAATTATGTAGTCATGCATTTAAAGAATTCAAGCTTATAGAGTACATGCATTGATGACAACTGAAGTTGCATTTAATGCACTCAAGATATATTTATGACAACTCAAGCTTCAAGTATAGTAGCATTGATGACAACTCTAGATGCATTTATGACAACTTAAGCTTCATTCAAGGGACCTTAAAGCAACTCCAAGACAAGTATTAATGACCATTTACAAGCTTCAATTAGAGTTAAATATCATTTACAAATGTTTTACTTTCCTTGTAGGTTACAAAGTGATAGTAGCTGATTGTAACTTATGGTTTTGCTTTAATTTTGGGGGTTACAAGCTAGGGACATCATGGGGCTGTTATGGGAGCATTATGAACAAAATTTCATTGTATTTTAAGCCTATAAATAGGCCACTTATCAGCCAATGTAAAGGAGACTTGTAAGACTTGACAGATTCAAAAGATTGAATGAAATGTAGCATTTTTATGCACATTGAGAGCCTTGCACCTCACCCTTTGTAATCTTGCTTTAGATCACATGTTTAGAGTCATTCAAGTGGAAATGATCATCCTACTTGTGGAGTGTCTCGAATCTTGGGCTTGGAAACTTGTCCTAGATCAATAATCATCTTTCCTAAGCAATCTGTTTTTTAGCCATTCTTAGGGGGTGTTTCCGAATAGTTAGGGAGGGTTTGAGTTCTTGCTTCAAAGGTTCATGCTAAGCATAATAGCATCGGGTCTTTGGACTTACAATTCGGGTTTGTCTTATCATTTGGAATTCTTGGGTTGATCCGATTAGTTAAGGAGGTTTTGTGCCATTTTCATGCTTCAAAGGTTCTTGCAAACGATTGTAATGGGTTTTTGGACTTGAACGCAAGGTTGCCTTATCAACCAAATGATAAGGCAAACTCAAATGTCAAGTTCAAACACCCGACGCTATTATACTTAGCATGAACCCTTGTGATATGAAACCCTAGGAAATTGAAATAGAAACCCTTTGAAAGCACAAAGAACCCCTAGATGCAAATCCTAAAACCCCGATGAACAATTAGGTAAAACCCATGGAATACAAGAAGAAGAAGATTATTCCAATGATCTAATATCTTGAAATAAGAGAACTTGTTCTTATTTCAAGATCGAAACAATTCACAAACATACTAGATCAAATTATGCTTGAATGTTTCTAAAACATGCAACCTAGAACAAGGCTACAAAGCTAAGCAATTTCGGCTAAGCAAAAAGAAATATTATTATCATATGAATTCTTGGTCTTTAGGGTTACAAATGAGGCCTTTAAATAGGCAAAGAAACCCTAAAAATAAGCTATGAAATTCGGATTACAAGGAGCACAAAATCTGCCCAAAACTTGCCTTATGTGAAATTGGCAGATTTTGTGGAAAATCTTTTCTAGAGAATAATATCTTTCCTAATCCTTTCCAAACATATAAAATGAATATAAAAGACCTAAAACATGTCTAAATACATCATAAATTCGTTGGAACCATTTTGGGAACAAATATGGAAACTTTAGGAACAAATATGGAAAGTGGTCCAAATAAGGAAAGTTTGCAAAAGTGATGCAACTTTCCTAATTAGCTCTTCTCTTCAATTCCGATTGAACAAGTCTTCAATAATCTTCCTCCAAATGTATTTGCCATAGATTGGAGTTCATCACGTCCTCTTCCATAGCCTCCATGATGGGATCTTCGAAGCTTGTCTTGACTTTGCTAATGGCCTGTAAATGGATGTCAATGCTTCTCTTGAACTTTAATGTTGTGATTTGTCCTTGGGCATTTTGTGACGTTCCATGATTCATATCATCCCCTCCCTCTTGAAAAGGACTCGTCCTCGAATCTATAACATTACCTAGATCACAATAAATTAAGTTAATAACATAAATAAAAGCACATAAAGCACACTTACCTCGTGTATTGTGAATTGGCACCAAAGAGAGCAACAATGGTACCCTTCTTTCTCCTTTCAAGTTAACACCTCCCGGGTCAAATATTGTTGGTTTTCTTCCCTTTAAATCAGCAAAACAACCTAGCTTATCAAAGACCACAACACTAACAATATAGTTGGTGGATAATGGTAACACATCTAATAGAATATATGGACCATAGTCAATCTCGTAAATTTTCTCATACTCAACACTACTCACAAGATGATCACATGGTGAATGTAACACATTAATCAAAGCATATGAACCATAAACAAACTCAAATAGGTCTAATGTGTTGGGGTAAATTAGAAAATATGAAGACTCCATGCTCTCCCTAAATGCATCATATGTCTTATCAAAGATAATTCGTGTAGCACAAAACATATGTTTATCATTAGAATGAAATTGAAGTGGTAAAATATCAGAGTTGAGATCAAATTTAGCAAACAAACAAGAACTATGCACATCATCACAAGTAAATGGATAGGCTAGCTTAACATGTTTTGCAAGTGATAAGCTGTCAAACAAGTAAAGATCATCCAAAAGAATTTTGCTAGAAAAGAATGCATGTTTATCATAAAAATATAATTGGTTTGGATGATTTCTAGTCTTAAAATCAGAATTGGAAAACAAGAAATAATCATTTAAACAAACCGATGCAATAGGATTAAAAGTAAGAAACTTCCTTTTCTGGCCTTGGATCCCGTTGGCAACATGTTTTTCCATGAAGTATGGTGGTGCCTTAAGTATTTCAGCCCCTTGAAATGCATCTACTTTGTGCTCCATTCCAATTGAAAATTGATCAATGTAATTCTGCAAAACATTAGCTAAAAACACTAGAAAAGCAAAGGTTAAGTTCATAAGTTAGAAAGAAAGAATCTTTGCACACAAGTACAAAGTGGGTTTTATTTGAAAACATTATTTTCCTAGCCTCACTTTCTACAAAACTCACAATGTTCTCACCATTCCTCTCATTCATTTTTGACTCACAACTCTCTTTCTTTTCAATTTCTCTTTCATTCTTTTCAAACACTCTTTCTTTTGAACTCAAATCTCTTTCTTTTGGCTCACTCATGTCACTCATTTCTTTTTGAGCACTCATCTCTCTTTCTTTTGGCTCACTTATTTCAATAATTTCTTTTTCACACTTTTCTTTTTGAAAACTCATCTCTCTTTCTTTTGGCTCACTCTCTTTTTGACAATTCTCATTCTTTTCAAACATAGAACTCTTTTGTAGCTCACAAGTTTCCTCCACAAAAACATTAGCACGAATATCCTCTTTTATCTCCTCCATGCTAGCATTGAAAACATCCTTCGATTTTAAAAGTTCTCTTCAATCATCTTGACCTTCTCTAAAATCAAATTTGCATTTTCCTCTACCAAGCCATAGGCAGCCCCATTCTTATCCATTAATGTACCATTTTCACCCATTTGATAAGAAGAAGTAGTATTGGAAATAGGTTTAGAAGCATACCGTGTATCTCTTCTTCTTTTGAGCCTCTTTTCTATCTTGATGGCATAGTGAACCATTTCATCTAACTCCACATATGTATACCCATTAACTTGGCCAGCAATCTCATAGTTTAATCCATCTAAGAACCATGCCATAGTCATCTCTTCATCTTCCTCAATATTAGCTCTAGTCATGAGATATTTAAACTCATTGTAGTACTCACAAACACTCATGTTTCCTTGTGTAAGATCTTCGAACTTTTGCACAAGGTCTCTTTGAAATCGGTCTGGTACAAATCGTTTCCTCATTATGTATTTGAGTTCACACCAAGTTTCAATTGGATCCTCCAAAGTTCTTCTTTGTCTATCATTCATCAATTGTTTCCACCATGTTAGTGCATAATCACAAAATTGAGTTGTTATAAGTTGTACCTTCTTTGAATCACTACATGGATGTTCTTCGAAACAAAGCTCCACATTTCTTTCCCATGTCAAGTAAACCTCTGGATTTGATCTTCCTTGAAAAGTAGGTACCTTGAGCTTATCACCTCCTAAGCTTCTATGCTCTATCCCTCCATGATAAACCTCTCCATTTTGGCTTCGGGTATGTTCTACCTCTCGACATCTATTACTCCTCATTTGATCAAACCTTTCATGATACATTGCTGCAAGTAAACAAGTTAGTAATAAAAATAGGACCTCTCAATCACTCCCTAAGTGTTTACACTCGATGATGTCAATTCACTCGTGTTTGCACTCAAAACAGATTTTAGGGCCTAAATATAACCTTGAACTAATTAGCACACTTTAGCAACTATCAAACAACTATGATACTAATGAAATTTGTAAAAAGTAACAATCAAGAAATAAGAAACAACCAATTTGGTGGGTTAAGAAGAAAATAAGACAGATTTATGCAAATGGTTTATTTTAGTGACAAGGAAAGAATAAGAAAGAAAATAAGCAAGAATAAACTTTCCTAAAAGAGAAAAATTCGAAATTAGACTTCCCTAAAGCACTTTGGATCAGAAAAAATGACTTTAATTGAGCAAGATATGCATATATTTGAATATGGGACAGAATTGAAACTTTCCTAAAACAGTTTTGGGTTATTTATGGTAAGTTCTAGCTTTTTAGGAAACAAACAACTTTGGCTCATTCAACTTGATAATTTTGGATTCAAGATGCATAAATGATGAGTTTAAGATGAACTCTTCAAGAAAAATACGAACACAAACCACTTTTTTTCCAGAAACTTCAACAAATCAAGCAAGAACACTTTTTTTTTTTTTCAATTTTCTGGACAATCCGACAGCCTGCGAAGATCTATTTTTTTCTCAATCTTCCACTTTTTTTTTTACAAACTTTTCTGAATACCAAATAATCACGACTCAAAGATAAACACTTTTGTAGTTTATGACTTTCAAAGATTCGGATTGAAACTAGACGCAAAAGAACAAAAACAGTAGCTAAAAAAGAAAATTCTGGAACAGTTTTTTTTTTTTTTTTTCCTGAAATTTTCGATGAACGAAGAACAAGACAATAAAAATTAAAACAACAAGAAAGCAAGTAAGATAGAAATATTCCCTTGAGCCTAAGCTCTGATACCAAATGATATGAAACCCTAGGAAATTGAAATAGAAACCCTTTGAAAGCACAAAGAACCCCTAGATGCAAATCCTAAAACCCCGATGAACAATTAGGTAAAACCCATGGAATACAAGAAGAAGAAGATTATTCCAATGATCTAATATCTTGAAATAAGAGAACTTGTTCTTATTTCAAGATCGAAACAATTCACAAACATACTAGATCAAATTATGCTTGAATGTTTCTAAAACATGCAACCTAGAACAAGGCTACAGAGCTAAGCAATTTCGGCTAAGCAAAAAGAAATATTACTATCATATGAATTCTTGGTCTTTAGGGTTACAAATGAGGCCTTTAAATAGGCAAAGAAACCCTAAAAATAAGCTATGAAATTCGGATTACAAGGAGCACAAAATCTGCCCAAAACTTGCCTTATGTGAAATTGGCAGATTTTGTGGAAAATCTTTTCTAGAGAATAATATTTTTCCTAATCCTTTCCAAACATATAAAATGAATATAAAAGACCTAAAACATGTCTAAATACATCATAAATTCGTTGGAACCATTTTGGGAACAAATATGGAAACTTTAGGAACAAATATGGAAAGTGGTCCAAATAAGGAAAGTTTGCAAAAGTGATGCAACTTTCCTAATTAGCTCTTCTCTTCAATTCCGATTGAACAAGTCTTCAATAATCTTCCTCCAAATGTATTTGCCATAGATTGGAGTTCATCACGTCCTCTTCCATAGCCTCCATGATGGGATCTTCGAAGCTTGTCTTGACTTTGCTAATGTAGGCCTGTAAATGGATGTCAATGCTTCTCTTGAACTTTAATGTTGTGATTTGTCCTTGGGCATTTTGTGACGTTCCATGATTCATATCACCTTGAAGCATGAATTCAAACCCTCCCTAACTATTCGATTTCAACCAGAAGGAAAGGCTAGAAACAGATTGCCCTATGTGATCTAAAAATCATGAAACGGACAAACTTTTACGTTCCATCATCTCATGACTCGAAACACTCCACAAGTTTGTTGATCACTCCCATCTTGAATGTTTATAAACATGTAATCTAAAGTAAGATTACAAAGGGTGAGGCGCAAGGCTCTCAATGTGCATAAAAAATGTTACATTTCATTCAATCATTTGAATCTGTCAAGTCTTACGAATCTTTTACATTGGCTGATACATGGCCTATTTATAGGCTTAAATTACATGTAAATTTTGTTCATAATGATCCCATGACAGCCCCATTAAGTTCCTAGCTTGTAAGCCCCAAAATTAAAGCAAAAACATAAGTTACATTCAGCCACCATTTAATTCGTAACCTACAATGCAACGAAAACATTTAAAACTGATATTTGAACTCTAAATGAAGCTTTTAAATGGTCATTAATGCTTGTCTTGGAGTTGCTTTAAGTTCCCTTGAATGAAGCTTGAGTTGCCATAAATGCATCTAGAGTTGTCATCAATGCTACTATACTTGAAGCTTGAGTTGTCATAAATATATCTTGAGTGCATTAAATGCAACTTGTGTTGTCATCAATGCATGTACTCTATAAGCTTGAATTCTTTAAATGCATGACTACATAATTCATATCATTAATGATAAGGCAAACTCAAATGTCAAGTTCAAACACCCGATGCTATTATACTTAGCATGAACCCTTGAAGCATGAATTCAAACCCTCCCTAACTATTCGATTTCAACCATAAGGAAAGGCTAGAAACAGATTGCCCTATGTGATCTAAAAATCATGAAACAGACAAACTTTTACGTTCCATCATCTCATGACTCGAAACACTCCACAAGTTGGTCGATCACTCCCCTCTTAAATGTTTCTAAACATGTAATCTAAAGCAAGATTACAGAGGGTGAGGCGCAAGGCTCTCAATGTGCATAAAAAATGCTACATTTCATTCAATCTTTTGAATCTGTCAAGTCTTATGAATCTTTTACATTGGCTGATATATGGCCTATTTATAGGCTTAAATTACATGTAAATTTTGTTCATAATGATCCCATGTCAGCCCCATTAAGTTCTTAGCTTGTAACCCCAAAAATTAAAGCAAAAACATAAGTTACATTCAGCCACCATTTAATTCGTAACCTACAATGCAACTAAAACATTCAAAACTGATATTTGAACTCTAAATGAAGCTTTTAAATGTTCATTAATGCTTGTCATGAAGTATCTTTGAGTTCCCTTGCTTGAAGCTTTAGTTGGCTTGAATGAAGCTTGAGTCATCATAAATGCATCTAGAGTTGTCATCAATGCTACTATACTTGAAGCTTGAGTTGTCATACATATATCTTGAGTGCATTAAATGCAACTTGGGTTGTCATCAATGCATGTACTCTATAAGCTTGAATTCTTTAAATGCATGACTACATAATTCATATCGCGAGGAAAACTTTGACAAGTGGGAAACCTTAGGTCTTTGGTATCTATATGGTCCGAAGAGTGAAACATGTACTTTCAAACAAGCTTATCACTTACAAACAAGTTTTTGGATTGGTTCGGATCCTCTTTCGATATTTTGGTAAAAAGAGGATTCCCAAAGAAGTGGTTCCTCCATTTGCATCTTTAGGATGGACCAAATCCGGAGAAAACTTTGGCAAAGGGGAAACCTTAGGTCTTCGGTATCAATATGGTGCGAAGAGTGAAAAAAGTAATTTGAAACAAGGTTTTCAATTACAAACAAGTTTTTGGAGTGGTTGGGATCCTTTTTCGATATTTTTGTCCAGACAGTATTCCCAAAGATGAGGTTCCTCCATTCGGACATTAGGATGGACCAAATCATGAGCACAACTTTGACAAGTGGGAAACCTTAGGTCTTTGGTATCAATATGGTCCGAAGAGTGAAACAAGTAATTTGAAACAAGGTTTTCAATTACAAATAAGTTTTTCGAGTGGTTCGGATCCTGATATGAATTATGTAGCCATGCATTTAAGGAATTCAAGCTTAAAGAGTACTTGCATTGATGACAACTCAAGTTGCATTAAATGCACTCAAGACGTATTTATGACAGCTCAAGCTTGAAGTGTAGTAGCATTGATGACAACTCTAGATGCATTTATGACAACCCAAGCTTCATTCAAGGCAACTTAAAGCTTCATTCAAGATAACTTCAATACACTTCAAGACAAGCATTACTGGCATTTAAAAGCTACTTTTAAGCATCATGTATCAGTTTCAATTGTTTTAGATGTATTGTAAGTTACAAAGTAGTAGTGGCAGATTGTAACTCATGTTTTAGCTTTAATTTCGGGGGTTACAAGCTAGGGACATCATGGGGCTGTTATGGGAGCATTATGAACGAATTTTACATGCCTTTTATGCCTATAAATAGGCTTTGTTTTAGCTATTGTAAATCAGATTTGAATGATGAATGAAATGTAGCATTTTTATGCACATGGAGAGCCTTGAGCCTCAACCCTTTGTAATCTTGCTTTAGATTACATGTTTAGAAACATTCAAGAGGGGAGTGATCAACCAACTTGTGGAGTGTTTCGAGTCATGAGATGATGGAACGTAATTGTTTGGGTCCATTTCATGATTTTTAGATCACACAAGGCAATCTGTTTTCTAGCCTTTCCTTGGGGTTGTTTCAAATGGCATATGTGGGTTCTTTGGTTGTGATCTTTTTGGGTCCTTAGTTAAGTTTAAGGGTTCTTAAAGCATTTCGAAAGGGTTTTCGTATCATTTGGTATCAGAGCATCGGTTACGATTTTGTGGCGATCTCTAGAACAGGTTTTATCCCATCTATCCTTTTCTATTCTTGTTGTTTCAATTCTGTCCTATCTTTTCGTTTTTGTCCAAGCATGAATTTGTCTTCATCTTTTCATTCTGATCTTGTTTCTATCTTAAAGATCACTTTCTGATCTAAAAAAAAAAGACTTAGCATTCAAGACCACCGGTTTATTCATCTTGCGTTCTTCTTGCAAATTCTTGAGGTTTTCTGAGTTTGATCTTTGAAATTCGTGTATTTCTGATTGTAATGTGTTATTATGTCAGTTATATATCATAAACCATCAGTTACACCTTCCTTTGCACGAATTTAAAGTCCCAAAAACGGCTAAATTAAAAGTGTTTCAAAAACTGTCCACTTTTGTAACTGTCGTATTTAATGCTGCTGTTTTGTGTCGAAATCCTTTCATAACGTCCGAATTTTCTTGTTTGTCACGAAGAGAAAATATTTATCATCTTGTTATCATTCAAATATCAGAAGGGCTCATAGTCAAATTCGTAACAAAAAATATTCAAATCTTGGGATTCATTTCAGTGCGCAGATTGCTCTTAAATTGCAACACCTTATCTCCGTTGATTGGTGTTTTCATTTGTGATTGAATTTCTGAGTTTGGCCAATTTTAAGCTCTTCATAACAGAGATATTAACCTATATATGGGCTGCTTCTCTAAAAGTAAAGGCCAATCTTGAAGGAAATTTGAGTGCAAACACGAGTGGAACAAAGAGAGTTGTAAAAAGTGAGGGAGTGCTTGTAAGGTCCAATTTTTTTGTTTTCTCTCTAACTTTCATTTGCAGCCACACTTTTTGATTCGAGGACGAATCATTTTGAAGAATGGGGGAATGATATGAATTATGTAGCCATGCATTTAAGGAATTCAAGCTTAAAGAGTACATGTATTGATGACAACTCAAGTTGCATTAAATGCACTCAAGACGTATTTATGACAACTCAAGCTTGAAGTGTAGTAGCATTGATGACAACTCTAGATGCATTTATGACAACCCAAGCTTCATTCAAGGCAACTTTAAGCTTCATTCAAGATAACTTCAATACACTTCAAGACAAGCATTAATGGCATTTAAAAGCTACTTTTAAGCATCATGTATCAGTTTCAATTGTTTTAGATGCATTGTAAGTTACAAAGTAATTGTGGCAGATTGTAACTCATGTTTTAGCTTTAATTTCGGGGGTTACAAGCTAGGGACATCATGGGGCTGACATGGGATCATTATGAACGAAATTTACATGTAATTTAAGCCTATAAATAGGCCATGTATCAGCCAATGTAAATCAGATTTGTGAGATTTGAATGATGAATGAAATGTAGCATTTTTATGCACATGGAGAGCCTTGAGCCTCAACCCTTTGTAATCTTGCTTTAGATTACATGTTTAGAAACATTCAAGAGGGGAGTGATCAACCAACTTGTGGAGTGTTTCGAGTCATGAGATGATGGAACGTAATTGTTTGGGTCCATTTCATGATTTTTAGATCACACAAGGCAATCTGTTTTCTAGCCTTTCCTTGGGGTTGTTTCAAATGGCATATGTGGGTTCTTTGGTTGTGATCTTTTTGGGTCCTTAGTTAAGTTTAAGGGTTCTTAAAGCATTTCGAAAGGGTTTTCGTATCATTAATGATATGAATTATGTAGCCATGCATTTAAGGAATTCAAGCTTAAAGAGTACATGCATTGATGACAACTCAAGTTGCATTAAATGCACTCAAGACGTATTTATGACAGCTCAAGCTTGAAGTGTAGTAGCATTGATGACAACTCTAGATGCATTTATGACAACCCAAGCTTCATTCAAGGCAACTTAAAGCTTCATTCAAGATAACTTCAATACACTTCAAGACAAGCATTACTGGCATTTAAAAGCTACTTTTAAGCATCATGTATCAGTTTCAATTGTTTTAGATGTATTGTAAGTTACAAAGTAGTAGTGGCAGATTGTAACTCATGTTTTAGCTTTAATTTCGGGGGTTACAAGCTAGGGACATCATGGGGCTGTTATGGGAGCATTATGAACGAATTTTACATGCCTTTTATGCCTATAAATAGGCTTTGTTTTAGCTATTGTAAATCAGATTTGAATGATGAATGAAATGTAGCATTTTTATGCACATGGAGAGCCTTGAGCCTCAACCCTTTGTAATCTTGCTTTAGATTACATGTTTAGAAACATTCAAGAGGGGAGTGATCAACCAACTTGTGGAGTGTTTCGAGTCATGAGATGATGGAACGTAATTGTTTGGGTCCATTTCATGATTTTTAGATCACACAAGGCAATCTGTTTTCTAGCCTTTCCTTGGGGTTGTTTCAAATGGCATATGTGGGTTCTTTGGTTGTGATCTTTTTGGGTCCTTAGTTAAGTTTAAGGGTTCTTAAAGCATTTCGAAAGGGTTTTCGTATCATTTGGTATCAGAGCGTAGAAAAGGATAGAAACCCTAAACCCTAAACCCTAAACCCTAAACCCTAAACCCTAAAAAAACCCTAAAACGAAAAGATAGGACAGAATTGAAAACAACAAGAATAGAAAAGGATAGATTGGATAAAACCTGTTCTAGAGATCGCCACAAAATCGTAACCGATGCTCTGATACCAAATGATACGAAAACCCTTTCGAAATGCTTTAAGAACCCTTAAACTTAACTAAGGACCCAAAAAAATCACAACCAAAGAACCCACATATGCCATTTGAAACAACCCCAAGGAAAGGCTAGAAAACAGATTGCCTTGTGTGATCTAAAAATCATGAAATGGACCCAAACAATTACGTTCCATCATCTCATGACTCGAAACACTCCACAAGTTGGTTGATCACTCCCCTCTTGAATGTTTCTAAACATGTAATCTAAAGCAAGATTACAAAGGGTTGAGGCTCAAGGCTCTCCATGTGCATAAAAATGCTACATTTCATTCATCATTCAAATCTGATTTACAATAGCTAAAACAAAGCCTATTTATAGGCATAAAAGGCATGTAAAATTCGTTCATAATGCTCCCATAACAGCCCCATGATGTCCCTAGCTTGTAACCCCGAAATTAAAGCTAAAACATGAGTTACAATCTGCCACTACTACTTTGTAACTTACAATACATCTAAAACAATTGAAACTGATACATGATGCTTAAAAGTAGCTTTTAAATGCCAGTAATGCTTGTCTTGAAGTGTATTGAAGTTATCTTGAATGAAGCTTTAAGTTGCCTTGAATGAAGCTTGGGTTGTCATAAATGCATCTAGAGTTGTCATCAATGCTACTACACTTCAAGCTTGAGCTGTCATAAATACGTCTTGAGTGCATTTAATGCAACTTGAGTTGTCATCAATGCATGTACTCTTTAAGCTTGAATTCCTTAAATGCATGGCTACATAATTCATATCAGATCCTCTTTCGATATTTTGGTCCAAAGAGGATTCCCAAAGAAGAGGTTCCTCCATTTGGATCTTTAGCATGGACCAAATCGTGAGGACAACTTTGAAAGTGGGAAACCTTAGGCTTTCGGATTCAATTTGGTTGAGCACAACTTTCACAAGTGGGAAACCTTAGGTCTTTGGTATTAATATGGTCCGAAGAGTGAAACAAGTATTTTGAAACAAGCTTTTTACTTACAAACATATTTTTGGAGTGGTTCGGATCCTCTTCCGATATTTTGGTCCAAACAGGATTCCCAAAGAAGATGTTCCTCCATTTGGATCTTTAGGATGGACCAAAACATAAGCACAACTTTGACAAATGGGAAACCTTAGGCGTTCGGATTCAATTTGGTTTAGAGAGTGAAACAAGTGCTTTCAAAAAAGCTTTTCTATTACAAACAAGTTTTTGGAGTGGTTCGGATCCTCTTTTGAAATTTTGGAAAAAAGAGGATTCCCAAAGAAGAGGTTCCTCCATTCGGATCTTTAGGATGGAACAAATCGCGAGAAAAACATTGACAAGTGGGAAACCTTAGGTCTTTGGTATCAATATGGTCCGAAGAGTGAAACAAGTAGTTTGAAACAAGCTTTTCAATTACAAACAAATTTTTGGAGTTGTTCGGATCTTCTTTCGATATTTTGGTCCAAAGAGGATTCCCAAAGAAGAGGTTCCTCCATTTGCACCTCTAGGATGGACCAAATCGCGAAGAAAACTTTGACAAGGGGGAAACATTAGGTCTTTGTTATCAATATGGTCCGAACAGTGAGACAAGTACTTTGAAACAAGTTTTTCAATTACAAACAAGTTTTTGGAGTGGTTCGGATCCTCTTTCAAAATTTTCGTCCAAAGAGGATTCCCAAAGAAGAGGTTCTTCCATTTGCATCTTTAGGATGGACCAAGTCGCGAGGAAAACTTTGACAAGTGGGAAACCTTAGGTCTTTGGTATAAATATGGTCCGAAAAATGAAACAGGCTTTTCACTTACAAACAAGTTTTTAGAGTGGTTCGGATCCTCTTTCGATATTTTGGCGGATTCAAGAACCGGATGATGAACCCTTGAACGGAAACCTTGAAAACCCTTAACAATTTGAATCAACCTTTAGGCGAGGTTGGGAAGATGATGACCTAATCGATCAATCCCCTAATTCAAGAATAGGTTTCTTTAATTATGGTCGAGGCACTCCACAAGAACAATGATCAATTGGACTTGAATGACTCTAAGCACGCAATTCAAGAACATGAATTACAAAGAGGTTTTTCAAAGCAAAAAGCTTAAACCAAAACAAAGGGATTTTCATTCATTGATATTCTGATTGTAAAGCTTACAAAAGAGGCTTTAAATAGCCTAATAAACCCTAGCTTGGTCGAAAATATGAAGGGAAATAAAGACCTAATAATAAAAAGGTAAAAACTAGACTTTCCTAATTCAAATTAGGAAAGTTTTCTTAATCTTTTAAACTTGGTCTCCAAGTTTGCAAAACTAAGGAAACAAAGTCAAATCTTCCCTATTACATCAATAATAATAATAATAAATAAAACTAAAGTAATAAAACTCAAATAAAATACTAAAATTCGAAATTGGATGAAAATAGACAAAACTACAAGTGTCAGTCGCCGTTTTTGATGTCATTTTCACTCGTTTGAATGTTTTCATGCGCGATTTTCTTTGGAGCTCTTTGAAACAAATATCCCATGAGTTTAGTAGTGTTTTAAACTCATTTTCTTCATTAGTCAAGTATGTAACCCAATATCCTTGCAAATGCCCAAGAAAGTCAATCTTCACTCGTTTAGTCTTCGGATTCTTGATCTTTTCTTGATTGAAACCTTGGACTTCAATATTGTCAATTCTTTGACATTTAGGGCTGGGATGATTCATATCATTCTCTCCAACTTCGAAAAGATTCGTCCTCGAATCTAAAGGTTTGATCATGGTGGAGTCTCCCTTGAAAAGTTCGCCAATTGTTAAAGCATTTGTGGCACCATTATTGGCATTGATTTCCTGCGAAAAATCATAAACAAAATCTTGCAAAGGGTTTAAGTTGAAACTTCCCATATGATACTCGAGTGCAAAGAGAGGTGGTGTGGCCAATAATTTCCTTTTCCTCTCAATTCTTCTAACGAGATCTTGCTTTTCTTGCTCTAATTTTCTCAACTCTTCTTGCTTCCTTATTTTCTCCTTTTCTTCTCGCTCAAATCTCTCTCGCTTCACCGACTTCCTTTTCTCTCTTCTTTTTTGTTGTTCTTGTTCCATCCTCTTCAATCTCTCTCTTTCTTCTTCTTTAGTTTCATCTCCTTCTAGAGCCAAATCTATCTTGTTAGGGCACAGCTCCCGAATATGCCCCCTTCCACGACATTTATTACACTTGATATCTCTAGTATGTATTGTCATAATGGAAGAATTTTGTGGTTGCAAAAAAATTAGGGTTTTGGAAGATGAAGAAAAAAAACTGCTTGGTATTCGAACTTTGAAACGAGTTTTTAGGTGATTTAAGTTCTGATTTTGGATTTGATGTCTTCTGTAATTTTGTAGAGGATCGAAAAATAAACAGATTGGAAAAAAATTTCGTAGGAAAAGGTGAAGGGACGAGGTCAGTAGGTGATGTACAAGTTGGAACAAAAATCTGGAAATTTCTGTTTTTTTTTTTTTTTTTTTAATGAAAGCGGTTTTGATGGGGGATTAGAAAAAGTGAAGACGTAGGTGATGAAGTAAACGAATTTACCTTTGATAACTCTCTCCCAGAGCAAGCTCTGATACCAAATGATACGAACCCTCAAGCGTTGACGGATTCAAGAACCGGATGATGGACCCTTGAACGGAAAAGCTTGAAAACCCTTAACAATTTGAATCAACCTTTAGGCGAGGTTGGGAAGATGATGACCTAATCGATCAATCCCCTAATTCAAGAATAGGTTTCTTTAATTAAGGTCGAGGCACTCCACAAGAACAATGATCAATTGGACTTGAATGACTCTAAACACGCAATTCAAGAACATGAATTACAAAGAGGTTTTTCAAAGCAAAAAGCTTAAACCAAAAGAAAGGGATTTTCATTCATTGATATTCTGATTGTAAAGCTTACAAAAGAGGCTTTAAATAGCCTAATAAACCCTAGCTTGGTCGAAAATATGAAGGGAAATAAAGACCTAATAATAAAAAGGTAAAAACTAGACTTTCCTAATTCAAATTAGGAAAGTTTTCTTAATCTTTTAAACTTGGTCTCCAAGTTTGCAAAACTAAGGAAACAAAGTCAAATCTTCCCTATTACATCAATAATAATAATAATAAATAAAACTAAAGTAATAAAACTCAAATAAAATACTAAAATTCGAAATTGGATGAAAATAGACAAAACTACAAGTGTCAGTCGCCGTTTTTGATGTCATTTTCACTCGTTTGAATGTTTTCATGCGCGATTTTCTTTGGAGCTCTTTGAAACAAATATCCCATGAGTTTAGTAGTGTTTTAAACTCATTTTTTTCATTAGTCAAGTATGTAACCCAATATCCTTGCAAATGCCCAAGAAAGTCAATCTTCACTCGTTTAGTCTTCGGATTCTTGATCTTTTCTTGATTGAAACCTTGGACTTCAATATTTTCAATTCTTTGACATTTAGGGCTGGGATGATTCATATCAATTCCCAAAGAAGGAGTTCCTCCAATTGGATCTTTAGGATGGACCAAATCATGAGCACAACTTTGACAAGTGGGAAACCTTAGATCTTTGGTATCAATATGGTTCGAAGAGTGAAAACAAGTAGTTTGAAACAAGCTTTTCAATTACAAACATGTTTTTGGAGTTGTTCGGATCCTCTTTCGAAATTTTGGTCCAAAGAGGATATCCAAAGATGTAACGTCCCGTTATTTTGTGATAAAAAAAAAAACTTTTATTTATTTTATTTTAATTTAAGTAATTAAAGTTCATTTATTTATTATTAAATTAGAATTTAGTAATTTATTTCATTTTAAGTCATTTTAATGGCTTTATTTATTTAAATACGTTTTAATGGTATTAATAATTATTAACGGGCCAATTAATAATTATTAATCACCATTGGTATAGTTTGAGATGTTCGGGATTCGTTTTTAAGCCAAAAGTCATAAAAGGGCAAAGTTGTAATTACCCAATTTGCAAAATATCTAAAAACACTATTCTTTTGTCTTTAAAAACTCACCTTTGACTCAAAAATTGACAAAAACTCATCTCATTTTCCTCCTCATTGCCGTGGGTCTCAAAGAGCAAAAGGGAATTTTTGGTTTTTGTCGTTTCTTGCCGGATCGACTTGATTCTAGTTCCATTGGAAAGGTATCGGTCCTACGATCCTTTTCCACCTAGCCTTCGTACTTGCCACTCGTGTTTTGCGGAGTTCTCGGTAAGTAAAGTTTCAAACCCTAAGCTCCAAATAGTGTTTTAATGGAGTTTTCTTTGTTTTCTTTCGATTTCTTGTCGTGAAACTCGGTGTTTGTCAATTCGGGAGTAGTTTTACGTGTTTTTGGAAACTATTTCATAACCCTAAAACTGAGTTTCAGTCGAAACCCTTCCCGTTTGAAATTTACCCTTTTGGGATTGAAAATGGGTTAGAAATTAATGAATGAATGTTTATTTAAATTCAATTCGGGAAAGGGATTAATGTTCAAAAACCCTAATTATCGATACCCATTGAAATCGGGATTATCGAATTTGATTAAAACCAACTCAAAACGTATTTGATTTGCCAAAAAGCCGAAAAACCAAACCCGAGACTCATATTTGATGAGAGGGCCGAGGGCCTCAAAGGGGAAGTTTGGTGGATTTTCGTCTTTTTGCTTGTTTGTTCGTTGTTTAATCGATAGTTGGTAAAGTTATTGATTGTTACGATATAATTCGTTTGTAGGTGTTTTTGAACCTCGTGGTTGATCGCTCCTTCGGACTTAGGAGCAAAGTCATCTTTTAACTAAGATGAGAATAGTTAGTATTTAAAGTAACTATAGAAATCGGACAAGTATGATGGTTTGAAGAGTTTGAAACTAAGATTAGAATCCGAACCTAAGATTAGAGGGTTGTGAGTTAGTGCCCTTAGGATTAAGAGTAATCCTTTAAGTGAGAACTTAGAAATTCTCAAGGAAAGTATTGAATCTTAGAAGATTCTAAGTTAGGTTCGATGTGAAACTAAGTTTGGATCATTGGAAGTTAAAGATCCAACTTGTAATTAAAACGGTTAATAGAACCTCGGATTATTTGGAAGTTTAGAATCCGGAGGGCATAGGTTAATCGTTTAAGTTATGTTTCTAATTTTATTATTTGTTATCGGAGTTCGATCGTCATATCGTTCGTCCGAGATTCTTATCTATTTTACTTAAAGTCATTTACTTATGTTCTTTACTTTATGCCATTTACTTTATGTTGTGATGGTTATCTAAAATACGCACTTTATTTTTTTACGCTATAAAACATCATATTGCATCATACCATATCGCATCATGGAAAATAAGTGTGAAAGTCAGAAAGAATGATTGGGGGAACGATGGGTCCTACGGGATATACCACGTTACCATCATTGAAAGAAAAGAGAAAGTGAGAAAGAATGATTGGGGGAACGATGGGTCCTACGGGATATACCACGTTACCATCATTGAAAGAAAACAGAAAGTGAGAAATAAATGATTGGGGAAACGATGGGTCCTACGGGATATACCACGTTATCATCATTGAAAGAAAAGAGAAAGTGAGAAAGAAAAGGAGGGTGAATGAACGATGGATCCTACGGGATAGACCACGTTACCTCCTCATGCATAAGGGCATATGCGAATCCTACGGGATGCTCTCATGCATTCATATTTATGATTGATGAAAAAGAGACTTGAGATGTTAAATATGATGCAAAGTTTATTTACTTTTATTACCTTTGACATAAAGATGTTGATGGATGAGTATTGACTATGGTTATTAGTAATATCATCCTTAAAAAGTATAAATGAGATTACCTAGAGTTTGAATGACTTTAGGAGTTAGTTGTGTTATAAAAGTTAAAGGATGAATAATTAGACTAAGTGTGCTAATTAGTATCATCATTTGGAAAGTATGACTTAGAATGACCTAGACTTTGGAGAATTCTAGGGAGGATTGTGTCAGTTTATTTGGACACAAATTGAAATGCGAGTTTGAGGTCTATCTTTACTTTTTATGCTTATTATTCTCACTGGGCTTAGTTTGTTAGCTCATGATATTACAACCAATTTCAGGTAATGCCTTGGCTAGAGGTCGAGGGAGAGGAGGTGGTGCTGCGTGATCGAGGGATGCTGACCTCGAGATGGACATTTTTGTTGTAAAATTTATGTCTTTATTTTGATGAATTTTAAAACTTTGATGTTGTATTTAGCTCATAAGAGCTTTTGATGTGGGTTTTATGATATATATATTTGAACTCCTGATTTGGGACTTAAAGTCCATGAGATTTGGTTAGATTTGAAAATTAGGATGTAAACAGGTTTTCGGCATGCCAATTTTCATACAAAACCACACAAATTTTTCCTAAAATAAAGACTTCCGCTGTTTTCTCTGATTTTAATTTATTTAAAAGTGACGGGTCTTCACAAAAGAAGAGGTTCCTCCATTTGCATCTTTAGGATGGACCAAATCGCGAGGATAATTTTGACAAGGGGGAAACCTTATGATATGAATCATCCCAGCCCCAAATGTCAAAGAATTGACAATATTGAAGTCCAAGGTTTCAATCAAGAAAAGATCAAGAATCCGAAGACTAAACGAGTGAAGATTGACTTTCTTGGGCATTTGCAAGGATATTTGGTTACATACTTGACTAATCAAGAAAATGAGTTTAAAACACTTCTAAACTCATGGGATATTTGTTTCAAAGAGCTCCAAAGAAAATCGCGCATGAAAACATTCAAACGAGTGAAAATGACATCAAAAACGGCGACTGGCACTTGTAGTTTTGTCTATTTTCATCCAATTTCGAATTTTAGTATTTTATTTGAGTTTTATTACTTTAGTTTTATTTATTATTATTATTATTGATGTAATAGGGAAGATTTGACTTTGTTTCCTTAGTTTTGCAAACTTGGAGACCAAGTTTAAAAGATTAGGAAAACTTTCCTAATTTGAATTTAGGAAAGTCTAGTTTTTACCTTTTTATTATTAGGTCTTTATTTCCCTTCATATTTTCGACCAAGCTAGGGTTTATTAGGCTATTTAAAGCCTCTTTTGTAAGCTTTACAATCAGAATATCAATGAATGAAAATCCCTTTGTTTTGGTGATATGAATCATGGAACGTCACAAAAAGCTCAAGGACCAATCACAAGTTCAAAGATCAAGAGAAGCATTGAACATCCATTTACAAGCCTACATTAGCAAAGTCAAGACAAGCTTTGAAGATCCGATCATGGAGGCTATGGAAGAGGACGTGATGAACTTCAATCTATGGTAAATACATTTGGAGGAAGAGTATTGAAGACTTGTTCAATCGGAATTGAAGAGAAGAGCTAATTAGGAAAGTTGCATCACTTTTGCAAACTTTCCTTATTTGGACCACTTTCCATATTTGTTCCCAAAGTTTCCATATTTGTTCCCAAAATGGTTCCAACGAATTTATGATGTATTTAGACATGTTTTAGGTCTTTTAGCAGATTTTGTGCTCCTTGTAATCCGAATTTCCTAGCTTATTTTTAGGGTTTCTTTGCCTATTTAAAGGCCTCATTTGTAACCCTAAATACTAAGAATTCATATGATAATAATATTGCTTTCTGCTTAGCCGAAATTGCTTAGTTTTGTAGCCTTGTTCTAGGTTGCATGTTTTAGAAACATTCAAGCATGAATTGATCTATTGTGTTTGTGGATTGTTTCAATCTTGAAATAAGAACAAGTTCTCTTATTTCAAGATCATAGATCATTGGAATAATCTTTCTCTTCTTGTGTTCCAAGGGTTTTACCTTATTGTTTATTGGGGTTTTAGGATTTGCATCTAGGGGTTCTTTGTCTTTCAAAGGGTTTCTATTTCAATTTTCTAGGGTTTCATATCATTTGGTTTAAGCTTTTGCTTTGAAAAACCTCTTTGTAATTCATGTTCTTGAATTGCATGAATAGAGTCATTCAAGTCCAATTGATCATTGTTCTTGTGGAGTGCCTCAACCTTAATTAAAGAAACATATTCTTGAATTAGGGGATTGATCGATTAGGTCATCATCTTCCCAACCTCGCCTAAAGGTTGATTCAAATTGTTAAGGGTTTTCAAGCTTTTCCGTTCAAGGGTCCATCATCCGGTTCTTGAATCCGTCAACGCTTGAGGGTTCGTATCACCTTAGGTCTTTGGTATCAATATGGTCCGAAGAGTGAAACAAGTACTTTGAAACAAGCTTTTTAATTACAAACAAGTTTTTGGAGTGGTTCGAATCCTCTTTTGATATTTTGGTCCAAAAAGGACTCCCAAAGAAGAGGTTCCTCCATTTGCATGTTTAAGATAGACCAAATCGCGAGGAAAACTTTGACAAGGGGGAAACCTTAGGTCTTTTGTATCAATATGGTCCGAAGAGTGAAACAAGTACTTTGAAACAAGCTTTTCAATTACAAACAAGTTTTTGGAGTGGTTCGGATCCTCTTTCAAAATTTTAATCCAAAGAGGATTCCCAAAAAGATGTTCCTCCATTTGCATCTTTAGGATGGATCAAGTCGCGAGGAAAACTTTGACAAGTGGGAAACCTTAGGTCTGTGGTATCAATATGGTCTGAAGAGTGAAACAAGTAGTTTGAAACAAGCTTTTCACTGACAAACAAGTTTTTGGAGTAGTTCGGATCCTCTTTCGATATTTTGGTCCAAAGAGGATTCCCAAAGAAGAGGTACCTCCATTTGGATCTTTAGGATGGACCAAATCATGAGCACAACTTTGTTAAGGGGGAAACCTTAGGTCTGTGGTATCAATATGGTCCGAAGAGTGAAACAAGTACTTTGAAACAAGCTTTTTAATCACAAACAAGTTTTTGGAGTGGTTCGGATCCACTTTTGATATTTTGGTCCAAAAAGGATTTCCAAAGAAGAGGTTCCTCCATTTGTATGTTTAAGATAGACCAAATCGCGAGGAAAACTTTGACAAGGGGGAAACCTTAGGTCTTTTTTATCAATATGGTCCGAAAAGTGAAACAAGTACTTTGAAACAAGCTTTTCAATTACAAACAAGTTTTTGGAGTGGTTCGGATCCTCTTTCAAAATTTTAGTCCAAAGAGGATTCCCAAAGAAGATGTTCCTCCATTTGCATCATTAGGATGGATCAAGTCGCGAGGAAAACTTTGACAAGTGGGAAACCTTAGGTCTTTGGTATCAATATGGTCTGAAGAGTGAAACAAGTAGTTTGAAACAACCTTTTCAATTACAAACAAGTTTTTGGAGTAGTTCGGATCCTCTTTCGATATTTTGGTCCAAAGAGGATTCCCAAAGAAGAGGTACCTCCATTTGGATCTTTAGGATGGACCTAATCATGAGCACAACTTTGACAAGTGGGATACCTTAGGTCATTCGTATCAATATGGTCCGAAGAATGAAACAAGTACTTTGAAACAAGCTTTTCAATTACAAACAAGTTTTTGGAGTGGTTCGGATCCTCTTTCAAAATTTTGGCCCAAAGAGGATTCCCAAAGAAGAGGTTCCTCCATTTGCATCTTTAGGATGGACCAAGTCGCGAGGAAAACTTTGACAAGTGGGAAACCTTAGGTCTTTGGTATAAATATGGTCCGAAAAATGAAACAAGTACTTTGAAACAAGCTTTTCAATTACAAACATGTTTTTGTAGTGGTTCGGATCCTCTTTCGAAATTTTGGTTCAAAGAGGATATCAAAAGAAGAGGTTCCTTCATTTGCATCTTTAGGATGGACCAAATCGCGAGGATAATTTTGACAAGGGGGAAACCTTAGGTCTTTGGTATCAATATGGTCCGAAGAGTGAAAAAAGTACTTTGAAACAAGATTTTTAATTACAAACAAGTTTTTGGAGTGGTTCGGATACTCTTTCGATATTTTGGTCCAAAAAGGATTCCCAAAGAAGAGGTTCCTCCATTTGCATGTTTAAAATATACCAAATCGTGAGGAAAACTTTGACAAGGGGAAAACCTTAGGTCTTTTGTATCAATATGGTCCGAAGAATGAAACAAGTACTTTGAAACAAGCTTTTCAATTACAAACAAGTTTCTGGAGTGGTTCGGATCCTCTTTCAAAATTTTAGTCCAAAGAGGATTTCCAAAAAGATGTTCCTCCATTTGCATCTTTAGGATGGACCAAATCGCGAGGAAAATTTTGACAAGTGGGAAACCTTAGGTCTTTGGTATCAATATGGTCTGAAGAGTGAAACAAGTAGTTTGAAACAAGCATTTCACTTACAAACAAGTTTTTGGAGTAGTTCGGATCCTCTTTCGATATTTTGGTCCAAAGAGGATTCCTAAAGAAGAGGTACCTCCATTTGGACCTTTAGGATGGACCAAATCATGAGCACAACTTTGACAAGGGGGAAACCTTAGGTCTTTGGTATCAATATGGTCTGAAGAGTGAAACAAGTACTTTGAAACAAGCTTTTCACTAACAAACAAGTTTTTGGAGTGGTTTGGATCCTCTTTCGAAATTCTGGTCCAAAGAGTATTCCCGAAGAAAAGGTTCCTCCATTTGCATCTTTAGGACGGACCAAATCGCAAGGAAAATTTTGTCCAGGGCGAAAACTTAGGTATTTGGTCTCAATATGGTCCGAAGAGTTAAACAAGTACTTTGAAACAAGCATTTCAATTACAAACAAGTTTTCGGAGTGGTTCGGATCCTCTTTCAAAATTTTGGTCCAAAGAGGATTCCCAAAGAAGAGGTTCCTCCATTTGCATCTTTAGGATGCACCAAGTCGCGAGGAAAACTTTGACAAGTGGGAAACCTTAGGTCTTTGGTATAAATATGGTCCGAAAAATGAAACAAGTACTTTGAAACAAGCTTTTCACTTTCAAACAAGTTTTTAGAGTGGTTAGGATCCCCTTTCGATATTTTGGTCTGAAGAGGATTCCCAAAGAAGAGGTTCCTCCATTTAGATCTTTAGGATGGACCAAATCGTGAGGAAAACTTTGACAAGTGGGAAACCTTAGGTCTTTGGTATGAATATGGTCCGAAGAGTGAACAACTAGTTTGAAACAAGCATTTCAATTACAAACATGTTTTTGGAGTGGTTCGGATCCTCTTTCAAAATTTTGGTCCAAAGAGGATATCCAAAGAAGAGGTTCCTCTATTTGCATCTTTAGGATGGACCAAATCACAAGGAAAATTTTGACAAGTGGGAAACCATAGGTCTTTGGTATCAATATAGTCCGAAGAGTGAAACAAGTAGTTTGAAACAAGCTTTTCAATTACAAATATTTTTTTGGAGTGGTTCGGATCCTCTTTCGAAAATTTGGTCCAAAGAGGATATCCAAAGAAGAGGTTCCTCCATTTGCATCTTTAGGATGGACCAAATCGCGAGGAAAATTTTGACAAGGGGTAAAACGTTAGGTCTTTGGTATCAATATGTTCCGAAGAGTGAAACAAGTACTTTGAAACAAGCTTTTTAATTACAAACAAGTGTTTGGAGTTGTTCGGATCCTCTTTCGATATTTTTGTCCAAAAAGGATTCCCAAAAAAGAGGTTCCTCCATTTGCATGTTTAAGATAGACCAAATTGCGAGGAAAACTTTGCAAGGGGGAAACCTTAGGTCTTTTGTATCAATATGGTACGAAGAGTGAAACAAGTACTTTGAAACAAGCTTTTCAATTACAAACAAGTTTTTTGATTGGTTCGGATCCTCTTTCAAAATTTTAGTCCAAAGAGGATTCCCAAAGAAGAGGTTCTTCTATTTGCATCTTTAGGATGGATCAAGTCGCGTGGAAAACTTTGACAAGTCGGAAACCTTAGGTCTTTGGTATCAATATGGTCCGAAGAGTGAAACAAGTACTTTGAAACAAGCTTTTCACTTACAAACAAGTTTTTGGAGTGGTTTAGATCCTCTTTCGAAATTCTGGTCCAAAGAGTATTTCCGAAGAAGAGGTTCCTCCATTTGCATCTTTAGGACGGACCAAATCGCGAGGAAAACTTTGACTAGGGGGAAACCTTAGGTATTTGCTCTCAATATGGTTAGAAGAGTGTAACAAGTACTTTGAAAACAAGTTTTTCAATTACAAACAAGTTTTTGGAGTGGTTCGGATCCTCTTTCGATATTTTGGTCCAAAGAGGATTCCGAAATAAGAGGTTCCTCCATTTGGATCTTTAGGATGGACCAAATCAAGAGGAAAACTTCGACAAGTGGAAAACCTTAGGTCTTTGGTATCAATATGGTCCGTAGAGTGAAACAAGTACTTTGAAACAAGGTTTTCAATTACAAACATGTTTTTGGAGTGGTTTGAATCCTCTTTCGATATTTTGGTCAAAAGAGGATGCCAAAAGTAGAGGTTCCTCCATTTGGATCTTTAGGATTGACCAAATCTTGAGCACAACTTTGACAAGAGAGAAACCTTAGGTCTTCGGATTCAATTTGGTTTAGAGAGTGAAACTAGTGCTTTCACACAAGCTTTTCAATTACAAAAAAGTTCTTGGAGTGGTTCGGATCCTCTTTCGAAATTTTGGTCCAAAGAGGATTCCCAAAGAAGAGGTTCTTCCATTTGCATCTTTAGGATGGACCAAATCACGAGGAAAATTTTGACAAGGGGTAACCGTAGGTCTTTCGTATCAATAAGGTCTGAAGAGTGAAACAAGCTTTTCAACTACAAACAAGTTTTTGGAGTGGTTCGGATCTTCTTTCGAAATTTCGGTCCAAAGTGGATTCTCAAAGAAGAGGTTCCTCCATTTTCATCTTTAGTATGGACCAAGTCGCTAGGAAAACTTTGACAAGTGGGAAACCTTAGGTCTTTGGTATCAATATGGTCCGTAGAGTGAAACAAGTACTTTGAAACAAGCTTTTCAATTACAAACAAGTTTTTGGAGTTGTTCGGATTCTCTTTCCATATTTTTGTCCAAATAGGATTCCCAAAGAAGAGGTTCCTCCATTTGGATCTTTAGGATGGACCAAATCTTGAGCACAACTTTGACAAGAGGGAAACCTTAGGTCTTCAGATTTAACTTGGTTTAGAGAGTGAAACAAGTAATATGAAACAAGCTTTTCAATTACAAAAAAGTTTTTGGAGTTGTTCGGATCCACTTTCGATATTTTGGTCCAAACAGGATTCCCAAAGAAGTGGTTCCTCCATTCGAATCTTTAGGATGGACCAAATCATGATGACAACTTTGACAATTGGAAAACCTTAGGTCTTTGGTATCAATATGGTCCAAAGAGTGAAATAAGCAATTTGAATTAAGCTTTTCAATTACAAACTAGTTTTTGGAGTGGTTCGGATCCTCTTTCGATATTTTGGTCCAAAGAGGATTCCCAAAGAAGAGGTTCCTCCATTAGGATTTTTAGGATGGATCAAATCATGAGGACAACTTGGACAAGGGGGAAACCTTAGGTCTTTGGTATCAATATGGTCTGAAGAGTGAAACAAGTACTTTGAAACAAGCTTTTCAACTACAAACAAGTTTTTGGAGTGGTTCGGATCCTCTTTCGATATTTTGGTCGAAAGAGGATTCCCAAAGAAGAGGTTCCTCCATTTGGATCTTTAGGATGGACCAAATTACGAGGAAAACTTTGACAAGTGGAAAAGCTTAGGTCTTTGGTATCAATATGGTCCGTAGAGTGAAACAAGTACTTTGAAACAAGATTTTCAATTACAAACATATTTTTGGAGTGGTTTGGATCCTCTTTCGATATTTTGATCAAAAGAGGATTCCAAAGGAAGAGGTTCCTCCATTTGGATCTTTAGGAATGACGAAATCTTGAGCACAACTTCGACAAGAGAGAAACCTTAGGTATTCGGATTCAATTTGGTTTAGAGAGTGAAACAAGTGCTTTCAAACAAGCTTTTCAATTGCAAACAAGTTCTTTGAGTGGTTCGGATCCTCTTTCAAAATTTTGGTCCAAAGAGGATTCCCAAAGAAGAGGTTTTTCCATTTGCATCTTTAGGATGGTCCAAATCGCGAGAAAAACTTTGACAAGGGGAAAACCTTAGGTCTTTGGTATCAATATGGTCCGAAGAGTGAAACAAGCTTTTCAATTACAAACAAGTTTTTGGAGTCTTTCGGATCCTCTTTCGAAATTTTTGTCGAAGGAGGATTCCCAAGGAAGAGGTTCCTCCATTTGCATATTTAATATGGACCAAGTAGCCAGGAAAACTTTGACAAGGGGGAAACCTTAGGTCTTTGGTATGAATATGGTCTGAAGAGTGAAACAAGTACTTTGAAACAAGCTTTTCAACTACAAACAAGTTTTTGGAGTGGTTCGGATCCTCTTTCGATATTTTGGTCGAAAGAGGATTCCCAAAGAAGAGGTTCCTTCATTTGGATCTTTAGGATGGACCAAATCACAAGGAAAACTTTGACAAGTGGAAAACCTTAGGTCTTTGGTATCAATATGGTCCGTAGAGTGACACTAGTACTTTGAAACAAGATTTTCAATTACAAACATGTTTTTGGAATGGTTTGGATCCTCTTTCGATATTTTGATCAAAAGAGGATTCCAAAGGAAGAGGTTCCTCCATTTGGATCTTTAGGATGGACGAAATCTTGAGCACAACTTCGACAAGAGAGAAACCTTAGGTATTCGGATTCAATTTGGTTTAGAGAGTGAAACAAGTGCTTTCAAACAAGCTTTTCAATTGCAAACAAGTTCTTTGAGTGGTTCGGATCCTCTTTCAAAATTTTGGTCCAAAGAGGATTCCCAAAGAAGAGGTTTTTCCATTTGCATCTTTAGGATGGGCCAAATCGCGAGAAAAACTTTGACAAGGGGGAAACCTTAGGTCTTTGTTATCAATATGGTCCGAAGAGTGAAACAAGCTTTTCAATTACAAACAAGTTTTTGGAGTGGTTCGGATCCTCTTTCGAAATTTTGGTCGAAAGAGGATTCCCAAGGAAGAGGTTCCTCCATTTGCATATTTAATATGGACCAAGTCGCTAGGAAAACTTTGACAAGTGGGAAACCTTAGGTCTTTGGTATCAATATGGTCCGAACAGTGAAACAAGTACTTTGAAACAAGCTTTTCAACTACAAACAAGTTTTTGGAGTGGTTCGGATCCTCTCTACATATTTTTGTCCAAATAGGATTCCCAGAGAAGAGGTTCCTCCATTTGGATCTTTAGGATGGACCAAATCTTGAGCACAACTTTGACAAGAGGGAAACCTTAGGTCTTCAGATTTAACTTGGTTTAGAGAGTGAAACAAGTAATTTGAAACAAGCTTTTCAATTACAAGCAAGTTTTTGGAGTTGTTCGGATTCACTTTCGATATTTTGGTCCAAACAGGATTCCCAAATAAGAGGTTCCTCCATTCGGATTTTTAGGATGGACCAAATCATGAGCACAACTTTGACAATTGGAAAACCTTAGGTCTTTGGTATCAATATGGTACGAAGAGTGAAACAAGTAATTTGAATCAAGCTTTTCAATTACAAACAAGTTTTTGGAGTGGTTCGGATCCTCTTTCGATATTTTGGTCCAAAGAGGATTCCCAAATAAGAGGTTCCTCCATTTGGATCTTTAGGATGGACCAAATCACGAGGAAAAGTTTGACAAGTGGAAAACCTTAGGTCTTTGTTATCAATATGGTCCTTAGAGTGAAACAAGTACTTTGAAACAAGCTTTTCAATTACAAACATGTTTTTGGAGTGGTTTGGATCCTCTTTCGATACTTTGGTCAAAACAGGATTCCAGAAGAAGAGGTTCCTCCATTTGGATCTTTAGGATGGACCAAATTTTGAGCACAACTTTCACAAGAGGAAAACCTTAGGTCTTCGGATTCAATTTGGTTTAGAGAGTGAAACATGTGCTTTCAACAAGCTTTTCAATTACAAACAAGTTTTTGGAGTGGTTCGGATCCGCTTTCGATATTTTTGTCCAAAAAGGATATCCAAAGAAGAGGTTCCTCCATTTGCATCTTTAGGATGGACCAAATCGCGATGAAAATTTTGACAAGGGGGAAACATTAGGTCTTTGGAATCAATATGGTCCGAAGAGTGAAACAAGTACTTTGAAACAAGCTTTTCAATTACAAACAAGTTCTTGGAGTGGTTCGGATCCTCTTTCGAAATTTTGGTCCAAAGAGGATTCCCAAAGAAGAGGTTCTTCCATTTGCATCTTTAGGATGGACAAAGTCGCGAGGAAAACTTTGACAAGTGGGAATCCTTAGGTCTTTGGTATCAATATGGTTCGAAGAGTGAAACAAATACTTTCAAACAAGCTTTTGAAGTACAAACAAGTTTTTCGAGTCGTTCGGATCCTCATTCGAAATTTCGGTCCAAAGAGGAATCCCAAAGAAGACGTTCCCCCATTTATATCTCTAGGATGGACCAAGTCGTGAGGAAAACTTTGACAATTGGGAAACCTTAGGTCTTTGGTATGAATATGGTCTAAAGAGTTAAACAAGTGCTTTCAAACGAGCTTTTTGGAGTAGTTCGGATCCTCTTTCGATATTTTGGTCCAAAAAGGATTCCCAAAGAAGAGGTTCCTCCATTTGCATATTAGGATGGACCAAATCACGAGGAAAACTTTGACAAGGAGGAAACCTTACATCTTTGGTATCAATATGCTCCGAAGACTAAAACAAGTACTTTGAAACAAGCTTTTCAGTTACAAACAAGTTTTTGGAGGGGTTCGGATCCTCTTTAGAAATTTTGGTCCAAAGAGGAATCCCAAAGAAGAGGTTCCTCCATTTGCATCTTTAGGATGGACCAAGTCCCGAAGAAAACTTTGACAAGCGAGAAACCTTAGGTCTTTTGTATCAATATGGTCCGAAGAGTAAAACAAGTGCTTTCAAACATGCTTTTCACATACAAACAAGTTTTTGGAGTGGATCGGATCCTCTTTCGATATTTTGGTCGAAAGAGGATTTCCAAAGAAGAGGTTCCTCCATATGCATATTGGGATGGAACAAATCGTAGGGAAAACTTTGACAAGTGGGAAACCTTAGCTCTTCTGGTCCGAAGAGTGAAACAAGTACTTTGAAACAAGCTTTTCAATGACAAACAAGTTTTTGGTGTGGTTCGGATCCTATTTCGAAATTTTAGTCCAAAGAGGATTCCCAAAGAAGAGGTTCCTCCATTTGCATTTTTAGGATGGACCAAGTCGCGAGGAAATTTTTGACAAGTAAGAAACCTTATGTCTTTGGTATCAATATGGTCCGAAGAGTGAAACAAGTACTCTGTATACAAGCTTTTGAATTACAAACAAGTTTTTGGAGTGGTTCATATCCTATTTCGAAATTTTAGTCCAAAGAAGATTACCAAAGAAGAGGTTCCTCCTTTTGCATCTTTAGGATGGACCAAGTCGCGAGGAAAACTTTGACAAGTTGGAAACCATAGGTCTTTGGTATCAATATGGTCCGAAGAGTGAAACAAGTACTTTGAAACAAGCTTTTCAATTACAAACAAGTTTTTGGAGTGGTTCGGATCCTGTTTCGAAATTTTAGTCCAAAGATGATTCCTAAAAAAGAGGTTCCTCCATTTGCATCTTTAGGATGGACCAAGTCACGAGGAATACTTTCACAAGTGGGAAACCTTAGGTCATTGTTATCAATATGGTTCAAAGAGTGAAAAAAGTGCTTTCAAACAACCTTTTCACTTACAAACAAGTTTTTGGAGTGGTTCGGATCTTCTTTCGATATTTTGGTCCCAAGAGGATTCCCAAAGAAGAGGTTCCTCCATTAGCATCTTTAGGATGGACCAAGTCGTGTTGAAAACTTTGACAATTGGGAAACCTTAGGTCTTTGGTATCAATATGGTCTGAAGAGTGAAACAATTGCTTTCAAACAAGCTTTTCAATTACAAACAAGTTTTTGGAGTGGTTCGGATCCTCTTTCGATGTTTTGGTAAAAAGAGGATTCCCAAAGAAGAGGTTCCTCCATTTGCATATTAGGAGGGACCAAATCGTGAGGAAAAGTTTGACAAGGGGGAAACCTTAGGTCTTTGGTATCAATATGGTCCGAAGAGTGAAACAAGAACTTTGAAACAAGATTTTCAATGACAAACAAGTTTTTGGAGTGGTTCGGATCCTCTTTAGAAATTTTGGTCCAAAGAGGATTGCCAAAGAAGAGGTTCCTCCATTTGCATCTTTAGGATGGACAAAGTCGCGAGGAAAACTTTGACAACTGGGAAACCTTAGGTCTTTGGTATCAATATGGTCCGAAGAGTGAAACAAGTACTTTGAAATAAGCTTTTGAGTTACAAACAAGTTTTTTAGTTGTTTGGATCTTCTTTCGAAATTTTTGCCCAAAGAGAAATCCTAAAGAAAAGGTTCCTCCATTTGCATCTTTAGGATGGACCAAGTTGCGAGGAAAACTTTAACAAGTCGGAAACCTTAGGTCTTTGGTATCAATATGGTTCGAAGAGTGAAACAAGTACTTTGAAACAAGCTTTTGAAGTACAAACAAGTTTTTGGAGTGATTCGGATCCTCTTTCGAAATTTTGGTTCAAAGAGGAATCCCAAAGAAGAGGTTCCTCCATTTACATCTTTAGGATGGACCAAATCGCGAGGAAAACTTTGACAATTGGGAAACCTTGGGTCTTTGGTATCAATATGGTCTGAAGAGTTAAACAAGTGCTTTCAAAAAAGCTTTTTGGAGTGGTTCGGATCCTCTTTCGATATTTTGGTCCAAAAAGGAATCCCAAAGAAGAGGTTCCTCCATTTTCATATTAGGATGACCTAAATCGCGAGGAAAACTTTGACAAAGGGGAAACCTTAGGTCTTTGTTATCAATATGCTCCGAAGACTGAACAAGTACTTTGAAACAAGCTTTTCAATTACAACAAGTTTTTGGAGGGGTTCGGATCCTCTTTAGAAACTTTGGTCCAAAGAGGATTCCCAAAGAAGAGGTTCTTCCATTTGCATCTATAGGATGGACCAAGTCCCGAAGAAAACTTTGACAAGCGAGAAACCTTAGGTCTTTTGTATCAATATGGTCCGAAGAGTGAAACAAGTGCTTTCAAACAAGCTTTTCACTTACAAACATGTTTTTGGAGTGGATCGGATCCTCTTTCGATATTTTGGTCGAAAGAAGATTTCCAAAGAAGAGGTTCCTCCATTTGCATATTGGGATGGACCAAATTGCGGGGAAAACTTTGACAAGTGGGAAACCTTAGCTCTTATGGTCGGAAGATTGAAACAAGTACTTTGAAACAAGCTTTTCAATTACAAACAAGTGTTTGGAGTGATTCGGATCCTATTTCGAAATTTTAGTCCAAAGAGGATTCCCAAAGAAGAGGTCTGCCATTTGCATCTTTAGAATGGACCAAGTCGCGATGAAAACTTTGACAAGTGGGAAACCTTAGGTCTTTGGTATCAATATGGTCCGAAGAGTGAAACAAGTACTTCGTAAACAAGCTTTTGAATTACAAACAAGTTTTTGGAGTGGTTTAGATCCTGTTTCGAAATTTTAGTCCAAAGAGGATTCCCAAAGAAGAGGTTCCTCCATTTGCATCTTTAGGATGGACCAAGTCGCGAGGAAAACTTTGACAAGTGGGAAACCTTAGGTCTTTCGTATCAATATGGTCCGAAGAGTGAAACAAGTACTTTGAAACAAGCTTTTCAATTACCAACAAGTTTTTGGAGTGGTTCGGATCCTGTTTCGAAATTTTTGTCCAAAGATGATTCCCAAAAAAGAGGTTCCTCATTTGCATCTTTAGGATGGACCAAGTCGCGAGGAAAACTTTAACAACTGGGAAACCTTAGGTCTTTGTTATCAATATGGTCCGAAGAGTGAAACAAGTGCTTTCAAACAAGCTTTTCACTTACAAAAAAGTCTTTGGAGTGGTTCGGATCCTCTTTCGAAATTTTGGTCCCAAGAGGATTCCCAAAGAAGAGGTTCCTCCATTTGCATATTAGGAAGGACCAAATCGCGAGGAAAACTTTGACAAGGTGGAAACCTTAGGTCTTTGGTATAAATATGGTCCGAAGAGTGAAACAAGTACTTTGAAATAAGCTTTTCAATTGCAAACAAGTTTTTGGAGTCGTTAAGATCATCTTTCGAAATTTTGGTCCAAAGAGGAATCCCAAAGAAGAGGTTCCTCCATTTGCATCTTTAGGATGGACCAAGTCGTGATGAAAACTTTGACAATTGGGAAACCTTGGGTCTTTGGTATCAATATGGTTTGAAGAGTGAAACAAGTGCTTTCAAACAAGCTTTTCACTTACAAACAAGTTTTTGGAGTGGTTCGGATCCTCTTTCGATATTTTGGTCCAAAGATGATTCCCAAAGAAGAGGTGATATGAATCATCCCAGCCCCAAATGTCAAAGAATTGACAATATTGAAGTCCAAGGTTTCAATCAAGAAAAGATCAAGAATCCGAAGACTAAACGAGTGAAGATTGACTTTCTTGGGCATTTGCAAGGATATTTGGTTACATACTTGACTAATCAAGAAAATGAGTTTAAAACACTTCTAAACTCATGGGATATTTGTTTCAAAGAGCTCCAAAGAAAATCGCGCATGAAAACATTCAAACGAGTGAAAATGACATCAAAAACGGCGACTGGCACTTGTAGTTTTGTCTATTTTCATCCAATTTCGAATTTTAGTATTTTATTTGAGTTTTATTACTTTAGTTTTATTTATTATTATTATTATTGATGTAATAGGGAAGATTTGACTTTGTTTCCTTAGTTTTGCAAACTTGGAGACTAAGTTTAAAAGATTAGGAAAACTTTCCTAATTTGAATTTAGGAAAGTCTAGTTTTTACCTTTTTATTATTAGGTCTTTATTTCCCTTCATATTTTCGACCAAGCTAGGGTTTATTAGGCTATTTAAAGCCTCTTTTGTAAGCTTTACAATCAGAATATCAATGAATGAAAATCCTTTTGTTTTGGTTTAAGCTTTTGCTTTGAAAAACCTCTTTGTAATTCATGTTCTTGAATTGCATGTTTAGAGTCATTCAAGTCCTAGAAAATTGAAATAGAAACCCTTTGAAGACAAAGAACCCCTAGATGCAAATCCTAAAACCCCAATGAACAATAAGGTAAAACCCTTGGAAACAAAGAAGAAGAAGATTATTCCAATGATCTAATACCTTGAAATAAGAGAACTTGTTCTTATTTCAAGATCGAAACAATCCACAAACACAATAGATCAAGTTATGCTTGAATGTTTCTAAAACATGCAACCTAGAACAAGGCTACAAAATGCAAGGTAAAATCAGCCAAGCAATAAGCAAAACAAAGCTATTTTTTATCATATTTGTAACGTCCCGTTATTTTGTGATAAAATTTTATTTATTTATTTATTTATTTTATTTTAATTCAAGTAATTAAGTTCATTTATTTATTATTAAATTAGAAATTTGCAATTTATTTCATTTTAATTCCTTTTAATGGCTTTATTTATTTAATTACGTTTTAATGGTGTTAATAATTATTAACGGGCCAATTAATAATTATTAATCACCATTGGGTTAGTTTGAGATGTTCGGGATTCGTTTTAAGCCAAAAGTCTTAAAAAGGGCAAAATCGTAATTTCCAACTTCCTAAATATCTATTTACTATTTGTCATCTTCTTTAAATGAGTCATTGACTCATTTTTGACCAAAACATCACCATTTTCTTCTCCAAACCCGAGCAACAAAGGGAAGAAAAGAGAAGAGGAAGAAACGGTCGCCCGGCTTCGTTTCTTGGCCGTTTTGCGTGATTTCGGATGCGTTGGAAAGCTCTGCCGAGACCTTTCTACCCATTCCACTCTTGGAACGTTTCCAACTCTCTAAGGTAAGCCCTAGATTTCGAATTCTCATTGAACTTCCATGGAAATTGATTCAAGCTTTTGTGTTCTTTCGATTTCTTGCCGTGAAACTCGGTGTTTGTCAATTCGGGAGTAGTTTTATGTGTTTTTGGAAACTATTTCATAACCCTAAAACCGAGTTTCAGTCGAAACCCTTTCCGTTTGAAATTTACCCTTTTGGGATTGAAAATGGGTTAGAAATTAATGAATGAATGTTTATTTAAATTCAATTCGGGAAAGGGATTAATGTTCAAAAACACTATTCATCGATACCCATTGAAATCGGGATTATCGAATTTGATTAAAACCAACTCAAAACGTATTTTGAATTGCCAAAAAGCGAAAAACCAAACCCGAGACTCGTTTTTGATGATAGGGCCGTGGGCCTCTTTGTGGGTTTTATTGGGTTTTCGTTGCTTTGTATGTTTAGTAATTGTTTGAATGATAGTTGGTTTCGTTATTGATTGTTACGATGTAATTCGTTTGTAGGTGTTTTTGAACTTCGTGGTTGATCGCTCCTTCGAACTTAGGAGCTAAATCATCTTATTAATAAGGTGAGAATAGTTAGCATTTAAATTAAATATGGAAAGCAAACTAGTGTGATGGTTTGAGAGTTTGAAACTAAGATTAGAATCCGAACCTAAGATTAGAGGGTTGTGAGTTAGTGCCCTTAGGATTAAGAGTTAATCCTTTAAGTGAGAACTTAGAAATTCTCGAGAAAGACTTTGAATCTTAGAAGATTCTAACTTAGTTTCGTTATGAAACTAAGGTTGGATTATTTTGAAGTCAAAATGATCCAACTTGTAATTTAAAACGGTTAATAGAACCTCGGGTTATTTGGAAGTATAGAATCCGGAGGACATAGGTTAATCGTTTAAATTATGATTCTAATCTTATTACTAATATCGGAGTTCGATCGTCATATCGTTCATTCGAGTTTCTCAGTTATTTTACTTTTTGTCATTTACTTTATGTCTTTACTTATGCCCATTTACCTTATGTGTATTTTAATTACTTTATCATTTACTTTACTTTATTTAATTGTACAAGCATATGCAAGCATATGCATAACATTTTGCACCATTATTTATTATACTACAACATCTCGCATCATTGAAAAGAGAAAAAGAAAAGAATGAAAAGAATGAAAGGAACGGTGGATGAGTGGATTCCCACGTTACCTTCATGCATAAGGTGAATGATGGATGAGTGGATTCCCACATTACCTTCATCATGCATAAGGTTGAATGGTGGATGAGTGGATTCCCACATTACCTTCATGCATAAGGATAAGGGTGGATAGTTTGTAAAAATCCACATTACCTTCATTACATGCATAAATGGCAATTGCGTATCCTATGGATGTACTCATTACTTTTATGCATATGATAGATGAGAAAGAGAGTCGAGATGTTATATTTTTTTGCAAAGTCATTTACTTTTCTTACTTTATGTTATAACAAGTTAAAGGATGAACAATTAGCCTAAGTGTGCTAATTAGTTTCATCAAATGGAAAATATGACTTAGAATGACCTAGACTTTGGAGAATTCTAGGAAGGATTGTGTCGGTTTATTGGACACAAATCGGAATGCGAGTTTGAGGTCTATATTTACTTTTTATGCTTATTATTCTCACTGGGCTTAGTTTGTTAGCTCATGATATTACAACCAATTTCAGGTAATGCCTTGGCTAGAGGTCGAGGAGAAGGAGGTGGTGCTGCGTGATCGAGGGATGCTGGCCTCGAGATGGACTTGTTGGTTTTGTAAAGTATATGTTAATACTTTATGAATTTTCAAACACTTTGATGTTGTATATAGCTCATAAGAGCTTTTGATGTGGTTTTTATGTGATGAAACATTTGAACTCCTGATTTGGACTTAAAGTCCATGAGATTTTATTAGATGTGAAAATTAGGATGTAAACAGGTTTTCGGCATGCCAATTTTCAAACAAAACCACGCCAATTTTTCGTAAATTAAAAGACTTCCGCTGTTTTCTCTGATTTTAATTTATTTAAAAGTGACGGGTCGTCACAATATTAATTCTTGGTCTTTAGGGTTACAAATGAGGCCTTTATATAGGCAAAGAAACCCTAAAAATAAGCTATGAAATTCGGATTACAAGGAGCACAAAATCTGCCCAAAACTTGCCTTATGTGAAATTGGCAGATTTTGTGGAAAATCTTTTCTAGAGAATAATATCTTTCCTAATCCTTTCCAAACATATAAAATGAATATAAAAGACCTAAAACATGTCTAAATACATCATAAATTCGTTGGAACCATTTTGGGAACAAATATGGAAACTTTGGGAACAAATATGGAAAGTGGTCCAAATAAGGAAAGTTTGCAAAAAATGATGCAACTTTCCTAATTAGCTCTTCTCTTCAAGTCTTCAATACTCTTCCTCCAAATGTATTTGCCATAGATTGAAGTTCATCACGTCCTCTTCCATAGCCTCCATGATCGGATCTTCGAAGCTTGTCTTGACTTTGCTAATGTAGGCCTGTAAATGGATGTCAATGCTTCTCTTGAACTTTAATGTTGTGATTTTTCCTTGGGCGTTTTGTGACGTTCCATGATTCATATCAAGAGGTTCCTCCATTTGAATATTAGGATGGACCAAATCGCTAGGAAAACTTTGACAAGGGGGAAACCTTAGGTCTTTGGTATCAATATGGTCCGAAGAGTGAAACAAGTACTTTGAAACAAGCTTTTCAATGACAAAAAAGTTTTTGGAGTGGTTCGGATCCTCTTTCGAAATTTTGGTCCAAAGAGGAATCCCAAAGAAGAGGTTCCTCCATTTTCATCTTTTGGATGGACCAAGTCGCGAAGAAAACTTTAACAAGCGGGAAACCTTAGGTCTTTGTTATCAATATGGTCCGAAGAGTGAAACAACTGCTTTTAAACAAGCTTTTCACTTACAAACAAGTTTTTGGGGTGGTTCGGATCCTCTTTCGATATTTTTGTCCCAAGAGGATTCCCAAAGAAGAGGTTCCTCCATTTGCATATTAGGATGGACGAAGTCGCGAGGAAAACTTTGACAAGTGGGAAACCTTAGGTCTTTGGTATCAATATGGTCGGAAGAGTGAAACAACTGCTTTCAAACAAGCTTTTCACTTACAAAAAAGTTTTTGGAGTGGTTCGGATTCTCTTTCGATATTTTGGTCCAAAGAGGATTCCCAAAGAAGAGGTTCCTCCATTTGCATATTAGGATGGGCCAAATCGCGAGGAAAACTTTAACAATGGGGAAACCTTAGGTCTTTGGTATCAATATGGTCCGAAGAGTGAAACAAGTACTTTAAAAAAAGCTTTTCAATTACAAAAAAGTTTTTGGAGTGGTTCGGATCCCCTTTAGAAATTTTGTTCCAAAAAGGATTCCCAAAGAAGAGGTTCCTCCATTTGCATCTTTAGGATGGACCAAATCGCGAGGAAAATTTTGACAATGGGGAAACCTGAGGTCTTTGGTATCAATATGGTCTGAAGAGTGAAACAAGCTTTTCAATTACAAACAAGTTTTTGTAGTGGTTCGGATCCTCTTTCGAAATTTTAGTCCAATGAGGATTCCCAAAGAAGTGGTTCCTCCATTTGCATATTAGGATAGACCAAATCGCGAGGAAAACAATGACAAGGGGGAAACCTTAGGTCTTTGGTATCAATATGGTCCGAAGAGTGAAACAAGTACTTTGAAACACGCTTTTCAATGATAAACAAGTTTTTGGAGATGTTCGGATCCTGTTTAGAAATTTTGGTCCAAAGAGGATTCCCAAAGTAGAGGTTCCTCTATTTGCATCTTTAGGATGGACAAAGTCGCGAGGAAAACTTTGACAAGTGGGAAACCTTAGGTCTTTGGTATCAATATGGTCCGAAGAGTGAAACAAGTACTTTGAAACAAGCTTTTCAATGACAAAAAAGTTTTTGGAGTCGTTCGAATCCTCTTTCGAAATTTTGGTCCAAAGAGGAATCCCAAAGAAGAGGTTCCTCCATTTTCATCTTGAGGATGGACCAAGTCGCGAGGAAAACTTTAACAAGTGGGAAACCTTAGGTCTTTGTTATCAATATGGTCCGAAGAGTGAAACAAGTGCTTTCAAACAAGCTTTTCACTTACAAACAAGTTTTTGGGGTGGTTCGGATCCTCTTTCGATATTTTTGTCCCAAGTGGATTCCCAAAGAAGAGGTTCAACAGTTTGCATATTAGGATGGACCAAGTCGCGAGGAAAACTTTGACAAGTGGGAAACCTTAGGTCTTTGGTATCAAGAGGAAAACTTTGACAAGTGGGAAACCTTAGGTCTTTGGTATCAATATGTTCGGAAGAGTGAAACAAGTGCTTTCAAACAAGCTTTTCACTTACAAACAAGTTTTTGGAGTGGTTCGGATTCACTTTCGATATTTTGGTCCAGAGAGGATTCCCAAAGAAGAGGTTCCTCCATTTGCATATTAGGATGGGCCAAATCGTGAGGAAAACTTTAACAATGGGGAAACCTTAGGTCTTTGGTATCAATATGGTCCGAAGAGTGAAACAAGTACTTTAAAACCAGCTTTTCAATTACAAAAAAGTTTTTGGAGTGGTTCGGATCCTCTTTAGAAATTTTGGTCCAATGAGGATTCCCAAAGAAGAGGTTCCTCCATTTGCATCTTTAGGATGGACCAAATCACAAGGAAAACTTTGACAATGGGAAAACCTGAGGTCTTTGGTATCAATATGGTCCGAAGAGTGAAACAAGCTTTTCAATTACAAACAAGTTTTTGTAGTGGTTCGGATCCTGTTTCGAAATTTTAGTCCAATGAGGATTCCCAAAGAAGTGGTTCCTCCATTTGCATATTAGGATGGACCAAATCGCGAGGAAAACAATGACAAGGGGGAAACCTTAGGTCTTTGGTATCAATATGGTCCGAAGAGTGAAACAAGTACTTTGAAACAAGCTTTTCAATGACAAACAAGTTTTTGGAGTGGTTCGGATCCTCTTTAGAATCTTTGGTCCAAAGAGGATTCCCAAAGAAGAGGTTCCTCCATTTACATCTTTAGGATGGACCAAGTCGCGTGGAAACCTTTGACAATTGGAAAACCTTAGGTCTTTGGTATCAATATGTTCTGAAGAGTTAAACAAGTGCTTTCAAACAAGCTTTTCACTTACAAACAAGTTTTTGGAGTGGTTCGGATCCTCTTTTGAAATTTTAGTCCAAAGTGGATTCCCAAAGAAGAGGTTCCTCCAATTGAATATTTTGGATGGACCACGTCGCGAGGAAAACTTTGACAAGTGGGAAACCTTAGGTCTTTGGCATCAATATGGTCCGAAGAGTGGAACTAGTACTTTGAAACAAGCTTTTAATTTAAAAACACTTTTTTGGAGCGGTTCAGATCCTTTTCGAAATTTTGGTCCAGAGAGGAATCCCAAAGAAGAGATTCCTCCATTTGCATCTTTAGGATGGACCAAGTCTCGTAGAACACATTGACAAGTGAGAAACCTTAGGTTTTTGGTATCAATATGGTCCGAATGGTGAAACAAGTGCTTTCAAACAAGCTTTTCATTTACAAACAAGTTTTTGGAGTGGTTAGGATCGTCTTTCGAAATTTTGGTCGAAAGAGGATTCTCAAAGAAGAGGTTCCTCCATTTGCATATTAGGATGGACCAAATCGCGAGGAAAACTTTGACAGGGGGGAAACCTTAGGTCTTTGGTATCAATATGGTCCGAAGAGTGAAACAAGCTTTTCAATTACAAACAAGTTTTTGGAGTGGTTCGGATCCTTTTTCGATATTTTGGTCCAAAGAGGATTCCCAAAGAAGTGGTTCCGCCATTTGCATATTTAGGTTGGACCAGATCGCGAGGAAAACTTTGACAAGGGGGAAACCTTAAGTCCTTGGTATCAATATGGTCCGAAGTGTGAAACAGGTACTTTGAAACAAGCTTTTCAATTACAAACATGTTTTTGGAGTGGTTCGAATCCTCTTTTGAAATTTTAGTCCAAAGAGCATTCCCAAAGAAGAGGTTCCTCCTTTTGCATCTTTAGGATGGACCAAGTCGCAAGGAAAACTTTAACAAGGGGGAAACCTTAGGTCTTTGGTATCAATATGGTCCGAAGAGTGAAACAAGTACTTTAAAACAAGATTTTCAATTACAAACAAGTTTTTGGAGTGGTTCGGATCCTCTTTAGAAATTTTAGTCCAAAGAGGATTCCCAAACAATAGGTTACTCCATTTGCATCTTTAGGATGGACCAAGTCGCGAGGAAAACTTTGACAAGTGGAAAACCTTAGATCTTTGGTATCAATATGGTCCGAAGAGTGAAACAAGTGCTTTCAAACAAGCTTTTTACTTACAAACAAGTTTTTGGATTTGTTCGGATCCTCTTTCGATATTTTGGTCCAAAGAGGATTCCCAAAGAAGAGGTTCCTCCATTTGCATCCTTAGGATGAACCAAGTCGCGAGGAAAACTTTGACAAGGGTGAAACCTTAGGTCTTTGGTATCAATATGGTCCGATAAGTGAAACAAGTGCTTTAAAACAAGCTTTCCATTTACAAACAAGTTTTTGGAGTGGTTCAGATCCTCTTTCGATATTTTGGTCCAAAGAGGATTCCCAAAGAAGAGGTTCCTCCATTTGCATATTTAGGATGGACCAAATCGCGAGGAAAACTTTGACAAGGGGGAAACCTTAAGTCCTTGGTATCAATATGGTCCGAAGTGTGAAACAGGTACTTTGAAACAAGCTTTTCAATTACAAACAAGTTTTTGGAGTGGTTCGAATCCTCTTTCGAAATTTTAGTCCAAAGAGCATTCCCAATAAAGAGGTTCCTCCTTTTGCATCTTTAGGATGGACCAAGTCGCGAGGAAAACTTTAACAAGTGGAAAACCTTAGGTCTTTGGTATCAATATGGTCCGAAGAGTGAAACAAGTACTTTAAAACAAGCTTTTCAATTACAAACAAGTTTTTGGAGAGGTTCGGATCCTCTTTCGAAATTTTTGTCCAAAGAGGATTCCCAAAGAATAGGTTCCTCCATTTGCATGTTTAGGATGGACCAAGTCGCGAGGAAAACTTTGACAAGTGGAAAAGCTTAGATCTTTCGTATCAATATGGTTCGAAGAGTGAAACAAGTGCTTTCAAACAAGCTTTTCACTTACAAGCAAGTTTTTGGATTTATTCGGATCCTCTTTCGATATTTTCATCCAAAGAGGATTCCCAAAGAAGAGGTTTCTCCATTTGCATCTTTAAGATGGACCAAGTCGCGAGGAAAACTTTGACTAGGGGGAAACCTTAGGTCTTTGGTATCAATATGGTCCGAAGAGTGAAACAAGTACATCGAAACAAGCTTTTCAATTACAAACAAGTTTTTGGAGTGGTTCGGATCCTCTTTCGATATTTTGGTCCAAAGAGGATTCCCAAAGAAGTGGTTCCGCCATTTGCATATTTAAGATGGACCAAATCGCGAAGAAAACTTTGACAAGTGGAAAACCTTAGATCTTTGGTATCAATATGGTCCGAAGAGTGAAACAAGTGCTTTCAAATAAGCTTTTTACTTACAAACAAGTTTTTGGATTTGTTCGGATCCTTATTCGATATTTTCGTCCAAAGAGGATTCCCAAAGAAGAGGTTTCTCCATTTGCATCTTTAAGATGGACCAAGTCGCGAGGAAAACTTTGAGTAGGGGGAAACCTTAGGTCTTTGGTATCAATATGGTCCGAAGAGTGAAACAAGTACTTCGAAACAAGCTTTTCAATTACAAACAAGTTTTTGGAGTGGTTCGGATCCTCTTTCGATATTTCTGTTAAAAGAGGATTCCCAAAGAAGTGGTTCCGCCATTTGCATATTTAAGATGGACCAAATCGCGAGGAAAACTTTGACAAGTGGAAAACCTTAGATCTTTGGTATTAATATGGTCCGAAGAGTGAAACAAGTGCTTTCAAACAAGCTTTTTACTTACAAACAAGTTTTTGGATTTGTTCGGATCCTCTTTCGATATTTTGGTCCAAAGAGGATTCCCAAAGAAGAGGTTCCTCCATTTGCATCTTTAGGATGAACCAAGTCGCGAGGAAAACTTTGACAATGGGGAAACCTTAGGTCTTTGGTATCAATATGGTCCGAAGAGTGAAACAAGTAATTTGAAACAAGCTTTTCAATTACAAACAAGTTTTTAAAGTGGTTCGGATCCTCTTTCAAAATTTTGGTACAAAGAGGAATCCCAAAGAAGAGATTCCCCCATTTGTATCTTTAGGATGGACCAAGTCGCGTCGAAAACTTTGACAAGGGGGAAACCTTAGGTCTTTGGTATCAATATGGACCGATAAGTGAAACAAGTGCTTTAAAACAAGCTTTCCATTTACAAACAAGTTTTTGGAGTGGTTCGGATCCTCTTTCGATATTTTGGTCCAAAGAGGATTCCCAAAGAAGAGGTTCCTCCATTTGCATATTTAGGATGGACCAAATCGCGAGGAAAACTTTGACAAGGGGGAAACCTTAAGTCCTTGGTATCAATATGGTCCGAAGTGTGAAACAGGTACTTTGAAACAAGCTTTTCAATTACAAACAAGTTTTTGGAGTGGTTCGAATCCTCTTTCGAAATTTTAGGCCAAAGAGCATTCCCAAAGAAGAGGTTCCTCCATTTGCATCTTTAGGATGGACCAAGTCGCAAGGAAAACTTTGACAAGTGGAAAACCTAAGATCTTTGGTATCAATATGGTCCGAAGAGTGAAACAAGTGCTTTCAAACAAGCTTTTCACTTACAAGCAAGTTTTTGGATTTGTTCGGATCCTCTTTCGATATTTTGGTCCAAAGAGGATTCCCAAAGAAGAGGTTCCTCCATTTGCATCTTTAGGATGGACAAAGTCGCGGGGAAAACTTTGACTAGGGGGAAACCTTAGGTCTTTGGTATCAATATGGTTCGATGAGTGAAACAAGTACTCTGAAACAGGCTTTTCATTTACAAACAAGTTTTTAAAGTGGTTCGGATCCTTTTTCGAAATTTTGGTCCAAAGAGGAATCCCAAAGAAGAGATTCCCCCATTTGCATCTTTAGGATGGACCAAGTCGCGTGGAAAACTTTGACAAGGGGGAAACCTTAGGTCTTTGGTATCAATATGGTCCGAAGAGTGAAACAAGTACTTTGAAACAAGCTTTTCAAGTACAAATAAGTTTTTTGAGTGGTTCGGATCCTCTTTCAAAATTTTGGCCCAAAGAGGAATCCTGATAAGAATCAAGGAGCCTTAATGCTGATCATTTCCGAATTGCATTCATTACTTTCCAAGTTCATGACAAGCTCAAGCTACAAGCTAAGTTCAATAAATGCAACATCAAAGTTCAAGCTTACATCAAAGTTCAAGCCTAGTTCATTAAATGCAAGTCAAGTTCAAGCCTAGTTCATTAAAAGCAAGCCAAGTTGAAACTCAAGTTCATTTAATGCAACCGAAGCTCATTTAATGGAATTCAAGCTTTTTCAATGCAACTCAGCTTTCATCATAATTACAAGACACTTACTTAAAGAGAACTTTGGTGTATTAATTATTCTAGCATTTAGAGTGATAATAAGTTACAAAATATGGTAGGTTACAACTTTTGGAAAGCCATGTAGGTTACACTTTTATTTTCACTATCAATTGTCATTAATTGTGTAAGTTACATGTCCCGGACTTTAATGGCTTGTATATTTCGTTTTTTGATGGTCTTTTAAAGGCTATATAATGCCTTTCTTTCCATTGTAATAATCAGATTATGATTGAATTAAAAATCCAAAGTCTCATTGAGAGCTTTTTCTTTGAATTGTTGTGAGTTGTTCAACTTTTCATCTTGTCATTCCTTGTGTTTAGGGTGGCTGTAGAATCGAGCCATTAGGATTGATCATTCTAATTTGGTGGATTGATTCGAATCTAAAACAAGAAATCCAATTCTTGTCTTTAGATCATTGATCATAAGGATAATCATTTTCTAGCCTTTTTCCTTGGGTTGTTTCAAATGGCATATGTGGGTTCTTTGGTTGTGATCTTTTTGGGTCCTTAGTTAAATTTAAGGGTTCTTAAAGCATTTCGAAAGGGTTTTCGTATCAAATCCCAAAGAAGAGGTTCCCCCATTTACATCTTTATGATGGACCAAGTCGCGTGGAAAACTTTGACAATTGGGAAACCTTATGTCTTTGGTATCAATATGGTCTGAAGAGTTAAACAAGTGCTTTCAAACAAGCTTTTCATTTACAAACAAGTTCTTGGAGTGGTTCGGATCCTCTTTTGAAATTTTAGTCCAAAGTGAATTCTCAAAGAAGAGGTTCCTCCATTTGAATCTTTTGGATGGACCAAGTCGCGAGGAAAACTTCGACAAGTGGGACAACTAGGTGTTGGGTATTAATATGGTCCGAAGAGTGAAAGAAGTACTTTGAAACAAGCTTTTCAATTAGAAACAAGTTTTTTGAGAGGTTCCGATCCTCTTTCGATATTTTGGTCCCAAAGACGAGGTTCCTCCATTTGAATCTTTAGGATGGACCAAATCATGAGCACAACTTTGACAAGTGGGAAACCTTAGGTCATCGGATTCAATTTAGTTTAGAGAGTGAAACAAGTGCTTTCAAACAAGCTTTTCAATTACAAACAAGTTTTTGGAGTGGTTCGGTTCCTTTTTCGAAGTTTTGGTCCAAACAAGATTCCCAAAGAAGAGGTTCCTCCATTCGAATCTTTAGGATGCACCAAATAATGAGCACAACTTTGACAAGTGGGAAACCTTAGGTCTTCGGATTCAATTTGGTTTAGAGAGTGAAACAAGTGCTTTCAAACAAGCTTTTCAATTACAAACAAGTTTTTGGAGTGGTTCGGTTCCTCTTTCGAAATTTTGGTCCAAACAAGATTCCCAAAGAAGAGGTTCCCCCATTCGGATCTTTACGATGGACCAAATAATGAGCACAACTTTGACAAGTGGGAAACCTTCGGTCTTCGGATTCAATTTGGTTTAGTGAGTGAAACAAGTGCTTTCAAACATGCTTTTCAATTACAAACAAGTTTTTGGAGTGGTTCGGATCCTCTTTCGAAATTTTGGTCCAAAGAGGATTCTCATAGTAGAGCTTTCTCCATTTGCATCTTTAGGATGGACCAAATAGCGAAGAAAACTTTGACAAGTGGGAAACCATAGGTGCTGGGTACCAATATGGTCCGAAGAGTGAAATAAGTACTTTTAAACAAGCTTTTCATTTACAAACAAGTTTTTGGAGTGGTTTGGATCCTCTTTCGATATTTTGGTCGAAAGAGGATTCCCAAAAAAGAGGTTCCTCCATTTGGATCTTTAGGATGGACCAAATCATGAGCACAACTTTGACAAAAGGGAAACCTTAGGTGTTGGGATTCAATTTGGTTTAGAGAGTGAAACAAGTGCTTTCAAATAAGCTTTTCAATTACAAACAAGTTTTGGGAGTGGTTCGGTTACTCTTTAAAAATTTTGGTCCAAAAAGGATTCCCAAAGAAGAGGTTCCTCCATTCAGATCTTTAGGATGGACCAAATTATGAGCACAACTTTGACAAGTGGGAAACCTTAGGTCTTCGGATTCAATTTGGTATAGAGAGTGAAACAAGTGCTTTCAAACAAGCTTTTCAATTACAAACAAGTTTTTGGAGTGGTTCGGATCCTCTTTCCAAAATTTGGTCCAAAGAGGATTCCCAAAGAAGAGGTTCCTTCATTTGCATCTTTAGGATGGACCAAATCGTGAGGAAAACTTTGACAAGTGTGAAACCTTAGGTCTTTGTTATCAATATGGTCCGAAGAGTGAAACAAGTAAGTTGAAACAAGCTTTTCAATACAAACATGTTTTTGGAGTGGTTCGGATCCTCTTTCGATTTTTTGGTCCAAAGTGGATTCCTAAAGAAGAGGTTCCTCCATTCGGATCTTTAGGATGGACCAAATCATGAGCACAATTTTGACAAGTGGGAAACCTTAGGTGATACGAAAACCCTTTCGAAATGCTTTAAGAACCCTTAAACTTAACTAAGGACCCAAAAAGATCAAGACCAAAGAACCCACATATGCCATTTGACACAACCCAAGGAAAAAGGCTAGAAGATGATTATCCTTATGATCAATGATCTAAAGACAAGAATTGAATTTCTCGTTCTAGATTCGAATCAATCAACCAAATTAGAATGATCAATCCTAATGGCTCGATTCTACAGCCACCCTAAACACAAGGAATGACAAGATGAAAAGTTGCACAAGTCACAACAATTCAAATAAAATGCTCTCAATGAGACTTTGTTTTTTTTAACATCCATCAAACTTGATTTGTTTACAATATTATTCATGGCTTTATAAGCCTTACAAAACAAAGATAAAACTGAAATTGAATTAAAGGAAAAGAAACCAAACAGCTAGAAACCTTAAAGTCTCACAAAAGTAACCGAAAATGGTCTTAAACTACATAATTATGCAAATTAACTATGCAAAACTTGTAACTGAAATTAGAGGAGTTACAAATCTGATTTGGAAGGCATTGTAACTGAAACTCTTTATGGAAGTCTTAAATGAAGCCTTAAGATGTCATGAATAAGTCTTGAGTTGCATTGATGTCTTGAGTTGCAATACATGAGCTTCGGTTGAATTAAATGAACTTGATGTCTTGAGTTGCAATAAATGAGCTTCGGTTGCATTAAATGAACTTGATTTGAACTTGACTTGCATTTAATGAACTAGGCTTGAAGTCGACTTGCATTTAATGAACTTGGCTTGAACTTGACTTCCACTTATTGAACTAATCTTGAACCTTTTATTAATGTAGATTGTAGCTTGAGCTTGTCGTGAACTTGGAGAACAACAAATGCAAGCTCGGATTCGATCAGGATTAAGGTTCCTTGATTCATATCATTCCCTCCTTCTTGAAAAGGATTCATCCTCGAATCCAAATCTTCATGCCCTACGATAAAAGATGAAAAATCAGTAACTTTAAAAATTGAGTTCTCAAAATACTCACCTTGTAATGCGATGGTGTGGACTTTTGCATAGATTCGTCCAAGGACTTGATATGGTCCATCACCCCTCGGATGCAACTTGGTCCTTTTTTGTAATCTTTTCTTCCGAAAATGCATCCAAATCCATGCTCTCAGATGTAACTTAATCGGTTTCCTTCTCAAGATCATTTTCAAGGTAAATGTGAAAACTTGCTCCTCTATCATTTCCTCGTCATCCATGTGAATTAATTTGATGAATACATTCATAAAATGGGCTGAATCACTCACAAAAACATTAGATCTCACAGGCAGCAACTCAAAGGGAGTAATAGCATAAAGACCATAAATAAGTTTATTTGTAAAACAAACATTTTTATGATGTATTCTCCTATTACATGTATTCTCCACAAAATGTAAAAAATTCTCCCAAGTTTTCACTTGAGAGTTAGTTTCCCTAAACATGGCTCCTAAGATCCCATTTACCAACTCTTGAGTTTTCCATTCTAGCAAAACATTCCGGAATACATTGTAATTACTCAATGTAAAATCTATAACATAAGATGTATATGTATTCCTAAATGGTGCATGATTCGAGTTCAACTTTTCAACAAGGTCAAAACTAGAAATTTCAAGATGCTTATTACCAGTAACTTTCACAAGCTCAAAAACCAAATTAGAACATAAAGTATTTCGCCAAGAAAGTATTTTACTTACAACATTCTCGTTAGAATCGAAATACTTTCTTTCTTGGATGTATTGTCCTTTCGAACACCTCAAGCTCTTATTTGGCCATAAGTAATGCTTCCAAACCTGAAAAAGATATTCAAACAAACTAGGAAAATAATGGTTAAGGTTAGTTGCCAAAAAGTCTACTTTGCACATAAGCACAAAATCAGGCTTTTGACTAAGATAAACTATCCTCACCTCACTCATTTTTACATGATAGCTCACTGATTTTCCTTTTCTCTCAATTTCCTCTAAGTGTTCACACATTTCTTTTTCATTCTTCTCTTTTCTCTCATTCTTTTCACTCTTGCTTTTTCCACTCAAAGCTTTCTTTTCTCTCTCACTCAATTTTTCACTCAATTCGTTTTCTTTTAATTCTTTTTCTTTCAACTCTTTTTCTTCCAACTCAATCTCAAGCCTCCTTTGTTCAAGCTTACATTGATCAATTAAAACCTCTTTTGAAGACAAAGGTACCAAAGTAGTCTTCCTCCCATCCTTGGTAAAAGTGTACCTATTTAGGTAGCCATCATAGATCACTCTTCTATCAAATTGCCAAGGCCTTCCCAAAAGTATATCCCCGGCATGCATTGGGACTACATCACAAACTACCTCATCCTTATACTTCCCAAGGTTAAAAGAAATGATAGCTTGTTCAAGCACCTTCACTTCACTACTATTATTTAATCATTGTAGCTTGTAAGGTGTGGGATGTGGTTTAGTACTCAAATTGAGTCTCTTGACCAGAATTGAGCTCACAACATTGGTACAACTTCCACCATCAATCACAACACTACATGGGGTCTCATTCACTAAACACCTAGTATGGAACAAGTTGTGTCTTTGGTCATTGATATGAAACCCTAGGAAATTGATAAAGAAACCCTTTGATGCACAAAGAACCCCTTAGAAGCAAATCCTAAAACCCCATGAACAAAAAGGTAAAACCTTTGGAAAAACAAGAAAAGAAGATTATTCCAATGATCAAAGACCTTGAAATAAGAGAACTTGTTCTTATTTCAAGATTGAAACAATTCACAAACAAACTAGATCAAGGTTTGCTTGAATGTTCCTAAAACATGCAACCTAAGAACAAGGCTACAAAACTAAGCAATTTTAGCAAAGCAAAAGGCAATATTATTATCATATGAATTCTGAGTCTTTAGGGTTACAAATGAGGCCTTTAAATAGGCAAAGAAACCCTAAAAATAAGCTAGGAAATTCGAATTACAAGGAGCACAAAATCTGCCCAAAACTTGCCTTATGTGAAATTGGCAGATTTTGTGGAAAATCTTTTCTAAAGAATAATATCTTTCCTAATCCTTTCCAAACATATAAACTGAATATAAAAGGCCTAAAACATGTCCTTTGGCCATGGAAAACATTATAAAAAATCCCTAAATACATAAAATAAATAGAAGACTCAAATAAGGAAAGTTGTCAAATATGGAAAGTTTGCAACTTTCTCTCTAAGCTTCATTCTTTGAATCTGATTGCACAACTTGTCCAAATTCTTCTTCCAATTGCACATGCCACAAGTTGAAGTGCTTTAAGTCTTCTTCCTTAGCCTCAATGTTCCAATCTTCAAAAGTCTCCTTGAGTTTGCTCATGTATGCTTGACAATGGATATTCAAAGCTTGTTGCAATTTCTTGGTCTTGGATCTTGTCATTGGCCCTTGAACCATCCTAAGCTTGTCTATCTTGTCTTGTGCTCCATGATTCATATCATCCCCTCCCTCTTCAAAAAGATTTGTCCTCAAATCTGATTCATCACCTACATCAAAAGGACTTATGTCGAAACATTAAAAGAAGCACTCACATTATACTCACCTGGAAGATCAATCTTGTAAGCATTGTCATTGATTCTTTCTAGCACTTGGAATGGACCATCTCCTCTTGGATTAAGCTTGGATTTCCTTAGCAATGGAAACCTCTCTTTTCTAAAGTGAACCCAAACCCAATCTCCAGGTTGAAAAACAAGTCTAGTTCGGCCCTTATTGATCCTAGAAGCTACTTTGTTGTTTTGCTTCTCAATTCTTTCTCGAACCTCCTTGTGTAGCTTTTGAATCCTGTCAACCTTAGTACTAGCATCAAAACTCACCAAATCAGTAGGTAACATGGGCAATAAATCAATAGGAGTAGTTGGATTAAAACCATAAACAAGTTCAAAAGGAGTGCATTTAGTAGTACTATGGACAGCCCTATTATATGCAAACTCTATGAATGGCATGCAATCTTCCCAAGTCTTATGGTTTTTATCAATTATAGCCCTAAGCAATGTAACCATAGTCCTATTGACAACCTCAGTTTGACCATCAGTTTGGGGGTGACAAGTAGTAGAGTACATTAATTTAGTCCCAAGCTTACCCCACAAAACCTCCAAAAATGACTTAGAAACTTAACATCCCTATCACTCACAATGCTTTGAGGAATGCCATGCAATTTAACAACTTCTCTAAAGAACAAGTCAGCAATGTGTTTAGCATCATCAGTTTTAGTACATGCAATGAAATGAGCCATTTTGCTAAACCTATCAACAACAACAAAAATGCTATCCTTTCCCCTTTTTGTCCTCGGCAAGCCTAGCACAAAATCCATAGAAACATCTAACCAAGGTGCTAAGGGAATAGGTAAAGGAGAATACAATCCATGTGGTTTAATCCTAGACTTGGCTGCCTTACATGTAATACAATGAGAACAAACTTTAACTACATCATGCTTCATCTTAGGCCAATAAAAATGTTCATGCAACATGTCATATGTCTTAGCTACCCCAAAATGTCCCATTAAACCTCCACCATGAGCCTCTTTAGTCAAAAGCTCCCTAATAGAACATTTAGGAATACAAAGTTTACCTTTCTTAAAAAGAAAATCATTACACATCACATAGTCATCAAAAGAAATCGCTCGGCCAATGGAAGCATAAATCTCTCCAAAATCATCATCAAGTGCATAAAGTGTCTTAACATGCTCAAAACCTAAGAACTTAGCATTAAGAGAATTGAAAAGAGCATACCTTCTTGACAATGCATCAGCCACAACATTATCCTTACCTTTCTTGTACTTGATAACATAAGGAAATGTTTCAATGAACTCTACCCATTTTGCATGCCTTTTGTTGAGCTTGTCTTGTCCTTTCAAATGCTTCAAGCTTTCATGATCCGAATGGATGACAAACTCTCTTGGCCATAGGTAGTGTTGCCATGTTTGCAATGCCCTCACCAATGCATACAACTCTTTATCATAAGTTGGATAATTCAATGAAGCTCCACTCAACTTTTCACTAAAGTACATCACTGGCTTTCCATTTTGCATCAAAACAGCCCCTATGCCTATGCCACTTGCATCACACTCTATCTCAAAAGTCAAATCAAAGTTAGGCAAAACAAGTAGTGGTGCATTACACAATTTATCCTTAAGAGTTTGGAAGGCAGATTCTTGGGCTACTCCCCATGCAAACACAACATTCTTTTTAACCAATTCATTTAAAGGAGAAGCAATGGTGCTAAAGTCTTTTATAAACCTCCTATAAAAACCAGCAAGCCCATGAAAGCTCCTCACTTCACTCACATTTGTTGGGGTTGGCCACTCTTGGATGGCTTTAATCTTTTCCTCATCTACTTCTACCCCCTTATTAGACACAATGAACCCTAAGAACTTTACTCTTTCCATGCAAAAAGAACACTTTTTCAAATTAGCATACAACTTTTCTTTCCTAAGTGTTTCACAAACAGCCCCTACATGCTTTACATGGTCATGCAATGATCTAGAGTAAATGAGAATGTCATCAAAGTAAACTACCACAAATTTACCCAAAAAATCTCTAAGAACATGATTCATTAACCTCATGAATGTGCTAGGTGCATTAGTTAATCCGAAAGGCATTACTAACCATTCATACAATCCAAACTTTGTTTTAAAAGCTGTTTTCCATTCATCCCCCAATTCCATTCTAATTTGATGGTAACCTGATTTTAAATCAATTTTAGTAAAGAGTGTGCAACCATGTAATTCATCAAGCATGTCATCTAATCGAGGGATAGGATGTCTATACTTAATGGTGATCTTATTAATGGCCCTACAATCAACACACATGCGCCAAGTACCATCCTTTTTAGGAACTAACAAAACAGGGACAGAGCAAGGAGAAAGACTTTCTCTTACATATCCTTTAGCAAGCAACTCCTCAACTTGCTTTTGAATCTCATTTGCCTCGGTTGGATTTGATCTATAGGCTGGCCTATTTGGAATTGAAGCTCCTGGAATGAAGTCAATCTTGTGTTCAATACCTCTGATTGGTGGTAATTCATTAGGCATCTCTTCGGGAAAGACATCTCCATATTGCTGCAAAAGATCAACAAAGACACTAGGCAATTCTTGGTTAAGTTGGTTAGTGATAAAGCAAGATCCTTTGCACAAAAGTACAAGGATTGTTTTGTTTGAAAACAAAGCTCTCTTAACCTCACTAGTTCTTGCAAACAAGCTCACTCCTTTCTTTTGCTCTCTTTTTTCACTCAAAGTGTTTTTATCACTCAAATCTTTTGAATCACTCAATTTCTTTTTGTCACTCAATTCTTTTGAATCACTCAATTTCTTTTTCTCACTCTCAAGCTCTTTCCTTCTCTTTTCTAACTTACATTGATCAATGTATACTTCGGAGCTAGTTAATGGAGTAAGTGTGGTCTTTCTTCCATTTAATGTAAATGAGTACCTATTTAGATAACCATCATGGATTGCCCTTCTATCAAACTGCCAAGGCCTTCCAAGTAAGATATCCCCAGCATGCATTGGAACTACATCACACTCCACCTCATCCTTATACTTCCCAAGAGTCATAGAAATTAAAGTCTTTTTTTTCACTTTCAACTCTCCACAATCAGTAAGCCATTGTAGTTTGTAGGGTTTTGGATGGGGTTTGGTTGTTAGGTTTAATCTAGTGACAAGGGTAGAACTCACAGCATTTGTGCAACTCCCACCATCTATGATGACACTACAAGGCACTCCTTCTACATAGCATCTAGTATAGAATAAGTTCTCTCTTTGGTCTTGGTCATTCTCTTTCACTTGTGCACTAAGTACCCTCCTAGACACTAGAGTAACTTTGTTTCCCTCCTCAACACTCCCATCACTTTCCTCCTCAAACTCCATATTTTCATGTTCACTCTCATCATCCCCGGATATGTATTCCCCATTCTCAATAAACATGGTTCTTTTGTTTGGACAATCTTTCATGACATGCCCTAACCCTTGACACTTCCAACATTTGATGTCCCTAGTCCTAGCTTCTTCTATTTTACCCTTACCCTTGAAAGAACTCTCACCCTCCCTCTTTTTATCAAAAATAGGTTTGTCTTTGGGAAATTGGTCCCCTCGGCCAGAATATGTGTTTTTGGTGTCTTTTCCCCAAGGTTGGCTAGAAGTGGGTTTAGATGAAGTAGGTTTGGATGGATAGGGTTTAGAATAATACCTTGACTTAGAATCTTCTTGCATATGTGACTCAAATTTAATTGCAAGGTGTAACATTTCCTCCATGTCATAGCAAGAGTGAGCATCAACTTTGTGCCTTAATTCTCTATTCAAGCCCCCCATAAACCTTCCCATGGTAGCTAATTCAGTCTCCTCAATTCCAGCCCTTGTCATCAAGATATCAAGCTCCTTGTAATAGTCTTCTACACTTTTTGAGCCTTGATCAAACCTTTGCAACTTGAACACTATATCTCTTTCATAAGTTGTTGGAATGAACCTCTTCCTCATCATGCCTTTAAGCTCAGCCCATGTCTCTATTTGAGGTTGCCTCTCCCTTCTAAGTTTAGCTTTTAACTGAATCCACCAAACAGAAGCATAATTAGTAAATTCACTAATTGCTAAAAGTACCTTCCTTTGCTCACTGAAGTTGTTGCAATCAAATATGTGCTCAGTTTGTGCCTCCCATTGCAAGTACTCCTCCGGATCAGTCTTGCCTTGGAATGGTGGAATTTTGAACTTGATTCCCTTTAAGTCATCATCTCTAGCAAGAGGAAACTCCCTGTTTGGTCTTTGAACTTGGAACCCTCGGCCTCTTCCTCTTCCTCCTCCATGATGTGCTCTCATTTGATTTCTAGGTTCTTCCTCATAATCATAAGGATCCCACCCTTGTTGTTCATTATGTGCCTCTGCCCCTTGCACAATTTGTTGCTCCCTGGCCTCATTTGGAGCCACATTTGGATTGGCTCTAGGTTGGTTTAAGAGCAAAGCTTGTATTTGAGCACTTAGGTTGGCAATCTCCCTTGTTGGAGCCTCCATCTTCCTATCAACATCCCTTTGTATTTTCAAGATGTAACCCTCCATTGTCTCAGTTTTCTTAATCTCCTCCTTCATATTAGAACAATCTCCTTCAATATTCATGGCTGCAAGAGAAACAAGTTAGTAATGTAAAAATAGGACCTTTCAAATCACTCCCTAAGTGTTTCACTCAAAAAAATGTCAATCCACTCGTGTTTGCACTCACAACAGATTTTACACCCTAAATGAAGCCTTGAACTCTTAGCACACTTTAGTAACTATCAAACAATTAAGATACTAAGAAAGTTTATAAAAAGTAACAATAAAGAAAAAAAGAACAAGCAATTTGGTTGGTTAAGAAAAATAGGACAGATTTTGCAACTATGGTGTATTTAAATAACAAAGAAAGAATAATAAAGAAAATATGCAAGAATAAACTTTCCTAAAAGAGAAAAATTCGAAATTAGACTTCCCTAATGTGTTTTGGATCAGAAAAATGACTTTAATTGAGCAAGATATGCATATATTTGAATATGGGACAGAATTGATACTTTCCTAAAACTGTTTTGGCTATTTATGGTAAGTTCTAGCTTTTTTTAGGAAATAAACAATTCTAGCACAAATCCTTTGTAATTTTCAGATTCAAGATGAAGATAGGATGAGTTTAAGATGAACTCTTCAAGAACAATACGAACACAAACCACTTTTGTCCAGAAATTTCAACAAATCAAGCAAGAACAAACTTTTTTTTTTTTTTTTTTTTTTTTTTTTTTTTTTTTTTTTCAATTTCTGCACAAAAAGACAGTCCGGAAAGATCTATTTTTTTCTCGATCTTCCAACTTTTTTTTGACAAACTTTTCTGAATACGAAATAAACTAGACAAAAAAATAAAGACTTTTGTAGTTGGTGATTTTCTGAGAATCGAACGGGAACACTATGAAAAAAATTAAAACAGTAGGCAAAAACAAATAAGGAAATTCTGGAACAGTTTTTTTTTAATGTGTTTTCTGGTTTTTTTTTTTAGATGAACTAAGAACAAAACAAGAATAAAATTGAAATAACAAGAAAGCAAGTAAGATAGAAATCTTCCCTTGAGCCTAAGCTCTGATACCAAATGATATGAAACCCTAGGAAATTGATAAAGAAACCCTTTGATGCACAAAGAACCCCTTAGAAGCAAATCCTAAAACCCCATGAACAAAAAGGTAAAACCTTTGGAAAAACAAGAAAAGAAGATTATTCCAATGATCAAAGACCTTGAAATAAGAGAACTTGTTCTTATTTCAAGATTGAAACAATTCACAAACAAACTAGATCAAGGTTTGCTTGAATGTTCCTAAAACATGCAACCTAAGAACAAGGCTACAAAACTAAGCAATTTTAGCAAAGCAAAAGGCAATATTATTATCATATGAATTCTGAGTCTTTAGGGTTACAAATGAGGCCTTTAAATAGGCAAAGAAACCCTAAAAATAAGCTAGGAAATTCGAATTACAAGGAGCACAAAATCTGCCCAAAACTTGCCTTATGTGAAATTGGCAGATTTTGTGGAAAATCTTTTCTAAAGAATAATATCTTTCCTAATCCTTTCCAAACATATAAACTGAATATAAAAGGCCTAAAACATGTCCTTTGGCCATGGAAAACATTATAAAAAATCCCTAAATACATAAAATAAATAGAAGACTCAAATAAGGAAAGTTGTCAAATATGGAAAGTTTGCAACTTTCTCTCTAAGCTTCATTCTTTGAATCTGATTGCACAACTTGTCCAAATTCTTCTTCCAATTGCACATGCCACAAGTTGAAGTGCTTTAAGTCTTCTTCCTTAGCCTCAATGTTCCAATCTTCAAAAGTCTCCTTGAGTTTGCTCATGTATGCTTGACAATGGATATTCAAAGCTTGTTGCAATTTCTTGGTCTTGGATCTTGTCATTGGCCCTTGAACCATCCTAAGCTTGTCTATCTTGTCTTGTGCTCCATGATTCATATCAGTCATCTTCAAAATTCTCCTTTATTTCAGAATTGAGAACTCTCCTACACAAGAGTGCTACTCTATTTCCTTCCTCCCGACTATAATCACTCGCCCCGTGTTCCTCAATATTTTCCTCCATATAATCACTCTCTTCGGCTTCCTCAAGAACTTCCTCAAGGTCACTTTCTTCACAATCAGTGACTACTTCTTCAACAACATCACTTTCTAATTCATCTTCAATTATCTCCTTCATTTGCTGATTACTAGCTATCTCTAATCTACCCATGCGCTCATTAAGCCCCTCTACAATTTTAGAAAGTCTAGCAAAAACTCTCGTTTGGATCCTCTTTCGATATTTTCGTCCAAAGAGGATTCCTAAAGAAGAGGTTCTTCCATTTGGATCTTTAGGATGGACCAAATAACAAGGAAAACTCTGACCAGTGGGAATCCTTAGGTCTTTGGTATCAATATGGTTCGAAGAGTAAAACAAGTAATTTGAAACAAGCTTTTCAATTACAAACAAGTTTTTGAAGTGGTTCGGATCCTCTTTCGATATTTTGGTCCAAAGAGGATTCCCAAAGAAGAGGTTCCTCCATTTGGATCTTTAGGATGGACCAAATCATGAGCACAACTTTGACAAGTGGGAAACCTTAGGTGTTCGGATTCAATTTGGTTTAGTGAGTGAAACAAGTGCTTTCAAGTAAGCTTTTCAATTACAAACAAGTTTTTGGAGTAGTTCGGTTCCTCTTTCAAAATTTTGGTCCAAACAGGATTCCCAAAGAAGAGGTTCCTCCATTCAGATCTTTAGGATGGACCAAATCATGAGCACAACTTTGACAAGTGGGAAACCTTAAGACTTCGGATTCAATTTGGTACAGAGAGTGAAACAAGTGCTTTCAAACAAGCTTTTCAATTACAAACAAGTTTTTGGAGTGGTTCGGATTCTCTATCAAAAATTTGGTCCAAAGAGGATTCCCAAAGAAGAGGTTCCTCCATTTGCATCTTTAGGATGGACCAAATCGCGAGGAAAACTTTGATTAGTGTGAAACCTTAGGTCTTTATTATCAATATGGTTCGAAGAGTGAAACAAGTAAGTTAAAACAAACTTTTCAATACAAACATGTTTTTGGAGTGGTTCAGATCCTCTTTCGATATTTGGTCCAAAGTGGATTCCCAAAGAAGAGGTTCCCACATTCGGATCTTTAGGATGGACCAAACCATGAGCACAAGTTTGACAAGTGGGAAACCTTAGGTCTTCGGATTCAATTTGGTTTAGAGAGTGAAACAAGTTCTTTCAAACAAGCTTTTCAATTACAAACAAGTTTTTAGAGTGGTTCGGTTCCTCTTTCAAAATTTTGGTACAAACAAGATTCCCAAAGAAGAGGTTCCTCCATTCGGATCTTTACGATGGACCAAATAATGAGCACAACTTTGACAAGTGGGAAACCTTCGGTCTTCGGATTCAATTTGGTTTAGAGAGTGAAACAAGTGCTTTTAAACAAGCTTTTCAATTACAAACAAGTTTTTGGAGTGGTTCAGATCCTCTTTCGAAATTTTGGTTCAAAGAGGATTCTCAAAGAAGAGGTTTCTCCATTTGCATCTTTAGCATGGACCAAATAGCGAAGAAAACTTTGACAAGTGGGAAACCATAGGTGTTGGGTACCAATATAGTCCGAAGAGTGAAATAAGTACTTTGAAACAAGGTTTTCAATTACAAACAAGTTTTTTGAGAGGTTCCGATCCTCTTTCGATATGTTGGTCCAAATTGGATTCCCAAAGACGAGGTTCCTCCATTTGAATCTTTAGGATGGACCAAATCATGAGCACAACTTTGACAAGTGGGAAACCTTAGGTCTTCGGATTCAATTTGGTTTAGAGAGTGAAACAAGTGCTTTCAAACAAGCTTTTCAATTACAAACAAGTTTTTAGAGTGGTTCGGTTCCTCTTTCAAAATTTTGGTACAAACAAGATTCCCAAAGAAGAGGTTCCTCCATTCGGATCTTTACGATGGACCAAATAATGAGCACAACTTTGACAAGTGGGAAACCTTCGGTCTTCGGATTCAATTTGGTTTAGAGAGTGAAACAAGTGCTTTTAAACAAGCTTTTCAATTACAAACAAGTTTTTGGAGTGGTTCGGATCCTCTTTCGAAATTTTGGTTCAAAGAGGATTCTCAAAGAAGAGGTTTCTCCATTTGCATCTTTAGCATGGACCAAATAGCGAAGAAAACTTTGACAAGTGGGAAACCATAGGTGTTGGGTACCAATATAGTCCGAAGAGTGAAATAAGTACTTTGAAACAAGGTTTTCAATTAAAAACAAGTTTTTGGAGTGGTTCGGATCCGCTTTCGATATTTTGGTCAAAAGAGGATTCCTAAAGAAGAGGTTCCTCCATTTGGATCTTTAGGATGGACCAAATAACGAGGAAAACTCTGACAAGTGGGAATCCTTAGGTCTTTGGTATCAATATGGTTCGAAGAGTAAAACAAGTAATATGAAACAAGCTTTTCAATTACAAACAAGTTTTTGGAGTGGTTCGGATCCTCTTTCGATATTTTGGTCCAAAGTGGATTCCCAAAGAAGAGGTTCCTCCATTTGGATCTTTAGTGATAAGGCAACCTTGCGTTCAAGTCCAAAAACCCATTACAATCGTTTGCAAGAACCTTTGAAGCATGAAAATGGCACAAAACCTCCTTAACTAATCGGATCAACCCAAGAGTTCCAAATGATAAGACAAACCCGAATTGCAAGTTCAAAGACCCGATGCTATTATGCTTAGCATGAACCTTTGAAGCAAGAACTCAAACCCTCCCTAACTATTCGGAAACACCCCCTAAGAATGGCTAAACACAGATTTCTTAGGAAAGATGATCATTGATCTAGGACAAGTTTCCAAGCCCAAGATTCGAGACACTCCACAAGTAGGATGATCATTTCTACTTGAATGACTCTAACATGTAATCTAAGGCAAGACTACAAAGGGGTGAGGCTCAAGGCTCTCCATTTGCTCAAAAGGCAATATTTCATTACATTTTCAAATCTGATTACAATGGCTAAAACAAAGCCTATTTATAGGCCTAAAATACATGTAAATTTCGTTCATAATGATCCCATATCAGCCCCATTAAGTCCCTAGAATGTAATTTACAATTTTTTTAAAAGAAATTTCAAATTACAATCAACCACTATTAACTTTGTAACCTACAAGCCTATAACACATTTGTAAATGATAATTGAAGTCTAAATGAAGCTTTTAAATGTCCATTAATGCTTGTCTTTAAGTTGCTTTGAGTTCCCTTGAATGAAGCTTGAGTTTCCTTGAATGGAGCTTGGGTTGTCAAAAATAACTTTTTCACATCAAATGCAAGGGTTACATAGTTCATATCATTCTCCCTTTCTTCAAAAGATTCGTCCTCGAATCAAAAGTTTTGCTGCAAAAGAAAGTTAGACAAAAAATAATAATTGGACCTCACAAGCACTCACTCAGTTTTAGAACTCTCAAAATATTATTTCACTCGTGTTTTCACTCAAATTCAAATTTGTGGAGATTGGATATGAATTTTATAAAACCAGCCGAGATCCATCTCAATCAATCAGATATAAAGAGCTTACAATTTTCCAAATTCATAAATTCAATCACAAATGAAAACGCCAATCAGCAAGAGACAAGATGCTGAAATTTTGGAGTAATCTGCGCACTGTTTTAATTTCTAGAATTTGAAATTGTTTCTGAATGTATTTGCTTATGCACCCTTCTGACTTCGGATAGATAACTAGATGAATAAACTTTTCCTTTCTTATAAGGTAAGCTAATTCAATGAGTTTCACACGTTTTAGACAGCTAGTATATCAGCAACAGACAAGATCCTGAAATTTAGGAGCAGATTGCGCACTGTGTTAACTTTCAGAAAATGAGTTGGTTACAGATCGAATTTCCAAAAGTTTCCTTCTTGAGAAAGAAACATAACTGATTAAATTAACTTTCCTATCAAGGATTTCCGAGCTAATTCGTTCAATATCACGCGGTTTGGATAGCTACACAGAGGAATAAATATGGAAGCTTTAATTATGGAAAGTAATGAATCTGAATTCAATGAAGGCTTAATTTGTGGATCTAAATTGATGTAAGAACAGGAGAAACTCAGATTTATACGACACATATGAATCAAACTCAGAATTTTCAAAGATTAGCAAGGAAGAACACTAGACAACTAGTAAATCGTGCTCTCGGATTCAAGGCTTTCTTTCTTTCTTTTTTTTGATTTTCAAGATCAGAACGTGAACTTCATGATGGGAACAAGATCAGAATGAAAAGATGAAGAAAAGAAGTTATTTGGACAGAAACGAAAAGATTGGACAGAAATGAAAACAACAAGAATAGAAAATGATAGATTGGATAGAACCTGTTTTAGAGATCGACCACAAAACCGTAACCGATGCTCTGATACCAACTGATAAGGCAACCTTGCGTTCAAGTCCAAAAACCCATTACAATCGTTTGCAAGAACCTTTGAAGCATGAAAATGGCACAAAACCTCCTTAACTAATCGGATCAACCCAAGAGTTCCAAATGATAAGACAAACCCGAATTGCAAGTTCAAAGACCCGATGCTATTATGCTTAGCATGAACCTTTGAAGCAAGAACTCAAACCCTCCCTAACTATTCGGAAACACCCCCTAAGAATGGCTAAACACAGATTTCTTAGGAAAGATGATCATTGATCTAGGACAAGTTTCCAAGCCCAAGATTCGAGACACTCCACAAGTAGGATGATCATTTCTACTTGAATGACTCTAACATGTAATCTAAGGCAAGACTACAAAGGGGTGAGGCTCAAGGCTCTCCATTTGCTCAAAAGGCAATATTTCATTACATTTTCAAATCTGATTACAATGGCTAAAACAAAGCCTATTTATAGGCCTAAAATACATGTAAATTTCGTTCATAATGATCCCATATCAGCCCCATTAAGTCCCTAGAATGTAATTTACAATTTTTTTAAAAGAAATTTCAAATTACAATCAACCACTATTAACTTTGTAACCTACAAGCCTATAACACATTTGTAAATGATAATTGAAGTCTAAATGAAGCTTTTAAATGTCCATTAATGCTTGTCTTTAAGTTGCTTTGAGTTCCCTTGAATGAAGCTTGAGTTTCCTTGAATGGAGCTTGGGTTGTCAAAAATAACTTTTTCACATCAAATGCAAGGGTTACATAGTTCATATCATTTAGGATGGACCAAATCATGAGCACAACTTTGACAAGTGGGAAACCTTAGGTGTTCGAATTCAATTTGGTTTAGAGAGTGAAACAAGTGCTTTCAAATAAGCTTTTCAATTACATACAAGTTTTGGGAGTGGTTCGATTCCTCTTTCAAACTTTTGGTCCAAACAGGATTCCCAAAAAAGAGGTTCCTCCATTCAGATCTTTAGGATGGACCAAATCATGAGCACAACTTTGACAAGTGGGAAACCTTAGGTCTTCGGATTCAATTAGGTATAGAGAGTGAAACAAGTGCTTTCAAACAAGCTTTTCAATTACAAACAAGTTTTTGGAGTGGTTCAGATCCTCTATCGAAAACTTGGTCCAAAGAGGATTCCCAAAGAAGAGGTTCTTCCATTTGCATCTTTAGGATGGACAGAATCGCGAGGAAAACTTTGACAAGTGTGAAACCTTAGGTCTTTGTTATCAATATGGTCCGAAGAGTGAAACAAGTAAGTTGAAACAAGCTTTTCAATACAAACAAGTTTTTGGAGTGGTTCGGTTCCTCTTTCGAAATTTTGGTCCAAACAGGATTCTCAAAGAAGAGGTTTCTCCATTTGCATCTTAAGGATGGACCTAATCGCAAGTTAAACTTTGACAAGTGGGAAACTTTAGGTGTTGGGTATCAATATGGTCCGTACAGCGAAAGAAGTACTTTGAAACAAGCTTTTCAATTAGAAACATGTTTTTTGAGAGGTTCCGATCCTCTTTCGATATTTTGGTCCAAATTGGATTCCCAAAGACAAGGTTCCTCCATTTGAATCTTTAGGTTGGACCAAATCATGAGCACAACTTTGACAAGTGGGAAACCTTAGGTCTTAGGATTCAATTTGGTTTAGAGAGTGTAACAAGTGATTTCAAACAAGCTTTTCAATAACAAACAAGTTTTTGGAGTGGTTCGGTTCCTCTATCGAAATTTTGGTCCAAAAAAGATTCCAAAAGAAGAGGTTCTTCCATTCGGATCTTTACGTTTTACCAAATGATAAGGCAAACTCAAATTTCAAGTTCAAACACCCGATGCTATTATACTTAGCATGAACCCTTGAAGCATGAATTCAAACCCTCCCTAACTATTCGATTTCAACCATAAGGAATGGCTAGAAACAGATTGCCCTATGTGATCTAAAAATCATGAAATGGACAAACTTTTAGGTTCCATCATCTCATGACTCGAAACACTCCACAAGTTGGTTGATCACTCCCCTCTTGAATGTTTCTGAACATGTAATCTAAAGCAAGATTACAAAGGGTGAGGCTCAAGGCTCTCAATGTGCATAAAAATGCTATATTTCATTCAATCTTTTGAATCTGTCAAGTCTTACAAATCTCCTTTACATTGGCTGATACATGGCCTATCTATAGGCTTAAATTACATGTAAATTTCGTTCATAATGATCCCATGTCAGCCCATTAAGTTCCTAGCTTGTAACCTCCAAAATTAAAGCTAAAACATAAGTTACATTCAGCCACCATTTAATTCGTAACCTACAATGCAACTAAAACTTTTAAAACTGATATTTGAACTCTAAATGAAGCTTTTAAATGTTCATTGATGCTTGTCATGAAGTATCTTTGAGTTTCCATGCATGAAGCTTTAGTCGGCTTGAATGAAGCTTGAGTCGTCATAAATGCATCTTGAGTGCATTAAATGCAACTTGAGTTGTCATCAATGCATGTACTCTTTAAGCTTGAATTCCTTAAATGCATGGCTACATAATTCATATCATTCCCCCATTCTTCAAAATGATTCATCCTCGAATCAAAAAGTGTTGCTGCAAAAGAATGTTAGAGAGAAAAATAAAATTGGACCTTAAAAGCACTCCCTCACCTTTTACAACTCTCATTGTTCCACTCGTGTGTGCACTCAAAAGTTCCTTCAAGATTGGCCTTTACTTTTAGAGAAGCAGCCCATATATAGGTTAATATCTCTGTTATGAAGATCTTACAATTGGTCAAACTCAGAAATTCAATCACAAATGAAAACACCAATCAACGGAGATAAGGTGTTGCAAATTACGAGCAATCTGCGCACTGAATTGAATCCCAATATTTGAATATTTTTTTATTACGAATTTGACTATGAGCCCTTCTGATATTTAAATTATAACAAGATGATAAATATTTTCTCTTCAGGACAAACAAGCAAATTCGGATGTTATGAAAGGATTTCGACACAAAACAGCAACATTAAATACGGCAGTTACAAAAGTGGACAGTTTTTTAAAAACTTTTAATTTAGCCGTTTTTGGGACTTTAAATTCGTGCAAATGAATGTGTAACTGATGGTTTATGACATATAACTGATATACTAACACATTCCAATAAGATATACACGAATTTCAAGGATCAAACTCAGAAAACCTCAAGAATTTGCAAGAAGAACGCAAGATGAACAAACCGGTGCTCTTGAATGCAAAGCTTTTTTTTTTCAAGATCAGAATGTGATCTTTAAGATAGAAACAAGATTAGAACGAAAAGATGAAGAAAAATTCATGCTTGGATAGAAACAGAAAGAATGGACAGAATTGAAAACTACAAGAATAGAAAAGGATAGATTGGATAAAACCTGTTCTAGAGATCAGCCACAAAAACGCAACCAATGCTCTGATACCAAATGATAAGGCAAACTCAAATTTCAAGTTCAAACACCCGATGCTATTATACTTAGAATGAACCCTTGAAGCATGAATTCAAACCCTTCCTAACTATTCGATTTCAACCATAAGGAAAGGCTAGAAACAGATTGCCCTATGTGATCTAAAAATCATGAAACGGACAAACTTTTAGGTTCCATCATCTCATGACTCGAAACAATCCACAAGTTGGTTGATCACTCCCCTCTTGAACATTTCTGAACATGTAATCTAAAGCAAGATTACAAAGGGTGAGGCTCAAGGCTCTCAATGTGCATAAAAATGCTACATTTCATTCAATCTTTTGAATCTGTCAAGTCTTACAAATCTCCTTTACATTGGCTGATACATGGCCTATCTATAGGCTTAAATTACATGTAAATTTCGTTCATAATGATCCCATGTCAGCCCATTAAGTTCCTAGCTTGTAACCCCCAAAAATAAAGCTAAAACATAAGTTACATTCAGCCACCATTTAATTCGTAACCTACAATGCAACTAAAACTTTTCAAACTGATATTTGAACTCTAAATGAAGCTTTTAAATGTTCATTGATGCTTGTCATGAAGTATCTTTGAGTTTCCATGCATGAAGCTTTAGTCGACTTGAATGAAGCTTGAGTCGTCATAAATGCATCTTGAGTGCATTAAATGCAACTTGAGTTGTCATCAATGCATGTACTCTTTAAGCTTGAATTCCTTAAATGCATGGCTACATAATTCATATCACCAAATAATGAGCACAACTTTGACAAGTGGGAAACCATCGGTCTACGGATTGAATTTGGTTTAGAGAGTGAAACAAGTGCTTTCAAACAAGCTTTTCAATTACAAACAAGTTTTTGGAGTGGTTCGGATCCTCTTTCGAAATTTTGGTCCAAAGAGGATTCTCATAGTAGAGGTTTCTCCATTTACATCTTTACGATGGACCAAATAGTGAAGAAAACTTTGACAAGTGGGAAACCATAGGTGCTGGGTACCAATGTGGTCCGAAGAGTGAAATAAGTACTTTGAAACAAGCTTTTCAATTACAAACAAGTTTTTGGTGTGGTTTGGATCCTCTTTCGATATTTTGGTCCAACGAGGATTCCCAAAGAAGAGGTTCCTCCATTTGAATCTTTAGGATGGACCAAATCAAGAGCAAAACTTTGACAAGTGGGAAACCTTAGGTGTTCGGATTCAATTTGGTTTAGAGAGTGAAACAAGTGCTTTCAAATAAGCTTTTCAATTACAAACAAGTTTTGGGAGTGGTTCGGTTGCTCTTTCAAAATTTTGGTCCAAACAGGATTCCCAAAGACGAGGTACCTCCATTCGGATCTTTAGGATGGACCAAATCATGAGCACAACTTTGACAAGTAGGAAACCTTAGGTCTTCGTATTCAATTTGGTATAGAGAGTGAAACAAGTGCTTTCAAACAAGCTTTTCAATTACAAACAAGTTTTTGGAGTGGTTCGTATCCTCTTTCCAAAATTAGGTCCAAAGAGGATTCCCAAAGAAGAGGTTCCTCCATTTGCATCTTTAGGATGGACCAAATCGCGAGGAAAACTTTGACAAGTGTGAAACCTTAGGTCTTTGTTATCAATATGGTCCGAAGAGTGAAACAAGTAAGTTGAAACAAGCTTTTCAATACAAACATGTTTTTGTAGTGGTTCGATTCCTCTTTCGAAATTTAGGTCCGAACAGGATTCTCAAAGAAGAGGTTTCTCCATTTGCATCTTTAGGATGGACCTAATCGCGAGGAAAACTTTGACAATTTGGAAACCTTAGGTGTTGGGTATCAATATGGTCCGAAGAGTGAAAGAAGTACTTTGAAACAAGCTTTTCAATTAGAAACAAGTTTTTTGAGAGGTTCCGATGCTGTTTCGATATTTTGGTCCAAATTGGATTCCCAAAGACGAAGTTCCTCCATTAGAATCTTTAGGATGGACAAAATCATGAGCACAACTTTGACAAGTGGGAAACCATGGGTCCTCGGATTCAATTTGGTTTAGAGAGTGAAACAAGTGCTTTCAAACAAGCTTTTCAATAACAAACAAGTTTTTGGAGTGGTTTGGTTCCTCTTTCGAAATTTTGGTCCAAACAAGATTCCCAAAGAAGAGGTTCCTCCATTCGAATCTTTAGGATGCAACAAATAATGAGCACAACTTTGACAAGTGGGAAACCTTAGGTCTTCGGATTCAATTTGGTTTAGAGAGTGAAACAAGTGCTTTCAAATAAGCTTTTCAATTTCAAACAAGTTTTTGGAGTGGTTCGGTTCCTCTTTCGAAATTTTGGTCCAAAAAAGATTCCCAAAGAAGAGGTTCCTCCATTCGGATCTTTACGATGGACCAAATAATGAGCACAAATTTGACAAGTGGGAAACCATCGGTCTTCGGATTCAATTTGGTTTAGAGAGTGAAATAAGTGAATTCAAACAAGCTTTTAAATTACAAACAAATTTTTGGAGTGGTTCGGATCCTCTTTCGAAATTTTAGTCCAAAGAGGATTCTCATAGTACAGGTTTGTCCATTTGCATCTTTACGATGGACCAAATAGCGAAGAAAACTTTGACAAGTGGGAAGCCATAGGTGCTGGGTACCAATATGGTCCGAAGAGTGAAATAAGTACTTTGAAATAAGCTTTTCAATTACAAACAAGTTTTTGGAGTGGTTCGGATCCTCTTTCGATATTTTGGTCCAAAGAGGATTCCCAAAAAAGAGGTTTCTCCATTTGGATCTTTAGGATGGACCAAATGATGAGCACATCTTTGACAAGTGGGAAACCTTAGGTGTTCGGATTCAATTTGGTTTAGAGAGTGAAACAAGTGCTTTCAAATAAGCTTTTCAATTACAAACAAGTTTTGGGAGTGGTTTGGTTCCTCTTTCAAAATTTTGGTCCAAACAGGATTCCCAAAGAAGAGGTTCCTCCATTCGGATCTTTAGGATGGACCAAATCATGAGCACAACTTTGACAAGTGGGAAACAATAGGTCTTCATATTCAATTTGGTATAGAGAGTGAAACGAGTGGCTTCAAACAAGCTTTTCGATTACAAACAAGTTTTTGGAGTGGTTCGGATCCTCTTTCCAAAATTTGGTCCAATGACGATTCCCAAAGAAGAGGTTCCTCCATTTGCATCTTTAGGATGGACCAAATCGCGAGGAAAACTTTGACAAGTGTGAAACCTTAGGTCTTGTTATCAATATGGTCCGATGAGTGAAACAAGTAAGTTGAAACAAGCTTTTCAATACAAACATGTTTTTGGAGTGGTTCGGATCCTCTTTCGATATTTTGGTCCAAAATGGATTCCCAAAGAAGAGGTTCCTCCATTTGCATATTAGGATGGACCAAATCGCGAGAATAACTTTAAGAAAGGGGGAAACCTTAGGTCTTTGGTATCAATATGGTCCGAAGAGTGAAACAAGTACTTTTCAACAAGGTTTTCAATTACAAACAAGTTTTTGGGGTGGTTCAGATCCTCTTTCGAAATTTTAGTCCAAAGAGGATTCCCAAAGAAGAGGTTCCTCCATTTGCATCTGTAGCATGGACCAAGTCGCGAGGAAAACTTTGACAAGGGGAAAACCTTAGGTCTTTGGTATCAATATGATCTGAAGAGTGAAACATGTACTTTCAAACAAGCTTTTGAATTACAAACAAGTTTTTGGAGTTGTTCGGATCCTCTTTCGAAATTTTGGTCCAAAGTGGAATCCCAAAGAAGTGGTTCCTCCATTTGTATCTTTAGGATGGACCAAGTCGCGAGGAAAACTTTAACAAGGGGAAAACCTTAGGTCTTTGGTATCAATATGGTCCGAAGAGTGAAACAAGTGCTTTCAAACAAGCTTTTCACTTACAAACAAGTTTTTGGACTTGCTCGGATCCTCTTTCGATATTTTGGTCCAAAGAGGATTCCCAAAGAAGAGGTTCCTCCATTTGCATCTTTAGGATGGACCAAGTTGCGAGGAAAACTTTGACATGTGGAAAACCTTAGGTCTTTGGTATCAATATAGTCTGAAGAGTGAAACAAGTACTTTGAAACAAACTTTTGAATTACAAACAAGTTTTTGGAGTAGTTCTGATCCTCTTTCGAAATTTTTGTCCAAAGAGGAATCCCAAAGAAGTGGTTCCTCCATTTGCATCTTTAGGATGGACCAAGTCGCGAGGAAAACTTTAACACGGGGGAAACCTTAGGTCTTTGGTATCAATATGGTCCAAAGAGTGAAACAAGTGCTTTCAAACAAGCTTTTCACTTTAAAACAAGTTTTTGGAGTGGTTCGGATCCTCTTTCGATATTTTGGTCCAAAGAGGATTTCCAAAGAAGAGGTTCCTCCATTTGCATATTAGGATGGACCAAATAGCGAGAATAACTTTAACAAGGGGGAAACCTTAGGTCTTTGGTATCAATATGGTCCGAAAAGTGAAACAAGTACTTTTCAACAAGCTTTTCAATTACAAACAAGTTTTTGGGGTGGTTCGGATCATCTTTCGAAATTTTAGTCCAAAGAGGATTCCCAAAGAAGAGGTTCCTCCATTTGCATCTGTAGCATAGACCAAGTCGCGAAGAAAACTTTGACAAGTGGGAAACCTTAGATCTTTGGTATCAATATGGTCCGAAGATTGAAACAAGTGCTTTCAAACAAGCTTTTAACTTGCAAACAAGTTTTTGGATTGGTTCAGAACCTCTTTCGATATTTTGGTCCAAAGAGGATTCCCAAAGAAGAGGTTCCTCCATTTGCATATTTAGGATGGACCAAATCGCGAGGAAAACTTTGACAAGGGGGAAACCTTAGGTCTTTGGTATCAATATGATCTGAAGAGTGAAACAAGTACTTTCAAACAAGCTTTTGAATTACAAACAAGTTTTTGGAGTTGTTCGGATCCTCTTTCGAAATTTTGGTCCAAAGTGGAATCCCAAAGAAGTGATTCTTCCATTTACATCTTTAGGATGGACCAAGTCGCTAGGAAAACTTTAACAAGGGGGAAACCTTAGGTCTTTGGTATCAATATGGTCTGAAGACTGAAACAAGTGCTTTCAAACAAGCTTTTCACTTACAAACAAGTTTTTGGACTGGTTAGGATCCTCTTTCGACATTTTGGTCCAAAGAGGATTCGCAAAGAAGAGGTTCTTCCATTTGCATCTTTAGGATGGACCAAATTGATAGGAAAACTTTGACATGTGGGAAACCTTAGGTCTTTGGTGTCAATATGGTCCGAAGAGTGAAACAAGTACTTTGAAACAAACTTTTGAATTACAAACAAGTTTTTGGAGTAGTTCTGATCCTCTTTCGAAATTTTTGTCCAAAGAGGAATCAGAAAGAAGTGGTTCCTCCATTTGCATCTTTAGGATGGACCAAGTCGCGAGTAAAACTTTAACAAGGGGGAAACCTTAGGTCTTTGGTATCGATATGGTCCGAAGAGGGAAACAAGTGCTTTCAAACAAGCTTTTCACTTACAAACAAGTTTTTGGACTGGTTCGGATCCTCTTTCGATATTTTGGTCCAAAGAGGATTCCCAAAGAAGAGGTTCCTCCATTTGCATCTTTAGGATGGACCAAGTTGTGAGGAAAACTTTGACATGTGGGAAACCTTAGGTCTTTGGTATCAATATGGTCCGAAGAGTGAAACAAGTACTTTGAAACAAACTTTTGAATTACAAACAAGTTTTTGGAGTAGTTATGATCCTCTTTCGAAATTTTTGTCCAAAGAGGAATCCCAAATAAGTGGTTCCTCCATTTGCATCTTTAGGATGGACCAAGTCGCGAGGAAAACTTTAACAAGGGGGAAACCTTAGGTCTTTGGTATCAATATGGTCCAAAGAGTGAAACAAGTGCTTTCAAACAAGCTTTTCACTTACAAACAAGTTTTTGGAGTGGTTCGGATCCGCTTTCGATATTTTGGTCCAAAGAGGATTCCCAAAGAAGAGGTTCCTCCATTTGCATATTAGGATGGACCAAATCGCGAGAATAACTTTAACAAGGGGGAAACCTTAGGTCTTTGGTATCAATATGGTCCGAAGAGTGAAACAAGTACTTTTCAACAAGCTTTTCAATTACAAGCAAGTTTTTGGAGTGGTTCGGATCCTCTTTCGAAATTTTAGTCCAAAGAGGATTCCCAAAGAAGAGGTTCCTCCATTTGCATCTGTAGCATGGACCAAGTCGCGAGGAAAACTTTGACAAGTGGGAAACCTTAGATCTTTGGTATCAATATGGTCCGAAGATTGAAACAAGTGCTTTCAAACAAGCTTTTAACTTACAAACAAGTTTTTGGATTGGTTCGGATCCTCTTTCGATATTTTGGTCCAAAGAGGATTCCCAAAGAAGAGGTTCCTCCATTTGCACATTTAGGATGGACCAAATCGCGAGGAAAACTTTGACAAGGGGGAAACCTTAGGTCTTCGGTATCAATATGGTCTGAATAGTGAAACAAGTACTTTGAAACAAGCTTTTGAAATACAAACAAGTTTTTGGAGTTGTTCGGATCCTCTTTCGATATTTTGGCCCAAAGAGGAATCCCAAACAAGAGGTTCCTCCATTTGCATCTTTAGAATGGACCAAATCGCGAGGAAAACTTTGAGAAGGGGGAAACCTTAGGTCTTTGTTATCAATATGGTCCGAAGAGTGAAACAAGTGCTTTCAAACATGCTTTTCAATGACAAACAAGTTTTTGGAGTGGTTCGGATCCTCTTTAGAAATTTTGGTCCAAAGAGGATTCCCAAAGAAGAGGTTCCGCCATTTGCATCTTTAGGATGGACAAAGTAGCGAGGAAAACTTTGACAAGGAGGAAACCTTAGGTCTTCGTTATCAATATTGTCCGAAGAGTGAAACAAGTACTTTGAAACAAGCCTTTGAATTACAAACAAGTTTTTGGAGTGGTTTGGATCCTCTTTCGAAATTTTTGTGCAAAGAGGAATTTCAAAGAAGTGGTTCCCCCATTTACTTCTTTAGGATGGACCAAGTCGCGAGGAAAACGTTGACAATTGGGAAACCTTAGGCCTTTGGTATCAATATGGTCTGAAGAGTTAAACAAGTGCTTTCAAACAAGGTTTTCACTTACAAACAAGTTTTTGGAGTGGTTCGGATCCTCTTTCGATATTTTGGTCCAAAGAGGATTCCCAAAGAAGGGGTTCCTCCATTTGCATCTTTAGGATGGACCAAGTTGTGAGGAAAACTTTGACATGTGGGAAACCTTAGGTCTTTGGTATCAATATGGTCCGAAGAGTGAAACAAGTACTTTGAAACAAACTTTTGAATTTCAAAAAAGTTTTTGGAGAAGTTATGATGCTCTTTCGAAATTTTGGTCCAAAGAGGAATCCCAAAAAAGTGGTTCCTCCATTTGCATCTTTAGGATGGACCGAGTCCCGAAGAAAACTTTGACAAGCGGGGAACCTTAGGTCTTTTGTATCAATATGGTCTGAAGAGTGAAACAAGTGCTTTCAATAAAGCTTTTCAGTTACAAACAAGTTTTAGGAGTGGATCAGATCCTCTTGCGATATTTTGGGCGGAAGAGGATTCCCAAAGAAGAGGTTCCTCCATTTGCATACTGGGATGGACCAAATCGCGGGGAAAACTTTGAGAACTGGGAAACCTTAGGTCTTATGGTCCGAAGAGTGAAACAAGTACTTTGAAACAAGCTTTTCAATTACAAACAAGTTTTTGGAGTGGTTCGGATCCTGTTTCGAAATTTTAGTCCAAAGAGGATTCTCAAAGAACAGGTTCCTCCATTTGCATCTTTAGGATGGGCCAAGTCGCGAGGAAAACTTTAACAAGGGGGAAACCTTAGGTCTTTGGTATCAATATGGTCCGAAGTGTGAAACAAGTACTTTAACACAAGCTTTTCAATTACAAACAAGTTTTTAGAGTGGTTCGGATCCTCTTTCGAAATTTTAGTCCAAAGAGGATCATAAAAAAGACGTTCCTCCATTTGCATTTTTAGGATGGACGAAGTCGCGAGGAAAACTTTGACAAGTGGAAAACCTTAGATCTTTGGTATCAATATGGTCCGAAGAGTGAAACAAGTCCTTTCATACAAGCTTTTCACTTAACAAACAAGTTTTTGGATTGGTTCGGATCCTCTTTCGATATTTTGGTCCAAAGAGGATTCCATTAGAAGAGATTCCTCCATTTGCATCTTTAGGATGGACGAAATCGCGAGGAAAACTTTGACAAGGGGGAAACCTTAGGTCTTTGGTATCAATATGGTCCGAAGAGTGAAACGAGTACTTTGAAACAAGCTTTTGAAATACAAACAAATTTTTGGAGTGGTTCGGATCCTCTTTCGAAATTTTGGTCAAAAGAGGAATCCCGAAGAAGAGGTTCCTCCATTTGCATCTTGAGGATGGACAAAGTCGCGAGGAAAACTTTGACAAGTGGGAAACCTTAGGTCTTTGGTATCAATATGGTCTCAAGAGTGAAACAAGTACTTTGAAACAAGCTTTTCAATTACAAACAAGTTTTAGAGTTGTTCGAATCCTCTTTTAATATTTTGGTCCAAAGAGGCTTCCCAAAGAAGAGGTTCCTCCATTTGCATATTAGGATGGACCAAATCGCAAGGAAAACTTTGAGAAGGGGGAAACTTTAGGTCTTTGGTATCAATATGGTCCGAAGAGTGAAACAAGTACTTTGAAACAAGCTTTTCAATGACAAACAAGTTTTTCGAGTGGTTTGGATCCTCTTTAGAAATTTTGGTCCAAAGTGGATTCCCAAAGAAGATGTTCCTCCATTTGCATATTTAGGATGGACAAAGTAGCGAGGAAAACTTTGACAAGTGGGAAACCTTAGGTCTTCGGTATCAATATTGTCCGAAGAGTGAAACAAGTACTTTGAAACAAGCCTTTAAAGTACAAACAAGTTTTTGGAGTGGTTCGGATCCTCTTTCGAAATTTTTTGTCCAAAGAGGAATCCCAAAGAAGTAGTTCCATCATTTACTTCGTTAGGATGGACCAAGTCGCGAGGAAAACTTTGACAAGGGGGAAATCTTAGGTCTTTGGTATCAATATGGTCCGAAGATTGAAACAAATACTTTGAAACAAGCTTTTCAATTTCAAACAAGTTTTTGGAGTGGTTCGGATCCTCTTAAGATATTTTTGTCCAAAGAGGATTCCCAAAGAAGAGGTTCCTCCATTTGCATCTTTAGGATGGACCAAGTCCCGAAGAAAACTTTGACAAGCGGGAAACCTTAGGTCTTTTGTATCAATATGCTCCGAAGAGTGAAACAAGTGCTTTCAAACAAGCTTTTCAGTTACAAACAAGTTTTAGGAGTGGATCGGATCCTCTTGCGATATTTTAGTCGAAAGAGGATTCCCAAAGAAAAGGTTCCACCATTTGCATATTGGGATGGACCAAATCGCGGGGAAAACTTTGAGAAGTGGGAAACCTTAGGTCTTATGGTCCGAAGAGTGAAACAAGTACTTTGAAACAAGCTTTTCAATTACAAACAAGTTTTTAGACTGGTTCGGATCCTGTTTCGAAATTTTAGTCCAAAGAGGATTCGGAAAGAACAGGTTCCTCCATTTGCATCTTTAGGATGGGCCAAGTCGCGAGGAAAACTTTGACAAGCGGGAAACCTTAGGTCTTTGGTATCAATATGGTCCGAAGAGTGAAACAAATACTTTGTAAACAAGGTTTTGAATTATAAACAAGTTTTTGAACCGTTCGGATCCTCTTTCGAAATTTTGGACCAAAGAGGATTCCCAAAGAAGAGGTTCATCCATTTGCATCTTTAGGATGGACCAAGTCGTGACGAAAACATTGAGAATTGGGAAACCTTAGGTCTTTGGTATCAATATGGTTTGAAGAGTGAAACAAGTGCTTTCAAAGAAGCTTTTCACTTACAAACAAGTTTTTGGAGTGGTTCAGATCCTCTTTCGATATTTTGGTCCAAAGAGGATTCAAAAAGAAGAGGTTCCTCCATTTGCATATTAGGATGGACCAAATCGCTAGGAAAACTTCGACAAGGGGGCAACCTTAGGTCTTTGGTATCAATATGGTCCGAAGAGTGAAACAAGTACTTTGAAACAAGCTTTTGAATGTCAAACAAGTTTTTGGAGTGGTTCGGATCATCTTTAGAAATTTTGGTCCAAAGAGGATTCCCAAAGAAGAGGTTAATCCATTTGCATCTTTAGGATGGACAAAGTCGCAAGGAAAACTTTGACAAGTGGGAAACCTTAGGTCTTTAGTATCAATATGGTCCGAAGAGTGAAACAAGTGCTTTCAAACAAGCTTTTCACTTACAAACATGTTTTTCGAGTGGTTCAGATACTCTTTCGAAATTTTGGTCCAGAAAGGAATCCCAAAGAAGAGGTTCCCCCATTTACATCTTTAGGATGGACCAAGTCCCGAGGAAAACTTTTACAATTGGGAAACCTTAGGTCTTTGGTATCAATATGGTCTGAAGAGTGAAACAAGTGCTTTCAAACAAGGTTTTCACTTACAAACAAGTTTTTGGAGTGGTTCGGATCCTCTTTCGACATTTTGGTCCAAAGAGGATTTCCAACGAAGAGGTTCCTCCATTTGCATATTAGGATGGACCAAATCGCGAGGAAAACTTTGACAAATGGGAAACCTTAGGTCTTTGGTATCAATATGGTCCGACGAGTGAAACAAGTACTTTGAAACAAGCTTTTCAATGACAAACAAGTTTTTCTTTTGAAATTTTGGTCCAAAGAGGATTCCCAAAGAAGAGGTTCCTCCATTTGCATCTTTAGGATGGACCATGTCCCGAGGAAAACTTTGACAAGTGGGAAACCTTAGGTCTTTTGTATCAATATGGTCCAAAGAGTGAAACATGTGCTTTCAAACAAGCTTTTCACTTACAAACAAGTTTTTTGAGTGGATCGGATCCTCTTTCAATATTTTGGTCGAAAGAGGATTCCCAAAGAAGAGGTTCCTCCATTTGCATACTAGGATGGACCAAATCGCGAGGAAAACTTCGACAAGTGGGAAACCTTAGGTCTTATGGTCCGAAGAGTGAAACAAGTACTTTGAAATAAGCTTTTCAATTACAAACAAGTTTTTGGAGTGGTTCAGATCCGGTTTCGAAATTTTAGTCCAAAGAGGATTCCCAAAGAAGAGGTTCCTCCATTTGCATCTTTAGGATGGACCAAGTCCCGAGGAAAACTTTGACAAGTGGGAAACCTTAGGTCTTTTGTATCAATATGGTCCGAAGAGTGAAACAAGTGCTTTCAAACAAGCTTTTCACTTACAAACAAGTTTTTTGAGTGGATCGGATCCTCTTTCAATATTTTGGTCGAAAGAGGATTCCCAAAGAAAAGGTTCCTCCATTTGCATATTAGGATGGACCAAATTGCGAGGAAAACTTTGAAAATTGGAAAACCTTAGGTCTTTGGTATCAATATGGTCTGAAGAGTCAAACAAGTGCTTTCAAAGAAGCTTTTCACTTACAAACAAGGTTTTGGAGTGGTTCGGATCCTCTTTCGATATTTTGGTCCAAAGAGGATTCCCAAAGAAGAGGTTCCTCCATTTGCATATTAAGATGGACCAAATCGCGAGGAAAACTTTGACAAGGGAGAAACCTTAGGTGTTTGGTATCAATATGGTCCGAAGAGTGAAACAAGTACTTTGAAACAAGCCTTTGAATGTCAAACAAGTTTTTGGAGTGGTTCGGATCCTCTTTAGAAATTTTGGTCCAAAGAGAATTCCCAAAGAAGAGGTTCCTCCATTTGCATCTTTAGGATGGACAAAGTCGCGAGGAAAACTTTGACAAGTGGGAAACCTTAGGTCTTTAGTATCAATATGGTCCGAAGAGTGAAACATGTGCTTTCAAACAAGCTTTTCACTTACAAACAAGTTTTTGGAGTGGTTCGGATACTCTTTCGAAATTTTGGTCCAGACAGGAATCCTAAAGAAGAGGTTCCCCCATTTACATCTTTAGGATGTACCAAGTCGCGAAGAAAACTTTGACAGTAGGGAAACCTTAGGTCTTTGGTATCAATATGATCTGAAGAGTGAAACAGGTGCTTTCAAACAAGCTTTTCACTTGCCAATAAGTTTTTGGAGTGGTTCAGATCCTCTTTCGATATTTTGGTCCAAAGAGGATTCCCAATGAAGAGGTTCCTCCATTTGAATATTAGGATGGACCAAATCGCGAGGAAAACTTCGACAAGGGGGAAACCTTAGGTCTTTGGTATCAATATGGTCCGAAGAGTGAAACAAATACTTTGAAACAAGCTTTTCAATGACAAACAAGTTTTTAGAGTGGTTCAGATCCTCTTTCGAAGTTTTCGTCCAAAGAGGATTCCCAAAGAAGAGGTTCCTCCATTTGCATCTTTAGGATGGACCAAGTCGCGAGGAAAACTTAGACAAGTGGGAAACTTTAGGTATTTGCTATCAATATGGTTCGAAGAGTAAAACAAGTGCTTCCAAACAAGCTTTTCACTTACAACAAGTTTTTAGAGTGGTTCAGATCCTCTTTCGATATTTTAGTCCAAAGTGGATTCCCAAAGAAGAGGTTCCTCCATTTACATCTTAGGATGGACAAAATTGCGAGGAAAACTTTGACAAGGGGGCAACCTTACGTCTTTGGTATCAATATGGTTCGAAGAGTGAGACAATACTTTGAAACAAGCTTTTCAATTAAAAACAAGTTTTTGGAGTGGTTCGGATCCACTTTCGATATTTTAGTCCAAAGAGGATTCCCAAAGAAGAGGTTCCTCCATTGGCATCTTTATTATGGACCAAGTCGCGAGGAAAACTTTGACCAGTGGGAAACCTTAGGTCTTTGGTATCAATATGGTCGGAAGAGTGAAACAAGTACTTTGAAACAAGATTTTGATATACAAACAAGTTTTTGGAGTGGTTCGGATCCTCTTTTAAAATTTTGGTCCTAAGAGGATTCCAATAGAAGAGGATTCTCCATTTGAATCTTTAGGATGGACCAAATTACGAGGAAAACTTTGATAAGTGGAAAACCATAGGTCTTTGGTATCAATATGATCCGAAGAGTGAAACAAGTACTTTGAAATAAGCTTTTCAATTAAAAATATGTTTTTAGACTGGTTCGGACCCTCTTTCGGAATTTTGGTCCAAAGAGGATTCCCAAAGAAGAGGTTCCACTATTTGCATCTTTAGGATGGACCAAATCGCGAGGAAATTTGACAAATGGGAAACCTTAGGTCTTTGGTATCAATATGGTCCTAAGAGTTAAACAATACTTTGAAACAAGCTTTTTAATTACAAACAAATTTTTGGAGTGGTACGGATCCTCTTTCGATATTTTGGCCCAAAGAAGATTCCCAAAGAAGACGTTCCTCCATTTGCATCTTTAGGATGGTCCAAATCGCGAGAAAAACTTTGACAAGGGGGAAACCTTAGGTCTTTGGTATCAATATGGTCCGAAGAGTGAAACAATACTTTGAAACAAGCTTTTCAATTACAAACAAGTTTTTGAAGTTGTTCGGATCCTCTTTCGATATTTTGGTCCAAAGAGGATTCCCAAAGAAGAGGTTCCTCCATTTGCATCTTTAGGATGGACCAAATCGCGAGGAAAACTTTCACAAGGGAGAAACCTTAGGTCTTTTGTATCAATATGGTCCGAAGAGTGAAACAAGTACTTTGAAACAAGCTTTTCAAATACAAACAAGTTTTTGGAGTTATTCGGATCCTCTTTCGATATCTTGATCCAAATAGGATTCCCAAAGAAGAGGTTCCTCTATTTGCATCTTTAGGATGGACGAACCGCGAGGAAAACTTTGACAAGGGGGAAACCTTAGGTCTTTGGTATGAATATGGTCCGAAGAGTGAAACAAGTAATTTGAAACAAGCTTTTCAATTAAAAATAAGTTTTTGGAGTGGTTTGGATCCTCTTTCGATATTTTGGTCCAAACAGGATTCCCAAAGAAGAGGTCCTCCATCCGGATATTTAGGATGGACCAAATCATCAGCACAACTTTGACAACTGGGAAACCTTAGGTCTTCGGTATCAAGATGGTCCGAAGAGTGAAACAAGCCTTTCAAATACAATCAAGTTTTTGGAGTGGTTCGGATCCTCTTTCGATATTTTGATCCAAAGAGGATTCCCTAAGAAGAGGTTCCTCTATTTGCATCTTTATTATGGACCAACCACGAGGAAAACTTTGACAAGGGGGAAACCTTAGGTCTTTGGTATCAATATGGTCCGAAGAGTGAAACAAGTACTTTGAAATAGACTTTTCAAATACAAACAAGTTTTTGGAGTGGTTCGGATCCTCTTTCGATGTTTTGGTCCAAAGAGGATTCCCAAAGAAGAGGTTTCTCTATTTGAATCTTTAGAATGGACCAAACTGCGAGGAAAACTTTGACAAGGGGGAAACGTTAGGTCTTTGGTATCAATATGGTCCGAAGAGTGAAACATGTAATTTGAAACAAGCTTTTCAATTACAAACAAGTTTTTGGAATGTTTTGGATCCTCTTTCGATATTTTGGTCCAAACAGGATTCCCAAACAAGAGGTTCCTCCATTCGGATATTTAGGATGGACCAAATCATGAGCACAACTTTGACAACTGTGAAACCTTATCTCTTTGGTATCAATATGGTCCGAAGATGTGAAACAAGCTTTTCAATTACAAATATGTTTTTGGAGTGGCTCGGATCCTCTTTCTATATTTTGGTCCAAATGAGGAGGTTCCTCCATTTGGATCTTTAGGATGGACCAAATCCTGAGGACAATTTTGACAAGTGGGAAACCGTAGGTCTTTTGTATCAATATGGTCTGAAGTGTGAAACAAGTACTTTGAAACAAGCTTTTCAATTACAATCAAGTTTTTTGAGTGGTTCGGATCCTCTTTCGATATTTTGGTCCAAAGATGATTCCTAGAGAAGAGGTTCCTCCATTTGCATCTTAGGATGGACCTAATCGCGAGGAAAACTTTGACAAGGGGGAAACCTTAGGTCTTTGGTATCAACATGGTCCGAAGGGTGAAACAAGTACTTTGAAACAAGCTTTTCAAATACAAACAAGTTTTTGGAGTGGTTCGAATCCTCTTTCGATATATTGGTCAAAGAGGATTCCCAAAGAAGAGGTTCCTCTATTTGCATCTTTAGGATGTACCAAACCGCGAGGAAAACTTTGACAAGGGAGAAACCTTAGGTCTTTTGTATCAATATGGTCCGAAGAGTGAAACAAGTGCTTTCAAACATGCTTTTCACTTACAAACAAGTTTTTGGAGTGGTTCGGATCCTCTTTTGATATTTTTGTCCAAATAGGATTCCCAAAGAAGAGGTTCTTCCATTTGCATCTTACGATGGACAAAATCGTGATGAAAACTTTGACAAGGGGTAAACCTTACGTCTTTGGTATCAATATGGTCCGAAGAGTGAAACAAGTACTTTGAAAAAAGCTTTTCAATTACAAACAAGTTTTTGGATTGGTTCGGATCATCTTTCGAAATTTTAGTCCAATGTGGATTCGCATAGAAGAGGTTCCTCCATTTGCATCTATAGGATGGACCAAGTCGCGAGCAAAACTTTGACAAGTGGGAAACCTTAGGTCTTTGGTATCAATATGGTCCGAAGAGTGAAACAAGTACTTTGAAACAAGCTTTTGAATTAGAAACAAGTTTTTGGAGTGGTTCGGATCCTCTTTCGAAATTTTGGTCGAAAGAGGATTCCCAAATAAGAGGTTCCTCCATTTGCATCTTTAGGATGGACCAAGTCGCGAGGAAAACTTTGACCAGTGGGAAACCTTAGGTCTTTGGTATCAATATGGTCCGAAGAGTGAAACAAGCTTTTGAATTACAAACAAGTTTTTTGAGTGGTTCGGATTCTCTTTCGAAATTTTGGTCCAAAGTGGATTGCCAAAAACGAGGTTCCTCCATTTGCATCTTTAGGATGGACAAGGTCACGATGAAAACTTTGACCAGTGGGAAACCTTAGGTCTTTGGTATCAATATGGTCCGAAGAGTGAAACATGTACTTTGAAACAAGCTTTTTATATACAAACAAGTTTTTGGAGTGGTTCGGATCTTCTTTTGAAATTTTGGTCCAAAGAGGATTCCCAAAGAAGAGGTTCCTCCATTTGGATCTTTAGACCAAATCACGAGGAAAACTTTGATAATTGGAAAACCTTAGGTCTTTGGTATCAATATGGTCCAAAGAGTGAAACAAGTACTTTGAAACAAGCTTTTCAATTACAAAAATGTTTTTGGAGTGGTTCGTACCGTCTTTCGGAAATTTTGTCGAAAAAGGATTCCCAAAGAAGAGGTTCTACTATTTGCATCTTTAGGATGTTCCAAATTGCGAGGAAAACTTTGTCAAGTGGGAAACCTTAGGTCTTTGGTATCAACATGGTCTGAAGAGTGGAACAATACTTTGAAACAAGCTTTTCAATTACAAAGAAGTTTTTGGAGTGGTTCGAATCCTCTTTCGATATTTTGGTCCAAAAAGGATTACCAAAGAAAAGGTTCATCCATTTGCATCTTTAGGATAGACCAAATCGCGAAGAAAACTTTGACAAGGGGGAAACGTTAGGTCTTTGATATCAATATGGTCCGAAGATTGAAACAAGTACTTTGAAACAAGCTTTTCAAATACAAACAGGTTTTTCGAGTGGGTCGGATCCTCTTTCAATAATTTGGTCAAAAGAAGATTCCCAAAGAAGAGGTTCCTCTATTTGCATCTTTAGGATGGACTAAACCGCGAGGAAACCTTTGACAAGGGGGAAACCTCAGGTCTTTGGTATCAATATGGTCCGAAGAGTGAAACAAATAATTTGAAACAAGCTTTTCAATTACAAACAAGTCTTTGGAGTGGTTCGGATCCTCTTTCGATATTTTTGTCCAAACAGGATTCCCAAAGAAGAGGTTCCTCCATTCGGATATTTAGGATGGACCAAATCATGAGCACAACTTTGACAAGTGGGAAACCTTAGCTCTTTGGTATCAATATGATCCGAAGATGTGAAACAACCTTTTCAATTACAAATATGTTTTTGGAGTGGCTCGGATCCTCTTTCGGTATTTTGGTCCATAGAATATTCCCAATGAGGAGGTTCCTCCATTTCGATCTTTAGGATGGACCAAATCCTGAGGACAATTTTGACAAGTGGGAAACCGTAGGTCTTTGGTATCAATATGGTCTGAAGAGTGAAACAAGTACTTTGAAGCAAGCTTTTGAATTACAAACAAGTTTTTTGAGTGGTTCTGATCCTCTTTCGATATTTTGGTACAAAGAGGATTCCCAGAGAAGAGGTTCCTCCATTTGCATCTTAGGATGGACCTAATCGCGAGGAAAACTTTGACAAGGGCGAAACCTTTGGTCTTTGGTATCAACATGGTCCGAAGAGTGAAACAAGTACTTAGAAACACGCTTTTCAATTACAAACAAGTTTTTGGAGTGGTTTGGATCCACTTTCGAAATTGTAGTCCAAAGAGGATTCCCAAAGAAGAGGTTCCTCCATTCGGATATTTAGGATGGACCAAGTCGCGAGGAAAACTTTGACAAGGGGGAAACCTTAAGTCTTTGGTATCAATATGGTCCGAAGAGTGAAACAAGTGCTTTCAAACAAGCTTTTCACTCACAAACAAGTTTTTGGAGTGGTTCGGATCCTCTCTCGATATTTTGGCCCAAAATAGATTCCCAAAGAAGAGGTTCCTCCATTTGCATCTTACGATGGACCAAATGAATAGGAAAACTTTGGCAAGGGGGAAACCTTACGTCTTTGGTATCAATATGGTCCTAAGAGTGAAACAAGTACTTTGAAACAAGCTTTTCAATTACAAAAAAGTTTTTGGAGTGGTTCGGATCCTCTTTCGAAATTTTAGTCCGAAGATGATTCCCAAAGAAGAGGTTCCTCCATTTGCATCTTTATGATGGACCAAGTCGCGAGGAAAACTTTCACAAGTGGGAAACCTTAGGTCTTTGGTATCAATATGGTCCGAAGAGTGAAACAAGTACTTTGAAACAAGCTTTTCAATTACAATCAAGTTTTTGGAGTGGTTCGGATCCTGTTTCGAAATTTTGGTCCAAAGAGGATTCCCAAAGAAGAGGTTCCTCCATTTGCATCTTTAGGATGGACCAAGTCGCGAGGAAAACTTTGACCAGTGGGAAACCTTAGGTCTTTGGTATCAATATGTTATGAAGAGTGAAACAAGTACTTTGAAACAAGCTTTTAAATTACAAACTAGTTTTTGGAGTGGTTCGGATCATCTTTCAAAATTTTGGTCCACAGAGGATTCCCAAAGAAGAGGTTCCTCCATTTGCATCTTTAGGATGGACAAGGTCGCGAGGAAAACTTTAACAAGTGGAAAACCTTAGATCTTCGGTATCAATATGGTCCGAAGAGTGGAACAAGTACTTTGAAACAATCTTTTTAATTACAAACAAGTTTTTGGAGTGGTACGGATCCTCGTTCGATATTTTGGTTAAAAGAGGATTCTTAAAGAAGAGGTTCCTTCATTTGGCCCTTTAGGATGGACCAAATCACGAGGAAAACTTTGACAAATGGAAAACCTTAGGTCTTTGGTATCAATATGGTCCGAATAGTGAAACAACTACTTTGAAACAAGCTTTTCAATAACAAACATGTTTTTGGAATGCTTCGGATCCTCTTACGATAGTTTTGTCCAAAGGAGATTCCTAAAGAAGAGGTTCCTCCATTTGGATCTTTAGAATGGACCAAATCGCGAGGAAAACTTTGACAAGTGGGAAACCTTTGGTATTTGTTATCAATATGGTCCGAAGAGTGAAACAAGTAATTTGAAACAAGCTTTTCAATTACAAACATGTTTTTGGAGTGGTTCGCATCCTCTTTCGATATTTTGGTCCAAAGAGGATTCCGAAAGAAGAGGTTCCTCCATTTGGATCTATACGATTGACCAAATCAAGAGGAAAACTTTGACAAGTGGGAATCCTTAATATCAATATGGTCCGAAGAGTAAAACATGTAATTTGAAACTAGTTTTTCAATTACAAACAAGTTTTTGGAGTGGTATGGATCCTCTTTCGACATTTTTTTACATAGAGGATTCCCAAGTCGAGAGGAAAACTTTGACAAGGGGGAAACCTTAGGTCTTTGGTATCAATATGGTCCGAAGAGTGAAACATGTACTTTGAAACAATCTTTTCAATTACAAACAAGTTTTTGGAGTGGTTGGGGTTCTCTTTCGATGTTTTGGTCCACAGAGGATTCCCAAAGAAGGGGTTCCTCCATTTGGATCTTTATGATGGACCAAATCACGAGGAAAACTCTGACAAGTGGGAATCCTTAGGTCTTTGGTATCAATATGGTCCGAAGAGTGAAACAAGTAATTTGAAACAAGCTTTTCAATTACAAACAAGTTTTTGGAGTGGTTCGGATCCTCTTGCGATATTTTGGTCCAAAGAGGATTCCCAAAGAAGAGGTTACTCCATTTGGATCTTTAGGATGGACCAAATCACGAGGAAAACTCTGACAAGTGGGAATCCTTAGGTCTTTGGTATCAATATGGTCCGAAGAGTGAAACAAGTAATTTGAAACAAACTTTTCAATTATAAACAAGTTTTTGGAGTGGTTCGGATCCTCTTTCGATATTTTGGTCCAAAGTGGATTCCCAAAGAAGAGGTTTGTCCATTTGGATCTTTAGGAAGGACCAAATCCTGAGCACAACTTTGACAAGTGGGAAACCTTAGGTGTTCGGATTCAATTTGGTTTAGAGAGTGAAACAAGTGCTTTCAAATAAACTTTTCAATTACAAACAAGTTTTGGGAGTGGTTCAATTCCTCTTTCAAAATTTTGGTCCAAACAGGATTCCCAAAGAAGAGGTTCCTCCATTCGGATCTTTAGGATGGACCAAATCATGAGCACAACTTTGACAAGTGGGAAACCTTAGGTCTTCAGATTCAATTTGGTATAAAGAGTGTAACAAGTGCTTTCAAACAAGCTTTTCAATTACAAACAAGTTTTTGGAGTGGTTCGGATCCTCTTTCCAAAATTTGGTCCAAAAAGGATTCCCAAATAAGAGGTTCCTCAATTTGCATCTTTAGGATGGACCAAATCGCGAGGAAAATTTTGACAAGTGTGAAACCTTAGGTATTTGTTATCAATATGGTCCGAACAGTGAAACAAGTAAGTTGAAACAAGCTTTTCAATACAAACATGTTTTTGGAGTGGTTCGAATCCTTTTTCGATATTTTGGTCCAAAGTGGATTCCCAAAAAAGAGGTTCCTCCATTCGGATCTTTAGGATGGACTAAATCATGAGCACAATTTGACAAGTGGGAAATCTTAGGTCTTCGGATTCAATTTGGTTTAGAGAGTGAAACAAGTGCTTTCAAAAAGCTTTTCAATTACAAACAAGTTTTTGGATTGGTTCGGTTCCTCTTTCGAAATTTAGGTCCAAACAAGATTCCCAAAGAAGAGGTTACTCCATTCGGATCTTTACGATGGACCAAATAATGAGCACAACTTTGACAAGTGGGAAACCTTCGGTCTTCAGAATCAATTTGGTTTTGAGAGTGAAACAAGTGGTTTCAAACAATCTTTTCAATTACAAACAAGTTTTTGGAGTGGTTCGGATCGTCTTTTGAAATTTTGGTCCAAAGAGGATTCTCAAAGAAGAGGTTTTTCCATTAACATCTTTAGGATGGACCAAATAGCGAAGAAAACTTTGACAAGTGGGAAACCATAGGTGTTGGGTACCAATGTGATCCGAAGAGTGAAATACGTACTTTGAAACAAGCTTTTCAATTACAAACAAGTTTTTGGAGTGGTTTGGATCCTCTTTCGATATTTTTGTCCAAAGAGGATTCCTAAAGAAGAGGTTCCTCCATTTGGATCTTTAGGATGGACCAAAGAACAAGGAAAACTCTGACAAGTGGGAAACCTTAGGTCTTTGGTATCAATATGGTTCGAAGAGTAAAACAAGTAATTTGAAACAAGCTTTTCAATTATAAACAAGTTTTTGGAGTGGTTTGGATCCTCTTTCGATATTTTGCTCCAAAGAGGATTCCCAAAGAAAAGGTTCCTCCATTTGGATCTTTAGGATGAACCAAATCACGAGGAAAACTCTGACAAGTGGGAATCCTTAGGTCTTTGGTATCAATATGCTCCGAAGAGTGAAACAAGTAATTTGAAAGAAGCTTTTCAATTACAAACAAGTTTTTGGAGTGGTTCGGATCGTCTTTCAAAATTTTAGTCCAAAGAGGATTCCCAAAGACGAGGTTCCTCCATTTGCATCTTTATGATGGACCAAGTCGCAAGGAAAGCATTGACAAGTGGGAAACCTTAGGTCTTTGGTATCAATATGGTCCGAAGAGTGAAACAAGTACTTTGAAACAAGCTTTTGAATTAGAAACAAGTTTTTGGAGTGGTTCGGATCCTCTTTCGAAATTTTGGTCCAAAGATGATTCTCAAAGAAGAGGATCCTCCATTTGCATCTTTAGGATGGACCAAGTCGTGAGGAAAACTTTGACCAGTGGGAAACCTTAGGTCTTTGGTATCAATATGGTATGAAGAGTGAAACAAGTACTTTGAAACAAGCTTTTAAATTACAAACTAGTTTTTGGAGTGGTACGGATCCTCTTTAAAAATTTTGGTCCACAGAGGATTCCCAAAGAAGAGGTTCCTCCATTTGCATCTTTAGGATGGACAAGGTCGCGAGGAAAACTTTAACAAGTCGAAAACCTTAGATCTTGGGTATCAATATGGTCCGAAGAGTGGAACAAGTACTTTGAAACAAGCTTTTCAATTACAAACAAGTTTTGGAGTGGTACGGATCCTCGTTCGATATTTTGGTCAAAAGTGGATTCTTAAATAAGAGGTTCCTGCATTTGGCTCTTTGAGATGAACCAAATCACGAGGAAAACTTTGACAAATGGATAACCGTAGGTCTTTGGTATCAATATGGTCCGAATAGTGAAACAACTACTTTGAAACAAGCTTTTCAATTACAAACATGTTTTTGGAATGCTTCGGATCCTCTTACGATATGTTTGTCCAAAGGAGATTCCCAAAGAAGAGGTTCCTCCATTTGGATCTTTAGAATGGACCAAATCGCGAGGAAAACTTTGACAAGTAGGAAACCTTTGGTCTTTGTTATCAATATGGTCCGAAGAGTGAAACAAGTAATTTGAAACAAGCTTTTCAATTACAAACATGTTTTTGGAGTGGTTCGCATCCTCTTTCGATATTTTGGTCGAAAGTGGATTTCCAAAGAAGAGTTTCCTCCATTCGGATTTTTAGGATGGACCAAATCATGAGCACAACTTTGACAAGTGGGAAATCTTAGGTCTTTGGTATCAATATGGTCAAAAGAGGATTCTCATAGTAGAGGTTTCTCCATTTGCATATTTAGGATGGACCGAATAGCGAAGAAAACTTTGACAAGTGGGAAACCATAGGTGCTGGGTACCAATATGGTCAGAAGAGTGAAATAAGTACTTTGAAACAAGCTTTTCAATTACAACAAGTTTTTGGAATGGTTTGGATCCTCTTTCGATATTTTGGCCCAAAGAGGATTCCCAAAGAAAAGGTTCCTCCATTTGGGTCTTTAAGATGGACCAAATCACGAGGAAAAGTCTGACAAGTGGGAATCCTTAGGTCTTTGGTATCAATATGGTCCGATGAGTGAAACAAGTAATTTTAAACAAGCTTTTCAATTACAAACAAGTTTTTGGAGTGGTTCGGATCCTCTTTCGATATTTTGGTACAAGGAGGATTCGCAAAGAAGAGGTTCCTACATTTGCATCTTTAGGATGGACCAAATCGGGAGGAAAACTTTGACAAGTGGGAAACCTTAGGTCTTTGTTATCAATATGGTCCGAAGAGTGAAACAAGTAATTTGAAACAAGGTTTTCAATTACTATCAAGTTTTTGGAGTGGTTCAGATCCTCTTTCGATATTTTGGTCCAAAGAGGATTCCTAAAGAAGAGGTTCCTCCATTTAGATCTTTAGGATGGACCAAATAATGAGGTAAACTCTGACAAGTGGGAATCCTTAGGTCTTTGGTATCAATATGGTTCGAAGAGTAAAATAAGTAATTTGAAACAAGCTTTTCAATTACAAACAAGTTTTTGGAGTGGTTCGGATCCTCTTTCGAAAATTTGTTCCAAAGAGGATTCCCAAAGAATTGGTTCCTCCATTTGCATCTTTAGGATGGACGAAATCGCGAGGAAAACTTTGACAAGTGGGAAACCTTAGGTCTTTGTTATCAATATGGTCCGAAGAGTGAAACAAGTAATTTGAAACAAGGTTTTCAATTACAAACATGTTTTTGGACTGGTTCAGATCCTCTTTCGATATTTTTGTCCAAAGTGGATTCCCAAAGAAGAGGTTCCTTCATTCGGATCTTTAGGATGGACCAAATCATGAGCACAACATTGACAAGTGGGAAACCTTAGGTATTCGGATTCGATTTGGTTTAGAGAGTGATACAAGTGCTTTCAAACAAGCTTTTCAATTACAAACAAGTTTTTGGAGTGGCTCGGATACTCTTTCGAAATTTTGGTCCAAAGAGGATTCTCAAAGAAGAGGTTTCTCCATTTGCATCTTTAGGATGGACCAAATCACTAGGAAAACTTTGACAAGTGGGAATCCTTAGGTCTTTGTTATCAATATGGTACGAAGAGTAAAAGAAGTACTTTGAAACAATCTTTTCAATTACAAACAAGTTTTTGGAGTGGTTCTGATCCTCTTTCGATTTCTTGGTCCAAAGTGGATTCCCAAAGACGGGGTTCCTCCATTTGGATCTTTAGGATGGATCAAATCATGAGCACAACTTTGACAAGTGGGAAACCTTAGGTCTTCGGTTTCAATTTGGTTTAGAGAGTAAAACAACTTGTTTCAAACAAGCTTTTCAATTACAAACAAGTTTTTGGAGTGGTTCGGATCCTCTTTCGAATTTTTGGTCCAAAGAGGATTCTCAAAGAAGAGGTTTCTCCATTTCCATCTTTAGGATGGACCAAATCGCGAGGAAAACTTTGACAAGTGGGAAACCTTAGGTGTTTGGTATCAATATGGTCCGAAGAGTGAAAGAAGTACTTTGAAACAAGCTTTTCAATTACAAACAAGTTTTTGGAGTGGTTCGGATCCTCTTTCGATATCTTGGTCCAATGTGCATTCCCAAAGACGACGTTCCTCCATTTGGATCTTTAGGATGGACCAAATCATGAGCACAACTTTGACAAGTGGGAAACCTTAGGTCTTCGGATTCAATTTGGCTTAGAGTGTGAAACAAGTGCTTTCAAACAAGCTTTTCAATTACAAACAAGTTTTTGGAGTGGTTCGGTTCCTCTTTCGAAATTTTGGTACAAACAGGATTCCCAAAGAAGAGGTTTCTACATTCGGATCTTTAGGATGGACCAAATCATGAGCACAACTTTGACAAGTGGGAAACCTTAGGTCTTCGGATTCAATTTGGTTTAGAGAGTGAAACAAGTGCTTTCAAACATGCTTTTCAATTACAAACAAGTTTTTGGAGTGGTTCGGATCGTCTCAAAACTTTGGTCCAAACAGGATTCCCAAAGACGACGTTCCTCCATTTGGATCTTTAGGATGGACTAAATCATGAGCACAACTTTGACAAGTGGCAAACCTTAGGTCTTCGGATTCAATTTGGTTTAGAGAGTGAAACAAGTGCTTTCAAACAAGCTTTTCAATTACAAACAAGTTTTTGGAGTGGTTCATATCCTCTTTCGAAAATTTGGTTCAAAGAGGATTCCCAAAGAAGAGGTTCCTCCATTTGCATCTTTAGGTTGGACCAAATCGCGAGGAAAACTTTGACAAGTGGGAAACCTTAGGTCTTCGTTATTAATATGATCCGAAGAGTGAAAGAAGTACTTTGACACAAGCTTCTCAATTACAAACAAGTTTTTGGAGTGGTTCGGATTATCTTTCGATATTTTGGTCCAAAGAGGATTCCCAAAGAAGAGGTTCCTCCATTTGCATATTTAGGATGAACCAAATCGCGAGGAAAACTTTGACAGGGGGGAAACCTTAGGTCTTTGGTATCAGTTTTGTCCGAAGAGTGAAACATGTAATTTGAAACATTCTTTTGAATTACAAACAAGTTTTTGGAGTGGTTCGGATCCTCTTTCGAATTTTTGGTCCAAAGAGGATTCCAAAAGAAGAGGTTCCTCCATTTGCATCTTTAGGATGGACCAAGTCACGAGGAAAACTTTGACAAGGGGGAAACCTTAGGTCTTTGGTATCAATATGGTCCGAAGAGTGAAACAAGTAATTTGAAACAAGCTTTTCAATTACAAACATGTTTTTGGAGTGGTTCGGATCCTCTTTCGATACTTTGGTCCAATGTGGATTCCCAAAGAAGAGGTTCCTCCATTCGGATCTTTAGGATGGACCAAATCATGAGCACAACTTTGACAAGTGGGAAACCTTAGGTCTTTGGATTCAATTTGGTTTAGAGAGTGAAACAAGTGCTTTCAAACAAGCTTTTCAATTTCAAACAAGTTTTTGGAGTGGTTCGGTTCCTCTTTCAAAATTTTGGACAAACAGTGATATGAAAACCCCATGGAATTGCTTTTAAAACCCTTAAAATGAACTAAGGACCCCAAAATAACAAACCAATGAACCCACATATGCCATTTGAAAAAAACCCAAGGTGTAAGTAAGGGAAAAATGATACCTTGATGATCAAAAATTAAAAACAAGAATGACTTCTTACCCAATGATTCGAAACACTCCACAAACAACTTGATCAAGGTTGCTTGAATGCTCCTAAGCATGCAATCTAAAGCAAGATTACATAGTTGAGAGAGATGGCTCCCAGCCAAGACAAGCACAAACGGCCAATTTTGTTTTTTTTCAACAAATCTGTCTATTAATTGAATAATAAAGCCTTTAAATAGGCAAAACAAGTTTCCTACTCCTATTATGACTCTAATTTCGAAAATATGAGATAAAATTCTGATAAGGATGACTTCATCAAGACATCACCATGATGAGTTATCAAAAATAAAAACTACTACTCCTAGAAATTTAAAAATGCCAAAATTAAAGCCCTACACTACTTGAAACTTCCATTTCTACATAAAGTCTTCAATCCTTGTTGTTGAGCTTCCTTTGAATGTAAATTTGATCTTCTCCATGAATTACCATATATGGAAAGTTTTCATTTTCGGGAAAGTTTCCATTTCTGGAAAGTTTCCATTTCGGGAAAGTTTCCATTTCTCTTCATTTCTAGCCAAGCTCTTCTTTCATGATCCAACTTCTTAGCTCTTGATCCTTGAGTGAAGCTAATGTCATTCTTCTCTTTCGAGGCTCCATGATTCATATCATTCTCTCCCTCTTGAAGAGGATTCGTCCTCGAATCTAAAGCATGATGTTGGTACTTTTGTTTTTATATTCTCTTCACATTAGACATGGCAGCAAAATGTTAGTAAGAAGAAAAAAAATATGTATGGACCTCACAAGCACTCACTAAGTGTTTACACTCAAGAATTTGTAGTTCACTCGTGTTTACACTCATGTAATACTCACACACTCAAGTAGGATCTTGGCTGCAACCTTGCTTTAGTAACACTTAAATGCAATCAACAGACCTGAAACCAAATTAATCTTAAAGTGGACGAAAAATGAAGTGGAATGAAAAAAAAGAACACAAAATTTGGATAAGATAAGATAAGATAAGATAAGGTTATGGATAAGATAGGTGAGATAAGATGAGATGAGATGAGATAAGGTTAGATAAGATAAGATAAGATGAGATAAGATAAGATTAGATAATATCTAAGTTAAGATAATATCTAAGACGAGATAAGGTGAGATAAGATGAGATGAAATAAGATGAGATGAGATAAGATTAGATAATATCTAAGATGAGATGAGATGAGATAAGATGAGATGAGGTGAGGTGAGATGAGATGAGATGAGATGAGATGGTGGTGGATTTACTAAAAACACAATTTCAAGGTTTTGAGGATATAACTTCGAATCTAAGTGCTAGATTTTGAAGAAAAAGTCAAGAACACATGAAGAACATCAACAACATTTTTCCAGAAACTTTATTTCCAGCACAATCAGACAGTCTGGAAATATCTTATTGTTTCTCAACCTTCCAAATCTTTTTTGACAAAATGATCCAAATAAGAAATAAATAAGACACAAAGATAAAGACTTTTGTAGTTGACGGAATTCTGAGATTGAAAGTGAAACTACACTAAAAAAACAAAAACAGTAGGCTAATAGGAAAATTCTGGAAACTTTTTTTTTTTTCCGAATAACAAGAAAGCAAGTAAGATAGACATCTTCCCTTGAGCCTAAGCTCTGATACCAAATGATATGAAAACCCTTGGGAACTTACCAAGAACCCTTCAAAGAAGAACCCTAGATGAAGAAACAAGAACCCACAAAATCAGTAGTACAAACTCAAAGGAAAGAGTTAAGGAATTAGGCTACCTTTATGATCTATGATCTTGAAACAAGAATGACTTCTTACCCCAAGATTCGAACACTCCAAAAACAATATGATCAGAATTGTTTTAATGCTCTAATACATGCAATCCTAAGCAATAATTACAAAAGATGAAGAAGAGAATGGTCTTCTAAGCCAAATCATGCAAATAAGCAAGTTTTCTTGAATAATGATAATCTGCCTGATATGAATTATGTAGCCTTGCATTTGAGGAATTCAAGCTTCAAGAACACTTGCATTAAATGCACTTCAATTGCATTAATGGCAACCCAAGTTCATTTATTACAAGTCAAGTTAAGATGCATTAACTACAACTCAAGATGCCTTGATGATAACCCAAGCTTCATTCAAGACAACTCAAGCTTCATTCAAGGGAACTTAAGGCAACTCCAAGACAAGCATTAATGGCATTTAAAAGCTACTTTTAAGCATCATGTATCAGTTTCAATTGTTTAAGATGCATTGTAAGTTACAAAGTAATAGTGGCAGATTGTAACTTAAGTTTTTGCATTAAATTCGTAGGTTACATGCTAGGGACTTAATTGGGCTGATAGAGGATCATTATGAACGAAAATTACATGTCTTTTATGCCTATAAATAGGCTTTGTTTTAGCTATTGTAAATCAGATTTGAATGATGAATGAAATGTAGCATTTTTATGCACATGGAGAGCCTTGAGCCTCAACCCTTTGTAATTGAAAATATGATTTACAATAGCTACACAAACAAGTTTTTGGAGTGGTTCGGATCCTCTTTCGATATTTTGGTAAAAAGAGGATTCCCAAAGAAGAGGTTCCTCCATTTGGATCTTTAGGATGAACCAAATCATGAGCACAACTCTGACAAGTGGGAAACCTTAGGTCTTTTTTATCAATATGGTCCGAAGTGTGAAACAAGTAATTTGAAACAAGCTTTTCAATTACAAATAAGTTTTTGGAGAGCTTCGGAACCTCTTTCGATATTTTGGTCCAAACAGGATTCCTAAAGAAGAGGTTCCTCCATTTTGATCTTTAGGATGGACCAAATCATGAGCACAACTTTGACAAGTGGGAAACCTTAGGTCTTCAAATTCAATTTTGTTTAGAGAATAAAACAAGTGCTTCCGAACAAGGTTTTCAATTACAAAAAAGTTTTTGAGTGGTTCGGATCCTCTTTCAAAATTTTGGTCCAAAGAGGATTCCCAAAAAAGAGGTTTCTCGATTTGCATCTTTTGGATGGACCAAATCGCGAGGAAAACTTTGACAAGTGAGAAACCTTAGGTCTTTGGTATCAATATGGTCTAAAGAGTGAAACTAGTACTTTGAAACAAGCTTTTCAATTACAAACAAGTTTTTGAAGTGGTTCAGATCATTTTTCGATATTTTGGACCAAAGAGGATATCCAAAGAAGAGGTTCCTCCATATGCATCTTTAGGATGGACCAAATCGCGAGGAAAATTTTGACAAGGGGGAAACCTTAGGTCTTTGGTATCAATATGGTCCGAAGAGTCAAACAAGTACTTTGAAACAAGCTTTTCAATTATTAACAAGTTTTTAGAGTGGTTCGGATTCTCTTACGAAATTTTGGTACAAAAAGGATTACCAAAGAAGAGGTTCCTCAATTTGGATCTTTAGGATGGACCAAATCACGAGGAGAACTTTGACAAATGGAAAACCTTAGGTCTTTGGTATCAATATTGTCCGAAGAGTGAAACAAGTACTTTGAAACAAGATTTTAAATTGCAAACAATTTTTTGGAGTTGTTCGGATCCTCTTTCGATATTTTGGTCCAAAGAGGATTCCCAAAGAAGAGGTTCATCCATTGCATGTTTAGGATGGACCAAATCGCGAGGAAAACTTTGACCAGGGGGTAGCCTTAGGTCTTCGGTATCAATATGATCCGATGAGTTAAACAAGTACTTTGAAACAAGCTTTTCAATTACAAACAAGTTTTTAGAGTGGTTTGGATCCTCTTTCGAAATTTTAGTCCAAAGAGGATTCCCAAAGAAGAGGTTCCTCCATTTGCATCTTTAGGATGGGCCAAGTCGCGAGGAAAACTTTGGCAAGTGGGAAACCTTAGGTCTTTGGTATCAATATGTTCCGAAGAGTGAAACTAGTACTTTGAAACAAGCTTTTTACTAAAAAACAAGTTTTTGAAGTGGTTCGGATCCTCTTTCGATATTTTGGTCCAAAGAGGATTCCCAAAGAAGAGGTTCCTCCATTTGGATCTTTAGGATGGACCAAATCATGAGGACAACTTTGACATGTGGGAAACCTTAGGTCTTTGGTATCAATTTGGTACGAAATGTGAAACAAGTACTTTGAAACTAGCTTTTCAATTACAAACAAGTTTTCGGAGTGGTTCGGATACTCTTTCTATATTATGGTCCTAACAGGATTCCCAAAGAAGTGGTTCCTCCAATTGGATCTTTAGGATGGACCATATCATGAGGACAACTTTGACAAGTGGGAAACCTTAGGTACTTGGTATCAATATGGTCGGAAGTGTAAAACAAGTGCTTTGAAACAAGCTTTTCAATTACAAACAAGTTTTTTTAGTGGTTCAGATCCTCTTTCGATATTTTGGTCCAAACAGGATTCCCAAAGAAGAAGTTCCTCCATTTGAATCTTTAGGATGAACCAAATCATGAGCACAACTTTGACAAGTGGAAAACCTTAGGTCTTCGGATTCAATTTGGTTTAGAGAGTGAAACAAGTGCTTTCAAACAAGGTTTTCAATTACAAACATGTTTTAGGAGTGGTTCTGATCCTCTTTAGAAATTTTGGTCCAAAGAGGATTTTCAAATCAGAGGTTTCTCCATTTGCATCTTTAGGATGGACCAAATCGCGAGGAAAACTTTGACAAGTGGGAAACCTTAGGTGTTGGGTATCAATATGGTCGGAAGAGTGAAAGAAGTACTTTAAAACAACCTTTTCAATTAGAAACAAGTTTTTGGAGTGGTTCGGATCCTCATTCGATATTTTGGTCCAAACAGGATTCCGAAAGATGAGGTTACTCCATTTGAATCTTTAGGAAGGACCAAATCATGAATACAACTTTGACAAGTGGGAAACCTTAGGTCTTCGGATTTAATTTGGTTTAGAGAGTTAAACAAATGCTTTGAAACAGACTTTTCAATTACAAACAAGTTTTTGGAGTGGTTCGCATCCTCTTCCGATATTTTGGTCCAAAGAATATTCCCAAAGAAGAGGTTCCTCAATTTGCATATTTTGGATGGACCAAATCGCGAAGAAAACTTTGACAAGGGGGAAACCATAGGTCTTTGGTATAAATATGGTCCGAAGAGTGAAACAAGCTTTTCAATTACAAACAAGTTTTTTGAGTGGTTCGGATCCTCTTTCGATATTTTGTCCCAAACAGGATTCCCAAAGAAGAGGTTCCTCCATTCTGATCTTTAGGATAGACCAAATCATGAGCACAACTTTGACAAGTGGGAAACCTTAGGTCTTTGGTATCAATATGGTCTGAAGAGTGAAACAATTACTTTGAAACCAGCTTTTTACTTACAAACAAGTTTTTGGAGTGGTTCGGATCCTCTTTCGTTATTTTGGTCCAAAGAGGATTCCCAAAGAAGAGGTTCCTCTATTTGGATCTTTAGGATGGACCAAATCATGAGCACAACTTTGACAAGTGGGAAACCTTAGAAATTTGGTATCAATATGGTCCGAAGTGTGAAACAAGTGCTTTGAAACAAGCTTTTCAACTACAAAGAAGTTTTTGGAGTGGTTCGGATCCTCTTTCGATATTTTGGACCAAACAGGATTCCCAAATAAGAGGTTCCTCCATTTGAATCTTTAGGATGGACCAAATCATGAGCACAACTTTGACAAGTGGGAAACCTTAGGTCTTCGGATTCAATTTGGTTTAGAGAGTGAAACAAGTGCTTTCGAACAAGCTTTTCAATTACAAATAAGTTTTCGGAGTGGTAAGATCCTCTTCTGATATTTTGGTCCAAAGAGGATTCCCAAAGAAGAAATTCCGACATTTGCATCTTTAGGATTGACCAAATCGCGAAGAAAACCGTGACAAGGGGGAAACCTTAGGTCTTTATTATCAATATGGTCCGAAGAGTGAAACAAGTACTTTGAAACAAGCTTTTCAATTACAAACAAGTTGTTGGAGTGGTTTGGATCCTCTTTCGATATTTTGGTCCAAAGAGGATTCCCAAAGAAGAGGTTCCTCCATTTGGATCTTTAGGACGGCCAAATCATGAGCACAACTTTGTCAAGTGGGAAACCTTAGGTCTTTGCTATCAATATGGTCCGAAGAGGGAAACAAGTACTTTGAAGCAAGCCTTTCAATTACAAACAAGGTTTGGGAGTGGTTCGGATCCTCTTTTGAAATTTTGGTCCAAAGAGGATTCCCAAAGAAGAGGTTCCTCCATTTGGCATCTTTAAAATGGACCAAATCGCGAGGAAAACTTTGACAAGGGGGAAACCGTAGGTCTTTGGTATCAATATGGTCCGAAGTGTGAAACAAGTACTTTGAAACAAGCTTTTCAATTACAAACAAGTTTTTGGAGTGGTTCTAATCCTCTTTCGATATTTTGGTCCAAAGAGGATTCGCAAAGAAGAGGTTCCTCCATTTGGATCTTTAGGATGGACCAAATCATGAGCACAACTTTGACAAGTGGGAAACCTTAGGTATTTGGTATCAAAATGGTCTGAAGTGTGAAACAAGTGCTTTGAAACAAGCTTTTCAATTACAAACAAGTTTTTGGAGTGGTTCGGATCCTCTTTCGTTATTTTGGTCCAAACAACATTCCCAAAGAAGAGGTTCCTCCATTTGAATCTTTAGGATGGACCAAATCGGGAGCACAACTTTGACAAGTGGGAAACCTTAGATATTTTGTATCAATATGGTCCGAAGAGTGAAACAAGCAATTTGAAACAAGCTTTTCAATTACAAACAAGTTTTTGGAGTGGTTCGGATCCTCTTTCGATATTTTGGTCCAAACAGGAATCCCAAAGAAGAGGTTCATCCATTTGCATCTTTAGGATGGACCAAATCGCGAGGAAAACTTTGACCAGGGGGAAACCTTAGGTCTTTGGTATCAATATGATCCGAAGAGTGAAACAAGTACTTTGAAACAAGCTTTTCAATTACAAACAAGTTTTTAGAGTGGTTCGGTTCCTCTTTCGAAATTTTGGTCCAAAGAGGATTCCTAAAGAAGAGGTTCCTCCTTTTGCATCTTTAGGATGGACCAAATCACGAGGAAAACTTTGACAAGGGGGACACCGTAGGTCTTTGGTATCATTATGATCCGAAGAGTGAAACAAGTACTTTGAAACAAGCTTTTCTATTACAAACAAGTTTTTGGAGTGGTTCGGATCCTGTTTCGAAATTTTAGTCCAAAGAGGATTCCCAAAGAAGAGGTTCCTCCATTTGCATCTTTAGGATGGGCCAAGTCGGGAGGAAAACTTTGGCAAGTGGGAAAGCTTAGGTCTTTGGTATCAATATGGTCTGAAGAGTGAAACAAGTACTTTGAAACAAGCTTTTCAATTACAAACAAGTTTTTGGAGTGGTTCTGATCCTCTTTCGATATTTTGGTCCAAAGAGGATGCTCAAACAAGAGTTTCCTCCATTTAGATCTTTAGGATGGCCAAATCATGAGCACAACTTTGACAAGTGGGAAACCTTAGGTCTTTGGTATCAATATGGTCCGAATAGGGAAACAAGTACTTTGAAACAAGCCTTTCAATTACAAACAAGGTTTTGGAGTGGTTCGGATCCTCTTTTGAAATTTTTGTCCAAAGAGTATTCCCAAAGAAGAGGTTCCTCCATTTGGCATCTTTAGGATGGACCAAATCGCGAGGAAAACTTTGACAAGGGGGAAACCGTAAGTCTTTGGTATCAATATTGTCCGAAGTGTGAAACAAGCTTTCCAATTACAAACAAGTTTTTGGAGTGGTTCTGATCCTCTTTCGATATTTTGGTCCTAAGAGGATTCCCAAAGAACAGGTTCCTCCATTTGGATCTTTAGGATGGACCAAATCATGAGCACAACTTTGACAAGTGGGAAACCTTAGGTATTTGGTATCAAAATGGTCGGAAGTGTGAAACAACGGCTTTGAAACAAGCTTTTCAATTACAAACAAGTTTTTGGAGTGGTTCGGATCCTCTTTCGATATTTTGGTCTAAACAGGATTCCCAAAGAAGAGGTTCCTCCATTTGAATCTTTAGGATGGACCAAATCGGGAGCACAACTTTGACAAGTGGGAAACCTTAGGTCTTTAGATTCAATTTGGTTTGGAGAGTGAAACAAGTGCTTTCAAACAAGCTTTTCAATTATAAATAAGTTTTTGGAGTGGTCAGATCCTCTTCCGATATTTTGGTCCAAAGAGGATTCCAAAAGAAGAGGTTCCTCCATTTGCATCCTTAGGATGGACCAAGTCGCGAAGAAAACTTTGACAAGTGGGAAACCTTAGGTCTTTGGTATCAATATAGTCCGAAGAGTGAAACAAGTACTTTGAAACAAGCTTTTGAAATACAAACAGGTTGTTGGAGTGGTTTGGATCCTCTTTCGATATTTTGGTCCAAAGAGGATTCCCAAAGAAGGGGTTCCTCCATTTGGATATTTAGGATGGACCAAATCATGAGCACAAGTTTGACAAGTGGGAAACCTTAGGACTTTGGTATCAATATGGTCCGAAGCGGGAAACAAGTACTTTGAAACAAGCTTTTCAATTACAAACAAGTTTTTAGAGTGGTTCGGATCCTCTTTCGAAATTTTTGTCCAATTAGGATTCCCAAAGAAGAGGTTCCTCCATTTGCATCTTTAGGATGGACCAAATAGGGAGGAAAACTTTGCCAAGGGGGACACCTTAAGTCTTTGGTATCAATATGATCCGAAGAGTGAAACAAGTACTTTGAAACAAGCTTTTCAATTACAAACAAGTTTTTGGAGTGGTTCGGATCCTCTTTTGAAATTTTAGTCCAAAGAGGATTCCCAAAGAAGAGGTTCCTCCATTTGCATCTTTAGGATAGGCCAAGTCGCGAGGAAAACTTTGGCAAGTGGGAAACCTCAGGTCTTTAGTATCAATATGGTCCGAAAAGTGAAACAAGTAATTTGAAACAAGCTTTCCAATTACAAACAAGTTTTTAGAGTGGTTCGGATACTCTTTCGATATGGTCCAAAGAGGATTGCCAAAGTAGAGGTTCCTCCATTTGGATCTTTAGGATGGACCAAATCACGAGGAGAACTTTGACAAATGGAAAACCTTAGGTCTTTGGTATCAATATTGTCTGAAGAGTGAAACAAGTACTTTGAAACAAGCTTTTCAATTACAAACAAGTTTTTGGAGTGGTTCAGATCCTCTTTCGAAATTGTAGTCCAAAGAGGATTCCCAAAGAAGAGGTTCCTCCATTTGCATCTTTAGGATGGGCCAAGTCGCGAGGAAAACTTTGGCAAGTGGGAAACCTTAGGTCTTTGGTATCAATATGGTCCGAAGAGTGAAACAAGTACTTTGAAACAAGCTTTTCACTTACAAACATGTTTTTGGTGTCGTTCCGATCCTCTTTCGATATTTTGGTCCAAAGAGGATTCCCAAACAAGAGGTTCCTCCATTTGGATCTCTAGGATGGACCAAATCATGAGCACAACTTTGACAAGTGGGCAACCTTAGGTCTTCGGATTCTATTTGGTTTAGAGAGTGAAAAAAGTGCTTTTAAACTAGCTTTTCAATTACAAACAAGTTTTTGGAGTGGTTCAGATCCTCTTTCAAAATTTTGGTCCAAAGATGATTCCCAAAGAAGAGGTTCCACCATTTGCATCGTTATGATTGACTAAATCATGAGGAAAACTTTGACAAGTGGGAAACCTTAGGTCTTTGGTGTCAATGTGGTCCGAGGAGTGCAACAAGTACTTTGAAAACAAGCTTTTCAATTACAAACATGTATTTGGAGTGGTTTGGATCCTCATTCGATATTTTGGTCCAAACAGGATTCCCAAAGAAGAGGTTCCTCCATTCGGATCTTTAGGATGGACCAAATCATGAGCAAAACTTTGACATGTGGAAAACCTTAGGTCTTTGGTATCAATATGGTCCGAAGAGTGAAACAAGTAATTTGAAACAAGCTTTTCAATTACAAACAATTTTTTGGAGTGGTTCGGATACTCTTTCGATATGGTCCAAAGAGGATTGCCAAGGTAGAGGTTCCTCCATTTGGATCTTTAGGATGGACCAAATCACGAGGAGAACTTTGACAAATGGAAAACCTTAGGTCTTTTGTATCAATATTGTCTGAAGTGGAACAAGTACTTTCAAACAAGCTTTTATACTACAAACAATTTTTTGGAGTGGTACGGATCCTCTTTCGATATTTTGGTCCAAAGAGGATTCCCAAAGATTAGGTTCCTCCATTTGCATCTTTAGGATGGACCAAATCATGAGGACAACTTTGACAAGTGGGAAACCTTGGTCTTTGGTATCAATATGGTCCGAAGAGTGAAACAAGTACTTTGAAACAAGCTTTTCACTTACAAACATGTTTTTGGAGTCGTTCCGATCCTCTTTCGATATTTTGGTCCAAAGAGGATTCCCAAACAAGAGGTTCCTCCATTTGGATCTCTAGGATTGACCAAATCATGAGCACAACTTTGACAAGTGGGAAACCTTAGGTCTTCAGATTCTATTTGGTTTAGAGAGTGAAAAAAGTTCTTTTAAACTAGCTTTTCAATTACAAACAAGTTTTTGGAGTGGTTCAGATCCTCTTTCGAAATTTTGGTCCAAAGATGATTCCCAAAGAAGAGGTTCCACCATTTGCATCGTTATGATTGACTATATCATTAGTACAACTTTGACAAGTGGGAAACCTTAGGTCTTTGGTGTCAATGTGGTCCGAAGAGTGCAACAAGTACTTTGAAAACAAGCTTTTCAATTACAAACATGTATTTGGAGAGGTTTGGATCCTCATTCGATATTTTGGTCCAAACAGGATTCCCAAAGAAGAGGTTCCTCCATTCGGATCTTTAGGATGGACCAAATCATGAGCAAAACTTTGACATGTGGAAAACCTTAGGTCTTTGGTATCAATATGGTCCGAAGAGTGAAACAAGTAATTTGAAACAAGCTTTTCAATTACAAACAATTTTTTGGAGTGGTTCGGATACTCTTTCGATATGGTCCAAAGAGGATTGCCAAGGTAGAGGTTCCTCCATTTGGATCTTTAGGATGGACCAAATCACGAGGAGAACTTTGACAAATGGAAAACCTTAGGTCTTTGGTATCAATATTGTCTGAAGAGTGGAACAAGTACTTTGAAACAAGCTTTTCAATTACAAACAATTTTTTGGAGTGGTACGGATCCTCTTTCGATATTTTTGTCCAAAGAGGATTCCAAAAGAAGAGGTTCCTCCATTTGCATCTTTAGGATGGCCCAATCGCGAGGAAAACTTTGGCAAGTGGGAAACCTTTGGTCTTTGGTATCAATATGGTCCGAAGAGTGAAACAAGTACTTTGGAACAAGATTTAGAATTACAAACAAGTTTTTGGAGTGGTTCGGATCCTCTTTCGAAATTTTGGTCCAAAGAGGATTCCAAAAGAAGAGGTTCCTCCATTTCCATCTTTAGTATGGACCAAGTCTCGAGGAAAACTTTGACAAGTGGGTAACCTTAGGTCTTTGGTATCAATATGGTCCGAAGAGTGAAAAAAGTACTTTGAAACAAGGTTTTCACTTACAAACATGTTTTTGGAGTCGTTCTGATCCTCTTTCGATATTTTGGTCCAAAGAGGATTCCCAAATAAGAGGTTCCTCCATTTGGATCTTTAGGATGGACCAAATCATGAGCACAACTTTGACAAGTGGGAAACCTTAGGTCTTCAGATTCTATTTGGTTTAGAGAGTGAAACAAGTGCTTTTAAACTAGCTTTTCAATTACAAACAAGTTTTTGGAGTGGTTCGGATCCTCTTTGGAAATTTTGGTCCAAAGATTATTCCCAAAGAAGAGATTCCACCATTTGCATCTTTAGGATTGACCAAATCATGAGGACAACTTTGACAAGTGGGAAACCTTAGGTCTTTGGTATCAATATGGTCCGAAGATTGAAACAAGTACTTTGAAACAAGCTTTTCAATTACAAACATGTTTTTGGAGTTGTTCGTATCCTCTTTCGAGGTTTTAGTCCAAAGAGGATTCCCATAGAAGAGGTTCCTCCATTTGAATCTTTAGGATGGACCAAGTCGCGAGAAAAACTTTGACAAGTGGGAAACCTTAGGTCTTTGGTATCAATATGGTCCAAAGAGTGAAACAAGTACTTTGAAACAAGATTTTGAAATACAAACAAGTTTTTGGAGTGGTTCGGATCCTCTTTCAAAATTTTGGTCCAAAGTGGATTCCCAAAGAAGAGGTTCCTCCATTTGCATCTTCAGTATGGACCAAGTCGCGTGGAAAACTTTGACAAGTGGGAAACCTTAGGTCTTTGGTATCAATATGGTTCGAAAAGTGAAACAAGTACTTTGAAACAAGCTTTTCACTTACAAACAAGTTTTTAGAGTGGTTCGTATCCTCATTCGATATTTTGGTCCAAAGAGGATTCCCAAAGAAGAGGTTCCTCCATTTGCATCTTTAGGATGGACCAAATCGCGAAGAAAACTTTGACAAGGGGGAAACCTTAGGTCTTTGGTATCAATATGGTCCGAAGAGTGAAACAAGTAATTTGAAACAAGCTTTTCAATTACAAGCAAATTTTTGGAGTTGTTCGGATCCTCTTACGATATTTTTGTCGAAAAAGGATTCCCAAAGAAGAGGTTCCTTCATTCGGATCTTTAGGATGGACCAAATCATGAGCACACACTATAAGAATTTCGGGAATAGGTGATGCTTTTTTGGCGTCACCTATTGGAATAGGTGACGTTTTTTTGGCCGTCATCTATGGCAGTGTCACCTATTGAAATAGGTGACGGGCATAAAAAACCGTCACCTATTCGAATAGGTGACGCCAAAAAAACGTCACCTATTCGAATAGGTGACCCGTTTTACCCGTCACCCATTCGAACAGGTGACCCATTTTATCCGTCACCTATTCGAATAGGTGACATTTTTTACCCGTCACCTATTCGAATAGGTGACATTTTTTACCCTTCACCTATTCGAATAGGTGACGTTTTTTAGCCGTCACCTTCTAGAAAAGGTGACGGGGAAAAGCCGTCACCTTTTGTCTAAAATTTGAAAAAAAAAATATTTTTTTAATTAACTGATTCTCAAATAATGCTATTTATTACACCTATCAAATTTAACTAAATATTACAATAAAAGTTAAATTATCACTAAACGCCTACATAAATTACAATGTTTTTAAACAAAAATTAAATTACATTACACTTAGACAATAAAATAAGAATTGCTAAAAGAACTTCAATCACCACTCTTGTCAAAATTCCAATAACCAACTCACTGACTCCGTTTTCATCTCCCCTATTTTGTGCTCCAACTTCTCATTTGATTGTTAAAACCGCTGATCAACAATAAAAAGTATGTTAAATAATGCCAAAAAATATGAACCAATGCAATGAAAATAAAAAAAATAAAACCTATAATAGTGTCGAGTCTTTTAATTAATAACTATCAAGCATAACTATGAAAATGACCAAAAAAACAGCTGCTTCAAAAGTACTTTATATGAAATTATTATAATAACTCTCAAAAACAGTAGCAAAACATCCAATTTAAGCCTCAAAACAACATTAAAACAAATACTAACACGACAATATAATAAGTTTTTGTCCATAAAACATCGTCAAAATAACATGAATCAGAATCAAAACTATGTACATAATTTTAAAAAAAAACTATAACTTAATGTAAAAAAAGCTCCAAAACTGCTACTTTATATGAAATACTACAATATGACTAGCAAAACATTCAATTTAAGTCTCAAAACAGCAATAAAACATATATTTTAAATCCAAAATTTTTTAACACGACATTCTAACAAGTTTAATCCATAGTACAGTACCAAAATGACATGAAACAATAGTAAAACTAATATATGACCTAAAAACAGCTTCTTAATATAAAAAAATGCCCCAAAATTTCTATTTTACATGGAAAAACTCAAAACAAGTAAAGGATAAAAAAGAGTAAGTCTTCATATTGGCCTGGCAACTACTATAATTTTATATAGCCATAATACTCAATTTATCATTGCCATGACTACCATAACTGCAGGATAGCCATGACAGTCAATCTACAATAACTATAGAATTTCAATGCTACTAATTTGAATTCCAACAACTTAAAATCGAATTATATAATGCACCTTTCTTGCACAGGCCATGGAGCTTATAGTAACTTGTAAAGCCTTAAAGTCTTGCATTTTCACGAATTAACATTACCCTTTCTTGCTCCGGATGAGTAATTGCCTATAAGAATAAGTAGACATCAGACAAAATGGTTTTAGAAGTTTTGGTAAATGATCAACTATATCATTTACATCATAAATATATTCTTTTACATTTTAAAGCATCCACAAATAGATGAAATTTTGTTATTTCAACTAGAACATAGCAAATCTTGAAACAACGTGATAGTCAATAAGACACAGAGAAAGATAGGGAGAGACCGTAGTGCCTCAAAATGAGACTACTATACTATTAATCACCAAGCAAATCTTGAAACAACGTGTCTTTATTCCTTTAAAGGAAAAAAAATACTAAAATATAATTACTTCAATACTTCAAATTCAAACCATTCCAAAACCCAAAAAAAAAAAAGGGAAGTATACTAACCTTGGACTTTTTGATTTCCAAACATATCACACAAAAAAAAAAACCAAAGCCGCAGAATCGTCGTTCACATCCCGAATACCCTACAATTTATAAAAACAAAAATAAAAATAGTTTAGATTGCCCAGGCCAATACAAAATAAAAACATAAAGTTTAGTAGAATACAGTGAAGAAAAAAAAAATTATATAAATTAAGCGTAGGAAAATGAAGTCGAACACAACAATATGTTGGGTGAAGAACAAATATCAATTCAACTTCCACTCTAAAACCCTTCTCTTTTTGCCTCCTGAAGTGATGAACAAATATCTAATTCATAATAATTATGGAATAACAAACATTGTTGAAGCTTTCCCAACCAATTTTTTTAGTCTATAAGAATAACTTTAAACAATATCAGCAGAAAAAGGTGATGTTAAACTAACAATCACTTAGCTCCTTTGTTAATGGTTATTTGAGAAAAAGTACCATTAACACAATATCAGAAAAAAAAAGATGATGTTAAACTAACAATTACTTAGCTCCTTCGTTAATGGTTATTTGAGAAAGAGTACCATTAACATAAAACAAACTTCTAGGTGCACACAGCAATAAACCAACCTGCATTATACATTACCAAACAAAAGGCTAAGGCAAAGTCACTACTTCTCAATATCAGAGTGTATTTTGAAGAAGTAGTCAAGGGATGATGCCAAAGTAACATGAAATAGCGATCTATATTAAAAAAAAACATAAACAAGCAATCAAGATAATAGTTTGACAATATTGAGAAGCCTTCAGAAATTGAGAGTTGATAAATTTTGATTTGAAATAAGTCACTTACATTACGTAATCTACAGGAAGAAGCATTGATGCTTAAATTAAACAATAGGCATTTACTCATATTTGTACAAAGGGTAAAGGATCATAAAAAAAAACCATGTATAATGTACCAAATATAATTTAATGCACAGACAATATTTTTATTATTATACTATATAATCAAACTTTAAAAAAGTAACTTATCAAACCATGACAAAATTTGATATCTAGTTCAATATCTCTTAAACAATTACAAATAAAAAATATGTAGAACTTTCTACCATTCCTATTTGGACCTTTTGTACTCATTAAACATCGTTGCTTTGAGGCCTACACACTCATGAGACAAATCTGGTTTTCATGGGGTGAGCGACAAAGTTAAATACTAATTAGGAAAAGAACATAGAATAGAAACTTCAAAATACAAATCGTAGAATTTGAAATTTTTACATGCATAAATCAAAGTGGGAAATGTTCACACTTTGATTGAAGATAGTATTTTACAGAAAGAATTAAGAAGAGAGCTTGATTATATGCATACCTTAAAAGGGGTATTTCTCTCCTGACAATAAATCTATTTCATATGTAATCAACTGTTTTCTCTACTTTGATCTTTTGTCCTCCCCATTTTTTCATACGTTCTACTGATTGATTCACCTGCAAGACCAATTTTTCTGGTTCAATACAAGTCAATAGTTTAGTGTCCTAATACCACTATCAAGAGAATTAAAGTTCATTGTGCTGATACAAACTAACAAGTAATTCTTGAAACCAACACGGTTGGGAACGAAAGATTGTTGAGCGAGTCAATAAGAAAAGAAAATGTTTTCCGAACAGATGACAAACCGGTGTAATAAATTATGAAACCGTGTAAAAGGAGGGAAAGAAAGAGAGAAGAGATGTAGTGACTTGTTATTACACTTGAATAAAAGCAGAACGGTCTGGAGGAAAAGTCCACAAATCATGCCTCCCCATAGACCCTGTGATCAAGAACTATATTATATTCATATGGCTAAACTAAAGGAGAAGTTGGATGTTTATGAATGGTTTAAAGATCCCCTGCTGTCTCTTGAGACGGTGGGGACGGGCGGCGGCTTGTCCAAGAGTAATCGTTTAAAGATGAACTCATTCGTTACAATTCCCAACATTATAGAAAGAAGGACAACAAAAGAATTAAAATACTCATTAAGGTTAAGACCTCAAGATTCCCATAACCATCAGCTGAATGAGATGGGACGTAGTTTGCCATTGTTTAAATTAATTTTCGTGGAACAGGAAGGGAAGTTTACCGACCTAAACTCCAAGATGCGCATTATAACCAAGAAGTTAACCAAGGGGAAGCCCAAAAGCATAATATGAGCCAAGATTGATATATGCTACAATCGATTACCAGCCAGCTCCAATAGCGACACCTGAATTTACATAGAAAACAAGTTAAAAGGGGAAGGGATAATCTCATTAATTTAGTGGACATTAAAATTATAATAGATTGGAAACCTGAAATTACTGGCTGAACACTGTTAAGAACCATGGTGATTCCAAGAAGATATGCTAGTTTAGAGACAGCAGCTTGCATTTCTTTGCTGTTGGTTAAAATGATAGCAAAATTATCCTTTGTTATCAGTATAACTACCATGAAGAATACTCCGAGAAGAAGAGACTGAAAAACTGTGACATAGACAGAGTATTTGGTTGCCATTGGATGTTTTTGTCCAAGCTCATTGGAAACTCGAACACTGATAGGGTGAAACAAATACTAATTCAGAAAATAGCATTAATGAAATTGACACTTGGACCAATACAATATAAATAATGGAGGCGGTCATCTTATAGAGCAATCAGCAGCGTTCTTCACGTGATTCAATAAAACAACTGCTCAAGTTCCTAAAGAACGCCTTGTTCGGCTTTCCAATGATAATTAATATGGAATTTGATAAACTTTTCAGTGAGTTTTTCATATTGTACACACTGATAATTATTCATGGTATCAAAATTGTAAATTGATACAAGTTATAGAATGTCTTGATCACATACCTAATGGCGGCATTTATACCAATGAACAACATCGCTTCCAAACCATTGATATTCATGCTGAAAGATAAAAGTAAATGAATCAGCCAAAATTCCAAATCCTGTTTCTAAAACTTATATTGCTGTAACGAAAAATATCCATTATCTACTATTCAAGACACAAGGTTTACAGTCCGGTAAACTTGCTATGCATTCTCAACAAATCCCATACAGTATAAATTTGCTATGCATTCTCAACAAATCCCATATCTTCAACATAAAAACTCAAAACATGACTAAAAACTCTACGAACAACTCCTTCAAGTCTCTCAAACTTCTCTTGAGGAACAACGGGAAGATTGCCAACAACAATAAAGTTTCCAAACTCAGAATCAAACTCTAGATTATCCTCTTATAGAATTTCTCCATCATCATCACTAATATATAGCAAATAAATAATAGTATGAGAGCTATAATATAGAAAATCAATCAACAAAGAAATCAATGAACCCTTAAATTAACTATTTAGGGTCAAAGAAGAACTTGAAAAATTCGCAGTCGCTATAATTCAGAATCAAGAAACAATAACATTTGACCCTAATGAATCTCAAAATCTTCATCGGGAGGATCGAGATCGAATTGCATCCCTAACGGAATCCATGTGTCCTCTGTATCGTTCATGATAATCACAATGATACCTTGTTAACTATCAGTTGGCAGAGAAAGAGCAGCGCAATCAATGAAAATATCACAAACAATGAACATTTTTTCACCTAAATAAAAGATTATTGGAGCGAGCGAGACTGAGAATGAGAACGATTTGAGAGTCAACGATGGAGTTTCGAGAGCAATAAAGAATTGAGAGCGAGATAAAAAAATGAGAATGAGAGCGAAAGTTGAGAGATTGAGCGAGAGCAAAAGGGAGATGTGATAAGGCAAACTCAAATGTCAAGTTCAAACACCCGATGCTATTATACTTAGCATGAACCCTTGAAGCATGAATTCAAACCCTCCCTAACTATTCGATTTCAACCATAAGGAAAGGCTAGAAACAGATTGCCCTATGTGATCTAAAAATCATGAAACGGGCAAACTTTTACGTTCCATCATCTCATGACTCGAAACACTCCACAAGTTGGTTGATCACTCCCCTCTTGAATGTTTCTAAACATGTAATCTAAAGCAAGATTACAAAGGGTGAGGCTGAAGGCTCTCAATGTGCATAAAAATGCTACATTTCATTCAATCTTTTGAATCTGTCAAGTCTTACAAGTCTTCCTTACATTGGTTGATACATGGCCTATTTATAGGCTTAAAATACAATGCAATTTCTTTCATAATGCTCCCATAACAGCCCAATTAAGTCCCTAGCATTAAACCTACGAATTTAAAGCCAAAACTTAAGTTACATCTGCCACCATTTAATTTGTAACTTAAAATACAACTATTACAATTGAAACTGATATTTGAACTCTAAATTAAGCTTTTAAAACTTCATAAAAGCTCGTCTTGATATTGCTTTGAGTTCCCTTGAATGAAGCTTTGAATTGTCATAAATGCATCTAGAGTTGTCATCAATGCTACTACATATGATGCTTGAGTTGTCATAAATACATCTTGAGTGCATTTAATGCAACTTGAGTTGTCATCAATGCATGTACTCTTTAAGCTTGAATTCCTTAAATGCATGGCTACATAATTCATATCATTCCCCCATTCTTCAAAATGATTCGTCCTCGAATCAAAAAGTGTTGCTAAAAAAGAATGTTATAGAGAAAAAATAAAATTGGCCCTTACAAGCACTTCCTCACCTTTTACAACTCTCTTTGTTCCACTCGTGTTTGCACTCACAATTCCTTCAAGATTGGCCTTTACTTTTAGAGAAGAAGCCCATATATAGGTTAATATCTCTGTTATTAAGAGCTTACAATTGGCCAAACTCAGAAACTCAATCACATATGAAAACACCAATCAACGGAGATAAGGTGTTGCAATTTAAGAGCAATCTGCACACTGAACTGAATTCCAATATCTGAATATTTTTCGTTACGAATTTAACTATGAGCCCTTCTGATATTTGAAAGATAACACGATGGTAAATATTTTCTCTTCAAGACAAACATACAAATTCGGAGGTTATGAAAGGTTTTGGACACAAAACAGTAGCATTAAATGCGGCAGTTACAAAAATGGGCAGTTTTGACAAATATTTAATTCAGCCATTTTTTGGAACTTCAAATTCATGGAAATGAATGTGTAACTGATGGTTTATGACTTATAACTGATACACTAACACATTCAAATCATATGTACACGAATTTCAAGGATCAAACTCAGAAAACCTCAAGAATTTGCAAGAAGAACGCAAGATGAACAAACTGGTGCTCTTTAATGCAAAGCTTTTTTTTTCTTTTTTTTTCAAGATCAGAATGTGATCTTCAAGATAGAAACAAGATCAGAACGAAAAGATGAAGAAAAATTCATGCTTGGACAAAAACGAAAAGTTTGGACAGAATTGAAAAGAACAAGAATTGAAAAGGATAGATTGGATAAAACCTGTTCCAGAGATTGGCCACAAAAACGCAACCAATGCTCTGATACCAAATGATAAGGCAAACTCAAATGTCAAGTTCAAATACCCGATGCTATTATACTTAGCATGAACCCTTGAAGCATGAATTCAAACCCTCCCTAACTATTCGATTTCAACCATAAGGAAAGGCTAGAAACAGATTGCCCTATGTGATCTAAAAATCATGAAACGGGCAAACTTTTACGTTCCATCATCTCATGACTCGAAACACTCCACAAGTTGGTTGATCACTCCCCTCTTGAATGTTTCTAAACATGTAATCTAAAGCAAGATTACAAAGGGTGAGGCTGAAGGCTCTCAATGTGCATAAAAATGCTACATTTCATTCAATCTTTTGAATCTGTCAAGTCTTACAAGTCTTCCTTACATTGGCTGATACATGGCCTATTTATAGGCTTAAAATACAATGCAATTTCGTTCATAATGCTCCCATAACAGCCCAATTAAGTCCCTAGCATGAAACCTACGAATTTAAAGCAAAAACTTAAGTTACATCTGCCACCATTTAATTTGTAACTTAAAATACAACTATTACAATTGAAACTGATATTTGAACTCTAAATTAAGCTTTTAAAACTTCATAAAAGCTTGTCTTGATATTTCTTTGAGTTCCCTTGAATGAAGCTTTGAATTGTCATAAATGCATCTAGAGTTGTCATCAATGCTACTACACTTGATGCTTGAGTTGTCATAAATACATCTTGAGTGCATTTAATGCAACTTGAGTTGTCATCAATGCATGTACTCTTTAAGCTTGAATTCCTTAAATGCATGGCGACATAATTCATATCATTCCCCCATTCTTCAAAATGATTCGTCCTCGAATCAAAAAGTGTTGCTACAAAAGAATGTTATAGAGAAAAAATAAAATTGGACCTTACAAGCACTTCCTCACCTTTTACAACTCTCTTTGTTCCACTCGTGTTTGCACTCATAATTCCTTCAAGATTGGCCTTTACTTTTAGAGAAGAAGCCCATATATAGGTTAATATCTCTGTTATTAAGAGCTTACAATTGGCCAAACTCAGAAACTCAATCACATATGAAAACACCAATCAACGAAGATAAGGTGTTGCATATTAAGAGCAATCTGCACACTGAACTGAATTCTAATATCTGAATATTTTCCGTTACGAATTTAACTATGAGCCCTTTTGATATTTGAAAGATAACAAGATGATAAATATTTTCTCTTCAAGACAAACATACAAATTCTGAGGTTATGAAAGGTTTTGGACACAAAACAGTAGCATTAAATGCGGCAGTTACAAAAATGGGCAGTTTTGACAAATATTTAATTCAGCCGTTTTTTGGAACTTCAAATTCATGAAAATGAATGTGTAACTGATGGTTTATGACTTATAACTGATACGCTAACACATTCAAATCATATGTACACGAATTTCAAGGATCAAACTCAGAAAACCTCAAGAATTTGCAAGAAGAACGCAAGATGAACAAACTGGTGCTCTTTAATGCAAAGCTTTTTTTTTCTTTTTTTTTCAAGATCAGAATGTGATCTTCAAGATAGAAACAAGATCAGAACGAAAAGATGAAGAAAAATTCATGCTTGGACAAAAACGAAAAGTTTGGACAGAATTGAAAAGAACAAGAATTGAAAAGGATAGATTGGATAAAACCTGTTCCAGAGATTGGCCACAAAAACGCAACCAATGCTCTGATACCAAATGATAAGGCAAACTCAAATGTCAAGTTCAAATACCCGATGCTATTATACTTAGCATGAACCCTTGAAGCATGAATTCAAACCCTCCCTAACTATTCGATTTCAACCATAAGGAAAGGCTAGAAACAGATTGCCCTATGTGATCTAAAAATCATGAAACGGGCAAACTTTTACGTTCCATCATCTCATGACTCGAAACACTCCACAAGTTGGTTGATCACTCCCCTCTTGAATGTTTCTAAACATGTAATCTAAAGCAAGATTACAAAGGGTGAGGCTGAAGGCTCTCAATGTGCATAAAAATGCTACATTTCATTCAATCTTTTGAATCTGTCAAGTCTTACAAGTCTTCCTTACATTGGTTGATACATGGCCTATTTATAGGCTTAAAATACAATGCAATTTCGTTCATAATGCTCCCATAACAGCCCAATTAAGTCCCTAGCATGAAACCTACGAATTTAAAGCAAAAACTTAAGTTACATCTGCCACCATTTAATTTGTAACTTAAAATACAACTATTACAATTGAAACTGATATTTGAACTCTAAATTAAGCTTTTAAAACTTCATAAAAGCTTGTCTTGATATTGCTTTGAGTTCCCTTGAATGAAGCTTTGAATTGTCATAAATGCATCTAGAGTTGTCATTAATGCTACTACACTTGATGCTTCAGTTGTCATAAATACATCTTGAGTGCATTTAATGTAACTTGAGTTGTCATCAATGCATGTACTCTTTAAGCTTGAATTCCTTAAATGCATGGCTACATAATTCATATCAAGATGGCTTTTAGACATAGGGTTCGTCTGGTCTTTCGAGCGAGAAGAGTGAACGTGAGATTAAAAAAGGAGACAGATGTTGAAAAAAATGAGGCGTGAAAAAAATGAACAGGATGTTTTAAAGAAAGGGTGACAGATTTATGCAATATTTCTCCTTTTTTTTCCCAACCGTCACACATTAAAATTTCTACCGTCTCCTAAAGTCATTTTTCTTATAGTGACAACTTTGACAAGTGGAAAACCTTAGGTCTTTGGTATCAATATGGTCCGAAAAGTGAAACAAGCAATTTGAAACAAGCTTTTCAATTACAAACAAGTTTTTGGAGTTGTTCGGATCCTCTTTCGAAATTTTGGTCCAAAGAGGATTCCGAAAGAAGAGGTTCCTCCATTTGCATCTTTAGTATGGACCAAATCACGAGGAATACTTTGACAAATGGAAAACCTTAGGTCTTTGGTATCAATATGGTCCAAAGAGTGAAACAAGTACTTTGAAACAAGCTTTTCAATTACAAACAAGTTTTTGGAGTGGTTCGGATCCTCTTTCGATAGTTTGGTCCAAACAGGATTCCCTAAGAAGAGGTTCCTCCATTCGGATCTTTAGGATGGACCAAATCATGAGCACAACTTTGACAAGTGGAAAACCTTAGGTCTTTGGTATCAATATGATCCGAAGAGTGAAACAAGTAATTTTAAACAAGATTTTCAATTACAAACAAGTTTTTGGAGTGGTTCGGATCCTCTTTCGATATTTTGGTCCAAAGTCTATTCCCAAAGAAGAGGTTCCTCCATTTGGATCTTTAGGATGGACAAAATCACGAGTACAACTTTGACAAATGGAAAACCTTAGGTCTTTGGTAACAATATTGTCCGAAGAGTATAACAAGTACTTGGAAACAAACTTTTCAATTACAAACAAGTTTTTGGAGTGGTTCGGATCCTCTTTCGATATTTTGGTCCAAAAAGGATTCCCAAAGAAGAGGTTCCTCCATTTGGATCTTTAGGATAGACCAAATCACGAGGACAACTTTGACAAATGGAAAACCTTAGGTCTTTGGTATCAATATTGTGTAAAGAGTGAAACAAGTATTTTGAAACAAGCTTTTCAATAACAAAAAAGTTTTTGGAGTGGTTCGAATCCTCTTTCGATATTTTGGTCCTAAGAGGATTCCCAAATAAGAGGTTCCTCCATTTGCATCTTTAGGATGGACCAAATCGCGAGGAAAAATTTGACAAGGGGGAAACCTTAGGTCTTTGGTAACAATATGATCCGAAGAGTGAAACAAGTACTTTGAAACAAGCTTTTCAATTACAAATAAGTTTTTGGAGTTGTTTGGATCCTCTTTCGAAATTTTACTCCAAAGAGGATTCCCAAAGAAGAGGTTCCTCCATTTGCATCTTTAGGATGGACCAAGTCGCGAGGAAAACTTTGGCAAGTCTGAAACCTTAAGTCTTTGGTATCAATATGGTCCGAAGAGTGAAACAAGTACTTTGAATCAAGATTTTGAATTACAAACTAGTTTTTGGAGTGGTTCGGATCCTCTTTCGAAATTTTGGTCCAAAGAGGATTCTCAAAGAAGAGGTTCCTCCATTTCCATCTTTAGTATGGACCAAGTCGCGAGGAAAACTTTGACAAGTGGAAAACCTTAGGTCTTTGGTATCAATATGGTCCGAAGAGTGAAACAAGAACTTTGAAACAAGCTTTTCACTTACAAACATGTTTTTGGAGTGGTTCGGATCCTCTTTAGAAATTTTCATCCAAAGATGATTCCCAAAGAAGAGGTTCCACCATTTGCATCTTTAGGATGGACCAAATCATGAGGAGAACTTTGACAAGTAGGAAACCTTAGGTCTTTGGTATCAATATGGTCCGAAGAGTGAAACACGTACTTTGAAACAAGGTTTTCAATTTCAAACATGTTTTTGGAGTGGTTCGGATCCTCTTTTGAAATTTTAGTCCAAAGATGATTCCCAAAGAAGAGGTTCCTCCATTTGAATCTTTAGGATGGACCAAGTCGCGAGAAAAACTTTGAAAAGTCGGAAACCTTAGGTCTTTGGTATCAATACGGTCTGAAGAGTGAAACAAGTACTTTGAAACAAGATTTTGAAATACAAACAAGTTTTTGGAGTGGTTCGGCTCCTCTTTCGAAATTTCGGTCGAAAGAGGATCCCCAAAGAAGAGGTTCCTCCATTTGCATCTTCAGTATGGACCAAGTCGGGAGGAAAACTTTGGCAAGTGGGAAACCTTAGGTCTTTGGCATCAATATGGTCCGAAGAGTGAAAGTACATTGAAACAACCTTTTCACTTACAAACAAGTTTTTTGAGTTGTTCGGATCCTCTTTCGATATTTTTGTCCAAAAAGGATCCCAAAAAAGAGGTTCCTCCATTCGGGTCTTTAGGATGGACCGAATCATGCGCACAACTTTGACAAGTGGAAAACCTTAGGTCTTTGGTATCAATATGGTCCGAAGAGTGAAACAAGTAATTTGAAACAAGCTTTTTAAATACAAACAAGTTTTCCGAGTTGTTTGGATCCTCTTTCGAAATTTTGGTCCAAAGAGGATTCCCAAAGAAGAGGTTCCTCCATTTACATCTTTAGTATGGACCAAATCAAGAGGAATACTTTGACAAATGGAAAAACTTAGGTCTTTGGTATCAATATGGTCCAAAGAGTGAAACAAGTAATTTGAAACAAGCTTTTCAATTACAAATAAGTTTTTGGAGTTTTTCAGATCCTCTTTCGAAATTTTGGTCCAAAGAGGATTCCAAAAGAAGAGGTTCCTCCATTTGCATCTTTAGTATAGACCAAATCACGAGGAATACTTTGACAAATGGAAACCTTAGGTCTTTGGTATCAATATGGTCCGAAGAGTGAAACAAGTACTTTGAAACAAGCTTTTCAATTACAAACAAGTTTTTGGAGTGGTTCAGATCGTCTTTCGATATTTTGGTCCAAACAGGATTCCGAAAGAAGAGGTTCCTCCATTCGGATCTTTAGGATGGACCAAATCATGGGCACAACTTTGACAAGTGGAAAACCTTAGGTCTTTGGTATCAATATGGTCCGAAGAGTGAAACAAGTAATTTGAAACAAGCTTTTCAATTACAAACAAGTTTTTGGAGTGGTTCGGATCCTCTTTCGATATTTTGGCCCAAAGAGGATTCCAAAAGAAGAGGTTCCTCCATTTGGATCTTTAGGATGGACCAAATCATGAGGACAACTTTGAAAAATGGACAACCTTAGTTCTTTGGTATCAATATTGTCCGAAGAGTGAAACAAGTACTTTGAAACAAGATTTTCAATTACAAACAATTTTTGGGAGTGGTTAGGATCCTCTTTCGATATTTTGGTCCAAAGAGGATTCCCAAAGAATAGGTTTCTCCATTTGCATCTTTAGGATGGACCAAATCGCGAGGAAAACTTTGACAAGGGGGACACCTTAGGTCTTTGGTATCTATATGATCCGAAGAGTGAAACAAGTACTTTGAAACAGGCTTTTCAATTACAAACAAGTTTCTGGAGTCGTTCGGATCCTCTTTCGAAATTTTAGTCCAAAGAGGATTCCCAAAGAAGAGGTTCCTCCATTTGCATCTTTAGGATGGACGAAGTCGTGAGAAAAACTTTGACAAGTGGGAAACCTTAGGTCTTTGGTATCGATATGGTCCGATGTGTGAAACAAGTACTATGAAACAAGCTTTTGAATTACAAACAAGTTGATATGAATTATGTAGCCATGCATTTAAGGAATTCAAGCTTAAAGAGTACATGCATTGATGACAACTCAAGTTGCATTAAATGCACTCAAGACGTATTTATGACAACTCAAGCTTGAAGTGTAGTAGCATTGATGAAAACTCTAGATGCATTTATGACAACCCAAGCTTCATTCAAGGCAACTTAAAGCTTCATTCAAGATAACTTCAATACACTTCAATACAAGCATTAATGGCATTTAAAAGCTACTTTTAATTATCATGTATCAGTTTCAATTGTTTTAGATGCATTGTAAGTTACAAAGTAATGGTGGCAGATTGTAACTCATGTTTTAGCTTTAATTTCGGGGTTACAAGCTAGGGACATCATGGGGCTGTTATGGGAGCATTATGAACGAAATTTACATGTATTTTATGCCTATAAATAGGCTTTGTTTTAGCTATTGTAAATCAGATTTGAATGATGAATGAAATGTAGCATTTTTATGCACATGGAGAGCCTTGAGCCTCAACCCTTTGTAATCTTGCTTTAGATTACATGTTTAGAAACATTCAAGAGGGGAGTGATCAACCAACTTGTGGAGTGTTTCGAGTCATGAGATGATGGAACGTAATTGTTTGGGTCCATTTCATGATTTTTAGATCACACAAGGCAATCTGTTTTCTAGCCTTTCCTTGGGGTTGTTTCAAATGGCATATGTGGGTTCTTTGGTTGTGATCTTTTTGGGTCCTTAGTTAAGTTTAAGGGTTCTTAAAGCATTTCGAAAGGGTTTTCGTATCACAAGTTTTTGGAGTGGTTCGGATCCTCTTTCGAAATTTTGGTCCAAAGAGGATTCCCAAAGAAGAGGTTCCTCCATTTCCATCTTTAGTATGGACCAAGTTGCGAGGAAAACTTTGACAAGTGGGAAACCTTTGGTCTTTGGTATCAATATGGTCCGAAGAGTGAAACAAGTAAATTGAAACAAGCTTTTCAATTACAAATAAGTTTTTGGAGTTGTTCGGATCCTCTTTCGAAATTTTGGTCTAAAAAGGTTTCCCAAAGTAGAGGTTCCTCCATTTGCATCTTTAGGATGGACCAAATCGCGAAGAAAACTTTGACAAGGGGGAATCCTTAGGTCTTTGGTATCAATATGGCTCGAAGAGTAAAACAGGTAATTTGAAACAAGCTTTTCAATTACAAACAAGTTTTTGGAGTTGTTCGAATCCTCTTTCGATATTTTGGTCCAAAAAGGATTCCCAAAGAAGAGGTTCCTCCATTCGGATCTTTAGGATGGACCAAATCATGAGCACAACTTTGACAAATGGAAAACCTTAGGTCTTTGGTATCAATATGGTCCGAAGAGTGAAACAAGTAATTTGAAACAAGCTTTTCAATTACAAACAAGTTTTTGGAGTTGTTCGGATCCTCTTTCGAAATTTTGGTCTAAAGAGGTTTCCCAAAGTAGAGGTTCCTCCATTTGCATCTCAAGTATGGACCAAATTACGAGGAATACTTTGACAAATGGAAAACCTTAGGTCTTTGGTATCAATATGGTCCGAAGAGTGAAACAAGTACTTTGAAACAAGCTTTTCAATTACAAACAACTTTTGGAGGGATTCGGATCCTCTTTCGATGTTTTGGTCCAAACAGGATTCCCTAAGAAGAGGTCCCTCCATTCGAATCTTTAGGATGGACCAAATCATGAGAACAACTTTGACAAGTGGAAAACCTTAGGTCTTTGGTATCAATATGGTCCGGAGAGTGAAACAAGTAATTTGAAACAAGCTTTTCAAATGCAAACATGTTTTTGGAGTGGTTCGGATCCTCTTTCGATATTTTGGTCCAAAGAGGATTCCCAAAGAAGAAGTTCCTCCATTTACATCTTCAGTATGGACCAAGTCGCGAGGAAAACTTTGACAAGTGGGAAACCTTAAGTCTTTGGTATCAATATGGTCCGAAGAGTGAAACAAGTACTTTGAAACAAGCTTTTCACTTTGAAACAAGTTTTTGGAGTGGTTCAGATCTTCTTTCAATATTTTGGTCCAAAGAGGATTCCCAAAGAAGAGGTTCCTCCATTTACATCTTTAGGATGGACCAAATCGCGAAGAAAACTTTGAAAAGGAGGAAACCTTAGGTCTTTGGTATCAATATGGTCCGAAGAGTGAAACAAGTAATTTGAAACAAGCTTTTCAATTACAAACAAGTTTTTGGAGTTGTTCAGATCCTTTTGGATGGACCAAATCAGGAGCACAACTTTGACAAGTGGAAAACCTTAGGTCTTTGGTATCAATATGGTCCGAAGAGTGAAACAAGTAATTTTAAACATGCTTTTCAATTACAAAGAAGTTTTTGGAGTTGTTCGGATCGTCTTTCGAAAGTTTGGTCCAAAGAGGTTTCCCAAAGAAGAGGTTCATCCATTTGCAATTTAGGATGGACCAAATCACAAGGAATACTTTGACAAATGGAAAACTTTAGGTCTTTGGTATCAATATGGTCCGAAGAGTGAAACAAGTACTTTGAAACAAGCTTTTCAATTACAAACAAATTTTTGAGTGGTTCGTATCCTCTTTTGATATTTTGGTCCAAACAGGATTCCCAAAGAAGAGGTTCCTCCATTCGGATCTTTAGGATGGACCAAATCATGAGCACAACTTTGACAAGTGGAAAACCTTAGGTCTTTGGTGTCAATATGGTTCGAAGAGTGAAACAAGTAATTTGAAACAAGCTTTTCAATTACAAACAAGTTTTTGGAGTGGTTCGGATCCTCTTTCGATATTTTAGTCCAAAGAGGATTGCCAAAGAAGAGGTTCCTCCATGATATGAAACCCTAGGAAATTGAAATAGAAACCCTTTGAAAGCACAAAGAACCCCTAGATGCAAATCCTAAAACCCCGATGAACAATAAGGTAAAACCCATGGAATACAAGAAGAAGAAGATTATTCCAATGATCTAATATCTTGAAATAAGAGAACTTGTTCTTATTTCAAGATCAAAACAATTCACAAACATACTAGATCAAATTATGCTTGAATGTTTCTAAAACATGCAACCTAGAACAAGGCTACAAAACTAAGCAATTTTTTCAAAGCAAAAAGCAATATTATTATCAAATCAATTCTTCATGTTTAGGGTTACAAATGAGGCCTTTAAATAGGAAAAGAAACCCTAAAAATAACAAGCAAATTCGGAATAAAGAAGAGAATAAAATCTGCCCAAAACTTGCCTTATATGGATTTGGCAGATTTTGTGGAAAATCTTTCCTAGAGAATAATATCTTTCCTAATTCTTTCCTAGCTAATAAACTGAATGTAAATGGCCTAAAACATGTCTAAATACATCATAAATTCGTTGGAACCATATATGGAAAGTTTGGGAACAAATATGGAAAGTTCGATAACAAATATGGAAGTGGTCCAAATAAGGAAAGTTTGCAAAAGTGGTGCAACTTTCCTAATTAGCTCTTCTCTTCATTTCTGATTGAACATGTCTTCAATACTCTTCTTCAAATGCATTTGGCATTGATTGAAGTTCATCAAGTCCTCTTTGTTAGCCTCCATGCTTGGATCTTCAAAGCTTGTCTTGACTTTGCTAATATAGGCTTGTAAATAGATGTTCAATGCTTCTCTTGATATTTGATCTTGTGATTGGCCCTTGAGCTATTTGTGACGTTCCATGATTCATATCATCCCCTCCCTCTTGAAAAGGATTCGTCCTCGAATCTAAAACATTGCCTACATCACAATAACTCAACTTAGTAACATAAATAAAAGCACCTAAAGCATACTTACCTTAGAAATCAGATCATGAGCACAACATTGACAAGTGGGAAACCTTAGGTCTTCAGTTTCAATTTGGTTTAGAGAGTGAAAAAAGTGCTTGTAAACAAGCTTTTCCATTACAAACAAGTTTTTGGACTGGTTCGGATCCTTTTTCAAAATTTTGGTGCAAAGAGGATTCCCAAAGGAGAGGTTCCTCCATTTGCATCTTCAGTATGGACCAAGTCGCGAGGAAAACTTTGATAAGTGGGATACCTTAGGTCTTTGGTATCAATATGGTCCGAAAAGTGAAACAAGTACTTTGAAACAAGCTTTTCAGTTACAAACAAGTTTTTGGGGTGGTTCGGAACCTCTTTCGATATTTTGGTCCAAAGAGGATTCCCAAAGAAGAGGTTCCTCCATTTGCATCTTTAGGATGGACCAAATCGCGAAGAAAAGTTTGACAAGGGGAATACCTTAGGACTTTGGTATCAATATTGTCCGAAGAGTGAAACAAGTAAATTGGAACAAGCTTTTCAATTACAAACAAGTTTTTGGAGTTGTTTGGTTCCTCTTTCGATATTTTGGTCCAAAGAGGAATCCCAAAGAAGATATTCCTCCGTTTGGATCTTTAGGATGGACCAAATCACAAGGACAACTTTGACAAATGGAAAACCTTAGGTCTTTGGTATCAATATTGTCCGAAGAGTGAAACAAGTACTTTGAAACAAGCTTTTCAATTACAAACAATTTTTTGGTGTGGTTCGGATCCTCTTTCGATATTTTGGTCTATAGAGGTTTTCCAAAGTAGAGGTTCCTCCATTTACATCTTAAGTATGGACCAAATCACGAGGAATACTTTGACAAGGGGGAAACCTTAGGTCTTTGGATTCAATTTGGTTTAGAGAGTGAAACAAGTGCTTTTAAACAAGCTTTTCGATTACAAACAAGTTTTTTTAGTGGTTCGGATCCTCTTTCGAAATTTTAGTCCAAAGAGGATTCCCAAAGAAGAGGTTCCTCCATTTGCATCTTTTGGATGGACCAAGTCGCGAGGAAAACTTTGACAAGTGGGAAACCTTAGGTCTTTGGTATCAAGATGGTCTGAAGAGTGAAACAAGTACTTTGAATTAAGATTTTGAATTACAAAGAAGTTTTTGGTGTGGTTCGAATCCTGTTTCGAAATTTTTGTCCAAAGAAGATTCCCAAATAAGAGGTTCCTACATTTCCATCTTTAGTATGGACCAAGTCGCGAGGAAAACATTGATAAGTGGGAAACCTTATGTCTTTGGTATCAATATGGTCCGAAGAGTGAAACAAGTACTTTGAAACAAGCTTTTCACTTACAAAGATGTTTTTGGAGTGGTTCAGATCCTCTTTCTATATTTTGGTCCAAAGAGGATTCCCAAAGAAGAGGTTCCTCCATTTGGATCTTTAGGATGGACCAAATCATGAGCACAACTTTGACAAGTGGGAAACCTTAGGTCTTCGGATTCAATTTGGTTTAGAGAGTGAAACAAGTGCTCTTAAACATGCTTTCGATTACAAACAAGTTTTTGGAGTGGTTCGGATCCTCTTTCGAAATTTGGGTTCAAAGAGGATTCCCAAAGAAGAGGTTCCACCATTTGTATCTTTAGAATGGACCAAATCATGACCACAACTTTGACAAGAGGGAAACCTTAGGTCTTCGGATTCAAGTTTGGTTTTGAGAGTGAAAAAGTGCTTTTAAAGAAGCTTTTCGATTACAAACAAGTTTTTGGAGTGGTTCGGATCCTTTTTCGAAATCTTGGTGCAAAGAGGATTCCCAAAGAAGAGGTTCCTCCATTTGCATATTTAGGATGGACGAAATAGCGAAGAAAACTCTGACAAGGGGGAAACCTTAGGTCTTTGTTATCAATATGGTCCGAAGAGTGAAACGAGTAATTTGAAACAAGCTTTTCAATTACAAACAAGTTTTTGGAGCTGTTCGGATCCTCTTTCGATATTTTGGTCCAAAAAGGATTCCCAAAGAAGAGGTTCCTCCATTCGGATCTTTAGGATTTACCAAATCATGAGCACAACTTTTACAAGTGGAAAACCTTAGGTCTTTGGTATACATATGGTCCGAAGAGTGAAACAAGTAATTTGAAACAAGCTTTTCAATTACAAACAAGTTTTTGGAGTTGTTCGGATCCTCTTTCGAAATTTTGGTCTAAAGAGGTTTCCTAAAGTAGAGGTTCCTCCATTTGCATCTTACGTATGGAACAAATCACGAGGAATACTTTGACAAATGGAAAACCTTAGGTCTTTGGTATCAATATGGTCTGAAGAGTGAAACAAGTACTTTGAAACAAGCTTTTCAATTACAAACAAGTTTTTGGAGTGATTCGGATCCTCTTTCGATGTTTTGGTCCAAACAGGATTCCCAAAGAAGAGGTTCCTCCATTCGGATCTTTAGGATGGACCAAATCATGAGCACAACTTTAACAAATGGAAAACCTTAGGTCTTTGGTATCAATATGGTCCGAAGAGTGAAACAAGTAATTTGAAACAAGCTTTTCAATTACAAACAAGTTTTTGGAGTGGTTCGGATCCTCTTTCGAAATGTTGGTCCAAAGAGGATTCCCAAAGAAGAGGTTCCTCAATTTGCATCTTCAGTATGGACCAAGTCGCAAGGAAAACTTTGACAAGTGGGAAACCTTAAGTCTTTGGTATCAATATTGTCCGAAGAGTGAAACAAGTACTTTGAAAGAAGCTTTATACTTACAAACAAGTTTTTGGAGTGGTTCCGATCTTCTTTCGATATTTTGGTCCAAAGAGGATTCTCAAAGTAGAGGTTGCTCCATTTGCATCTTTAGGATGGACCAAATTGCGAAGAAAACTTTGATAAGGGGGAAACCTTAGGTCGTTGGTATCAATATGGTCCGAAGTGTGAAACAAGTAATTTGAAACAAGCTTTTCAATTACAAACAAGTTTTTGGAGTTGTTCGGATCCTCTTTCGATATTTTGGTCCAAAAAGGATTCCCAAAGAAGAGGTTCCTCCATTCGGATCTTTAGGATGGACCAAATCAGGAGCACAACTTTGACAAGTGGAAAACCGTAGGTCTTTGGTATCAATATGGTCCGAAGAGTGAAACAAGTAATTTTAAACATGCTTTTCAATTACAAACAAGTTTTTGGAGTTGTTTGGATCCTCTTTCGAAATTTTTGTCCAAAGAGGTTTCCCAAAGAAGAGTTTCCTCCATTTGGATCTTTAGGATGGACCAAATCACGAGGACAACTTTGACAAATGGAAAACCTTAGGTCTTTGGTATCAATATTGTCCGAAGAGTGAAACAAGTACATTGAAACAAGCTTTTCAATTACAAACAATTTTTTGGAGTGGTTCGGATCCTCTTTCGATATTTTTGTCCAAAGAGGATTCCTAAAGAAGAGGTTCCTCCATTTGCAACTTTAGGATGGACCAAATCGCGAGGAAAACTTCGACAAGGTGGAAACCTTAGGTTATTGGTATCAATATGATCCGAAGAGTGAAACAAGTATTTTGAAAAAGGCTTTTCAATTACAAAAAAGTTTTTTGAGTGGTTCGGATCCTCTTTCGAAATTTTAGTCCAAAGAGGATTCCCAAAGAAGAGGTTCCTCCATTTGCATCTTTAGGATGGACCAAGTCGCGAGGAAAACTTTGACAAGGGGGAAACCTTAGGTCTTTGGTATCAATATGTTCCGAAGAGTGAAACAAGTAATTTGAAACTAGCTTTTCAATTACAAACAAGTTTTTGGAGTTGTTCGGATTCTCTTTCGATATTTTTGTCCAAAAATGATTCCCAAAGAAGAGGTTCCTCCATTCGGATCTTTAGGACGGACCAAAACATGAGCACAAATTTGACAAGTGGAAAACCTTAGGTCTTTGGTATCAATATGGTCCGAAGAGTGAAACAAGTAATTTGAAACAAGCTTTTCAATTACAAACAAGTTTTTGGAGTTGATCAGATCCTCTTTCGAAATTTTGGTCCAAAGAGGATTCCCAAAGAAGAGTTTCCTCCATTTGCATCTTTAGTATGGACCAAATCACGAGGAATACTTAGACAAATGGAAAACCTTAGGTCTTTGGTTTCTATATGGTCCGAAGAGTGAAACAAGTACTTCGAAACAAGTTTTTCAATTACAAACAAGTTTTTGGAGTGGTTCGGATCCGCTTTCGATATTTTGGTCCAAATAGGATTGTGACGACCCGTCACTTTTAAATAAATTAAATCAAAGAAAAACAGCGGAAGTCTTTTATTTTAAGAAAATTGGCGTGATTATGTTTGAAAATAGGCTAGCCAAAACCTGTTTACATCTTAAATTCAAATATCTAAAAACACAAGGAACATTAAGTTGCTATCAGGAGTTCAAAATGATTTATAAACATAAAAGTAAAGACAAAAGCTCTTAAGAGCCATTTACAAGTATACAACTCCAAAATTATATAAAATTCACAAAAACCATGTACATGGATTTTTACAACTACTTAGTCCATCTCGAAATCATCATGCTCTCGATCAAGCGCGCACCAGCTCCTCTTCCACGATCCCAAACATTACCTGAAATGTTTGTAATATCATGAGATAACAACTTAAGCCCAGTGAGAATAATAAGAATAAAAAGTAAAGATAGACCTTAAACTCGCATTTCGATTTGTGTCCAATTCATTTTATACTCTCCAAAGGATGATACTACTAACACTTATAGTCAAATCTCCTCCATTAACTCGTTATGACATAAAATGATAAAAGTAAATGACTTTGCATAAAATATAACATCTCGATTCTCTTTCTTATCGATCATATGCATGAAGGTAATGAGAACATCCCGTAGGATACGCATTCGCCCTTTATGCATGAATGAATGAAGAAGGTGATGCGGACATCCCCCAAAGGGTCCAACATTCTTCCCTCCTTTTCTTTTCTCTCTTTATTTTCTTTTTCTCTGAAGGCGATGCGGACATTCCCCGGAGGGTCCAACATTCTTTCCTTCTTTTCTTTCTCATTTTTCCTTTCTTTTTCTCGGAAGGCGATGCGGACATTCCCCGAAGGGTCCAACATTCTTTCCTTCTTTTCATAATGCGAGATGTTATGGTGCAATATGTTATGGTGCGAGATGTTGTGATATGCTCGCAAAAGTAAATAAACGTAAAGTGCAATATTAAAGTAGCTGAAACAAGTATGAAGTAAAAGGGCATAAAGTAAATAAATAGTAAACTTCGGACGAACGATATGTCGATCGAACTCCTGTATCAATAATAAAAGTAGAATCATAACTTAAACGATTAACCTATACCTTCAAGGATTCTAACTTCCAATATAATCCGAGGTTCTATTAACCGTTTTAAATACAAGTTGGATCTTTTAACTTCCAATGGTCCAACCTTAGTTTCAAATCTAAGGTTGGACCATTGGAAGTTAAAAGATTCAATACTAACTTAGTTAAAAGAAACTAACTTAGAATCTTCTAAGATTCAATACTATCCTTGAGAACTCCTAAGTTCTCACTTAAACGATTAACTTCTAATCCTAAGGGCACTAACTCACAACCCTCTAATCTTAGATTCGGATTCTAATCTTAGTTTCAAACTCTACAAACCTTCACACTCATTTGATTTCTATAAATACTTTAAATCCTAACTATTCTCACCTTAGCCAAATAAGAGTTCGCTCCAAGTTTCCAAAAGCACGATCAAACAATGACCTGAAACACCTACAATTAATTACATCTACAATTAATAAATAAACATACATCGATCAATTAACATCTAAAAGCTCAAAACAACGAACAACCCCATAAACCCCACTATGAGGCTCTCGGCCCCCCCATAAAAAGTGGGTCTCGGGTTTGGTTTTCCGGCTTTTAGGTACTTTAGAGGTGTTTCCAGTTGGTTTTTAGCAAATTCGATATTCCCGATTTCAATGGGTATCGATAATTAGGGTTTTTTAACATTAAGCCCTTTCCCGAATTGAATTTAAATAAACATTAATTCACTAATTTATAACCCATATTCAAATCCCAAAAGGTAAATTTCAAACGGGAAGGGTTTCGACTGAAACTCGGTTTTAGGGTTATGGGAAAGTTTCCAAAAACTCTTAAAACTACTCCTGTATTTACAAACACCGAGTTGCACGGCAAGAAATCGAAAGGAAACAAAGAAAACTCCATTAAAACACTATTTGGAGTTCAGGGTTTCAAGAGAAACTTACCGAGAACTATGTGGATCTCGGGTGGCAAGTACGATAGTTGGGTGGAAAAGAATCCTAGACTCGAGGCCTTTCCGATGCAACCGAAATCGAGTCGATCCGCCGAGAAACGAATGAAAACCCAAAAATTCTCTTCCCCCCCTTGAACTTTTGGCCTTGAGGAGCAAAATGAAAGGTTTTCTTGGTCAATGATGGTCAATGGTCATTTAAAGAAGAATAGGGAATAGTGTTTAGATATTTTAAGAAATTGGAAATGACGGTTGCGTCCTTTTATGACTTTTGACTCATGAATCGAAACCCGATGCTCTTAAATAAATCTAAAAGTGATTAATAATTAATAATTGGCCTATTAATAATTATTAATGTTACCGAAACGAATTTAGAGCATTAAAACAATTAAAAACGAATTTCGGTCGAAATTAACTACTAAAATCGAAATTACAAAATAATAATTAAACTAAATACTTAAATTGATATAAATAAATAAATAAATAACATAAAATAAAATAATTCATTTAAAAATTAACGGGACGTTACAAGGATTACCAAAGAAGAGGATCCTCCATTCGGATCTTTAGGATGGACCAAATCACGAGGACAACTTTGACAAATGTAAAACCGTAGGTCTTTGGTATCAATATTGTCCGAACATTAAAACAAGTACTTTGAAACAAGCTTTTCAATTACAAACAATTTTTTGGAGTGGTTTGGATCCTCTTTCGATATTTTGGTCCAAAGAGGATTCCCAAAGAAGAGGTTCCTCCATTTGCATCTTTAGGATGCACCAAGTCGCGAGGAAAACTTTGACAAGTGGGAAACCTTAGGTCTTCGGTATCAATATTGTCCGTAGAGTGAAACAAGTACTTTAAAACAAGATTTTGAATTACAAACAATTTTTTGGAGTGGTTCGGATCCTCTTTCAAAATTTTGGTCCAAATAGGATTCCCAAAGAAGAGGTTCCTCCATTTCCATCTTTAGTATCGACCAAGTCGCGAGGAAAACTTTGACAAATGGGAAACCTTAGGTCTTTGGTATCAATATGGTCCGAAGAGTGAAACAAGTACTTTGAAACAAGCTTTTCAATTACAAACATGTTTTTGGAGTGGTTCGGATCCTCTTTCGAAATTTTAGTCCAAAGAGGATTCCCAAAGAAGAGGTTCCACCATTTGCATCTTTAGGATGGACCAAATCGCGAGGAAAAATTTGACAAGTAGGAAACCTTAGGTTTTGGTATCAATATGGTACGAAGAGTGAAACAAGTACTTTGAAAAAAGATTATGAATTACAAACAAGTTTTTGGAGTGGTTCGGATTCTCTTTCAAAATTTTGGTCCAAATAGGATTCCCAAAGAAGAGGTTCCTCCATTTCCATCTTTAGTATCGACCAAGTCGCGAGGAAAACTTTGACAAGTGGGAAACCTTAGGTCTTTGGTATCAATATGGTCCGAAGAGTGAAACAAGTACATTGAAACAAGTACATTGAAACAAGCTTTTCAATTACAAACATGTTTTTGGAGTGGTTCGGATCCTCTTTCAAAATTTTAGTCCAAAGAGGATTCACAAAGAAGAGGTTCCTCCATTTGCATCTTTAGGATGGACCAAGTGGCGAGGAAAACTTTGACAAGTAGGAAACCTTAGGTCTTTGGTATCAATATGGTACGAAGAGTGAAACAAGTACTTTGAAACAAGATTTTGAAATACAAATAAGTTTTTGCAGTGGTTCGAATCCTCTTTCGAAATTTTGGTCCAAAGTGGATTTCCAAAGAAGAGGTTCTTCCTTTGCATCTTTAGGATGGACCAAATCATGAGGACAACTTTGACAAGTGGGAAACCTTAGGTCTTTGGTATCAATATGGTCCGAAGAGTGAAACAAGTACTTTGAAACAAGCTTTTCAATTACAAACATGTTTTTGGAGTGGTTGGATCCTCTTTCGAAATTTTAGTCCAAAGAGGATTCCCAAAGAAGAGGTTCCTCCATTTGCATCTTTAGGATGGACCAAGTCGCGAGGAAAACTTTGACAAGTAGGAAACCTTTGGTCTTTGGTATCAATATGGTACGAAGAGTGAAACAAGTACTTTGAAACAAGATTTTGAAATACAAACAAGTTTTTGAAGTGGTTCGAATCATCTCTCGAAATTTTGGTCCAAAGAGAATTCCCAAAAAAGAGGTTCCTCCATTTGCATCTTCTGTATGGACCAAGTCGCGAGGAAAACTTTGACAAGTGGGAAACCTTAGGTCATTGATATCAATATGGTCTGAAGAGTGAAACAAGTACTTTGAAACAAGCTTTTCACTTACAAACAAGTTTTTGGTAGTGGTTCGGATACTCTTTCGATATTTTGGTCCAAAGAGGATTCCCAAAGAAGAGGTTCCTCCATTTGCATCATTAGGATGGACCAAATCGCGAAGAATACTTTGACAAGGGGGACACTTAGGTCTTTGGTATCAATATGGTCCGAAGAGTGAAACAAGTAAATTGAACCAACCTTTTCAATTACAAACAAGTTTTTGAAGTGGTTCAAATCCTCTTTCGAAATTTTGGTCCAAAGAGGATTCCCAAAGAAGAGGTTCCTCCATTTGGATCTTTAGGATGGACCAAATCACGAGGACAACTTTGACAAATGGAAAACCTTAGGTCTTTGGTATCAATTTTGTCCGAAGTGTAAAACAAGTACTTTGAAACAAGCTTTTCAAATACAAACAATTTTTTGGAGTGGTTCAGAACCTCTTTCGATATTTTTGTCCGAAGAGGATTCCCAAAGAAGAGGTTCCTCCATTTTGGTCCATCCTATAGATTCAAATGGAGGAACCTCATCTTTGGGAATCCTGTTTGGACCAAAATATCGAAAGAGGATCCGAACCACTCCAAAAACTTGTTTGTTATTGAAAAACTAGTTTCAAAGTACTTGTTTCACAATTCGGACCATATTGATACCAAAGACCTAAGGTTTCCCCCTTGTCAAAGTTTTCCTCGCGATTTAGTCCATTCTAAAGATGCAAATGGAGGAACCTCTTATATGGGAATTCTCTTTGACCAAAATTTCGAAAGAGGATCCGAACCACTCCAAAAACTTTTTTGTAATTGAAAAGCTTGTTTCAAAGTACTTGTTTCACTCTTCGGACCATATTGATACCAATGACCTAAGGTTTCCCACTTGTCAAAGTTGTGCTCATGATTTGGTCCATCCTAAAGATCCAAATGAAGGAACCTCTTCTTTGGGAATCCTCTTTGGACCAAAATATCGAAAAACTTGTTTGTAAGTGAAAAGATTCTTTCAAAGTACTTGTTTTACTCATAGGACCATATTGATACCAAAGACCTAAGGTTTCCCCCTTGTCAAAGTTTTCTTCTCGATCTGGTCCATCCTAAATATGCAAATGGAGGAACCTCTTCCTTGGGAATCCTGTTTCGACCAAAATATCGAAAGAGGATCCGAACCATTCCAAAAACTTGTTTGTAAATGAAAAGCCTGTTTCTAAGCACGTGTTTCACTCTCTAAACCAAATTGAATCCGAAGACCTATGGTTTCCCACTTGTCAAAGTTGTGTTTATGATTTGGTCCATCCTAAAGATTCAAATGGAGGAACCTCTTCATTGGGACTCCTGTTTGGACCAATATATCGAAAGAGGATCCGAACCACTCCATAAACTTGTTTGTAATTGAAAAGCTTGTTTCAAAGTACTTGTTTCACAGTTCGGACCATATTGATACCAAAGAACTAAGGTTTACCCCTTGTCAAAGTTTTCCTCACGATTTGGTCCATCCTAAAGATGCAAATGGAGGAACCTCTTCTTTGGGAATCCTGTTTGGACCAAAATATCGAAAGAGTATCCGAACCACTTCAAAAACTTGTTTGTAAATGAAAAGCTTGTTTAAAAGTACTTGTTTCACACTTCGGACCATATTGATATCAAAGACCTAAGGTTTTCCACTTGTCAAAGTTGTGCTCATGATTTGGTCCATCCTAAAGGTCCAAATGGAGGAACCCCTTCTTTGGGAATCCTCTTTGGACCAAAATATTGAAAGAGGATCCCAACCACTCCAAAAACTTGTTTGTAAGTGAAAAGCTTGTTTCAAAGTACTTGTTTCACTCTTAGGACCATATTGATACCAAAGACCTAAGGTTTCCCACTTGTCAAAGTTGTGCTCATGCTTTGGTCCATCCAAAAGATTCGAATGGAGGAACCTCTTCTTTGCTAATCCTAGTTGGGACAAAATATCGAAAAAGGATCTGAACCACTCCAAAAATTTGTTTGTAATTGAAAAGCTTGTTTCAAATAACTTGTTTCACACTTCGGACCATATTGATACCAAAGACCTAAGGTTTCCCCCTTGTCAAAGTTTTCCTCGCGATTTAGTCCATTCTAAAGATGCAAATGGAGGAACCTCTTCTATGGGAATCCTCTTTGGACCAAAATTTTGAAAGAGGATCCGAACCACTCCAAAAACTTTTTTGTAATTGAAAAGCTTGTTTCAAAGTAATTGTTTCACTCTTCGGACCATATTTCTACCAAAGACCTAAGGTTTCCCACTTCTCAAAGGTGTGCTCATTATTTGGTCTATCCTAAAGATCCAAAGGGAGGAACCTCTTCTTTGGGAATCCACTTTGGACCAAAATATCGAAAAACTTGTTTGTAAGTGAAAAGCTTGTTTCAAAGTACCTGTTTCACTCATAGGACCATATTGATACCAAAGACCTAAGGTTTCCCACTTGTCAAAATTTTCCTCGCGACTTGGTCTATCCTAAAGATGCAATTGGAGGAACTTCTTCTTTGGGAATCCTCTTTAGACCAAAATTTCGAAAGAGGATCCGAACCACACCAACAATATGTTTGTAATTGAAAAGCTTGTTTCACTCTTCGGACCATATTGATACCAAAGACCTAAGGTTTCCCACTTGTCAAAGTTTTCCTTGCGATTTGGTCCATGCAAAAGATGCAAATGGAGGAACCTCTTCTTTGGGAATCCTCTTTTGACCAAAATTTCGAAAGAGGATCTGAACCACTCCAAAAACTTTTTTGTAGTTGAAAACCTTGTTTGAAAGCACTTGTTTCACTCTCTAAACCAAATTGAATCCGAAGACCTAAGGTTTCCCACTTGTAAAAGTTGCGCGCATGATTTGGTCCATCCTAAAGATCCAAATGGAGGAACCTCTTCTTTGGGAATCCTGTTTGTACCAAAATATCGAAAGAGGTTCCGAACCACTCAAAAAACTTGTTTGTAATTGAAATGCTTGTTTCAAAGTACTTGTTTCACACTTCGGACCATATTGATACCAAAGACCTAAGGTTTCCCCCTTGTCAAAGTTTTCCTTGCGATTTGGTCCGTCCTAAAGATGCAAATGGAGAAACCTCTTCTTTGGGAATCCTCTTTGGACCAAAATTTCGAAAGAGGATTCGAACCTCTCCAAAAACTTGTTTTAATTGAAAAGCTTGTTTCAAAGTACTTGTTTCTCTCTTCGGACCATATTGATACCAAAGACCTAAGGTTTCCCACTTGTCAAAGTTGTTCTCATGATTTGGTCCATTCTAAAGGTCCAAATGGAGGAACCTCTTCTTTGGGAATCCTTTTTGGACCAAAATATCGAAAGAGGATCCCAACCACTCCAAAAACTTGTTTGTAAGTGAAAAGCTTGTTTCAAAGTACTTGTTTCGCTCTTAGGACCATATTGATACCAAAGACCTAATGTTTCCCACTTATCAAAGTTTTCCTCGCGACTTGGTGAATCCTAAAGATGCAAATGCAGGAACTTCTTCTTTGGGAATCCTCTTTGGACCAAAATTTCGAAAGAGGATGCGAACCACTCCAACAACCTGTTTGTAATTCAAAAGCTTGTTTCGAAGTACTTGTTTCACTCTTCGGACCATATTAATACCAAAGACGTAAGGTTTCCCACTTGTCAAAGTTTCCCTCACGACTTGGTCCATCCTAAAGATGCAAATGGAGGATCCTCTTCTTTGGGAATCCTCTATGGACTAAAATTTCGAAAGAGGATCCGAACAACTCCAACAACTTGTTTGTAATTGAAAAGCTTGTTCCAAAGTATTTGTTTCACCCTTCGGACCGTATTGATACCAAAGACCTAAGGTTTCCCCCTTGTCAAAGTTTGCTAGCGATTTTGTCCATCCTAAAGATGCAAAGGGGGGAAACTCTTCTTTGGGAATCCTCTTTGGACCAAAATATCGGAAGAGGATCCGAACCACTACAAAAACTTGTTTGTAATTGAAAAGCCTGTTTGAAAGCACTTGTTTCACTCTCTATACCAAATTGAATCCGAAGACCTAAGGTTTCCCACTTGTCAAAGTTGTGTTCATGATTTGGTCCATCTTAAATATTGAAATGGAGGAACCTCTTCTTTGGGAATCCTGTTTGGACCAATATATCGAAAGAGGATCCGAACCACTCCAAAACCTTGTTTGTAATTGAAAAGCTTGTTTCAAGGTACTTGTTTCACACTTCGGACCATATTGATACCAAAGACGTAAGGTTTCCCCCTTGTCAAAGTTTTCCTCGCGATTTGGTCCATCCGAAAGATGCAAATGGAGGAACGTCTTCTTTGGGAATCCTCTTTGGACGAAAAATTCGAAAGAGGATCCAAACCACTCCAAAAACTAGTTTCTAATTGAAAAGCTTGTTTTAAAGTACTTGTTTTCTTCTTCGGACCATATTGATACCAAAGACCTAAGGTTTCCCCCTTGTCAAAATTTTCCTCACGATATGGTCCATCCTAAAGATGCAAATGGAGGAACCTCTTATTTGGATATCCTGTTTTGACCAAAATATCAAAAGAGGATCCGAACCACTCCAAAAACTTGTTTGTAATTGAAAAGCTTGTTTTAAAGTACTTGTTTCACTCTTTGGACCATATTGATTCCAAAGACCTAAGGTTTCCCACTTGTCAAAGTTTTCCACGCGATTTGGTCCATCGAAAAGATGCAAATGGAGGAACCTCTTCTTTGGGAATCCTCTTTGGACCAAAATTTCGAAAGAGAATCTGAACCACTCCAAAAACTTGTTTGTAATTGAAAACCTTGTTTGAAAGCACTTGTTTCACTCTCTAATCCAAGTTGAATCCGAAGACTTAAGGTTTCCCACTTGTCAAAGGTGTGCTCATTATTTGGTCCATCCTAAAGATCCAAATGGAGGAACATCTTCTTTGGGAATCCTGTTTGGACCAAAATATCGAAAGAGGTTATGAACCTCTCCAAAAACTTGTTTGTAATTCAAAAGCTTGATTCAAAGTACTTGTTTCATAGTTCGTACCATATTGTTATCAAAGACCTAAGGTTTCCCCCTTTGAACAAAAATTTCGAAAGAGGATCCGAACAACTCCAACAACTTGTTTATAATTGAAAAGCTTGTTCCAAAGTACTTGTTTCACCCTTCGGACCGTATTGATACGAAATACCTAAGGTTTCCCCCTTGTCAAAGTTTTCCTTGCGATTTGGTCCATCCTAAAGATGCAAAGGGGGGAAACTCTTCTTTGGGAATCCCCTTTGGTCCAAAATATCAGAAGAGGATCCGAACCACTACAAAAACTTGTTTGTAATTGAAAAGCCTGTTTGAAAGCACTGGTTTCACTCTCTAAACCAAATTGAATCCGAAGACCTAAGGTTTCCCACTTGTCATAGTTGTGTTCATGATTTGGTACATCCTAAATATTGAAATGGAGGAACCTCTTGTTTGGGAATCCTTTTTGGACCAATATATCGAAAAAGGATCCGCACCACTCCAAAACCTTGTTTGTAATTGAAAAGCTTGTTTGAAAGTACTTGTTTCACACATCGGGCCATATTGATACCAAAGACCTAAGCTTTCCCTCTTGTCAAAGTTTTCCTCGTGATTTGGTCCATCCGAAAGATGCAAATAGAGGAACCTCTTCTTTGGGAATCCTCTTTGGACGAAATATTCGAAAGAGGATCCAAACCACTCCAAAAACTAGTTTGTAATTGAAAAGCTTGTTTCAAAGTACTTGTTTCACTCTTCGGACCATATTGATACCAAAGACCTAAGGTTTCTCCCTTGTCAAAATTTTCCTCGCGATTTGGTCCATCCTAAAGATGCAAATGGAGGAACCTCTTTTTTGGATATCCTGTTTTGACCAAAATATTGAGAGAGGATCCGAACCACTCCAAAAACTTGTTTGTAAATGAAAAGCTTGTTTTACAGTACTTTTTTCAATCTTCGGACCATATTGATACTAAAGACCTAAGGTTTCCCACTTGTCAAAGTTTTCCTCGCGATTTGGTCCATCCAAAAGATGCAAATGGAGGAACCTCTTCTTTGGGAATCCTCTTTGGACCAAAATTTCGAAAGAGAATCTGAACCACTCCAAAAACTTGTTTGTAATTGAAAACCTTGTTTAAAAGCACTTGTTTCACTCTCTAATCCAAATTGAATCCGAAGACCTAAGGTTTCCCACTTGTCAAAGGTGTGCTCATTATTTGGTCCATCCTAAAGATCCAAATGGAGGAACCTCTTCTTTGGGAATCCTGTTAGGACCAAAATATCGAAAGAGAATACGAACCTCTTTAAAAACTTGTTTGTATTTGAAAAGCTTGTTTCAAAGTACTTGTTTCATAGTTAGTACCATATTGATATCAAAGACCTATGGTTTCCCCCTTTGGACAAAAATTTCGAAAGAGGATCCGAACAACTCCAACAACTTGTTTGTAATTGAAAAGCTTGTTCCAAAGTACTTGTTTCACCCTTCGGACCGTATTGATACGAAATACCTAAGGTTTCCCCCTTGTCAAAGTTTTCCTTGCGATTTGGTCCATCCTAAAGATGCAAAGGGGGGAAACTCTTCTTTGGGAATCCCCTTTGGTCCAAAATATCAGAAGAGGATCCGAACCACTACAAAAACTTGTTTGTAATTGAAAAGCTTGATTCAAATTACTTGTTTCACTCTTCGGACCAAATTGATACCAAAGACCTAAGGTTTCCCCGTTGTCAAAGTGTTCCTCGCGATTTAGTCCATCCTAAAGATGCAAACGGAGGAACCTCTTCTTTGGGAATCCTCTTTGGACCAAAATATCGAAAGAGGATCCGAACCACTCCAAAAACTTGTTGTAATTGAAAAGCTTGATTCAAATTACTTGTTTCACTCTTCGGACCAAATTGATACCAAAGACCTAAGGTTTCCCCCTTGTCAAAGTTTTCCTCGTGATTTGGTCCATCCTAAAGATCCAAATGGAGGTACCTCTTCTTTGGGAATGCTCTTTGGACAAAAATATCGAAAGAGGATCCGAACCACTCCAAAAATTTATTTGTTATTGAAAAGCTAGTTTCAAATTACTTGTTTCACTCTTCGGACCATGTTGAAACCAAACACCTACGGTTTCCCACTTGTCAAAGTTTTCCTCGCAACTTGGTCCATCCTAAAGATGCAAATGGAGGAACCTCTTCTTTGGGAATCCTCTTTGGACTAAAATTTTGAAAGAGGATCCGAACCACTCCCAAAACTTGTTTGTAATTGAAAAACTTGTATCAAAGTACTTGTTTACCACTTTTCAAAGATGTGCTCATGATTTGATCCATCCTAAAGATCCAAATGGAAGAACCTCTTCTTTGGGAATCCTCTTTGGACCAAAAGATAGAAAGAGGATCCGAACCACTCCAAAAACTTTTTTTTAAGTTAAAAGCTTGTTTCAAAGTACTTGTTTCACTCTTCGGACCATATTGATACCAAATAACTTAGGTTTCCCACTTGTCAAAGTTTTCCTGGCTACTTGGTCCATCCTAAAGATGCAAATGGAGGAACCTCTTCTTTGGGAATCCTCTTTGGACCAAATTTTCGAAAGAGGATCCGAACCACTCCAAAAGCTTGTTTGTAATTGAAAAGCTTGTTTCAAAGTACTTGTTTCACTTTTCGGACCATATTGATACAAAAGACGTAAGGTTTCCCTCTTGTCAAAGTTTTCTTCGCTATTTGGTCCATCCTAAAGATGCAAATGGACGAACCTCTTCTTTGGGAATCCTCTTTGGACCGAAATATTAAAAGAGGATCCGAACCACTCCAAAAACTTGTTTGTAATTGAAAAGCTTGTTTCAAAGTCTTTGTTTCACTCTTCGGACCATATTGATACCAAAGACCTAAGGTTTCCCCTTTGTCAAAATTTTGCTCGCGAGTTCGTCCATCCTAAAGATGCAAATGGAGGAACCTCTTCTTTAGAGAATCCTCTTTGGGCCAAAATTTCGAAAGAGGATCTGAACCACTCCAAAAACTTGTTTGTATTTGAAAAGCTTGTTTAAAAGCACTTGTTTCACTCTCTAAACCAAATTGAATCCGAAGACCTAAGGTTTCCCACTTCTCAAAGTTGTGCTAATGATTTGGTCCATCCTAAAGATCCAAATGGAGGAACCTCTTCTTTGGGAATCATCTTTGGACTAAACTTTCGAAAGAGGATCCGAACCACTCCAAAAACTTGTTTGTAATTGAAAAGCTTGCTTCAAAGTACTTGTTTCACTGTTGGGACCATATTGATACAAAAGACCTAAGGTTTCCCCCTTGTCAAAGTTTTCCTCATGATTTGGTCCATCCTAAAGATGCAAATGGAGGAACCTCTTCTTTGAGAATCTTTTTTGGACCAAAATATCGAAAGAGGATGGGAACCACTCCAAAAACTTACTTGTAATTGAAAAGCTTGTTCAAAGTACTTGTTTCACTCTTCGGACCATGTTGATACCAAAGACCTATGGTTTCCCACTTGTCAAAGTTGTGCTCATGATTTGGTCCATCCTAAAGATCCAAATAGAGGTACCTCTTCCTTGGGAATGCTCCTTGGACCAAAATATCGAAAGAGGATTCGAACTAGTCCAAAAACTTGTTTGTAAGTGAAAAGCTTGTTTCATTTTTCGGACCATGTTTATACCAAAGACCTAAGGTTTCCCACTTGTCAAAGTTTTCCTCGCGACTTGGTCCATCCTAAAGACGCAAATGTAGGAACCTCTTCTTTGGGAATCCTCTTTGGACCAAAATTCCGAAAGAGGAACCGAGCCACTCCAAAAACTTGTTTGTAATTGAAAAAATTGTTTCAAAGTACTTGTTTAACTCTTCAGACCATATTGATACCAAAGACCTAAGGTTTCCCCCTTGTCAAAGTTTTCCTCGCAATTTGATCCATCCTAAATATGCAAATGGATGAACCTCTTCTTTGGGAATCCTCTTTGGACCAAAATATCGAAAGAGGATCCGAACCACTCCAAAAACATGTTTGTAATGGAAAAGCTTGTTTCAAAGTAGTTGTTTCACTCTTCGGACCATAATGATACCAAAGACCTAAGGTTTTCCGCTTGTCGAAGTTTTCCTCGTGATTTGGTCCATCCTAAAAGTCCAAATGGAGGAACCTCTTCTTTGGGAATCCTCTTTGGACCAAAATTTCGAAAGAGGATCCGAACCACTCCAAAAACTTGTTTGTAATTGAAAAGCTTGTTTCAATATACTTGTTTCACTCTTTGGACCATATTGATACCAAAGACCTAAGCTTTCCTCCTTGTCTAAGTTTTCCTCGCGATTTGGTCCATCCTAAAGATCCAATTGGAGGAACCTCTTCTTTGGACGAAAATTTCGAAAGAGGATCCGAACCACTCCAAAAACTTGTTTGTAATTGAAAAGCTTGTTTCAAAGTACTTGTATCACTCTTCGATCCAAATTGATACCAAAGACCTAAGGTTTCCCACTTGTCAAAGTTGTCCTCATGATTTGGTTCATCCTAAAGATCCAAATGGAGGAACCTCTTCTTTGAGAATCCTATTTGGACCAAAATATAGAAAGAGGATCCGAACCACTCCATAAAATTTTTTTTTAAGTTAAAAGCTTGTTTCAATGTACTTGTTTCACTCTTCGGACCATATTGATACCAAATACCTTAGGTTTCCCACTTGTCAAAGTTTTCCTGGCGACATAGTCCATGCTAAAGATCCGAATGGAGGAACCTCTTCTTTGGGATTCCTCTTTGGACCAAAATATCGGAAGAGGATCAGAACCCCTCCAAAAACATGTTTGTAATGGAAAAGCTTGTTTCAAAGTAGTTGTTTCACTCTTCGGACCATAATGATACCAAAGACCTAAGGTTTTCCGCTTGTCGAAGTTTTCCTCGTGATTTGGTCCATCCTAAAAGTCCAAATGGAGGAACCTCTTCTTTGGGAATCCTCTTTGGACCAAAATTTCGAAAGAGGATCCGAACCACTCCAAAAACTTGTTTGTAATTGAAAAGCTTGTTTCAATATACTTGTTTCACTCTTTGGACCATATTGATACCAAAGACCTAAGCTTTCCTCCTTGTCTAAGTTTTCCTCGCGATTTGGTCCATCCTAAAGATCCAATTGGAGGAACCTCTTCTTTGGACGAAAATTTCGAAAGAGGATCCGAACCACTCCAAAAACTTGTTTGTAATTGAAAAGCTTGTTTCAAAGTACTTGTATCACTCTTCGATCCAAATTGATACCAAAGACCTAAGGTTTCCCACTTGTCAAAGTTGTCCTCATGATTTGGTTCATCCTAAAGATCCAAATGGAAGAACCTCTTCTTTGGGAATCCTGTTTGGACCAAAATATAGAAAGAGGATCCGAACCACTCCATAAACTTTTTTTTTAAATTAAAAGCTTGTTTCAATGTACTTGTTTCACTCTTCGGACCATATTGATACCAAATACCTTAGGTTTCCCACTTGTCAAAGTTTTCCTGGCGACATAGTCCATGCTAAAGATCCGAATGGAGGAACCTCTTCTTTGGGAATCCTCTTTGGACCAAAATATCGGAAGAGGATCAGAACCCCTCCAAAAACATGTTTGTAATTGAAAAGCTTGTTTGAAACCACTTGTTTCACTCTCTAAATCATATTGAATCACAAGACCTAAGGTTTCCCACTTGTCAAACTTGTGTTCATGATTTGGTCCATTCTTAAGATGCAAATGGAGTAACCTCTTCTTTGGGAATCCTCTTTGGACCAAAATTTCGAAAGAGGATCCGAACCACTCCAAAAACTTGTTTGTAATTGAAAAGCTTGTTTCAAAGTACTTGTTTCACTCTTCGGACCATATTTATACCAATGACCTAAGGTTTCCCCATTATCAAAGGTTTTCTCGCGATTTGGTCCATCCTAAAGATAAAAAATGGAGGAACCTCTTCTTTGGGAATCCTTTTTGGACCAAAATATCGAAAGAGGATCCGAACCACTCCAAAACTTGTTTGTAATTGAAAAGCTTGTTTCAAAGTACTTGTTTAACTCTTCGGACCATATTGATACCAAAGACCTAAGGTTTCCCCCTTTTCAAAAATTTCCTCCCGATTTGGTCCATACTAAAGATACAAATGGAGGAACCTCTTATTTGGGAATCCTCTTTGGACCAAAATATCAAAAGAGGATCCGAACCACTCCAAAAACTTGTTTTTTAATGAAAAGCTTGTTTCAAATTACTTGTTTCACTCTTCGGACCATATTGATACCAAAGACCTAAGGTTTCCCACCTGTCAAAGTTGTGCTCATGATTTGGTCCATCCTAAAGATCCTAAGGGAGGAACCTCTTCTTTGGGAATCCTGTTTAGACAAAAATATCGAAAGAGGATCCGAACCACTCCAAATGTTTGTAATTGAAAAGCTTGTTTTAAATTACTTGTTTCACTCTGCGGACCATATTGATACAAAAGACCTAAGGTTTCCCCCTTCTCAAAGTTTTCCTCGCGATTTGGTCCATCCCAAAAATGCAAATGGAGGAAGCTCTTCTTTGGGAATCCTCTTTGGACTAAAATATCGAAAGAGGATCCGAACCACTCCAAAAACTTGTTTGTAATTCAAAAGCTTGTTTCAAAGTACTAGTTTCACTCTTCGGACCATATTGATACCAACGACCTAAGGTTTTCCACATCTCAAAGTTGTGCTCATGATTTGGTCCATCTTAAAGATCCGAATGGAGGAGCCTCTTCTTTGGGAATCTTGTTTGGATCAAAATATCTAAAGAGGATCCGAACCACTCCAAAAACTTCATTGTAATTGAAAATCTTGTTTCAAATAATTTGTTTCACACTTCGGACCATATTGATACCAAAGACCTAAGGTTTCCCCCTTGTCAAAGTTTTCTTTGCGATTTGGTCCATCCTAAAGATCCGAATTTAGGAACCTCTTCTTTGGGAATCCTCTTTGGACCAAAATATCCGAAGAGGATCAGAAACCCTCCAAAAACTTGTTTGTAATTAAAAAGCTTGTTTGAAACCACTTGTTTCACTCTCTAAACCATATTGAATCACAAGACCTAAGGTTTCCCACTTCTCAAAGTTGTGTTCATGATTTGGTCCATCCTAAAGATGCAAATGGAGGAACCTCTTCTTTGGGAATCCTCTTTGGATCAAATTATCGAAAGAGGATCCGAACCATTCCAAAAACTTGTTTGTAATTGAAAAGCTTGTTTCAAAGTACTTGTATTACTCTTCGGACCATATTGATACAAAAGACCTAAGGTTTCCCGCTTGTCAAATTTTTCTTCGTGATTAGGTCCATCCTAAAGAAGCAAATGGAGGAACCTCTTCTTTGGGAATCCTTTTTGGACCAAAATATCGAAAGAGGAACCGAACAACTCCAAAAACTTGTTTGTAATTGAAAACCTTGTATCAAAGTACTTGTTTCCCACTTTTAAAAGTTGTGCTCATGATTTGGTCCATCCTAAAGATCCAAATGGAGGAACCTCTTCTTTGGGAATCCTGTTTGGACCAAAATATAGAAAGAGAATCCGAACCACTCCATAAACTTTTTTTTTAAGTTAAAAGCTTGTTTCAATGTACTTGTTTCACTCTTCGGACCATATTGATACCAAATACCATAGGTTTCCCACTTGTCAAAGTTTTCCTGGCGACATAGTCCATCCTAATGATCCGAATGGAGGAACCTCTTCTTTGGGAATCCTCTTTGGACCAAAATATCGGAAGAGGATCAGAACCCCTCCAAAAACATGTTTGTAATTGAAAAGCTTGTTTGAAACCACTTGTTTCACTCTCTAAATCATATTGAATCACAAGACCTAAGGTTTCCCACTTGTCAAAGTTGTGTTCATGATTTGGTCCATTCTAAAGATGCAAATGGAGTAACCTCTTCTTTGGGAATCCTCTTTGGACCAAAATTTCGAAAGAGGATCCGAACCACTCCAAAAACTTGTTTGTAATTGAAAAGCTTGTTTCAAAGTACTTGTTTCACTCATCGGACCATATTGATACCAAAGACCTAAGGTTTCCCCCTTGTCAAAGTTTTTCTCTCGATTTGGTCCATCCTAAAGATGTAAATGGAGGAACCTCTTCTTTGGGAATCCTTTTTGGACAAAAATTTTGAAAGAGGATCCGAACCACTCCAAAAACTTGTTTGTAATTGTAAAGCTTGTTTCAAAGTACTTGTTTCACTCTTCGGACCATATTGATACCAAAGACCTAAGGTTTCCCCCTTTTCAAAATTTTCCTCATGATTTGGTCCATACTAAAGATAAAAATGGAGGAACCTCTTCTTTGGGAACCTCTTTGGACCAAAATATCAAAAGAGGATCCGAACCACTCCAAAAACTTGTTTTTGATTGAAAAGCTTGTTTTACTCTTCGGACCATATTGATACCAAAGACCTTAGGTTTCCCACTTGTCAAAGTTTTGCTCATGATTTGGTCCATCCTAAAGATTCGAATGGAGGAACCTCTTCTTTGGGAATCCTGTTTAGACAAAAATATCTAAAGAGGATCCGAACCACTCCAAAAACTTGTTTTTAATTGAAAAGCTTGTTTCAAATTACTTGTTGCACTCTTCGAACCATATTGATACCAAAGACCTAAGGTTTCCCCCTTGTCAAAGTTTTCCTCGCGATTTGGAACATCCCAAAGATGCAAATGGAGGAACCTCTTCTTTGGGAATCCTTTTTGGACCAAAATTTCGAAAGAGGATCCGAACCACTCCAAAAACTTGTTTGTAATTGAAAAGCTTGTTTCAAAGTACTTGTTTCACTCTTCGGACCATATTGATACCAAAGACCTAAGGTTTCCCCCTTTTCAAAATTTTCCTCATGATTTGGTCCATCCTAAAGATACAAATGGAGGAACCTCTTCTTTGGGAACCTCTTTGGACCAAAATATCAAAAGAGGATCCGAACCACTCCAAAAACTTGTTTTTGATTGAAAAGCTTGTTTCACTCTTCGGACCATATTGATACCAAAGACCTAAGGTTTCCCACTTGTCAAAGTTTTGCTCATGATTTGGTCCATCCTAAAGATTCGAATGGAGGAACCTCTTCTTTGGGAATCCTGTTTAGACAAAAATATCGAAAGAGGATCCGAACCACTCCAAAAACTTGTTTTTAATTGAAAAGCTTGTTTCAAATTACTTGTTTCACTCTTCGAACCATATTGATACCAAAGACCTAAGGTTTCCCCCTTGTCAAAGTTTTCCTCGCGATTTGGTCCATCCCAAAGATGCAAATGGAGGAACCTCTTCTTTGGGAATCCTCTTTGGACCAAAATATCGAAAGAGAATCCGAACCACTCCAAAAACTTGTTTGTAATTGAAAAGTTTGTTTCAAAGTACTTGTTTCATTCTTCGGACCATATTGATACAACCGACCTAAGGTTTTCCATTTGTCAAAGTTGTGCTCATGATTTGGTCCATCTTAAACATCCGAATGGAGGAACCTCTTCTTTGGGAATCTTGTTTGGATCAAAATATCGAAAGAGGATCCGAACCACTCCAAAAACTTGATTGTAATTGAAAAGCTTGTTTCAAATTACTTGTTTCACTCTTCGGACCATATTGATACCAAAGACCTGAGGTTTCCCCCTTGTCAAAGTTTTCCTCGCAATTTAGTCCATCCTAAAGATGCAAATGGAGGAACCTCTTCTTTGGGAATCCTTTTTGGACAAAAATATCGAAAGAGGATGCGAACCACTCCAAAACCTTGTTTGTAATTGAAAAGCTTGCTTCAATGTATTTGTTTCACTCTTCGGACCATATTGATACCAAAGACCTAAGGTTTCCCACTTGTCAAAGTTTTCCTCGCGATTTGGTCCATCCTAAATATGCAAATGGAGGAACCTTTTCTTTGGGAATCCTTTTTGGACCAAAATATCGAAAGAGGATCCGAACAACTCCAAAAACTTCTTTGTAATTGAAAAGCTTGTTTCAAAGTACTTGTTTCACTCTTCGGACCATATTGATACAAAAGACCGATGGTTTCCCCCTTGTCAAAGTTTTCCTCGTGATTTGGTCCATCCTAAAGATGCAAATGGAGGAACCTTTTCTTTGGGAATCCTTTTTGGACCAAAATATCGAAAGAGGATCCGAACAACTCCAAAAACTTTTTTGTAATTGAAAAGCTTGTTTCACTCTTCGGACCATATTGATACAAAAGACCGATGGTTTCCCCCTTGTCAAAGTTTTCCTCGCGATTTGGTTCATCCTAAAGATGCAAATGGAGGAACCTCTTCTTTCGGAATCCTTTTTGGACCAAAATATCGAAAGAGGATCCGAATAACTTCAACAACTTGTTTGTAATTGAAAAGCTTCTTTCAAAGTACTTGTTTCACTCTTCGGACCATATTGATACCTAAGGTTTCCCACTTGTCAAAGTTGTGCTCATTATTTGGTCCATCCTAAAGATCCAAGTGGAGTTACCTCGTCTTTGGGAATCCTCTATGGACCAAAATATCGAAAGTGGAACCGAACAACTCCAAAAACTTGTTTGTAAGTTAAAAGCTTGTTTCACTCTTCGAACCATATGGATACCAAAGACCTAAGGTTTCCCACTTGTCAAAGTTTTCCTCGCGACTTGGTCCATCCTAAAGATGCAAATGGAGGAACCTCTTCTTTGGGAATCCTCTCTGGACCAAAATTTCGAAAGAGGATCCGAACCACTCCAAAAACTTGTTTGTATTTGAAACGCTTGTTTCACTTTTCGGGCCATATTGATACAAAAGACCTAAGGTTTCTAATATCAATCAAGGAGCCTTAATGTTGATCATTGCCGGAATTGCATTCATTACTTTCCAAGTCTATGACAAGATTAAGCTACAAGCTAAGTTCAATAAATGCAACATCAAAGTTCAAGCTTAGATCAATAAATGGAAGTCAAGTTCAAGCCTAGTTCACTAAATGCAAGTCAAGTTCAAAGTCATGTTCATTTAATGCAACCGAAGCTCATTTAATGGAATTCAAGCTTTTTCAATGCAACTCAGCTTTCATCATAATTACAAGACACTTACTTAAAGAGAACTTTGGTGTATTAATTATTCTAGCATTTAGAGTGATAATAAGTTACAAAATATGGTAGGTTACAACTTTTGGAAAGCCATGTAGGTTACACTTTTATTTTCACTATCAATTGTCATTAATTGTGTAAGTTACATGTCCCGGACTTTAATGGCTTGTATATTTCGTTTTTTGATGGTCTTTTAAAGGCTATATAATGCCTTTCTTTCCATTGTAATAATAAGATTATGTTTGAATTAAAAATCCAATGTCTGATTGAGAGCTTTTTCTTTGAATTGTTGTGAGTTGTTCAACTTTTCATCTTGTCATTCCTTGTGTTTAGGGTGGCTGTAGAATCGAGCCATTAGGATTGATCATTCTAATTTGGTGGATTGATTCGAATCTAAAACAAGAAATTCAATTCTTGTCTTTAGATCATTGATCATAAGGATAATCATTTTCTAGCCTTTTTCCTTGGGTTGTTTCAAATGGCATATGTGGGTTCTTTGGTTGTGATCTTTTTGGGTCCTTAGTTAAGTTTAAGGGTTCTTGAAGCATTTCGAAAGGGTTTTCGTATCATTTGGTATCAGAGCATAGGTTGCATCTTGTGGCCTACTCTAGAATTGATTCTATCTTACTTTTATGCATTTGTTTTTTTCAATTCTACACATTCTGTCCATCCCATTCATTTCTGCCATTTCATCCTTTTTGATTCACCTTTTGAATCTGATTTCATCTCCATGTTAAAGATCACGTTTAGATCTTGAAAATCAAAAAAAAAAAAAAACAAGAGAAGAAGAAGAAGAAGAAGAGTGCATTTCTATCCAAGAGCATCAAATCTGTTCATCTTGCACGTTCTTGAAATTTTTGAGTTTGATCCATATAAATTCGTGTAGATCTGATATAATTGTGTTCTTACATCAGTTATCTTTCAAATATATCAGTTACACATTGATTTGCTCGTATTTAAAGTCTCAGAAACGGTTATAGTTCAAAATTGTCAAAACTGTCCAATTTTGTAACTGCCGCATTTAATGCTACTGTTTTCCATTCAAAGTCTAATCTAACCTCCGAATTTGTCTTTGTTGTCTGAAGAGAAAAGTTTTATTTTTATGTTAGCTTTCAAAGTTCAGAAGGGCGCTTTATCAAAATCATAATGGAAACAATTCAAATCTGGAATTTCATTTCTGTGCGCAGGTTTAGCCTATTTTCTGGGAACTTCAATTCTGTGAGTTAGTGTTTTCAATTCTGAAAGAATTATTGAATTTTACCTTTTGTATGCTGTTTAATATCATCTTAAAAAGCTTCATATAGACTGCCAATTGAAAATTCATTCTCGAACTCCACGAATTTTGAAATTTGTAACTACCATTTTTCTTGAGTTCTTAGCTTTAAAAATCTGTTTTAGTTTCTCCAATCTGTTTTTACCTATCCCATCTGTTTTTCTTGTTTTATTTTTGTTTCTTTTCATTATTTTAGATTGTTTAAATACTGATTGCTTGATTTTTAGTACTTTAAACACAAGTTGCTTCCAACTTATCCAATAGCCTTACTTGATATTTTGGCCTACCTTGAGTGATTAAACACGAGAGTTCCTTGAGTGATATATTGTGAGGGAGTGTTGTGAGGTCCAGAAACATGTCACAAGGGGGAAATAATCAGGGTGAGTTTAGTGAAGCTAGGTGGAGAGAGGCCCAAACGAGAGTTTTTGCTAGACTTACTAAAATTGTAGAGGGGCTTAATGAGCGCATGGGTAGATTAGAGATAGCTAGTAATCAGCAAATGGGAGAAATAATTGAAGATGAATTAGAAAGTAATGTTGTTGAAGAAGTAGTCACTGATTGGGAAGAAAGTGACATTGAGGAAGTTGTTGAGGAAGCCGAAGAGAGTGATACTATAGAGGAGAATATTGAGGAACCCGAGACGAGTGATGGTAGTTGGGGGGAAGGAAATCAACTAGCACTTTTGTGTAGGAGAGTTCTAAATTCTGAAATCAAGGATAATTTTGAAGATGACCAAAGACACAACTTGTTCCATACTAGGTGTTTAGTGAATGAGACTCCATGTAGTGTTGTGATTGATGGTGGAAGTTGTACCAATGTTGTGAGCTCAATTCTGGTCAAGAGACTCAATTTTCCTACTAGACCACATCCCAAACCTTATAAGTTACAATGGTTAAATGATAGTGGGGAGGTGAAGGTGCTTAAGCAAGCTAACATTTCTTTTCATCTTGGGAAGTATAAGGATGAGATAGTTTGTGATGTAGTGCCAATGCATGCCGGGGATATACTTTTGGGAAGACCATGGCAGTTTGATAGGAAGGCTATTCATGATGGTTACCTTAATCGATGCACTTTTACCAAGGATGGAAGGAAAACTACTTTGGTGCCTTTGTCTTCTAAAGAGGTTTTCATTGATCAATGTAAGCTTGAACAGAGGAGGGTTGAGTTTGAGTTGAAAGAAAAAGAGTTGAAAGAAAAAGAATTAAAAGAAAGAGAATTGAGAGAAGAAAAGAGTGATTGAGAAAAGAAAGCTTTGAGTGAAAAAAGCAAGAGTGAAAACAATGAGAGAAAAGAGAAGATTGAAAAAGAAATGTGTGAACACTTAGTGGAAATTGAGAGAAAAGGAAAATCAGTGAGCTATCATGTAAAAATGAGTGAGGTGAGGATAGTTTTTCTTAGTCACAAGCCTAATTTTGTGCTTATGTGCAAAGTAGACTTTTTGGCAACTAACCTTAACCATTATTTTCCTAGTGTGTTTGGATATCTTTTTCAGGTTTGGAAGCACTACTTATGGCAAAATAAGAGCTTGAGATGTTCGAAAGGACAATACATCAAAGAAAGAAAGTATATCGAATCTAATGAGAATGTTGTAAGTTCTATACTTTCTAGTTCTAAGCATATGAAAGTTATTGTCAATGAGCGCCTTGAAAATGAAAGTTTTGAGTATGTGGGAAAGTTGAACTCATATGCATATTCATCTTTTGATGTTAATTTTTCTTTGAGGAGTTACAATAGATACCAAACTGTTTTGCATGAATGGGAAACTCAAGAAGTGATAAATGTGATCTTTGGGGCAATCATTAAAGAAACAAACTCGAAAGTGAAAACTAATGAGAATTGTTTACATTTTGTAGAGAATACATGTAATAGGACAATATATCATAAAAATGTTTGTTTTACAAATAAACGTATTTATGGTCTTTATGCTATTACTCCATTAAAGATGCTGCCTTTTAGATCTAATTTGTTTGTGAGTGATTCAGCTCATTTTATATATGTATTCATCAAATTAATGGACAATCATGTGGAGCAAATGATCGAGGAGCAATTTTTCATATTTACCTTAAAAATGATCAAAAGAAGGAAAAGACATAAGTTTCATCCGAGAGCATGGATTTGGATGCATTTGCGGAACAAACGACTTCAAAAAAGGACTAAATTGCATCCAAGGGGTGATGGACCATATCAAATTCTTGGAAGAATACACGCAAAAGTTCATACCATTGGGTTACATGGTGAGTATTTTTCGAATTCAATTTTTATAGTTTCTGATTTTGAATCTTTTGTTGTAGGGCATGAAGATTTGGATTCGAGGACGAATCCTTTTCAAGAAGGAGGGAATAATATGAATCAAGGAGCCTTAATGTTGATCATTGCCGGAATTGCATTCATTACTTTCCAAGTCTATGACAAGATCAAGCTACAAGCTAAGTTCAATAAATGCAACATCAAAGTTCAAGCTTACATCAATAAATGGAAGTCAAGTTCAAGCCTAGTTCATTAAATGCAAGTCAAGTTCAAAGTCATGTTCATTTAATGCAACCAGGCTCATTTAATGGAATTCAAGCTTTTTCAATGCAACTCAGCTTTCATCATAATTACAAGACACTTACTTAAAGAGAACTTTGGTGTATTAATTATTCTAGCATTTAGAGTGATAATAAGTTACAAAATATGGTAGGTTACAACTTTTGGAAAGCCATGTAGGTTACACTTTTATTTTCACTATCAATTGTCATTAATTGTGTAAGTTACATGTCCCGGACTTTAATGGCTTGTATATTTCGTTTTTTAATGGTCTTTTAAAGGCTATATAATGCCTTTCTTTCTATTGTAATAATCAGATTATGTTTGAATTAAAAATCCAAAGTCTCATTGAGAGCTTTTTCTTTGAATTGTTGCGAGTTGTTCAACTTTTCATCTTGTCATTCCTTGTGTTTAGGGTGGCTGTAGAATCGAGCCATTAGGATTGATCATTCTAATTTGGTGGATTGATTCGAATCTAAAACAAGAAATTCAATTATTGTCTTTAGATCATTGATCATAAGGATAATAATTTTCTAGCCTTTTTCCTTGGGTTGTTTCAAATGGCATATGTGGGTTCTTTGGTTGTGATCTTTTTGGGTCCTTAGTTAAGTTTAAGGGTTCTTGAAGCATTTCGAAAGGGTTTTCGTATCAGTTTCCCCCTTGTAAAAGTTTTCTTCGCTATTTGGTCCATCCTAAAGATGCAAATGGAGGAACCTCTTCTTTAGGAATCCTCTTTGGACCAAAATATCGAAAAAGGATCCGAACCACTCCAAAAACATGTTTGTAATTGAAAAGCTTGTTTCAAAGTCTTTTTTTCACTCTTCGGACCATATTGATACAAAAGACCTAACGTTTCCCCCTTGTAAAGTTTTCCTCGCGATTTGGTCCATCCTAAAGATGCAAATGGAGGAACCTTTTCTTTAGGAATCCACTTTGGACCAAAATTTCGAAAGAGGATCCGAACCACTCTAAAAACTTGTTTGTAATTGAAAAGCTTGTTTAAAAGCACTTGTTTCACTCTCTAAACCAAATTGAATCTGAAGACCTAAGGTTTCCCACTTCTCAAAGTTGTGCTCATGATTTGGTCCATCCTAAAGATCCAAATGGAGGAACCTTCTCTTTTGGAATCCTCTTTGGACCAAAATATCAAAAGAGGATCCGAACCACTCCAAAAACTTGTTTGTAATTGAAAAGCTTGTTTCAAAGTACTTGTTTCACTCTTCGAACCATATTGATAAAAAAGACCTAAGGTTTCCCACTTGTCAAAGTTTTGCTCGCGCTTGGTCCAGCCTAAAGATGCGAATGGAGGAGCCTCTTCTTTGGGAATCTTGTTTGGATCAAAATATCGAAAGAGGATCTGAACCACTCCAAAAACTTCACTGTAATTGAAAAGCTTGTTTCAAATTACTTGTTTCACACTTCGGACCATATTGATACCAAAGACCTAAGGTTTCCCCCTTGTCAAAGTTTTTTTTGCGATTTGGTCCATCCTAAAGATCCGAATGGAGGAACCTCTTCTTTAAAAATCCTCTTTGGGCCAAAATATCGGAAGAGGATCAGAACCCCTCCAAACACTTGTTTGTAATTGAAAAGCTTGTTTGAAACCACTTGTTTCACTCTCTAAACCATATTGAATCACAAGACCTAAGGTTTCCCCCTTCTAAAAGTTGTGTTCATGATTTGGTCCATCCTAAACATGCAAATGGAGGAACCTCTTCTTTGGGAATCCTCTTTGGATCAAAATATCGAAAGAGGATCCGAACCACTCCAAAAACTTGTTCGTAATTGAAAAGCTTGTTTCAAAGTACTTGTATTACTCTTCGGACCATATTGATACAAAAGACCTAAAGTTTCCCACTTGTCAAAGTTTTCTTCGTGATTTGGTCCATCCTAAAGAAGCAAATGGAGGAACCTCTTCCTTGGAAATCCTTTTTGGACCAAAATATCGAAAGAGGATCCAAACCACTCCAAAAACTTGTTTGTAATTAAAAAGCTTGTTTCAAGGTACTTGTTTCACTCATCGGACCATATTGATACCAAAGACCTAAGGTTTCCAACTTGTCAAAGTTTATCTCTCGATTTGGTCCATCCTAAAGATGTAAATGGAGGAACCTCTTCTTTGGGAATTCTTTTTGGACCAAAATTTCGAAAAAGGATCCAAACCACTCCAAAAACTTGTTTGTAATTGAAAAGCTTGTTTCAAATTACTTGTTTCACTCTTCGGACGATATTGCTACAAAAGACCTAAGATTTCCCCCTTGTCAAAGTTTTCCTCGCGATTTGGTCTATCCTAAAGATGCAAATGGAGGAACCTCTTCTTTGGGAATCCTTTTTGGAATAAAATATCGAAAGAGGATCTGAACCACTCCAAAAACTTGTTTGTAATTGAAAAGCTTGTTCCAGAGTACTTGTTTCACTCTTCGGACCATATTGATACGAAAGACCTAACGTTTCCCCCTTGTCAAAGTTTTCCTCACAATTTGGTCCCTCTTAAAGATGCAAATGGAGGAACCTCTTCTTTGGGAATCCTCTTTGGACCAAAATATCGAAAGAGGTTGCAAACCACTCCAAAAACTTGTTTGTAATTGAAAAGCTTGTTTCAAAGTACTTATTTCACTCTTCGAACCATATTGATACCAAAGACCTAAGGTTTCCCCCTTTTAAAAATTTTCCTCGCGATTTGGTCCATCCTAAAGATACAAATGGAGGAACCTCTTCTTTGGGAATCCCCTCTGGACCAAAATATCAAAAGAGGATACGAACCACTCCAAAAACTTGTTTGTAATTGAAAAGCTTGTTTCAAAGTACTTGTTTCACTCTTCGGACCATATTGATACCAAAGACCTAAGGTTTCCCCCTTGTCAAAGTTTTCTTTGCGATTTGGTCCATCCTAAAGATCTGAATGGAGGAACCTCTTCTTTGGGAATCCTCTTTGGACAAAAATATCGGAAGAGGAACCGAACCACTCCAAAAACTTGTTTGTAAAGCTTGTTTCAAAGTATTTGTGATATGAATCATGGAGCACAAGACAAGATAGACAAGCTTAGGATGGTTCAAGGGCCAATGACAAGATCCAAGACCAAGAAATTGCAACAAGCTTTGAATATCCATTGTCAAGCATACATGAGCAAACTCAAGGAGTCTTTTGAAGATTGGAACATTGAGGCTAAGGAAGAAGACTTAAAGCACTTCAACATGTGGCATGTGCAATTGGAAGAAGAATTTGGATAAGTTGTGCAATCAGATTCAAAGAATAAAGCTTAGAGAGAAAGTTGCAAACTTTCCATATTTGACAACTTTCCTTATTTGAGTCTTTTATTTATTTTATGCATTTAGGGTTTTTATTTAATGTTTCCCATGGCCAAAGGACATGTTTTAGGCCTTTTATATTCAGTTTATATGTTTGGAAAGGATTAGGAAAGATATTATTCTCTAGAAAAGATTTTCCACAAAATCTGCCAATTTCACATAAGGCAAGTTTTGGGCAGATTTTGTGCTCTTTGTATTCCGAATTTCCTAGCTTATTTTTAGGGTTTCTTTGCCTATTTAAAGGCCTCATTTGTAACCCTAAAGACTCAGAATTGATATGATAATAATATTGCTTTTTGCTTTGCTAAAATTGCTTAGTTTTGTAGCCTTGTTCTTAGGTTGCATGTTTTAGGAACATTCAAGCAAACCTTGATCTAGTTTGTTTGTGAATTGTTTCAATCTTGAAATAAGAACAAGTTCTCTTATTTCAAGGTCTTTGATCATTGGAATAATCTTCTTTTCTTGTTTTTCCAAAGGTTTTACCTTTTTGTTCATGGGGTTTTAGGATTTGCATCTAAGGGGTTCTTTGTGCATCAAAGGGTTTCTTTATCAATTTCCTAGGGTTTCATATCATTTGGTATCAGAGCTTAGGCTCAAGGGAAGATTTCTATCTTACTTGCTTTCTTGTTGTTTTAATTTTTATTGTCTTGTTCTTCGTTCATCGAAAAAAAAAAAAAAAAAAAAAAAAAAAAAAACTGTTCCAGAATTTTCTTCTTTAGCTACTGTTTTTGTTCTTTTTCGTATAGTTTCAATCCGAATCTTAGAAAGTCATAAACTACAAAAGTGTTTATCTTTGAGTCGTGATTATTTGTTATTCAGAAAATTTTGTCAAAAAAAAATTGGAAGATTGAGAAAAAAATAGATCTTTCCGGACTGTCTTTTTGTGCAGAAATTGAAAAAAAAAAAAGTTTGTTCTTGCTTGATTTGTTGAAATTTCTGGAAAAAGTGGTTTGTGTTCGTATTTTTCTTGAAGAGTTCATCTTAAACTCATCCTATCTTCATCTTGAATCTGAAAATTACAAAGGATTTGTGCTAGAATTGTTTATTTCCTAAAAAGCTAGAACTTACCATAAATAGCCAAAACAGTTTTAGGAAAGTATCAATTCTGTCCCATATTCAAATATATGCATATCTTGCTCAATTAAAGTCATTTTTTCTGATCCAAAACACATTAGGGAAGTCTAATTTCGAATTTTTCTCTTTTAGGAAAGTTTATTCTTGCATATTTTCTTTATTATTCTTTCCTTGTTATTAAAATACACCATAGTTGCAAAATCTGTCCTATTTTTCTTAACCAACCAAATTGCTTGTTCTTTTTTTCTTTATTGTTACTTTTTATAAACTTTCTTAGTATCTTAATTGTTTGATAGTTACTAAAGTGTGCTAAGAGTTCAAGGCTTCATTTAGGGTGTAAAATCTGTTTTGAGTGCAAACACGAGTGAATTGACATTTTTTGAGTGAAACACTTAGGGAGTGATTTGAAAGGTCCTATTTTTACATTACTAACTTGTTTCTCTTGCAGCCATGAATATTGAAGGAGATTGTTCTAATATGAAGGAGGAGATTAAGAAAACTGAAACAATGGAAGGTTACATCTTGAAAATACAAAGGGAAGTTGATAGGAAGATGGAGGCTCAAACAAGGGAGATTGCCAACCTAAGTGCTCAAATACAAGCTTTGCTTTTAAACCAACCTAGAGCCAATCCAAATGTGGCTCCAAATGAGGCTAGGGAGCAACAAATTGTGCAAGGGGCTGAGGCACATAATGAACAACAAGGGTGGGATCCTTATGACTATGAGGAAGAACCTAGAAATCAAATGAGAGCACATCATGGAGGAGGAAGAGGAAGAGGCCGGGGGTTCCAAGTTCAAAGACCAAACAGGGAGTTTCCTCTTGCTAGAGATGATGACTTAAAGGGAATCAAGTTCAAAATTCCACCATTCCAAGGCAAGACTGATCCGGAGGAGTACTTGCAATGGGAGGCACAAACTGAGCACATATTTGATTGCAACAACTTATGAAAGAGATATAGTGTTCAAGTTGCAAAGGTTTGATCAAGGCTCAAAAAGTGTAGAAGACTATTACAAGGAGCTTGATATCTTGCTGACAAGGGCTGGAATTGAGGAGACTGAATTAGCTACCATGGGAAGGTTTATGGGGGGCTTGAATAGAGAATTAAGGCACAAAGTTGATGCTCACTCTTGCTATGACATGGAGGAAATGTTACACCTTGCAATTAAATTTGAGTCACATATGCAAGAAGATTCTAAGTCAAGGTATTATTCTAAACCCTATTCATCCAAACCTACTTCATCTAAACCCACTTCTAGCCAACCTTGGGGAAAAGACACCAAAAACACATATTCTGGTCGAGGGGACCAATTTCCAAAAGACAAAACTATTTTTGATAAAAAGAGGGAGGGTGAGAGTTCTTTCAAGGGTAAGGGTAAAATAGAAGAAGCTAGGACTAGGGACATCAAATGTTGGAAGTGTCAAGGGTTAGGGCATGTCATGAAAGATTGTCCAAACAAAAGAACCATGTTTATTGAGAATGGGGAATACATATCCGGGGATGATGAGAGTGAACATGAAAATATGGAGTTTGAGGAGGAAAGTGATGGGAGTGTTGAGGAGGGAAACAAAGTTACTCTAGTGTCTAGGAGGGTACTTAGTGCACAAGTGAAAGAGAATGACCAAGACCAAAGAGAGAACTTATTCTATACTAGATGCTATGTAGAAGGAGTGCCTTGTAGTGTCATCATAGATGGTGGGAGTTGCACAAATGCTGTGAGTTCTACCCTTGTCACTAGATTAAACCTAACAACCAAACCCCATCCAAAACCCTACAAACTACAATGGCTTACTGATTGTGGAGAGTTGAAAGTGAACAAAAAGACTTTAATTTCTATGACTCTTGGGAAGTATAAGGATGAGGTGGAGTGTGATGTAGTTCCAATGCATGCTGGGGATATCTTACTTGGAAGGCCTTGGCAGTTTGATAGAAGGGCAATCCATGATGGTTATCTAAATAGGTACTCATTTACATTGAATGGAAGAAAGACCACACTTACACCATTAACTAGCTCCGAAGTATACATTGATCAATGTAAGTTAGAAAAGAGAAGGAAAGAGCTTGAGAGTGAGAAAAAGAAATTGAGTGATTCAAAAGAATTGAGTGACAAAAAGAAATTGAGTGATTCAAAAGAATTGAGTGACAAAAAGAAATTGAGTGATTCAAAAGATTTGAGTGATAAAAACACTTTGAGTGAAAAAAGAGAGCAAAAGAAAGGAGTGAGCTTGTTTGCAAGAACTAGTGAGGTTAAGAGAGCTTTGTTTTCAAACAAAACAATCCTTGTACTTTTGTGCAAAGGATCTTGCTTTATTACTAACCAACTTAACCAAGAATTGCCTAGTGTCTTTGTTGATCTTTTGCAGCAATATGGAGATGTCTTTCCCGAAGAGATGCCTAATGAATTACCACCAATAAGAGGTATTGAACACAAGATTGACTTCATTCCAGGAGCTTCAATTCCCAATAGGCCAGCCTATAGATCAAATCCAACCGAGGCAAATGAGATTCAAAAACAAGTTGAGGAGTTGCTTGCTAAAGGATACGTAAGAGAAAGTCTTTCTCCTTGCTCTGTCCCTGTTTTGTTAGTTCCTAAAAAGGATGGTACTTGGCGCATGTGTGTTGATTGTAGGGCCATTAATAAGATCACCATTAAGTATAGACATCCTATCCCTCGATTAGATGACATGCTTGATGAATTACATGGTTGCACACTCTTTACTAAAATTGATTTAAAATCAGGTTACCATCAAATTAGAATGGAATTGGGGGATGAATGGAAAACAGCTTTTAAAACAAAGTTTGGATTGTATGAATGGTTAGTAATGCCTTTCGGATTAACTAATGCACCTAGCACATTCATGAGGTTAATGAATCATGTTCTTAGAGATTTTTTGGGTAAATTTGTGGTAGTTTACTTTGATGACATTCTCATTTACTCTAGATCATTGCATGAGCATGTAAAGCATGTAGGGGCTGTTTGTGAAACACTTAGGAAAGAAAAGTTGTATGCTAATTTGAAAAAGTGTTCTTTTTGCATGGAAAGAGTAAAGTTCTTAGGGTTCATTGTGTCTAATAAGGGGGTAGAAGTAGATGAGGAAAAGATCAAAGCCATCCAAGAGTGGCCAACCCCAACAAATGTGAGTGAAGTGAGGAGCTTTCATGGGCTTGCTGGTTTTTATAGGAGGTTTATAAAAGACTTTAGCACCATTGCTTCTCCTTTAAATGAATTGGTTAAAAAGAATGTTGTGTTTGCATGGGGAGTAGCCCAAGAATCTGCCTTTCAAACTCTTAAGGATAAATTGTGTAATGCACCACTACTTGTTTTACCTAACTTTGATTTGACTTTTGAGATAGAGTGTGATGCAAGTGGCATAGGCATAGGGGCTGTTTTGATGCAAAATGGGAAGCCAGTGATGTACTTTAGTGAAAAGTTGAGTGGAGCATCATTGAATTATCCAACTTATGATAAAGAGTTGTATGCATTGGTGAGGGCATTGCAAACATGGCAACACTACCTATGGCCAAGAGAGTTTGTCATCCATACGGATCATGAAAGCTTGAAGCATTTGAAAGGACAAGACAAGCTCAACAAAAGACATGCAAAATGGGTAGAGTTCATTGAAACATTTCCTTATGTTATCAAGTACAAGAAAGGTAAGGATAATGTTGTGGCTGATGCATTGTCTAGAAGGTATGCTCTTTTCAATTCTCTTAATGCTAAGTTCTTAGGTTTTGAGCATGTTAAGACACTTTATGCACTTGATGATGATTTTGGAGAGATTTATGCTTCCATTGGCCGAGGGACTTCTTTTGATGACTATGTGATGTGTAATGATTTTCTTTTTAAGAAAGGTAAACTTTGTATTCCTAAATGTTCTATTAGGGAGCTTTTGACTAAAGAGGCTCATGGTGGAGGTTTAATGGGACATTTTGGGGTAGCTAAGACATATGACATGTTGCATGAGCATTTTTATTGGCCTAAGATGAAGCATGATGTAGTTAAAGTTTGTTCTCATTGTATTACATGTAAGGCAGCCAAGTCTAGGGTTAAACCACATGGATTGTATTCTCCTTTACCTATTCCTTTAGCACCTTGGTTAGATGTTTCTATGGATTTTGTGCTAGGCTTGCCGAGAACAAAAAGGGGAAAAGATAGCATTTTTGTTGTTGTTGATAGGTTTAGCAAAATGGCTCATTTCATTGCATGTACTAAAACTGATGATGCTAAACACATTGCTGACTTGTTCTTTAGAGAAGTTGTTAAATTGCATGGCATTCCTCAAAGCATTGTGAGTGATAGGGATGTTAAGTTTCTAAGTCATTTTTGGAGGGTTTTGTGGGGTAAGCTTGGGACTAAATTAATGTACTCTACTACTTGTCACCCCCAAACTGATGGTCAAACCGAGGTTGTCAATAGGACTATGGTTACATTGCTTAGGGCTATAATTGATAAAAACCATAAGACTTGGGAAGATTGCTTGCCATTCATAGAGTTTGCATATAATAGGGCTGTCCATAGTACTACTAAATGCACTCCTTTTGAACTTGTTTATGGTTTTAATCCAACTACTCCTATTGATTTATTGCCCATGTTACCTACTGATTTGGTGAGTTTTGATGCTAGTACTAAGGTTGACAGGATTCAAAAGCTACACAAGGAGGTTCGAGAAAGAATTGAGAAGCAAAACAACAAAGTAGCTTCTAGGATCAATAAGGGTCGAACTAGACTTGTTTTTCAACCTGGAGATTGGGTTTGGGTTCACTTTAGAAAAGAGAGGTTTCCATTGCAAAGGAAATCCAAGCTTAATCCAAGAGGAGATGGTCCATTCCAAGTGCTAGAAAGAATCAATGACAATGCTTACAAGATTGATCTTCCAGGTGAGTATAATGTGAGTGCTTCTTTTAATGTTTCGACTTAAGTCCTTTTGATGTAGGTGATGAATCAGATTTGAGGACAAATCCTTTTGAAGAGGGAGGAGATGATATGAATCATGGAGCACAAGACAAGATAGACAAGCTTAGGATGGTTCAAGGGCCAATGACAAGATCCAAGACCAAGAAATTGCAACAAGCTTTGAATATCCATTGTCAAGCATACATGAGCAAACTCAAGGAGTCTTTTGAAGATTGGAACATTGAGGCTAAGGAAGAAGACTTAAAGCACTTCAACATGTGGCATGTGCAATTGGAAGAAGAATTTGGATAAGTTGTGCAATCAGATTCAAAGAATAAAGCTTAGAGAGAAAGTTGCAAACTTTCCATATTTGACAACTTTCCTTATTTGAGTCTTTTATTTATTTTATGCATTTAGGGTTTTTATTTAATGTTTCCCATGGCCAAAGGACATGTTTTAGGCCTTTTATATTCAGTTTATATGTTTGGAAAGGATTAGGAAAGATATTATTCTCTAGAAAAGATTTTCCACAAAATCTGCCAATTTCACATAAGGCAAGTTTTGGGCAGATTTTGTGCTCTTTGTATTCCGAATTTCCTAGCTTATTTTTAGGGTTTCTTTGCCTATTTAAAGGCCTCATTTGTAACCCTAAAGACTCAGAATTGATATGATAATAATATTTCTTTTTGCTTTGCTAAAATTGCTTAGTTTTGTAGCCTTGTTCTTAGGTTGCATGTTTTAGGAACATTCAAGCAAACCTTGATCTAGTTTGTTTGTGAATTGTTTCAATCTTGAAATAAGAACAAGTTCTCTTATTTCAAGGTCTTTGATCATTGGAATAATCTTCTTTTCTTGTTTTTCCAAAGGTTTTACCTTTTTGTTCATGGGGTTTTAGGATTTGCATCTAAGGGGTTCTTTGTGCATCAAAGGGTTTCTTTATCAATTTCCTAGGGTTTCATATCAATTTGTTTCACTCTTCGGACCATATTGATACCAAAGACCTAAGGTTTCCCACTTGTCAAAGATTTCCTCGCGTTTTGGTCCATCCTAAATATGCAAATGGAGGAACCTCTTCTTTGGGAATCCTTTTTGGACCCAATTATCGAAAGAAGATCCGAACAACTACAAAAACTTTTTTGTAATTGAAATGCTTGTTTCAAAGTACTTGTTTCACTCTTCGGACAATATTGATACAAAAGACCTAACGTTTCCTCCTTGTAAAGTTTTCCTCGCGATTTGGTCCATCCTAAAGATACAAATGGAGGAACCTCTTCTTAGGGAATCCTTTTTGGACCAAAATATCAAAAGAGGATCCGAACCACTCCAAAAACTTGTTTGTAATTGAAAAGCTTGTTTCAAAGTACTTGTTTCATTCTTCGAACCATATTGATACCAAAGACCTCAGATTTCCCACTTGTCAAAGTTTTCCTCACGATTTGGTCCATCCTAAATATGCAAATGGAGGATCCTATTTTTTGTGAATCCTTTTTGGATCAAAATATCGAAAGATGATTCGAGCAACTCCAAAAACATGTTTGTAATTGAAAATCTTGTTATAAAGTACTTGTTTCACTCTTCGGACCATATTGATACAAAAGACCTAAGGTTTCCCCCTTGTCAAAGTTTTCCTCGTGATTTGGTCCATCCTAAAGATGCAAATGGAGGAACCTTTTCTTTGGGAATCCTTTTCGGACCAAAATATCGAAAGAGGATCCGAACCACTCCAAAAACTTGTTTGTAATTAAAAAGCTTGTTACAAAGTACTTGTTTCACTCTTCGAACCATATTGATACCAAAGACCTAAGGTTTCCCCTTTGTCCAAGTTTTCTTTACGATTTGGTCCATCCTAAAGATCCGAATGGAGGAACCTCTTCTTTGGGAATCCTCTTTGGACAAAATATCGAAAGGGGTTGCAAACCACTCCAAAAACTTGTTTGTAAATGAAAAGCTTGTTTCAAAGTACTTGTTTCACTCTTCGAACCATATTGATACCAAAGACCTAAGGTTTCCCCCTTTTAAAAATTTTCCTCGCGATTTGGTCCATCCTAAAGATACAAATGGAGGAACCTCTTCTTTGGGAATCCCCTCTGGACCAAATTATCAAAAGAGGATACGAACCACTCCAAAAACTTGTTTGTAATTGAAAAGCTTGTTTCAAAGTACTTGTTTCACTCTTCGGACCATATTGATACCAAAGACCTAAGGTTTCGCCCTTGTCAAAGTTTTCTTTGCGATTTGGTCCATCCTAAAGATCCGAATGGAGGAACCTCTTCTTTGGGAATCCTCTTTGGACAAAAATATCGGAAGAGGAACCGAACCACTCCAAAAACTTGTTTGTAAAGCTTGTTTCAAAGTATTTGTTTCACTCTTCGGACCATATTGATACCAAAGACTTAAGGTTTCCCACTTGTCAAAGATTTCCTCGCGATTTGGTCCATCCTAAATATGCAAATGGAGGAACCTCTTCTTTGGGAATCCTTTTTGGACCCAATTATCGAAAGAAGATCCGAACAACTTCAAAAACTTTTTTGTAATTGAAATGCTTGTTTCAAAGTACTTGTTTCACTCTTCGGACAATATTGATACAAAAGACCTAACGTTTCCCCCTTGTAAAGTTTTCCTCGCGATTTGGTCCATCCTAAAGATGCAAATGGAGGAACCTTTTCTTTAGGAATCCACTTTGGACCAAAATTTTGAAAGAGGATCCGAACCACTCTAAAAACTTGTTTGTAATTGAAAAGCTTGTTTAAAAGCACTTGTTTCACTCTCTAAACCAAATTGAATCTGAAGACCTAAGGTTTCCCACTTCTCAAAGTTATGCTCATGATTTGGTCCATCCTAAAGATCCAAATGGAGGAACCTTCTCTTTTGGAATCCTCTTTGAACCAAAATATCGAGAGAGGATCCGAACCACTCCAAAAACGTTATTGTAATTGAAAAGCTTGTTTCAAATTACTTGTGTCACTGTTCGGACCATATTGATACCAAAGACCTAAGGTTTCCCTCTTGTCAAAGTTTTCCTCATGATTTTGTCTATCCTAAAGATTCAAATTCATGAACCTCTTCTTTAGGAATCCTCTTTGAACCAAAATTTCAAAAGAGGATCCGAACCATTCCAAAAACTTGTTTGTAATTGGAAAGCTTGTTTAAAAGCACTTGTTTCACTCTCTAAACCAAATTGAATCCGAAGACCTAAGGTTTCCCACTTCTCAAAGTTGTGCTCATGATTTGGCCCATCCTAAAGATCCAAACGGAGGAACCACTTCTTTGGGAATCCTCTTTGGACCAAAATATCGAAAGAGGATCCGAACCACTCCAAAAACTTGTTTGTATGTGAAATGCTTGTTTCAAAGTACTTGTTTCACTCTTCGGACCATATTGATACAAAAGACCTAAGGTTTCTCCCTTGTAAAAGTTTTCTTTGCTATTTCGTCCATCCCAAAGATGCAAATGGAGGAACCTCTTCTTTGGTAATCCTCTTTAGACCAAAATATCGAAAGATGATCCGTACCACTCCAAAAACTTGTTTGAAATTGAAAAGCTTGTTTCAAAGTCCTTGTTTCACTCTTCAGACCATATTGATACCAAAGACCTAAGGTTTCCCCTTTGTCAAAATTTTCCTCGCAATTTGGTCCATCCTAAAGATGCAAATGGAGGAACCTCTTCTTTGGGAATTCTTTTTGGACCAAAATATTGAAAGAGGATCCGAACCACTCCAAAAACATGTTTGTAATTGAAAAGCTTGTTTCAAAGTACTTGTTTCACTCATCGGACCATATTGATACCAAAGACCTAAGGTTTCCCACTTGTCAAAGTTGTGCTCATGATTTGGTCCATCCAAAAGATCCAAATGGAGGAACCTCTTCTTTGGGAATCCTCTTTGGACCAAAATATCGAAAGAGGATCGGAACCACTCCAAAAACTTGTTTGTAATTGAAACGGTTGTTTCAAAGTACTTGTTTCACTTTTCGGACCATATTGATACAAAAGACCTAAGGTTTCCCCCTTGTCAAAGTTTTCTTCGCTATTTGGTTCATCCCAAAGATGCAAATGGAGGAACCTCTTCTTTGGGAATCCTCTTTGGACCAAAATATCAAAAGAGGATCCGAACCACTTCAAAAATTTGTTTGTAATTAAAAAGATTGTTTCAAAGTCCTTGTTTCACTCTTCGGACCATATTGATACCAAAGACATAAGGTTTCCCCTTTGTCAAAATTTTCCTCGCGTGTTGGTCCATCCTAAAGATGCAAATGGAGAAACCTCTTCTTTAGAAATCCTCTTTGGTCCAAAATTTCGAAAGAGGATCCGAACCACTCCATAAACTTGTTTATAATTGAAAAGCCAGTTTAAAAGCACTTGTTTCACTCTCTAAACCAAATTGAATCCGAAGACCTAAGGTTTCCCACTTCTCAAAGTTGTGCTCATGATTTTGTCCATCCTAAAGATCCAAATGGAGGAACCTCTTCTTTGGGAATCCTCTTTGGACCAAAATATCGAAAGATGATCCGAACTACTCCAACAACTTGTTTGTAAGTTAAAAGCTTGTTTTAAAGTACTTGTTAAACTCTTGCAAATGGAGGAACCTCTTCTTTGGGAATCCTTTTTGGACCAAAATATCGAAAGAGGATCCGAACCACTCCAAAAACTTTTTTGTAATTAAGAAGCTTTTTTCATAGTACTTGTTTATCTCTTCAGACCATATTGATACCAAACACCTAAGGTTTCCCACTTGTCAAAGTTTTGCTCATTATTTGGTCCATCCTAAAGATCCAAATGGAGGAACCTCTTCTTTGGGAATCCTCTTTGGGCCAAAATATCGAAAGAGGATCCGAACCACTCCAAAAACTTCTTTGAAAGTAAAAAGCTTGTTTCAAAAAACTTGTTTCACTCTTCGGACCATATTGATAAAAAAGACCTAAGGTTTCCCACTTGTCAAAGTTTTGCTCGCGCTTGGTCCATCCTAAAGATGCGAATGGAGGAACCTCTTCTTTAGGAATCCTCTTTGGACCAAAATTTCGAAAGAGGATCCGAATCACTCCAAAAAAAAATTTGTAATAAAAAAGCTTGTTTCAAAGTACTTGTTTCAATCTTCGGACCATATTGATACAAAAGACCTAATTTTTCCCCCTAGTCCAAGTTTACTTGCTATTTGGTCCATCCTAAAGATGCAAATGGAGGAACCTTTTATTTGGGAATCCTTTTTGGACCAAAATATCAAAAGAGGATCCGAACCACTCCAAAAAACTTGTTTGTAATGGAAAAGCTTGTTTTAAAGTACTTGTTTCACTCTTCGGACCATATTGACACAAAAGACCTAAGGTTTCCCCCTTGTAAAAGTTTTCCTCGCGATTTGGTCCATCCTAAAGATGCAAATGGAGGAACCTCTTGTTTGGGAATCCTTGTTGGACCAAAATATCGAAAGAGGATCCGAACCACTCCAAAAACTTGTTTGTAATTGAAAAGCTTGTTCCAAAGTACTTGTTTCACTCTTCGGACCATATTGATACCAAAGACCGAAGATTTCCCACTTGTCAAAGTTTTCTTACGATTTGGTCCATCCTAAAGATTCAAATGGAGGAGCTCTTCTTTGGGAATCCTCTTTGGATTAAAATTTTGAAAGAGGATCCGAACCACTCCAAAAACTTGTTTGTAATTGAAAAGCTTTTTTAAAAGCACTTGTTTCACTCTCTAAACCAAATTGAATCCGAAGACCTAAGGTTTCCCACTTCTCAAAGTTGTGCTCATGATTTGGCCCATCCTAAAGATCCAAATGGAGGAACCTCTTCTTTGGGAATTCTCTTTGGACCAAAATATTGAAAGAGGATCCGAACTACTCCAAAAACTTGTTTGTAAGTGAAAAGCTTGTTTTAAAGTACTTGTTTCACTCTTCGGACCATATTGATACCAAAGACGTAAGGTTTCCCACTTGTCAAAGTTGTGCCATTGATTTGGTCCATCCTAAAGATCCAAATGGAGGAACCTCTTCTTTGGGAATCCTCTTTGGACCAAAATATCGAAAGAGGATCCGAACCTCTCGAAAAACTTGTTCGTAAATGAAAAGCTCGTTTCAAAGTACTTGTTTCACTCTTCGGACCATATTGATAAAAAACACCTAAGGTTTCCCACTTGTTAAAGTTTTTCTCGCGACTTGGTCCATCCTAAAGATGCGAATGGAGGAACCTCTTCATTGGGAATCCTCTTTGGACCAAAATTTCGAAAGAGGAACCGAACCACTCCAAAACCTTGTTTGTAAGTTAAAAGCTTGTTTCATAGTACTTGTTTCACTCTTCAGACCATATTGATACCAAAGACCAAAGGTTTCCCACTTGTCAAAGTTTTCCTCGCGCCTTGGTCCATCCTAAAGATTCAAATGGAGGAGCTCTTATTTGGGAATCCTCTTTGGACCAAAATATAGAAAGAGTATCCGAACTACTCTAAAAACTTGTTTGTAAGTGAAAAGCTTGTTTTAAAGTACTTGTTTCACTCTTCGGACCATATTGATACCAAAGACGTAAGGTTTTCCACTTGTCAAAGTTGTGCTCATGATTTGGTCCATCCTAAAGATGCGAATAGAGGAACCTTTTCATTGGGAATCCTCTTTGGACCAAAATATCAAAAGAGGAACCGAACCACTCCAAAAACTTGTTTGTAAGTTAAAAGCTTGTTTCAAAGTACTTGTTTCGCTCTTCGGACCATATTGATACCAAAAACCTAAGGTTTCCCACTTGTCAAAGTTTTCTTGCGACTTGGTCCACCCTAAAGATGCAAATGGAGCTACCTCTTCTTTGGGAATCCACTTTGGACTAAAATTTCGAAAGAGGATCCGAACCACTTCAAAAACTTGTTTGTAATTGAAAAGCTTTTTTCCAAGTACTTGTTTCATTTTTCTGACCATATTTATACAAAAAACCTAAGGTTTCCCCCTTGTCAAAGTTTTCTTCGCTATTTGGTCCATCCTAAAGATGCAAATGGAGGAACCTCTTCTTTGGGAATCCTCTTTGGACCAAAATATCGAAAGACGATCCGAACTATTAAAAAAACTTGTTGGTAATTGAAAAGCTTGTTTCAAAGTACTTGTTTCACTCTTCGGACTATATTGATAACAAAGACCTAAGGTTTCCCACTTGTCAAAGTTTTCTCGTGACTTGGTCCATCCTAAAGATGCAAATGGAGGAACCTCTTCTTTGGGAATCCACTTTGGACTAAAATTTCGAAAGAGGATCCAAACCACGCCAAAAACTTGTTTGTAATTGAAAAGCTTTTTTCCAAGTACTTGTTTCATTTTTCTGACCATATTGATACGAAAGACCTAAGGTTTCCCTCTTGTCAAAGTTTTCTTCGCTATTTCGCCCATCCTAAAGATGCAAATGGAGAAACCTCTTCTCCTGGAATCCTTTTTGGACCAAAATATCAAAAGACGATCCGAACTACTCAAAAAATTTGTTTGTAATTGAAAAGCTTGTTTCAAAGTACTTGTTTCACTCTTCGGACTATATTGATACCAAAGACCTAAGTTTTCCCCCTTGTCAAAATTTTCATCGCGAGTTGGTCAATCCTAAAGATGCAAATGGAGGAACCTCTTCTTTGGATATCCTCTTTGGAAAAAATGATCGAAAGAGGATCCGAACCACTCCAAAAACTTGTTTGTAATTGAAAAGCTTGTTTCAAAGTATGTGTTTCACTTTTCAGACCAGATTGATACAAAGACCTAAGGTTTCCCACTTGTCAAAGTTTTCCTCTTGACTTGGTCCATCCATACGATGCAAACGGACGAACCTCTTCTTTGGGAATCCTCTTTGTTCCAAAATTTCGAAAGAGGATCCGAACCACTCCAAAACCTTGTTTGTAATTGAAAAGCTTGTTTCAAAGTACTTAATTCACTTATCGGACCATAATTAAAAAAATGGCCTAAGGTTTCCCACTTGTCAAAATTTTCATCGCGACTTGGTCGATCCTAAAGATGCGAATGGAGGAACCTCTTCATTGGGAATCCGCTTTGGACCAAAATATAGAAAGAGGAACCGAACCACTCCAAAAACTTGTTTGTAAGTTAAAAGCTTGATTCAAAGTACTTGTTTCACTCTTCGGACCAAATTGATACCAAAGACCTAAGGTTTCCCACTTGTGAAAATTTTCCTCGCGACTTGGTCCATCCTAAAGATGCAAATGGAGGAACCTTTTCTTTGGGAATCCTCTTTGGACCAAAATTTCGAAAGAGGATCCGAACCACTCTAAAAACTTGTTTGTAATTGAAAAGCTTATTTCAAACTACTTGTTTCACTTTTAAAACCATATTGAAACAAAAGACCTAAGGTTTCCTCCTTGTCAAAGTTTTCTTCGCTATTTGGTCCATCCTATAGATGCAAATGGAGGAACCTCTCCTTTGGGAATCCACATTGTATTAAAATATCGAAAGAGGATCCGAACCACTCCAAAAACTTGTTTGTAATTGAAAAGCTTGTTTCAAAGTACTTGTTTCACTCTTCGGACCATATTGATACAAAAGACCTAAGGTTTCCCCCCTGTCAAAGTTTTCCTCGCGATTTTGTCCATCCTAAAGATGCAAATGGAGGAACCTCTTTTTTGGGAATCCTTTTTTTACCAAAATATCGAAAGAGGATCCGAACCACTCCAAAAACTTGTTTGTAATTGAAAATCTTGTTTCAAAGTACTTGTTCCACTCTTCGGACCATATTGATACCAAAGACCTAAGTTTTCCCACTTGTCAAAGTTGTGCTCATGATTTGGTCCATCCTAAAGATCCAAATGGAGTTACCTCTCTTTGGGAATCCTCTTTCGACCAAAATATCGAAAGAGGAACCGAACCACTCTAAAAACTTGTTTGTAAGTTAAAAGCTTGTTTCAAAGTACTTGTTTCACTCTTCGGACCATATTGATACCAAAGATCTAAGGTTTCCCACTTGTGAAAGTTTTCCTCGCGACTTGGTCCATCCTTAAGATGCAAATGGAGGAACCTCCTCTTTGGGAATCCCCTTTGGACCAAAATTTCGAAAGAGGATCCGAACCACTCCAAAAACTTGTTTGTAATTGAAAAGCTTGTTTCAAAGTACTTGTTTCACACTTCGGACCATATTGATACCAAAGACCTAATCTTTCCCACTTGTCAAAGTTTTCCTCACGATTTGGTCAATCCTAAAGATTCAAATGGAGGAGCTCTTTTTTGGGAATCCTCTTTGGACCAAAATTTCGAAAGAGGATCCGAACCACTCCAAAAACTTGTTTGTAATTGAAAAGCTTGTTTCAAAGTTCTTGTTTCATTGATCGGACCATATTGATAAAAAAAGACCTAAGGTTTCCCACTTGTCAAAGTTTTCCTCACGATTTGGTCTATCCTAAAGATTCAAATGGAGGAACTCTTTTTTGGGAATCCTCTTTGGACCAAAATTTTGAAAGAGGATCCGAACCACTCCAAAAACATTTTTGTAATTGAAAAGCTTGTTTAAAAGCACTTGTTTCACTCTCTAAACCAAATTGAATCCGAACACCTAAGGTTTCCCACTTCTCAAAGTTGTGCTCATGATTTGGTCCATCCTAAAGATCCAAATGGAGGAACCTCTTCTTTGGGAATCCTCTTTGGACCAAAATATCGTAAAAGGATCCGAACCACTCCAAAAACTTGTTTGTAATTGAAAAGCTTGTTTCAAAGTACTTGTTTCACTCTTCGGACTATATTGATACCAAAGACCTAAGGTTTTCCCCTTGTCAAAATTTTCCTCGCGAGTTGGTCCATCCTAAAGATGCAAATGGAGGAACCTCTTCTTTGAATATCCTCTTTGGACAAAAATATCGAAAGAGGATCTGAACCACTCAAAAAACTTGTTTGTAATTGAAAAGCTTGTTTCAAAGTACTTGTTTCACTTTTCGTACCATATTGATACAAAAGACCTAAGGTTTCCCACTTGTCAAAGTTTTCCTCGCGACTTGGTCCATCCTTAAAATGCAAATGGAGGAACCTCTTCTTTGGGAATCTTCTTTGTACCAAAATTTCGAAAGAGGATCCGAACCACTACAAAAACTTGTTTGTAATTGAAAAGCTTGTTTCAAAGTTCTTGTTTCACTATTCGGACCATATTGATACCAAAGACCTAAGGTTTCCCCTTTGTCAAAATTTTCCTCGCGAGTTGGTCCATCCTAATGATGCAAATGGAGGAACCTCTTCTTTAGATATCCTCTTTGGACCAAAATATCGAAAGAGGATCTGAACCACTCAAAAAACTTGTTTGTAATTGAAAGGTTTGTTTCAAAGTACTTGTTTCACTCTTCGGACCATATTGATACGAAAGACCTAAGGTTTCCCACTTGTCAACGTTTTCCTCGCGATATGGTTCATCCTAAAGATGCAAATGGAGGAACCTCTTCTTTGGGAATCCTTTTTTTACCAAAATATCGAAAGCGAATCCGAACCACTCCAAAAACTTATTTGTAATTTAAAAGCTTGTTTCAAAGTACTTGTTTCACTCTTCGGACCAATTTGATACCAAAGACCTAAGATTTCCCACTTGTCAAAGTTGTGCTCATGATTTGGTCCATCATAAAGATCCAAATGGAGTTACCTCTTCTTTGGGAATCTTCTTTGGACCAAAATACCGAAAGAGGAACCGATCCACTCCAAAAACTTTTTGTAAGTTAAAAGCTTATTTCAAAGTATTTGTTTCACTCTTTGGACCATATTAATACCAAAGACCTAAGGTTTCCCACTTGTTAAAGTTTTCCTCACGATTTGGTCCATCCTAAAGATTCAAATGGAGGATCTCTTCTTTGGTAATCCTCTTTGGACCAAAATATCGAAAGAGGATCCGAACCACTACAAAAACTTGTTTGTATTTGAAAAGCTTGTTTCAAAGTACTTGTTTCACTCTTCGGACCATATTGATACCAAAGACATAAGGTTACCCACTTGTCAATGTTTTCCTCACGAATTGGTCCATCCTAAATATGCAAATGGAGGAACCTCTTCTTTATGAATCGTTTTTGGACCAAAATATCGAAAGAGGATCCGAACCACTCCAAAAACTTGTTTGTAATTGAAAAGCTTGTTTCAAAGTACTTGTTTCACTGATCGGACCATATTGATAAAAAAGACTGGTTTCCCACTTGTCAAAGTTTTCCTCGCGACTTGGTCCATCCTAAAGATGCGTATGGAAGAACCTCTTCATTGGGAATCCGCTTTGGACCAAATTATCGAAAGAGGAACCGAACCACTCCAAAAACTTGTTTGTAAGTTAAAAGTTTGTTTCAAAGTACTTGTTACACTCTTCGGACCATATTGATACCAAAGACCTAAGGTTTCCCACTTGTCAAAGTTTTCCTTGCGACTTGGTCCATCATAAAGATGCAAATGGAGGAACCTCTTCTTCGGGAATCCTCTTTGGACCAAAATTTCGAAAGAGGATTCGAACCACTCTAAAAACTTGTTTGTAATTGAAAAGCTTGTTTCAAAGTAATTGTTTCACTTTTCGGACCATATTGATACAAAAGACCTAAGGTTTCCTCCTTGTCAAAGTTTTCTTCGCTATTTGGTCCATCCTAAAGATGCAAATGGAGCAACCTCTTCTTTGGGAATCCACTAAGGTTTCCCACTTGTCAAAGTTGTGCTCATGATTTGGTCCATCATAAAAATCCAAATCGAGTTACCTCTTCTTTGGGAATCCTCTTTGGACGAAAATATCGAAAGAGGAACCGAACCACTCCAAAACTTTTTGTAAGATAAAAGCTTATTTCAAAGTACTTCTTTCACTCTTCGGACCATATTGATACCAAAGACCTAAGGTTTCCCCCTTGTCAAAGTTTTCTTTGGGAATCCTCTTTGGACCAAAATATCGAAAGAGGATCCGAACAACTCCAAAAACTTGTTTGTATTTGAAAAGCTTGTTTCAAAGTACTTGTTTCACTCTTCGGACCATATTGATACCAAAGACCTAAGGTTTGCCCTTTGTCAAAATTTTCCTCGCTAGTTGGTCCATCCTAAAGATGCAAATGGAGGAACCTCTCCTTTGGATATCCTCTTTGGACCAAAATATCGAAAGAGGATCCGAAACCACTCCAAAAACTTGTTTGTAATTGAAAAGCTTGTTTCAAAGTACTTGTTTCACTCTTCGGACCATATTGATACAGAAGACCTAACGTTTCCCCCTTGTCAAAGTTTTCTTCGCTATTTGGTACATCCTAAAGATGCAAATGGAGGAACCTCTTCTTTGGGAATCCTCTTTGTACCAAAATTTCGAAAGAGGATCCGAACCACTACAAAAACTTGTTTGTAATTGAAAAGCTTGTTTCAAAGTCCTTGTTTCACTCTTCGGACCATATTGATACCAATTTTCCTCGCGAGTTGGTCCATCCTAAAGATGCAAATGGAGGAACCTCTTCTTTGGGAATCCTTTGTTTACCAAAATATCGAAAGAGGATATGAACCACTACAAAAACTTGTTTGTAATTGAAAACCTTGTTTCAAAGTACTTGTTTCCCTCTTCGGACCATATTGATACCAAAGACCTAAGATTTCCCACTTGTCAATGTTGTGCTCATGATTTGGTCCATCCAAAAGATCCAAATGGAGTTACCTCATCTTTGGGAATCCTCTTTGGACCAAAATATCGAAAGAGGAACCGAACGACTCCAAAAACTTTTTGTAAGATAAAAGCTTATTTCAAAGTACTTGTTTCACTCTTCGGACCATATTGATACCAAAGACCTAAGGTTTCCAACTTGTCAAAGTTTTCTTTGTGACTTGGTCCATCCTAAAGATGCAAATGGAGGAACCTCTTCTTTGGGAATCCTTTTTGGAGCAAAATATCGAAAGAGGATCCAAACCACTCCAAAAACTTGTTTGTAATTGAAAAGCTTGTTTCAAAGTACTTGTTTCACTCTTCGGACCATATTGATACAAAAGACCTAAGATTTCCCACTTGTCAAAGTTTTCCTTACGATTTGGTCCATCCTAATGATTCAAATGGAGGAGCTCTTCTTTGGGAATCCTCTTTGGACCAAAATATCGAAAGATGATCCGAACCACTCCAAAAACTTGTTTGTATTTGAAAAGCTTGTTTCAAAGTACTTGTTTCACTCTTCGAACCATATTGATACCAAAGACCTAAGGTTTCCCACTTGTCAATGTTTTCCTCAGGATTTCGTCCATCCTAAATATCCAAATGGAGGAATCTCTTCTTTGGGAATCCTTTTTGGACCAAAATATCGAAAGAGGATCCGAACCACTCCAAAAACTTGTTTGTAATTGAAAAGCTTGTTTCAAAGTACTTGTTTCACTCTTCGGACCATATTGATACCAAAGACCTAAGATTTCCCACTTGTCAAAGTTTTCCTCACGATTTGGTCCATCCTAAAGATTCAAATGTATGAGCTCTTCTTTGGGAATCCTCTTTGGACCAAAATATCGAAAGAGGATCTGAACCACTCCAAAAACTTGTTTGTAATTGAAAAGCTTGTTTCAAAGTACGTGTTTCACTCTTCGGACCATATTTATACCAAAGACCTAAGATTTCCCACTTATCAAAGTTTTCCTCACGATTTGGTCCATCCTAAAGAATCAAATGGTGGAGCTCTTCTTTGGGAATCCTCTTTGGACCAAAATATCGAAAGAGGATCCGAACCACTCCAAAAACTTGTTTGTATTTGAAAAGCTTTTTTCAAAGTACTTATTTCACTCTTTGGACCATATTGATACCAAAGACCTAAGGTTTGCCCTTTGTCAAAATTTTCCTCGCTAGTTGGTCCATCCTAAAGATGCAAATGGAGGAACCTCTTCTTTGGATATCCTCTTTGGACCAAAATATCGAAAAAGGATCCGAAACCACTCCAAAAACTTGTTTGTAATTGAAAAGCTTGTTTCAAAGTACTTGTTTCACTCTTCGGACCATATTGATACAAAAGACCTAAGGTTTCCCCCTTGTCAAAGTTTTCTTCGCTATTTGGTACATCCTAAAGATGCAAATGGAGGAACCTCTTCTTTGGGAATCCTCTTTGTACCAAAATTTCGAAAGAGGATCCGAACCACTACAAAAACTTGTTTGTAATTGAAAAGCTTGTTTCAAAGTCCTTGTTTCACTCTTCGGACCATATTGATACCAAATACCTAAGGTTTCCCCTTTGTCAAAATTTTCCTCGCGAGTTGGTCCATCCTAAAGATGCAAATGGAGGAACCTCTTCTTTGGGAATCCTTTTTTTACCAAAATATCGAAAGAGGATATGAACCACTACAAAAACATGTTTGTAATTGAAAACCTTGTTTCAAAGTACTTGTTTCCCTCTTCGGACCATATTGATACCAAAGACCTAAGATTTCCCACTTGTCAATGTTGTGCTCATGATTTGGTCCATCCACAAGATCCAAATGGAGTTACCTCATCTTTGGGAATCCTCTTTGGACCAAAATATCGAAAGAGGAACCAAACCACTCCAAAAACTTTTTGTAATATAAAAGCTTATTTCAAAGTACTTGTGTCACTCTTCGGACCATATTGATACCAAAGACCTAAGGTTTCCCACTTGTCAAAGTTTTCTTCGTGACTTGGTCCATCCTAAAGATGCAAATGGAGGAACCTCTTCTTTGGGAATCCTTTTTGGAGCAAAATATCGAAAGAGGATCCGAACCACTCCAAAAACTTGTTTGTAATTGAAAAGCTTGTTTCAAAGTACTTGTTTCACTCTTCGGACCATATTGATACAAAAGACCTAAGATTTCCCACTTGTCAAAGTTTTCCTTACGATTTGGTCCATCCTAATGATTCAAATGGAGGAGCTCTTCTTTGGGAATCCTTTTTGGACCAAAATATCGAAAGAGGATCCGAACCACTCCAAAAACTTGTTTGTAATTGAAAAGCTTGTTTCAAAGTACTTGTTTCACTCTTCGGACCATATTGATACCAAAGACCTAAGATTTCCCACTTGTCAAAGTTTTCCTCACGATTTGGTCCATCCTAAAGATTCAAATGGAGGAGCAATTCTTTGGGAATCTTCTTTGCACCAAAATATCGAAAAAGGGATCCGAACCACTCCAAAATCTTGTTTGTATTTGAAAAGATTGTTTCAAAGTACTTGTTTCTCTCTTCGGACCATATTGATACCAAAGACCTAAGGTTTCCGACTTGTCAATGTTTTCCTCACGATTTGGTCCATCCTAAATATGCAAATGGAGGAACCTCTTCTTTGGAAATCCTTTTTGGACCAAAATATCGGAAGAGGATCCGAACCACTCCAAAAACTTGTTTGTAATTGAAAAGCTTGTTTCAAAGTACTTGTTTCACTCTTCAGACCATATTGATAAAAAAAGACCTAAGGTTTCCCACTTGTCAAAGTTTTCCTCGCGACTTGGTCCATCCTAAAGATGAGAATGGAGGAACCACTTCTTTGGGAATCCTCTTTGGACCAAAATATCGAAAGAGGATCCGAACCACTCCAAAAACTTGTTTGTAATTGAAAAGCTTGTTTCAAAGTACTTGTTTCACTTTTCGGACCATATTGATACAAAAGACCTAAGGTTTCCCACTTGTCAAAGTTTTCCTCGCGGCTTGGTCCATCCTTAAGATGCAAATGGAGGAACCTCTTCTCTGGGAATCCTCTTTGTACCAAAATTTCGAAAGAGGATCCGAACCACTCCAAAAACTTGTTTTTCATTGAAAAGCTTGTTTCAAAGTCCTTGTTTCACTCTTCGGACCATATTGATAACAAAGACCTAAGGTTTCCCCGTTGTGAAAGTTTTCCTCGCGAGTTGGTCCATCCTATAGATGCAAATGGAGGAACCTCTTCTTTAGATATCCTCTTTGGACCAAAATATCGAAAGAGAATCCGAACCACTCCAAAAACTTCTTTGTAAATGAAAGGCTTGTTTCAAAGTACTTGTTTCACTCTTCGGACCATATTGATACAAAAGACCTAAGGTTTCCCCCTTGTCAAAGTGTTCCTTGCGATTTGGTCCATCCTAAAGATGCAAATGGTGGAACCTCTTCTTTGGGAATCCTTTTTTTACCAAAATATCGAAAGAGGATCCGAACCACTCCAAATACTTGTTTGTAATTGAAAAGCTTGTTTCAAAGTACTTGTTTCACTCTTCGGACCATATTAATACCAAAGACCTAAGATTTCCCACTTGTCAAAGTTGTGCTCATGATTTGGTCCATCATAAAGATCCATATGGAGTTACCTCTTCTTTGGGAATCCTCTTTGGACCAAAATTTCGAAAGAGGAACCGAACCACTCTAAACACTTTTTGTAAGTTAAAAGCTTATTTCAAAGTATTTGTTTCTCTTCGTACCATATTGATACCAAAGACCTAAGGTTTCCCACTTGTCAATGTTTTCTTCCCGACTTGGTCCATCCTAAAGATGCAAATGGAGGAACCTCTTCTTTGGGAATCCTCTTTGGATCAAAATTTCGAAAGAGGATCCGAACCACTCCAAAAACTTGTTTGTAATTGAAAAGCTTGTTTCAAAGTTCTTGTTTCACTCTTCGGACCATATTGATACCAAAGACCTAAGGTTTCCCACTTGTAAAAGTTTTCCTCACGATTTGGTCCATCCAAAAGATTCAAATAGACGACCTCTTCTTTGGGAATCCTCTTTGGACGAAAATATTGAAAGAGGATCCGAACCACTCCAAAAACTTGTTTGTAATTGAAAAGGTTGTTTCAAAGTACTTGTTTCACTTTTCGGACCATATTGATAAAAAAGACCTAAGGTTTCCCACTTGTCAATGTTTTCCTCGCGACTTGGTCCATCCTAAAGATGCGAATGGAGGAATCTCTTCATTGGGAATCCGATTTGGACCAAAATATCAAAAGAGGAACCAAACCACTCCAAAAACTTGTTTGTAAGTTAAAAGCTTGCTTCAAAGTACCTGTTTCACTCTTCGGACCGTATTGATACCAAAGACCTAAGGTTTCCCACTTGTCAAAGTTTTCCTCGCGACTTGGTCCATCCTAAAGATGCAAATGGAGGAACCTCTTCATTGGGAATCCGCTTTGGACCAACATATCGAAAGAGGAACCAAACCACTCCAAAAACTTGTTTGTAAGTTAAAAGCTTGTTTCAAAGTACTTGTTTCACTCTTCGAACCGTATTGATACCAAAGACCTAAGGTTTCCCATTTGTCAAAGTTTTCCTCGCGACTTGGTCCATCCTAAAGATGCAAATGGAGGAACCTCTTCTTTGGGAACTCTCTTTGGACCAAAATTTCGATAGAGGATCTGAACCACTCTAAAAACTTGTCTGTAATTGAAAAGCTTGTTTAAAAGTACTTGTTTCACTTTTCAGACCATATTGATACAAAAGACCTAAGGTTTCCACCTTGTCAAAGTTTTCTTCGCTATTTGCTCCATCCTAAAGATGCAAATGGAGGAACCTCTTCTTTGGGAATCCACTTTGGACCAAAATATCGAAAGAGGATCCGAACCACTCCAAAAACTTGTTTGTAATTGAAAAGCTTGTATCAAAGTACTTCTTTCACTCTTCGGACCATATTGATACAAAAGACCTAAGGTTTCCCCCTTGTCAAAGTTTTCCTCGCGATTTGGTCCATCCTAAAGATGCAAATGGAGGAACCTCTTCTTTGGGAATCTTCACTACAAAAAAATTGTCAAAATGCGACCAGAAATTTGCGACCAAACAAAAGTGGTGGTTTTTTGGTGACCACCTGGTCACTTTCTTTGAAGGTTGACTTTAAGTGACCATCTGGTCACTTTTTTGCGACGATTGCGACCAAAAGCATAAGTAGTCATAAAAAATGGCGCGAAAGAAGCTGACGAATTGGTCACCTAAAAAAAGCGACCAGCGGTCGCAGCTTTGTGACTAAAATATGTCTTGGTAGCAAAAAATGGCACATAATTTTGGAGGGAAAAAAGCTACCAAGTGGTCACAATTAAAAGTGACTATCCTGGTCGCAATTTTTGTGACCTTTATTGAGCAATGGTGGCTTAAAATTTTGGCGGGAATTAAGCTACCACGTGGTCAGATTAAGAAGTGCCTGGATGGTCTCAAATTATGTGATTTTATGTGACCAATAATTTATAAACAATTTGGTGGGATAAAAGCTATCAACTGGTCACCAAAAAAGTGACCATCTGGTCGTAAATTCTGACTTGATGTGACTCTGGGCAGTGAGGAAAATGGCGGGAAATTTTGGCGGGAAAATGCGAGCAGATGGTAGCAAAAATACTACCATCTGGTCGCAAATGAGCAGAGGAGTCCATTATAAAATCCCTCCACCTATTGTTTGTTAGCATTAAGAAAAAATAAAATGAGAGAGTGGATGTATGTTCATTTGATAGACGAGTATTTGAACGATGAGTTCGTGGCCGGGGTTGAACAGTTTGTTGAGTTTTGCATGACAACTGTCTATTATGAAAAGTATGGTGGAAAGCTACTTGCGTTGCCCGTGCGGAAATGCGACAATAGGAGAATCATACCAGGTTCTGAGTTGAAGGTGCATCTTTATAGTTGGGGATTTGTGCGAATTATTATCCTGGGTGTTTTGGGGGAAACACAGGGAAATGTTCGACGCTTGCATTACAGGAATCGAGACGATACGAAGGTAGCGGCTCGAATGTAGAGGTTGTTGACGAAGAACGAAATGATGAACAACAGTATAGTCGGATGCGACAAATGATACTTGATGGTGCGGGGTATGGGGGCAATGAAAATTTCCGTGAAAGTTTAAACGTGAAGCGAAGATGAACGGGTTGTAGAAGAGGAAATGAATCCAGGATGCACGAAAGATGCACGAGATGCTAAAGACAGCCGGTAGACCATTGTACGATGGGTGTGAGGTAAGTCAACTTCTTCTCGCCCTGGAACTTTTAAATATAAAGGCGCAGTACAACATACCCGGTAGAGGATTTGATGTGATTGCATCGTGGTTTCGTCAATGCGCTCCAGAAGAAAATAATATACCCCACAGTTTGTACGACACGAAAAAGCTAGTGGAGGGACTTGGATTACCCATAGAGAAAATAGATTCGTGTGAAAACGGATGCATGATTTACTGGGATGTGGATGAGGACCTGCATCATTGCAAATTCTGTTTTCTTCCAAGATACAAACAAGGGAAACGCAGCCTGATTCTGAAGGCCGCATGTTCTATTCTGCCCGTGACCCCACGCTCGCAGCGGTTGTATGCATCGGATGTGACAGCCTCGCACATGAGATGGCATCATGAGCAGTCACAGGATGAAGATGTTATGAGACATCCCTCAGATGCTACGGCATGGAAGCATTTAAATAATTGTCATCCGGATTCTCACAAGATCCGAGAAACGTCAGATTGGGCTTATGAACAGATGGCTTCAACCCGTTCGAGGCATCCGGGGCACAATATTCAGTTTGACCAGTCATGGTAACCCCGTATAACTTGCCTCCCTCAATGTGCATGCGAGACCCGATGATTTTTCTAACAGTGATCGTACCTGGGCCGAAAAGTCCAAAACAGAAACTGGATGTGTATTTGCAACCACTTGTTGCAGAGTTGAAAAGGTTGTGGACTGACGGTGTTATGACGTACGACATTTCGAAGAAACAAAATTTCTTGATGCGCGCAGCGTTAATCTGGACGATTAGTGACTTCCCTGCGTATTCAATGTTGTCAAGGTATGTTGATCTTTAATTGCTTTCATATACATTTTTGAGTCCGTGTTTAGCTTTTGTTATTGCTTTCCTTAGTCGGTGTAGTTAATTGTGTGAACCTTAATTTCCTCCTCTTAAAGGATGGAGTACGGCGGGGACATACGCATGTCCACATTGCATGCTAGACACGGATGCATTTTATCTCGAAACGGTCGGTAAACTTGTTGGTTTGAGTATCACCGTCGATTTTTGCATTTGAATCACACTTTCCGTTCAAATGGCGTGGACCGGAAGAAGGGTCGACGAGTAAGAAAACAAACCCCCCGACAGTGTATAGTGGAAGACAGATTCTTCACGGTATAGATGCTATAGGGATGCGGAAGATTACAAGTGGAAGGTGCGAGAGTGCAAACAATGCTACTGGGAAAAACACAGGTTGGAAGAAACGGAGTATTTTTTGGGATCTACCGTATTGGGAAGATCTACTGATTAGACACAATCTTGATGTAATGCATATCGAGAAGAATTTCTTCGACAACATTTTCAATACGATTTTGAACATTCCGGGAAAAACGAAGGACAATCTGAAGGCACGTTACGATATACGGGAGATATGTCACCGTCCTGAGTTGGAGCCTGATGACAATGATAATTACGCAAAAGCAAAGTACATGTTGACGACGGATGAAAAGAAAACATTATTTGAGTGGATCAAATCCATCAAATTCCTGGACGGATACGTTTCGAATTTGAGTCGGTGTATAGACAGTAAAAAACATATCATGTTCGGGATGAAAAGCCACGATTGTCATATATTCATGCAACGATTGATGCCCGTCGCGTTGAGACCGTTCCTAGAGAATAGACACCTGGGAGTCGCTTGCCCGAGTTGAGTGTTTTTTCAGGGACTTGACATGTCCGGAGTGATGGAAGCCACTGTCGCTTCAATGAGTTCGGAGATCGCCGTTATTATTTGTAAGTTGGAGCGAATGTTCCCACCTGGCTTTTTTGACTCCATGGAGCATCTTCCAGGTGCATCTTCCATAAGAGGCATTCTTAGGGGGTCCCGTACATTATTCTGGATGTACCCATTTAAAAGGTAAGCACAGTTATTTTGTAATGTACGCGTATAAATCAGTACAGTGATCATCGAATGTAAATTATGTTTTGTACCCACAGGTACTTACGTCGGTTGAAAAAGATGGTTGGAAATAGATCACGACTAGAAGGATCTATCTGTAGTGCGTACTTGACGCAAGAGACTACCACATTTTGTTCATACTACTTTGATCAACACATTGCAGAGCAGTTTCGACCGGTAAAATGAAACATTGTAGAAAATTTACTTGAAGGTGTTGACATGAACGACTTGCCGATTTTTACGGAACCTGGCATGATAGTTGCAAGATCAGTGCGTAGGCCGTTGACCGATTCTGAGTATCACGTAATGCAGACATACGTGTTATGCAACTGCACAGAGATCGAGCCTTACATAGAGTGAGTTTGTAACTTAACATTATTTCATCGCATAAACAATTACAAACTATTTGCTAACTATTTTTGTAACATACAGATTATTTCTAAACGTATACGTTCGAATGACACAAGTTGGTCTTATAGACGCTGAGGAGGAGTCAATAATCGACAAAGAGTTTCGTTCTTGGTTCAGTGCATACGTGAGTTATTTTAAATTGTCAAAAAACCGTTGCATTATGTTGAAACAATTACTATCTTCCTAACATTATTGTATGTGGACAATGACACAGGTTGACTCCCCTACATTACCGGTGGATGATCCTCGCATCATTTCTTTGGCAAAGGGACCTGGACGGATAGCAAGGTCGTATGGTGGATACGTCGTAACTTGATTCTGATTTCAAACGAAGGCGCATTCAGGTGAACAGGGCAACAAAAAAGCAGTGGTGTTAGCATAAAAGGTCACGTGTTCGGCCCAAACGAAGACGATTACTTCAGAGTAATCGATGAGATTCTTAAGATTTAATACGCAAGTCCGACGCTAAAACGCATTGTTCTGTTCAACTGCACTTGGTTCAAGACAACCAGACGAGGCGGAGTACGTAAGATTGATCATTTACAAATCGTTGAGGTAAACAAGTCTAAGCATATGCGCACCGCTAATAGGTTCGTCCTGGCTTCACAGGCGATTCAAGTTTATTACCTGAACTATCCGATTGATAGACGAGATCTGACAGATTGGTTAGTTGTTTGTAAAGTTAAACCACGCCAGGTAGAAGAAAACTTGTCCGAGAAAGACGACCATGCGAGAGGGAAGCCGTTGCTTTCCAAGAAGATGAGATAAGATCTCGTGCAATCGACGATGGTCAGAATGCAAGTACTGTTCGTCCTTTGAACGATGGAACGATAACATTGCATGATGATGATGATACAAATGCTTCCACTTCTCACACACGTGACATTGATGCTGAATTTATTTGAGACGATGAATCTGATGAAGAAACAGAAGAAGAAGAAGAAGAAGAAGAAGACTTTATGTGACGGACTTCTTGGAAACGATGATGAATGAGATATTTCGTTAACTTGATTATTCAAATATGTGTGTATGTGTTTAATTAATTAAAACTATTTCTTTTAAGGAATGTTTAAAAAAAATATATATATATTAATATTTGCGACCATGTGGTCGCAATTTCACACAAAAGGTGACTACATGGTAGTAATTTAGAAGGGAAAGGCGACCAAATGGTCGCATTTTTTGAAAAGTATAATTATATTTTTTTTTAAAAATATAAGTGAAATGGCGACCATATGGTCGCAAATATGAGCGGTAAATTTAAATTTTCATGAAATTTATGGCGGTGAATTTAAAGATTACGACCATCTGGTCGCAATATTTGGCGGTGAATTTCATTATTGCGACCAGATGGTCGCAATTATTGATGGGACTCGTGATATGACAGCTATTCTGGATCATGGCAAAGTGGCGACCATATGGTCGCTTTTCCAAGAAATGCTACCATATGGTCGCAAATATCTCAAGAAATGCGACCAAATGGCCGCATTTTCCCTAGCACGCGCGACCTTTTGTTTCTTGTCATTATTACATATTTGCGACCATTTGGTCGCAAAATCTGATTTAAAATCATATCCCTTTTCCTTTCCCCCTTTTCTTTTCTTCCTTTCTCTTTTTCTTTCTCCCTTTTCTTTCTTTTCTCTCTTTCCCCCGTTCCGTTCCCCGTTCTTTTTTCCCCGTTCCTACCCTACTCTAAACATAAACACCCTAAACCTCCAATCCCGGTTTCTATTACGAGGTTAGTTTCGCATCCGTTTTAAGTTATTTTTAGTTAGTTTTAGTTTAAGTTTTAAGTTTAAATTTAATTAGTTTAGTTTAATGTTCTTAATTTCATTAATTTTAGTTTAATTAATGTAATTTAGTTTAATTAATTACTTAGTTTACTTAAGGTTAATTAATCTAATTTCGTTTACTTTAATTAATTGATACATTTTAGTTCAAACAATCTAATTTTAATTTAATTAATTTGTTTAGTTAAGTTTAGTTTTTATTAATTAATGTTAGTAATTAAATTTAATTAATGTTAGTTAAATTTAAATAATTTTAGTTTAGGGTAATCTAATAGTTGAAATCTTCATTACTTAGTTTAGTTTAATTAATTTCTTAGTTTAGTTTATTTTAGTTTCAATTAATTAATGTTAAGTTTAATTTAATTAATTTTAGTTCAATTAATCTAATTTATTTTAATTCTTTATTACTTAATTTAGTTTAATTCAATTAATTTTAGTTCAATTAATCTAATTTTAATTTACTTTAATTCAAATTAAATAATTAGTTTATTTTAGTTTTAATTAATTAATGTTAAGTTTAATTTAATTAATTTTAGTTCAATTAATCTAATTTATTTTAATTCTTCATTACTTAATTTAGTTTAATTCAATTAATTTTAGTTCAATTAATCTAATTTTAATTTACTTTAATTCAAATTAAATAATTATTTTATTTTAGTTTTAATTATTTATGTTAAGTTTAATTTAATTAATTTTAGTTCAATTAATCTAATTTATTTTAATTCTTCATTACTTAATATAATATAATTTAATTAATTTTAGTTCAATTAATCTAATTTTAATTTACTTTAATTCAAATTAATTAATTAGTTTATTTTAGTTTTAATTAATTAATGTTAGTTTAATTTAATTAATTTTAGTTCAATTAATCTAATTTTAATTTACTGTAATTCAAATTAATTAATTAGTTTATTTTAAATTATTTACTTAATTTATGTTAGTTTAATTTAATTAATTTTAGTTCAATTAATCTAATTTATTTTAATTCTTCATTACTTAATTTAGTATAATTTAATTAATTTTAGTTCAATTAATCTAATTTTAATTTACTTTTATTCAAATTAATTAATTAGTTTATTTTAAATTATTTACTTAATTTATGTTAGTTTAATTTAATTAATTTTATTTCAATTAATCTAATTTATTTTAATTCTTCATTACTTAATTTAGTATAATTTAATTAATTTTAGTTCAATTAATCTAATTTTAATTTACTTTTATTCAAATTAATTAATTAGTTTATTTTAAATTATTTACTTTATTTATGTTAGTTTAATTTACATTATTTCATTAATTAATTAATTTAATTTATTTCAATATTTTACTTACGTAATTAGTATTAAATTAGTTTATTTTGGTTGTTGGATTATGATGGGCAGACGACGTGCTCCCCAGTCAGACGAGCCTGACGACGCGGGTGAAGAGGGGTCTCCGCAGACGCCTACTGCCGCTGCCCCTGATGCGGACCTGACTACAGAGGAGTTGGACATCCTCTTCAGTTACGAGACGGGAATTGCTGCCACGCTTGATGATGCAGTCCCTGAGACCGAGTCTGCGACACCACAACTGCCGCAGGACTCCCTGGCCACGACTCCCGGCTTAGCATCAGGGTCTGCATCGATATGCGTCCGGGTCTGCGTCTGGGTCTGCATCAGGGTAGGATCCAGCTGGCCCCTCCACTTTATGCACGCAGCCGTCTCGGGCTGCAAACTCTACCCTTCGGATTGAAGGGGATACGTAAGTAATTTTGTTTATTATTTTAATTACTTAATTTTTAAACCATTAAACTTTTTTCAAAGTTTTTTTTTTCCCTTTAACTAATAGTTTCTAATAGCACAATAATTTTTATGGTTTTGTAGAGTACAGCCGCATACAATCGTTTCAAAACGGTTTCGCGAGGTCCTCCAGAGCATGCCTCTACCCAGCGACCTTCGCTGACAGAAGATTCCGACGACGGAGAAACGTCGGATGTACGACAATTGGAAGGTAAAAAACATCATTTATTTTCATAATTAATTAGTTTTGAAATTTATAGAAATAAATTTATTACTTTAACAATTTTTTATTTCAATTTTTTTAGGGCAAGTTTCCTGTTATCGATCCCTATATCACAGACGGTAGATTATTACCCCTATGGGACAGTCACGTCCGGGATCGATTCAAGGACCTCATGTACAGGGCGCGCAGAAAGCAAGCAGCAAACCGCCCCGTGTGGATGAGCCCGGAGGACCACGCGCGGCTTCTCATGAGCTTGGGCACTCCTAAGGGCAAGGCAGTGTCAAGAAGGAATAAGGCCAACCGCGCGAAGAATCCCACCAAACACACAGCGGGGGCCCGGACACACGATGAGCACCATTGTCGATTGGTAAGTTTTTTTCGTCGTTTTCTTACTTACGTACTTTTTTCTCGTTTTCTTTTTTCAATTAGTTATTAATTTATTATGTTTTATTCTTCAATCTTTAATTTTTTATGAAGCGAAGCACGGGTGCCCCGTCTCGCCCAATGAGCTGAACGCGAAGAAGGACGGGACGTTCGTCGAAGATAAGGCGAAAGCAGTTAAGGTATTTAATAATTTTTTCAATTATTATTTTTTCTTTAAAATTTTTCCTACCTTATATATTAACTATTTTATTTTATGAATTTTAAATGTTTAGGAACGTTTCAAGGAGTCCTTGAGTCAGCGGTTGCCCACACCAGACTCGCAACTGACTCAGGAGGACCGTAGAGAGGCGTTCTTGGAGGCTGCTTGAGGGGTTCGACCTGATGTGATATGAAACCCTAGGAAATTGATAAAGAAACCCTTTGATGCACAAAGAACCCCTTAGATTCAAATCCTAAAACCCCATGAACAAAAAAGGTAAAACCTTTGGAAAAACAAGAAAAGAAGATTATTCCAATGATCAAAGACCTTGAAATAAGAGAACTTGTTCTTATTTCAAGATTGAAACAATTCACAAACAAACTAGATCAAGGTTTGCTTGAATGTTCCTAAAACATGCAACCTAAGAACAAGGCTACAAAACTAAGCAATTTTAGCAAAGCAAAAAGCAATATTATTATCATATGAATTCTGAGTCTTTAGGGTTACAAATGAGGCCTTTAAATAGGCAAAGAAACCCTAAAAATAAGCTAGGAAATTCAGATTACAAGGAGCACAAAATCTGCCCAAAACTTGCCTTATGTGAAATTGGCAGATTTTGTGGAAAATCTTTTCTAAAGAATAATATCTTTCCTAATCCTTTCCAAACATATAAACTGAATATAAAAGGCCTAAAACATGTCCTTTGGCCATGGAAAACATTATAAAAAATCCCTAAATGCATAAAATAAATAGAAGACTCAAATAAGGAAAGTTGTCAAATATGGAAAGTTTGCAACTTTCTCTCTAAGCTTCATTCTTTGAATCTGATTGCACAACTTGTCCAAATTCTTCTTCCAATTGCACATGCCACAAGTTGAAGTGCTTTAAGTCTTCTTCCTTAGCCTCAATGTTCCAATCTTCAAAAGTCTCCTTGAGTTTGCTCATGTATGCTTGACAATGGATATTCAAAGCTTGTTGCAATTTCTTGGTCTTGGATCTTGTCATTGGCCCTTGAACCATCCTAAGCTTGTCTATCTTGTCTTGTGCTCCATGATTCATATCATGATGGGTCAGTTCCTGGGCTTGGCTCGTACGGGCAACGCCTTTACACAGATGTGCCCCTGCCTCAGCGGAGCGAAGCGAGCACTAGCTCCGACCCTTCTCCGGTTGAGTAGCAGCTGCGTGAGGACATGGACTTTATGCGCGAGGACTTCGTTACTCGAGTCGCTGCGATTGAGGCTGACATGCAGGCACGAGTTGAGGCCCAGGTCGCATCAGCTTTGGCCGCGTACTTCAGATCCCTAGGCGGCGGCCCTTCATCATCGACGCCTCCTCCGCCACCCCCCCCGATAGTTCTAGGATGCTTTGAATCGTATAAAACGTTTTTTGAATATTTGATATATATATTTTTTATTTTAATTCCAATTTTTTGTTATTAAATTTTATTAATTAATTAAATAAATAATTAATAATTAATTATCTAATTAACTAATTATTGAAATTTAAATTTTAAAAAAATTATTAAATGCGACCATATGGTCACTTTTAACGCGACCATCTGGTCGTATTTTGACTAAGTCTAAAAGTGACCACTTGGTCACATAACATACGACCATTTGGTCACTTTTGTATGTGACCAATTGGTCACTTATCTTTCACATAAATAACGACTAGATGGTCACTTTTTGGCGACCATCCTGGTCGTATTTTTAACCGAGTCTAAAAGTGACCATTTGGTAACAAAATTACGACCATTTGGTCACTTTTTTATGTGACCAATTGGTCACTTATCTTCAAGATAAATTACTACGATATGGTCACTTTTAAGGCGACCATCTGGTCGTATTTTCAAAAGGTGGTCTTTTTTTAGACCAAAAATTTATAGTCGTATATTTGTGACTATCCAGTCGCACAAATTCTGGACCAACCAGCTTTCTGGCCACCACTTATTTTAACGCTTTTTTGGTCGCATTATAAACAAAAAACGACCATTTGGTCGCAATTTCATGGTCGCAAATTGACAGTTTTTTTGTAGTGCCTTTTTTTACAAAAATATCGAAAGAGGATCCGAACCACTCCAAAAACTTGTTTGTAATTGAAAAGCTTGTTTCAAAGTACTTGTTTCACTCTTCGGACCATATTGATACCAAAGACCTAAGGTTTCCCACATGTCAAAGTTATGCTCATGATTTGGTCCATCCTAAAGATCCAAATAGAGTTACCTCTCTTTGGGAATCCTCTTTCGACCAAAATATCGAAAGAGGAACCGAACCACTCCAAAAACTTGTTTGTAAGTTAAAAGCTTGTTTCAAAGTACTTGTTTCACTCTTCGGACCATATTGATACCAAAGATCTAAGGTTTCCCACATGTGAAAGTTTTCCTTGCGACTTGGTCCATCCTTAAGATGCAAATGGAGGAACCTCTTATTTGGGAAACCTCTTTGGACCAAAATTTCGAAAGAGGATCCGAACCACTCCAAAAACTTGTTTGTAATTGAAAAGCTTGTTTCAAAGTACTTGTTTCACTCTTCGGACCATATTGATACCAAAGACCTAAGATTTCCCACTTGTCAAAGTTTTCCTCACAATTTGGTCCATCCTAAAGATTCAAATGGAGGAGCTCTTTTTAGGGAATCCTCTTTGGACCAAAATATCGAAAGAGGATTCGAACCACTCCAAAAAAAAATTTGTAATTGAAAAGCTTGTTTAAAAGCACTTGTTTCACTCTCTAAACCAAATTGAATCCGAAGACCTAAGGTTTCCCACTTCTCAAAGTTGTGCTCATGATTTCGTCCATCCTAATGATCCAAATGGAGGAACCTCTTCTTTGGGAATCCTCTTTGGAATATCGAAAGAGGATCCGAACTACTCCAAAAACTTGTTTGTAAGTGAAAAGCTTGTTTTAAAGTACTTGTTTCACTCTTCGGACCATAGTGATACCAAAGACGTAAGGTTTCCCACTTGTCAAAGTTGTGCTCATGATTTGGTCCATCCTAAAGATCCAAATGGAGGAACCTCTTCTTTTGGAATCCTCTTTGGACCAAAATATCGAAAGTTGATCCGAACCACTTCAAAAACTTGTTTGTAAGTGAAAAGCTTGTTTCAAAGTACTTGTTTCACACTTCGGACCATATTGATACGAAAGACCTAAGGTTTCCCCTAGCCAAAATTTTCCTCGCGATTTGCTTCATCCTAAAGATGCAAATGGAGGAACCTCTTCTTTGGGAATCCTTCTTGGACCAAAATTTCGAAAGAGGATCCGAACCACTCCAAAAACTTGTTTGTAATTGAAAAGCTTTTTTCAAAGTACTTGTTTCACTTTTCGGACCATATTGATACAAAAGACCTAAGGTTTCCCCCTTGTCAAAGTTTTCTTAGCTATTTGGTCCATCCTAAAGATGCAAATGGAAGAACCTCTTCTTTAGGAATCCTCTTTGGACCAAAATATCGAAAGAGGATCCGAACCACTCCAAAAGCTTGTTTGTAATTGAAAAGCTTGTTTCAAAGTACTTGTTTCACTCTTTGGACTATATTGATACCAAAGACCTAAGGTTTCCCACTTGTCAAAGTTTTCCTCGCGAGTTGGTCCATCCTAAAGATGCAAATGGAGGAACCTCTTCTTTGGATATCCTCTTTGGACCAAAATATCGAGAGAGGATCCGAACCACTCCGAAAACTTGTTTGTAATTGAAAAGCTTGTTTCAAAGTACTTGTTTCACTCTTCGGACCATATTGATACAAAAGACCTAAGGTTTCCCCCTTGTCAAAGTTTTCCTCGCGATTTGGTCCATCCTACAGATGCAAATGGTGGAACCTCTTCTTTGGGAATCCTTTTTTTACCAAAATATCGAAAGGGGATCCGAACCACTCCAAAAACTTGTTTGTAATTGAAAAGGTTGTTTCAAAGTACTTGGTTCACTCTTCGGACCATATTGATACCAAAGACCTAAGATTTCCCACTTGTGAAAGTTGTGCTCATGATTTGGTCAATCCTAAAGATCCAAATGGAGTTACCTATTCTTTGGGAATCCTCTTTGGACCAAAATATCGAAAGAGGAACCGAACCACTCCAAAAACTTTTTGTAAGTTAAAAGCTTATTTCAAAGTACTAGTTTCACTCTTCGGACCATATTGATACCAAAGACCTAAGGTTTCCCACTTGTCAAAGTTTTCTTCGTGACTTGGTCCATCCTAAAGATGCAAATGGAGGAACCTCTTCTTTGGGAATCCTCTTTGGATCAAAATTTTTAAAGAGGATCCGAACCACTCCAAAAACATGTTTGTAATTGGAAAGCTTGTTTCAAAGTACTTGTTTCACTCTTCGGACCATATTGATACCAAAGACTTAAGGTTTCCCACTTGTCACAGTTTTCCCCGCGACTTGGTCCATCCTTAAGATACAAATGGAGGAGCTCTTCTTTAGGAATCCTCTTTGGACCAATATTTTGGAAGAGGATCCGAACCACTCCAAAAACTTGTTTGTAATTTAAAAGCTTGTTTAAAAGCACTTGTTTCACTCTCTAAACCAAATTGAATCTGAATACCTAAGGTTTCCCATTTCTCAAAGTTGTGCTCATGATTTGGTCCATCCTAAAGATCCAAATGGAGGAACCTCTTCTTTGGGAATCCTCTTAGGACCAAAATATCGAAAGAGGATCCGAACTACTCCAAAAACTTGTTTGTAAGTGAAAAGCTTGTTTCAAAGTACTTATTTCACTCTACGGACCATATTGATACCAAAGACGTAAGGTTTCCCATTTGTCAAAGTTGTGCTCATGATTTGGTCCATCCTAAAGATCCAAATGGAGGAACCTCTTCTTTTGGAATCCTAATTGGACCAAAATATCGAAAGTGGATCCTAACCACTTCAAAAATTGTTTGTAAGTGAAAACCTTGTTTCAAAGTACTTGTTTCACTCTTCGGTTCATATTGATACCAAAGACCTAAGGTTTCCTACTTGTCAAAGTTTTCCTCGCGACTTGGTCCATCCTAAAGATGCAAATGGAGGAACCTCTTCTTTGGGAATCCTCTTTAGACTAAAATTTTAAAAGAGGATCCGAACCAATCCAAAAACTTGTTTGTAATTGAAAAGCTTTTTTCAAAGTACTTGTTTCACTTTTCGGACCATATTTACACAAAAGACCTAAGGTTTCCCCCTTGTCAAAGTTTTCTTCGCTATTTGGTCCATCTTAAAGATGCAAATGGAGGAACGTCTTCTTTGGGAATCCACTTTGGACAAAAATATCGAAAGAGGATCCGAACCACTCCAAAAGCTTGTTTGAAATTGAAAAGGTTGTTTCAAAGTACCTGTTTCACTCTTCGGACCATATTGATACCAAAGACCTAAGATTTCCCCTTTTTGAAAGTTGTGTTCATGATTTGGTCCATCCTAAAGATCCAATTGGAGTTACCTATTCTTTGGGAATCCTCTTTGGACCAAAATATCGAAAGAGAAACCGAACCACTCCAAAAACTTTTTGTAAGTTAAAAGCTTATTTCAAAGTACTAGTTTCACTCTTCGGACCATATTGATACCAAAGACCTAAGGTTTCCCACTTGTCAAAGTTTTCTTCGCGACTTGGTCCATCCTAAAGATACAAATGGAGGAACCTCTTCTTTGGGAATCCTCTTTGGATCAAAATTTCGAAAGAGGTTCCGAACCACTCCAAAAACTTGTTTGTAATTGAAAAGCTTGTTTCAAAGTACTTGTTTCACTCTTCGGACCATATTGATACCAAAGACGTAAGGTTTCCCATTTGTCAAAGTTGTGCTCATGATTTGGTCCATCCTAAAGATCCAAATGGAGGAACCTTTTCTTTTGGAATCCTATTTGGACTAAAATTTTAAAAGAGGATCCGAACCACTCTAAAAACTTGTTTGTAATTGAAAAGCTTTTTTCAAAGTACTTGTTTCACTTTTTGGACCATATTGATTTGGTCCATCCTAAAGATGCAAATGGAGGAATCTCTTCTTTGGGAATCCTCTTTGGACCAAAATATCAAAAGAGAATCCGAACCACTCCAAAAACTTATTTGTAATTGAAAAGCTTGTTTCAAATTACTTGTTTCACTCTTCGGACCATATTGATACCAAAGACCTAAGGTTTCCCACTTGTCAAAGTTGTACTCATGATTTGGTCCATTCTAAAGATCCGAATGGAGGAACCACTTCGTTGGGAATCCTCTTTGGACAAAACTATCGAAAAAGGATTCGAACCACTCCAAAAACTTGTTTGTAAGTGAAAAGCTTGTTTCAAAGTACTTGTTTCACTCTTCGTACCATATTGATAATAAAGACCTAAGGTTTCCCACTTGTCAAAGTTTTCCTCACGACTTGGTCCATCCTAAGGATGTGAATGTAGGAACCTCTTCTTTGGGTATCCTCTTTGGACCAAAATTTCGAAAGAGGATCCGAACCACTCAAAAAACTTGTTTGTAATTGAAAAGCTTGTTTCAAAGTACTTGTTTCAATCTTTGGACCATATTGATACCAAAGACGTAAGGTTTCCCATTTGTCAAAGTTGTGCTCATGATTTGGTCCATCCTAAAGATCCAAATGGAGGAACCTCTTCTTTTGGAATCCTATTTGGACCAAAATATCGAAAGTGGATCCGAACCACTTCAAAAACATGTTTGTAAGTGAAAAGCTTGTTTCAAAATACTTGTTTCACTCTTCGGACTATATTGATACCAAAGACCTAAGGTTTCCCACTTGTCAAAGTTTTCCTCGCAACTTGGTCCATCCTAAAGATGCAAATGGAGGAACCTCTTCTTTGGGAATCCTCTTTGGACTAAAATTTTGAAAGAGGATCCGAACCACTCCAAAAACTTGTTTGTAATTGAAAAGCTTTTTTAAAAGTACTTGTTTCACTTTTCGGACCATATTGATACAAAAAACCTAAGGTGTCCCTCTTGTCAAAGTTTTCTTCGCTATTTGGTCCATCTTAAAGATGCAAATGGAGGAACGTCTTCTTTGGGAATCCTCTTTGGACAAAAATATCGAAAGAGGATCCGAACCACTCCAAAAGCTTGTTTGTAATTGAAAAGTTTGTTTCAAAGTACTTGTTTCACTCTTCGGACTATATTGATACCAAAGACCTAAGGTTTCCCACTTGTCAAAGTTTTCCTCGCGAGTTGGTCCATCCTAAAGATGCAAATGGAGGAACCTCTTCTTTGGACATCCTCTTTCGACCAAAATATTGAAAGAGGATCCAAACCACTCCGAAAACTTGTTTGTAATTGAAAAGCTTGTTTCAAAGTACTTGTTTCACTCTTCGGACCATATTGATACAAAAGACCTAAGGTTTCCCCCTTGTCAAAGTTTTCCTCGCGATTTGGTCCATCCTACAGATGCAAATGGTGGAACCTCTTCTTTGGGAATCCTTTTTTTACCAAAATATCGAAAGAGGATCCGAACCACTCAAAAACTTGTTTGTAATTGAAAAGGTTGTTTCAAAGTACTTGTTTCACTCTTCGGACCATATTGATACCAAAGACCTAAGATTTCCCACTTGTGAAAATTGTTCTCATGGTTTGGTCCATCCTAAAGATCCAATTGGAGTTACCTATTCTTTGGGAATCCTCTTTGGACCAAAATATCGAAAGAGGAACCGAACCATTCCAAAAACTTTTTGTAAGTTAAAAGCTTATTTCAAAGTACTAGTTTTACTCTTCGGACCATATTGATACCAAAGACCTAAGGTTTCCCACTTGTCAAAGTTTTCTTCGCGACTTGGTCCATCCTAAAGATACAAATGGAGGAACCTCTTCTTTGGGAATCCTCTTTGGATCAAAATTTCGAAAGAGGATCCGAACCACTCCAAAACCTTGTTTGTAATTGAAAAGCTTGTTTCAAAGTACTTGTTTCACTCTTCGGACCATATTGATACCAAAGACTTAAGGTTTCCCACTTGTCACAGTTTTCCCCGCGACTTGGTCCATCCTTAAGATACAAATGGAGGAGCTCTTCTTTGGGAATCCTCTTTGGACCAATATTTTGGAAGAGGATCCGAACCATTCCAAAAACTTGTTTGTAATTTAAAAGCTTGTTTAAAAGCACTTGTTTCACTCTCTACACCAAATTGAATTCGAAGACCTAAGGTTTCCCACTTCTCAAAGTTGTGCTCATGGTTTGGTCCATCCTAAAGATCCAAATGGAGAAACCTTTTCTTTGGGAATCCTCTTAGGACCAAAATATCGAAAGAGGATCCGAACTACTCCAAAAACGTGTTTGTAAGTGAAAAGCTTGTTTCAAAGTACTTGTTTCACTCTTCGGACCATATTGATACCAGAGACGTAAGGTTTCCCATTTGTCAAAGTTGTGCCATGATTTGGTCCATCCTAAAGATCCAAATGGAGGAACCTCTTCTTTTGGAATCCTATTTGGACCAAAAAATCGAAAGTGGATCCGAACCACTTCAAAAACTTGTTTGTAAGTGAAAAGCTTGTTTCAAAGTACTTGTTTCACTCTTCGGTTCATATTGATACCAAAGACCTAAGGTTTCCCACTTGTCAAAGTTTTCCTCGCGACTTGGTCCATCCTAAAGATGAAAATGGAGGAACCTCTTCTTTGGGAATCCTCTTTGGACTAAAATTTTAAAAGAGGATCCGAACCACTCCAAAAACTTGTTTGTAATTGAAAAGCTTTTTTCAAAGTACTTGTTTCACTTTTCGGACCATATTGATTTGGTCCATCCTAAAGATGCAAATGGTGGAATCTCTTCTTTGGGAATCCTCTTTGGACCAAAATATCAAAAGAGGATCCGAAGCACTCCAAAAACTTGTTTGTAATTGAAAAGCTTGTTTCAAAAGCTTGTTTCAAATTACTTGTTTCACTCTTCGGACCATATTGATACCAAAGACCTAAGGTTTCCCACTTGTCAAAGTCGTACTCATGATTTGGTCCATCCTAAAGATCCGAATGGAGGAACCACTTCTTTGAGAATCCTCTTTGGACCAAAATATCGAAAGAGGATCCGAACCACTCCAAAAACTTGTTTGTAAGTGAAAAGCTTGTTTCAATGTACTTGTTTCACTCTTCTTACCATATTGATAAAAAAGACCTAAGGTTTCCCACTTGTCAAAGTTTTCCTCACGACTTGGTCCATCCTAATGATGCGAATGGAGGAACCTCTTCTTTGGGTATCCTCTTTGGACCAAAATTTCGAAAGAGGATCCGAACCACTCCAAAAACTTGTTTGTAATTGAAAAGCTTGTTTCAAAGTACTTGTTTTATTCTTCGGACCATATTGATACAATAGACCTAAGGTTTCCCCCTTGTCAAAGTTTTCTTCGTTATTTGGTCCATCCTAAAGATGCATATGGAGGAACCTCTTCTTTGGGATTCCTTTTTGGAAAAAAATATCGAAAGAGGATCCGAACCACTCCAAAAACTTGTTTGTAATTGAAAAGCTTGTTTCAAAGTACTTGCTTCACTCTTCGGACCATATTGATACCGAAGACCTAAGGTTTCCCCCTTTTTCAAAATTTTCCTCGCGATTTGGTCTATCCTAAAGATGCAAATGGAGGAACCTCTTCTTTGGATTTCCTCTTTGGTCCAAAATATCTAGAGAGGATCCGAACCACTCGAAAAACTTGTTTGTAATTGAAAAGCATGTTTCAAATTACTTGTTTCACTCTTCGGACCATATTGATACCAAAGACCTAAGGTTTCCCACTTGTCAAAGTTTTCCTCACGATTTGTTCCATCCTAAAGATTCAAATGGAGGAACCTCTTCTTTAGGAATCCTCTTTGGACCAAAATTTCAAAAGAGGATCCGAACCACTCCAAAAACTTGTTTTAATTGAAAGGCTTGTTTAAAAGCTTTTGTTTCACTCTCTAAACCAAATTGAATCCGAAGATTTAAGGTTTCCGAATTCTCAAAGTTGTGCTCATGATTTGGTCCATCCTAAAGATCCAAATGGAGGAACCTCTTCTTTTGGAATCCTCTTTGGGCCAAAATATCGAAAGAGGATCCGAACCACTCCAAAAACTTGTTTGTAAGTGAAAAGCTTGTTTCAAAGTGATACGAACCCTCAAGCGTTGACGGATTCAAGAACCGGATGATGGACCCTTGAACGGAAAAGCTTGAAAACCCTTAACAATTTGAATCAACCTTTAGGCGAGGTTGGGAAGATGATGACCTAATCGATCAATCCCCTAATTCAAGAATATGTTTCTTTAATTAAGGTTGAGGCACTCCACAAGAACAATGATCAATTGGACTTGAATGACTCTAAACATGCAATTCAAGAACATGAATTACAAAGAGGTTTTTCAAAGCAAAAGCTTAAACCAAAACAAATCGATTTTCATTCATTGATATTCTGATTGTAAAGCTTACAAAAGAGGCTTTAAATAGCCTAATAAACCCTAGCTTGGTCGAAAATATGAAGGGAAATAAAGACCTAATAATAAAAAGGTAAAAACTAGACTTTCCTAAATTCAAATTAGGAAAGTTTTCCTAATCTTTTAAACTTGGTCTCCAAGTTTGCAAAACTAAGGAAACAAAGTAAATTCTTCCCTATTACATTATTAATAATAATAATAAATGAAACTAAATTAATAAAACTCAAATAAAATACTAAAATTCGAAATTGGATGAAAATAGACAAAACTACAAGTGCCAGTCGCCGTTTTTGATGTCATTTTCACTCGTTTGAATGTTTTCATGCGCGATTTTCTTTGGAGCTCTTTGAAACAAATATCCCATGAGTTTAGAAGTGTTTTAAACTCATTTTCTTGATTAGTCAAGTATGTAACCAAATATCCTTGCAAATGCCCAAGAAAGTCAATCTTCACTCGTTTAGTCTTGGATTCTTGATCTTTTCTTGATTGAAACCTTGGACTTCAATATTGTCAATTCTTTGACATTTGGGGCTGGGATGATTCATATCATTCTCTCCACCTCGAAAAGATTCGTCCTCGAATCTAAAGGTTTGATCATGGTGGAGTCTCCCTTGAAAAATTCGCCAATTGTTAAAGCATTTGTGGCACCATTATTGGCATTGATTTCCTGCAAAAAATCATAAACAAAATCTTGGAAAGGGTTTAGCTTGAAACTTCCCATATGATACTCGAGTGCAAAGAGGGGTGGTGTGGCCAATAATTTCCTTTTCCTCTCAATTCTTCTAACGAGAGCTTGCTTTTCTTGCTCTAATTTTCTCAACTCTTCTTGCTTCTTTATTTTCTCCTTTTCTTCTCGCTCTAATCTCTCTCGCTTCACCGACTCCCTTTTCTCTCTTCTTTTTTGTTGTTCTTGTTCCATCCTCTTCAATCTCTCTTTTTCTTCTTCTTTAGTTTCATCTCCTTCTCGAGCCAAATCTATCTTGTTAGGGCACACCTCCCGAATATGCCCTCTTCCACGACATTTAGTACACTTGATATCTCTAGTATGTATTGTCATAATGGAAGAATTTTGTGGTTGCAAAAAAAATTAGGGTTTTGAAAGATGAAGAAAAAAAAAACTGCTTGGTATTCAAACTTTGAAACGAGTTTTTAGGTAATTTAAGTTCTGATTTTGGATTTGATGTCTTCTGTAATTTTGTAGAGGATCGAAAAATAAACAGATTGGAAAAAAATTTCGTAGGAAAAGGTTAAGGGACGAGGTCAGTAGGTGATGTACAAGTTGGAACAAAAATCTGGAAATTTTCTGGTTTTTTTTAATGAAAGCGGTTTTGATGGGGGATTAGAAAAAGTGAAGACGTAGGTGATGAAGTAAACGAATTTACCTTTGATAACTCTCTCCCAGAGCAAGCTCTGATACCAAATGGTACGAACCCTCAAGCGTTGACGGATTCAAGAACCGGATGATGGACCCTTGAACGGAAAAGCTTGAAAACCCTTAACAATTTGAATCAACCTTTAGGCGAGGTTGGGAAGATGATGACCTAATCGATCAATCCCCTAATTCAAGAATATGTTTCTTTAATTAAGGTTGAGGCACTCCACAAGAACAATGATCAATTGGACTTGAATGACTCTAAACATGCAATTCAAGAACATGAATTACAAAGAGGTTTTTCAAAGCAAAAGCTTAAACCAAAACAAATCGATTTTCATTCATTGATATTCTGATTGTAAAGCTTACAAAAGAGGCTTTAAATAGCCTAATAAACCCTAGCTTGGTCGAAAATATGAAGGGAAATAAAGACCTAATAATAAAAAGGTAAAAACTAGACTTTCCTAAATTCAAATTAGGAAAGTTTTCCTAATCTTTTAAACTTGGTCTCCAAGTTTGCAAAACTAAGGAAACAAAGTAAATTCTTCCCTATTACATTATTAATAATAATAATAAATGAAACTAAATTAATAAAACTCAAATAAAATACTAAAATTCGAAATTGGATGAAAATAGACAAAACTACAAGTGCCAGTCGCCGTTTTTGATGTCATTTTCACTCGTTTGAATGTTTTCTTGCGCGATTTTCTTAGGAGCTCTTTGAAACAAATATCCCATGAGTTTAATAGTGTTTTAAACTCATTTTCTTCATTAGTCAAGTATGTAACCCAATATCCTTGCAAATGCCCAAGAAAGTCAATCTTCACTCGTTTAGTCTTCGGATTCTTGATCTTTTCTTGATTGAAACCTTGGACTTCAATATTGTCAATTCTTTGACATTTGGGGCTGGGATGATTCATATCATTCTCTCCAACTTCGAAAAGATTCGTCCTCGAATCTAAAGGTTTGATCATGGTGGAGTCTCCCTTGAAAAGTTCACCAATTGTTAAATCATTTGTGGCACCATTATTGTCATTGATTTCCTACAAAAAATCATAAACAAAATCTTACAAAGGGTTTACGTTTGCATGGAGTGCCAGTTCATATTGTTTCTGATAGGGACACTCACTTTGTCTCTAAATTTTGGCAAAGTCTTTAGAAAGCGATGGGTACTCGTTTAGACTTTAGTACTGACTTTCCATCCTTAGACAGATGGTCAAGCTGAGCGAGTAAATCAGATTTTGGAGGACGTGCTTCGAGCTTATGCTTTAGATTTCAAAGGAAGTTGGGATGATCAACTTTATTTAGTGGAATTTGCATACAACAATAGTTATCAGTCTACTATTGAGATGGCTTCTTTCGAGGCCTTGTATGGAAAGAAATGTCGATCGCTTGTTCATTGGGATGAGGTTGGGGAAAGGAAATTGTTGGGGTCTTAGCTTGTTCAGTTAACGAGTCAGTCTATAAATGTGATTAGAGAAAGAATGAGACTGCCCAAAGTAGACAAAAGGGTTATGCAGATAAGAGGCGAACTAATCTTGAGTTTTCAGTGGGTGATCATGTCTTCCTGAAGATAGCACCTATGAAAGGTGTGATGAGATTTCAGAACAAAAGAAAGTTAAGTCCTCGATTTATTGGTCCTTTCGAGATTCTTGAGAGGATTGGACCGCTTGCTTATAGGTTGGCTTTGCCACCAGCATTATCTGGTGTTCATAATATGTTCCATGTGTCGATGCTTTGAAAGTATATTACCGTACACATGTGATAGATTAAGAACCAGTGGAGTTAGAGATAGATTTGTTTTATGAAGAGAAGCCAGTTGAGATTTTGGCCAGAGAACAAAGAGTGTTGAGAAATAAAACCATAGAGTTGGTCAAAGTTTTTTTGGAGAAATCATACATCAGAAAAAGCCACTTGGGAGCGGGAGGAGGATATGCGAGCTAGCTACCCTCATCTTTTTCTTGGGAGGTGAAGCTTTTCGGGGACGAAAAGCCTTGTTAGGTGGGTGGTTCTGTAACGCCTCGTTATAAGGTAATTTAAAATTTCGGTTAAAATTTATTTTTAATTTTAATAATACCGAGGTTTTAATTTTTATTTAAAATTCTAATTTGCATCCATAGGTTTTCTCAATGACAAATTGCAAGGGAAGGTTTGAATAGCAATTTGTTGGATGGAAGGATGGAATAGTAATTAAGGAAAAGTGGATGAGGTGGCTAGGGTTTGGACTCACTTATCGGAAAAGAAGAAAATAGAAAAGTTTCACTCTCTTCTCTCCCTCACATGTCGCGCCCCTTGGAGAAACCCTGAAGGAATTCGGTTCGATTATGCTTCGTTTGATCATCGATTTCCGTTATGATCTTGGATTTGGAGTAGTTGGGAATCGTCTTCTCTAATCAAAAGGTAAACTATCTCTTCCATTGGTTTTTCCCCATTACCGCCGCCCCTCCCTAGGGTTTTAAATTGATTTTTCGTCAATTTTTGAGTAATAGGTGGTCGTTGGAACGTGGTTTTAAGTAGAGTGAAGACCGGAGGTCGAATCCTTGATCGTTTAACTTTGGGTAAGCCTTTTGATTTGATTTTCGAATCTTTTAAATTCTGGATTTTCGTGTTCATCATTAAAAATTGAAATTTAAGAACCCATCCTTGAATCCTAACCCCACTGCTTTCAATTTCCCTAAACCTTAGCTTTAATCCTAATCAGTTTTGATCTACCTTGCCTAAAACCAAAAACCATAAGAACCAATCTCCCGAAACATGAATCCGAGGCCAAACTATGACCCGAAGGCCACGGTTCAGCCACAACAAGGGGACAACAGCGCCGTGACTGTCCCCTTCGCAAGCGGCTAGTCGTTCGTCGTTTGTTTTTCCTTGTTCTTTGAGCCATCGAACTCCAAACCTTTTTACACCTTTTGGGAATGTTTTAGCATGCATTTTAATGATTTAAGACTTTCGTTTCAGGTCTGGTTCGTAGAGGAAAGTAGCATGAAAAATTGGAATTAACAAAATTCAAGGTGAGTTAACTATTTGATCATTGGTGGAGTTTTAGATAAATCTAAGGCTCTTACCATAGCTTAATCTTTTTCAAATATTTAATTATGTTATTCTGGAATTTTTAGATGAGATTTGATATTGGAAACACCGAAAATCTATTGGGAGAATTTATTTTTCGGTTAGAACTAGTTTAGGCGTTTTTCAGCGGAATTGGATGATTTTAGTTTCGAATTGTTTATGAATGTTTCTGAACTTAATTCTGGATTTTTTTGGAGTTAAATATGATCATTTTCTATGAGTTTTGGTTTAAGAAGTGTTAAAGTTGATTTTTCGGTATTTCGGCAGTTTTCCTGTTTTTCGGTAATTATGTGAATTGAATGTAACCTGTTGGAGCTACTGTATTTTAAAGTTTATTATTGAATTTGTATGAGCATTATCATGTGTATAATGTTGAGAATGATGAGATTGATGGTCTGTCAGGATATGTTAACTAGTGTAGAGGCTACGAGCTCAACACTTAGTTCAATTTAGTTATGGGAGAGTCCATAACTGAGTACTAATGATCATTGCTCGTAAAAATGATTCATTAGGGGATTTAGTTATAGTTGCGGCTATAACCAGGTACTAGGAAGTGATAGTAGTCCCTAGGGACCGCCTTCTTAGTGTTGTTTGTTAAATATTTGCTTTGTTACTTTAGAATTATCTAGTTATCCGAAACTATTAAGTATCGATGATGGGAGTTTGTGAATGAAAGCCTTGAGTATGAAACTAGTGAGAGTTGTCTATCCATGTAAAGTGAGTTTTATTGAGAAACCTTGAATATGGAATTTAAGATAATTGCCTATTCATGTATTAGATTGAGATTGAGTTTAAGTGACGCTTTGAGCGTAAGAGTTTTTGGAGAGTGATGAGTGTTTGGGACTCGGTATGAATTGTTAGAGACTATTTAAAGCTTTATCTTTGATTAAGTCGTTTTGTCACTGGCTTTAGCCTCACAGTGTTATAATTGTTTTTCAGGTAACAATGGACCAAGAGGTGGCGGTTGATGAAGTGAAGAAGATGAGGGTTTCATGTCGTGGTGGCCTCCTATTGCATATTTATTTATTCGTTCTTATTGATGAATAAATTATTGGATTTTATCGATTTTAATTGATTTATGGGATTTTAAGACTTCGTTAGTCTTTAATATTTTAATTGTTTGAGAACAAATTATAATTTCATTGCTATTTGTTTTAAATGTTATAACTCCGGAGTTGTTGTTTTCATTTAAATGAATATTTGTCCTAGTGAACTTTCTTATTTTCAATAAATGTTTATTATTGAGTCTTCTGCTGTATTTAATTTAATTGTTTTAAACTTTGAAAAGTCGGGTCTTTACAAGATAGTCCGAGAATGTGATTGGGTTAGTGCGCTTGTATTCAACCTTCAAAACCGGAATCCTCACATTCCTACTTTTCCTTTTGGCTTTGTTGATACTTGAGTCACTACAGTGTATTAAGTCTAGCTTCACTTGACGCCATTGTTTGTTTGAATTCTTGTCTTGACCTTTGGGGAGTTTAGGGGTGATTTTGGGAACTTGGCCATTGGGGTCATATGCATCGTTGCCCGTGCACTTTTCATGAAGACTGAGTTCTGACATAGCATCGATGATCTCTGGTCCTTCACAATGAGTCATGTTCATTTGGACCATATCTTCCTTTCCACCCAGGTCCTCTAGGAAGGCTTCTTTTGGGATTGTGGGGTTCTTTTTCGCTTTTTGCTCTTCCTGGTTTCCCCACTTTGCCTTTTCCCATTTTTCCTTCCTGCTACTCTTTCTTTGTAGATTCTCATTGCCTCCTTACTCAGAGTGCGGCATTCTTCGGTCGAATGAGAACTGCAGTGGAATTCACATTACTTTTTAATGTTGCTCTTCGTAGGAAGACTTCGTGTATCCTCCTTTCACCCTTTTTACGTCAGGTTGATGCACGCAAATGGGGATGTTATCCTCTTCTTTCTTCAAATGGTGTCTGTCTTTCCTACCCTTCCAGGGCTTTTCGTATTTTCACTCTTCGACTCATACCTCTTTTCATTGGAGTGATGTCGGTCTTTGTTGCAAGTCCAGGAGTTCACGTGCCATCCTTGTCGATTCTTCTATTGAGATCTATTTTGATGTCGTTCAAGCGTTTCCGTCATAATCCGTGGTGAGGATTTATTGAAAGATCTCCAGAGCAGATGATTCAAATGGATAGAACTTGCAAAAGCTAATGTTGCATCTTTGTTCCGGCACTTCAGAATTTCTAATTTCATATTCCTAAACCTGTAAATAAAATCTCTTAGAGTTTTATCTTTCCTCATCAGGACATTATAGAGGTCTTGGTTCGTCTTTGCATACTTCTTGCTAACGATGTATTCTCCTTGAAAAGCTGATGAGAGTTGCTGGAAGTTGCGGATCGTTCCCCTTTTGAGGCTGTTGAACCATTTAAGGGTCGATCCCTTCAGGCTTAGAGGAAAGAGTTTGCAGGTTACTCTTTTTAGGTCATCTAGGGGGATGCAATTTGACTCCATTAAGTTGATGAAGTGATCAATGTGTTCAGTTGGGTCACTCGTCACATCGTAGAGTTTAAAGCTCGGTATCTGGAATTTTTCGAGCAGTTCGGCTGTAAGGATATGGGGATCTAGTGGCTACTCTCCTGGATTGCGTGAGTTCAAAATAGATCTTTTGGTTTTGTATCCTAGCATATTGAGGATAGTTTCTTCGAGTTTTTTGTAATCTTTCGGTTTGGATGAGAAATTAGTCACCGGTTAGTTTTCCCATTTATTTTGTTTCGTTCTTCAATTTGATTATCGTAAAGGAAAGTAGCCACTTCAAAAATACAAGTTGATTAGGGAAGAGCTCTCATTAGTATTGCATAAGTTTGTAGCATACTGTAAATATGACTGTTGAGAGAGAATTTCTTCCATTCGTAAGGCTTTTGTATTAATCCTTAACAACTGGGCAGAATGGATGTGAGGATCTTCTGGGGAAAGCGTACGATTAGGAAAACAATTGAAGTATATTGGTTTGTTTTCGAGGTTGGACTCGACATACCAGTAAACTATCATTGAACTATTTGTGCCTCTCATCTCTGAGGGTTAAGAGTATTGGAGAGTCTAGTCCGAGTCGGAAAAGTGGCTTGACCGTAACTTGGACTAATCCGAGATGAAGATATTTGAATTCAGCTCGGTGTTTGAGTATCAACTTCTTTGAAAACATATGAATTGCTTCCGTGTCAACTGTGACCAGAACATTTTACTCCATTGTTTTGATGACATCTCTTGTCATGATTGAAGCTGCTTTTTTGGTAGATCAAAGTTGAATGTACCTTTGGTATACTCCAGTTCTAGTGTTTTTCCTCTACCTTTGCGATCTCCATCTCTGCTTTGTTTTAAGAGATCATGAGATATGAATCTCCTTTGATATCTTCGATGTCATCTTTTTTGACATCTTTCTTTGTCCTCCACTTTGAAATTAGCTTTTTTAAAAGCTTATTAAAGATGTTTTTACTTGTTATTTAAAACGAACCGTTATCTGAATCTCCTTTGATATCCTAAACATAATTCTTAGTCATTTCTTGTTGCAAATTTGTTTCAAGTTAGCTTGGAAAGGTATGTTTTGTCTAATCTGTTGAATATGGAACTGAATTTTAGAATATTAATTTTAAAGATAATTCTTATTGCAAATTTCTGTTATAGTCTCCATTCTTATTTTGTATTTAGAATTACTTCATGAATGTGTGATAAAAACTTGCATAATTTTGAGTTGTTGTGACCTTAATATTCATGGTAGATATTGAAGGGTATTTTTACTGATGAGATGAGTTGATGCTTCTTCGTATTTTTACATTTATTTTTAATTTTCAAATAGTTTTGTATTGGTTGATTGTATATTTTGGGTATTTTCTCATCTGTGGCAGCCATGTCTATCATGAAAGTCTCAATAACCATTTTCATACACTTTAGTCCGTCATAAATTAAAAAAGTTGCGTATTTGTTTCTAAGCTCAAATCACCGTTTGTGAAATTAGCAATCAAATTGATTTTCTCAAATTAGTTGCATGATGATTTATTTGTTTGTCGTTTCTTGTAATTTTTTTATGACTTAATTATAGAGTACCTACTCTTGTAATTAAATTACTCTTTAGGTTTAATTATAAATAGTTGGCCTATATTCTTGTAATTAGGTGGCAGTGCGGGGATTTACGGTATACCAGTTTTGTGACTTTTGGTTTGTTTTGCCTCTGTAATTTATTTTATCTTTCATTTTTAGGTGCCTTTTTAAAAAAAAAAAGTATTTCACTGCGTGGAAAACAGTTTCTGACATTTGAGGTAATGTCAACCTTTTTTTTGGTATTTGATTTATACAATATTGCTCTTGATATGTGGCTGCGATCACTTCCCCTAGTCTCATTCAAACACTCTAATGATTAAAGGAAATGGAATGGGCATGATGTCGACCTCATCCTTTTCCACTTCAAGTATGTACTATTTTTATGATGAATGTTTCTTTTGATCCATATAATAGGTGGTCAGTTTATTATCTTGAAACCACTTGTAATTTGGGAGTAATATGACATTATCACTTAAATATCTTTAAGACATAAACTGTACACGTTTTTGCTTCATATGAAGCAACCTAGTGGAGGCTTCAGGTATCATGTCAATCCTAATAAATTTTGATTCCATTTTTTCGTTTTCATGTTTCTCTAGAAAATGTCTGATTCATAATTGCAACTTATATTGTTTGAGAACAGTCCAAGAATTAAGGCTTCATTTATGATTATGTGGTTGCGACTTATATTGTTCAAGAATAGTCCAAGAATTAGTTCTTGATTTATGATTCCGTGACTGACACTTCTCTAAACCATATGTTGCTAGTTTTTCTCAGAATGCATGATCAGGGAGAAATCGATGTTCGCGCTTGCTACATTGCAATTTCTTCTGTAAGTCAGCCTCTTACTGTTGGGATATACATGTGTTGCATTGTGTTTTGCTTGCATTTTTTTAGCTATATAAGCAAATCTCATATGCCCATGCCTTTCAAGTTGAATATTTCTTATTGTAGAATCAAGATTCAATAAAAACACGGTATTTTGAATGCATGAATATAGTGGTTATTTTATTTGTGGAAGTGATTATTCATTCGGATCGGAGTTATGGGTATAGTGATAGGTCGATATCAAGGGTTGTAACATTAAGTTTTATCTCAATGTCACTTTCATGTTCCAAGTTATTCCCTATTTCAACTCCTGTCTTAATTAGGATTTGGCCGAAGAAGAAGCAACGCTATGGCAAGGCTTTGATTGAAAGTTGCTCCTCTGATTGAAAGATTCCTGGAAAAAAGAACACCTTGAGGCGGAGGATTGTACTTCAAAATGAAAGGGCAAGAATCTCGGTAGTACGAAGGGGAAGTAGAATTATGGGAGTGGTTCTTCGGATCAATCACAGATCTCGGCCCCATCGTTTGGCTTCCACCCCAGTGACCTCTCTTGTTCTCCTCCCCCTTACACAACTGGGTGAAGGACTCATGTAAAATTCTTCTTGTAGGTCCCCATGGACTATAAACCTAAGCATCTGATCGTATCAAGGTATTTGATAGTCAATGAGCTATATAAAGGCATCTAATAGTCGAATTGACTATAAATCGAGGCATCTCAAAATCCCATGGACTATTTTTCCAGGCTTTGTATATTCCATTCAAATGGACTAAATATTGATGAATGTGGTAGTCCAACCTTGAAAAATAGTCATGTAGACTATGTATCTAGGCATCTATTAGGATTAATTAAGGCGTCCACTAAATAAGTGGATTATATATTGAGGCATCATATATCAAGGCATCAATTACTCACTAGACTAAATATCGAGGCACCCGAGAGTCAAATAGACTATATATATCAACGAATCCATTTGTCCGGTAAACTATATAATGAGCCATGTGATAGTCCAATGGACTATATATCAAAGAATCCATGAGTATCTATGAGTCTAGTGGATATAAACTTAGGCAACTGATCATATCAAGGTATTTGATAGTCAATGAGCTATATATAAAGGCATCTCAAAATCCCATGGACTATTTTTCAAGGCTTTGTATATTCCATTCAAGTGGACTAAATATTGAGGAATCTGGTAGTCCTGTAGACTATGTATCTAGGCATCTATTAGACTATTTCAAGACATCCATTAGTCGAGTAATCTATATATTGAGTGGACTATATTGAGCCATCTGATAGTCCAATGGACTATATATCAAAGAATCCATTAGTCATCTATGAGTCTAGTGGAGTATAATTATGGGAATCTGATCATATCAAGGTATTTGATAGTCAATGAGCTATATTTAAAGGCATCTAATAGTCCAATAGACTATAAATCCATGCATATGAAAATCCCATGGATTATTTTTCAAGGCTTTGTCTAAATATCGAGGAATCTGGTAGTCCTGTAGACTATGTATCTAGGCATATGTTAGTCTAGAGGACTATACATCGAGGCATACGTTAGTCCAGAGGACTTTGCATCGAGGCATGTGCTAGTCCAGAGGACTGTGTATCGAGGCATCCGCTAGTCTAGTAGACTATATATCGAGGCATTTTTTTAATGAGAAACAAGCCATTTCATTGATTAATGAAAGAGCCCAAAAAAGGCTAAACGAGATGACAAAAATGCTTTCCAATTGGGTGCAATGATAGAGAGATCATAATTACCAAAATATTTTATATCAAGGCATTTATTATTCTGGAGTACATAGGAGGCATCTAGTAGCTATATATTGAGGCATTTTAAAAAAAATGAGAAACAAGCCTTTTCATTGATGAATGAAAGAGCCCAAAAAAGGCCAAACAAGATTACAACAAATGCTTTCTAATTTGATGCAATGATAGAGGGAGCATAATTACCAAAAGATTTTATATCAAGGCATTTATTATTTTGGACTATCAAATATCTTGGTATAAAGTCTATTGGATTATTAGATGCCTTGATATATATATAATTCGTTGGACTATTAGTTGCCTTGAAATAGTGTATTATCAGATTCGTAGATATATAGTCTATTGGACTAATAAGCGCCTCGATATATAAACCACTAGACTAATAAATGCTTCACACATGACGAATTTGATGCATTGACCTATAATTTTCTTGATGAATGGATTCCTCGATCTATGGTCAAGTAGAATATTAGATGCCTTGATATACAGTTCACTTGTCTAGATGCGTTGATATTAGTCTGTTGGACTAATTAGATTCCTCGAGATATAATCCATTAGATTAATAGATGCCTTGATATTTATAGTAAACATGTCTAATAAATGCCTCGATATAAAGTAAACATGACTAATAGATGTCTCGATTCATAGCCCATCGATGTAATGGATGCCTTGATATAGTCCACTCAACTATCTGATGCCTCAATACATAGTCCACTCGCTCATGTTGCCTCGATATATAGTCAGCAATACTATTAGACGACTCAATATAGAATCCACATGACAAATGGATGCCTTGATATATATTCTATTAAACTAATAGATGCCTTGATATATTGTTCATTCGACGACCAGATTCCTTGATATAATACATTGTGTAGAGTTTTGTAAATTCGAAAAATATGCATTTTGATAGAAAAAGTTGAATCGCATTTTACTTTTTTTTTTAAAATCTGATTTCATGATCCTTTATACCTCCCATACTGAATGAAAAAAGGATTGTAATAGGGTAACTCTATATTTATGGATTATTGGTAGAAAAGGATTAGTAGTAGATATATTATATAGTGCATAAAACTTCCTCTTTTACAACGATTTACTTTATTAAAATTCTTTTGTTGTGATCATCTATCTATTATATATTGCTTATTAATTTTGAGGATATACAATTAAAAACATTTTTTAAACAGAGTTTTTTTGTTGATAATTTTAGAGACAACATAAAAGTTGATATTTGTTGTTATATTATATTATCTACTAAAGAGTGCTCTATTGCCAGAAAGGCTTTATTGTGGTTCCCTTTTTATTACCATATGGTTAAAAGGCATAAAAGAAGTCTGCTTGTAACTCCTCCATTAGTTGGATTTGATTGTTTTCTTCCAATTTCATTGCTTAATTACTTCAATAAGTCAATCATAGCTTTAAATAGCGTTTTTCACATAAGATAATGGGAGCTTTTACCTAAGTTCTTCCCATAACAAAAAGAAAAAAAATTATTTACGGAAGAATAAGAAATTAAAAAATACAATTAATTTGTTGAATGCAAAGCTTATTATACTATTCCATCTATTTTCCTAATATACTAAACATACTTTGTTCAAGTATAAGCTGATTATTCATTCCATTTTGTATTTTAAAAGTGTCTTATTAAGTGGATTTTTGTAGAGGAAAAATGGAGGAAGACATCATAATTAGTGCTTTTATTTTCTTATCCTATATTAATTCCTTAGAAAAATTCAGAGTTTCAATTGAGAAATGACTTCCACTTATTTTCTTAGTAAGACTTTCAGGTATTCTAATTATTATACTCCTAATTTTTTTTCCTTTTTTGTTCGTGCTAAGTTTCTAACAAGTCCTCTTAAGCATCACAGTTTACTCTATGTTTGTGTTTTTATTATAATTTTTGATAATTTTTACTTAAAAAACAATGTTCAAAGTTAAATAATATCAGCTTGGCATGGAAGAGTAATGTGGGTGTTTAATTTTTATTTTCACTTTCAAGGTTCACACAAAAAAGGTGAGCTAGTTTGAAAGTTCAAGTGTGTTACATACAAACTTCCTTGTTTTCTAGTCCCTATTGAATTTGAAATATTTCTATTGACTTGTTTGTCTTTGTCCACATCATGATTTTTCTCAACTTTGTCCAAGCTTGATTTATATATGACTAAGGAGCATTCCCATTTTAAGTTTCTTATAGTTGCCATCAATAAAATTCTCCAACACTTTAATTAATCTATATTTATAATATTCATGGTGGTCAATTATTTACATGAGTACTTTTAATAGTGTAGACTCTTTCTATCCATATCTCTTAAATATTTTTTTTATGCGAAGTAGCACGTCATTCTTTCTTTATTTTGCATAGCCTTGACGATGTGAGAAACATGTATCATACACTATAAGAAATATTAGATTAGGACACATTATAAAAAGAACGTTACCATTTTCCACGGGCTCGCTATTCATTTGATTAATGAAAGACACAGATGAAAACTTAGAAGAAAAATACTCATCGCTTTTCAAAGCCCTCGCTCTCTTGCTCTTACGAAACTCTCTGTCTCCAAATCACTCACAACGAATCCAATTTCTTCGTCTCATATCAACAACGAATCGATGAGTTAATCGAAGGCAACAAGGACGAATCGAAGCCATCGTCTCTCATTTGCTATTTCGTTTTCTTGTTATCAGCTTTAACGACGAATCGAAAGCAGGTAATTTCATTTTGTTTTCTTGTTATCAGCTTCAACAACGAATCGAAGGCAGGTAATTTCATTTTGTTTTCTTGTTATCAGCCCTAATTTCACTTTGAATCCTTCAAATTTCACTTGGTTTTCCTCAAATTCAAGCCATAATTTCACAAATCCTTTGTTCTAAATCCCTAATTTCTTCTTATTATGCTATAATGGCTATTGAAGATCTGATCATGGTGGAGAGCCTACTACTGCTAGAAAACCTAGCTATGAATCCTCTTTATGAAAAGGTTTGTTGTTAAATTTGATTTAAATTTTGGAATTCTGATTGATTTTAAGTTAAATTTGAGTTATGTTTTTTGTGTTGGGGTTTTATGGGATTGATGAAACTTATCCAATTCTATGTAAATGAAGAGAAGTTAAAATAATGATGTGGGAATTTTGTGTTGAGGTAATACAATGGAAGAGTAATGTGGGTGTTTAATTTTTACTTCAAAAACAATGTTCAAAGTTAAATAATATCAGCTTGACATAGAAGAGTAATGTGGGTGTTTAATTTTTATTTTCACTTTCAAGGTTCACACAAAAAAAGTGGGCTAGTTTGAAAGTTCAAGTGTGTTATATACAAACTTCTTTTTTTTCTAGTCCCTATTGAATTTGATATATTTCTATTGACTTGTTTGTCTTTGTCCACATCATGATTTTTCTTAACTTTGTCCAAGCTTGATTTATATATGGCTAAGGAGCATTCCCATTTTAAGTTTCTTATAGTTGCCATCAATAAAATTCTCCAACACTTTAATTAATCTATATTTATAATATTCATGGTGGTCAATTATTTACATGAGTACTTTTAATCGTGTAGACTCTTTCTATCCATATCTCTTAATATATTTTTGCTATGTGGAGTTGTGATGACCCGTCACTTTTAAATAAATTAAATCAGAGAAAAACAGCGGAAGTCTTTTATTTTAAGAAAATTAGCGTGATTATGTTTGAAAATAGGCTAGCCAAAACCTGTTTACATCTTAAATTCAAATATCTAAAAACACAAGGAACATTAAGTTCCTATCAGGAGTTCAAAATGATTTACAAACATAAAAGTAAAGACAAAAGCTCTTAAGAGCCATTTACAAATATACAACTCCAAAATTATATAAAATTCACAAAGCCATGTACATGGATTTTTTTACAACTACTTAGTCCATCTCGAAATCATCATATTCTCGATCAAGCGCGCACCAGCTCCTCTCCCACGATCCCAAACATTACCTGAAATGTTTGTAATATCATGAGCTAACAACTTAAGCCTAGTGAGAATAATAAGCACAAAAAGTAAAGATAGACCTCAAACTTGCATTTCGATTTGTGTCCAAGTAATCTGACACAATTCACTCCTAAAGTCATCCAAACTCTAGGTGATTTCATTTTATACTTTCGAAGGATGATATTGCTAATAATCGTAGTCAATACTCATCCATTAACATTGTTATGACATAAGTAATAAAAGTAAATAAAATTTGCATCAATTAAACATCTCGCTTTTCTCTTTCATCGAACATATATATGAATGCATGAGAGCATCCCGTAGGATTCGCATATGCCCTTATGCATGAAGAAGGTAACGTGGTCTATCCCGTAGGATCCATCGTTCTCCCTCCTTTTCTTTCTCACTTTCTTTTCTTTTTCTATGAAGGTGATGCGGACACTACCCGTAGGCTCCAACATTCTTCCCCCTTCATTTTCTTTCTCACTTTCTTTTCTTTTTCTATGAAGGTGATGCGGACTCTACCCGTAGGCTCCAACATTCTTCCCCCTTCATTTTCTTTCTCACTTTCTTTTCTTTTTCTATGAAGGTGATGCGGACAATCCCCGTAGGGTCCAACATTCTTCCCCCTTCATATCTTTCTCACTTTCTTTTTCATGATGCGAGATGTTATGATGTAATATGATGTGTTTGAAGTAAATAAATAAACTGCGGAATTAAAGTAGACGATACAGACATAAAGTAAAAGGCATAAAGTAAAGGTATAAGGTAAAAGACAAAAAGTAAATAAATGGAAACTCTGGATGAACGATATATCAATCGAACTCCGCTAACAATAATAAAAGTAGAATCATAACTCGAACGATTAATCTATGCCTTCAAGGATTCTAAACTTCCAACAAAACCCGAGGTTCTATTAACCGTTCTAAATACTAGCTGGATCTTTTAACTTCCAATGATCCAATCTTAGTTTCGAATCGAATCTAACTTAGAATCTTCTAAGATTCAATACTTTCCTCGAGAACTCCTAAGTTCTCACTTAAAGGATTAACTTCTAATCCTAAGGGCACTAACTCACAACCCTCTAATCTTAGAATCGGATTCTAGTCTTAGTTTCAAATTCTACAAACCTTCATACTCATTCGCTTTCTATAGTTACTTTAAATCCTAACTATTCTCACCTTAGCCAAATAAGAGTTCGCTCCAAGTTTCCGAAAGCACGATCAAACAATAATCTGAAACACCTACAATTAATTACATCTACAATTAATAAATAAACATACATCGATCAATTAACATCTAAAAGCTCAAAACAACGAACAACCCCATAAACCCCACTATGAGGCTCTCGGCCCCCCCATAAAAAGTGGGTCTCGGGTTTGGTTTTCCGGCTTTTAGGTACTTTAGAGGTGTTTCGAGTTGGTTTTAAGGAAATTCGATATTCCCGATTTCAATGGGTATCGATAATTAGGGTTTTTGAACATTAAGCCCTTTCCCGAATCGAATTTAAATAAACATTAATTCACTAATTTATAACCCATATTCAAATCCCAAAAGGTAAATTTCAAACGGGAAGGGTTTCGACTGAAACACGGTTTTAGGGTTATGGGAAAGTTTCCAAAAACTCTTAAAACTACTCCCGTATTTACAAACACCTGAGTTTCACGGCAAGAAATCGAAAGGAAACAAAGAAAACTCCATTAAAACACTATTTGGAGCTTAGGGTTTGAAGCTTTACTTACCGAGAACTCCGTATAACACGGGTGGCAAGCACGATGGTTAGGTGGAAAAGGATCCTAGACTCGAGGGCTTTCCGATGCAACCGAAATCGAGTCGATCCGCCGAGAATTGAGCAAAACCCAAAAAAATCCCCCCCCCAAACCTTGAAGTTTGGCCAAGAGAAGAAAATGAGAGGTTTTGGGGTCAACTTTGGTCAAATGATGCATTTAAAGAAGATTATGAATAGTGTTTGGATATTTTTAAGAAATTGGAAATGACGGTTACGTCCTTTTATGACTTTTGACTTCTAAATTGAAACCCGATGCTCTTAAATAAATCTAAAGGTGATTAATAATTATTAATTGGCCTATTAATAATTATTAATGTCACCAAAACGAAAATTAAAGTATTAAAACGATTAAAACGAATTTCAGTCGAAATTAACTACTAAAATCGAAATTACAAAATAATAATGAACTAAATACTTAAATTGAAATAAATAAATAAATAAATAAATAAACAATATTAAATAAAATAAATAATAAAAAAAAATCACTTCAAAATAACGGGACGTTACAGGAGTAGCACGTCATTCTTTCTTTATTTTGCATAGCCTTGACGATGTGAGACACATGTATCATACACTATAAGAAATATGAGATTATGACACATTATAAAAGGTTACACTTTTATAAAATACATGGATGAACAGTAAAAAATTTAAAAAAGAACGTTACCATTTTCTACGGGCTCGCTATTCATTTGACTAATGAAAGACACATATGAAAACTTAGAAGAAAAAAACTCATCGCTTTTCAAAGCCCTCGCTCTTACAAAACTCTGTGTCTCCAAATCGCTCACGACGAATCCAATTTATTCGTCTCATATCAACAACGAATCGATGAGTTAATCGAAGGAAACAAGGACGAATCGAAGCCATCGTCTCTCGTTCGCTATTTTCGTTTTCTTGTTATCAGCTTCAACGACGAATCGAAGGCAGGTAATTTCATTTTGTTTTCTCGTTATCAGCCCTAATTTCACTTTGAAACCTTCAAATTTCACTTGGTTTTCCTCGAATTCAAGCCATAATTTCACAAATCCTTTGTTCTAAATCCCTAATTTCTTCTTATTATGCTATAATGGCTATTGAAGATCTGGTCATGGTGGAGAGCCCTACCCCGCTAGAAAACCTAGCTATGAATCCTCTTTATGAAAAGGTTTGTTGTTAAATTTGATTTAAATTTTGGAATTCTGATTGATTTTAAGTTAAATTTGAGTTATGTTTTTTGTGTTGGGGTTTCATGGGATTGATGAAACTTATCCAATTATATGTAAATGAAGAAAAGTTAAAATAATGATGTGGGAATTTTGTGCTGAGGTAATACAATGGTTTCCTTATCCCAAATTATTAATGCAATGCTCTTACACTTGTCAAGTTTTCATTTTGCTTCTGTCTTTTTTTGGGGTTTCTTCTAAATACTCTTTAATATGAAAAAAATTAATGGGTTATAATTTTTTTTGTCAAGTATTCGTAATTTCTCCATATGGGTAATTGTATTGTGCCATATAATAGTTCTCTTTATACGAAAGTTTCTGTTTTTGTTCATGAGGATGAAAGTTTCTTGTTATAGCAATCTCCAGTTTATAATGTTGTAATTATATGGTTGAGAATTGGACTTTTGAGCTCTCTTTATTGCAGATCCGTGTTTTTGGATTTAATGTTTTTAAAATGGGATTTCATTTTATTTGTTTTTTGTTGTTGTTGTTTTGTCTAATCCCAGATGATTGATTAGGAAATGGGGAAGAGGGGGGAACTGGTTTTCTGCTGTGTAGAAAGCTTTCACTCCTCAATCCAAGGAAAAGGAAGATCAGGTTTTTATCTTAAGGATATCAAATTCATGTTAATTTGTTTTTTCTCTTTTATGTTGATTTATATTATGATTTGTAAATTCATTGATTTGTTACTAGAAAATTAGTAAACCAAAGAACAGATGGTTTGGAAAACAAAGGAGCTTGGATGTGATATTATTCATCGAGCTAGATCCATTGGATGTTTCCGCTCCATCCATTGAAGAGGTGAAACTTTCGAAGCGGAAAATGAACGGAATAAGCATGTTTATTCTTTTGCCATTGCCATTCTTATTCGTTGCCAAGGCCAGTTATTACATTGCTCAGTCGCAGCCGAGGTTGTTTGACTCACTACTATTCCTCGATACCCTGGGAAATCTAAGGAAGAAATAGCTGCCATCAATATTCAGAGCATATTTCACTGTTATATGGTAGGTGATTTGATAAGGATCATGGAAGCACTCCAAGCCCAATACATGTACCATCCGGCCCAATCACAAGGTCCAAAGCCAAGAAGATCCAACAAGCTTTTATTACCCATGTGCAAGAATGGATAGGCTCGGATCAGGCTACATTTCTAAGGGAGGAGGCCATTTCGGATGAAGGCTTGCTTGATGACAAATTGAAGATTGTGTGCAACTTGCAAATCCATAAAGACAATTTTTACCAAGATAATCTTGTGCAAGTGACAACCATGATTTAAGGAGAAGAAGCATCAAAAACATATTTGTGTTAAATTGAATTCTAGCCATAGTTTCCTTTTTTTGTAACCTTAGGCATTTTTGGCTAAACTTTCCATTTCTGTTTTTCCTTTTGTAACCGAATGCTTTAATGCATTCTTTATTGTTGTGTTCCTTACTTTCCTTTTATGTTTAAAGGCTTATAAAAGCCATGGGAATCACAATGTAAAAGGCAGATTATTGTTGAATGAAAATCAATTCTCTTTGAGAGTTCTTTTGAAAACTTGTTCATAGTTTTCATTCCTTGCAATTCTTGTGTTTAGGGTTGCTGCCGAGTCATTCAATTAGGGATTGATCAACTTAATTGTGGAGTGATTCAATCTAGAACAAGAAAACTCATTCTTGTCTCTAGATCATTGATCTAAGAGGTAATCACATCTAACCTTAATCTCTTGGTTGAATCCGATTAGTTAGGGAGGGTTTGAGATCTTGCTTCAAAGGTTCATGCTAAATCTAATAGCATAGGGTCTTTGGACTTGCATCTTGGGTTTGCCTTATCATTTGGTATCAGAGCATCGGTTACGGTTTTGTGGTCGATCTCTAAAACAGGTTCTATCCAATCTATCATTTTCTATTCTTATTGTTTTCATTTCTGTCCAATCTTTTCGTTTCTGTCCAAATAACTTCTTTTCTTCATCTTTTCATTCTGATCTTGTTCCCATCATGAAGTTCACGTTCTGATCTTGAAAATCAAAAAAAAAAAAAAAAAAAAAGCTTTGCATTCAAGAGCACCGGTTTGTTCATCTTGCATTCTTCTTTGCTTTCTTGAGAAATTCTGAGTTTGATCCATTGAAAACGAAAAAGTTGATGTCTTGAATGTTATTTTGTCAATTTAGATCCACAATTTAAGCATCAATTCAATTCAGATCTGTTGACATTCAAATCCTGCACATACTTTCCATATTTGAATCTACCGCATTTAATGCTCTGTCTTGCTGTCTAAAACGCGTGAAATATTTCGAATTAGCTTTCAAAATCTGAATAGGAAAGTTAATTTAATCAGTTATCTTTCATTGTCAAGAAGGACACTTAAGGAAAGTCGATCTGTAAACAACTCAAATTTTGAAAATCAAAACAGTGCGCAGACAGCTCCTAAAATTCCGGATCTTGTCTTTTGATTGATTGGCATCTTCAATTCTCATCATTATTTCGAATTTTTCCAATTGTAAGCTCTTAATAACAGAGATATTAACCTATATATGGGTTGCTTCTCTAAAAGTAAACGCCAATCTTGAAGGAATTGTGAGTGCAAACACGAGTGGAACAAAGAGAGTTGTAAAAAGTGAGGGAGTGCTTGTAAGGTCCATTTTTTTTTCTCTCTAACTTTCTTTTGCAGCAACACTTTTTGATTCGAGGACGAATCATTTTGAAGAATGGGGGAATGATATGAATTATGTAGCCTTGCATTTGAGGAATTCAAGCTTCAAGAACACTTGCATTAAATGCACTTCAATTGCATTAATGGCAACCCAAGTTCATTTATTACAAGTCAAGTTAAGATGCATTAACTACAACTCAAGATGCATTGATGATAACCCAAGCTTCATTCAAGACAACTCAAGCTTCATTCAAGGGAACTTAAGGCAACTCCAAGACAAGCATTAATGACCATTTACAAGCTTCAATTAGAGTTAAATATCAGTTTCAAATGTAATAATTCATTTTAAGTTACAAATTAAAATGGTGACTGAATGTAACTTAAGTTTTTGCATTAAATTCGTAGGTTACATGCTAGGGACTTAATTGGGCTGATAGAGGATCATTATGAACGAAATTTACATGTATTTTTTTGCCTATAAATAGGCTTTGTTTTAGCCTTTGTAATCAGATTTGAAAATGTAATGAAATGTTGCCTTTTGAGCAAATGGAGAGCCTTGAGCCTCACCCCTTTGTAGTCTTGCCTTAGATTACATGTTAGAGTCATTCAAGTAGAAATGATCATCCTACTTGTGGAGTGTCTCGAATCTTGGGCTTGGAAACTTGTCCTAGATCAATGATCATCTTTCCTAAGCAATCTGTTTTTAGCCATTCTTAGGGGGTGTTTCCGAATAGTTAGGGAGGGTTTGAGTTCTTGCTTCAAAGGTTCATGCTAAGTATAATAGCATAGGGTCTTTGGACTTGCAATTTGAGTTTGCCTTATCATTTGGAACTCTTGGGTTGATCCGATTAGTTAAGGAGGTTTTGTGCCATTTTCATGCTTCAAAGGTTCTTGCAAACGATTGTAATGGGTTTTTGGACTTGAACGCAAGGTTGCCTTATCATGATTTCTCATGTCTTCTTTCTTGTATTGCAAAAATTTTAGCTCAACAAGGTGCCTGTTTGAGAACGGTGTTAAAAAACCTGTTTTTATAGGATGAAATATTTTTTGAAGTTATTTTTGGGGGAATTGTTTTCAGAATAGCCTTTTAACTTGAGAAGAGTATTCATATAATCTTATAAATTACAGTAAATACTTATCATGAACTTCAAGAATTACTACAGGATAACTTGTGAAAAGTGTGAGCATTTGTTCTAAACAGTTAAAAAAAACTGTTTCACAGACCCTACAAAACAAAAAAATTCGGTATCATTTACAACTAACTTCCATGCAGGCTTTCAATGCACAATTTAATGGCTCACTGAGTAGTTTTTTTCTCTCCATAGAGTAGTCATTTCATTTATGGTGATGAATTCCCTATTCTAAAACCTGTCGGGATTTGGTACAATTAATATTGAGGCTTCTTTTAACATACACATTAATGATTTATTCTGTACTTTTGTCGTGGATAAAATATTTTCAGGCAAGGAGGGCATTGCGGGCATTAAGTGGGTTGGTAAGGTTGAAGTCATTGATACAAGGGCAATCTATTAAACGACAAGCAACAAGCACGTTGAAATGTATGTAGATGCTTGCCCGTGTGCAATCACAGATTCGTGCGAGGAGGATTAGAGTTTCTCACTTGTTATAACCATTATATACTGTTTTTTTTCTTTTTTTTTTTACTATTTGTATTGCATAGTTTGAACTCAATTTTTAATATAAATGCTCTGGCATTCTTTGAATATGGCTATTTGTATTGCATAGCTAGAAGATATTTCAACGTGTTTTGTCATCACGAGAATATATATATGTTATCTAGACAAATTCACAAGTTCGAAATTTTGGTAATTCCCATATTTCTCAACCCTCATCTAATATAAAACGTAAGAATTGGTGAATTTGTCTAGATAATTAGGTATCAGGATAAGGAAGAGATTGGGGAATCATCTTGTTGCAGTATATGAGAGTGGAAGTAGTGGTCGGGAGACTACTTGAGCTCGATGTATATGGTTATTTTGTCTATAGAATGTAATTCATGTAAACATTGATTAATATTTTATTTGAGTTTGTAATATTTAGTTACATTTTCTCTAAATTTAGACAATCACCTATTCGAAAAGGTGACATTGGTAAAAACCATCACCTTTTCGAATAGGTAACGTAAAAAAAAAGTTCATATTTTCCCGAAATTCTTGTAGTGATAGTAGGTCCTAGATTAGATTACTTGAAGAAACGCTTACTTGTTCTCTCTTAGTTACAAAACAAATCAACAAGAAAAACTCATTGTACTCTTTTAGTCAATTTATTTCCTAACTTTGCAATATCTGGTCTCTTACACGTGATGGGGTCTTTCATTATCGATAAAAGACCATTTTTTCTTTGATAAATTTAAAGTGTATACCATTTTGCTCATTGATAATTTAAAATTTGTAATCATAGATTTTTATTATGTAGTGGAGCAAATAGTTCACTAAAATCAAAAGAAAAAATAATAGTAGAAATTTACGTAGTGTTAAAAAAACTAGTTTATAAAAGCTCAAATTGCAAGGAAAAGTTGAAGGAGCCAAAATTGCAAAACATGTTTCGAAGAGGCGCGGGGACTCAGAGGTTAAATCTTAAAAAAAAGGGAAATATAGCCGTTTCGAAATAGAGATTATTCAGAGAGGCCGCTCCTGAATGAGTGACATGTGTAACTCTAACCTTCTTTCATTCAACCGAGAGACGAATGGTTAACGGAAGTTTGTAGAAAATTTGGGGCAAGCAAAATTTATCTTTTTTCCCAACCTCCATAGGGGCAATTTTTTTTTCCTTCTATTTTTTTTTATCACGATTTGAAACTTAAATGGCACAAATTATACATTAAAAATTAAAAATAGAATGAGGGTTAAATTACTGGAAGGTTTAAAGTAAATAAATAGTTTAAATTGATTGGCGAATCGTATTAACGTTTTTACAATACTATAACACATATTTTTATTAACTTATTTATTTATTATTATTATTTTTTGATACAGAGTGTTGAGATGTAGGGATTGAATACTTCTCTTGAAGGTGAAACTACAATTATTAACTTGTTAATTGATCAATATTTTAAGAAATACTTTGTTAATTAAAATACATTGATGTAACCATGACATATCAATTATTCTTGAAAATTATTAAGTATATATTGTTATTTGTAATTATAAAGATTAGTTGGAAAAATTTAAATTAATCTTAAGAATAAATTAGACAAAAAAAAATCCCACAAAATATATTTTCATCGGTGAGCGAATGTAATATTTTTATACTTAGTTTAATTTAAATTTTTTAAATAAATTTGTTTCAAATATCGAAAAGTAAAATTTATATAAAAAAATATTCAATTTTTTTAACATTATTTATGAAATGGGCTTTTAATTTTGTTTCTTTTATTTCAACTATGTATTACAAACATTGATTTAGTTTATGTTAAGGTACCACAATAAAATAAAAAGATGAAGAGATTTTACAAATTTTATAAATACGTATATAAATCTCTCATTACCAATTAGTTTTATAAATATATAATTCATGAGTATTTAAATGTAAAATCATGCTAATATTTTTTTAAATATAAATTTTGATATTAGTTTTTATTATCCCTCCCCTCAAATTATTGATTCTTGTAAATAATATAGGTTCAGTTTGTTAACAAATTTTGAATGCTTTCAGTTTATTAATTAAAAAAGTATATTATATATATATATATATATATATATATATATATATATATATATATTCAACCGCTACTTTTACCGTGCAAGGGAAAAGAAAATTAAAAAAAAAATCGTTAGCCCTCCGCCTCTCGGCTGAATGAAAGAAATTTAGAGTGACAGGTGGCGGCCTAGGGACGATGGTTTCGCATAACGGCTAGCTGTCGCCTACTACTGCTGACAGGATGTTTTGTACGGGATTTGATTTCCAGAAAAAACTCTCCAACGGTTCGCTGGGCAAAGACCACGCTCCGAGAAAAACCACCGTTCTTCGTCTACAGTCGGGGCCGATTTTAGAATCCATAAGACGACTTCTCAAGCCTGCGATCTGTGAGTTGAATAAAGCCTCCTGAAAGTCGAAGGAATCACTGTTGAGGAAGCATGCATTTTTCAAAAAACCACCGTTCTTCCTCTAGATTCATAACTTCAGGGCCGATTTCAGAATCCACAAAAAGACTTCAACACGACTTCAAGCCTGCGATCTATGAGTTGAGAACTCTGAATAAAGCCTCCTAAAGTCGAAGGAGACCACCAATCCAAAGGTCCTCCATAGCTAGGAATCACCGTTGAGGAAGCGTGAAGCGAAGGGTCCAATTTCACCGAGAAATCCTTAAAACAAAAGAGAATCGCCTTGGAAGGGATTAAGAGAGCCATACTTCGTGAAAACATTCAAAGCGACTATCATAAAGTCAGTTGTCTTCACATTAGAAGCACCTCATTTACAACTTTGTTCAGGAATTAAATCCATCGGCTTCAGCAAATAGATCAAGGTTTTTCCCTTTTGAACGCTTGTTGGTTGATTTTGGGGAAAGAGACTATCTTCTTATTTCCCTTTACTCGTTCTGTTGGCCCATTAAAGAAGTTCATCCCAGATGGAATAACAAGGTTGTTCTTTTTCCCATATCCATATTACACTTCCCCTCTTTTTTGTGTCTTTCTGAAACCTGTCTGTAAAATTTATGGTTTGAAAGCAGGTCTTGAATCCAAACTACAACTTCTCTTTCTAGGGACACCTCAAAATATTGCTGATTATTTCTTTCTATTTTGCTACTACCTTTGGTTTTGTCCTTAGAGATTGTGAAGAACCCAATCTGATCTCCCATTTAATCTAGAGTGCAAGAGACACTATTATAAAAATTATGCTCTTCTGATTCTTGCTATTTAGCTAGAAGTTGGGGGAATATTAATAGAATTTATTTTATTCTTGTAACAATTTACTTGTGATGACCACTTGTAGTTTTTTATTGCTTCTGCCAATTAGGCTTTGACAACTTGTAATGAAATCTCTCTGTTAAGCCACTGAGATTATAAATAGAAAACATGCTTTATTTATGTAACTTGTTTCATATGTCAAAAAATGCCAGGACATGATCGGATGACAACGATGATAGAACTGAAACAGATGAAGAAACACCAAAGAAGGTATTCACGTCATCATTGCCCATCTTTTATTTGCTTCATCTTTATATGAAAATATTCAATATTTTAATTTTTTATATAGCCTTAGTGTCAGTTTTTTTTTGCATCAATTTTCTTACATTCTTTGTAGGTTGAATCAACCAAGAAGAGGTTGAACGAGAGTCTGCCTCCAAGAACCTTGTTCCTGCTAAGAAGGCAAAGTCAGCTATGCCTAAAAAGACTGGTGATTCTTTTTTGACCATTTGTTTTATTTTTTAACTCATGTTTCAGTATTAACATTGTCTTATGTATGACTGAACCTCTCACTCGAAAAAGAACTCTGTGTTTCTCAAATTGTATAAAGATATTATAGTTCCTTTTTTTTATCTGGTAATCATAATATCTTCATTTATGATTTTATAGTTCCTTTTTTTTTATTTCTTTTATTTTTTAGCTGTTCCTTTTTGATATGAATCATGGAACGTCACAAAAAGCCCAAGGACAAATCACAACATTAAAGTTCAAGAGAAGCATTGACATCCATTTACAGGCCTACATTAGCAAAGTCAAGACAAGCTTCGAAGATCCGATCATGGAGACTATGGAAGAGGACGTGATGAACTTCAATCTATGGCAAATACATTTGGAGGAAGAGTATTGAAGACTTTTTCAATCGGAATTGAAGAGAAGAGCTAATTAGGAAAGTTGCATCTCTTTTGCAAACTTTCCTTATTTGGACCACTTTCCATATTTGTTTCCAAAATTTCCATATTTGTTCCCAAAATGGTTCCAACGAATTTATGATGTATTTAGACATGTTTTAGGTCTTTTATATTCATTTTATATGTTTGGAATGGATTAGGAAAGATATTATTCTTTAGAAAAGATTTTCCACAAAATCTGCCAATTTCACATAAGGCAAGTTTTGGGCAGATTTTGTGCTCCTTGTAATCCGAATTTCCTAGCTTATTTTTAGGGTTTCTTTGCCTATTTAAAGGCCTCATTTGTAACCCTAAATACTAAGATTTGACATGATAATAATATTGCTTTTTGCTTAGCCGAAATTGCTTAGTTTTGTAGCCTTGTTCTAGGTTGCATGTTTTAGAAACATTCAAGCATAATTTGATCTAGTATGTTTGTGAATTGTTTCGATCTTGAAATAAGAACAAGTTCTCTTATTTCAAGATATTAGATCATTGGAATAATCTTCTTCTTCTTGTGTTCCAAGGGTTTTACCTTATTGTTCATCGGGGTTTTAGGATTTGCATCTAGGGGTTCTTTGTGCTTTCAAAGGGTTTCTATTTCAATTTCCTAGGGTTTCATATCATTTGGTATCAGAGCTTAGGCTCAAGGGAAGATTTCTATCTTACTTTCTTTCTTGTTATTTTAATTTTTCTTGTCTTGTTCTTCGTTCATAAAAAATTCCAAAAAAAAAAAACACAAAAAAAAAACTGTTCCAGAATTTCCTTCTTTAGCTACTGTTTTTGTTCCTTTTCGTATAGTTTAAATCCGAATCTTAGAAAGTCATAAACTATAAAAGTGTTTATATTTGAGTCATGATTATTTGTTATTCAGAAAAGTTTTTTTAAAAAAAAGTGGAAGATTGAGAAAAAAATAGATCTTCGCAGACTGTCGGATTGTGCAGAAAATTGACATAAAAAAAAAAAGTGTTCTTGCTATTTGCTTGAGTTTCTGGAAAAAAGTGTTTAGTGTTCTTATTGTTCTTGAAGAGTTCATCTTAAAGTCATCATTTATGCATCTTGAATCCGAAATTATGAAGTTGAATGAGCCAAAGTTGTTTGTTTCCTAAAAAGCTAGAACTTACCATAAATAGCAAACACTGTTTTAGGAAAGTTTCAAATCTGTCCCATATTCAAATATATGCATATCTTGCTTAAGGAAAGTCATATTTTCTGATCCAAATTGCTTTAGGGAAGTCTAATTTCGAATTTTTCTCTTTTAGGAAAGTTTATTCTTGCTTGTTTTCTTTCTTATTCTTTCCTTGTTACAAAAATACACCATTTGAAAAATCTGTCCTTTTATTTCTCTAGCCACCCAAGCTGATTGTTTCTTATTTCTTTATTGATACTTTTTACAAATATCATTAGTATCTTATTTGTTTGCTAGTTGCTAAAGTGTGCTAATAGTTCAAGGTTACATTTAGGCCCTAAAATCTGTTTTGAGTGCAAACACGAGAGAACAAACATCATCGAGTGTAAACACTTAGGGAGTGATTGAGAGGTCCTATTTTTTATTATTAACCTTTTTATTTGCAGCAATGTATCATGAAAGGTTTGATCAAATGAGAAGTAAGAGTTTTCGAGAGGTAGAACAGACCCGGAGCCAAAATAGAGAGGTTTATCATGGAGGGATGGAGCATAGAAGCTTAAGAGGTGATAAGCTCAAGTTAAATACTTTCTATGGGAGTTCTAATCAAGAGGAATACTTGCAATGGGAGACAGAAACCGAGAATTTCTTTGATTACAACAATTATAGTGAGGAAAGAAAGTTAATGCTTGCGATTTCCAATTTCACTAATAATGCTCATGTTTGGTGGTCTCAATTGAAAGTGAAACTAAGGAGGGAGAGGAAACGACCAATAGAAACTTGGTATGATCTTAAGTGCCATATGAGAAAGAGATTCGTGTCAAGACAACATCAAGACCATCTTGTGCAAAACTTGGATAACCTAATACAAGGTTGCAAAAGTGTGGATGATTATTATAAGGAGATGGAGTTTCTCAAGGCTAGGGCTAATGTTGAGGAAGATGAGAAGTCTGCTATTGTTAGGTTTTTAAATGGATTGAATAGAGATATTGCTTACCAAATGGAGTTAACACAATTTGAGGAGTTAGGAGAGTTGGTGCACATTGCCAACAAGGTGGAAAGAAGACTCCAAAGAGGGGCTGCAAAAAGGTATGTCACTAAACAATATTCCAATCCAATTTCTTCTTATCAAATGGGTGAAAATGGTACATTAATGGATAAGAATGGGGCTGCCTATGGCTTGGTAGAGGAAAATGCAAATTTGATTTTAGAGAAGGTCAAGATGATTGAAAGTGAACTTTTGAAATCGAAGGAAGTTTTCAATGCTAGCATGGAGGAGATAAAAGATGATATTCATGCTAATGTTTGTGTGAAGGAAACTAATGATGCATGTGAGCTACAAAAGTGTTCTATAATTGAAATGAATGAAAATTGTGAAAAAGAGAGTGAGCAAAAAGAAAGAGAGATGAGTGATAAAAAAGAAATGAGTGATTCAAAAGAAAGAGAGATGAGTTCAAAAGAAAGAGAGATTGAAAAGCAAGAAAGTGAAATTGAAAAGAAAGAGAGTTGTGAGTATAAAAAGAATGAGAGCAATGGTGAGGAAAATGTGAGTTTTGTAGCAAGTGAGGCTCGGAACGCTTTGATTTCAAACAAAACCCACTTTGTACTTTTGTGCAAAGATTCTTTCTTTCTAACTTATGAACTTAACCTTTGCTTTTCTAGTGTTTTAGCTAATGTTTTGCAGAATTACATTGATCAATTTTCAATTGGAATGGAGCACAAAGTAGATGCATTTCAAGGGGCTGAAATACTTAAGGCACCACCATACTTCATGGAAAAAGATGTTGCCAACGGGATCCAAGGCCAGAAAAGGAAGTTTCTTACTTTTAATCCTATTGCATCGGTTTGTTTAAATGATTATTTCTTGTTTTCCAATTCTGATTTTAAGACTAGAAATCATCCAAACCAATTATATTTTTATGATAAACATGCATTCTTTTCTAGGAAAGTTCTTTTGGATGATCTTTACTTGTTTGACAGCTTATCACTTGCAAAACATGTTAAACTAGCTTATTTATTTGCTTGTGACGATTTGCATAGTTCTTGTTTGTTTGCTAAATTTGATCTCAACTCTGATATTTTACCACTTCAATTTCATTCTAATGATAAACATATGTTTTGTGATACACGAGTTTTCTTTGATAAGACATGTGATGCATTTAGGGAGAGCATAGAGTTTTCTTATTTCCTAATTTACCCCAACACATTAGAACTATTTGAGTTTGATTGTGGTTCATATGGTTTGATTGATTTGTTACCTTCACCATGTGATCATCTTGTGAGTATTGTTGAGTATGAGAAAATTTACGAGGTTGACTATGGTCCATATATTCTATTAGATGTGTTACCACTATCCACCAACCATATTATTGTCAGTTTTGTGGTCTTTGATAAGTTCGAATGTTTTGCTGATTTAAAGGGAAGGAAACCAACAATATTTGACCCGGGAGGTGTTAACTTAAAACGAGAAAGAAGGGTACCATTGTTGCTCTCTTTGGTGCCAATTCACAATACACGAGGTAAGTGTGCTTTATGTGCTTTTATTTATATTATTAACTTAATTTATTGTGATGTAGGTAATGTTATAGATTCGAGGACGAATCCTTTTCAAGAGGGAGGGGATGATATGAATCATGGAACGTCACAAAAAGCCCAAGGACAAATCACAACATTAAAGTTCAAGAGAAGCATTGACATCCATTTACAGGCCTACATTAGCAAAGTCAAGACAAGCTTCGAAGATCCGATCATGGAGACTATGGAAGAGGACGTGATGAACTTCAATCTATGGCAAATACATTTGGAGGAAGAGTATTGAAGACTTTTTCAATCGGAATTGAAGAGAAGAGCTAATTAGGAAAGTTGCATCTCTTTTGCAAACTTTCCTTATTTGGACCACTTTCCATATTTGTTTCCAAAATTTCCATATTTGTTCCCAAAATGGTTCCAACGAATTTATGATGTATTTAGACATGTTTTAGGTCTTTTATATTCATTTTATATGTTTGGAATGGATTAGGAAAGATATTATTCTTTAGAAAAGATTTTCCACAAAATCTGCCAATTTCACATAAGGCAAGTTTTGGGCAGATTTTGTGCTCCTTGTAATCCGAATTTCCTAGCTTATTTTTAGGGTTTCTTTGCCTATTTAAAGGCCTCATTTGTAACCCTAAATACTAAGATTTGACATGATAATAATATTGCTTTTTGCTTAGCCGAAATTGCTTAGTTTTGTAGCCTTGTTCTAGGTTGCATGTTTTAGAAACATTCAAGCATAATTTGATCTAGTATGTTTGTGAATTGTTTCGATCTTGAAATAAGAACAAGTTCTCTTATTTCAAGATATTAGATCATTGGAATAATCTTCTTCTTCTTGTGTTCCAAGGGTTTTACCTTATTGTTCATCGGGGTTTTAGGATTTGCATCTAGGGGTTCTTTGTGCTTTCAAAGGGTTTCTATTTCAATTTCCTAGGGTTTCATATCACTTTTTTTGTTTACTGGTGTAGGTGACACCAGAAGAGGTTTTGTGTTTTCTAGGGAAACGGGACAGAGAGAAATCATCAGATAAGAGACATTTTGATTTATTATGTTTTATATTTCAGTGCAGCATACGATTTTCTATCGTTGCTGATGGTTATTTGTTTCAGAGGATCGTGATTAACATTTTTGATGTGAGAACCGGAAAAGTGATGAGATATTTCAAAGGAACTCCTGAGGTATGCTTTAATAACCCTATCTCTCAAGAAATTATTCAATGTTGTTTCATATTACATCTGTTAAGTTAAAATAAATTCTATACCACATAAAATTAAGAGTGAGATAATCATATTTTGATGGATAAGTTTTAGATTTTATGTGCTTATATGGTCTTTTGTGGAAAAAAAATCTAAATTATGGTATTTGAGAAAATATTTTGAAATACATAACTGATCATTTTAAAAAGTATTTAAATTTTAAAATAAGAAACATTCATAATAATCCCATTCATTTTTTTTATTCATTTTTAAAGTGATTAAGTTAAAATAAATTCTATACCACATAAAATTTAGAGTGTATTTGCACATATGTTAGATTTTTTCACGTGTATATCAGTGATTTACCATGATTGACGGTAATTACGTGATTACCATTCATCACTTAGTGTCGAGCTAAAAAATATAGTATAATTACCAAATAATTCTTAGAAAGTATTACCAACAGAAATGTTCGTTTAATTTTTTACGCGGTTTAAAGAGTATTTTTCAAGTTCATGGCTTCATGTCGAGTTTTAGATTTGTTGGTATGTAGAATGCTTAATATAGTTGAGTGTTTTATTTTGCTGATTATACTAACTAGTGGATACAAGAAATTGGAACTTAACTGGAAAAGTAATTATTCACTTGTTGTATATGGTGCAAGGTTGTGTCGAATGAGCTGTTAGCTCATATTATTTAGTGTTTAAACCAGGATCAGGTCAAGGTCCTAGATAGATAATAGGAGTGTAATGTGAAATTTTTTGTTGTGTTTAGGTATGTGATAATAACCCAACTAATTATGATCTGCCCCGTTATGAATATGCTAGCTTATTTACATATTTTTTTGCTGCTCCATGTAATGATATTTCATCAGCCGTCCTTGGATTTTCTATTGGACCCTACACTCAATTGCTTTACTGGGAGAGCTATTGATGGAGACTCGGGCCATCGACTTTCTTAAGTATCGTCATTCTACCTCTGTTCTTATTTTGTACTATCGTGAGTCTACTATCTCCATTAACCATAATCATTCTTAGTATAAATCGAGTATCCTGGAATGGTTTATTATAATTTTTCTCTAGTGCCCTTATTTGAAGGAGATACAACATGAAGGTTTCTTGGAGGATTTTGCAAACTGCAACTTAATCAATGGTTTTGTCTCAATGTCACTTTCATGTTCCGAGTTATTCCCTATTTCAACTCAAATAGTTCTAAAGTAGTGAATAATTTGAGTTGCAATTGTACTAAAAGTTTCAGTAAAGGCTAATTAGACATCCTTTTAGTAATTTCTTGGCTTTGGGGAGAATGCTTTTCCTTCCCTTATTTTGTATTCCTGCATTATTAATGAAATCATTTTTTACTACTTTCACATTTTGATATTACCTAGTTAGTTGTCGATGCTATAGTTTATGGTTAAGAAGAAAACATTGTTCTTAAATTTTATAAAAAAAATTGGAAGTCAATGCCTGTCTCAATCATCAAGGTTTGTTGATTTGTTTATTTAATCACTACTGACTACATTATATAGCATTTTCTGCCATGTTGGTTATTTCCAAGATTTTGCCTTGTTACAAATTGAAGTTGTTTACGAGATGGAAGATTGAATTGAGTAGAAAATACTTGTATTGCAGTAAGAATGGTTACCAAATTTTCAATAGGATTGGAGCTCTCCCTTCCCTAGAGGAGTCCTCTGGATTTCTCTCTTATTTTTCCTCCTCTTATGCATCTCCTCTTTCTTATATACACTAACAACCTAAATAAATCTTCTTCGCCAAAATAATGGTTTTACTAATTCCCATCTTACGATGTCCCGTCCCAAGTCCAATCATTATGTTTTGTTTATTTATTTTAATTATTATCCTATTCATTAACTCTGTTCCTTCCTTTTGGTTTCTCCATAATTACCCCAACTTATGGTGCAATCAACTCTCTTATCACATTGGCCAGTCATGAAGCTTTGTCATCAATGAATAGGTGGTCAATTTATTATCTTGAAACAACTTGTAATTTTGGAGTAATATGACATTATCACTGAAATATCTTTGAGACATAAACTGTACACTTTTTTGGTGCAAATGAAGCAACCTAGAGGAGGCTTCAGGTATCACGTCAATCCTAATAAATTTTGATTCCATTTTGTTGTTTTCATGTTTCTCTAGAAAGTGTCTGATTCATAATTGCAAATTATATTGTTCGAGAACAGTCCAAGAATTAAGGCTTCATTTATGATTCTGTGGTTGCGACTTATATTGTTCAAGAATAGTCCAAGAATTAGTTCTTCATTTATGATTCTGTGACTTGACACTTCTCTAAACCATCTGTTGGTGGTTTTTCTCACAATGCATGATCAGGGAAAAATCGATGTTCGCGCTTGCTACACCGCAATTTCTTCTGTAAGTCAGCCTCTTAATACATGTGTTGCATTGTGTTTTGCTTGCAATTTTTAGCTATAGAAGCAAATCTCATTTTCCCGTGCCTTGCAAGTTGAATATTTCTTATTGTAGATTCAAGATTCAATATAAACACGATATTTTGAAGGCATGAATACAGTGGTTATTTTATTTGTGGAAGTGATTATTCATTTGGATCGAAGTTATGGGTATGTTATAAAACTGATAACATAGTTTAGATTCCTTTATAAACCAATTTTTATGTTTTCCTTCAATTTTCATGTGTATATTTTGATTGATTTTGTGTGTGTGTGTGTTTATGTGTGTAGGGGCTTTCACTAAAGAAATAGATGCACGGCAAAGAGTATCAGACAATGTAGAAGTAGCTATACTAATTGAGAAGCTCTCACACTGGCCAAGTTCTAAACCTTCGCTTTTAGTTTTATTTTATACTTTCTTGCTTATTTGTAGGTTTTTCTTGGTATTTGTTTGTGTTTTAGTGTATAATATAGCCCTAATTTATAAAACTGATAACATAATTTAGATTCTCTCATAAACCAATTTGTTTGTTTTCCTTCAATTTTCGTGTGTATATTTTGATTTGTTTTTGTGTGTGTGTTTGTGTGTAAGGGTTTTCAGTAAGGATATAGATGCAGGCAAAGAGTATCAGACAATGTGAAAGGAGCCACACTTATTGAGAAGCTCTAATACTGGCCAAGTTCTAAACCTTCGGATTTAGTTTTATATTTTTGCTTTCTTGCTTATTTATAGGTTTTTATTGGTATTTGTTTGTCTATTAGTGTATAATATAGCCCTAATTTATAAAACTAGTAACATAATTTAGATTCTCTCATAAACCAATTTGTTTGTTTTTCCTTCAATTTTCATGTGTATATTTTGATTCGTTTTTGTGTGTGGTTGTGTTTGTGTGTCTAAACAAATAGATGGAGGCAAACAGTATCAGACAATGTGGAAGTTGCCACACCTATTGAGAAGCTCTCATACAGGCCAAGTTCTAAACCTTCGCTTTTATTTTTATTTTTGTCCTTCCTTGCTTATTTATAGGTTTTTCTTGATATTTGTTTGTCTGTTAGTGTATAATATAACCCTAATTTATAAAACTGATAACATAATTTAGATTCTCTTATAAACCAATTTGTATATTTTCCTTCAATTTTCGTGTGTATATTTTGATTGATTGTGCGTGTGTGTGTGTTTACTAATTCCCATCTAACGATGTCCCCGTCCCAAGTCCAATCATTATGTTTTGTTTATTGATTTTAATTATTATCCTAATCATTAACTCTGTTCCTTCCTTTTGGTTTCTCCATAGTTACCCCAACTTATGTTGCAATCAACTCTCTTATCACATTGGCCAGTCATGAAGCTTTGTCATCAATGAATAGGTGGTCAGTTTATTATCTTGAAACCACTTGTAATTTGAGAGTAATATGACATTATCACTGAAATATCATTGAGACATAAACTGTACACGTTTTTGGTGCAGATGAAGCAACCTAGTGGAGGCTTCAGGTATCACGTCAATCCAAATAAATTTTGATACCATTTTGTTTTTTTCATGTTTCTCTAGATAGTGTCTGATTCATAATTGCAAATTTCATTGTTCGAGAACAGTCCAAGAATTAAGGCTTCATTTATGATTCTGTGGTTGCGACTTATATTGTTCAAGAATAGTCGAAGAATTAGTTCTTGATTTATGATTCCGTGACTTGACACTTCTCTAAACTATCTGTTGCTGGTTTTACATAGAATGCATGATCAGGGAGAAATCGATGTTTGCACTTGCTACACTGCAATTTCTTCTGTAAGTCAGCCTCTTACTGTTAGGGGGCCATTTTCAGCTATAGAAGCAAATCTCATTTTCCTGTGGCTTTCAAGTTGAATATTTCTTATTGTAGAATCAAGATTCAATATAAACACGATATTTTGAAGGCATGAATACAGTGGTTATTTTATTTGTGGAAGTGATTATTCATTTGGATCGGAGTTATGGGTATATTATAAAACTGATAACATAGTTTTGAATTCCTTTATAAACCAATTTGTATGTTTTCCTTCAATTTTCATGCGTATATTTTGATTGATTTTGTGTGTGTGTGTGTGCGTGTTTATGTGTGTAGGGGCTTTCACTAAAGAAATAGATGCACGGCAAAGAGTATCAGACAATGTAGAAGTAGCTATACTAATTGAGAAGCTCTCATACTGGCCAAGTTCTAAACCTTCGCTTTTAGTTTTATTTTCTGCTTTCTTGCTTATTTGTAGGTTTTTATTGGTATTTGTTTGTGTTTTAGTGTATAATATAGCCATAATTTATAAAACTGATAACGTAATTTAGATTGTCTCATAAACCAATTTGTTTGTTTTCCTTCAATTTTCGTGTGTATATTTTGATTGGTTTTTCTGCGTGTGTTTGTGTGTAGGGGTTTTCAGTAAGGATATAGATGCAGGCAAAGAGTATCAGACAACGTGGAAGGAGCCACACTTATTGAGAAGCTCTAATACTTGCCAAGTTCTAAACCTTGAGATCTAGTTTTATTTTTTTGCTTTCTTGTTTATTTATAGGTTTTTATTGGTATTTGTTTGTCTATTAGTGTATAATGAAGCCCTAATTTATAAAACTAGAAACATAATTTAGATTCTCTCATAAACCAATTTGTTTGTTTTTCCTTCAATTTTCATGTGTATATTTTGATTCGTTTTTGTGTGTGTTTGTGTTTGTGTGTAGGGGTTTTCACTAAACAAATAGATGGAGGCAAACAGTATAAGACAATGTGGAAGTTGCCACACCTATTGAGAAGCTCTCATACAGGCCATGTTCTAAACCTTCGCTTTTATATTTATTTTTTTCGTTCCTTGCTTATTTATAGGTTTTTTTTTGGTATTTGTTTGTCTGTTAGTGTATAATATAACCCTAATTTAAAAAACTGATAACATTATTTAGATTCTCTTATAAACCAATTTGTATGTTTTCCTTCAATTTTCGTGTGTATATTTTGATTGATTGTGTGTGTGCGTGTGTTTGTGTGTGTGTGTGTTTACTAATTCCCATCTAACGATGTCACCGTCCCAAGTCCAATCATTATGTTTTGTTTATTGATTTTAATTATTATCCTATTCATTAACTCTATTCCTTCCATTTGGTTTCTCCATAGTTACCCCAACTTATGCTGCAGTCAACTCTCTTATCACATTGGCCAGTCATGAACCTTTGTCATCAATGAATAGTTGGTCAGTTTATTATCTTGAAACCACTTGTAATTTGGGAGTAATTTGACATTATCACTGAAATATCTTTGAGACATAAACTGTACACGTTTTTGCTGCAGATGAAGCAACCTATTGGAGGCTTAAGGTATCACGTCAATCCTAATAAATTTTGATTCCATTTTGTTGTTTTCATGTTTCTCTAGAAAGTGTTTGATTTATAATTGCAAATTATATTGTTCGAGAACAGTCCAAGAATTAAGGCCTCATTTATGATTCTGTGGTTGCGACTTATATTGTTCATGAATAGTCCAAGAATTAGTTCTTGATTTATGATTCCGTGACTTGACACTTCTCTAAACCATCTGTTACTGGTTTTACACAGAATGCATGATCAGGGAGAAATCGATGTTTGCGTTTGCTACAATACAATTTCTTCTGTAAGTCAGCCTCTTATTGTTGGGGGGATATACATGTGTTGCATGGTGTTTTGCTTGCAATTTTCAGCTATAGAAGCAAATCTCATTTTCCCTTGGCTTTCAAATTGAATATTTCTTATTGTAGAATCAAGATTCAATATAAACAGGATATTTTGAAGGAATGAATAAAATGGTTATTTTATTTGTGGAAGTGATTATATATTTGGATCGGAGTTATGGGTATGTTATAAAACTGATAACATAGTTTAGATTCCTTTATAAACCAATTTGTATGTTTTCCTTCAATTTTCGTGTGTATAATTTGATTGATTTTGTGTGTGTGTGTGTGTGTTTATGTGTGTAGGGGCTTTCACAAAAGAAATAGATGCACGGCAAAGAGTATCAGACAATGTAGAAGTAGCTATACTAATTGCGAAGGTCTCATATTGGCCAAGTTCTAAACCTTCGTTTTTAGTTTTATTTTCTGCTTTCTTGCTTATTTGTAGGTTTTTTTGGTATTTGTTTGTGTTTTAGTGTATAATATAGCCCTAATTTATAAAATTGATAACGTAATTTAGATTCTCTCATAAACCAATTTGTTTGTTTTCCTCCAATTTTCGTGTGTATAGTTTGATTGGTTTTTGTGTGTGTGTTTGTGTGTAGGGGTTTTCAGTAAGGAAGTAGATGGAGGCAAAGAGTATCAGACAATGTAGAAGGAGCCACACTTATTGAGAAGCTCTAATACTGGCCAAGTTCTAAACCTTCGGATTTAGTTTTATTTTTTTGCTTTCTATCTTATTTTTAGGTTTTTATTGGTATTTGTTTGTCTATTAGTGTATAATATAGCCCTAATTTATAAAACTAGTAACATAATTTAGATTCTCTCATAAACCAATTTGTTTGTTATTCCTTCAATTTTTATGTGTATATTTTGATTCGTTTTTGTGTGTGTTTGTGTTTGTGTGTAGGGGTTTTCACTAAACAAATAGATGGAGGCAAACTGTATCAGACAATGTGGAAGTTGCCACACCTATTGAGAAGCTCTCATATAGGCCAAGTTCTAAACATTCGCTTTTATTTTTATTTTTTTCCTACCTTGCTTATTTATAGGTTTTTTTTGGTATTTGTTTGTCTGTTAGTGTATAATATAACCCTAATTTATAAAACTGATAACATAATTTAGATTCTCTTCTAAACCAACTTGTATGTTTTCCTTCAATTTTTGTGTGTATATTTTGATTGATTGTGTGTGTGTGTGTCTGTGTGTGTGTGTTTACTAATTCCCATCTAACGATGTCCCCGTCCCAAGTCCAATCATTATGTTTTGTTTATTGATTTTAATTATTATCCTATTCATTAACTCTGTTCCTTCCTTTTGGTTTCTCCGTAGTTACCCCAACTTATGATGCAGTCAACTCTCTTATCACATTGGCCAGTCATGAAGCTTTGTCATCAATGAATAGTTGGTCAGTTTATTATCTTGAAACCACTTGTAATTTGGGAGTAATATGACATTATCACTGAAATATCTTTGACACATAAACTGTACACGTTTTTGGTGCAAATGAAGCAACCTAGTGGAGGTGATATGAATCATGGAACGTCACAAAAAGCCCAAGGACAAATCACAACATTAAAGTTCAAGAGAAGCATTGACATCCATTTACAGGCCTACATTAGCAAAGTCAAGACAAGCTTCGAAGATCCGATCATGGAGACTATGGAAGAGGACGTGATGAACTTCAATCTATGGCAAATACATTTGGAGGAAGAGTATTGAAGACTTTTTCAATCGGAATTGAAGAGAAGAGCTAATTAGGAAAGTTGCATCTCTTTGTGCAAACTTTCCTTATTTGGACCACTTTCCATATTTGTTCCCGAACTTGCCATATATGATGTCCACGAATTTATGATGTATTTAGACATGTTTTAGGTCTTTTATATTCATTTTATATGTTTGGAATGGATTAGGAAAGATATTATTCTTTAGAAAAGATTTTTCCACAAAATCTGCCAATTTCACATAAGGCAAGTTTTGGGAAGATTTTGTGCTCCTTGGAATCCGAATTTCCTAGCTTATTTTTAGGGTTTCTTTGCCTATTTAAAGGCCTCATTTGTAACCCTAAAGACCAAGAATTCATATGACAATAATATTGCCTTTTGCTTTGCTTAAATTGCTTAGTTTTGTAGCCTTGTTCTAGGTTGCATGTTTTAGAAACATTCAAGCATGAATTGATCTATTGTGTTTGTGGATTGTTTCAATCTTGAAATAAGAACAAGTTCTCTTATTTCAAGATCATAGATCATTGGAATAATCTTTCTCTTCTTGTTTTCCAAGGGTTTTACCTTTTTGTTCATGGGGTTTTAGGATTTGCATTTAGGGGTTCTTTGTATATCAAAGGGTTTCTATTTCAATTTTCTAGGGTTTCATATCAGGAGGCTTCATGTATCACGTCAATCCTAATAAATTTTGATTCCATTTTGTTGTTTTCATGTTTCTCTAGAAAATGTCTGATTCATAATTGCAAATTATATTGTTCGAGAAAAGTCCAAGAATTAAGGCTTCATTTATGATTCTGTGGTTGCGACTTATATTGTTCAAGAATAGTCGAAGAATTAGTTCTTCATTTATGATTCCGTGACATGACACTTCTCTAAACCATCTGTTGGTGGTTTTTCTCACAATGCATGATCAGGGAAAAATCGATGTTCGCGCTTGCTACATCGCAATTTCTTTTGTAAGTCAGCCTCTTACTACATGTGTTGCATTGTGTTTTGCTTGCAATTTTCAGCTACAGAAGCAAATCTCATTTTCCCGTGCCTTTCAAGTTGAATATTTCTTATTGTAGAATCAAGATTCAATATAAACACGATATTTTGAAGGCATGAATACAGTGGTTATTTTATTTGTGGAAATGGTTATTTTATTTGTGGAAGTGATTATTCATTTGGATCGAAGTTATGGGTATGTTATAAAACTGATAACATAGTTTAGATTCCTTTATAAACCAATTTGTATGTTTTCCTTCAATTTTCGTGTGTATATTTTGATTGATTTTGTGTGTGTGTGTGTTTATGTGTGTAGGGCCTTTCACTAAAGAAATAGATGCATGGCAAAGAGTATCAGACAATGTAGAAGTAGCTATACTAATTGAGAAGCTCTCATACTAGCCAAGTTCTAAACCTTCGCTTTTATTTTTATTTTCTGCTTTCTTGCTTATTTGTAGGTTTTTACTGGTATTTGTTTGTGTTTTAGTGTATAATGTAGCCCTAATTTATAAAACTATTAACATAATTTAGATTTTCTCAAAAACCAATTTGTTTGTTTTTCCTTCAATTTTCATGTGTATATTTTGATTCGTTTTTGTGTGTGTTTGTGTGTGTAGGGATTTTCACTAAACAAATAGATGGAGGCAAAGTATAAAACAATGTGGAAGTTGCCACACCTACTGAAAAGCTCTCATAAAGGCCAAGTTCTAAACCTTCGCTTTTATTTTGATTTTTTTCCTTCCTTGCTTATTTATAGGTTTTTTTTGGTATTTGTTTGTCTGTTAGTGTATAATATAACCCTAATTTATAAAATTGATAACATAATTTAGATTCTCTTATGTAACGTCCCGTTATTTTGTGATAAAATTTTATTTATTTATTTATTCATTTTATTTTAATTCAAGTAATTAAGTTCATTTATTTATTATTAAATTAGAAATTTGCAATTTATTTCATTTTAATTCTTTTTAATGGCTTTATTTATTTAAATACGTTTTAATGGTGTTAATAATTATTAACGGGCCAATTAATAATTATTAATCACCATTGGGGTAGTTTGAGATGTTCGGGATTCGTTTTAAGCCAAAAGTCAAAAAAGGGCAAAGTTGTAATTTCCCAAAATTTCAAAATATCTAAAATTACTATTTGATCTTCTCTTTAAATGAAACTTTGACCAACCAATTGACCAAAATTTTTGCTCATTCTTCTCCTCCAAGCCGTGGGCTTCAAGAAGCAAAAGAAAGAATTTGGCTTTTGTTCGTTTCTTGCCGGATCGACTCAATCTTGGATATTTCGGAAAGCCCTCGGGTCAAGGATCATTTTCCATCTACCCATCGTCCGTTTCTCTCGAGATCCTAGGAGTTCTCGGTAAGAATCTCTTCAAACCCTAAGCTCCAAATAGTGTTTTAATGGAGTTTTGCTTGTTTTCTTTCGATTTCTTGCCGTGAAACTCGGTGTTTGTCAATTCGGGAGTAGTTTTAAATGTTTTTGGAAACTATTCCATAACCCTAAAACCGAGTTTCAGTCGAAACCCTTTCCGTTTGAAATTTACCCTTTTGGGATTGAAAATGGGTTAGAAATTAATGAATGAATGTTTATTTAAATTCAATTCGGGAAAGGGAGTAATGTTCAAAAACACTATTCATCGATACCCATTGAAATCGGGATTATCGAATTTGATTAAAACCAACTCAAAACGTATTTGAATTGCCAAAAAGCCGAAAAACCAAACCCGAGACTCGTTTTAATGATAGGGCCGTGGGCCTCTTTGTGGGTTTTATTGGGTTTTCGTTGCTTTGTATGTTTAGTAGTTGTTTGAATGATAGTTGGTTTCGTTATTGATTGTTACGATGTAATTCGTTTGTAGGTGTTTTTGAACCTTGTGATTGATCGCTCCTTCGGACTTAGGAGCAAAGTCATCTTTTAACTAAGGTGAGAATAGTTAGTATTTAAAGTAACTATAGAAAGCGGACAAGTATGACGGTTTGAAGAGTTTGAGCTAAGATTAGAATCCGAACCTAAGATTAGAGGGTTGTGAGTTAGTGCCCTTAGGATTAAGAGTTAATCCTATAAGTGAGAATTTAGAAATTCTCAAGGAAGACTTGAATCTTAGAAGATTCTAAGTTAGGTTCGATGTGAAACTAAGTTTGGATCATTGGAAGTTAAAGATCCAGCTTGTGTTTAGAACGGTTAATAGAGCCTCGGATTATTTGGAAGTTTAGAATCCGGAGGGCATAGGTTAATCGTTTAAGTATGTTTCTAATCTTATTATTTGTTACCGGAGTTCGATCGATATATCGTTCATCTGAGATGCTTATCTACATTTATCTTATGTCATTTACATTTTGTCCTTTACTTTACACTTTTACTTATGCTTGTTTACAATTACTTTAATTTTGCACTTTACTTATTTGCTTTTACAAGGATATGCAAGCATATGCATATCATATTACATCATACCATTCTCGCAACATTCATGAAAAAGAATGGAAGTGAAAAAGAATGAAAGTGAAAAAGGATGAAAGTGAAAAGAAAAGAAAGTGAATGAGAAAAGAAGGAAGATGGATGAACCCTACGTGGAGTTCACATCACCTTCAGAGAAAAGAAAGAATGTGAAAGAAAAGAAGTTAAATGGTAACCTACGGGCTGTACGCATTACTTCTTCATGCATAGGGAGTTAAATGGTAACCTACGGGCTGTACGCATTACTTCCTCATGCATAAGGTTGAATGGTAATCCTACGGGATGTACTCATTACCTTCATTCACGCATAAAAAGGGCAATTGCGAAATCCTACGGGATGCTCTCATGCATTCATGGTTATGATAGATGCAAGAGAGAATTGACAAGTTGTATGTTGTACAAAGTGTATTCACTTTACTTAATTACTTTATAATGATGTCAATGGATGAGTATTAACTACGATTATTAGTAATATCATCCTTAGAAAGTATAAAATGGAATTACCTAGAGTTTAGAGAACTTTAGGAGTGAGTTGTGTCGGATTAATTGGACACAAATCGAAATGCGAGTTTGAGGTCTATCTTTACTTTTTATGCTATTTATTCTCACCTGGGCTTAGTTTGTTAGCTCATGATATTACAACCAATTTCAGGTAATGCCTTGGCTAGAGGTCGAGGAGGAGGAGGTGGTCTCGCGTGATCGAGGAATGCTGGCCTCGAGATGGACTTGTCTTTGTAAAGTTTGTGTAACACTTTTATAAATTTTTGAACACTTTGATGTTGTATATAGCTCATAAGAGCTTTTGATGTGGTTTTTATGTGATGAAACATTTGAACTCCTGATTTGGACTTAAAGTCCATGAGATTTTGATTAGATTTGAAATTAGGTTGTAAACAGGTTTTCGGCATGCCAATTTTCAAACAAAACCACGCCAATTTTTCGTAAATTAAAAGACTTCCGCTGTTTTCTCTGAATTTAACTTATTTAAAAATGACGGGTCGTCACAGTTGGTATCAGAGCCGACGGGTTCTGTAGACTACATGCGATGCATGTTTGTATTTCATGTTTTGTTTTAAGTCCATTCTCGAAAGTCATCATCTGAGATCAGCAGCACCAGGTATTCCTAGACCTTATCTTTAAACTCGCATTTCATTTCGATTTGGTAAAAGAGTGGTGAATCCTCTTTTACAAGTGACTTATCTTGTTTTATTGACTTTATTTCAGTATGCCTCCTAGAAGGGGGGCTAGACGAGCTGGAGTGAGAGGTAGAGGTAGAGGCAGAGCTCGGAGCCCTACACCTCCACCACCACCTCCACCTGTGATTCCTATAGTACCTCCGCCAGTGATTCCTGTTGTACCGCCACCTGTTCAGGGGCGAGGAGTTTATATTTCTGAGGAGGATTATCTGGGATTATTGCGAGATCTTTGGTAGACCCGCTATTGCCGTTGTACCACCACCTAGACCAGTGATGTGGCGGTTGATCGGGTTGGATCTACCGAGGCCGCTAGGTTTTTGAGAGAGTATAGTAGACATGCACCTGGTGAGTTTAACGGTAGGTCTTTGGATCCATCTTTTGCTGAGCTCTGGATTGATAGAGTTGAGAGAGCTTTTGAGTTTATTAGGTGCCCGGACCATCTGAAGGTCCATTGTGGTACGTATTCTTTGGTTGATGATGCTCTATATTGGTGGAGAGGTCTCCATAGGTCACTTTCTTTGACTATGGAGGTTACTTGGAAGGTATTTCGTGAGAAATTTTATGAGAAATACTATTCTGCTGATTTGAGAGATAGATTGGAGGTGGAATTTGTGACCCTGAAACAGGGTGATAGCTCGGTGGCCGAGTATGAGAGAGAGTTTGACCGACTGTCTAGATTTGCTCCTGGACAGGTTGCTGATCCTGAGAGCAAGATGAGGAGATTTTTAGTAGGGCTGAGAGCCGAGATTAGGGGTCATTTACGCACCCTGCGTCCGGCTACTTATGAGCAGGCTTTAGAGTTTGCCCTTTCTTTAGATTTGGCATCTGAAGAAAGGAAGGGTAAACTAGCTGCTACCGGAGAGACTTCCTCTCATAAGAGGAAGGTGGAGGATGACCGTGCTGGTCGAGTACCACCACCACAGCAGAGACAGTATCAGCAGCAGCAGGCTCGGGGTGGGATTCAGTTTAGACCACCGAGGACACAGGGACAGACTCCTCATTATTGCCAGAACTGTTCTAGTTATCATGATGGGAGATGTACCCTACCACAGAGATGTTATATTTGTGGTCAGGAGGGTCATCTATCTAGACAGTGTAGGACTCGTCAGGTACCGCCACCGCAGTATGGTTACCCGGGACAGGGTATGCAGCAGAGACCTTATCAGGCACCACCTGCTTTGTATGCTCCTCCAGTTAGAGGTAGAGGTCATGACCGAGGCAGAGGTCGGGCCAGGGCAGGGAGACGGTTTAGAGGTAGAGGTCGGGGTGGCCAGGCACGCGGTTTAGACTTCCACCGTTGTTCACCGCCACGATTTTACCTCCACCACCACCGAGATTTCCTCCACCGCCACATCGATTACCGCCTCCACCGCTCGAGATCAGGCCCGAGTTTATGCTACTAGAGAGGAGGCAGAGGCCGCAGTGCATCGTAGTTCTGGTACTGATCGTTTTGGGCCATTCGGCCTTTGTTTTATTTGATTCTGGAGCTAGCCACTCTTTTATTTCTTCTGCTTTTGTTGAGTCGGCTATGCTTGAGTCTGCACCGTTAGGGTTTGAGATGCGTGTTTCGACCCCAGTGGGGAAGTTTATTATTGCTGATAGTATGATTAGTACAGATGATTTGTGTTTTATGGGTTGTTGTTTGCATGCTACTTTGATTATCATGCCTATGTCTGATTTCGATGTGATTTTGGGTATGGATTGGCTATCAGCTAATCGTGCCACTATTGATTGTACAGAGAGAGTGGTTGATTTTATGAGTCCATGTGGGACCAGTGTACGTTTTCGTGGGACTAGTAGTAGCTTAGCACCCACTTTGATATCGATGTTAGAAGCTAGTATGCTTCTAAGTGATGGAGCCTTGGGCTATATAGCTAGTGTGGTTGACACTTCTATACCAGAGGCTAGTTTGAGTTCAGTGCCTGTAGTGAGGGATTTCATTGATGTTTTCCCTGATGAGTTGCCCGGTTTGCCACCGGTGAGACAGTTTGATTTTCAGATTGAGGTTGCTCCTGGGACAGCTCCATTGTCCAAAGCACCCTATCGTATGGCACCGGCTGAGTTGAAAGAACTCCAGAGCCAGTTACAGGGACTTTTAGACTTGGGGTTTATACGCCCAAGTGTTTCACCGTGGGGAGCCCCGGTGTTGTTTGTGAAGAAGAAAGACGGTTCTATGCGTTTATGCATTGATTACAGAGAGTTGAACCAGGTGTTACTTGAAGAACAAGTATCCTTTGCCCAGGATAGATGACTTGTTTGATCAGTTGAGGGGAGCCACTATCTTTTCGAAGATAGATTTGAGATCTGGCTATCATCAGTTGAGGATTCGGGATGAGGATATTCCCAAGACTGCATTCAGGACGCGTTATGGACATTATGAGTTTGTAGTTATGTCCTTTGGCTTGACTAACGCTCCTGCAGCCTTTTATGGACCTTATGCACACGGTGTTTAGGAGGTTCATTGACTCGTTTGTGATTGTTTTTATTGATGATATCTTGGTTTATTCCAAGACAGAGGAGTTGCACGCTATACACCTTCGAGAGGTTTTGACGGTACTACGAGATCAGAGATTGTATGCCAAGTTCTCTAAGTGTGAGTTTTGGCTGAGGGAAGTGGCATTTTTAGGCCACGTAGTATCGAGTAGAGGAGTATCTGTTGATCCCTCTAAGATTGAGGCAGTTACTAACTGGCCTAGACCGACGAGTGTGGCTGATATTCGCAGTTTTCTGGGACTTGCAGGCTATTATAGACGGTTTGTGCAAGATTTCTCCAAGATTGCTTCAGCCTTGACACGTTTGACCCGGAAGGGGGTTGATTTTGTATGGTCTGAGGATTGTGAGAGGAGCTTTGAGGAGCTCAAGAGGAGACTTGTGACAGCACCTGTTCTAGTGTCGCCTGATAGGACTGGTGGTTTGACTGTGTATACAGATGCTTCCCACAGAGGTTTGGGATGTGTGTTGATGCAGCATGGTAAAGTTATAGCTTATGCTTCTCGTCAGTTGAAGGAGCATGAGAAGAAATATCCGACTCATGATTTAGAGTTGGCAGCCGTTGTGCATGCATTGAAGATATGGAGGCATTATTTGTATGGTGAGAAGATTATGATATTTACTGACCATAAGAGTCTCAAATATTTCTTCACTCAGAAGGAATTGAATATGAGACAACGGAGATGGTTAGAGCTTGTTAAGGATTATGACTGTGACATTCAGTATCATCCTGGGAGAGCCAATGTAGTGGTGCGACGCTCGAGGGAAGTCTTCTCATTCATCGGCTTTGTCACCTTACCTTTGAGTTTGAGGTGGGATATGGAACGCAGTGAGATAGCATTGCTTATCGCCGAGGTCACCGTGAGTCCGGCTAGTTTGACCATGGGGCCTACTTTGAGGCAGGAGGATGATTGATGCCCGGAGGGGAGAGGTTCATTTGCGGGCAGGTTTTAGAGAGGCCGAGTCGGATGGTCCTAGTCATTTTACCTTCTCTACGACAGTGCTCTAATGTATCGTAAGAGGCTATGTGTGCCTTTAGGATCGACTTTTAGAAGGGAACTGTTGGAGGAGGCTCACGTTCTATCTTCTCTATACATCCAGGTAGTACGAAGATGTACAGGGACCTGAGAGAGCACTATTGGTGGTCGGGGATGAAGTTTGAGATAGCGGACTTTGTTAGTAGATGTTTGACTTGTCGCAAGTCAAAGCTTTGAGGAAGAGTCCATCGGGTTTGCTTAACCCCTCGAGTGTGCCCAGGAATGGAAATGGGAGGAGATTTCCATGGACTTTATCGGTGGTTTGCCGAGGACGCCCAAGGGTTATGATACAATTTGGGTGATTGTAGACCGTTTGACGAAGACCGCGCACTTTATACCTGGGAGGATCACCTACCCAGTTGAGACATGGGCACGATTGTATCTACGGGAGATCGTTAGATTACATGGTGTGCCAGTGAGGATTGTTTCGATCGGGACACTCGTTTTGTCTCGAAGTTTTGAGCAGAGCTTGCATTGACTATGGGTACAGGCTTGGATTTTAGCATGACTTTTCACCCCCAGGCATGGATGGTCGACCGAGAGAGTTAACCAGATTCTGGAGGATATGTTGAGGGCTTGTGTTCTTGATTTTGGGGGTAGTTGGGATTCTCGGTTGTACTTGGTAGAGTTTGCTTATAATACAAACTATCAGGCTACTATTGAGATGGCACCATTTGAGGCACTTTATGGTAGAAAGTGTCGATCTCCACTCACCTGGGATGAGGTTGGAGAGAGAAGGCTTTTGGGACCCGAGTTGTTACGTTGACTAGTCGGTCTATTGACTTGATCGAGAGAGAGGATGAGGGTTGCCCAGGAGCGCATGGAAGAGTTATGCAGACAAACGACGTAGTCCACTCGAGTTTTCAGTGGGGGACCACGTGTTTTTGAAGGTAGCACCTATGAAGGGTGTTATGAGATTTGGGAAGAAGGGTAAGCTGAGCCCTAGATTTATTGGCCCATTTGAGATACTCGATCGAGTAGGAGCAGTGGCTTACCGATTGGCTTTACCACCTTCTTTATCGGCAGTTCATAATGTTTTCCATGTATCTATGCTTCGGAAGTACATGGCAGATCCTTCACACGTGATTGATCACGAGCCGATAGTTTTGGATGCTAGTATGTCTTATGAGGAGACACCGGTTGAGATTTTAGCATTCGAGCAAAAGGTGTTGAGAAACAAGACGATACACTTGGTGAAAGTCCTTTGGAGGAATCAAGTGTCAGAAAAAGCTACGTGGGAGCGTGAGGATGATATGCGGGCAAAGTATCCTCAGCTTTTCACCTAGTGAGTTTACTTTTCGGGGACGAAAAGCTCTTTTAGGAGGGTTGACTGTAACGTCCCGTTATTTTGTGATAAAATTTTATTTATTTATTTATTCATTTTATTTTAATTCAAGTAATTAAGTTCATTTATTTATTATTAAATTAGAAATTTGCAATTTATTTCATTTTAATTCATTTTAATGGCTTTATTTATTTAAATACGTTTTAATGGTGTTAATAATTATTAACGGGCCAATTAATAATTATTAATCACCATTGGGGTAGTTTGAGATGTTCGGGATTCGTTTTAAGCCAAAAGTCAAAAAAGGGCAAAGTTGTAATTTCCCAAAATTTCAAAATATCTAAAATTACTATTTGATCTTCTCTTTAAATGAAACTTTGACCAACCAATTGACCAAAATTTTTGCTCATTCTTCTCCTCCAAGCCGTGGGCTTCAAGAAGCAAAAGAGAGAATTTGGCTTTTGTTCGTTTCTTCTCTGGATCGACTCAATCTTGGATATTTCGGAAAGCCCTCGGGTCAAGGATCATTTTCCATCTACCCATCGTCCGTTTCTCTCGAGATCCTAGGAGTTCTCGGTAAGAATCTCTTCAAACCCTAAGCTCCAAATAGTGTTTTAATGGAGTTTTGCTTGTTTTCTTTCGATTTCTTGCCGTGAAACTCGGTGTTTGTCAATTCGGGAGTAGTTTTAAATGTTTTTGGAAACTATTCCATAACCCTAAAACCGAGTTTCAAGTGAAACCCTTTCCGTTTGAAATTTACCCTTTTGGGATTGAAAATGGGTTAGAAATTAATGAATGAATGTTTATTTAAATTCAATTCGGGAAAGGGAGTAATGTTCAAAAACACTATTCATCGATACCCATTGAAATCGGGATTATCGAATTTGATTAAAACCAACTCAAAACGTATTTGAATTGCCAAAAAGCCGAAAAACCAAACCAGAGACTCGTTTTAATGATAGGGCCGTGGGCCTCTTTGTGGGTTTTATTGGGTTTTCGTTGCTTTGTATGTTTAGTAGTTGTTTGAATGATAGTTGGTTTCGTTATTGATTGTTACGATGTAATTCGTTTGTAGGTGTTTTTGAACCTTGTGATTGATCGCTCCTTCGGACTTAGGAGCAAAGTCATCTTTTAACTAAGGTGAGAATAGTTAGTATTTAAAGTAACTATAGAAAGCGGACAAGTATGACGGTTTGAAGAGTTTGAGCTAAGATTAGAATCCGAACCTAAGATTAGAGGGTTGTGAGTTAGTGCCCTTAGGATTAAGAGTTAATCCTATAAGTGAGAATTTAGAAATTCTCAAGGAAGACTTGAATCTTAGAAGATTCTAAGTTAGGTTCGATGTGAAACTAAGTTTGGATCATTGGAAGTTAAAGATCCAGCTTGTGTTTAGAACGGTTAATAGAGCCTCGGATTATTTGGAAGTTTAGAATCCGGAGGGCATAGGTTAATCGTTTAAGTATGTTTCTAATCTTATTATTTGTTACCGGAGTTCGATCGATATATCGTTCATCTGAGATGCTTATCTACATTTATCTTATGTCATTTACATTTTGTCCTTTACTTTACACTTTTACTTATGCTTGTTTACAATTACTTTAATTTTGCACTTTACTTATTTGCTTTTACAAGGATATGCAAGCATATGCATATCATATTACATCATACCATTCTCGCAACATTCATGAAAAAGAATGGAAGTGAAAAAGAATGAAAGTGAAAAAGGATGAAAGTGAAAAGAAAAGAAAGTGAATGAGAAAAGAAGGAAGATGGATGAACCCTACGTGGAGTTCACATCACCTTCAGAGAAAAGAAAGAATGTGAAAGAAAAGAAGTTAAATGGTAACCTACGGGCTGTACGCATTACTTCTTCATGCATAGGGAGTTAAATGGTAACCTACGGGCTGTACGCATTACTTCCTCATGCATAAGGTTGAATGGTAATCCTACGGGATGTACTCATTACCTTCATTCACGCATAAAAAGGGCAATTGCGAAATCCTACGGGATGCTCTCATGCATTCATGGTTATGATAGATGCAAGAGAGAATTGACAAGTTGTATGTTGTACAAAGTGTATTCACTTTACTTAATTACTTTATAATGATGTCAATGGATGAGTATTAACTACGATTATTAGTAATATCATCCTTAGAAAGTATAAAATGGAATTACCTAGAGTTTAGAGAACTTTAGGAGTGAGTTGTGTCGGATTAATTGGACACAAATCGAAATGCGAGTTTGAGGTCTATCTTTACTTTTTATGCTATTTATTCTCACTGGGCTTAGTTTGTTAGCTCATGATATTACAACCAATTTCAGGTAATGCCTTGGCTAGAGGTCGAGGAGGAGGAGGTGGTGCTGCGTGATCGAGGAATGCTGGCCTCGAGATGGACTTGTCTTTGTAAAGTTTGTGTAACACTTTTATAAATTTTTGAACACTTTGATGTTGTATATAGCTCATAAGAGCTTTTGATGTGGTTTTTATGTGATGAAACATTTGAACTCCTGATTTGGACTTAAAGTCCATGAGATTTTGATTAGATTTGAAATTAGGTTGTAAACAGGTTTTCGGCATGCCAATTTTCAAACAAAACCACGCCAATTTTTCGTAAATTAAAAGACTTCCGCTGTTTTCTCTGAATTTAACTTATTTAAAAATGACGGGTCGTCACATCTTATAAACCAATTTGTATGTTTTCCTTCAATTTTCGTGTGTATATTTTGATTGATTGTGTGTGTGTGTGTGTGTTTACTAATTCCCATCGAACGATGTCCTGTCCCAAGTCCAATCATTATGTTTTGTTTATTGATTTTAATTATTATCCTATTCATTAACTCTGTTTATTCCTTTTGGTTTCTCCATAGTTACCCCAACTTATGCTGCAGTCAACTCTCTTATCACATTGGCCAGCATGAAGCTTTATCATCAATGAATAGGTGGTCAGTTTATTATCTTGAAACCACTTGTAATTTGGGAGTAATATGACATTATCACTGAAATATCTTTGAGACATAAACTGTACACGTTTTTTGCTGCAGATGAAGCAACCTAGTGGAGGCTTCAACTATCACGTCAATCCTAATAAATTTTGATTCCATTTTGTTGTTTTCATGTTTCTCTAGAATGTGTCTGATTTATAATTGCAAATTATATTGTTTGAGAACAGTCCAAGAATTAAGGCTTCATTTATGATTCTGTGGTTGTGACTTATATTGTTCAAATAGTCCAAGAATTAGTTCTTGATTTATGATTCCGTGACTTGACACTTCTCTGAACCATCTGTCGCTGGTTTTTCTCAGAATGTATGATCAGGGAGAAATCGATGTTCGCGCTTGCTACACTGCAATTTCTTCTGTAAGTCAGCCTCTTACTGTTGGGGGGATATACATGTGTTGCATTGTGTTTTGCTTCCAATTTTCAGCTATAGAAGCAAATCTCATTTTCCTGTGCCTTTCAAGTTGAATATTTCTTATTGTTGAATCAAGATTCAATATAAACACAATATTTTGAAGGCATGAATACAGTGGTTATTTTATTTGTGTAAGTGATTATTCATTTGGATCGGAGTTATGGGTATGTTATAAAACTGATAACATAGTTTAGATTCCTTTATAAACCAATTTGTAGGTTTTCCTTCAATTTTCGTGTGTATATGTTGATTGATTTTGTGTGTGTGTGTGTGTTTGTGTGTGTAGGGGGCTTCACTAAAGAAATAGATGCACGGCAAAGAGTATCAGACAATGTAGAAGTAGCTGTACTAATTGAGAAGCTCTCATACTAGCCAAGTTCTAAACCTTCGCTTTTAGTTTTATTTTCTGCTTTCTTGCTTATTTGTAGGTTTTTATTGGTATTTGTTTGTGTTTTAGTGAATAATATAGCCCTAATTTTTAAAACAGATAACATAATTTATATTCTCTCATAAACCAAATTGTTTGTTTTCCTTCAATTTTCGTGTGTATTTTTTGATTGGTTTTTGTGCGTGTGTTTGAGTGTAGGTGTTTTCAGTAAGGATATAGATGCAGGCAAAGAGTATCAGACAATATAGAAGGAGCCACACTTATTGAGAAGCTCTAATACTGGCCAAGTTCTAAACCTTCGGATTTAGTTTTATTTTTTTGCTTTTTTGCTTATTTATAGGTTTTTATTGGTATTTGTATGTCTATTAGTGTATAATGAAGCCCTAACTAGAAACATAATTTAGATTCTCTCATAAACCAATTTGTTTGTTTTTCCTTCAAATTTGATGTGTATATTTTAATTCGTTTTTGTGTGTGTTTGTGTTTGTGTTTGGGTGTAGGGGTTTTCACTAAACAAATAGATGGAGGCAAACAGTATCAGACAATGTGGAAGTTGCCACACCTATTGAGAAGCTCTCATACAGGCCAAGTTCTAAACCTTCGCTTTTTTTTTTATTTTTGTCCTTCCTTGCTTATTTATAGGTTTTTTTTTTGTATTTGTTTGTCTGTTAGTGTATAATATAACCATAATTTATAAAACTGATAACATAATTTAGATTCTCTTATAAACCAATTTGTATATTTTCCTTCCATTTTCGTGTGTATAGTTTGATTGATTGTGTGTGTGTGTGTGTGTGTTTACTAATTCCCATCTAACGATGTCCCCGTCCCAAGTCCAATCATTATGTTTTGTTTATTGATTTTAATTATTATCCTATTCATTAACTCTGTTCCTTCCTTTTGGTTTCTCCATAGTTACCCCAACTTATGCTGCACTCAACTCTCTTATCACATTGGCCAGTCATGAAGCTTTGTCATCAATGAATAGGTGGTCAGTTTATTATCTTGAAACCACTTGTAATTTGGGAGTAATATGACATTATAGCTGAAATATCTTTGAGACAAAAACTCTACACGTTTTTGCTGCACATGAAGCAACCTAGTGGAGCCTTCAGGTATCACGTCAATCCTAATAAATTTTGATTCCATTTTGTTGTGTTCATGTTTCTCTAGAAAGTGTCTGAATCATAATTGCAAATTATATTGTTCGAGAACAGTTCAAGAATTAAGGCTTCATTTATGATTATGTGGTTGCGACTTATATTGTTCAAGAATAGTCCAAGAATTAGGTCTTGATTTATGATTCCGTGACTTGACACTTCTCTAAACTATCTGTTGCTGGTTTTACTCAGAATGCATGATCGGGGAGAAATCGATGTTCGCGCTTGCTACACCGCAATTTCTTCTATAAGTCGGCCTCTTCTTGTTGGGGGCAATTTTCAGGATATAGAAGCAAATCTCATTTTCCTGATGCTTTCACGTTGAATATTACTTATTGTAGAATCAAGATTCAATATAAACACGATATTTTGAAGTCATGAATACAGTGGTTATTTTATTTGTGGAAGTGATTATTCATTTGGATCGGAGTTATGGGTATGTTATAAAACTGATAACATAGTTTAGAATTTCTTTACAAACCAATTTGTATGTTTTCCTTCAATTTTCGTGCGTATATTTTGATTGATTTTGTGCGTGTGTGTGTGTGTGTGTTTATGTGCGTAGGGGCTTTCACTAAAGAAATAGATGCACTGCAAAGAGTATCAGACAATGTAGAAGTAGCTATACTAATTGAGAAGCTCTCATGCTGGCCAAGTTCTAAACCTTCGCTTTTAGTTTCATTTTGTGCTTTCTTGCTTATTTGTAGGTTTTAATTGGTATTTGTTTGTGTTTTAGTGTATAATATAGCCGTAATTTATAAAACTGATAACGTAATTTAGATTCTCTCATAAACCAATTTGTTTGTTTTCCTTCAATTTTCGTGTGTATATTTTGATTGGTTTTTCTGCGTGTGTTTGTGTGTAGGGGTTTTCAGTAAGGATATAGATGCAGGCAAAGAGTATCTGACAATGTGGAAGGAGCCACACTTATTGAGAAGCTCAAATACTGGCCAAGTTCTAAACCTTCAGATTTAGTTTTATTTTTTGCTTTCTTGCTTATTTATAGGTTTTTATTGGTATTTGTTTGTCTATTAGTGTATACTATAGCCCTAATTTATAAAACTAGTAACATAATTTAGATTCTCTCACAAACCAATTTGTTTGTTTTTCCTTCAATTTTCATGTGTTTATTTTGATTCGTTTTTATGTGTGTTTGTGTTTTTGTGTAGGGGTTTTCACTAAACAAATAGATGGAGGCAAACCGTATCAGACAATGTGGAAGTTGCCACACCTATTGAGATGCTCTCATACAGGCCAAGTTCTAAACATTCGCTTTTATTTTTATTTTTTTTCCTACCTTGCTTATTTATAGGTTTTTTTTGGTATTTGTTTGTCTGTTAGTGTATAATATAACCCTAATTTATAAAACTGATAACATAATTTAGATTCTCTTATAAACCAACTTGTATGTTTTCCTTCAATTTTCTTGTGTATATTTTGATTGATTGTGTGTGTGTGTGTGTGTGTTTTTACTAATTCCCATCTAACGATGTCTTCATCCCAAGTCCAATCATTATGTTTTGTTTATTGATTTTAATTATTATCCTATTCATTAACTCTGTTCCTTCCTTTTGGTTTCTCCATAGTTACCCCAACTTATGATGCAGTCAACTCTCTTATCACATTGCCAGTCATGAAGCTTTGTCATCAATGAATAGTTGGTCAGTTTATTATCTTGAAACCACTTGTAATTTGGGAGTAATATGACATTATCACTGAAATATCTTTGAGACATAAACTGTACACGTTTTTGGTTGAGATGAAGCAACCTAGTGGAGGCTTCAGGTATCACGTCAATCCTAATAAATTTTGATTCCATTTTGTTGATTTCATGTTTCTCTAGAAAGTGTCTGATTCATAATTGCAAGTTATATTGTTCGAGAACAGTCCAAGAATTAAGGCTTCATTTATGATTCTGTGGTTGCGACTTATATTGTTCAAGAATAGTCCAAGAATTAGTTCTTGATTTATGATTCCGTGACTTGACACTTCTCTAAACCATCTGTCGCTGGTTTTTCTCAGAATGCATGATCAAGGAGAAATCAATGTTCGCGCTTGCTACAATGTAATTTCTTCTGTAAGTCAGCCTCTTACTGTTGGGGGATATACATGTGTTGCATTGTGTTTTACTTGCAATTTTCAGCTATAGAAGCAAATCTCAATTTCCCTTGCCTTTCAAGGTTAATATTTCTTATTGTAGAATCAAGATTCATTATAAACAGGATATTTTGAAGGCATGAATATAGTGGTTATTTTATTTGTGGAAGTGATTATTCATTTGGATCGGAGTTATGGGTATGTTATAAAACTGATAACATAGTTTAGATTCCTTTATAAACCAATTTGTATGTTTTCCTTCAATTTTCGTGTGTATATTTTTGTAACGTCCCGTTATTTTGTGATAAAAAAAAAACTTTTATTTATTTTATTTTAATTTAAGTAATTAAAGTTTATTTATTTATTGTTAAATTAGAATTTAGTAATTTATTTCATTTTAATTCATTTTAATGGATTTATTTATTTAAATACCTTTTAATGGTATTAATAATTATTAACGGGCCAATTATTAATTATTAATCACCATTGGGATAGTTTGAGATGTTCAGGATTCGTTTTTAAGCCAAAAGTCATAAAAGGGCAAAATCGTAATTTCCCAGTTTGCAAAATATCTAAAAACACTATTCATTTGTCTTTAAAAACACATCTTGACTCAAATTTGACCAAAATCCTCTCAATTTTTCCCCTCCATACCCGTGGGTCTCAAAGAGAGAAAAGGAAAATTTCGATTTCGTTCGTTTCTTGCCGGATCGATTCGATTCTCGTTCCAGTGAAAAGGTATCGATCCTACAATCATTTCCACCTAGCCTTCGTACTTGCCGCTCGTATTATACGGAGTTCTCGGTAAGTTTTTCTTGAAACCCTAAGCTCCAAATAGTATTTTAATGGAGTTTTACTTGATTTTCTTTGATTTCGTGTTGTAGAACTCGGTGTTCGTAAACTCGGTGTTTGTTTTACGTGTTTTTGGAAACTATCCCATAACCCTAAAACCGAGTTTCAGTCGAAACCCTTCCCGTTTGAAAATTTCTCTTTGGGGTTTGAATTTGGGTTATAGATTCTTGTATAATTGCATATTTGAATTCATTTCGGGAAAGGGATTAATGTTCAAAAACCCTAATTATTGATACCCATTGAAATCGGGATTATCGAATTTGCTTAAAACCAACTCAAAACGTATTTAAATTACCAAAAAGCCGAAAAACCAAACCCGAGACCCTTTTTATAGGGAGGGCCGAGAGCCTCTTTGATGGGGGTTTGGTGGATTTTCCGTCTTTTTGCTTGTTTCATCGTTGTTTAATCGTTAGTTGGTAATTTATTAATTTTAGGGATATTAATCCTTTTGTAGGTGTTTTTGAACCGCGCGTGTGATCGCACTTTTCAGACTTAGGAGCAAGGTCATCTTTTAATTAAGGTGAGAATAGTTAGGATTTAAAGTAACTATAGAAAGAAAATAAGTATAATGATTTGTAGAATCGGAAACTAAGATTAGAATCCAGTCTAAGATTAAAAGGAGTGAGTTAGTGCCTTAGGATTTGAAGTTAATCTTTTAGGCGAGAAACTTAGGGTTTCTCGATGAAAGCCTCGAATCTTAGAAGATTCTAAGTTAGATTAGTTTCGGAGTTTAGAATGGATCATTTGGAAGTTAAAGGATCCAAGACTTTGATAAAGAATGGTTAATAGAACTTTGGATTATTGGAAGTTTAGAATCCTTGAAAGTTTAGGTTAATCGTTATGTTTTGACCTTTACTTTTATTATTGTTAGCGGAGTTCGATCGATATATCGTTCGTCCGGAATTCTATCTATTTTACTTTATCCCCTTTACTTTATGTTCTTTACTTTATGCCCCTTTACTTTATGCTTGTTTCGGTTGCTTTATCATTTACATTTACTTTATTACTTTTGCAAGCATATGCATAACATCTTGCATTATTGAAAAGAATAGAAAGGGAGAAAGAAAAACGAAAGGTTAATGGTGGAATACGAGAAAGTCCACACTACTTTCATGCATAAGTTTTGGTGGGACACCATAATTGCCCACACTACTTTCATGCATAAGTTTTGGTGGGACACCATAATTGCCCACACTACTTTCATACATAAGTATTGGTGGGACACGATAATTGCCCACACTACTTCATATATAAGGATAATGGTGGATAGTATGTAAAAAAAAATCCACATTACCTCCACTTCATGCATAAATGGCGAATGCGTATCCTACGAGATGTACTCCTTACTTTTATGCATTTGATAAACGAGAAAGAGAATCGAGATGTTATATTTATGCAAAGTTTATTTATTTACTTTTCTTACTCATGTTATGACAAGTTAATGGATGAACAATTAGACTAAGTGTGCTAATTAGTATCATCACTTGGAGAATATGGAAATAGAATTACCTAGAGTTTGGAGAACTTTAGGATTGTTTGTGTTAGTTAATTGGACACAAATCGAAATGCGAGTTTGAGGTCTATCTTTACTTTTTATGCTTATTATTCTCACTGGGCTTAAGTTGTTAGCTCATGATATTACAACCAATTTCAGGTAATGCCCTGGCTAGAGGCCGTGGAAGGGGAGATGGTGCTGCGTGATCGAGGGATGTTGACCTCGAGATGGACTAATGGATTTGTAAAGTTTATGTCTTATTTTGATGAACTTTAAGAACTTTAATGAATTGTATTTTGTATTTGGCTCCTAAGAGTCTAATGTTGATGTTTATATGATATACATATTTGAACTCCTGATCTTGGACTTAAAGTTCATGTGATTTTATTAGATTTGAAAATTAGGATGTAAACAGGTTTTCGGCATGCCAATTTTCAAACAAAACCACGCCAATTTTTCGTAAATTAAAAGACTTCCGCTGTTTTTCTCTGAATGTAATTTATTTAAAAGTGACGGGTCGTCTCAATTTTGATTGATTTTGTGTGTGTGTGTGTGTTTATGTGTGTAGGGGCTTTCACTAAAGAAATAGATGCACGGCAAAGAGTATCAGACAATGTAGAAGTAGGCTGTAGATATACCGCTTTTTGTTTTATTTTCTGCTTTCTTGCTTATTTGTAGGTTTTTATTGGTATTTGTTTGTGTTTTAGTGTATAATATAGCCCTAATTTATAAAACTGATAACGTAATTTAGATTCTCTCATAAACCAATTTGTTTGTTTTCCTTCAATTTTCGTGTGTATATTTTGATTGGTTTTTGTGTGTGTGTTTGTGTGTAGGGGTTTTCAGTAATGAAATATATGCAGGCAAAGAGTATCAGACAATGTAGAAGGAGCCACACTTATTGAGAAGTTCTAATACTGGCCAAGTTCTAAACCTTCGGATTTAGTTTTATTTTTTTGCTTTCTTTCTTATTTTTAGGTTTTTATTGGTATTTGTTTGTCTATTAGTGTATAATATAGCCCTAATTTATAAAACAAGTAACATAATTTAGATTCTCTCATAAACCAATTTGTTTGTTTTTCCTTCAATTTTCATGTGTATATTTTGATTCGTTTTTGTGTGTGTTTGTGTTTGTGCGTAGGGGTTTTCACTAAACAAATAGATGGAGGCAAACCGTATCAGACAATGTGGAAGTTGCCACACCTATTGAGAAGCTCTCATACAGGCCAAGTTCTAAACATTCGCTTTTATTTTTATTTTTTTCCTTCCTTGCTTATTTATAGGTTTTTTTTGGTATTTGTTTGTCTTTTAGTGTATATTATAACCCTAATTTAAAAAACTGATAACATAATTTAGATTCTCTTATAAACCAATTTGTATGTTTTCCTTCAGTTTTCGTGTGTATATTCTGATTGATTGTGTGTGTGTGTGTGTTTACTAATTCCCATCTAACGATGTCCCCGTCCCAAGTCCAATTATTATGTTTTGTTTATTGATTTTAATTATTATCCTATTCATTAACTCTGTTCCTTCCTTTTGGTTTCTCCATAGTTACCCCAACCTATGATGCAGTCAACTCTCTTATCACATTGGCCAGTCATGAAGCTTTGTCATCAATGAATGGTCAGTTTATTATCTTGAAACCACTTGTAATTTGGGAGTAATATGACATTATTGCTGAAATATCTTTGAGAGATAAACTGTACACGTTTTTGCTGCAGATGAAACAACCTAGTGGAGGCTTCAGGTATCACATCAATCGAAATAAATTTTGATTCCATTTTGTTGTTTTCATGTTTCTCTAGAATGTGTCTGATTTATAATTACAAATTATATTGTTCGAGAACAGTCCAAGAATTAAGGCTTCATTTATGATTCTGTGGTTGCGACTTATATTGTTCAAGAATAGTCCAAGAATTAGTTCTTGATTTATGATTCCGTGACTTGACACTTCTCTAAACCAGCTGTCGCTGGTATTTCTCAGAATGCATGATCAGGGAGAAATCGATGTTCGCGCTTGCTACATTGCAATTTCTTCTGTAAGTCAGCCTCTTACTGTTGGGGGGATATACATGTGTTGCATTGTGTTTTGCTTCCAATTTTCAGCTATAGAAGCAAATCTCATTTTCCCTTGGCTTTCAAGTTGAATATTTCTTATTGTACAAACAAGATTCAATATAAACAGGATATTTTGAAGGCATGAATACATTGCTTATTTTATTTGTGGAAGCGATTATTCATTTGGATCGGAGTTATGGGTATGTTATAAAACAGATAACATAGTTTAGATTCCTTTATAAAAAAATTTGTATGTTTTCCTTCAATTTTCGTGTGTATATTTTGATTGATTTTATGTGTGTGTGTGTGTGTGTGTGTTTATGTGTGTATGGGCTTTCACTAAAGAAATAGATACACGGCAAAGAGTATCAGACAATGTAGAAGTAGGCTGTAGCTATACTAATTGAGAAGCTCTCATACTGGCCAAGTTCTAAACCTTCGCTTTTACTTTTATTTTCTGCTTTCTTGCTTATTTGTAGGTTTTTATTGGTATTTGTTTGTGTTTTAGTGTATAATATAGCCCTAATTTATAAAACTGATAACGTAATTTAGATTCTCACATAAACCAATTTGTTTGTTTTCATTCAATTTTTGTGTGTATATTTTGATTGGTTTTTGTGTGTGTGTTTGTGTGTAGGGGTTTTCAGTAAGGAAATAGATGCAGGCAAAGAGTATCAGACAATGTAGAAGGAGCCACACTTACTAAGAAGCTCTAATACTGGCCAAGTTTTAAACCTTCGGATTTAGTTTTATTTTTTTGCATTCGTTCTTATTTTTAGGTTTTTATTGGTATTTGTTTGTTTATTAGTGTATTATAATATAGCCCTAATTTATAAAACTGATAACATAATTTAGATTCTCTTATAAACCAATTTGTATGTTTTCCTTCAATTTTCGTGTGTATATTTTAATTGATTGTGTGTGTGTGTGTGTGTGTTTTTACTAATTCCCATCTAACGATGTCCCCGTCCCAAGTCCAATCATTATGTTTTGTTTATTGATTTTAATTATTATCCTATTCATTAACTCTGTTCCTTCCTTTTGGTTTCTCCATAGTTACCCCAACTTATGATGCAGTCAACTCTCTTATCACATTGGCCAGTCATGAAGCTTTGTCATCAATGAATAGTTGGTCAGTTTATTATCTTGAAACCACTTGTAATTTGGGAGTAATATGACATTATCACTGAAATATCTTTGAGACATAAACTGTACACGTTTTTGCTGCACATGAAGCAACCTAGTGGAGGCTTCAGGTATCACGTTAATCCTAATAAATTTTGATCCTATTTTTTTGTTTTCATGTTTCTCTAGAAAGTGTCTGATTCATAATTTCAAATTATAGTGTTCGAGAACAGTTCAAGAATTAAAGCTTTATTTATGATTTTGTGGTTGCGACTTATATTGTTCAAGAATAGTCCAAGAATTATTTCTTGATTTATGATTCCGTGACTTGACACTTCTCTAAACTATCTGTTGCTGGTTTTACTCAGAATACATGATCAGGGAGATATCGATGTTCGCGCTTGCTACACTGCAGTTTCTTCTATAAGTCAGCCTCTTATTGTTGGGGGGCAATTTTCAGCTATAGAAGCAAATCTCATTTTCCTGTAGCTTTCAAGTTGAATATTTCTTATTGTAGAATCAAGATTCAATATAAACACGATATTTTGAAGGCATGAAAATAGTGGTTATTTTATTTGTGGAAGTGATTATTCATTTGGATCGGAGTTATGGGTAAGTTATAAAACTGATAACATAGTTTAGAATTCCTTTATAAACCAATTTGTATGTTTGCCTTCAATTTTCGTGCGTATATTTTGATTGATTTTGTGTGTGTGTGTGTTTATGTGTGTAGGGGCTTTCACTAAAGAAATAGATGCACGGCAAAGAGTATCAGACAATGTAGAAGTAACTATACTAATTGAGAAGCTCTCATACTGGCCAAGTTCTAAACCATCGCTTTTAGTTTTATTTTGTGCTTTCTTGCTTTTTTGTAGGTTTTTATTGGTATTTGTTTGTGTTTTAGTGTATAATATAGCCCTAATTTATAAAACTGATAACGTAATTTAGATTCTCTCATAAACCAATTTGTTTGTTTTCCTTCAATTTTCGTGTGTATATTTTGATTGGTTTTTGTGCGTGTGTTTGTGTGTAGGGGTTTTCATTAAGGATTTAAATGCAGGGAAAGAATATCAGACAATGTGGAAGGAGCCACACTTATTGAGAAGCTCTAATACTGGCCAAGTTCTAAACCTTCAGATTTACTTTTATTTTTTTGCTTTCTTGCTTATTTTTAGGTTTTAATTGGTATTTGTTTGTCTATTAGTGTACAATATAGCCCTAATTTATAAAACTAGTAACATAATTTAGATTCTCTCATAAACCAATTTGTTTGTTTTTCCTTCAATTTTCATGTGTATATTTTGATTCGTTTTTGTGTGTGTTTGTGTTTGTGTTTGTGTGTAGGGGTTTTCAATAAACAAATAGATGGAGGCAAACAAAATCAGAAAATGTGGAACTTGCCACACCTATTGAGAAGCTCTCATACAGGCCAAGTTCTAAACATTCGCTTTTATTTTTATTTTTTTTCCTACCTTGCTTATTTATAGGTTTTTTTTGGTATTTGTTTGTTTGTTAGTGTATAATATAACCCTAATTTATAAAACTGATAACATAATTTAGATTCTCTTATAAACCAACTAGTATGTTTTCCTTCAATTTTCGTGTGTATATTTTGATTGATTTTGTGTGTGTGTGTGTGTTTACTAATTCCCATCTAACGATGTCCCCGTCCCAAGTCCAATCATTATGTTTTGTTTATTGATTTTAATTATTATCCTATTCATTAACTCTGTTCCTTCCTTTTGGTTTCTCCATAGTTACCCCAACTTATGATGCAATCAACTCTCTTATCACATTGGCCAGTCATGAAGCTTTGTCATCAATGAATAGTTGGTCAGTTTATTATCTTGAAACCACATGTAATTTGGGAGTAATATGACATTAACACTGAAATATCTTTGAGACATAAACTGTACACGTTTTTGGTTAAGATGAAGCAACCTAGTGGAGGCTTCATGTATCACGTCAATCCTAATAAATTTTGATTCCATTTTGTTGTTTTCATGTTTCTCTAGAAAGTGTCTGATTCATAATTGCAAGTTATATTGTCCGAGAACAGCCCAAGAATTAAGGCTTCATTTATGATTATGTGGTTGCGACTTATATTGTTCAAGAATAGTCCAAGAATTAGTTCTTGATTTATGATTACGTGACTTGACACTTCTCTAAACCATCTGTTGCTGATTTTCTCAGCATGCATGATCAGGGAGAAGTCGATGTTCGCGCATGCTCCACTGCAACTTCTTCTGTAAGTCAGCCTCTTACTATTGGGGGAATATACATGTGTTGCATTGTGTTTTTCTTGAAATTTTCAGCTATAGAAGCAAATCTCATTTTCCCTTGCCTTTCAAGTGGAATATTTCTTATTGTAGAATCAAGATTTAATATAAACATGATATTTTGAAGGCATGAATACAGTGGTTATTTTATTTGTGGAAGTGATTATTCATTTGGATCGGAGGTATGGGTATGTTATAAAACTGATAACATAGTTTAGATTCCTTTATAAACCAATTTGTATGTTTTCCTTTTATTTTCGTGTGTACATTTTGATTGATTTTGTGTGTGTGTGTGTGTGTGTTTATGTGTGTAGCGGCTTTCACTAAAGAAATAGATGCACGGCAAAGAGTATCAGACAATGTAGAAGTAGCTATACTAATTGAGAATATCTCATACTGGCCAAGTTCTAAACCTTCGCTTTTATTTTTATTTTCTACTTTCTTTCTTATTTGTAGGTTTTTATTGGTATTTGTTTGTGTTTTAGTGTATAATATAGCCCTAATTTATAAAACTGACAACGTAATTTAGATTCTCACATAAACCAATTTGTTTGTTTTCATTCAATTTTTGTGTGTGTATTTTTATTGGTTTTTGTGTGTGTGTTTGTGTGTATGGGTTTTCAGTAAGGAAATAGATGCAGGCAAAGAGTATCAGACAATGTAGAAGGAGCCACACTTATTAAGAAGCTCTAATACTGGCCAAGTTTTAAACCTTCGGATTTAGTTTTATTTTTTTCCTTTCGTTCTTATTTTTAGGTTTTTATTGGTATTTGTTTGTCTATTAGTGTATAATATAGCCCTAATTTATAAAACTGATAACATAATTTAGATTCTCATATAAACCAATTTGTATGTTTTCCTTCAATTTTCGTGTGTATATTTTGATTGATTGTGTGTGTGTGTGTGTGTGTGTTTTTACTAATTCTCATCTAACGATTTCCCCGTCCCAAGTCCAATCATTATGTTTTGTTTATTGATTTTAATTATTATCCTATTCATTAACTCTGTTCCTTCCTTTTGGTTTCTCCATAGTTACCCCAACTTATGATGCAGTCAACTCTCTTATCACATTGGCCAGTCATGAAGCTTTGTCATCAATGAATAGTTGGTCAGTTTATTATCTTGAAACCACTTGTAATTTGGGAGTAATATGAAATTATCACTGAAATATCTTTGAGACATAAACTGTACACGTTTTTGCTGCACATGAAGCAACCTAGTGGAGGCTTCTGGTATCACGTTAATCCTAATAAATTTTGATTCTATTTTTTTTTTTCATGTTTCTCTAGAAAGTGTCTGATTCATAATTGCAAATTATAGTGTTCGAGAACAGTTCAAGAATTAAAGCTTCATTTATGATTCTGTGGTTGCGACTTATATTGTTCAAGAATAGTCCAAGAATTAGCTCTTGATTTATGATTTCGTGACTTGACACTTCTCTAAACTATCTGTTGCTGGTTTTACTCAGAATGCCTGATCAGGGAGAAATCGATATTCGCGCTTGCTACACTGCAGTTTCTTCTGTAAGTCAGCCTCTTACTGTTGGGGGGCAATTTTCAGCTATAGAAGCAAATTTCATTTTCCTGTGGCTTTCAAGTTGAATATTTCTTATTGTAGAATCAAGATTCAATATAAACACGATATTTTGAAGGCATGAATATAGTGGTTATTTTATTTGTGGAAGTGATTATTCATTTGGATCGGAGTTATGGGTATGTTATAAAACTGATAACATAGTTTAGAATTCCTGATATGAAACCCTAGGAAATTGATAAAGAAACCCTTTGATGCACAAAGAACCCCTTAGATGCAAATCCTAAAACCCCATGAACAAAAAGGTAAAACCTTTGGAAAAAAACAAGAAAAGAAGATTATTCCAATGATCAAAGACCTTGAAATAAGAGAACTTGTTCTTATTTCAAGATTGAAACAATTCACAAACAAACTAGATCAAGGTTTGCTTGAATGTTCCTAAAACATGCAACCTAAGAACAAGGCTACAAAACTAAGCAATTTTAGCAAAGCAAAAAGCAATATTATTATCATATGAATTCTGAGTCTTTAGGGTTACAAATGAGGCCTTTAAATAGGCAAAGAAACCCTAAAAATAAGCTAGGAAATTCGGAATACAAAGAGCACAAAATCTGCCCAAAACTTGCCTTATGTGAAATTGGCAGATTTTGTGGAAAATCTTTTCTAGAGAATAATATCTTTCCTAATCCTTTCCAAACATATAAACTGAATATAAAAGGCCTAAAACATGTCCTTTGGCCATGGAAAACATTATAAAAAATCCCTAAATGCATAAAATAAATAGAAGACTCAAATAAGGAAAGTTGTCAAATATGGAAAGTTTGCAACTCTCTCTAAGCTTCATTCTTTGAATCTGATTGCACAACTTGTCCAAATTCTTCTTCCAATTGCACATGCCACAAGTTGAAGTGCTTTAAGTCTTCTTCCTTAGCCTCAATGTTCCAATCTTCAAAAGTCTCCTTGAGTTTGCTCATGTATGCTTGACAATGGATATTCAAAGCTTGTTGCAATTTCTTGGTCTTGGATCTTGTCATTGGCCCTTGAACCATCCTAAGCTTGTCTATCTTGTCTTGTGCTCCATGATTCATATCAATAATGATTTGACTTGGGACGAGGACATCGCTAGATGGGAATTAGTAAACACACACACACACAATCAATCAAAATATACACACGAAAATTGAAGGAAAACATACAAATTGGTTTATAAGAGAATCTAAATTATGTTATCAGTTTTATAAATTAGGGTTATATTATACACTAACTGTTGTCTGATAAACCAATTTGTTTGTTTTCCTTCAATTTTCGTGTGTATATTTTGATTGGTTTTTGTGCGTGTGTTTGTGTGTAGGGGTTTTCTCTAAGGATATAGATGCAGGCAAAGAGTATCAGACAATGTGGAAGGAGCCACACTTATTGAGAAGCTCTAATACTGGCCAAGTTCTAAACCTTCGGATTTAGTTTTATTTTTTTGCTTTCTTGCTTATTTATAGGTTTTTATTGGTATTTGTTTGTCTATTAGTGTATAATATAGCCCTAATTTATAAAACTAGTAACATAATTTAGATTCTCTTATAAACCAATTTGTTTGTTGTTCCTTCAATTTTCATGTGTATATTTTGATTCGTTTTTGTGTGTGTTTGTGTGTGTGTAGGGGTTTTCACTAAACAAATAGATGGAGGCAAACAGTATCAGACAATGTGGAAGTTGCCACACCTATTGACAAGCTCTCATAAAGGTGAAGTTCTAAACCTTCGCTTTTATTTTGATTTTTTTCCTTCCTTGCTTATTTATAGGTTTTTTTTGGTATTTGTTTGTCTGTTAGTGTATAATATAACCCTAATTTATAAAAGTGATAACATAATTTAGATTCTTTTATAAACCAATTTGTATGTTTTCCTTCAATTTTCGTGTGTATATTTTGATTGATTGTGTGTGTGTGTGCGCGCGTGTGTTTACTAATTCCCATCTAACGATGTCCCCGTCCCAAGTCCAATCATTATGTTTTGTTTATTGATTTTAATTATTATCCTATTCATTAATTCTGTTCCTTCCTTTTGGTTTCTGCATAGTTACCCCAACTTATGCTGCAGTCAACTCTCTTGTCACATTGGCCAGTCATGAAGCTTTGTCATCAATGAATAAGTGGTCAGTTTATTATCTTGAAACCACTTGTAATTTGGGAGTAATATGACATTATCACTGAAATATATTTGAGACATAAACTGTACTCGTTTTTGCTACAGATGAAGCAACCTATTGGAGGCTTCAGGTATCACGTCAATCCTAATATATTTTGATTCCATTTTGTTGTTTTCATGTTTCTCTAGAAAGTGTCTGATTTATAATTGCAAATTATATTGTTCGAGAACAGTTCAAGAATTAAGGCTTCATTTATGATTCTGTGGTTGCGACTTATATTGTTGAAGAACAGTCCAAGAATTAGTTCTTGATTTATGATTCCGTGACTTGACACTTGTCTAAACCATCGGTCGCAGGTTTTTCTCAGAATGCATTATCAGGGAGAAATAGATGTTCGCGCTTTCTACACTGCAATTTCTTCGGTAAGTCAGCCTCTTACTGTTGGGGGGATATACATGTGTTGCATTGTGTTTTGCTTGCAATTTTCAGCTATAGAAGCAAATCTCATTTTCCCTTGGCTTTCAAGTTGAATATTACTTATTGTACAATCAAGATTCAATATAAACAGGATATTTTGAACGCATGAATACAGTGGTTATTTTATTTGTGGAAGTGATTATTCATTTGGATCGGAGTTATGGGTATGTTATAAAACCAATTTGTATGTTTTCCTTCAATTTTCTTGTGTATATTTTGATAGATTTTGTGTGTGTGTGTGTGTGTGTTTATGTGTGTAGGGGGTTTCACTAAAGAAATAGATGCACGGCAAAGAGTATGAGACAATGTAGAAGTAGCTATACTAATTGAGAAGCTCTCATACTGGCCAAGTTCTAAACCTTCGCTTTTAGTTTTATTTTATGCTTTCTTGCTTATTTGTAGGTTTTTAATGGTATTTGTTTTTGCTTTAGTGTATAATATAGCCCTAATTTATAAAACTGATAACGTAATTTAGATTCTCTCATAAACCAATTTGTTTATTTTCCTTCAATTTTCGTGTGTATATTTTGATTGGTTTTTGTGCGTGTGTTTCTGTATAGGGGTTTTCAGTAAGGATATAGATGCAGGCAAAGAGTATCAGACAATGTGGAAGGTGCCACACTTATTGAGAAGATCTAATACTGGCCAAGTTCTAAACTTTCGGATTAGTTTTATTTTTTTGCTTTCTTGCTTATTTATAGGTTTTTATTGGTATTTGTTTGTCTATTAGTGTATATAATAGCCCTAATTTATAAAACTAGTAACATAATTTAGATTCTTTCATAAACCAATTTGTTTGTTGTTCCTTCAATTTTCATGTGTATATTTTGATTCGTTTTTGTGTGTGTTTGTGTTTGTGTAGGGGTTTTCACTAAACAAATAGATGGAGGCAAACAGTATCAGACAATGTGGAAGTTGCCACACCTATTGAGATGCTCTCATACAGGCCAAGTTCTAAACCTTTGCTTTTATTTTGATTTTTGTCCTTCCTTGCTTATATATAGGTTTTTTTTTGTATTTGTTTGTCTGTTAGTGTATAATATAATCCTATTTGTAATTATTCCCCTTCCTCTATCGCCCCCAATTGGAGGAATTTTTTGTAATCCAAGGGTGCTTTTGTTTTGTTACTTTTCATTTATGTAACGTCCCGTTATTTTTGTGATAAAAAAAAAACTTTTATTTATTTTATTTTAATTTAAGTAATTAAAGTTCATTTATTTATTATTAAATTAGAATTTAGTAATTTATTTCATTTTAATGCATTTTAATGGCTTTATTTATTTAAATACGTTTTAATGGTATTAATAATTATTAACGGGCCAATTAATAATTATTAATCACCATTGGGGTAGTTTGAGATGTTTGGGATTCGTTTTTAAGCCAAAAGTCATAAAAGGGCAAAGTTGTAATTACCCGATTTGCAAAATATCTAAAAACACTATTGAGCTTCTTCTTTAAATGAGTCATTGACCACAGAAATTGACCAAACTTCTTCATTTCTTCCTCCTTCTACCCGTGAGCTTCAAGGAGCAAAGAGGAAAAATTCGTTTTTGTTCGTTTCTTGCCGGATCGACTCGAGCTTGGATTTTCGGAAAGCCCTCGGGTCAAGGATCATTTCCCACCTACCCATCGTCCGTTTCTCTCGAGATCCTAGGAGTTCTCGGTAAGTGAAGTTTCAAACCCTAACTCCAACTAGTGTTTTAATGGAGTTTTACTTGTTTTCTTTCGATTTCTTGCCGTGGAACTCGGTGTTTGTCAATTCGGGAGTAGTTTTAAGAGTTTTTGGAAACTATCCCATAACCCTAAAACCGAGTTTCAGTCGAAACCCTTCCCGTTTGAAATTTACCCTTTTGGGATTGAAAATGGGTTAGAAATTAATGAATGAATGTTTATTTAAATTCAATTCGGGAAAGGGATTAATGTTCAAAAACCCTAATTATCGATAACCATTGAAATCGGGATTATCGAATTTGATTAAAACCAACTCAAAACGTATTTGATTTGCCAAAAAGCAGAAAAACCAAACCCGAGACTCATTTTTGATGAGAGGGCCGTGGGCCTCAAAGGGGAAGTTTGGTGGATTTTCGTCTTTTTGCTTGTTTAGTCATTGTTTAATCGATAGTTGGTAAAGTTATTGATTGTTACGATATAATTCGTTTGTAGGTGTTTTCGAACTGCGTGGTTGATTGCTCTTCCGGTGTTTAGGAGCAAAGTCTTCACTTTTATAAGGTGAGAATAGTTAGTATTTAAAGTAGTTATAGAAAGCAAACGAGTGTGAAGGTTTGTAGAAACCGAAACTAAGATTAGAATCCGAATCTAGGTTTAGAGGGTTGTGAGTTAGTGCCCTTAGGATTAGAAGTTAATCCTTTAAGTGAGAACTTAGAAGTTCTCGAGAAAGACTTTGAATCTTAGAAGATTCTAAGTTAGATTCGATTCGAAACTAAAATTGGATCATTAGAAGTTAAAGATCCAAGTTTGTTTTTAGAACGGTTAATAAAACCTCGGATCATTGGAAGTTTAGAATCCTTGAGGCTATAGGTTAATCGTTTAAATTATAATTGTACTTGTATTATTGATACCGGAGTTTGATCGTCATATCGTTCGTCCGAGATTCTTATCTATTTTACTTTATGTCATTTACTTATGTCCTTTACTTTATGCTATTTACTTTATGTTTGTATTGATTACTTTAATTTCGCACTTTATTTATTTACGTTATAAAACATCATATTGCATCATAACATATCGCATCATGAAAAAGAAGTGTGAAAGTGAGAAAGAATGAATGGGAGAACGATGGATCCTACGGGATAGACCACGTTACCATCATTGAAAGAAAAGAGAAAGTGAGAAATATATGAAAGGGAGAACGATGGATCCTGCGGGATAGACCACGTTACCTTCATAAAAAGAAAAGAGAAAATGAGAAAGAAAAGGAGGGAGAACGATGGATCCTACGGGATAAACCACGTTACCTCCTCATGCATAAGGGCGTATGCGAATCCTACGGGATGCTCTCATGCATTCATACATATGATCGATGAAAGAGAGAATTGAGATGTTTAATATGATGCAAAGTTTATTTACTTCTATTACTTATGTCATAATATTGTTGATGGATGAGTATTGACTATGATTTTAGCAATATCATCCTTAGAAAATATAAAATGAATTTACCTAGAGTTTGGAGAACTTTAGGAGTAGAATGTGTCAGTTTATTTGGACACAAATCGAAATGCGAGTTTGAGGTCTATTGATATGAAACCCTAGGAAATTGAATAGAAACCCTTTGAAAGACAAAGAACCCCTAGATGCAAATCCTAAAACCCCAATAAACAATAAGGTAAAACCCTTGGAACACAAGAAGAGAAAGATTATTCCAATGATCTATGATCTTGAAATAAGAGAACTTGTTCTTATTTCAAGATTGAAACAATCCACAAACACAATAGATCAATTCATGCTTGAATGTTTCTAAAACATGCAACCTAGAACAAGGCTACAAAATGCAAGGTAAAATCAACCAAGCAATAAGCAAAACAAAGCTATTTTCTATCATATTAATTCTTGGTCTTTAGGTTTACAAATGAGGCCTTTAAATAGGCAAAGAAACCCTAAAACTAAGCAAGGAAATTCGGATTACAAGGAGCACAAAATCTGCCCAAAACTTGCCTTATGTGAAATTGGCAGATTTTGTGGAAAATCTTTTCTAGAGAATAATATCTTTCCTAATCTTTTCCAAACATATAAAATGAATAAAAAAGACCTAAAACATGTCCAAATACATCATAAATTCGTTGGAACCATTTTGGGAACAAATATGGAAACTTTGGGAACAAATATGGAAAGTGGTCCAAATAAGGAAAGTTTGCAAAAGTGATGCAACTTTCCTAATTAGCTCTTCTCTTCAATTCCGCTTGAACAAGTCTTCAATACTCTTCCTCCAAATGTATTTACCATAGATTGAAGTTCATCACGTTCTCTTCCATAGCCTCCATGATCGGATCTTCAAAGCTTGTCTTGACTTTGCTAATGTAGGCTTGTAAATGGATGTTCAATGCTTCTCTTGATCTTTGAACTTGTGATTTGTCCTTGAGCTTTTTGTGACGTTCCATGATTCATATCATCCCCTCCTTCTTGAAAAGGATTCGTCCTCGAATCTATAACATTACCTACATCACAATAAATTAAGTTAATAATATAAATAAAAGCACATAAAGCACACTTACCTCGTGTATTGTGAATTGGCACCAAAGAGAGTAACAATGGTACCCTTCTTTCTCCTTTCAAGTTAACACCTCCCGGGTCAAATATTGTTGGTTTCCTTCCCTTTAAATCAGCAAAAAATTCGAGCTTATCAAAGACCACAAAACTGACAATATGGTTGGTGGATAGTGGTAACACATCTAATAGAATATATGGACCATAGTCAATCTCGTAAATTTTCTCATACTCAACACTACTCACAAGATGATCACATGGTGAATGTAACACATTAATCAAAGCATATGAACCATAATCAAACTCAAATAGGTCTAATGTGTTGGGGTAAATTAGAAAATATGAAAACTCCATGCTCTCCCTAAATGCATCATATGTCTTATCAAAGATAATTCGTGTAGCACAAAACATATGTTTATCATTAGAATGAAATTGAAGTGGTAAAATATCAGAATTGAGATCAAATTTAGCAAACAAACAAGAACTATGCACATCATCACAAGTAAATGGATAGGCTAGCTTTACATGTTTTGCAAGTGAGAAGCTGTCAAACAAGTAAAGATCATCCAAAAGAATTTTGCTAGAAAAGAATGCATGTTTATCGTAAAAATATAATTGGTTTGGATGATTGATAGTCTTAAAATCAGAATTGGAAAACAAGAAATAATCATTTAAACAAACCGATGCAAAAGGATTAAAAGTAAGAAACTTCCTTTTCTGGCCTTGGATCCCGTTGGCAACATCTTTTTCCATGAAGTATGGTGGTGCCTTAAGTATTTCAGCCCCTTGAAATGCATCTACTTTGTGCTCCATTCCAATTGAAAATTGATCAATGTAATTCTGCAAAACATTAGCTAAAACACTAGAAAAGCAAAGGTTAAGTTCATAAGTTAGAAAGAAAGAATCTTTGCACACAAGTACAAAGTGGGTTTTATTTGAAAACATTGTTTTCCTAGCCTCACTTTCTACAAAACTCACAATGTTCTCACCATTCCTCTCATTCATTTTTGACTCACAACTCTCTTTCTTTTCAATTTCTCTTTCATTCTTTTCAAACACTCTTTCTTTTGAACTCAAATCTCTTTCTTTTGACTCACTCATGTCACTCATTTCTTTTTTAGCACTCATCTCTCTTTCTTTTGGCGCACTTATTTCAATAATTTCTTTTTCACACTCTTCTATTTGAAAATTCATCTCTCTTTCTTTTGGCTCACTCTCTTTTTGAAAATTCTCATTCTTTTCAAAGGTAGAACACTTTTTTAACTCACATGCATCATAAGTTTCCCTCATATGAATATTTGATTGGAAGTGGTCTTGTAAAGCAAATGTTACCTTTTTCTTAATAAAGCCATTGGCAGCCACATCCTTTCTCTTTAATGCACTCTTTAATTGATTTTCTTGAGATGGAATCGGGTTAGAAAGATGTTTAGTAGAATACCTTTTTGTAGCCCTTCTTTCGAGTCTCTTTTCCACCGTGGTTGCATAATAAACCATATGTTCCAACTCCACATATGTCTTTCCTTCAACACAACAGGCAATCTCCTCGTTTAAACCCTTTAAGAACCGTGTCATTGTGGACTCATTATCTTCAAAAAAGACAGTCCTAGCCATGAGAACTTCAAACTCCTTGTGATAAGCTTCAACACTCCTTTCACCTTGTGTAAGATTTAGAAATTCTTTCACAATAGCTCTCTGTCTTTGGCTCGGCACAAACCTCTTCCTCATGTGGTATTTAAGTTCATACCAAGTATCAATATGTGGTTGTCTATCTTTCCTTAGTGTTTCCTTCAATTGAGACCACCAAACATAAGCATAGTTTGATACGAAAACCCTTTCGAAATGCTTTAAGAACCCTTAAACTTAACTAAGGACCCAAAAAGATCACAACCAAAGAACCCACATATGCCATTTGAAACAACCCAAGGAAAAAGGCTAGAAAATGATTATCCTTATGATCAATGATCTAAAGACAAGAATTGAATTTCTTGTTTTAGATTCGAATCAATCCACCAAATTAGAATGATCAATCCTAATGGCTCGATTCTACAGCCACCCTAAACACAAGGAATGACAAGATGAAAAGTTGAACAACTCACAACAATTCAAAGAAAAAGCTCTCAATGAGACTTTGGATTTTTTAACTCAATCATAATCTGATTACAAATGATATTAGAATGGCTTTATATAGCCTACAAACAAAGCCAAAAACGTTTCAAGACATAAAGAACCAAAGGTTACAAAATTAAAGCAAAAACAGCTAGTTAATTTAATGCTAACGGCTAGTAAACTTAATGCACATAGCTAGTCTTTAAATCCTTGTAACCTCCATGATTAAATCACCTAAAATCTGATATTTAACTGTCTTTAAGCTTGGTAAAAAACGTTTCACCATGTGTGGATGTCTTCATGAAGCCTAGAGTTGCATTGAATGCATTAAATGAACTTGAGTTTCAACTTGGCTTGCTTTTAATGAACTAGGCTTGAACTAGACTTGCATTTAATGAACTAGGCTTGAACTTGACTTCCATTTATTGATGTAAGCTTGAAGTTTGAGCTTGACATGAAATTGGATTGTAATGAATGCAACTCCGCCACTTGTAAGCTTCCTTGGTTCATATCATTCCCTCCTTCTTGAAAAGGATTCGTCCTCGAATCCAAATCTTCATGCCCTATGATAAAAGATGAAAAATCAGTAACTTTAAAGATTGAATTCTCAAAATACTCACCTTGTAATGCAATGGTGTGAACTTTTGCATAGATTCTTCCAAGGACTTGATATGGTCCATCACCCCTCGGATGCAACTTGGTCCTTCTTTGAAATCTTTTCTTTCGAAAATGCATCCAAATCCATGCTCTCGGATGAAACTTATGTCTTTTTCTTCTTTTGATCATTTTTAAGGTAAATATGAAAAATTGCACCTCGATCATTTGCTCCACATCCATGTGCATTAATTTGATGAATTCATACATAAAATTGGCTGAATCACTCACAAAGACATTAGATCTCAAAGGCAGCAAGTCAAAGGGAGTAATAGCATAAAGACCATAAATAAGTTTATTTGAAAAACAAACTTTTTTATGATGTATTCTCCTATTACATGTATTATCCACAAAAGGCAAACAATTCTCCCAAGTTTCCACTTTAGATTTAGTTTCCCTAAACTTGGCTCCTAAGATCACATTTATCAATTCTTGAGTTTCCCGTTCTAGCAAAACATTTTGGAATACATTGTAATTACTCAATGTAAAATCTACAACATAAGATGTATATGTATTCATAAATGGTGCATGATTCGAGTTCAGCTTTTCAACATGGTCAAAACTAGAAATTCGAAGATGCTTATTAACAAGAACATTCACAAACTCAAAACTAGAAAGTATATTACTCACAACATTCTCTTTTGATTCGATATACTTTCTTGCTTGTCCTTCCAAACACTTCAAACTTTTATTTGGCCACAAGTAATGCTTCCAAACCTGAAAAAGATATTCAAACACACTAGGGAAATAATGGTTAAGGTTAGTTGCCAAAAAGTCTACTTTGCACATAAGCACAAAATTAGGCTTTTGACTAAGAAAAACTTTCCTCACCTCACTCATTCTTACATGAAAGCTCACTAATTTGTCTTTTCTCTCTATTTCCTCTAAGTGTTCACACATTTCTTTTTCACTCTTCTCTTTTCTCTCTTTCACTTCTTTTTCATGAAACTCTCTTGTCACAAATTCCTCTCTCTTCTCACTCAATTTTTCAATCAATTCCTTTTCTTTTAATTCTTTTTCTTTCAACTCTTTTTCTTTTAACTCAAACTCAAACCTCCTTTGTTCAAGCTTACATTGATCAATTAAAACCTCTTTTGAAGACAAAGGTACCAAAGTAGTCTTCCTTCCATCTTTGGTAAAAGTATACCTATTAAGGTAGCCATCATAGGAAACTCTCCTATCATACTGCCATGGTCTCCCTAAAAGTATATCACCGGCATGCATTGGCACTACAACACAAACTACCTCATCCTTATACTTTCCAAGGCTAAAAGAAATGATAGCTTGCTTATGCACCTTCACCTCCCCACTATCATTTAACCATTGTAACTTATAAGGTTTGGGATGTGGTCTAGTAGGCAAATTGAGTCTCTTGACCAGAATTGAGCTCACAACATTGGTACAACTTCCACCATCAATCACAACACTACATGGAGTCTCATTCACTAAACACCTAGTATGGAACAAGTTGTGTCTTTGGTCATCTTCAAAATTTTCCTTTATTTCAGAATTGAGAACTCTCCTACACAAGAGTGCTACTCTAATTCCTTCCTCCCGACTATCATCACTCGCCTCGGGTTCCTCAATATTCTCCTCTAGATTATCACTCTCTTCGGCTTCCTCAAGAACTTCCTCAATGTCACTTTCTTCACAATCAGTGACTACATCTTCAACAACATCACTTTCTAAGTCATCTTCAATTATCTCCCTCATTTTCTGATTACTAGCTATCTCTAATCTACCCATGCGTTCATTAAGCCCCTCTACAATTTTAGTAAGTCTAGCAAAAACTCTCGTTTGGGCCTCTCTCCACCTAGCTTCACTAAACTCACCCTGATTGTTTCCCCCTTGTGACATGTTTCTGGACCTCACAACACTCCCTCACAAAATTTCACTCAAGGAACTCTCGTGTTTAATCACTCAAGGTAGGCCAAAATATCAAGTAAGGCTATTGGATAAGTTAGAAGCAACTTGTGTTTAAAGTACTAAAAATCAAGCAATCAGTATTTAAACAATCTAAAATAATGAAAAGAAACAAAAATAAAACAAGAAAAACAGATTGGATAGGCAAAAATCAAATTGGAAAAGCAAAACAGATTTTTTGAAAACAAAGAACTCAAGAAAAATGGCAGTTACAAATTTCACAATTCGTGGAGTTCGAGAATGAATTTTCAATTGGCAGCCTATATGAAGCTTTTTAAGATGATAATAAAGAGCATACAAAAGGCCATATTCAAAAATTAGTTCAGAATTGAAAACTCTAACTCACAGAATTGAAGTTCCCGGAAAATAGGATAAACCTGCGCACAGAAATGATATTCCAAATTTGAACTGTTTCCGTTATGATTTGGATAAATCTCCCTTCTGAACTTTGAAAGATAACAGAAAGATAAAACTTTTCTCTTCAGACAACAAAGACAAATTCGGACGTTAGATCAGAGTTTGAATGGAAAACAGTAGCATTAAATGCGGCAGTTACAAAACGGGACAGTTTTGGAAAAAGTAACTTATAGCCGTTTCTGAGACTTTAAATCAATGTGAAACTGATATATTTCAATGGTAAATGTTATAGAAACACAATTATATCAGTTATACACGAAATTATATGAATCAAACTCAGAAAAGTGAAGAATTTTTCAAGAAGAACACAAGATGTACAGATTAGTGCTCTCGGATGCAATTGCTCTCCTCTTTCTTTCTTTCTTTCTTTTTTTTTTTTTTTTTTGATTTTCAAGATCTAATCGTGATCTTTAAGATGGATATGAAATCAGAATAAAATGATGAAGAAAAATGGATGAAAAGGCAGAAATGAATTCGATGGACAGAATGTGTAGAATTGAAAAACAAGTGCATAAAAGTAAGATAGAATCAATTCTAGAGATCGGCCACTAAGATGCAACCTATGCTCTGATACCAAATGATACGAAAACCCTTTCGAAATGCTTTAAGAACCCTTAAACTTAACTAAGGACCCAAAAAGATCACAACCAAAGAACCCACATATGCCATTTGAAACAACCCAAGGAAAAAGGCTAGAAAATGATTATCCTTATGATCAATGATCTAAAGACAAGAATTGAATTTCTTGTTTTAGATTCGAATCAATCCACCAAATTAGAATGATCAATCCTAATGGCACGATTCTACAGCCACCCTAAACACAAGGAATGACAAGATGAAAAGTTGAACAACTCACAACAATTCAAAGAAAAAGCTCTCAATGAGACTTTGGATTTTTTTAACTCAATCATAATCTGATTACAAATGATATTAGAATGGCTTTATATAGCCTACAAACAAAGCCAAAAACGTTTCAAGACATAAAGAACCAAAGGTTACAAAATTAAAGCAAAAACAGCTAGTTAATTTAATGCTAACGGCTAGTAAACTTAATGCACATAGCTAGTCTTTAAATCCTTGTAACCTCCATGATTAAATCACCTAAAATCTGATATTTAACTGTCTTTAAGCTTGGTAAAAAACGTTTCACCATGTGTGGATGTCTTCATGAAGCCTAGAGTTGCATTGAATGCATTAAATGAACTTGAGTTTCAACTTGGCTTGCTTTTAATGAACTAGGCTTGAACTAGACTTGCATTTAATGAACTAGGCTTGAACTTGACTTCCATTTATTGATGTAAGCTTGAAGTTTGAGCTTGACATGAAATTGGATTGTAATGAATGCAACTCCGCCACTTGTAAGCTTCCTTGGTTCATATCATAGTTAGTGAACTTGGTAATAGCAAGCAATACCTTTCTTTCCTCACTATAGTTGTTGTATTCAAAGAAATGCTCAATTTGACTTTCCCATTGCAAGTACTCTTCTGGATCTACACTCCCATGGAAAGTATATAAGTTGAGCTTATGTGCTCCAAAGCTCCTATGCACCATCCTTTCATAATAAGCCTCTCCATTTTCCCTCCAAGTAGGCTCTACATCTCGACATCCATTGCTTCTCCTTTCATCATATTTTTCATGATACATTGCTGCAAATAAAAAGGTTAATAATAAAAATAGGACCTCTCAATCACTCCCTAAGTGTTTACACTCGATGATGTTCGTTCTCTCGTGTTTGCACTCAAAAACAGATTTTAGGGCCTAAATGTAACCTTGGACTATTAGCACACTTTAGAAACTATCAAACAACAAAGATTCTAATGAAATTTGTAAAATGTAACAATAAAGAAATAATAAACAATCAGCTTGGGTGGATAAAGAAAAAAAAAAGACAGATTTTTTCAAATGGTGTATAATTGTGACAAGGAAAGAATAAGCAAGAAAATAGAAAGAATAAACTTTCCTATAAGAGAAAAATTCGAAATTAGACTTCCCTAAAGCACTTTGGATCAGAAAAAATGACTTTAATTGAGCAAGATATGCATATATTTGTATATGGGACAGAATTGATACTTTCCTAAAACTGTTTTGGCTATTTATGGTAAGTTCTAGTTTTTTTAGGAAATAAACAATTCTAGCACAAATCCTTTGTAATTTTCAGATTCAAGATGAAGATAGGATGAGTTTAAGATGAACTCTTCATGAACAATACGAACACAAACCACTTTTTCCAGAAATTTCAACAAATCAAGCAAGAACAAACTTTTTTTTTTTTTTTTTCAATTTCTGCACAAATAGACAGTCCGGAAATATCTATTTTTTTCTCGATCTTCCAACTTTTTTTTGACAAACTTTACTGAATACGAAATAAACTAGACAAAAAAATAAAGACTTTTGTAGTTGGTGATTTTCTGAGAATCGAACGGGAACTATATGAAAAAAATTAAAACAGTAGGCAAAAACAAATAAGGAAATTCTGGAACAGTTTTTTTTTTTAATGTGTTTTCTGGTCTTTTTTTTTTTTTTTTTAGATGAACTAAGAACAAAACAAGAATAAAATTGAAATAACAAGAAAGCAAGTAAGATAGAAATCTTCCCTTGAGCCTAAGCTCTGATACCAAATGATATGAAACCCTAGGAAATTGAATAGAAACCCTTTGAAAGACAAAGAACCCCTAGATGCAAATCCTAAAACCCCAATAAACAATAAGGTAAAACCCTTGGAACACAAGAAGAGAAAGATTATTCCAATGATCTATGATCTTGAAATAAGAGAACTTGTTCTTATTTCAAGATTGAAACAATCCACAAACACAATAGATCAATTCATGCTTGAATGTTTCTAAAACATGCAACCTAGAACAAGGCTACAAAATGCAAGGTAAAATCAACCAAGCAATAAGCAAAACAAAGCTATTTTCTATCATATTAATTCTTGGTCTTTAGGTTTACAAATGAGGCCTTTAAATAGGCAAAGAAACCCTAAAACTAAGCAAGGAAATTCGGATTACAAGGAGCACAAAATCTGCCCAAAACTTGCCTTATGTGAAATTGGCAGATTTTGTGGAAAATCTTTTCTAGAGAATAATATCTTTCCTAATCTTTTCCAAACATATAAAATGAATAAAAAAGACCTAAAACATGTCCAAATACATCATAAATTCGTTGGAACCATTTTGGGAACAAATATGGAAACTTTGGGAACAAATATGGAAAGTGGTCCAAATAAGGAAAGTTTGCAAAAGTGATGCAACTTTCCTAATTAGCTCTTCTCTTCAATTCCGCTTGAACAAGTCTTCAATACTCTTCCTCCAAATGTATTTACCATAGATTGAAGTTCATCACGTTCTCTTCCATAGCCTCCATGATCGGATCTTCAAAGCTTGTCTTGACTTTGCTAATGTAGGCTTGTAAATGGATGTTCAATGCTTCTCTTGATCTTTGAACTTGTGATTTGTCCTTGAGCTTTTTGTGACGTTCCATGATTCATATCATCTATCTTTACTTTTTATGCTTATTATTCTCACTGGGCTTAGTTTGTTAGTTCATGATATTACAACCAATTTCAGGTAATGCCTTGGCTAGAGGTCGAGGGAGAGGAGGTGGTGTTGCGTGATCGAGGGATGCTGACCTCGAGATGGACATTTTTTGTTGTAAAGTTTATGTCTTTATTTTGATGAATTTTAAAACTTTGATGTTGTATTTAGCTCATAAGAGCTTTTGATGTGGGTTTTATGATATATATATTTGAACTCCTGATTTGGGACTTAAAGTCCATGAGATTTGATTAGATTTGAAAATTAGGATGTAAACAGGTTTTCGGCATGCCAATTTTCAAACAAAACCACGCAAATTTTTCCTAAAATAAAGACTTCCGCTGTTTTCTCTGATTTTAATTTATTTAACAATAACGGGTCGTCACAGTTGGTATCAGAGCCGACGGGTTCTGTAGACTACATGCAATGCATGTTTGTATTTCATGTTTTGTTTTAAGTCCATTCTCGAAAGTCATCATCTGAGATCAGCAGCACCAGGTATTCCTAGACCTTATCTTTAAACTCGCATTTCATTTCGATCTGGTAAAAGAGTGGTGAATCCTTTTTTACAAGTGACTTATCTTGTTTTATTGACTTTATTTCAGTATGCCTCCTAGAAGGGGCGCTAGACGAGTTGGAGTGAGAGGTAGAGGTAGAGGCAGAGCTCGGAGCCCTACACCTCCACCACCACCTCCACCTGTGATTCCTGCAGTACCTCCACCAGTGATTCCTGTTATACCGCCACCTGTTCAGGGGCGAGGAGTTTATATTTCTGAGGAGGATTATCTGGGATTATTGCGAGATGCTGGTAGACCAGTATTGCCTGTTGTACCACCACCTAGACCAGCTGATATGGCAGTTGATCAGGTTGGAGCTACCGATGCTGCTAGGTTTTTGAGAGAGTATAGTAGACATGCACCTGGTGAGTTTAATGGTAGGTCTTTGGATCCATCTTTTGCTGAGCTCTGGATTGATAGAGTTGAGAGGGCTTTTGAGTTTATCAGGTGCCCGGACCATCTGAAGGTCCATTGTGGTACGTACTCTTTGGTTGATGATGCCCTATATTGGTGGAGAGGCCTTCATAGATCACTTTCTTTGACTATGGAGGTTACTTGGAAGGTATTTCGTGAGAAGTTTTATGAGAAATACTATTATGCTGATTTGAGAGATAGATTGGAGGTGGCATTTCTGACCCTGAAACAGGGTGATAGCTCGGTGACAGAGTACGAGCGAGAGTTTGACCGACTGTCCAGGTTTGCCGCTGGACAGGTTGCTGATCCTGAGAGCAAGATGAGGTTTTTGGTAGGGCTGAGAGCCGAGATTAGGGGTCATTTACGCACTTTGCGTCCGACTACCTACGAGGAGGCTTTAGAGTTTGCCCTTTCTTTAGATTTGGCATCTGAAGAAAGGAAGGGCAAACTAGCTGCTACAGGAGAGACTTCCTCTCAGAAGAGGAAGGTAGAGGATGACCCTGCCAGTCGAGTACCACCGCCACAGCAGAGACAGCAGCAGGCTCGGGGTGGAATCCAGTTCAGACAGCCGAGGGTACAGGGACGATCTCCTCACTTTTGCCAGAACTGTTCTAGTTATCATACTAGGATATGTACTGTACCACAGAGGTGTTATACTTGTGGTTAGGAGGGTCATACATCTAGATACTGTAGAGCTTATCAGACACAGCCACCACAGTATGGTTACCCGGGACAGGGTATTCAGTAGAGACCGTATCAGGCACCACCTGCTTTTTATGCTCCTCCGGTTAGGGGCAGAGGTCAGGACCGAGGCAGAGGACAGTTCAGGGGTAGAGGTCAGGGTGGCCAGGCACAGTAGTTGAGACTTCCGCCTGTTGTTCAGCCGCCACAGATTTTACCTCCACCACCACCGGGATTTCCTCCACCGCCACGTCAATTACCTCCTCCACCTGTTCAGTATCAGGCTCGAGTTTATGCTACTAGAGAGGAGGCGCAGAGGCGCAGCATCGTAGTTACTGGTACTTTGACAGTTTTGGGCCATTCGGCCTTTGTTTTATTTGATTCTGGGGCTAGCCACTCTTTTATTTCTTCTGCTTTTGTTGAGTCAGCCATGCTAGAGTCTGCACCGTTAGGTTTTGAGATGCGTGTTTCGACCCCAGTGGGGAAGTTTGTTATTGTTGATAGCATGATTAGCACAGATGATTTGTGTTTTATGGGTTGTTGTTTGCATGCTACCTTGATTATCATGCCTATGTCTGATTTCGATGTGATTTTGGGTATGGATTGGCTATCAGCTAATCGTGCCACTATTGATTGTACAGAGAGAGTTGTTGATTTTATGGGTCCATATGGGACCAGTTTACATTTTCGTGGGACTAGTAGTCGAGTAGCACCCACTTTGATATCGATGTTAGAAGCTAGTATGCTTCTAAGTGATGGAGCCTTGGGCTATATAGCTAGTGTGGTTGACACTTCTATATCAGAGGCTAGTTTGAGTTCTGTGCCAGTAGTGAGGGATTTCATTGATGTCTTCCCTGATGAGTTGCCCGGTTTGCCACCGGTGAGACAGTTTGATTTTCAGATTGAGGTTGCTCCTGGGACAGCTCCATTGTCCAAAGCACCCTATCGTATGGCACCGGCTGAGTTGAAAGAACTCCAGAGCCAGTTACAGGGACTTTTAGACTTGGGGTTTATACGCCCAAGTGTTTCGCCGTGGGGAGCTCCGGTATTGTTTGTGAAGAAGAAAGATGGTTCTATGCGTTTATGCATTGATTATAGAGAGTTGAACCGTGTTACGGTGAAGAACAAGTATCCTTTGCCCAGGATAGAAGACTTGTTTGATCAGTTGAGGGGAGCCACTATCTTTTCGAAGATAGATTTGAGATCTGGCTATCATCAGTTGAGGATTCGGGATGAGGATATTCCCAAGACTGCATTCAGGACGTGTTATGGACATTATGAGTTTGTAGTTATGTCCTTTGGCTTGACTAACGCGCCTGCAGCTTTTATGGACCTTATGCACACGGTGTTCAGGAGGTTCCTTGACTCTTTTGTGATTGTATTCATTGATGATATCTTGGTTTATTCCAAGACAGAGGAGTTGCACGCTATACATCTTCGAGAGGTTTTGACGGTACTACGTAATCAGAGATTGTATGCCAAGTTCTCTAAGTGTGAGTTTTGGCTGAAGGAAGTGGCATTTTTAGGCCATGTAGTATCGAGTAGAGGAGTATCTGTTGATCCCTCTAAGATTGAGGCAGTTACTAACTGGCCTAGACCGACGAGTGTGGCTGATATTCGCAGTTTTCTGGGACTTGCAGGCTATTATAGACGGTTTGTGCAAGATTTCTCCAAGATTGCTTCAGCTTTGACACGTTTGACCCGGAAGGGGGTTGATTTTGTTTGGTCTTAGGATTGTGAGAGGAGCTTTGAAGAGCTCAAGAGGAGGCTTGTGACAGTACCTGTTCTAGTGTCGCCTGATAGGACGCCTGATAGGACTGGTGGTCTGACTGTGTATACAGATGCTTCCCACAGAGGTTTGGGATGTGTGTTGATGCAGCACGGGAAAGTGATAGCTTATGCTTCTCGTCAGTTGAAGGAGCATGAGAAGAAATATCTGACTCATGATTTAGAATTGGCAGCTGTTGTTCATGCATTGAAGATTTGGAGGCATTATTTGTACGGTGAGAAGATTCTGATATTTACTGACCATAAGAGTCTCAAATATTTCTTCACTCAGAAGGGTTTGAATATGAGACAGCGGAGATGGTTAGAGCTCGTTAAGAATTATGACTGTGACATTCAGTATCATCCTGGGAAAGCCAATGTAGTGGCTGACGCGCTCAGTAGGAAGTCTTTTCATTCTTCAGCTTTGTCAACCTTACCTTTGAGATTGAGGTGGGATATGGAACGAGCTGAGATAGCATTGCTTACTGCCGAGGTCACTGTGATTCTGGCTAGTTTGACAGTGGGGCCTACTTTGAGGCAGAGGATGATAAATGCACAGAGAGATGAGGTTCATTTCCAGGCCGGTTTTAGAGAGGCTGAGTCAGATATTCCTAGTCATTTTACCTTCTCTACAAACAGTGCTCTGATGTAACGTAAGAGGCTATGTGTGCCTTTAGGATCGACTTTTAGAAGGGAACTGTTGGAGGAGGCTCACAGTTCTATCTTCTCTATTCATCCAGGTAGTACGAAGATGTACAGGGACCTGAGAGAGCACTATTGGTGGCCGGGAATGAAGCTTGAGATTGCGGACTTTGTTAGTAGATGTTTGACTTGTCAGCAAGTCAAGGCTTTGAGGAAGAGTCCATCGGGTTTACTTAACCCTCTGAGTGTGCCAGAATGGAAATGGGAGGAGATTTCCATGGACTTTATCAGTGGTTTGCCGAGGACGCCCAAGGGTTATGATACCATTTGGGTAATTGTAGACCGTTTGACGAAGACCGCGCACTTTATACCTGGGAGGATCACCTACCCAGTGGAGACATGGGCACAGTTGTATTTACGGGAGATTGTTAGATTACATGGTGTACCTGTGAGGATAGTATCAGATCGGGAGACTCGTTTTGTCTCGAAGTTTTGGCAGAGCTTGCATTCAGCCTTGGGTACAGGCTTGGATTTTAGCACAGCTTTTCACCCTCAGACAGATGGTCAGACCGAGAGAGTTAACCAGATTCTGGAGGATATGTTGAGGGCTTGTGTTCTTGATTTTGGAGGTAGTTAGGATTCTCAATTGTACTTGGTAGAGTTTGCTTATAATAACAGCTACCAGGCTACTATTGAGATGGCACCATTTGAGGCACTTTATGGTAGAAAGCGTCGATCTCAGCCTCACTGGGATGAGGTTGGGGAGAGAAGGCTTTTGGGGCCTGAGTTATTACAGTTGACTAGTCAGTCGATTGACTTGATCAGAGAAAGGATGAGGGTTGCCCAGAGCAGACAGAAGAGTTATGCAGACAAACGACGTAGTCCACTTGAGTTTTCAGTAGGGGACCACGTGTTTTTGAAGGTAGCACCTATGAAGGGTGTTATGAGATTCGGGAAGAAGGGTAAGCTGAGTCCTAGGTTTATTGGCCCTTTTGAGGTACTTGATCGTGTAGGAGCAGTGGCTTACCTATTGGCTTTACCACCTTCTTTATCGGCAGTTCATAATGTATTCCATGTATCTATGCTTCGGAAGTACATGGCAGATCCTTCACATGTGATTGATCACGAGCCGATAGTTTTGGATGCTAGTATGTCTTATGAGGAGACACCAGTTGAGATTTTAGCATTCGAGCAAAAGGTGTTGAGAAACAAAACGATACGCTTGGTTAAGGTCCTTTGGAGGAATCAAGTGTCTGAAGAAGCTACGTGGGAGCGTGAGGATGATATGCGAGCAAAGTATCCTCAGCTTTTCACTTAGTAAGTTTACTTTTCGGGGACGAAAAGCCTTTTTAGGAGGGTTGACTGTAACGTCCCGTTATTTTTGTGATAAAAAAAAAACTTTTATTTATTTTATTTTAATTTAAGTAATTAAAGTTCATTTATTTATTATTAAATTAGAATTTAGTAATTTATTTCATTTTAATGCATTTTAATGGCTTTATTTATTTAAATACGTTTTAATGGTATTAATAATTATTAACGGGCCGATTAATAATTATTAATCACCATTGGGGTAGTTTGAGATGTTCGGGATTCGTTTTTAAGCCAAAAGTCATAAAAGGGAAAAGTTGTAATTATCCAATTTGCAAAATATCTAAAAACACTACTGAGCTTCTTCTTTAAATGAGTCATTGACCACAGAAATTGACCAAACTTCTTCATTTCTTCCTCCTTCTACCCGTGAGCTTCAAGGAGCAAAGAGGAAAAATTCGTTTTTGTTCGTTTCTTGCCGGATTGACTCGAGCTTGGATTTTCGGAAAGCCCTCGGGTCAAGGATCATTTCCCACCTACCCATCCGTTTCTCTCGAGATCCTAGGAGTTCTCGGTAAGTGAAGTTTCAAACCCTAACTCCAACTAGTGTTTTAATGGAGTTTTACTTGTTTTCTTTCGATTTCTTGCCGTGGAACTCGGTGTTTGTCAATTCGGGAGTAGTTTTAAGAGTTTTTGGAAACTATCCCATAACCCTAAAACCGAGTTTCAGTCGAAACCCTTCCCGTTTGAAATTTACCCTTTTGGGATTGAAAATGGGTTAGAAATTAATGAATGAATGTTTATTTAAATTCAATTCGGGAAAGGGATTAATGTTCAAAAACCCTAATTATCGATACCCATTGAAATCGGGATTATCGAATTTGATTAAAACTAACTCAAAACGTATTTGATTTGCCAAAAAGCCAAAAAACCAAACCCGAGACTCATTTTTGATGAGAGGGCCGTGGGCCTCAAAGGGGAAGTTTGGTGGATTTTCGTCTTTTTGCTTGTTTAGTCGTTGTTTAATCGAGAGTTGGTAAAGTTATTGATTGTTACGATATAATTCGTTTGTAGGTGTTTTCGAACTGTGTGGTTGATTGCTCTTCCGGTGTTTAGGAGCAAAGTCTTCACTTTTATAAGGTGAGAATAGTTAGTATTTAAAGTAGTTATAGAAAGCAAACGAGTGTGAAGGTTTGTATAAACCGAAACTAAGATTAGAATCCGAATCTAAGTTTAGAGGGTTGTGAGTTAGTGCCCTTAGGATTAGAAGTTAATCCCTTAAGTGAGAACTTAGAAGTTCTCGAGAAAGACTTTGAATCTTAGAAGATTCTAAGTTAGATTCGATTCGAAACTAAAATTGGATCATTAGAAGTTAAAGATCCAAGTTTGTTTTTAGAACGGTTAATAAAACCTCGGATCATTGGAAGTTTAGAATCCTTGAGGCTATAGGTTAATCGTTTAAATTATAATTGTACTTGTATTATTGATACCGGAGTTCGATCGTCATATCGTTCGTCCAAGATTCTTATCTATTTTACTTTATGTCATTTACTTATGTCCTTTACTTTATGCTATTTACTTTATGTTTGTATTGATTATTTTAATTTCGCACTTTATTTATTTACGTTATAAAACATCATATTGCATCATAACATATCGCATCATGAAAAAGAAGTGTGAAAGTGAGAAAGAATGAATGGGAGAACGATGGATCCTACGGGATAGACCACGTTACCATCATTGAAAGAAAAGAGAAAGTGAGAAATATATGAAAGGGAGAACGATGGATCCTGCGGGATAGACCACGTTACCATCATAGAAAGAAAAGAGAAAATGAGAAAGAAAAGGAGGGAGAACGATGGATCCTACGGGATAGACCACGTTACCTCCTCATGCATAAGGGCGTATGCGAATCCTACTGGATGCTCTCATGCATTCATACATATGATCGATGAAAGAGAGAATTGAGATGTTTAATATGATGCAAAGTTTATTTACTTCTATTACTTATGTCATAATATTGTTGATGGATGAGTATTGACTATGATTTTAGCAATATCATCCTTAGAAAGTATAAAATGAATTTACCTAGAGTTTGGAGAACTTTAGGAGTAGAATGTGTCAGTTTATTTGGACACAAATCGAAATGCGAGTTTGAGGTCTATCTTTACTTTTTATGCTTATTATTCTCACTGGGCTTAGTTTCTTAGTTCATGATATTACAACCAATTTCAGGTAATGCCTTGGCTAGAGGTCGAGGGAGAGGAGGTGGTGTTGCGTGATCGAGGGATGCTGACCTTGAGATGGACATTTTTTGTTGTAAAGTATATGTCTTTATTTTGATGAATTTTAAAACTTTGATGTTGTATTTAGCTCATAAGAGCTTTTGATGTGGGTTTTATGATATATATATTTGAACTCCTGATTTGGGACTTAAAGTCCATGAGATTTGATTAGATTTGAAAATTAGGATGTAAACAGGTTTTCGGCATGCCAATTTTCAAACAAAACCACGCAAAGTTTTCCTAAAATAAAGACTTCCGCTGTTTTCTCTGATTTTAATTTATTTAACAATAACGGGTCGTCACAATTTATCAATGAAATGTCTGTTATTTAAAAAAAAAAATATAACCCTAATTTATAAAACAAATAACATAATTTAGATTCTCTTATAAACCAATTTGTATGTTTTCCTTCTATATTCGTGTGTATATTTTGATTGATTGTGTGTGTGTGTGTGTGTTTACTAATTCCCATCTAACGATGTCATCGTTCCAAGTCCAATCATTATGTTTTGTTTTTTTTTTTAATTATTATCCAATTTATTAACTCTGTTCCTTCCTTTTGGTTTCTCCATAGTTACCCCAACTTATGCTGCACCCAACTCTCTTATCACATTGGCCAGTCATGAAGCTTTGTCATCAATGAATAGGTGGTCAGTTTATTATCTTGAAACCACTTGTAATTTGGGAGTAATATGACATTATCACTGAAATATCTTTGAGACATAAACTGTACACGTTTTTGGTGCAGATGAAGCAACCTAGTGGAGGCTTCAGGTATCACGTCAATCCTAATATATTTTGATTCCATTTTGTTGTTTTCATGTTTCTCTTGAAAGTGTCTGATTCATAATAGCAAATTATATTGTTCGAGAACAGTTCAACAATTAAGGCTTCATTTATGATTCTGTGCTTGCGACTTATATTGTTCAAGAATAGTCCAAGAATTAGTTCTTGATTTATGATTCTGTGACTTGACACTTCTGTAAACTATCTGTTGCTGGTTTTACTCAAAATGCATGATCTGGGAGAAATCGATGTTCGCACTTGCTACACTGCAATTTCTTCTGTAAGTCAGCCTCTTACTGTTGGGGAGCAATTTTCAGCTATAGAAGCAAATCTCATTTTCCCGTGCCTTTCAACTTGAATATTTCTTATTGTAGAATCAAGATTCAATATAAACACGATATTTTGAAGGCATGAATACAGTGGTTATTTTATTTGTGGAAGTGATTATTCATTTGGATCGGAGTTATGGGTATGTTATAAAACTGATAACATAGTTTAGAATTCCTTTATAAACCAATTTGTATGTTTTCCTTCAATTTTCGTGCGTATATTTTGACTGATTTTGTGTGTGTGTGTGTGTGTGTTTATGTGTGTAGGGGCTTTCACTTAAAAAATAGATGCACGGTAAAGAGTATCAGACAATGTAGAAGTAGCTATACTATTTGAGAAGCTCTCATATTGGCCAAGTTCTAAACCTTCGCTTTTAGTTTTATTTTCTGCTTTCTTGCTTATTTGTAGGTTTTTATTGGTATTTGTTTGTGTTTTAGTGTATAATATAGCCCTAATCTATAAAATGATAACGTAATTTAGATTCTTTCATAAACCAATTTGTTTGTTTTCTTTCAATTTTCGTGTGTATGTTTTGATTGGTTTTTTTGCGTGTGTTTGTGTGTAGGGGTTTTCAGTAAGGATATAGATGCAGGCAAAGAGTATCAGACAATGTGGAAGGAGTCACACTTATTGAGAAGCTCTAATACTGGCCAAGTTCTAAACCTTCGGATTTAGTTTTATTTTTTTGCTTTCTTGCTTATTTATAGGTTTTTATTGGTATTTGTTTGTCTATTAGTGTATAATATAGCCCTAATTTATAAAACTAGTAACATAATTTAGATTCTCTCATAAACCAATTTGTTTATTTTTTCTTCAATTTTCATGTGTATATTTTGATTCGTTTTTGTGTGTGTATAATATAACCCTAATTTATAAATCTGATAACATAATTTAGATTCTCTTATAAACCAATATCTATGTTTTCCATCAATTTTCGTGTGTATATTTTGATTGATTTTGTGTGTAAGTGTGTGTGTTTATGTTTTTAGGGGCTTTCAATAAAGAAATATAGATGCAGGGCAAAGAATATTAGACAATGTAGAAGTAGCCATACAAATTGAGAATCTCTCATATTGTCCAAGTTCTAAACCTTCGCTTTTTGTTTTATTTTTTGCTTTCTTGCTTATTTATAGGTTTTTATTGGTATTCGTTTGTCTGTTAGTGTATAATATAGCCCTAATTTATGAAACTGATAACATAGTTTTGATTCCCTTGTAAACCATTTTGTTTGTTTTCCTTCAATTTTCGTGTGTATATTTTGATTGGTTTTGTGTGTGTGTGTGTGTGTGTGTGTTTATTTGTGTAGGGGTTTTCACTAAAGAAATAGATGCAGGGCAAAGAGTATAAGACAATGAAGAAGTAGCCACATTAATTGAGAAGCTCTCATACTAGTCAAGTTCTAAACCTTCGCTTTTACTTTTATTTTTTGCTTTCTTGCTTATTTATAGGTTTTTATTGGTATTTGTTTGTTTGTTAGTGTGTAATATAGCCCTAATGTATAAAACTGATAACATAATTTAGATTCTCTTATAAACCAATTTGTTTGTTTTCCTTCAATTTTCGTGTGTATGTTTTGATTGGTTTTTGTGTGTGTTTGTGTTTGTGTGTAGGGGTTTTCAGTAAAGAAATAGATGCAGGGCAAAGAGTATCAGACAATGTAGAAGTAGCCAAAATAATTGAGATGCTCTATACTGGTCAAGTTGTCAACCTTCGCTTTTAGTTTTATTTTTTTGCTTTCTTTCTTATTTATAGGTTTGTATTAGTGTTTGTTTGTCTGTTAGTGTATAATATATCCCTAATTGATAAAACTGATAACATAATTTAGATTCTCTCATAAACTAATTTGTTTGTTTTCCTTCAATTTTCGTGTGTATATTTTGATTGGTTTTTGTGTGTGTTTGTGTTTGTGTTTGTGTGTAGGGGTTTTCACTAAAGTAATAGATGCACGCAAACAGTATCAGACATTGTGGAAGTAGCCACACTTATTGAGAAGCTCTCATACAGGCCAAGTTCTAAACTTTCGCTTTTATTTTATTTTTTTTCTTTCTTGCTTATTTATAGGTTTTTATTGGTATTTGTTTGTGTTTTAGTGTATAATATAGCCCTAATTTATAAAACTGATAACATAATTTAGATTCTCTCATAAACCAATTTGTTTATTTTCCTTCAATTTTCGTGTGTATATTTTGATTGGTTTTTGTAACGTCCCGTTACATTTGGGGGTAATTTTTTATTTTTATTTTATTTTATTTATTTACTTTAATTAAAGTATTTAAGGTTAATTAAAAAAATAGTGATTTCGATTTTAGTAGCTATTTTCGTCCGAAATTCATTTAAATTGTTTTAATACTTTAAAATTGTTTCGGTGACATTAATAATTATTAATGGGCCAATTAATAATTATTAATCACCTTTAGATTTATTTAAGAGTTTCGGGTTTCGTTTTTAAAGTAAAAACAAAAGAGGGACGTAGGCGTCATTTTCCAATTTCTTAAATATCTAAAAACACTATTCATCATCTTTTTAAATATCAAAAATTAGACAAAAATCATCATTTTTCCTTTCTCTTCTTCTTCTCCAACGTGAGCATCCATGGATGAGAAGAAAAATTCTTGTCTTTTCTTCGTTTCTCGACCGTTCTCGATGAGGTCAGTTGCGTTGGATTGCTCGGGATGAGGGCTATCTATCCCACCTAACCTTGTGTTGTTTCTCGTTCTTTACGAGAAACCCTAAAAAGTAAGTTTTCAAAACTTTTTACATGGTTTTGTTCGTTTTTGATTATAAATGAGTTTTGAAGTTGAAATCATGAATTTCCATCAATGAATTTGACGATTTTGAGCCCGGATTTTCGAAAAACACTATTCACCCGAAAACACTATTCATCCGAAATCACTATTCACCCGAGATTGCACACTTGTTTGCATATTAGTTATGAGTTGTAATATGTTGTGCAATTGGTGAATTGTAGGTGCGATTGCTCGGTTGTTGTTTCGTGGAAAGTGGAGATTTGGAGTTATTTGGCTAAGGTGAGTTTAATGTGAAAGTTAGTGGTTTTATGAATTTAGTTTCATTATGTAATTGTTTATCGATGTTAAGAGGGAGATAACTTCTTAGGATTAAGTTTTGGTTGGAGACTTTGATTCGGAAGTGTGTGTGGAAAGTTTGGAATTATGGTTAGTTCGATGATTAGAGAACATCGGAGAGGTTTGGAAGTATGGTAATGTGATTTGGAGATGTTAGATGAAAGTGGTTTTGGAAGTTACTTTGATGGTTTTGGAGACCTAGGGCACATTGATTCACACATGATAGTATGTTGATTTTGATCCATACGTAATCATGGTGTGATGATTTGTGGGAACCTACGGCACATTGATTCTGCACGTGATAGTATGTGATTTTGATCTATATGTAATCATGGTGAGATGATTTGTTGTGACCTTAGGCACATTGATTCACACATGGTAGTATGTTGATTTTGTTCCATACGTATCATGGTGTGATGATTTGTGGGTACCTTGAGCACTTTGATTCTGCACATGATAGTATGTTGATTTTGATCCATATGTAATCATGGTGAGATGATTAGTGGGATAGTACATGGTAGTATGTGATTTTGATCCATATGTAACCATGGTACTATGGTTTGTAACTAGCACTTGATAGTATGTGATTTTGATCCATATGTAATCATGGTGTGATGTTGGTACTATGGTTTGTAACTAGCACATGATAGTATGTGATTTTGATCCATATGTAATCATGGTGTGATGTTGGTACGACCGTACGTGGTATGTTGATTCGATTCCATACAAGCACGTTACGATGATGGCACTACGGCACATGATAGTATGTTGATTTTGATCCATATGTAATCATGGTGCGATGATGGTAATATGGTACGACCGTACGTGGTATGTTGATTCGGATCCATACGAGCACGTTACGATGATGGCACTACGGCACATGATAGTATGTTGATTCGGATCCATACGTATCATGGTGCGAGGGTTTGTGATATGGTACATAGTAGTATGTTGATTCGGATCCATACGTACTATGGTACTATGATTGTGATATGGCACATGATAGTATGTTGATTCGGATCCATACGTATCATGGTGCGGTGATTTGTGATATGGTGAAATTCCTGAGACCTATATGGTGAAATTCCTGAGACCTATATGGTGAAATTCCTGAGACCTATATGGTGAAATTCCTGAGACCAATATGGTGAAATTCCTGAGACCTATATGGTGAAATTCTTGAGACCTGATATGGTGAAATTCCTGAGACCTATATGGTGAAATTCCTGAGACCTGATATGGTGAAATTCCTGAGACCTATATGGTGAAATTCCTGAGACCTATATGGTGAAATTCCTGAGACCTATATGGTGAAATTCCTGAGACCTGATATGGTGAAAGTCCTGATATCCGATGTGGTGAAAGTCCTGATATCCGATGATTTGAGATATGGTACGACCGTACGTGGTATGTTGATTTCGATCCATACAATAGCACGATACGATGAACTTGTTTGGTAATAAAGATAGTTAATGTTACATTTACATATTCTTTAGAATTGTGTAGTAAGACTTAGTAGTGAATGTTACTTTACTTTAAGTCTTTATTTCTATCTCATGGTATCGAATGACGATTACTGGTAATATATGACTATCGAATGATTGTATGGAAATTGGAAGTGTGGATGTGGGTAGTATTGAGCATTATAGGCCTTTGGACATGATTTCGGTTATGAGATTTTGTTCATAGGATTACTTGCTTTCGTATTACTCTCACTAGCATGTTATGCTAATGGTGCTACACTTACAAATTTTCAGGTAAACCCCGTCCTAAGAAGCGAGGTAGAGGAAGTGGTGTCGCGTGACTGGCCGAGATGGTGTAAGGACAATGTTAAAACACTTTTGATAAGCATTAGTAAAAATGCTTGTAATCATATACTTTTTACATACTTGTGATATGAATCATGGAACGTCACAAATAGCTCAAGGATCAATCTCAAGATCAGAGTTCAAGACAAACATTGAACATCCATTTACAAGCCTACTTGACCAAAGTCAAGACAAACTTAGAAGATCTGAGCATGGAGGCTATGGAAGAGGACTTGATGAACTTTAATCTATGGCAAATGCATTATGAAGAAGAGTATTGAAGACTTGTTCAATCAGAAATGAAGAGAAGAGCAAATTAGGAAAGTTGCATCACTTTTGTAAACTTTCCTTATTTGGACAACTTTCCATATTTGTTCCCGAACTTGCCATATATGATGTCCACGAATTTACAATGTATATGGACATGTTTTAGGCCTTTATTTATCAGTTTTAATGCTTAGAATAGTTTAGGAATGATATAATATCTTCTAGGGCAAAACTTTCCAAAAATGCTCCAAATGCACTTAAGGAAAGATTTGGCAGATTTTGTGCCTCCTTGTAATCCGAATTTCCTTGTTGTTTTTAGGGTTTCTTTGGCTATTTAATGCCTCATTTGTAACCCTAAACATTAAGATTTAACATGATAATAATATTGCTTTTTGCTTGGCTGAAATTGCTTAGTTTTGTAGCCTTGTTCTAGGTTGCATGTTTTAGAAACATTCAAGCATGAATTGATCTATTGTGTTTGTGGATTGTTTCAATCTTGAAATAAGAACAAGTTCTCTTATTTCAGGATCATAGATCATTGGAATAATCTTTCTCTTCTTGTGTTCCAAGGGTTTTACCTTATTGTTCATCGGGGTTTTAGGATTTGCATCTAGGGGTTCTTTGTCTTCAAAGGGTTTCTATTTCAATTTTCTAGGGTTTCATATCAACTTGTGTCATTTTGAGCCCGTGAAGGGTGTATGTGTAAAGTACTTTGATGTTTTATGATTAAACTTTACTTTGGAATACGCATTCCCGATTTATAGCTTTCTCTGAAAATTTGGGTTGTAAACAGGTTTTGGTTATTCGATTTTTAAACGAACCCATGCCATTTTTCTTTAAAAATTGAGTCTTCCGCTGTGCATTTGAATTTAAAGAATTTAACTGGTTCGGGTCGTTACAGTTTTTGTGTGTGTGTTTGTGTTTGTGTGTAGTGGTTTTCAGTAAGGAAATAGATGCAGGCAAAGAGTATCAGACAATGTGGAAGTAGCCACACTTATTGAGAAGCTCTCATACTGGCCAAGTTCTAAACCTTCGCATTTAGTTTTATTTTTTTGCTTTCTTGCTTATTTATTGGTATTTGTTTGTCTGTTAGTGTATAATATAGCCCTAACTTATAAAACTAGTAACATAATTTAGATTCTCTCATAAACCAATTTGTTTGTTTTTCCTTCAATTTTTGTGTGTATATTTTGATTCGTTTTGTTGTTTGTTTGTGTTTGTGTGTAGGGGTTTTCACTAAACAAATAGATGGAGGCAAACATGATCGGACAATGTGGAAGTTGGCACACCTATTGAGAAGCTCTCATACAGGCCAAGTTCTAAACCTTCACTTTTATTTTTATTTTTTCCTTTCTTGCTTATTTATATATTTTTTTTTGGTATTTGTTTGTCTGTTAGTGTATATAATATAACCCTAATTTATAAAACTGATAACATAGTTTAGATTCTCTTATAAACCAATTTGTATGTTTTCCTTCAATTTTCGTGTGTATATTTTGATTGATTTTGTGTGTGTGTGTATATGTGTGTAGGTGCTTTCACTAAAGAAATAGATGCAGGGCAAAGAGTATCGGACAATGTAGAAGTAGCCATACAAATTAAGAACTCTCTCATCCTGGCCAAGTTCTAAACCTTCGCTTTTAGTTTTATTTTTTGCTTTCTTGCTAATTTATAGGTTTTTATTGGTACTCGTTTGTCTGTTAGTGCATAATATAGCCCGAATTTATAATACTGATAACATAATTTAGATTCTCTCATATGTTTGTTTTCCTTCAATTTTTGTGTGAATCTTTTGATTGGTTTTTGTGTGTGTGTTTGTGTTTGTGTGTATGGGTTTTCAATAAATAAATAGATGCAGGCAAAGAGTATCAGACAATGTAGAAGAAGCCACACTAATTGAGATGCTCTGATACTGGTCAAGTTCTAAACCTTCGGTTTTAGTTTTGTTTTTATGCTTTCTTGCTTATTTATAGGTTTTTATTGGTATTTGTTTGTCTGTTAGTGTATAATATTGCCCAAATTTTTAAAACTGATAACATAATTTAGATTCTCTCATAAACCAATTTGTTTGTTTTTCCTTCAATTTTCATGTGTATATTTTGATTGGTTTTTTGTGTGTGTTTGTGTATGTGTGTAGGGGTTTTCACTAAAGAAACAGAAGTACTAAACAATGTGGAAGTAGCCACACTTATTGAGAAGCTCTCATACAGGCTAAGTTCTAAACCTTTGCTTTTATTTCATTTTTTTTCTTTCTTGCTTATTTATAGGTTTTTTTTTGTATTTGTTTGGCTGTTAGTGTATAATATAGCCCTAATTTATAAAACTGATAACATAGTTTAGATCCTCTCATAAACCAATTTGTTTGTTTTCCTTCAATTTTCGTGTGTATATTTTGAATTATTTTGTGTGTGTGTTTTTATGTTTGTAGCGGCTTGCACTAAAGAAATAGATGGAGGGCAAAGATTATCAGACAATGTAGAAGTAGCCACACTAATTGAGAAGCTCTCATACTAGCCAAGTTCTAAACCTTCGCTTTTAGTTTTATTTTTTTCTTTCTTGCTTATTTATAGGTTTTTATTGGTATTCGTTTGTCTGTTAGTGTATAATATAGCCCTAATTTATAAAAGTGATAACATAATTTAAATTCTTTCATAAACTAATTTGTTTGTTTTCCTTCAATTTTTGTGTGTATATTTTGATTGGTTTTTGTGTGTGTTTGTGTTTGTGTTTGTGTGTAGGTGGTTTTCAGTAAAGAAATAGATGCAGGCAAAGAGTATCAGACAATGTAGAAGTAGCCACACTAATTGAGAAGCTCTCATATTGGCCAAGTTCTAAACCTTCAGTTTTTTTTTCTTGCTTATTTATAGGTTTTTATTGGTATTTGTTTGTGTTTTAGTGTATAATATAGCCCTAATTTATAAAACTCATAACATAATTTAGATTCACTCATAAACCAATTAGTTTGTTTTCCTTTAATTTTCGTGTGTATATTTTGATTGGTTTTTGTGTGTGTTTGTGATACGAACCCTCAAGCGTTGACGGATTCAAGAACCGGATGATGGACCCTTGAACGGAAAAGCTTGAAAACCCTTAACAATTTGAATCAACCTTTAGGCGAGGTTGGGAAGATGATGACCTAATCGATCAATCCCCTAATTCAAGAATATGTTTCTTTAATTAAGGTTGAGGCACTCCACAAGAACAATGATCAATTGGACTTGAATGACTCTAAACATGCAATTCAAGAACATGAATTACAAAGAGGTTTTTCAAAGCAAAAGCTTAAACCAAAACAAATCGATTTTCATTCATTGATATTCTGCTTGTAAAGCTTACAAAAGAGGCTTTAAATAGCCTAATAAACCCTAGCTTGGTCGAAAATATGAAGGGAAATAAAGACCTAATAATAAAAAGGTAAAAACTAGACTTTCCTAAATTCAAATTAGGAAAGTTTTCCTAATCTTTTAAACTTGGTCTCCAAGTTTGCAAAACTAAGGAAACAAAGTCAAATCTTCCCTATTACATCAATAATAATAATAATAAATAAAACTAAAGTAATAAAACTCAAATAAAATACTAAAATTCGAAATTGGATGAAAATAGACAAAACTACAAGTGCCAGTCGCCGTTTTTTATGTCATTTTCACTCGTTTGAATGTTTTCATGCGCGATTTTCTTTGGAGCTCTTTGAAACAAATATCCCATGAGTTTAGAAGTGTTTTAAACTCATTTTCTTGATTAGTCAAGTATGTAACCAAATATCCTTGCAAATGCCCAAGAAAGTCAATCTTCACCCGTTTAGTCTTCGGATTCTTGATCTTTTCTTGATTGAAACCTTGGACTTCAATATTGTCAATTCTTTGACATTTGGGGCTGGGATACCAAATGATACGAACCCTCAAGCGTTTCCTCTCAATTCTTCTAACGAGAGCTTGCTTTTCTTCTAACGAGTGCAAAGAGGGGTGGTGTGGCCAATAATTTCCGTTTCCTCTCAATTCTTCTAACGAGAGCTTGCTTTTCTTGCTCTAATTTTCTCAACTCTTCTTGCTTCTTTATTTTCTCCTTTTCTTCTCGCTCGAATCTCTCTCGCTTCACCGACTCCCTTTTCTCTCTTCTTTTTTGTTGTTCTTGTTCCATCCTCTTCAATCTCTCTTTTTCTTCTTCTTTAGTTTCATCTCCTTCTAGAGCCAAATCTATCTTGTTAGGGCACACCTCCCGAATATGCCCTCTTCCACGACATTTAGTACACTTGATATCTCTAGTATGTATTGTCATAATGGAAGAATTTTGTGGTTGCAAAAAAATTAGGGTTTTGAAAGATGAAGAAAAAAAAAACTGCTTGGTATTCAAACTTTGAAACGAGTTTTTAGGTAATTTAAGTTCTGATTTTGGATTTGATGTCTTCTGTAATTTTGTAGAGGATCGAAAAATAAACAGATTGGAAAAAAATTTCGTAGGAAAAGGTTAAGGGACGAGGTCAGTAGGTGATGTACAAGTTGGAACAAAAATCTGGAAATTTTCTGGTTTTTTTTAATGAAAGCGGTTTTGATGGGGGATTAGAAAAAGTGAAGACGTAGGTGATGAAGTAAACGAATTTACCTTTGATAACTCTCTCCCAGAGCAAGCTCTGATACCAAATGATATGAAACCCTAGAAAATTGAAATAGAAACCCTTTGAAAGACAAAGAACCCCTAAATGCAAATCCTAAAACCCCATGAACAAAAAGGTAAAACCCTTGGAAAACAAGAAGAGAAAATTATTCCAATGATCTAATATCTTGAAATAAGAGAACTTGTTCTTATTTCAAGATCGAAACAATCCACAAACACAATAGATCAATTCATGCTTGAATGTTTCTAAAACATGCAACCTAGAACAAGGCTACAAAATGCAAGGTAAAATCAACCAAGCAATAAGCAAAACAAAGCCATTTTCTATCATATTAATTCTTAGTGTTTAGGGTTACAAATGAGCCTTTAAATAGGCAAAGAAACCCTAAAAATAACTAGGAATTTCGGATTACAGGGAGGCACAAAATCTGCCAAATCTTTCCTTAAGTGCATTTGGTGCATTTTAGGAAAGTTTTGCCCTAGAAGATATTATATCATTCCTAAACTATAATAAGCATTAAAACTGGTAAATAAAGGCCTAAAACATGTCCAAATACATTGTAAATTCGTGGACATCATATATGGCAAGTTCGGGAACAAATATGGAAAGTGGTCCAAATAAGGAAAGTTTGCAAAGGTGATGCAACTTTCATAATTAGCTCTTCTCTTTATTTCTGATTAAACAAGTCTTCAATACTCTTCTTCACAATGGATTTTCCATAGATTAAAGTTCATCAAGTCCTCTTCCATAGCCTTCATGCTCGGATCTTCAAAGCTTGTCTTGATTTTGCTCATGTAGGCTTGTAATGGATGATTTATGCTTGTCTTGAACTTTGATCTTGAGATTGATCCTTGAGCTATTTGTGATGCTCCATGATTCATATCAGTTTGTGTTTGTGTGTAGTGGTTTTCAGTAAGAAAATAGATGTAGGGAAAGAGTATCAGACAATGTGGAAGTAGCCATACTTATTGAGAAGCTCTAATACTTGCCAAGTTCTAAACCTTCGCATTTAGTTTTATTTTTTTGCTTTCTTGTTTATTTATAGGTTTTTATTTGTATTTGTTTGTCTGTTAGTGTATAATATAGCCCTAATTTATAAAACTAGTAACATAATTTAGATTTTCTCATAAACCAATTTGTTTTTTTCCTTCAATTTTCGTCTGTATATTTTGATTCGTTTTTGTGTGTGTTTGTGTTTGTGTGTACGGGTTTTCACTAAAAAAATAGATGCAGGCAAACAGTATTAGACATTGTTGCGACACCTATTGAGAAGCTCTCATATAGGCCAAGTTCTTAACCTTCGCTTTTATTTTATTTTTTTCCTTGCTTGCTTATTTATAGGTTTTTTTTGGTATTTTTTTTTTCTGTTAGTGTATAATATAACCCTAATTTATAAAACTGATAACATAGTTTAGATTCTCTTATAAACCAATTTGTCTGTTTTCCTTTAATTTTCGTGTGTATATTTTGATTGATTTTGTGTGTGTGTGTGTTTATGTGTGTAGGGGTTTTCACTAAAGAAATAGATGTAGGGCAAAGAGTATCAGACAATGTAGAAGTAGCCACACTAATTGAGAAGCTCTTATACTAGCCAAGTTCTAAACCTTCGCTTTTAGTTTTATTTTTTGCTTTCTTTCTTATTTATAGGTTTTTATTGGTATTTGTTTGTCTGTTAGTGTGTAATATAGCCCTAATTTATAAAACTGATAACATAATTTAAATTCTCTTATAAACCAATTTGTTTGTTTTCCTTCAATTTTCGTGTGTATGTTTTGATTGGTTTTTGTGTGTGTGTTAGTGTTTGTGTAGGGGTTTTCAGTAAAGAAATAGATGGAGGGCAAAGAGTATCAGGCAAGGTAGAAGTAGCCACACTAATTTAGATGCTCTATCTTGGTCAAGTTGTAAACCTTTAGTTTTAGTTTTATTTTTTTTGCTTTCTTGCCTATTTATAGGTTTTTATTAGTATTTGTTTGTCTGTTAGTGTATAATATATCCCTAATTGATAAAATTGATAACATGATATAGATTCTCTCATAAACCAATTTGTTTCTTTTTCTTCAATTTCCGTGTGTATATTTTGATTGGTTTTTGTGTGTGTTTGTGTTTGTGTTTGTGTGTAGGGTTTAGGGTTGCTAGAGAATTTGATGTAATATCACAGTTTTGTCTTGTTCCATATTGGCTTGCTAGAGAATTTGATGGTAATAGCTCTCTTGCTAATGGAGTAATCAAGTTGATACTTCCCAATATAGATCTTAAAGGAGTGATTTCACAGTCTCTGGGTAGCTTGGATCAGTTAATTTGGCTAAATCTTTCATACAATCAGCTTAAAGGTGGGCTGCCAACAGTATTATCAAGCTTGAAGCAGCTCCAGGTTTTAGATTTGAGTTATAACACGTTATCGAGGATCTGTCACCAATGCGACTTTCGGATGAAATCCGTGTGTGTTGAATATTTCCAGTAATTCTGTAACGTCCCGTTATTTTGTGATATAAAAAAAAAATTTATTTATTTTATTTTATTTAAGTAATTAAAGTTTATTTATTAATTGTTAAATTAGAATTTTGTAGTTTATTTCAGTTTTAATCTCTTAATTGATCTTTTTCGTTTATTTTCGTTTTAATGGTATTAATAATTATTAACGGGCCAATTAATAATTATTAATCACCATTGGGATAGTTTGAGAAGTTCGGGATTCGTTTTTAAGCTAAAAGTCATAAAAAGGGCAATTTCGTAATTTCTAAACTACCTAAATATCTAGATATTTACTTCATCTTCTTTAACTATCTTCTTTGACTCAAGTTTGACCAAGCAAACACTTCATCTTTCTCTTTTTCTTGCTCCGAGGCCGTGAGCCTCATCCAAGCTTTTCCCAAATTTGTTTTTCATTCGTTTCTTACCCGATCGACTTGTTTCCGGGTCCAGTGGAAAGGTATCGATCCTACGATCATTTTCCACCTACCCTTCATACTTGCCGCTCGTTTTACACGGAGTTCTCGGTAAGTAAAGTTTCAAACCCTAAGCTCAAAATAGTGTTTTAATGGAGTTTTCTTTGATTTCCTTCGATTTCGTGTTGTAGAACTTGGTGTTTGTAAATACGGGAGTAGTTTTACGTGTTTTTGGAAACTATCCCTTAACCCTAAAACCGAGTTTCAGTCGAAACCCTTCCCGTTTGAAATTTACCCTTTTGGGATTGAAAATGGGTTAGAAATTAATGAATAAATGTTTATTTAAATTCAATTCGGGAAAGGGATTAATGTTCAAAAACTCTAATTATCGATACCCATTGAAATCGGGATTATCGAATTTGCTTAAAACCAACTCAAAACGTATTTAAATTGCCAAAAAGCCGAAAAACCAAACCCGAGACCCTTGTTTTTAGGGAGGGCCGAGAGCCTCCAAGGGGTGGTTTGGTGGGCTTTTCCGTCTTTTTGCTTGTTTAGTCGTTGTTTAATCGTTAGTTGGTGATTTATTAATTTTTGGGATATTAATCCTTTTGTAGGTGTTTTTGAACCGCTCGCTTGATCGCTCCTTCGGACTTAGGAGCAAAGTCATCTTTTAATAAAGGTGAGAATAGTTAGGATTTAAAGTAATTATAGAAATCGAATAAGTGTAATGGTTTGTAGAATCGGAAACTAAGATTAGAATCCAAACTAAGATTAGAGGGAGTGAGTTAGTGCCTTAGGATTTGTAGTTAATCCTTTAAGCGAGAAACTTAGGATTTCTCGATGAAAGCCTCGAATCTTAGAAGATTCTAAGTTAGATTAGTTTCGGAGTTTAAGATGGATCATTGGAAGTTTAAGATCCTTGAAGGTTTAGGTTAATCATTATGTTTGATCTTTACTTTTATTATTGATACCGGAGTTCGATTTATAAATCGTTCGTCCGAGAATTCTTATCTATTTCTTTACCTTATGTCATTTACTTATTGCCCCTTTACTTTATGTTGGTTGTGATGTCTTTAATATTCGCACTTTACTTTATTTACTTTTGCAAGCATATGCATAACATTTTGCACCATTATTTATTTATTATACCATAACATCTCGTATCATTGAAAAGAGAAAAAGAAAAGAATGAAAGGAACGGTGGATGAGTTGGATACCCACGTTACCTTCATGCCTAAGGAATGGTGGATGAGTTGGATACCCACGTTACCTTCATACATAAGGTTGAATGGTGGATGAAATGTGAAAATCCACATTACCTTCATTTCATGCATAAATGGAGAATGCGTATCCTATGGGATGTACTCATTACTTTTATGCATATGAAAAATGGAATCGAGAATCGAGATGTTATAATTATACAAGTTTATTTATTTTTCTCATTTAAGTCATAACGAGTTAATGGAGGAGATTTGACTATAAGTGTAGTAATGTCATACTTTGGAGAAAATGGATTAGAATTACCTAGAGTTTGGAGAACTTTAGAAGTGAATTGTGTCAGTTAATTGGACACAAATCGGAAATGCGAGTTTGAGGTCTATCTTTACTTTTTATGCTTATTATTCTCACTGGGCTTAGTTTGTTAGCTCATGATATTACAACCAATTTCAGGTAATGCCCTGGCTAGAGGCCGTGGAAGGGGAGATGGTGCTGCTTGATCGAGGGATGCTGACCTCGAGATGAACTTGTTTTTGTAAAGTATATGTAACATTTTTGTGAATTTCAAGACTTTGATGTTGTATTTAGCTCATAAGAGCTTTTGGTTGATGTTTTTATGATATGAAATATTTGAACTCCTGATTTGGGACTTAAAGTCCATGTGAATTTGTTAGATTGAAAAATTAGGATGTAAACAGGTTTTCGGCATGCCAACTTTCAAACAAAACCAAGCAAAATTTTCTAAAAATAAAAGACTTCCGCTGTTTTCTCTGAATTTAATTTATTTAAAAGTGACATATGGGAAGTTTCAACCTAAACCTCTTTGGACCAAGATCAGAATGAAAAGATAATGAAAAAAAGATAATTGGACAGAAACGAAAAGATTGGACAGAATTGAAAACAACAAGAATAGAAAAGGATAGATTGGATAGAACCTGTTCTAGAGATCGCCACAAAATCGTAACCGATGTTCTGATACCAAATGATAAGGTAAACTCAAATGTCAAGTTCAAACACCCTATGCTATTATACTTAGCATGAACCCTTGAAGCATGAATTCAAACCCTCCCTAACTAATCGATTTCAACCATAAGGAAAGGCTAGAAACAGATTGCCCTATGTGATCTAAAAATCATGAAACGGACAAACTTTTACGTTCCATCATCTCATGACTCGAAACACTCCACAAGTTGGTTGATCACTCCCCTCTTGAATGTTTCTAAACATGTAATCTAAATCAAGATTACAAAGGGTGAGGCGCAAGGCTCTCAATGTGCATAAAAATGCTACATTTCATTCAATCTTTTGAATCTGTCAAGTCTTACAAATCTTCTTTACATTGGCTGATACATGGCCTATTTATAGGCTTAAAGTACATGTAAATTTCGTTCATAATGATCCCATAACAGCCCAATTAAGTCCCAAGCATGTAACCTACGAATTTAAAGCAAAAACTTAAGTTACATCTGCCACCATTTAATTTGTAACTTAAAATACAACTATTACAATTGAAACTAATATTTGAACTCTAAATTAAGCTTTTAAATCTTCATTAAAGCTTTTCTTGATATTGCTTTGAGTTCCCTTGAATGAAGCTTTGAGTTGTCATAAATGCATCTAGAGTTGTCATCAATGCTACTACACTTGAAGCTTGAGTTGTCATAAATACATCTTGAGTGCATTTAATGCAACTTGAGTTGTCATCAATGCATGTACTCTTTAAGCTTGAATTCCTTAAATGCATGGCTACATAATTCATATCACAAGTAATTTGAAACAAGCTTTTCAATTACAAACAAGTTTTTGGAGTTGTTCGGATTCACTTTCGATATTTTGGTCCAAACAGGATTCCCAAAGAAGATGTTCCTCCATTCGGATCTTTAGGATGGACCAAATCACGAGAACAACTTTGACAATTGGAAAACCTTAGGTCTTTGGTATCAATATGGTCCGAAGAGTGAAACAAGTAATTTGAATCAAGCTTTTCAATTACAAACAAGTTTTTGGAGTGGTTCGGATCCTCTTTCGATATTTTGGTCCAAAGACGATTCCCAAATAAGAGATTCCTCCATTTGGATCTTTAGGATGGACCAAATCACGAGGAAAACTTTGACAAGTGGAAACCTTAGGTCTTTGGTATCAATATGGTCCGTAGAGTGAAACAAGTACTTTGAAACAAGCTTTTCAATTACAAACATGTTTTTGGAGTGGTTTGGATCCTCTTTCGATATTTTGGTCAAAAGAGGATTCCAAAAGAAGAGGTTCCTCCATTTGGATCTTTAGGATGGACCAAATCTTGAGCACAACTTTGACAAGAGGGAAACCTTAGGTCTTCGGATTCAATTTGGTTTAGAGAGTGAAACAAGTGCTTTCAACAAGCTTTTCAATTACAAACAAGTTTTTGGAGTGGTTCGGATCGTCTTTCGATATTTTTGTCCAAAAAGGATATCCAAAGAAGAGGTTCCTCCATTTGCATCTTTAGGATGGACCAAATCGCGAGGAAAATTGTGACAAGGGGGAAACATTAGGTCTTTGGAATCAATATGGTCCGAAGAGTGAAACAAGTACTTTGAAACAAGCTTTTCAATTACAAACAACTTCTTGGAGTGGTTCGGATCCTCTTTCGAAATTTTGGCCCAAAGAGGATTCCCAAAGAAGAGGTTCTTCCATTTGCATCTTTAGGATGGACCAAATAGCGAGGAAAATTTTGACAAGGGGGTAACCTTAGGTCTTTGGTATCAACAAGGTCCGAAGAGTGAAACAAGCTTTTCAATTACAAACAAGTTTTTGGAGTGGTTCGGATCCTCTTACCATATTTTTGTCCACCATTTGGATCTTTAGGATGGACCAAATCTTGAGCACAACTTTGACATTAGGGAAACCTTAGGTCTTCAGATTTAATTTTGTTTAGAGAGTGAAACAAGTAATTTGAAACAAGCTTTTCAATTACAAATAATTTTTGGAGTTGTTCGAATCCACTTTCGATATTTTGGTCCAAACAGGATTCCTAAAGAAGAGGTTCCTCCATTCAGACCTTTAGGATGGACCAAATCATGAGCACAACTTTGACAATTGGAAAACCTTAGGTCTTTGGTATCAATATGGTCCGAAGAGTGAAACAAGTAATTTGAATGAAGCTTTTCAATTACAAACAAGTTTTTGGAGTGGTTCGGATCCTCTTTCGATATTTTGGTCCAAAGAGGATTCCCAAAGAAGAGGTTCCTCCATTTGGATTTTTAGGATGGATCAAATCATGAGGACAACTTATACAAGGGGGAAACCTTAGGTCTTTGGTATCAATATGGTCTGAAGAGTTCAACAAGTACTTTGAAACAAACTTTTCAATTATAAACATATTTTTGGAGTGGTTTGGATCCTCTTTCGATATTTTTGTCCAAAGAGAATTCACAAAGAAGAGGTTCCTCCATTTGGATCTTTAGGATGGACCAAATCTTGAGCACAACTTTGACAAGTGGGAAACCTTAGGTCTTCGGATTCAATTTGGTTTTGAGAGTGAAACAAGTGCTTTCAACAAGCTTTTCAATTACAAACATGTTTTTGGAGTGGTTCGGATCCTCTTTCGATATTTTTGTCCAAAAAGGATATCCAAAGAAGAGGTTACTCCATTTGCATGTTTAGGATGGACCAAATCGCGAGGAAAATTTTGACAAGCGGGAAACATTAGGTCTTTGGAATCAATATGGTTCGAAGAGTGAAACAAGTACTTTGAAACAAGCTTTTCAATTACAAACAAGTTTTTGGAATGGTTCGGATCCTCTTTTGAAATTTTAGTCCAAAGAGGGTTCCCAAAGAAGAGGTTCCTCCATTTGGATTTTTAGGATGGACAAAATCACGACGAATACTTTGACAAGTGGAAAACCTTAGGTCTTTGGTATCAATATGGTCCAAAGAGTGAAACAAGTACTTTGAAACAAGCTTTCCAATTACAAACATGTTTTTGGAATGGTTTGGATCCTCTTTCGATATTTTGCCAAAAGAGGATTCCCAAAGAAGAGGATCCTCCATTTGGATCTTTAGGATGGACCTAATCTTGAGCACAACATTGACAAGTGGGACACCTTAGGTCTTCGGATTTAATTTGGTTTAGAGAGTGAAAAAAGTGCTTTCAAACAAGCACTACAATTACAAACAAGTTTTTGTAGTGGTTCGGATCCTCTTTTGAAATTTTGGTATTAAACAGGATTCCCATAGAAGAGGTTCCTCCATTTGCATCTTTAGGATGGACCAAATCGCAAGAAAAACTTTGACAAGGGGGAAACCTTAGGTCTTTGGTATCAATATGGTCCGAAGAGTGAAACAAGTACTTTGAAACAAGCTTTTCAATTACAAACAATTTTTTGGAGTGGTTCGGATCCTCTTTCGATATTTTTGTCCAAAGAGGATATCCAAAGAAGAGGTTCTTCCATTTGCATCTTTAGGATGGACCTAATCTCGAGGAAAATTTTGACAAGGGGGAAACATTAGGTCTTTGGAATCAATATGGTCCGAAGAGTGAAACAAGTACTTTGAAACAAGCTTTTCAATTACAAACAAGTTTTTGGAGTGGTTCGGATCCTCTTTCGAAATTTTAGTCCAAAGACGATTCCCAAAGACGAGGTTCCACCATTTGGATCTTTAGGATTGACCAAATCACGAGGAATACTTTGACAAGTGGAAAACCTTTGATCTTTGGTATCAATATGGTCCGAAGAGTGAAACAAGTACTTTGAACAAGCTTTTAAATTACAAACATGTTTTTGGAGTGGTTTGGATCCTCTTTCGATATTTTGCCAAAAGGGAATTCCCAAAGAAGAGGTTCCTCCATTTGGATCTTTAGGATGGACCTAATCTTGAGCACAACATTGACAAGTGGGACACCTTATGTCTTCGGATTTAATTTGGTTTAGAGAGTGAAACAAGTGCTTTCAAACAAGCACTTCAATTACAAACAAGTTTTAGGAGTGGTTCGGATCCTCTTTCGAAATTTTGGTATAAACAGGATTCCCAAAGAAGAGGTTCCTCCATTTGCATCCTTAGGATGGACCAAATCGCAAGAAAAACTTTGACAAAGGGGAAACCTTAGGTCTTTGGTATGAATATGGTCTGAAGAGTGAAACAAATACTTTGAAACAAGCTTTTCAATTACAAACAAGTTTTTGGAGTGGTTCGGATCCTCTTTCGATATTTTGGTCTAAAGAGGATTCCCAAAGAAGAGGTTCCTCCATTTGCATCTTTAGGATGGACCAAATCACGAGGAAAATTTTGACAAGGGGGAAACCTTAGGTCTTTGGTATCAATATGGTCCGAAGAGTGAAACAAGTACTATGAAACAAGCTTTTCAATTACAAACAAGTTTTTGGAGTGGTTCGGATACTCTTTCGATATTTTAGTCCAAAGAGGATTCCCAAGGAAGAGGTTCCTCCATTTGGATCTTTAGAATGGACCAAATCATGAGGAAGACTTTGACAAATGGAAAACCATAGGTCTTTGGTATCAATATGGTCTGAAGAGTGAAAAAAGTACTTTGAAACAAGCTTTTCAATTGCAAGCAAGTTTTTGAAGTGGTTCAGATCCTCTTTCGATATTTTGGTCCAAAGAGGATTCCCAAAAAAGAAGTTCCTCCATAGGTCTTTGGTATCAATATGGTCTGAAGAGTGAAACAAGTGCTTTCAAACAAGCTTTTCACTTACAAACAAGTTTTTGGAGTGGTTCGGATCCTCTTTCGATATTTTGGTCCAAAGAGGATTCCCAAAGAAGAAGTTCCTCCATTTGCATATTAGGATGAACCAAATCGCGAGAAAAACTTTGACAAAGGGGAAACCTTAGGTCTTTGGTATCAATAAGGTCCGAAGAGTGAAACAAGTACTTTGAAACAAGCTTTTCAATTACAAATAAGTTTTTGCAGTGGTTCGGATCCTCTTTCGAAATTTTATTCCAAAGAGGATTCCCAAAGAAGAGGTTCCTCCATTTGCATCTTTAGGATGGACGAAGTCGCGAGGAAAACTTTGACAAGTGGGAAACCTTAGGTCTTTGGTATCAATATGATCCGAAGAGTGAAATAAGAACTTTGAAACAAGCTTTTCAATTACAAACAAGTTTTTGGAGTGGTTCGAATCCTGTTTCGAAATTTTAGTCCAAAGAGGATTCCCAAAGAAGTGGTTACTCCATTTCCATCTTTAGGAAGGACCAAGTAGCGAGGAAAACTATGACAAGTGGGAAACCTTAGGTCTTTTGCATCTTTAGGATTTGGTCCAAAGAGGAATCCCAAATAAGAGGTTCCTACATTTACATCTTTAGGATTGACCAAGTCGCGAGAAAAACTATGACAAGTGGGAAACCTTAGGTTTTTGGTATCAATATGGTCCGAAGAGTGAAACAAGTGCTTTCAAACAAGCTTTTCACTTACAAACAAATTTTTGGTGTGGTTCAGATCCTCTTTCGATATTTTAGTCCAAAGAGGATTCCCAAAGAAAAGGTTCTTCCATTTTCATATTAGGATCGACCAAATCACGAAGAAAATTTTGACAAGGGGGAACCCTTAGGTCTTTGGTATCAATATGGTCCGAAGAGTGAAACAAGTGCTTTCAAACAAGCTTTTCACTTACAAACAAGATTTTGGAGTGGTTCGGATCCTCTTTCGACATTTTGGTCAAAAAAGGGTTCCCACATAAGAGGTTCCTCCATTTCCATCTTTAGGATGGACCAAATCGCGTGGAAAACTTTGACAAGGGGGAAACCTTATGTCTTTGGTATCAATATGGTCCGAAGAGTGAAACAAGTGCTTTGAAACAAGCTTTTCAGTTACAAACAAATTTTTGGAGTGGTTCGGATCCTCTTTCGAAATTTTAGTCCAAAAGGATTCCCAAAGAAGAGGTTCCTCCATTTGCATCTTTAGGATGGACCAAATCATGAGGACAACTTTGACAAGTGGGAAACCTTAGGTCTTTGGTATCAATATGGTCAGACGAGTGAAACAAGTGCTTTCAAACAAGCTTTTCACTTACAAACAAGTTTTTGGAGTGGTTCGGATCCTCTTTCAAAATTTTATTCCAAAGAGGATTCCCAAAGAAGAGGTTCCTCCATTTGCATCTTTAGGATGGACCAAGTCGCGAGGAAAACTTTGAAAAGTGGGAAACCTTAGGTCTTTGGTATCAATATGGTCCGAAGAGTGAAACTAGTACTTTGAAACAAGCTTTTCAGTTACAAACAAGTTTTTGGAGTGGTTCGGATCCTGTTTCGAAATTTTAGTCCAAAGAGGATTCCCAAAGAAGAGGTTCCTCCATATGCATCTTTAGGATGGACCAAATCATGAGGACAACTTTGACAAGTGGGAAACCTTAGGTCTTTGGTATAAATAAGGTCCGAAGAGTGAAACAAGTACTTTGAAACAAGCTTTTCAATTACAAAAAAGTTTTTGGAGTGGTTCGGATCCTCTTTCAAAATTTTATTCCAAAGAGGATTCCCAAAGAAGAGGTTCCTCCATTTGCATCTTTAGGATGGACCAAGTCGCGAGGAAAACTTTGAAAAGTGGGAAACCTTAGGTCTTTGGTATCAATATGGTCCGAAGAGTGAAACTAGTACTTTGAAACAAGCTTTTCAGTTACAACAAGTTTTTAGAGTGGTTCGGATCCTGTTTCGAAATTTTAGTCCAAAGAGGATTCCCAAAGAAGAGGTTCCTCCATTACCATCTTAGGATGGACCAAATCGCGAGGAAAACTTTGACAAGGGGGAAACCTTTGGTCTTTGGTATCAATATGGTCCGAATAGTGAAACAAGTACTTTGAAACAAGCTTTTCAATTACAAAAAGTTTTTGGACTGGTTCGGATCCTCTTTCGATATTTTGGTCCAAAGAGGATTCCCAAAAAAGAGGTTCCTCCATTTGCATATTAAGATGGACCAAATCGCGAGGAAAACTTTGAGAAGGGGGAAACCTTAGGTCTTCGGTATCATTATGGTTTAGAGAGTGAAACAAGTACTTTCAAACAAGCTCTTCAATTACAAACAAGTTATTGGAGTGGTTTGGATCCCCTTTCGAAATTTTAGTCCAAAAGAGGATTCTCAAAGAAATGGTTCCCCCATTTTCATCTTTAGGATGGACCAAGTCGCGAGGAAAACTTTGACAAGTGGGAAACCTTACGTCTTTGGTATCAATATGGTCCGAAGAGTGAAACAAGTACTTTGAAACAAGGTTTTCACTTACAAACAAGTTTTTGGAGTGGTTCGGATCCTCTTTCGAAATTTTGGTCGAAAGAGAAATCCCAAAGAAGAGGTTCCTCCATTTGCACCTTTAGGATGGACCAAGTCGCGAGGAAAACTTTGACAAGTGGGAAACCTTAGGTTTTGGGTATCAATATGGTCAGACGAGTGAAACAAGTGATTTCAAACAAGCTTTTCACTTACAAACAAGTTTTTGGACTGGTTCGGATCCTCTTTCGATATTTTGGTCCAAATGGAATTCCCAAAGAAGAGGTTCCTCCATTTCCATCTTTAGGATGGACCAAATCGCGAGGAAATGTTTGACAAGGGGGAAACCTTAGGTCTTTGGTATCAATATGGTCCGAAGAGTGAAACAAGTACTTTGAAACAAGCTTTTGAAATACAAACAAGTTTTTTGAGTTGTTCGGATCCTCTTTTAAAATTTTGGTCCAAAGAGGAATCCCAAAGAAAAGGTTCCTGCATTTGCATCTTTAGGATGGACCAAGTCGCGAGGAAAACTTTAACAAGTGGGAAACCTTAGGTCTTTGGTATCAATATGGTCCGAAGAGTGAAACAAGTGCTTTCAAACAAGCTTTTCACTTACAAACAAGTTTTTGGAGTGGTTCGGATCCTCTTTCGAAATTTTGGTAGAAAGAGAAATCCCAAAGAAGAGGTTCCTCCATTTGCACCTTTTGGATGGACCAAGTCACGAGGAAAACTTTGACAAGTGGGAAACCTTAGGTTTTTGGTATCAATATGGTCAGACGAGTGAAACAAGTGCTTTCACAGAAGCTTTTCACTTACAAACAAGTTTTTGGAGTGGTTCGGATCCTCTTTCGATATTTTGGTCCAAAGAGGATTCCCAAAGAAGAGGTTCCTCCATTTGCATCTTAGCATGGAAAAAATCGCGGGGAAAACTTTGACAAGGGGGAAACCTTAGGTCTTTGGTATCAATATGGTCCGAAGAGTGAAACAAGTGCTTTGAAACAAGCTTTCCAAATACTAACAAGTTTTTGGAGTGGTTCCTACATTTACATCTTTAGGATTGACCAAGTCGCGAGGAAAACTATGACAAGTGGGTAACCTTAGGTCTTCGGTATCAATATGGTCCGAAGAGTGAAACAAGTGCTTTCAAAAAAGCTTTTCACGTACAAACAAATTTTTGGAGTGGTTCGGATACTCTTTCGATATTTTGGTCCAAAGAGGATTCCCAAAGAAGAGGTTCCTCCATTTGCATATTAGGATGGACGAAATCACGAAGAAAACTTTGACAAGGGGGAACCCTTAGGTCTTTGGTATCAATATGGTCCAAAGAGTGAAACAAGTGCTTTCAAACAAGCTTTCACTTACAAACAAGTTTTTGGAGTGGTTCGGATCCTCCTTCGACATTTCGATCAAAAAAGGATTCCCAAAGAAGAGGTTCCTCCATTTCCATCTTTAGGATGGACCAAATCGCGTTGAAAACTTTGACAAGGGGGAAACCTTAGGTCTTTGGTATCAATATGGTCCGAAGAGTGAAACAGGTACTTTGAAACCAGATTTTCAATTACAAACAAGTTTTTGGACTAGTTCGGATCCTATTTCGAAATTTTAGTCCAAAGAGGATTCCCAAAGAAGAGGTTCCTCCATTTGCATCTTTAGGATGGACCAAGTCGTGAGGAAAACTTTTTCAAGTGGGAAACCATAGGTCTTTGGTATCAATATGGTCCGAAGAGTGAAACAAGTACTTTGAAACAAGCTTTTGAATTACAAACAAGTTTTTGGAGTGGTTCGGATTTTCTTTCGAAATTTTGGTCCAAATAGGAATCCCAAAAAAGAGGTTCTTCCATTTACATCTTTAGGATGGACCAAGTCGCGAGGAAAACTTTGACAATGGGGAAACCTTAGGTCTTTGGTATCAATATGGTCCAAAGAGTGAAACAAGTACTTTGAAACAAGCTTTTCAAATACAAACAAGTTTTTGGAGTGGTTCGGATCCTCTTTTGGTATTTTGGTCCAAAGAGGATTCCCAAAGAAGAGGTTCCTCTATTTGCATCTTTTGGATGGACCAAACCGCGTGGAAAACTTTGACAATAGGGAAACCTTATGATATTAACCCTTAAGCGCGTTGACGGATTCAAGAACCGGATGATGGACCCTTGAACGGAAAAGCTTGAAATCCTTTAACAATTTGAATCAACCTTTAGGCGAGGTTGGGAAGATGATGACCTAATCGATCAATCCCCTAATTCAAGAATATGTTTCTTTAATTAAGGTTGAGGCACTCCACAAGAACAATGATCAATTGGACTTGAATGACTCTAAACATGCAATTCAAGAACATGAATTACAAAGAGGTTTTTCAAAGCAAAAGCTTAAACCAAAACAAAAGTATTTTCATTAATTGATATCCTGATTGTAAAGCTTACAAAAGAGGCTTTAAATAGCCTATGAAACCCTAGCTTGGTCGAAAATATGAAGGGAAATAAACACCTAATAATAAAAAGGAAAAACTAGACTTTCCTAATTCAAATTAGGAAAGTTTTCCTAATCTTTTAAACTTGGTCTCCAAGTTTTAAAAACTAAGGAAACATAGTAAATTCTTCCCTATTACATTAATAATAATAATAATAATAAATGTTTCTATATTAATAAAACTCAAATAAAATACTAAAATTCGAAATTGGATGAAAATAGACAAAACTACAAGTGTCAGTTGCCGCTTTGATGTCATTTTCACTCGTTTGAATGTATTCATGCGTGGTTTTCTTTGGAGCTCTTTAAAACAAATATCCCATGAGTTTAATAGTGTTTTAAACTCATTTTATTCATCAGTAAAGTATGTAACCCAATATCCTTGCAAATGCCCAAGAAAGTCAATCTTCACTCGTTTAGTTTTTCGGATTCTTGATCTTTTCTTGATTGAAACCTTGGACTTCAATATTGTCAATTCTTTGACATTTGGGGCTGGGATGATTCATATCATTCTCTCCAACTTCGAAAAGATTCGTCCTCGAATCTAAAGGTTTGATCATGGTGGAGTCTCCCTTGAAACGTTCGCCAATTGTTAAAGCATTTGTGGCACCATTATTGGCATTGATTTCCTGCAAAAAATCATAAACAAAATCTTGCAAAGGGTTTAGGTTGAAACTTCCCATATGATACTCGAGTGCAAAGAGAGGTGGTGTGGCCAATAATTTCCTTTTCCTCTCAATTCTTCTAACGAGAGCTTGCTTTTCTTGCTCTAATTTTCTCAACTCTTCTTGCTTCTTTATTTTCTCCTTTTCTTCTCGCTCAAATCTCTCTCGCTTCACCGACTCCCTTTTCTCTCTTCTTTTTTGTTGTTCTTGTTCCATCCTCTTTAATCTCTCTCTTTCTTCTTCTTTAGTTTCATCTCCTTCTAGAGTGAAATCTACCTTGTTAAGGCACACCTCCCGAATATGCCCCTTTCCACGACATTTATTACACTTGATATCTCTAGTATGTATTGTCATAATGGAAGAATTTTGTGGTTGCAAAAAAATTAGGGTTTTGAAAGATGAAGAAAAAAAAACTGCTTGGTATTCAAACTTTGAAACGAGTTTTTAGGTAATTTAAGTTCTGATTTTGGATTTGATGTCTTCTGTAATTTTGTAGAGGATCAAAAAATAAACAGATTGGAAAAAAATTTCGTGGGAAAAGGTGAAGGGACGAGGTCAGTAGGTGATGTACAAGTTCGAACAAAAATCTGGAAATTTCTGTTTTTTTTCTTTTTTTAATGAAAGCGGTTTTGATGGGGGATTAGAAAAAGTGAAGACGTAGGTGATAAAAGTAAATGAATTTACCTTTGATAACTCTCTCCCAGAGCAAGCTCTGATACCAAATGATATGAAACCCTAGAAAATTGAAATAGAAACTCTTTGAAAAAACAAAGAACCCCTAGATGCAAATCCTAAAACCCCGATGAACAATAAGGTAAAAACCCTTGGAACACAAGAAGAGAAAGATTATTCCAATGATCTATGATCTTGAAATAAGAGAACTTGTTCTTATTTCAAGATTGAAACACTCCACAAGAACAATGATCAATTGGACTTGAATGACTCTAAACATGCAATTCAAGAACATGAATTACAAAGAGGTTTTTCAAAGCAAAAGCTTAAACCAAAACAAAAGTATTTTCATTCATTGATATCCTGATTGTAAAGCTTACAAAAGAGGCTTTAAAAAGCCTAAGAAACCCTAGCTTGGTCGAAAATATGAAGGGAAATAAACACCTAATAATAAAAGGAAAAACTAGACTTTCCTAATTCAAATAAGGAAAGTTTTCCTAATCTTTTAAACTTGGTCTCCAAGTTTTAAAAACTAAGGAAACATAGTAAATTCTTCCCTATTACATTAATAATAATAATAATAATAAATGTTTCTATATTAATAAAACTCAAATAAAATACTAAAATTCGAAATTGGATGAAAATAGACAAAACTACAAGTGTCAGTTGCCGCTTTGATGTCATTTTCACTCGTTTGAATGTATTCATGCGTGGTTTTCTTTGGAGCTCTTTAAAACAAATATCCCATGAGTTTAATAGTGTTTTAAACTCATTTTATTCATCAGTAAAGTATGTAACCCAATATCCTTGCAAATGCCCAAGAAAGTCAATCTTCACTCGTTTAGTTTTTCGGATTCTTGATCTTTTCTTGATTGAAACCTTGGACTTCAATATTGTCAATTCTTTGACATTTGGGGCTGGGATGATTCATATCATTCTCTCCAACTTCGAAAAGATTCGTCCTCGAATCTAAAGGTTTGATCATGGTGGAGTCTCCCTTGAAACGTTCGCCAATTGTTAAAGCATTTGTGGCACCATTATTGGCATTGATTTCCTGCAAAAAATCATAAACAAAATCTTGCAAAGGGTTTAGGTTGAAACTTCCCATATGATACTCGAGTGCAAAGAGAGGTGGTGTGGCCAATAATTTCCTTTTCCTCTCAATTCTTCTAACGAGAGCTTGCTTTTCTTGCTCTAATTTTCTCAACTCTTCTTGCTTCTTTATTTTCTCCTTTTCTTCTCGCTCAAATCTCTCTCGCTTCACCGACTCCCTTTTCTCTCTTCTTTTTTGTTGTTCTTGTTCCATCCTCTTTAATCTCTCTCTTTCTTCTTCTTTAGTTTCATCTCCTTCTAGAGTGAAATCTACCTTGTTAAGGCACACCTCCCGAATATGCCCCTTTCCACGACATTTATTACACTTGATATCTCTAGTATGTATTGTCATAATGGAAGAATTTTGTGGTTGCAAAAAAATTAGGGTTTTGAAAGATGAAGAAAAAAAAACTGCTTGGTATTCAAACTTTGAAACGAGTTTTTAGGTAATTTAAGTTCTGATTTTGGATTTGATGTCTTCTGTAATTTTGTAGAGGATCAAAAAATAAACAGATTGGAAAAAAATTTCGTGGGAAAAGGTGAAGGGACGAGGTCAGTAGGTGATGTACAAGTTCGAACAAAAATCTGGAAATTTCTGTTTTTTTTTTTTTTTTAATGAAAGCGGTTTTGATGGGGGATTAGAAAAAGTGAAGACGTAGGTGATAAAAGTAAATGAATTTACCTTTGATAACTCTCTCCCAGAGCAAGCTCTGATACCAAATGATATGAAACCCTAGAAAATTGAAATAGAAACTCTTTGAAAAAACAAAGAACCCCTAGATGCAAATCCTAAAACCCCGATGAACAATAAGGTAAAAACCCTTGGAACACAAGAAGAGAAAGATTATTCCAATGATCTATGATCTTGAAATAAGAGAACTTGTTCTTATTTCAAGATTGAAACACTCCACAAGAACAATGATCAATTGGACTTGAATGACTCTAAACATGCAATTCAAGAACATGAATTACAAAGAGGTTTTTCAAAGCAAAAGCTTAAACCAAAACAAAAGTATTTTCATTCATTGATATCCTGATTGTAAAGCTTACAAAAGAGGCTTTAAAAAGCCTAAGAAACCCTAGCTTGGTCGAAAATATGAAGGGAAATAAACACCTAATAATAAAAAGGAAAAACTAGACTTTCCTAATTCAAATAAGGAAAGTTTTCCTAATCTTTTAAACTTGGTCTCCAAGTTTTAAAAACTAAGGAAACATAGTAAATTCTTCCCTATTACATTAATAATAATAATAATAATAAATGTTTCTATATTAATAAAACTCAAATAAAATACTAAAATTCGAAATTGGATGAAAATAGACAAAACTACAAGTGTCAGTTGCCGCTTTGATGTCATTTTCACTCGTTTGAATGTATTCATGCGTGGTTTTCTTTGGAGCTCTTTAAAACAAATATCCCATGAGTTTAATAGTGTTTTAAACTCATTTTATTCATCAGTAAAGTATGTAACCCAATATCCTTGCAAATGCCCAAGAAAGTCAATCTTCACTCGTTTAGTTTTTCGGATTCTTGATCTTTTCTTGATTGAAACCTTGGACTTCAATATTGTCAATTCTTTGACATTTGGGGCTGGGATGATTCATATCATTCTCTCCAACTTCGAAAAGATTCGTCCTCGAATCTAAAGGTTTGATCATGGTGGAGTCTCCCTTGAAACGTTCGCCAATTGTTAAAGCATTTGTGGCACCATTATTGGCATTGATTTCCTGCAAAAAATCATAAACAAAATCTTGCAAAGGGTTTAGGTTGAAACTTCCCATATGATACTCGAGTGCAAAGAGAGGTGGTGTGGCCAATAATTTCCTTTTCCTCTCAATTCTTCTAACGAGAGCTTGCTTTTCTTGCTCTAATTTTCTCAACTCTTCTTGCTTCTTTATTTTCTCCTTTTCTTCTCGCTCAAATCTCTCTCGCTTCACCGACTCCCTTTTCTCTCTTCTTTTTTGTTGTTCTTGTTCCATCCTCTTTAATCTCTCTCTTTCTTCTTCTTTAGTTTCATCTCCTTCTAGAGTGAAATCTACCTTGTTAAGGCACACCTCCCGAATATGCCCCTTTCCACGACATTTATTACACTTGATATCTCTAGTATGTATTGTCATAATGGAAGAATTTTGTGGTTGCAAAAAAATTAGGGTTTTGAAAGATGAAGAAAAAAAAAACTGCTTGGTATTCAAACTTTGAAACGAGTTTTTATGTAATTTAAGTTCTGATTTTGGATTTGATGTCTTTTGTAATTTTGTAGAGGATCAAAAAATAAACAGATTGGAAAAAAATTTCGTAGGAAAAGGTGAAGGGACGAGGTCAGTAGGTGACGTACAAGTTGGAACAAAAAATCTGGAAATTTCAGTTTTTTTTTTTTTTTTTAATGAAAGTGGTTTTGATGGGGGATTAGAAAAAGTGAAGACGTAGGTGATGAAGTAAACGAATTTACCTTTGATAACTCTCTCCCAGAGCAAGCTCTGATACCAAATGATATGAAACCCTAGAAAATTGAAATAGAAACTCTTTGAAAAAACAAAGAACCCCTAGATGCAAATCCTAAAACCCCGATGAACAATAAGGTAAAAACCCTTGGAACACAAGAAGAGAAAGATTATTCCAATGATCTATGATCTTGAAATAAGAGAACTTGTTCTTATTTCAAGATTGAAACACTCCACAAGAACAATGATCAATTGGACTTGAATGACTCTAAACATGCAATTCAAGAACATGAATTACAAAGAGGTTTTTCAAAGCAAAAGCTTAAACCAAAACAAAAGTATTTTCATTCATTGATATCCTGATTGTAAAGCTTACAAAAGAGGCTTTAAAAAGCCTAAGAAACCCTAGCTTGGTCGAAAATATGAAGGGAAATAAACACCTAATAATAAAAAGGAAAAACTAGACTTTCCTAATTCAAATAAGGAAAGTTTTCCTAATCTTTTAAACTTGGTCTCCAAGTTTTAAAAACTAAGGAAACATAGTAAATTCTTCCCTATTACATTAATAATAATAATAATAATAAATGTTTCTATATTAATAAAACTCAAATAAAATACTAAAATTCGAAATTGGATGAAAATAGACAAAACTACAAGTGTCGGTTGCCGCTTTGATGTCATTTTCACTCGTTTGAATGTATTCATGCGTGGTTTTCTTTGGAGCTCTTTAAAACAAATATCCCATGAGTTTAATAGTGTTTTAAACTCATTTTATTCATCAGTAAAGTATGTAACCCAATATCCTTGCAAATGCCCAAGAAAGTCAATCTTCACTCGTTTAGTTTTTCGGATTCTTGATCTTTTCTTGATTGAAACCTTGGACTTCAATATTGTCAATTCTTTGACATTTGGGGCTGGGATGATTCATATCATTCTCTCCAACTTCGAAAAGATTCGTCCTCGAATCTAAAGGTTTGATCATGGTGGAGTCTCCCTTGAAACGTTCGCCAATTGTTAAAGCATTTGTGGCACCATTATTGGCATTGATTTCCTGCAAAAAATCATAAACAAAATCTTGCAAAGGGTTTAGGTTGAAACTTCCCATATGATACTCGAGTGCAAAGAGAGGTGGTGTGGCCAATAATTTCCTTTTCCTCTCAATTCTTCTAACGAGAGCTTGCTTTTCTTGCTCTAATTTTCTCAACTCTTCTTGCTTCTTTATTTTCTCCTTTTCTTCTCGCTCAAATCTCTCTCGCTTCACCGACTCCCTTTTCTCTCTTCTTTTTTGTTGTTCTTGTTCCATCCTCTTTAATCTCTCTCTTTCTTCTTCTTTAGTTTCATCTCCTTCTAGAGTGAAATCTACCTTGTTAAGGCACACCTCCCGAATATGCCCCTTTCCACGACATTTATTACACTTGATATCTCTAGTATGTATTGTCATAATGGAAGAATTTTGTGGTTGCAAAAAAATTAGGGTTTTGAAAGATGAAGAAAAAAAAAACTGCTTGGTATTCAAACTTTGAAACGAGTTTTTATGTAATTTAAGTTCTGATTTTGGATTTGATGTCTTTTGTAATTTTGTAGAGGATCAAAAAATAAACAGATTGGAAAAAAATTTCGTAGGAAAAGGTGAAGGGACGAGGTCAGTAGGTGACGTACAAGTTGGAACAAAAAATCTGGAAATTTCAGTTTTTTTTTTTTTTTTTAATGAAAGTGGTTTTGATGGGGGATTAGAAAAAGTGAAGACGTAGGTGATGAAGTAAACGAATTTACCTTTGATAACTCTCTCCCAGAGCAAGCTCTGATACCAAATGATATGAAACCCTAGAAAATTGAAATAGAAACTCTTTGAAAAAACAAAGAACCCCTAGATGCAAATCCTAAAACCCCGATGAACAATAAGGTAAAAACCCTTGGAACACAAGAAGAGAAAGATTATTCCAATGATCTATGATCTTGAAATAAGAGAACTTGTTCTTATTTCAAGATTGAAACACTCCACAAGAACAATGATCAATTGGACTTGAATGACTCTAAACATGCAATTCAAGAACATGAATTACAAAGAGGTTTTTCAAAGCAAAAGCTTAAACCAAAACAAAAGTATTTTCATTCATTGATATCCTGATTGTAAAGCTTACAAAAGAGGCTTTAAAAAGCCTAAGAAACCCTAGCTTGGTCGAAAATATGAAGGGAAATAAACACCTAATAATAAAAAGGAAAAACTAGACTTTCCTAATTCAAATAAGGAAAGTTTTCCTAATCTTTTAAACTTGGTCTCCAAGTTTTAAAAACTAAGGAAACATAGTAAATTCTTCCCTATTACATTAATAATAATAATAATAATAAATGTTTCTATATTAATAAAACTCAAATAAAATACTAAAATTCGAAATTGGATGAAAATAGACAAAACTACAAGTGTCAGTTGCCGCTTTGATGTCATTTTCACTCGTTTGAATGTATTCATGCGTGGTTTTCTTTGGAGCTCTTTAAAACAAATATCCCATGAGTTTAATAGTGTTTTAAACTCATTTTATTCATCAGTAAAGTATGTAACCCAATATCCTTGCAAATGCCCAAGAAAGTCAATCTTCACTCGTTTAGTTTTTCGGATTCTTGATCTTTTCTTGATTGAAACCTTGGACTTCAATATTGTCAATTCTTTGACATTTGGGGCTGGGATGATTCATATCATTCTCTCCAACTTCGAAAAGATTCGTCCTCGAATCTAAAGGTTTGATCATGGTGGAGTCTCCCTTGAAACGTTCGCCAATTGTTAAAGCATTTGTGGCACCATTATTGGCATTGATTTCCTGCAAAAAATCATAAACAAAATCTTGCAAAGGGTTTAGGTTGAAACTTCCCATATGATACTCGAGTGCAAAGAGAGGTGGTGTGGCCAATAATTTCCTTTTCCTCTCAATTCTTCTAACGAGAGCTTGCTTTTCTTGCTCTAATTTTCTCAACTCTTCTTGCTTCTTTATTTTCTCCTTTTCTTCTCGCTCAAATCTCTCTCGCTTCACCGACTCCCTTTTCTCTCTTCTTTTTTGTTGTTCTTGTTCCATCCTCTTTAATCTCTCTCTTTCTTCTTCTTTAGTTTCATCTCCTTCTAGAGTGAAATCTACCTTGTTAAGGCACACCTCCCGAATATGCCCCTTTCCACGACATTTATTACACTTGATATCTCTAGTATGTATTGTCATAATGGAAGAATTTTGTGGTTGCAAAAAAATTAGGGTTTTGAAAGATGAAGAAAAAAAAAACTGCTTGGTATTCAAACTTTGAAACGAGTTTTTAGGTAATTTAAGTTCTGATTTTGGATTTGATGTCTTCTGTAATTTTGTAGAGGATCAAAAAATAAACAGATTGGAAAAAAATTTCGTGGGAAAAGGTGAAGGGACGAGGTCAGTAGGTGATGTACAAGTTCGAACAAAAATCTGGAAATTTCTGTTTTTTTTTTCTTTTTTTAATGAAAGCGGTTTTGATGGGGGATTAGAAAAAGTGAAGACGTAGGTGATAAAAGTAAATGAATTTACCTTTGATAACTCTCTCCCAGAGCAAGCTCTGATACCAAATGATATGAAACCCTAGAAAATTGAAATAGAAACTCTTTGAAAAAACAAAGAACCCCTAGATGCAAATCCTAAAACCCCGATGAACAATAAGGTAAAAACCCTTGGAACACAAGAAGAGAAAGATTATTCCAATGATCTATGATCTTGAAATAAGAGAACTTGTTCTTATTTCAAGATTGAAACACTCCACAAGAACAATGATCAATTGGACTTGAATGACTCTAAACATGCAATTCAAGAACATGAATTACAAAGAGGTTTTTCAAAGCAAAAGCTTAAACCAAAACAAAAGTATTTTCATTCATTGATATCCTGATTGTAAAGCTTACAAAAGAGGCTTTAAAAAGCCTAAGAAACCCTAGCTTGGTCGAAAATATGAAGGGAAATAAACACCTAATAATAAAAGGAAAAACTAGACTTTCCTAATTCAAATAAGGAAAGTTTTCCTAATCTTTTAAACTTGGTCTCCAAGTTTTAAAAACTAAGGAAACATAGTAAATTCTTCCCTATTACATTAATAATAATAATAATAATAAATGTTTCTATATTAATAAAACTCAAATAAAATACTAAAATTCGAAATTGGATGAAAATAGACAAAACTACAAGTGTCAGTTGCCGCTTTGATGTCATTTTCACTCGTTTGAATGTATTCATGCGTGGTTTTCTTTGGAGCTCTTTAAAACAAATATCCCATGAGTTTAATAGTGTTTTAAACTCATTTTATTCATCAGTAAAGTATGTAACCCAATATCCTTGCAAATGCCCAAGAAAGTCAATCTTCACTCGTTTAGTTTTTCGGATTCTTGATCTTTTCTTGATTGAAACCTTGGACTTCAATATTGTCAATTCTTTGACATTTGGGGCTGGGATGATTCATATCATTCTCTCCAACTTCGAAAAGATTCGTCCTCGAATCTAAAGGTTTGATCATGGTGGAGTCTCCCTTGAAACGTTCGCCAATTGTTAAAGCATTTGTGGCACCATTATTGGCATTGATTTCCTGCAAAAAATCATAAACAAAATCTTGCAAAGGGTTTAGGTTGAAACTTCCCATATGATACTCGAGTGCAAAGAGAGGTGGTGTGGCCAATAATTTCCTTTTCCTCTCAATTCTTCTAACGAGAGCTTGCTTTTCTTGCTCTAATTTTCTCAACTCTTCTTGCTTCTTTATTTTCTCCTTTTCTTCTCGCTCAAATCTCTCTCGCTTCACCGACTCCCTTTTCTCTCTTCTTTTTTGTTGTTCTTGTTCCATCCTCTTTAATCTCTCTCTTTCTTCTTCTTTAGTTTCATCTCCTTCTAGAGTGAAATCTACCTTGTTAAGGCACACCTCCCGAATATGCCCCTTTCCACGACATTTATTACACTTGATATCTCTAGTATGTATTGTCATAATGGAAGAATTTTGTGGTTGCAAAAAAATTAGGGTTTTGAAAGATGAAAAAAAAAAACTGCTTGGTATTCAAACTTTGAAACGAGTTTTTAGGTAATTTAAGTTCTGATTTTGGATTTGATGTCTTCTGTAATTTTGTAGAGGATCAAAAAATAAACAGATTGGAAAAAAATTTCGTGGGAAAAGGTGAAGGGACGAGGTCAGTAGGTGATGTACAAGTTCGAACAAAAATCTGGAAATTTCTTTTTTTTTTTTTTTTTAATGAAAGCGGTTTTGATGGGGGATTAGAAAAAGTGAAGACGTAGGTGATAAAAGTAAATGAATTTACCTTTGATAACTCTCTCCCAGAGCAAGCTCTGATACCAAATGATATGAAACCCTAGAAAATTGAAATAGAAACTCTTTGAAAAAACAAAGAACCCCTAGATGCAAATCCTAAAACCCCGATGAACAATAAGGTAAAAACCCTTGGAACACAAGAAGAGAAAGATTATTCCAATGATCTATGATCTTGAAATAAGAGAACTTGTTCTTATTTCAAGATTGAAACACTCCACAAGAACAATGATCAATTGGACTTGAATGACTCTAAACATGCAATTCAAGAACATGAATTACAAAGAGGTTTTTCAAAGCAAAAGCTTAAACCAAAACAAAAGTATTTTCATTCATTGATATCCTGATTGTAAAGCTTACAAAAGAGGCTTTAAAAAGCCTAAGAAACCCTAGCTTGGTCGAAAATATGAAGGGAAATAAACACCTAATAATAAAAAGGAAAAACTAGACTTTCCTAATTCAAATAAGGAAAGTTTTCCTAATCTTTTAAACTTGGTCTCCAAGTTTTAAAAACTAAGGAAACATAGTAAATTCTTCCCTATTACATTAATAATAATAATAATAATAAATGTTTCTATATTAATAAAACTCAAATAAAATACTAAAATTCGAAATTGGATGAAAATAGACAAAACTACAAGTGTCAGTTGCCGCTTTGATGTCATTTTCACTCGTTTGAATGTATTCATGCGTGGTTTTCTTTGGAGCTCTTTAAAACAAATATCCCATGAGTTTAATAGTGTTTTAAACTCATTTTATTCATCAGTAAAGTATGTAACCCAATATCCTTGCAAATGCCCAAGAAAGTCAATCTTCACTCGTTTAGTTTTTCGGATTCTTGATCTTTTCTTGATTGAAACCTTGGACTTCAATATTGTCAATTCTTTGACATTTGGGGCTGGGATGATTCATATCATTCTCTCCAACTTCGAAAAGATTCGTCCTCGAATCTAAAGGTTTGATCATGGTGGAGTCTCCCTTGAAACGTTCGCCAATTGTTAAAGCATTTGTGGCACCATTATTGGCATTGATTTCCTGCAAAAAATCATAAACAAAATCTTGCAAAGGGTTTAGGTTGAAACTTCCCATATGATACTCGAGTGCAAAGAGAGGTGGTGTGGCCAATAATTTCCTTTTCCTCTCAATTCTTCTAACGAGAGCTTGCTTTTCTTGCTCTAATTTTCTCAACTCTTCTTGCTTCTTTATTTTCTCCTTTTCTTCTCGCTCAAATCTCTCTCGCTTCACCGACTCCCTTTTCTCTCTTCTTTTTTGTTGTTCTTGTTCCATCCTCTTTAATCTCTCTCTTTCTTCTTCTTTAGTTTCATCTCCTTCTAGAGTGAAATCTACCTTGTTAAGGCACACCTCCCGAATATGCCCCTTTCCACGACATTTATTACACTTGATATCTCTAGTATGTATTGTCATAATGGAAGAATTTTGTGGTTGCAAAAAAATTAGGGTTTTGAAAGATGAAGAAAAAAAAAACTGCTTGGTATTCAAACTTTGAAACGAGTTTTTAGGTAATTTAAGTTCTGATTTTGGATTTGATGTCTTCTGTAATTTTGTAGAGGATCAAAAAATAAACAGATTGGAAAAAAATTTCGTGGGAAAAGGTGAAGGGACGAGGTCAGTAGGTGATGTACAAGTTCGAACAAAAATCTGGAAATTTCTGTTTTTTTTTTTTTTTTAATGAAAGCGGTTTTGATGGGGGATTAGAAAAAGTGAAGACGTAGGTGATAAAAGTAAATGAATTTACCTTTGATAACTCTCTCCCAGAGCAAGCTCTGATACCAAATGATATGAAACCCTAGAAAATTGAAATAGAAACTCTTTGAAAAAACAAAGAACCCCTAGATGCAAATCCTAAAACCCCGATGAACAATAAGGTAAAAACCCTTGGAACACAAGAAGAGAAAGATTATTCCAATGATCTATGATCTTGAAATAAGAGAACTTGTTCTTATTTCAAGATTGAAACACTCCACAAGAACAATGATCAATTGGACTTGAATGACTCTAAACATGCAATTCAAGAACATGAATTACAAAGAGGTTTTTCAAAGCAAAAGCTTAAACCAAAACAAAAGTATTTTCATTCATTGATATCCTGATTGTAAAGCTTACAAAAGAGGCTTTAAAAAGCCTAAGAAACCCTAGCTTGGTCGAAAATATGAAGGGAAATAAACACCTAATAATAAAAGGAAAAACTAGACTTTCCTAATTCAAATAAGGAAAGTTTTCCTAATCTTTTAAACTTGGTCTCCAAGTTTTAAAAACTAAGGAAACATAGTAAATTCTTCCCTATTACATTAATAATAATAATAATAATAAATGTTTCTATATTAATAAAACTCAAATAAAATACTAAAATTCGAAATTGGATGAAAATAGACAAAACTACAAGTGTCAGTTGCCGCTTTGATGTCATTTTCACTCGTTTGAATGTATTCATGCGTGGTTTTCTTTGGAGCTCTTTAAAACAAATATCCCATGAGTTTAATAGTGTTTTAAACTCATTTTATTCATCAGTAAAGTATGTAACCCAATATCCTTGCAAATGCCCAAGAAAGTCAATCTTCACTCGTTTAGTTTTTCGGATTCTTGATCTTTTCTTGATTGAAACCTTGGACTTCAATATTGTCAATTCTTTGACATTTGGGGCTGGGATGATTCATATCATTCTCTCCAACTTCGAAAAGATTCGTCCTCGAATCTAAAGGTTTGATCATGGTGGAGTCTCCCTTGAAACGTTCGCCAATTGTTAAAGCATTTGTGGCACCATTATTGGCATTGATTTCCTGCAAAAAATCATAAACAAAATCTTGCAAAGGGTTTAGGTTGAAACTTCCCATATGATACTCGAGTGCAAAGAGAGGTGGTGTGGCCAATAATTTCCTTTTCCTCTCAATTCTTCTAACGAGAGCTTGCTTTTCTTGCTCTAATTTTCTCAACTCTTCTTGCTTCTTTATTTTCTCCTTTTCTTCTCGCTCAAATCTCTCTCGCTTCACCGACTCCCTTTTCTCTCTTCTTTTTTGTTGTTCTTGTTCCATCCTCTTTAATCTCTCTCTTTCTTCTTCTTTAGTTTCATCTCCTTCTAGAGTGAAATCTACCTTGTTAAGGCACACCTCCCGAATATGCCCCTTTCCACGACATTTATTACACTTGATATCTCTAGTATGTATTGTCATAATGGAAGAATTTTGTGGTTGCAAAAAAATTAGGGTTTTGAAAGATGAAGAAAAAAAAAACTGCTTGGTATTCAAACTTTGAAACGAGTTTTTAGGTAATTTAAGTTCTGATTTTGGATTTGATGTCTTCTGTAATTTTGTAGAGGATCAAAAAATAAACAGATTGGAAAAAAATTTCGTGGGAAAAGGTGAAGGGACGAGGTCAGTAGGTGATGTACAAGTTCGAACAAAAATCTGGAAATTTCTGTTTTTTTTTTCTTTTTTTAATGAAAGCGGTTTTGATGGGGGATTAGAAAAAGTGAAGACGTAGGTGATAAAAGTAAATGAATTTACCTTTGATAACTCTCTCCCAGAGCAAGCTCTGATACCAAATGATATGAAACCCTAGAAAATTGAAATAGAAACTCTTTGAAAAAACAAAGAACCCCTAGATGCAAATCCTAAAACCCCGATGAACAATAAGGTAAAAACCCTTGGAACACAAGAAGAGAAAGATTATTCCAATGATCTATGATCTTGAAATAAGAGAACTTGTTCTTATTTCAAGATTGAAACACTCCACAAGAACAATGATCAATTGGACTTGAATGACTCTAAACATGCAATTCAAGAACATGAATTACAAAGAGGTTTTTCAAAGCAAAAGCTTAAACCAAAACAAAAGTATTTTCATTCATTGATATCCTGATTGTAAAGCTTACAAAAGAGGCTTTAAAAAGCCTAAGAAACCCTAGCTTGGTCGAAAATATGAAGGGAAATAAACACCTAATAATAAAAAGGAAAAACTAGACTTTCCTAATTCAAATAAGGAAAGTTTTCCTAATCTTTTAAACTTGGTCTCCAAGTTTTAAAAACTAAGGAAACATAGTAAATTCTTCCCTATTACATTAATAATAATAATAATAATAAATGTTTCTATATTAATAAAACTCAAATAAAATACTAAAATTCGAAATTGGATGAAAATAGACAAAACTACAAGTGTCAGTTGCCGCTTTGATGTCATTTTCACTCGTTTGAATGTATTCATGCGTGGTTTTCTTTGGAGCTCTTTAAAACAAATATCCCATGAGTTTAATAGTGTTTTAAACTCATTTTATTCATCAGTAAAGTATGTAACCCAATATCCTTGCAAATGCCCAAGAAAGTCAATCTTCACTCGTTTAGTTTTTCGGATTCTTGATCTTTTCTTGATTGAAACCTTGGACTTCAATATTGTCAATTCTTTGACATTTGGGGCTGGGATGATTCATATCATTCTCTCCAACTTCGAAAAGATTCGTCCTCGAATCTAAAGGTTTGATCATGGTGGAGTCTCCCTTGAAACGTTCGCCAATTGTTAAAGCATTTGTGGCACCATTATTGGCATTGATTTCCTGCAAAAAATCATAAACAAAATCTTGCAAAGGGTTTAGGTTGAAACTTCCCATATGATACTCGAGTGCAAAGAGAGGTGGTGTGGCCAATAATTTCCTTTTCCTCTCAATTCTTCTAACGAGAGCTTGCTTTTCTTGCTCTAATTTTCTCAACTCTTCTTGCTTCTTTATTTTCTCCTTTTCTTCTCGCTCAAATCTCTCTCGCTTCACCGACTCCCTTTTCTCTCTTCTTTTTTGTTGTTCTTGTTCCATCCTCTTTAATCTCTCTCTTTCTTCTTCTTTAGTTTCATCTCCTTCTAGAGTGAAATCTACCTTGTTAAGGCACACCTCCCGAATATGCCCCTTTCCACGACATTTATTACACTTGATATCTCTAGTATGTATTGTCATAATGGAAGAATTTTGTGGTTGCAAAAAAATTAGGGTTTTGAAAGATGAAGAAAAAAAAAACTGCTTGGTATTCAAACTTTGAAACGAGTTTTTAGGTAATTTAAGTTCTGATTTTGGATTTGATGTCTTCTGTAATTTTGTAGAGGATCAAAAAATAAACAGATTGGAAAAAAATTTCGTGGGAAAAGGTGAAGGGACGAGGTCAGTAGGTGATGTACAAGTTCGAACAAAAATCTGGAAATTTCTGTTTTTTTTTTCTTTTTTTAATGAAAGCGGTTTTGATGGGGGATTAGAAAAAGTGAAGACGTAGGTGATAAAAGTAAATGAATTTACCTTTGATAACTCTCTCCCAGAGCAAGCTCTGATACCAAATGATATGAAACCCTAGAAAATTGAAATAGAAACTCTTTGAAAAAACAAAGAACCCCTAGATGCAAATCCTAAAACCCCGATGAACAATAAGGTAAAAACCCTTGGAACACAAGAAGAGAAAGATTATTCCAATGATCTATGATCTTGAAATAAGAGAACTTGTTCTTATTTCAAGATTGAAACACTCCACAAGAACAATGATCAATTGGACTTGAATGACTCTAAACATGCAATTCAAGAACATGAATTACAAAGAGGTTTTTCAAAGCAAAAGCTTAAACCAAAACAAAAGTATTTTCATTCATTGATATCCTGATTGTAAAGCTTACAAAAGAGGCTTTAAAAAGCCTAAGAAACCCTAGCTTGGTCGAAAATATGAAGGGAAATAAACACCTAATAATAAAAAGGAAAAACTAGACTTTCCTAATTCAAATAAGGAAAGTTTTCCTAATCTTTTAAACTTGGTCTCCAAGTTTTAAAAACTAAGGAAACATAGTAAATTCTTCCCTATTACATTAATAATAATAATAATAATAAATGTTTCTATATTAATAAAACTCAAATAAAATACTAAAATTCGAAATTGGATGAAAATAGACAAAACTACAAGTGTCAGTTGCCGCTTTGATGTCATTTTCACTCGTTTGAATGTATTCATGCGTGGTTTTCTTTGGAGCTCTTTAAAACAAATATCCCATGAGTTTAATAGTGTTTTAAACTCATTTTATTCATCAGTAAAGTATGTAACCCAATATCCTTGCAAATGCCCAAGAAAGTCAATCTTCACTCGTTTAGTTTTTCGGATTCTTGATCTTTTCTTGATTGAAACCTTGGACTTCAATATTGTCAATTCTTTGACATTTGGGGCTGGGATGATTCATATCATTCTCTCCAACTTCGAAAAGATTCGTCCTCGAATCTAAAGGTTTGATCATGGTGGAGTCTCCCTTGAAACGTTCGCCAATTGTTAAAGCATTTGTGGCACCATTATTGGCATTGATTTCCTGCAAAAAATCATAAACAAAATCTTGCAAAGGGTTTAGGTTGAAACTTCCCATATGATACTCGAGTGCAAAGAGAGGTGGTGTGGCCAATAATTTCCTTTTCCTCTCAATTCTTCTAACGAGAGCTTGCTTTTCTTGCTCTAATTTTCTCAACTCTTCTTGCTTCTTTATTTTCTCCTTTTCTTCTCGCTCAAATCTCTCTCGCTTCACCGACTCCCTTTTCTCTCTTCTTTTTTGTTGTTCTTGTTCCATCCTCTTTAATCTCTCTCTTTCTTCTTCTTTAGTTTCATCTCCTTCTAGAGTGAAATCTACCTTGTTAAGGCACACCTCCCGAATATGCCCCTTTCCACGACATTTATTACACTTGATATCTCTAGTATGTATTGTCATAATGGAAGAATTTTGTGGTTGCAAAAAAATTAGGGTTTTGAAAGATGAAGAAAAAAAAAACTGCTTGGTATTCAAACTTTGAAACGAGTTTTTAGGTAATTTAAGTTCTGATTTTGGATTTGATGTCTTCTGTAATTTTGTAGAGGATCAAAAAATAAACAGATTGGAAAAAAATTTCGTGGGAAAAGGTGAAGGGACGAGGTCAGTAGGTGATGTACAAGTTCGAACAAAAATCTGGAAATTTCTGTTTTTTTTTTTTTTTAATGAAAGCGGTTTTGATGGGGGATTAGAAAAAGTGAAGACGTAGGTGATAAAAGTAAATGAATTTACCTTTGATAACTCTCTCCCAGAGCAAGCTCTGATACCAAATGATATGAAACCCTAGAAAATTGAAATAGAAACTCTTTGAAAAAACAAAGAACCCCTAGATGCAAATCCTAAAACCCCGATGAACAATAAGGTAAAAACCCTTGGAACACAAGAAGAGAAAGATTATTCCAATGATCTATGATCTTGAAATAAGAGAACTTGTTCTTATTTCAAGATTGAAACACTCCACAAGAACAATGATCAATTGGACTTGAATGACTCTAAACATGCAATTCAAGAACATGAATTACAAAGAGGTTTTTCAAAGCAAAAGCTTAAACCAAAACAAAAGTATTTTCATTCATTGATATCCTGATTGTAAAGCTTACAAAAGAGGCTTTAAAAAGCCTAAGAAACCCTAGCTTGGTCGAAAATATGAAGGGAAATAAACACCTAATAATAAAAGGAAAAACTAGACTTTCCTAATTCAAATAAGGAAAGTTTTCCTAATCTTTTAAACTTGGTCTCCAAGTTTTAAAAACTAAGGAAACATAGTAAATTCTTCCCTATTACATTAATAATAATAATAATAATAAATGTTTCTATATTAATAAAACTCAAATAAAATACTAAAATTCGAAATTGGATGAAAATAGACAAAACTACAAGTGTCAGTTGCCGCTTTGATGTCATTTTCACTCGTTTGAATGTATTCATGCGTGGTTTTCTTTGGAGCTCTTTAAAACAAATATCCCATGAGTTTAATAGTGTTTTAAACTCATTTTATTCATCAGTAAAGTATGTAACCCAATATCCTTGCAAATGCCCAAGAAAGTCAATCTTCACTCGTTTAGTTTTTCGGATTCTTGATCTTTTCTTGATTGAAACCTTGGACTTCAATATTGTCAATTCTTTGACATTTGGGGCTGGGATGATTCATATCATTCTCTCCAACCTCGAAAAGATTCGTCCTCGAATCTAAAGGTTTGATCATGGTGGAGTCTCCCTTGAAACGTTCGCCAATTGTTAAAGCATTTGTGGCACCATTATTGGCATTGATTTCCTGCAAAAAATCATAAACAAAATCTTGCAAAGGGTTTAGGTTGAAACTTCCCATATGATACTCGAGTGCAAAGAGAGGTGGTGTGGCCAATAATTTCCTTTTCCTCTCAATTCTTCTAACGAGAGCTTGCTTTTCTTGCTCTAATTTTCTCAACTCTTCTTGCTTCTTTATTTTCTCCTTTTCTTCTCGCTCAAATCTCTCTCGCTTCACCGACTCCCTTTTCTCTCTTCTTTTTTGTTGTTCTTGTTCCATCCTCTTTAATCTCTCTCTTTCTTCTTCTTTAGTTTCATCTCCTTCTAGAGTGAAATCTACCTTGTTAAGGCACACCTCCCGAATATGCCCCTTTCCACGACATTTATTACACTTGATATCTCTAGTATGTATTGTCATAATGGAAGAATTTTGTGGTTGCAAAAAAATTAGGGTTTTGAAAGATGAAGAAAAAAAAAACTGCTTGGTATTCAAACTTTGAAACGAGTTTTTAGGTAATTTAAGTTCTGATTTTGGATTTGATGTCTTCTGTAATTTTGTAGAGGATCAAAAAATAAACAGATTGGAAAAAAATTTCGTGGGAAAAGGTGAAGGGACGAGGTCAGTAGGTGATGTACAAGTTCGAACAAAAATCTGGAAATTTCTGTTTTTTTTTTTTTTTTAATGAAAGCGGTTTTGATGGGGGATTAGAAAAAGTGAAGACGTAGGTGATAAAAGTAAATGAATTTACCTTTGATAACTCTCTCCCAGAGCAAGCTCTGATACCAAATGATATGAAACCCTAGAAAATTGAAATAGAAACTCTTTGAAAAAACAAAGAACCCCTAGATGCAAATCCTAAAACCCCGATGAACAATAAGGTAAAAACCCTTGGAACACAAGAAGAGAAAGATTATTCCAATGATCTATGATCTTGAAATAAGAGAACTTGTTCTTATTTCAAGATTGAAACACTCCACAAGAACAATGATCAATTGGACTTGAATGACTCTAAACATGCAATTCAAGAACATGAATTACAAAGAGGTTTTTCAAAGCAAAAGCTTAAACCAAAACAAAAGTATTTTCATTCATTGATATCCTGATTGTAAAGCTTACAAAAGAGGCTTTAAAAAGCCTAAGAAACCCTAGCTTGGTCGAAAATATGAAGGGAAATAAACACCTAATAATAAAAAGGAAAAACTAGACTTTCCTAATTCAAATAAGGAAAGTTTTCCTAATCTTTTAAACTTGGTCTCCAAGTTTTAAAAACTAAGGAAACATAGTAAATTCTTCCCTATTACATTAATAATAATAATAATAATAAATGTTTCTATATTAATAAAACTCAAATAAAATACTAAAATTCGAAATTGGATGAAAATAGACAAAACTACAAGTGTCAGTTGCCGCTTTGATGTCATTTTCACTCGTTTGAATGTATTCATGCGTGGTTTTCTTTGGAGCTCTTTAAAACAAATATCCCATGAGTTTAATAGTGTTTTAAACTCATTTTATTCATCAGTAAAGTATGTAACCCAATATCCTTGCAAATGCCCAAGAAAGTCAATCTTCACTCGTTTAGTTTTTCGGATTCTTGATCTTTTCTTGATTGAAACCTTGGACTTCAATATTGTCAATTCTTTGACATTTGGGGCTGGGATGATTCATATCATTCTCTCCAACTTCGAAAAGATTCGTCCTCGAATCTAAAGGTTTGATCATGGTGGAGTCTCCCTTGAAACGTTCGCCAATTGTTAAAGCATTTGTGGCACCATTATTGGCATTGATTTCCTGCAAAAAATCATAAACAAAATCTTGCAAAGGGTTTAGGTTGAAACTTCCCATATGATACTCGAGTGCAAAGAGAGGTGGTGTGGCCAATAATTTCCTTTTCCTCTCAATTCTTCTAACGAGAGCTTGCTTTTCTTGCTCTAATTTTCTCAACTCTTCTTGCTTCTTTATTTTCTCCTTTTCTTCTCGCTCAAATCTCTCTCGCTTCACCGACTCCCTTTTCTCTCTTCTTTTTTGTTGTTCTTGTTCCATCCTCTTTAATCTCTCTCTTTCTTCTTCTTTAGTTTCATCTCCTTCTAGAGTGAAATCTACCTTGTTAAGGCACACCTCCCGAATATGCCCCTTTCCACGACATTTATTACACTTGATATCTCTAGTATGTATTGTCATAATGGAAGAATTTTGTGGTTGCAAAAAAATTAGGGTTTTGAAAGATGAAAAAAAAAAAACTGCTTGGTATTCAAACTTTGAAACGAGTTTTTAGGTAATTTAAGTTCTGATTTTGGATTTGATGTCTTCTGTAATTTTGTAGAGGATCAAAAAATAAACAGATTGGAAAAAAATTTCGTGGGAAAAGGTGAAGGGACGAGGTCAGTAGGTGATGTACAAGTTCGAACAAAAATCTGGAAATTTCTGTTTTTTTTTTTTTTTTTAATGAAAGCGGTTTTGATGGGGGATTAGAAAAAGTGAAGACGTAGGTGATAAAAGTAAATGAATTTACCTTTGATAACTCTCTCCCAGAGCAAGCTCTGATACCAAATGATATGAAACCCTAGAAAATTGAAATAGAAACTCTTTGAAAAAACAAAGAACCCCTAGATGCAAATCCTAAAACCCCGATGAACAATAAGGTAAAAACCCTTGGAACACAAGAAGAGAAAGATTATTCCAATGATCTATGATCTTGAAATAAGAGAACTTGTTCTTATTTCAAGATTGAAACACTCCACAAGAACAATGATCAATTGGACTTGAATGACTCTAAACATGCAATTCAAGAACATGAATTACAAAGAGGTTTTTCAAAGCAAAAGCTTAAACCAAAACAAAAGTATTTTCATTCATTGATATCCTGATTGTAAAGCTTACAAAAGAGGCTTTAAAAAGCCTAAGAAACCCTAGCTTGGTCGAAAATATGAAGGGAAATAAACACCTAATAATAAAAAGGAAAAACTAGACTTTCCTAATTCAAATAAGGAAAGTTTTCCTAATCTTTTAAACTTGGTCTCCAAGTTTTAAAAACTAAGGAAACATAGTAAATTCTTCCCTATTACATTAATAATAATAATAATAATAAATGTTTCTATATTAATAAAACTCAAATAAAATACTAAAATTCGAAATTGGATGAAAATAGACAAAACTACAAGTGTCAGTTGCCGCTTTGATGTCATTTTCACTCGTTTGAATGTATTCATGCGTGGTTTTCTTTGGAGCTCTTTAAAACAAATATCCCATGAGTTTAATAGTGTTTTAAACTCATTTTCTTCATCAGTAAATTATGTAACCCAATATCCTTGCAAATGCCCAAGAAAGTCAATCTTCACTCGTTTAGTCTTCGGATTCTTGATCTTTTTTTGATTGAAACCTTGGACTTCAATATTGCCAATTCTTTGACATTTGGGGCTGGGATGATTCATATCACCTTAGGTCTTTGGTATCAATATGGTCCGAAGAGTGAAACAAGTAATTTGAAACAAGCTTTTCAATTACAAACAAGTTTTTGGAGTGGTTCGGATCCTCTTTCGATATTTTAGTCCAAACAGGATTCCCAAAGAAGAGGTTCCTCCATTCGGATATTTAGGATGGACCAAATCATGAGCACAACTTTGACAAGTGGGAAACCTTAGGTCTTTGGTATCAATATGGTCCGAAGAGTGAAACAAGTAATTTGAAACAAGCTTTTCAATTACAAAAAGCTTTTGGAGTGGTTCGGATCATCTTTTGATATTTTGGTCCAAAAAGGATTCCGAAAGAAGAGGTTCCTCCATTTGCATCTTAGGATGGACCAAATCGCGAGGAAAACTTTGACAAGGGGGAAACCTTAGGACTTTGGTATCAATATGGTCCGAAGAGTGAAACAAGTAATTTGAAACAAGCTTTTCAGTTACAAAAAGTTTTTGGAGTGGTTCGGATCCTCTTTCAAAATTTTGGTCGAAAGAGGATTCCCAAAGAAGAGGTTCTTCCATTTGCATATTTGGATGGACCAAATCGCGTGGAAAACTTTGACAGGGGGGAAACCTTAGGTCTTTGGTATCAATATGGTCCGAAGAGTGAAACAAGTGCTTTCAAACAAGCTTTTCACTTACAAACAAGTTTTTGGAGTGGTTCAGATCCTCTTTCGATACTTTGGTCCAAAGAGGATTCCCAAAGAAGAGGTCCCTCCATTTGCATTTTAGGATGGACCAAATCGCGAGGAAAACTTTAACAAGGGCGAAACCTTAGGTCTTTGGTATCAATATGGTCCGAAGAGTGAAACAAGTTTTTGGAGTGGTTCGGATCCTCTTTCGAAATTTTATTCCAAGGAGGATTCCCAAAGAAGAGGTTCTTCCATTTGCATCTTTAGGATGGACCAAGTCGCGAGGAAAACTTTGACAAGTGGGAAACCTTAGATCTTTGGTATCAATATGGTTTGAAGAGTGAAACAAGTGCTTTCAAACAAGCTTTTCACTTACAAACAAGTTTTTGGAGTGCTTCGCATCCTCTTTCGATATTTTGGACCGAAGAGGATTGCCAAAGAAGAGGTTCCTCCATTTGCATCTTTAGGATGGACCAAATCGCGAGGAAAACTTTGACAAGGGGGAAACCTTAGGTCTTTGGTATCAATATGGTCCGAAGAGTGAAACAAGTGCTTTGAAACAAGCTTTTCAATTACGAACAAGTTTTTGGAGTTGTTCGGATCCTCTTTCGATATTTTGGTCCAAAGAGGATTCTTAAAGAAGAGGTTCCTCCATTTGCATATTTAGGATGGACCAAATCGCGAGGAAAACTTTGACAAGGGGGAAACATTAAGTCTTTGGTATCAATATGGTCCGAAGAGTGAAACATGTACTTTGAAACAAGCTTTTCAATTACAAACAATTTTTTGGAGTGGTTCGGATCCTCTTTCTAAATGTTAGCCCAAAGAGGATTCCCAACGAAGAGGTTCCTCCATTTGCATCTTTAGAATGGACCAAGTCTCGAGGAAAACTTTAACAAGGGGGAAACCTTAGGTCTTTGGTATCAATATGGTCCGAAGAGTGAAACAAGTGCTTTCAAACAAGCTTTTCACTTACAAACAAGTTTTTGGAGTGGTTCGGATCGTCTTTCGATATTTTGGTCGAAAGAGGATTCCCAAAGAAGAGGTTCCTCCATTTGTATATTAGGATGGACCAAATCGCGAGGAAAACTTTGACAAGGGGGAAACCTTAGGTCTTTGGTATCAATATGGTCCGAAGAGTGAAACAAGTGCTTCCAAACAAGCTTTTCACTTACAAACAAGTTTTTGGAGTGGTTCGGATCCTCTTTCGATATTTTTGTCAAAAGAGGATTGCCACAGAAGAGGTTCCTCCATTTGCTTATTAGGATGGACCAAATCGCGAGGAAAACTTTGACAAGGGGGAAACCTTAGGTCTTTGGTATCAATATGGTCCGAAGAGTGAAACAAGTGCTTTCAAACAAGCTTTTCACTTACAAACAAGTTTTTGGAGTGGTTCGGATCCTCTTTCGATATTTTGGACCAAAGAGGATTCCCAAAGAAGAGGTTCCTCCATTATCATATTAGGATGGACCAAATCGCGAGGAAAACTTGGACAAGGGGGAAACCTTAGGTCTTTGGTATCAATATGGTCTGAAGAGTGAAACAAGTACTTTGAAACAAGCTTTTCAACTACAAACAATATGTCCAAATACATTGTAAATTCATGGACATCATATATGGCTAGTTCGGGAACAAATATGGAAAGTGGTCCAAATAAGGAAAGTTTGCAAAAGTGATGCAACTTTCCAAATTAGCTCTCATCTTCACTTCTGATTGAACAAGTCTTCAATAACCTTCCTCCCAATGCATTTACCATAGATTGAAGTTTTTCAAGTCTTCTTCCTTAGCCTCCATGCTCGGGTCTTTAAAGCTTGTCTTTACTTTACTCATGTAGGCTTGACAATGCATGTTCAAGACTTGTTGTAGCTTCTTGGCTCTTGATCTTGTGATTGGTATTTGAGCTTGTTGTGAGGTCCCATGATTCATATCATCCCCTCCCTCTTGAAAATGATTCGTCCTCGAATCTAAAACAGTACCTATATCGCAATAACTCAAGTTAGTAACATAAATAAAAGCACCTAAAGCATACTTACCTTAGAAATCAGATTTGTAAGCATCTTGATATCTTTCTAGTGCCTTGAATTGTTTAACTCCTCCGGGATCAAAAACCTTGAACTTCCATGCATCCCCCTCTTTGTCATTTAATTGCATGGTCCCTCTTAGGTATTGAAGTATTTGTTGCTTCTTCTTAAATTCTGTCTCATAACAAATAACAAGAGATCTAGCTACACTATTAGTTAACATATTAGAACCCAAAGGACCATAGTCAATTTCATAAATTTTCTAATAACATGGTATCACAAACAATGATGCAAAAGTACATTCAACCCACTCATATGTGTGTCCATACACAAATCCTACATTCTTCTCAATCAAGTGACAATCATATGTAACCATTGAATCAATCAAACAATTATTATTGAAAACATTAAGCACATGATCAGAAGTAGCTCTTTTAATTTGGGAATTATTAAGCAAGTAAGTCTTAGTACAACATGCATAATTATCAATGAAATTCATTTGATGTTGTAGAAATTCATAGTTGAGATCATTTTTAACAAACAAACAAGTGTTATGCATATTATAAAGAATAGGGTTAGGATACTTTACTATGGATGTGTTTACCCTATTTTCCATGCATTGAGTCATGTGAGATGGTGGTTTATTGATTATGGCATCCCCTTGAATATTGTCTTCATGATATTTTATGCCTTGCATTAGATTGCTAGGCATCTCATTAGGGAACAATCTTTTGAATTCCTGCAAAAATTCAACAAACATACTAGGCAAAGATGTGTTAAGTGTAAAACAAACCTCTTTGTACAAAAGTACAAATATAGGTTGGTAGATTTCATTCCTAGCCTCACTTGATCTAACTTTCTAGCTCTCACTCTCTATTTTTCTCTCTTTTTTCTCACTACACTTGAATTCCTCACACTTTGTAATCTCAAAACACTCTTTCTTTCCATTATCTCTTTCATTCTTTTCAAACGCACAAGTCTTTTTCTTTCGAGCAAAAATTTCTTTTTCACACTTTTCTTTTTTGTCACTCATCTCTCTTTCTTTTTGCTCACTCATTTCTTTTTTATCACTCATCTCTCTTTCTTTTGGATCACTCGTTTCTTTTTCATCACTCATCTCTCTTTCTTTTAGCTCACTCTCTTTTTCATAATTTTCATTATTTTCAAAATTAGAACACTCATTTAACTCATAAGTTTCCTCCTTACAAATATTAGCACGAACTATAGGAACTTGGTCAACAAGTGGTTTTGGCTCTAATACTTCATTTGGGACTTCAATGCCCTCTTTATAAGCATACATTGACTTTAGAATTCCCTCTTTTATCTCCTCCATGTTAGCATTGAAAACTTCCTTCGATTTCAAAAGTTCTCTTTCAATCATCTTAACTTTTTCTAAAATCAATCTTTCATTTTCCTCTACCAAGCCATAGGCAGCCCCATTCTCATCCATTAATGTACCATTTTCAACCATTTGATAAGAAGTAGTATTGGAAATAGGTTTAGAAGCATACCGTGTATCTCTTCTTCTTTTGAGTCTATTTTCTACCTTGGTGGCATAGTAAACCATTTCTTCCAACTTCACATATTTATACCCATTAACTTGGCCAGCAATCTCATAGTTTAATCCATCTAAGAACCATGCCATAGTCATCTCTTCATCTTCCTCAATATTAGCTCTAGCCATGAGATATTTAAACTCATTGTAGTACTCACAAACACTCATGTTTCCTTGTGTAAGATCTTCGAACTGTTGCACAAGGTCTCTTTGAAATCGGTCTGGTACAAATCGTTTCCTCATTATGTATTTGAAACCCTAGAATTGAAATAGAAACCCTTTGAAAGAACAAAGAACCCCTAGATGCACATCCTAAAACCCCATGAACAAAAAGGTAAAACCTTTGGAAAAACAAGAAAAGAAGATTATTCCAATGATCAAAGACCTTGAAATAAGAGAACTTGTTCTTATTTCAAGATTGAAACAATTCACAAACAAACTAGATCAAGGTTTGCTTGAATGTTCCTAAAACATGCAACCTAAGAACAAGGCTACAAAACTAAGCAATTTTAGCAGAGCAAAAAGCAATATTATTATCATATGAATTCTGAGTTCACACCAAGTTTCAATTGGATCCTCCAAAGTTCTTATTTTCCTATTGTTCACCAATTGTTTCCACCATGTTAGTGCATAATCACAAAAATTACCGGTTATAAGTTGTACCTTCTTTGAATCACTACATGGATGTTCTTCGAAACAAAGCTCCACATCTCTTTCCCATATAAAGTAAACCTCTGGATTTGATCTCCCTTGGAAAGTAGGTAACTTGAGCTTATCACCTCTTATGCTTCTATGCTCCATCCCTTCATGATAAACACCTCTGTTTTCCCTCCGAGTATGTTCTCTCTCTCGACATCTATTACTCCTCCTTTGATCAATTTCATGATACATTGCTGCAAATAAACAAGTTAGTAATAAAAAATAGGACCTTTCAATCACTCCCTAAGTGTTTACACTCGATGATGTTCGTTCTCTCGTGTTTGCACTCAAAAACAGATTTTAGACCCTAAATGCAACCTTGAACTATTATCACACTTTAGCAACTATCAAACAACTAAGATGCTAATGAAATTTGTAAACAGTAACAATCAAGAAATAAGAAACAAGCAAATTGGGTGGATAAAGAAAAAAGAAGACAGATTTTGCAAATGGTGTATTTTTGTAACAAGGAAAAGAATAAGAAAGAAAACAAGCAAGAATAAACTTTCCTAAAAGAGAAAATGATATGTATCAAGGAGCCTCAAAGTTGATCATTGTCGGAATTGCATTCATTTCTTTCCAAGATCAAGCTACAAGCAAGTTCAATAATTACAACATCAAAGTTCAAGCTTACATCAATAAATGGAAGTCAAGTTTAAGCTTAGTTCATTAAATGCAAGTCAAGTTCAAGCCTAGTTCACTAAATGCAAGTCAAGTTCATTTATTGCAACCGAAGCTCATTTAATGCAACTCAATACATCAATGAAACTCAAGACTTATTCATGACATCTTAAAGCTTCATTCAAGACTCCCATCAATACATTTGATGAAGATGTTTCAGTTACAAAGAGTTACAAATCAGATTTGTAACTCCCAAGAAATCAGTTACACTTTGACAATTTAATAGGGCTTGTCAATTGTCTTTATTTTTGTCATTACTTTTTTGGGCTGTCTTTTGGCCTTTTTTATTCAATTTTATCACCTTATTTTCGTGGCTATTGAAGGCTATAAAGCCATGACACATGCTTGTAACAAAGGGGAGGATGATTGAATTAAAAATCCAAAGTCTCATTGAGAGCTTTTTCTTTGAATTGTTGTGAGTTGTTCAACTTTTCATCTTGTCATTCCTTGTGTTTAGGGTGGCTGTAGAATCGAGCCATTAGGATTGATCATTCTAATTTGGTGGATTGATTCGAATCTAGAACAAGAATTTCAATTACCAAAATGATACGAAAACCCTTTCGAAATGCTTTAAGAACCCTTAAACTTAACTAAGGACCCAAAAAGATCACAACCAAAGAACCCACATATGCCATTTGAAACAACCCAAGGAAAAAGGCTAGAAAATGATTATCCTTATGATCAATGATCTAAAGACAAGAATTGGATTTCTTGTTTTAGATTCGAATCAATCCACCAAATTAGAATGATCAATCCTAATGGCTTGATTCTACAGCCACCCTAAACACAAGGAATGACAAGATGAAAAGTTGAACAACTCACAACAATTCAAAGAAAAAGCTCTCAATGAGACTTTGGATTTTTAATTCAATCATCCTCTCCTTTGTTACAAGCATGTGTCATGGCTTTATAGCCTTCAATAGCCACGAAAATAAGGTGATAAAATTGAATAAAAAAGGCCAAAAGACAGCCCAAAAAAGTAATGACAAAAATAAAGACAATTGACAAGCCTATTAAATTGTCAAAGTGTAACTGATTTCTTGGGAGTTACAAATCTGATTTGTAACTCTTTGTAACTGAAACATCTTCATCAAATGTATTGATGGGAGTCTTGAATGAAGCTTTAAGATGTCATGAATAAGTCTTGAGTTTCATTGATGTATTGAGTTGCATTAAATGAGCTTCGGTTGCAATAAATGAACTTGACTTGCATTTAGTGAACTAGGCTTGAACTTGACTTGCATTTAATGAACTAAGCTTAAACTTGACTTCCATTTATTGATGTAAGCTTGAACTTTGATGTTGTAATTATTGAACTTGCTTGTAGCTTGATCTTGGAAAGAAATGAATGCAATTCCGACAATGATCAACTTTGAGGCTCCTTGATACATATCATTCCCTCCTTCTTGAAAAGGATTCGTCCTCGAATCCAAATCTTCATGCCCTACAATAAAACATGTAAAATCAGCAACTTTAAAGATTGAATTCGAAAAATACTCACCTTGTAATAATGCAATGGTGTGGACTTTTGTATAGATTCTTCCAAGTACTTGATATGGTCCATCACCCCTTGGATGCAATTTAGTTCTTTTTTGAAGTCGTTTCTTCCGAAAATGCATCCAAATCCATGCTCTTGGATGAAATTTGAGTGGTTTCCTTCTCATTTTCTTTTTATAGGTAAATCTGAAACTTTTCTCCTCGAACATTTTCTTCACATCCATGTGCATTAATTTGATGAATACATTCATAAAATGGGCTGAATCACTCACAAAGACGTTAGATCTCAAAGGCAGCAACTCAAAGGGAGTAATAGCATAAAGACCATAAATAAGTTTATTTGAAAAACAAACATTTTTATGATGTATTCTCTTATTACATGTATTCTCCACAAAAGGCCAATAATTCTCCCAAGTTTCCACTTTAGAGTTAGTTTCCTTAAACTTGCCTCCTAAGATCACATTTATCAACTTTTGAGTTTCCCATTCTAGCAAAACAGATTGGTATACATTGTATTTTCTCAAAGTAAAATCAACTACATAAGAAGAATATGTATTCCTTAATGAGTTCAACTTTTCAACATACTCAAAAATTGTAATTTCAAGATGCTCATTAACAAGAACTTTCACATGCTCAAAAACCAGATTAGAACATAAAGTATTTCGCCAAGAAAGTATTTTGCTTACAACATTCTCGTTAGAATCGATATACTTTCTTTCTTGGATGTATTGCCCTTTCAAACACCTCAAGCTCTTATTCGGCCATAAGTAATGCTTCCAAACCTGAAAAAGATATTCAAACACACTAGGAAAATAATGGTTAAGGTTAGTTGCCAAAAAGTCTACTTTGCACATAAGCACAAAATTAGGCTTTTGACTAAGAAAAACTATCCTCATCTCACTCATTTTTACATGATAGCTCACTGATTTTCCTTTTCTCTCAATTTCCTCAAAGTGTTCACACATTTCTTTTTCATTCTTCTCTTTTCTCTCATTGTTTTCACTCAAAGCTTTCTCTTCTCTCTCACTCAATTTTTCACTCAATTCTTTTTCTTTCAATTCTTTTTCTTTCAACTCTTTTTCTTTTAACTCAAACTCAACCCTCCTTTGTTCAAGCTTACATTGGTCAATGAAAACCTCTTTTGAAGATAAAGGTACCAAAGTAGTCTTCCTTCCATCTTTGGTAAAAGTATACCTATTAAGGTAGCCATCATAGGAAACTCTCCTATCATATTGCCATGGTCTCCCTAAAAGTATATCACCGGCATGCATTGGCACTACATCACAAACTACCTCATCCTTATACTTCCCAAGGCTAAAAGAAATAATAGCTTGCTTATGCACCTTCACCTCACCACTTTTGTTTAACCATTGTAAATTGTAAGGTTTGGGATGTGGTTTAGTAGGCAAATTGAGTCTCTTAACCAGAATTGAGCTCACAACATTTGTACAACTTCCCCCATCAATTACAACACTACATGCAGTCTCATTCACTAAACACCTAGTATGGAACAAGTTGTGTCTTTGGTGTTCTTCAAAATTCTCCTTTATTTCATAATTGAGAACTCTCCTACACAAGAGTGCTACTCTATTTCCTTCCTCCCGACTATCATCACTCGCCTCGGGTTCCTCAATATTTTCCTCCATAGAATCACCCTCTTCGGCTTCCTCAAAATATTCTTCCTCAAAGTCACTCTCTTCCCAATCAGTTACTACTTTTTCCTCAACATCACTTTCTAATTCTCCTTCAAATTTATCCCTATTTTGCTGATTACTAGCCTTCACTAATCTACCCATACACTCATTAAGCTCCTCTAAAGTCTGAGTAAGTCTAGCAAAAGCTCCCTCTTGTTCCTCTCTCCACCTAGCTTCACTAATCTCACCCACATTATTTTCCCATTGTGACATGTTTTCTGGACCTTACAACACTCCCTCACAATATATCACTCAAGGAACTCTCGTGTTTAATCACTCAAAGTAGGCCAAAATATCAAGTAAGGCTATTGATAAGTTGGAAGTAACTTGTGTTTAAAGTACTAAAAATCAAGCAATCAGTATTTAAACAATCTAAAATAATGAAAAGAAGCAAAAATAAAGCAAGAAAAACAGATTGGATAGGCAAAAAACAGATTGGAAAAGCAAAACAGATTTTTGAAAGCAAAGAACTCAAGAAAAATGGCAATTACAAATTTCAAAATTCGTGGAGTTCGAGAATGAATTTTCAATTGGCAGCCTATATGAAGCTTTTTAAGATGATAATAAAGAGCATACAAAAGGCCATATTCAAAAATTAGTTCAGAATTGAAAACTCTAACTCACAGAATTGAAGTTCCCGGAAAATAGGATAAACCTGCGCACAGAAATGATATTCCAGATTTGAACTGTTTCCGTTATGATTTGGATAAACCTCCCTTCTGAACTTTGAAAGATAACAGAAAGATAAAACTTTTCTCTTCAGACAACAAAGACAAATTCGGACGTTAGATTAGAGTTTGAATGGAAAACAGTAGCATTAAATGCGGCAGTTACAAAACGGGACAGTTTTGGAAAATGTAACTTATAGCCGTTTCTGAGACTTTAAATCAATGTGAAACTGATATATTTCAATGGTAAATGTTATAGAAACACAATTATATCAGTTATACACGAAATTATATGAATCAAACTCAGAAAAGTGAAGAATTTTTCAAGAAGAACACAAGATGTACAGATTAGTGCTCTCGGATGCAATTGCTCTCCCTCTTTCTTTCTTTCTTTCTTTTTTTTTTTTTTGATTTTCAAGATCTAATTGTGATCTTTAAGATGGATATGAAATCAGAATAAAATGATGAAGAAAAATGGATGAAAAGGCAGAAATGAATTCGATGGACAGAATGTGTAGAATTGAAAAACAAGTGCATAAAAGTAAGATAGAATCAATTCTAGAGATCGGCCACTAAGATGCAACCTATGCTCTGATACCAAATGATACGAAAACCCTTTCGAAATGCTTTAAGAACCCTTAAACTTAACTAAGGACCCAAAAAGATCACAACCAAAGAACCCACATATGCCATTTGAAACAACCCAAGGAAAAAGGCTAGAAAATGATTATCCTTATGATCAATGATCTAAAGACAAGAATTGGATTTCTTGTTTTAGATTCGAATCAATCCACCAAATTAGAATGATCAATCCTAATGGCTCGATTCTACAGCCACCCTAAACACAAGGAATGACAAGATGAAAAGTTGAACAACTCACAACAATTCAAAGAAAAAGCTCTCAATGAGACTTTGGATTTTTAATTCAATCATCCTCCCCTTTGTTACAAGCATGTGTCATGGCTTTATAGCCTTCAATAGCCACGAAAATAAGGTGATAAAATTGAATAAAAAAGGCCAAAAGACAGCCCAAAAAAGTAATGACAAAAATAAAGACAATTGACAAGCCTATTAAATTGTCAAAGTGTAACTGATTTCTTGGGAGTTACAAATCTGATTTGTAACTCTTTGTAACTGAAACATCTTCATCAAATGTATTGATGGGAGTCTTGAATGAAGCTTTAAGATGTCATGAATAAGTCTTGAGTTTCATTGATGTATTGAGTTGCATTAAATGAGCTTCGGTTGCAATAAATGAACTTGACTTGCATTTAGTGAACTAGGCTTGAACTTGACTTGCATTTAATGAACTAAGCTTAAACTTGACTTCCATTTATTGATGTAAGCTTGAACTTTGATGTTGTAATTATTGAACTTGCTTGTAGCTTGATCTTGGAAAGAAATGAATGCAATTCCGACAATGATCAACTTTGAGGCTCCTTGATACATATCAGAAAAATTCGAAATTAGACTTCCCTAAAGCACTTTGGATCAAAAAATAATACTTTCCTAAAGCAAAAGATGCATATATTCAAATATGGGCAGATTTGAAACTTTCCAAAAACAGTTTTGGCTATTTATGGTAAGTTCTAGCTTTTTAGGAAACAAACAAATTTTGGCTCATTCAACTTGATAATTTCGGATTCAAGATGCATAAATGATGAGTTTAAGATGAATTATTCAAGAACAATATGAACACTAAACACTTTTTTCCAGAAACTCAAGCAAATAGCAAGAACGCTTTTTTTTATAACAATTTTCTGCACAATCCGACAGTCTTCGAAGATCTATTTTTTTCTCAATCTTCCACTTTTGTTTTGACAAACGTTTCTGAATAAAAAATAAACTAGACACAAAAATAAAGACTTTTGTAGTTGGTGATTTTCTGAGAATCGAAAGGGAACTATATGAAAAAAATTAAAACATTAGGAAAAAACAAATAAGGAAATTCTGGAACAGTTTTTTTTTTAATGTGTTTTCTGGTTTTTCGGATGAACTAAGAACAAAACAAGAATAAAATTGAAATAACAAGAAAGCAAGTAAGATAGAAATCTTTCCTTGAGCCTAAGCTCTGATACCAAATGATATGAAACCCTACGAAATTGAAATAGAAACCCTTTGAAAGCACAAAGAACCCCTAGATGCAAATCCTAAAACCCCGATGAACAATAAGGTAAAACCCTTGGAAACAAAGAAGAAGAAGATTATTCCAATGATCTAATACCTTGAAATAAGAGAACTTGTTCTTATTTCAAGATCGAAACAATTCACAAACATACTAGATCAAATTATGCTTGAATGTTTCTAAAACATGCAACCTAGAACAAGGCTACAAAATGCAAGGTAAAATCAACCAAGCAATAAGCAAAACAAAGCTATTTTCTATCATATTAATTCTTAATGTTTAGGGTTACAAATGAGCCTTTAAATAGGCAAAGAAACCCTAAAAATAACTGATAAGGCAAACCCAAATTACAAGTCCAAAGACCCTATGCCATTATGCTTAGCATGAACCTTTGAAGCAAGAACTCAAACCCTCCTTAACTAATCGGTTTCAACCAAGAGATTTAAGGCTAGATGATATTACCTCTTAGATCAATGACCTAGAGACAAGAATGAGATTCCTTGTTCTAGATTGAATCACTCCACAACTAAGTTGATCAATTCCTAGTTGAATGACTCGGCAGCCACCCTAAACACAAGAATTGCAAGAAGTTGAAAACTCGATGTGGTTTTCAAAAGAAACTCTCAATGAGTGACTTGATTTTCATTCCAACATAATCTTAGTTTTACAAAGTGTTCCCATGGCTATATAAGCCTTCAAACAGCAAAATAAAAGCAAAAACATAAAAGGAAACAAACATTAAAGCATTCGGTTACAATTGGCAAAAACAGAAAAGGAAACTAGAGCCCTTAATGCCCACGATTACAAATAAGGAAAGTTTGACTAAAATACAAATAAAAGTGAATCTGATTTGCTTAGTTGTTGCATTCTTCCATTCAAGGCATAGTTGACATTTGTACAAGGTTATCTTTGTAGACATCTTCCTTATGGATTTATAAGTTGCACACATTGATCTTCAAAGAATGATATGTCAATTCTTCATCCGAAATGGGCTGCTCATTGTGAAATATAGCTTGAACCGAGCCTATCAATCCTTCAAATGTGAAATAAATGCTTGTTGAACCATATTTGCTTAGGATCTTTTGGAGTGCCTCCATGATTCATATCAATAACAAGGAATTTCGGATTACAAGGAGGCACGAAATCTGCCAAATCTTTCCTTAAGTGCATTTGGTGCATTTTAGGAAAGTTTTGCCCTAGAAGATATTATATCATTCCTAAACTATTCTAAGCATTAAAACTGGTAAATAAAGGCCTAAAACATGTCCAAATACATTGTAAATTCATGGACATCATATATGGCAAGTTCGGCAACAAATATGGAAAGTGGTCCAAATAAGGAAAGTTTGCAAAAGTGATGCAACTTTCCAGATTAGCTCTCATCTTCACTTCTGGTTGAACAAGTCTTCAATAACCTTCCTCCAAATGCATTTACCATAGATTGAAGTTTTTCAAGTCTTCTTCCTTAGCCTCCATGCTCGGGTCTTTAAAGCTTGTCTTTACTTTACTCATGTATGCTTGACAATGCATGTTTAAGACTTGTTGTAGCTTCTTGGCTCTTGATCTTGTGATTGGTATTTGAGCTTGTTGTGAGGTCCCATGATTCATATCATTAGGTCTTCGGATTTAATTTGGTTTAGAGCGTGAAAAAAGTGCTTTCAAACAAGCACTTCAATTACAAACAAGTTTTTGGAGTAGTTCGGATCCTCTTTCGAAATTTGGGTATAAACAGGATTCCCAAAGAAGAGGTTCCTCCATTTGCATCTTTAAGATGGACCAAATCGCAAGAAAAACTTTGACAAGGGGGAAACCTTAGGTCTTTGGTATCAATATGGTCCGAAGAGTGAAACAAGTACTTCGAAACAAACTTTTCAATTACAAAAAAGTTTTTGGAGTGGTTCGGATCCTCTTTCGATATTTTTGTCCAAAGAGGATATCCAAAGAAGAGGTTCCTTCATTTGCATCTTTAGGATGGACCTAATCGCGAGGAAAATTTTGACAAGGGGAAAACATTAGGTCTATGGAATCAATATGGTCCGAAGAGTGAAAGAAGTACTTTGAAAGAAGCTTTTCAATTACAAACATTTTTTGGAGTGGTTTGGATCCTCTTTCGATATTTTGCCAAAAGAGGATTCCCAAAGAAGAGGTTCCTCCATTTGGATCTTTAGGATGGACCTAATCTTGAGCACAACATTGACAAGTGGGACACCTTAGGTTTTCGGATTTAATTTGGTTTAGAGATTGAGACAAGTGCTTTCAAACAAGCACTTCAATTACAAACAAGTTTTTGGAGTGGTTCGGATCCTCTTTCGAAATTTTGGTATAAACAGGATTCCCAAAGAAGAGGTTCCTCCATTTGCATCTTTAGGATGGACCAAGTCGCGAGGAAAACTTTGATGAGTGGGAAACCTTAGATCTTTGGTATCAATATGGTCCGAAGAGTGAAACAAATACTTTGAAACAAGCTTTTCAACTACAAACAAGTTTTCGGAGTGGTTCGGATCCTCTTTACATATTTTTGTCCAAATAGGATTCCCAAAGAAGAGGTTCCTCCATTTGGATCTTTAGGATGGACCAAATCTTGAGCACAACTTTGCCAAGAGGGAAACCTTAGGTCTTCAGATTTAACTTGGTTTAGAGAGTGAAACAAGTAATTTGAAACAAGCTTTTCAATTACAAACAAGTTTTTGGAGTTGTTCGGATTCACTTTCGATATTTTGGTCCAAACAGGATTCCCAAAGAAGAGATTCCTCAATTCGGATCTTTAGGATGGACCAAATCATGCTCACAACTTTGACAATTGGAAAACCTTAGGTCTTTGGTATCAATATGGTCCGAAGAGTGAAACAAGTAATTTGAATCAAGCTTTTCAATTACAAACAAGTTTTTGGAGTGGTTCGGATCCTCTTTCGATATTTTGGTCCAAAGAGGATTCCCAAATAAGAGGTTCCTCCATTTGGATCTTTAGGATGGACCAAATCACGAGGAAAACTTTGACAAGTGGAAAACCTTAGGTCTTTGGTATCAATATGGTCCATAGAGTGAAACAAGTACTTTGAAACTTGCTTTTCAATTACAAACATGTTTTTGGAGTGCTTTGGATCCTCTTTCGATATTTTGGTCAAAAGAAGATTCCAAAAGAAGAGTTTCCTCCATTTGGATCTTTAGGATGGACCAAATCTTGAGCACAACTTTGACAAGAGGGAAACCTTAGGTCTTCAGATTCAATTTGGTTTAGAGAGTGAAACAAGTGCTTTAAACAAGCTTTTCAATTACAAACAAGTTTTTGGAGTGGTTCGGATTCTCTTTCGATATTTTTGTCCAAAAAGGATATCCAAAGAAGAGGTTCCTCCATTTGCATCTTTAGGATGGACCAAATCGTGAGGAAAATTTTGACAAGGAGGAAACATTAGGTCTTTGGAATCAATATGGTCCGAAGAGTGAAACAAGTACTTTGTAACAAGCTTTTCAATTACAAAGAAGTTCTTGGAGTGGTTCGGATCCTCTTTCGAAATTTTGGTCCAAAGAGGATTCCCAAAGAAGAGGTTCTTCCATTTGCATCTTTAGGATGGACCAAATCGCGAGGAAATTTTTGACAAGGGGGTAACCTTAGGTCTTTGGTATCAACAAGGTCCGAAGAGTGAAACAAGCTTTTCAATTACATACAAGTTTTTGGAGTGGTTCGGATCCTCTTACCATATTTTTGTCCAAATAGGATTCCCAAGGAAGAGGTTCCTCCATTTGGATCTTTAGGATGGACCAAATCTTGAGCACAACTTTGACAAGAGGGAAACCTTAGGTCTTCAGATTTAATTTTATTTAGAGAGTGAAACAACCTTTTCAATTACAAACAATTTTTGGAGTTGTTCGAATCCACTTTCGATATTTTGGTCCAAACAGGATTCCAAAAGAAGAGGTTCCTCCATTCGGACCTTTAGGATGGACCAAATCATGAGCACAACTTTGACAATTGGAAAACCTTAAGTCTTTGGTATCAATATGGTCCGAAGAGTGAAACAAGTAATTTTAATCAAGCTTTTCAATTACAAACAAGTTTTTGGAGTGGTTCAGATCCTCTTTCGATATTTTGGTCCAAAGAGGATTCCCAAAGAAGAGGTTCCTCCATTTGGATCTTTAGGATGGACCAAATCATGAGGACAACTTATACAAGGGGGAAACCTTAGGTCTTTGGTATCAATATGGTCTGAAGAGTGCAACAAGTACTTTGAAACAAGCTTTTCAATTATAAACATGTTTTTGGAGTGGTTTGGATCCTCTTTCGATATTTTGGTCCAAGGAGAATTCCCAAAGAAGAGGTTCCTCCATTTGGATCTTTAGGATTGACCAAATCTTGAGCACAACTTTGACAAGAGGGAAACCTTAGGTCTTCGGATTGAATTTGGTTTAGAGAATGAAACAAGTACTTTCAACAAGCTTTTCAATTACAAACAAGTTTTTGGAGTGGTTCGGATCCTCTTTCGATATTTTTGTCCAAAAAGGATATCCACAGAAGAGGTTTCTCCATTTGCATCCTTAGGATGGACCAAATCGCGAGGAAAATTTTGACAAGGGGCAAAAATTAGGTCTTTGGAATCAATATGGTCCGAAGAGTGAAACAAGTACTTTGAAACAAGCTTTTCAATTACAAACAAGTTTTTGGAGTGGTTCGGATCCTCTTTCGAAATTTTAGTCCAAAGAGGATTCCCAGAGAAGCGGTTCCTCCATTTGGATCTTTAGGATGGACAAAATCACGAGGAATACTTTCACAAGTGGAAAACCTTAGGTCTTTGGTATCAAATGGTCCGAAGAGTGAAACAAGTACTTTGAAAGAAGCTTTTCAATTACAAACATTTTTTGGAGTGGTTTGGATCCTCTTTCGATATTTTGCCAAAAGAGGATTCCCAAAGAAGAGGATCCTCCATTTGGATCTTTAGGATGGACCTAATCTTGAGCACAACATTGACAAGTGGGACACCTTAGGTCTTCAGATTTAATTTGGTTTAGAGAGTGAAAAAAGTTCTTTCAAACAAGAACTTCAATTACAAACAAGTTTTTGGAGTAGTTCGGATCCTCTTTCAAAATTTTGGTATAAACAGGATTCCCAAAGAAGAGGTTCCTCCATTTGCATCTTTAGGTTGGACCAAATCGCAAGAAAAACTTTGACAAGGGGGAAACCTTAGGTCTTTGGTATCAATATGGTCCGAAGAGTGAAACAAGTACTTTGAAACAAGCTTTTCAATTACAAAAAAGTTTTTGGAGTGGTTCGGATCCTCTTTCGATATTTTGGTCCAAAGAGGATATCCAAAGAAGAGGTTCCTCCATTTGCATCTTTAGGATGGACCTAATCGCGAGGAAAATTTTGACAAGGGGGAAACATTAGGTCTTTGGAATCAATATGGTCCGAAGAGTGAAACAAGTACTTTGAAAGAAGCTTTTCAATTACAAACAAGTTTTTAGAGTGGTTCGGATCCTCTTTCGAAATTTTAGTCCTAAGACGATTCCCAAAGACGAGGTTCCACCATTTGGATCTTTAGGATTGACCAAATCACGAGGAATACTTTGACAAGTGGAAAACCTTAGGTCTTTGGTATCAATATGGTTCGAAGAGTGAAACAAGTACTTTGAAACAAGCTTTTCAATTACAAACATATTTTTGGAGTGGTTTGGATCATCTTTCGATATTTTGCCAAAAGAGGATTCCCAAAGAAGCAGTTCCTCCATTTGGATCTTTAGGATGGACCTAATCTTGAGCACAACATTGACAAGTGGAACACCTTAGGTCTTCGGATTTAATTTGGTTTAGAGAGTGAAACAAGTGCTTTCAAACAAGCACTTCAATTACAAACAAGTTTTTGGAGTGGTTCGGATCCTCTTTCAAAATTTTGGTATAAACAGGATTCTCAAACAAGAGGTTCCTCCATTTGCATCTTTAGGATGGACTAAGTTGCGAGGAAAACTTTGACGAGTGGGAAACCTTAGATCTTTGGTATCAATATGGTCCGAAGAGTGAAACAAGTGCTTTCAAACAAGCTTTTAACTTACAACAAGTTTTTTGATTGGTTCGGATCCTCTTTCGATATTTTGAACCAAAGAGGATTCCCAAAGTAGAGGTTCTTCCATTTGCATCTTTAGGATGGACCAAATCCCGTGGAAAACTTTGACAAGGGGGAAACCTTGGGTCTTTGGTATCAATATAGTCCGAAGAGTGAAACAAGTACTTTGAAACAAGTTTTTGTAGTGGTTCGGATCCTCATTCGAAATTTTAGTCCAACGAGGATTCCCAAAGAAGAGGTTCCTCCATTTGCATCTTTAGGATGGACCAAGTCGCGAGGAAAACTTTTACAAGTGGGAAACCTTAGATCTTGAGTATCAATATGGTCCGACGAGTGAAACAAGTGCTTTCAAACAAGCTTTTCACTTACAAACAAGTGTTTTGATTGGTTCGGATCCTCTTTCGATATTTTGGTCCAAAGAGGATTTCCAAAGAAGAGGTTCCTCCATTTGCATCTTTAGGATGGACCAAATCGCGAGGAAAACTTTAACAAGGGGGAAACTGATATGAATCATGGAGCCTTAATGTTGATCTTTTCCGAGCTTGCATTCGTTGTTCTCCAAGTTCAAGATTAGTTCAATAAATGGAAGTCAAGTTCAAGTAGAGTTCATTAAATGCAAGTCAAGTTCAAACCAAGCTCATTAAATGCAAGTAAACTTCAAGCCTAGTTCATTAAATGAAAGTCAAGTTCATTTAATGCAACCGAAGCTCATTTAATGCAACTTTTCCACATACTCAAAACTTTCATTTTCAAGAGGCTCTGATACCAAAATGATACGAAAACCCTTTCGAAATGCTTTAAGAACCCTTAAACTTAACTAAGGACCCAAAAAGATCAAGACCAAAGAACCCACATATGCCATTTGAAACAACCCAAGGAAAAAGGCTAGAAGATGATTATCCTTATGATCAAAGATCTAAAGACAAGAATTGAATTTCTTGCTCTAGATTCGAATCAATCCACCAATTTAGAATGATCAATCCTAAAGGCTTGATTCTACAGCCACCCTAAACACAAGGAATGACAAAATTGAAATGGTAAGCTCGGCTCACAACAATTTCAAAGAAAAGCTCTCAAAGAGTTTTGTATTTTTATCTCATGAATAATCTTTATATTACAATCTGAAACATGGCTATATAAGCCTTACAAAACAAAGGGAAAAACGAAATAGACATAAATGAAAGGAAATGAAACAGCTACAACCTTAAAGTCTTACAAAAATAACCGAAATGGTCTTAACTATGCAAACTTGTAACTGAAATTAGAAGAGTTACAAATCTGATTTGAAAGTCTTTGTAACTGAAAATCCTTGACCACATGTGTTTATGAGAGTCTTAAATGAAACCTTAGGATGTCATGAATAAGTCAAGAGTAGCATTGATGTCTTGAGTTGCATTAAATGAGCTTCGGTTGCATTAAATGAACTTGACTTGCATTTAATGAACTAGGCTTGAAGTTTACTTGCATTTAATGAGCTTGGTTTGAACTTGACTTGCATTTAATGAACTCTACTTGAACTTGACTTCCATTTGTTGAACTAATCTTGAACTTGGAGAACAACGAATGCAAGCTCGGAAAAGATCAACATTAAGGCTCCATGATTCATATCAGAAAACCTTAGGTCTTTGGTATCAATAAGGTCAGAAGAGTGAAACAAGTACTTTGAAGAAGCTTTTCAATTACAAACAAGTCTTTGTAGTGGTTCGGATCCTCTTTCGAAATTATAGTTCAAAGAGGATTCCCAAAGAAGAGGTTCCTCCATTAGCATCTTTAGGATGGACCAAGTCGCGAGGAAAACTTTGACAAGTGGGAAACCTTAGGTCTTTGGTATCAATATGGTCCGAAGAGTGAAACAAGTACTTTGAAACAAGCTTTTGAAATACAAACAAGTTTTTTGAGTTGTTCGGATCCTCTTTCGAAATTTTGGTCCATAGAGGAATCCCAAAGAAAAGGTTCCTCCATTTCCATCTTTAGGATGGACCAAGTCGCGAGGAAAACTTTAACAAGTGGGAAACCTTAGGTCTTTGGTATCAATATGGTCTGAAGAGTGAAACAAGTGCTTTCAAACAAGCTTTTCACTTACAAACAAGTTTTTGGAGTGGTTCGGATCCTCTTTCGATATTTTGGTCCAAAAAGGATTCCCAAAGAAAAGGTTCCTCCAATTGCATCTTAGGATGGACCAAATCGCGAGGAAAACTTTAACAAGGGGGAAACCTTAGGTCTTTGGTATCAATATGGTCCGATTTGTGGAACAAGTACTTTGAAACAAGCTTTTCAATTACAAACAAGTTTTTGGAGTGGTTCGGATCCTCTTTCAAAATTTTAGTCCAAAGAGGATTCCCAAAGAAGAGGTTCCTCCATTTGCATCTTTAGAATGGACAAAGTCGCGAGGAAAACTTTGACAAGTGGGAAACCTTAGGTCTTTGGTATCAATATGGTTCGAAGAGTGAAACAAATACTTTGAAACAAGCTTTTGAAGTACAAACAAATTTTTTGAGTGGTTCGGATCCTCTTTGGAAATTTTGGCCCAAATACGAATCCCAAAGAAGAGGTTCCCCCATTTATATCTTTAGGATGGACCAAGTCGCGAGGAAAACTTTGACATTTGGGAAACCTTAGGTCTTTGGTATCAATATGGTCTGAAGAGTTAAACAAGTGCTTTCAAACGAGCTTTTTGGAGTAGTTCGGATTCTCTTTCGATATTTTGGTTCAAAAAGGATTCCCAAAGAAGAGGTTCCTCCATTTGCATATTAGGATGGACCAAATCGCGAGGAAAACTTTGACAAGGAGGAAACCTTACGTCTTTGGTATCAATATGCTCCGAAGACTAAAACAAGTATTTTGAAACAAGCTTTTCAATTTCAAACAAGTTTTTGGAGGGGTTCGGATCCTGTTTAGAAATTTTGGTCCAAAGAGGATTCCCAAAGAAGAGGTTCCTCCATTTGCATCTTTAGGATGGACCAAGTCCCGAACAAAACTTTGACAAGCGAGAAACCTTAGGTCTTTTGTATCAATATGGTCCGAAGAGTGAAACAAGTGCTTTCAAACATGCTTTTCACTTACAAACAAGTTTTTGGAGTGGATCGGATCCTCTTTCGATATTTTGGTTGAAAGAGGATTTCCAAAGAAGAGGTTCCTCCATTTGCATATTGGGATGGAACAAATCGCGAGGAAAACTTTGACAAGTGGGAAACCTTAGCTCTTATGGTCCGAAGAGTGAAACAAGTACTTTGTAAACAAGCTTTTGAATTACAAACAAGTTTTTGGAGTGGTTCAGATCCTGTTTCGAAATTTTAGTCAAAAGAGGATTACCAAAGATGAGGTTCCTCCATTTGCATCTTTAGGATGGACCAAGTCGCGAGGAAAACTTTGACAAGTGGGAAACCTTAGGTCTTTGGTATCAATATGGTCCGAATAGTGAAACAAGTACTTTGAAACAAGCTTTTCAATTACAAACAAGTTTTTGGAGAGATTCGGATCCTGTTTCGAAATTTTAGTCCAAAGATGATTCCCAAAAAAGAGGTTCCTTCCTTTGCATATTAGGATGGACCAAATCGTGAGGAAAACTTTGACAAGGGGGAAACCTTCTTAGGTCTTTGGTATCAATATGGTCCGAAGAGTGAAACAAGTACTTTGAAACCAGCTTTTCAATTACAAACAAGTTTTTGGACTAGTTCGGATCCTCTTTCGAAATTTTAGTCCAAAGAGGATTCCCAAAGAAGAGGTTCCTCCATTTGCATCTTTAGGATGGACAAAGTCGCGAGGAAAACTTTGACAAGTGGGAAACCTTAGGTCTTTGGTATCAATATGGTTCGAAGAGTGAAACAAATACTTTGAAACAAGCTTTTGAAGTACAAACAAGTTTTTTGAGTGGTTCGGATCCTCTTTGGAAATTTTGGTCCAAATACGAATCCCAAAGAAGAGGTTCCCCCATTTATATCTTTAGGATGGACCAAGTCGCGAGGAAAACTTTTACATTTGGGAAACCTTAGGTCTTTGGTATCAATATGGTCTGAAGAGTTAAACAAGTGCTTTCAAACGAGCTTTTTGGAGTAGTTCGGATTCTCTTTCGATATTTTGGTCCAAAAAGGATTCCCAAAGAAGTGGTTCCTCCATTTGCATATTAGGATGGACCAAATTGCGAGGAAAACTTTGACAAGGAGGAAACCTTACGTCTTTGGTATCAATATGCTCCGAAGACTAAAACAAGTACTTTGAAACAAGCTTTTCAATTTCAAACAAGTTTTTGGAGGGGTTCGGATCCTGTTTAGAAATTTTGGTCCAAAGAGGATTCCCAAAGAAGAGGTTCCTCCAATTGCATCTTTAGGATGGACCAAGTCCCGAACAAAACTTTGACAAGCGAGAAACCTTAGGTCTTTTGTATCAATATGGTCCGAAGATTGAAACAAGTGCTTTCAAACATGCTTTTCACTTACAAACAAGTTTTTGGAGTGGATCGGATCCTCTTTCGATATTTTGGTCGAAAGAGGATTTCCAAAGAAGAGGTTCCTCCATTTGCATATTGGGATGGAACAAATCGCGGGGAAAACTTTGACAAGTGGGAAACCTTAGCTCTTATGGTCCGAAGAGTGAAACAAGTACTTTGTAAACAAGCTTTTGAATTACAAACAAGTTTTTGGAGTGGTTCAGATCCTGTTTCGAAATTTTAGTCAAAAGAGGATTTCAAAAGATGAGGTTCCTCCATTTGCATCTTTAGGATGGACCAAGTCGCGAGGAAAACTTTGACAAGTGGGAAACCTTAGGTCTTTGGTATCAATATGGTCCGAAGAGTGAAACAAGTACTTTGAAACAAGCTTTTCAATTACAAACAAGTTTTTTGAGAGATTCGGATCCTGTTTCGAAATTTTAGTCCAAAGATGATTCCCAAAAAAGAGGTTCCTCCATTTGCATATTAGGATGGACCAAATCGTGAGGAAAACTTTGACAAGGGGGAAACCTTCTTAGGTCTTTGGTATCAATATGGTCCGAAGAGTGAAACAAGTACTTTGAAACAAGATTTTCAATGACAAACAAGTTTTTGTAGTGGTTCGGATCCTCTTTAGAAATTTTGGTCCAAAGAGGATTCCCAAAGATAAGGTTCCTCCATTTGCATCTTCAGGATGGACAAAGTCGCGAGGAAAATTTGACAAGTGGGAAACCTTAGGTCTTTGGTATCAATATGGTTCGAAGAGTGAAACAAGTACTTTGAAACAAGCTTTTGAAGTACAAACAAGTTTTTGGAGTGGTTCGGATCCTCTTTCGAAATTTTGGTCCAAAGAGGAATCCCAAAGAAGAGGTTCCCCCGTTTACATCTTTAGAATGGACCAAGTCGCGAGGAAAACTTTGACAATTGGGAAACCTTGGGTCTTTGGTATCAATATGGTCTGAAGACTTAAATAACTGCTTTCAAAAAAGCTTTTTGGAGTGGTTCGGATCCTCTTTCGATATTTTGGTCCAAAAAGGATTCCCAAAGAAGAGGTTCCTCCATTTGCATATTAGGATGGACCAAATCGCGAGGAAAACTGATATGAAAACCCTTTCGAAATGCTTTAAGAACCCTTAAACTTAACTAAGGACCCAAAAAGATCACAACCAAAGAACCCACATATGCCATTTGAAACAACCCAAGGAAAAAGGCTAGAAAATGATTATCCTTATGATCAATGATCTAAAGACAAGAATTGAATTTCTTGCTCTAGATTAGAATCAATCCACCAATTTAGAATGATCAATCCTAAAGGGTTGATTCTACAGCCACCCTAAACACAAGGAATGAAAAAATTGAAATGGTAAGCTCGGCTCACAACAATTTCAAAGAAAAGCTCTCAAAGAGTTTTTGTATTTTAATCTCAATCATAATCTGATTATTACAATGGAAAGAAAGGCATTATATAGCCTTTAAAAGACCATAAAAAAACGAAATATACAAGCCATTAAAGTCCTAGACATGTAACTTACACAAATAATGACAATTGATAGTGAAAATAAAAGTGTAACCTACATGGCTTTCCAAAAGTTGTAACCTACCATCTTTTGTAACTTATCATCACTCTAAATGCTAGAATAATTAATACACCAAAGTTCTCTTTAAGTAAGTATCTTGCAATTATGATGAAAGCTGAGTTGCATTGAAAAAGCTTGAATTCCATTAAATGAGCTTCGGTTGCATTAAATGAACATGACTTCCATTTAATGAACTAGGCTTGAACTTGACTTCCATTTATTGATGTAAGCTTGAACTTTGATGTTGCATTTATTGAACTTAGCTTGTAGCTTGATCTTGTCATAGACTTGGAAAGTAATGAATGCAATTCCGGCAATGATCAACATTAAGGCTCCTTGATTCATATCAAAAACTTTGACAAGGGGGAAACCTTAGGTCTTTGGTATCAATATGCTCCGAAGACTGAAACAAGTACTTTGAAACAAGCTTTTCAATTACAACAAGTTTTTGGAGGGGTTCGGATCCTCTTTAGAAATTTTGGTCGAAAGAGGATTCCCAAATAAGAGGTTCTTCCATTTGCATCTTTAGGATCGACCAAGTCCCGAAGAAAACTTTGACAAGCGAGAAACCTTAGGTCTTTTTATCAATATGGTCCGAAGAGTGAAACAAGTGCTTTCAAACAAGCTTTTCACTTACAAACAAGTTTTTGGAGTGGATCGGATCCTCTTTCGATATTTTGGTCCAAAGAAGATTTCCAAAGAAGAGGTTCCTCCATTTGCATATTGGGATGGACCAAATTGCGGGGAAAACTTTGACAAGTGGGAAACCTTAGCTCTTATGGTCCGAAGATTGAAACAAGTACTTTGAAACAAGCTTTTCAATTACAAACAAGTGTTTGGAGTGGTTCGGATCCTATTTCGAAATTTTAGTCCAAAGAGGATTCCCAAAGAAGAGGTCCTCCATTTGCATCTTTAGGATGGACCAAGTCGCGATGAAAACTTTGACAAGTGGGAAACCTTAGGTCTTTGGTATCAATATGGTCATAAGAGGGAAACAAGTACTTCGTAAACAAGCTTTTGAATTACAAACAAGTTTTTGGAGTGGTTCAGATCCTGTTTCGAAATTTTAGTCCAAAGAGGATTCCCAAAAATAGAGGTTCCTCCATTTGCATCTTTAGGATGGACCAAGTCGCGAGGAAAACTTTGACAAGTGGGAAACTGATATGAAACCCTAGGAAATTGAAATAGAAACCCTTTGAAAGCACAAACAACCCCTAGATGCAAATCCTAAAACCCCGATGAACAATAAGGTAAAACCCATGGAATACAAGAAAAGAAGATTATTCCAATGATCAAAAACCTTGAAATAAGAGAACTTGTTCTTATTTCAAGATTGAAACAATTCAAAAACAAACTAGATCAAGGTTTGCTTGAATGTTCCTAAAACATGCAACCTGAGAACAAGGCTACAAAACTAAGCAATTTTAGCAAAGCAAAAGGCAATATTATTATCATATGAATTCTTTGAATCTGATTGCACAACTTGTCCAAATTCTTCTTCCAATTGCACATGCCACAAGTTGAAGTGCTTTAAGTCTTCTTCCTTACCCTCAATGTTCCAATCGTCGAAAGTCTCCTTGAGTTTGCTCATGTATGCTTGACAATGGATATTCAAAGCTTGTTGCAATTTCTTGGTCTTGGATCTTGTCATTGGCCCTTGAACCATCCTAAGCTTGTCTATCTTGTCTTGTGCTCCATGATTCATATCATCCCCTCCCTCTTCAAAAGGATTTGTCCTCAAATCTGATTCATCACCTACATCAAAAGGACTTAAGTCAGAAACATTAAAAGAAGCACTCACATTATACTCACCTGGAAGATCAATCTTGTAAGCATTGTCATTGATTCTTTCTAGCACTTGGAATGGTCCATCTCCTCTTGGATTAAGCTTGGATTTCCTTTGCAATGGAAACCTCTCTTTTCTAAAGTGAACCCAAACCCAATCTCCAGGTTGAAAAATAAGTCTAGTTCGACCCTTATTGATCCTAGAAGCTACTTTGTTGTTTTGCTTCTCAATTCTTTCTCGAACCTCCTTGTGTAGCTTTTGAATCCTGTCAACCTTAGTACTAGTGATATGAATCAAGGAGCCTCAAAGTTGATCATTGCCGGAATTGCATTCATTTCTTTCCAAGATCAAGCTACAAGCAAGTTCAATAATTACAACATCAAAGTTCAAGCTTACATCAATAAATGGAAGTCAAGTTCAAGCCAAGCTCATTAAATGCAAGTCAACTTCAAGCCTAGTTCATTAAATGCAAGTCAAGTTCAATTAATGCAACCGAAGCTCATTTAATGCAACTCGAGACATCAATGCTACTCAAGACTTGTTCATGACATCTTAAGGCTTCATTTAAGACTCACATCAATACATGTGATCAAGATGTTTCAGTTACAAAGGCTCAAAATCAGATTTGTAACTTCCCACATATCAGTTACACTTTAATAATTCAATAGGGTTTTCGTATCATTTGGTAAATGATACGAAAACCCTTTCGAAATGCTTTAAGAACCCTTAAACTTAACTAAGGACCCAAAAAGATCACAACCAAAGAACCCACATATGCCATTTGACACAACCCAAGGAAAAAGGCTAGAAAATGATTATCCTTATGATCAATGATCTAAAGACAAGAATTGAATTTCTTGTTTTAGATTCGAATCAATCCACCAAATTAGAATGATCAATCCTAATGGCTCGATTCTACAGCCACCCTAAACACAAGGAATGACAAGATGAAAAGTTGAACAACTCACAACAATTCAAAGAAAAAGCTATCAATGAGACTTTGGATTTTTAATTCAATCATAATCTGATTTGTTACAAGCATGTGTCATGGCTTTATAGCCTTCAATAGCCACGAAAATAAGGTGATAAAATTGAATAAAAAAGGCCAAAAGACAGCCCAAAAAAGTAATGACAAAAATAAAGACAATTGACAAGCCTATTAAATTGTCAAAGTGTAACTGATTTCTTGGGAGTTACAAATCTGATTTGTAACTCTTTGTAACATCTTCATCAAATGTATTGATGGGAGTCTTGAATGAAGCTTTAAGATGTCATGAATAAGTCTTGAGTTTCATTGATGTATTGAGTTGCATTAAATGAGCTTCGGTTGCAATAAATGAACTTGACTTGCATTTAGTGAACTAGGCTTGAACTTGACTTGCATTTAATGAACTAAGCTTAAACTTGACTTCCATTTATTGATGTAAGCTTGAATTTTGATGTTGTAATTATTGAACTTGCTTGTAGCTTGATCTTGGAAAGAAATGAATGCAATTCCGGCAATGATCAACTTTGCGGCTCCTTGATTCATATCATTCCCTCCTTCTTGAAAAGGATTCGTCCTCGAATCCAAATCTTCATGCCCTACAATAAAACATGTAAAATCAGCAACTTTAAAGATTGAATTCGAAAAATACTCACCTTGTAATAATGCAATGGTGTGGACTTTTGTATAGATTCTTCCAAGTACTTGATATGGTCCATCACCCCTTGGATGCAATTTAGTTCTTTTTTGAAGTCGTTTCTTCCGAAAATGCATCCAAATCCATGCTCTTGGATGAAATTTGAGTGGTTTCCTTCTCATTTTCTTTTTATACGTAAATCTGAAACTTTTCTCCTCGAACATTTTCTTCACATCCATGTGCATTAATTTGATGAATACATTCATAAAATTGGCTGAATCACTCACAAAGACATTAGATCTCAAAGGCAGCAAGTCAAAGGGAGTAATAGCATAAAGACCATAAATAAGTTTATTTGAAAAACAAAATTTTTTATGATGTATTCTCCTATTACATGTATTACCCACAAAAGGCAAACAATTCTCCCAAGTTTCCACTTTAGATTTAGTTTCCCTAAACTTGGCTCCTAAGATCACATTTATCAATTCTTGAGTTTCCCATTCTAGCAAAACATTTTGGAATACATTGTAATTACTCAATGTAAAATCTACAACATAAGATGTATATGTATTCCTAAATGCTGCATGATTCGAGTTCAGCTTTTCAACATGGTCAAAACTAGAAATTCTAAGATGCTTATTAACAAGAACTTTCACAAACTCAAAACTAGAAAGTATATTACTCACAACATTCTCTTTAGATTCGATATACTTTCTTGCTTGTCCTTCCAAACACTTCAAACTTTTATTTGGCCACAAGTAATGCTTCCAAACCTGAAAAAGATATTCAAACAAACTAGGAAAATAATGGTTAAGGTTAGTTGCCAAAAAGTCTACTTTGCACATAAGCACAAAATTAGGCTTTTGACTAAGATAAACTATCCTCACCTCACTCATTTTTACATGATAGCTCACTGATTTTCCTTTTCTCTCAATTTCCTCTAAGTGTTCACACATTTCTTTTTCATTCTTCTCTTTTCTCTCATTGTTTTCACTCTTGCTTTTTCCACTTAAAGCTTTCTTTTCTCTCTCACTCAATTTTTCACTCAATTCTTTTTCTTTTAATTCTTTTTCTTTTAACTCAAATTCAAATCTCCTTTGCTCAAGCTTACATTGATCATTGAAAACCTCTTTTGAAGACAAAGGTACCAAAGTAGTCTTCCTCCCATCCTTGGTAAAAGTGTACCTATTTAGGTAGCCATCATGGATTACTCTTCGATCAAATTGCCAAGGACTTCCCAAAAGTATATCTCCAGCATGCAATGGCACTACATCACAAACTACCTCATCCCTATTGATATGAATCATCCCAGCCCCAAATGTCAAAGAATTGACAATATTGAAGTCCAAGGTTTCAATCAAGAAAAGATCAAGAATCCGAAGACTAAACGAGTGAAGATTGACTTTCTTGGGCATTTGCAAGGATATTTGGTTACATACTTGACTAATCAAGAAAATGAGTTTAAAACACTTCTAAACTCATGGGATATTTGTTTCAAAGAGCTCCAAAGAAAATCACGCATGAAAACATTCAAACGAGTGAAAATGACATCAAAAACGGCGACTGGCACTTGTAGTTTTGTCTATTTTCATCCAATTTCGAATTTTAGTATTTTATTTGAGTTTTATTACTTTAGTTTTATTTATTATTATTATTATTGATGTAATAGGGAAGATTTGACTTTGTTTCCTTAGTTTTGCAAACTTGGAGACCAAGTTTAAAAGATTAGGAAAACTTTCCTAATTTGAATTTAGGAAAGTCTAGTTTTTACCTTTTTATTATTAGGTCTTTATTTCCCTTCATATTTTCGACCAAGCTAGGGTTTATTAGGCTATTTAAAGCCTCTTTTGTAAGCTTTACAATCAGAATATCAATGAATGAAAATCGATTTGTTTTGGTTTAAGCTTTTGCTTTGAAAAACCTCTTTGTAATTCATGTTCTTGAATTGCATGTTTAGAGTCATTCAAGTCCAATTGATCATTGTTCTTGTGGAGTGCCTCAACCTTAATTAAAGAAACATATTCTTGAATTAGGGGATTGATCGATTAGGTCATCATCTTCCCAACCTTAGCCCTAGCCTTGAGAAACTCCATCTCCTTATAGTAATCATCCACACTTTTGCAACCTTGTATTAGGTTATCCAACTTTTGCACAAGATGGTCTTGATGTTGCCTTGACACGAATCTCTTTCTCATATGGCGCTTAAGATCATACCAAGTTTCTACTTGTTGTTTCCTCTCCCTCCTTAGTTTCACTTTCAATTGAGACCACCAAACATGAGCATTATTAGTGAAATTGGAAATAGCAAGCATTACCTTTCTTTCCTCACTATAATTTTTGTAATTAAAGAAATGCTCGGTTTCTATCTCCCATTGCAAGTATTCCTCTTGATTAGAACTCCCATAGAAAGTATTTAACTTGAGCTTATCACCTCTTAAGCTTCTATGCTCCATTCCTCCATGATAAACCTCTCTATTTTGGCTCCGGGTCTGTTCTACCTCTTGAAAACTCTTACTTCTCATTTGATCAAACCTTTCATGATACATTGCTGCAAATAAAAAGGTTAATAATAAAAAAATAGGACCTCTCAATCACTCCCTAAGTGTTTACACTCGATGATGTTTGTTCTCTCGTGTTTGCACTCAAAAAAGATTTTAGGGGCCTAAATGTAACCTTGAACTATTAGCACACTTTAGCAACTATCAAACAAATAAGATACTAATGATATTTGTAAAAAGTATCAATAAAGAAATAAGAAACAATCAGCTTGGGTGGCTAGAGAAATAAAAGGACAGATTTTTCAAATGGTGTATTTTTGTAACAAGGAAAGAATAAGAAAGAAAACAAGCAAGAATAAACTTTCCTAGAAGAGAAAAATTCGAAATTAGACTTCCCTAAAGCAATTTGGATCAGAAAATATGACTTTCCTTAAGCAAGATATGCATATATTTGAATATGGGACAGATTTGAAACTTTCCTAAAACAGTTTTTGCTATTTATGGTAAGTTCTAGCTTTTTAGGAAACAAACAACTTTGGCTCATTCAACTTGATAATTTCGGATTCAAGATGCATAAATGATGAATTTAAGATGAACTCTTCAAGAACAATAAGAACACTAAACACTTTTTTCCAGAAACGCAAGCAAATAGCAAGAACACTTTTTTTTATAACAATTTTCTGCACAATCCGACAGTCTGCGAAGATCTATTTTTTTCTCAATCTTCCACTTTTTTTTTGACAAACTTTTCTGAATAACAAATAATCATGACTAAAATATAAACACTTTTATAGTTTATGACTTTCTAAGATTCGGATTGAAACTATACGAAAAAGAACAAAAACAGTAGCTAAACAAGGAAATTCTGGAACAGTTTTTTTTACTTTTTTGTGTTTTTTTTTTTTTTGGAATTTTTGATGAACGAAGAACAAGACAAGAAAAATTAAAATAAAAAGAAAGCAAGTAAGATAGAAATCTTCCCTTGAGCCTAAGCTCTGATACCAAATGATATGAATCATCCCAGCCCCAAATGTCAAAGAATTGACAATATTGAAGTCCAAGGTTTCAATCAAGAAAAGATCAAGAATCCGAAGACTAAACGAGTGAAGATTGACTTTCTTGGGCATTTGCAAGGATATTTGGTTACATACTTGACTAATCAAGAAAATGAGTTTAAAACACTTCTAAACTCATGGGATATTTGTTTCAAAGAGCTCCAAAGAAAATCACGCATGAAAACATTCAAACGAGTGAAAATGACATCAAAAACGGCGACTGGCACTTGTAGTTTTGTCTATTTTCATCCAATTTCGAATTTTAGTATTTTATTTGAGTTTTATTACTTTAGTTTTATTTATTATTATTATTATTGATGTAATAGGGAAGATTTGACTTTGTTTCCTTAGTTTTGCAAACTTGGAGACCAAGTTTAAAAGATTAGGAAAACTTTCCTAATTTGAATTTAGGAAAGTCTAGTTTTTACCTTTTTATTATTAGGTCTTTATTTCCCTTCATATTTTCGACCAAGCTAGGGTTTATTAGGCTATTTAAAGCCTCTTTTGTAAGCTTTACAATCAGAATATCAATGAATGAAAATCGATTTGTTTTGGTTTAAGCTTTTGCTTTGAAAAACCTCTTTGTAATTCATGTTCTTGAATTGCATGTTTAGAGTCATTCAAGTCCAATTGATCATTGTTCTTGTGGAGTGCCTCAACCTTAATTAAAGAAACATATTCTTGAATTAGGGGATTGATCGATTAGGTCATCATCTTCCCAACCTCGCCTAAAGGTTGATTCAAATTGTTAAGGGTTTTCAAGCTTTTCCGTTCAAGGGTCCATCATCCGGTTCTTGAATCCGTCAACGCTTGAGGGTTCGTATCATTTGGTATCAGAGCTTGCTTTGGGAGAGAGTTATCAAAGGTAAATTCGTTTACTTCATCACCTACGTCTTCACTTTTTCTAATCCCCCATCAAAACCGCTTTCATTAAAAAAAAAAAAAAAAAAACAGAAATTTCCAGATTTTTGTTCCAACTTGTACATCACCTACTGACCTCGTTCCTTCATCTTTTCCTACGAAATTTTTTTCCAATCTGTTTATTTTTCGATCCTCTACAAAATTACAGAAGACATCAAATCCAAAATCAGAACTTAAATCACCTAAAAACTCGTTTCAAAGTTCGAATACCAAGCAGTTTTTTTTCTTCATCTTCCAAAACCCTAATTTTTTTGCAACCACAAAATTCTTCCATTATGACAATACATACTAGAGATATCAAGTGTAATAAATGTCGTGGAAGGGGGCATATTCGGGAGCTGTGCCCTAACAAGATAGATTTGGCTCTAGAAGGAGATGAAACTAAAGAAGAAGAAAGAGAGAGATTGAAGAGGATGGAACAAGAACAACAAAAAAGAAGAGAGAAAAGGGAGTCGGTGAAGCGAGAGAGATTTGAGCGAGAAGAAAAGGAGAAAATAAAGAAGCAAGAAGAGTTGAGAAAATTAGAGCAAGAAAAGCAAGCTCTCGTTAGAAGAATTGAGAGGAAAAGGAAATTATTGGCCACACCACCTCTCTTTGCACTCGAGTATCATATGGGAAGTTTCAAGCTAAACCCTTTCCAAGATTTTGTTTATGATTTTTTGCAGGAAATCAATGCCAATAATGGTGCCACAAATGCTTTAACAATTGGCGAATTTTTCAAGGGAGACTCCACCATGATCAAACCTTTAGATTCGAGGACGAATCTTTTCGAAGTTGGAGAGAATGATATGAATCATCCCAGCCCCAAATGTCAAAGAATTGACAATATTGAAGTCCAAGGTTTCAATCAAGAAAAGATCAAGAATCCGAAGACTAAACGAGTGAAGATTGACTTTCTTGGGCATTTGCAAGGATATTTGGTTACATACTTGACTAATAAAGAAAATGAGTTTAAAACACTTCTAAACTCATGGGATATTTGTTTCAAAGAGCTCCAAAGAAAATCACGCATGAAAACATTCAAACGAGTGAAAATGACATCAAAAACGGCGACTGGCACTTGTAGTTTTGTCTATTTTCATCCAATTTCGAATTTTAGTATTTTATTTGAGTTTTATTACTTTAGTTTTATTTATTATTATTATTATTGATGTAATAGGGAAGATTTGACTTTGTTTCCTTAGTTTTGCAAACTTGGAGACCAAGTTTAAAAGATTAGGAAAACTTTCCTAATTTGAATTTAGGAAAGTCTAGTTTTTACCTTTTTATTATTAGGTCTTTATTTCCCTTCATATTTTCGACCAAGCTAGGGTTTATTAGGCTATTTAAAGCCTCTTTTGTAAGCTTTACAATCAGAATATCAATGAATGAAAATCGATTTGTTTTGGTTTAAGCTTTTGCTTTGAAAAACCTCTTTGTAATTCATGTTCTTGAATTGCATGTTTAGAGTCATTCAAGTCCAATTGATCATTGTTCTTGTGGAGTGCCTCAACCTTAATTAAAGAAACATATTCTTGAATTAGGGGATTGATCGATTAGGTCATCATCTTCCCAACCTTAGCCCTAGCCTTGAGAAACTCCATCTCCTTATAGTAATCATCCACACTTTTGCAACCTTGTATTAGGTTATCCAATCGATCACAACACTACATGGAGTCTCGTTTACTAAACACCTAGTATGGAACAAGTTTTGTCTTTGGTCATCTTCAACACTATCTCTTATTTCAGAATTTAGAACTCTCCTACACAAAAGTGCTTGTTGAGTTCCTTCCCCCCAACTACCATCACTTGCCTCGGGTTCCTCAATATTCTCCTCTATAGTATCACTCTCTTTGGTTTCCTCAAAAACTTCCTCAATGTCACTTTCTTCACAATCAGTGACTACATCTTCAACAACATCACTTTCTAATTCATCTTCAATTATCTCCCTCATTTTCTGATTGCTAGCTATCTCTAATCTACCCATGCGTTCATTAAGCCACTCAACAATTTTAGTAAGTCTAGCAAAAACTCTCGTTTGGGCCTCTCTCCACCTAGCTTCACTAAACTCACCCTGATTATTTCCCCCTTGTGACATGTTTCTGGACCTCACAACACTCCCTCACAAAATTTCACTCAAGGGAACTCTCGTGTTTAATCACTCAAGGTAGGCCAAAATATCAAGTATGGTTATTGGATAAGTTAGAAGCAACTTGTGTTTAAAGTACTAAAAATCAAGCAATCAGTATTTAAACAATCTAAAATAATGAAAAGAAACAAAAATAAAACAAGAAAAACAGATTGGATAGGCAAAAATCAGATTGGAAAAGCAAAACAGATTTTTGAAAGAAAAGAACTCAAGAAAAATGGCAGTTACAAATTTCAAAATTCGTGGAGTTTGAGAATGAATTTTCAATTGGCAGTCTATATGAAGCTTATTAAGATGATAATAAAGAACATACAAAAGGCCAAATTCAAAAATTCTTTCAGAATTGAAAACACTAACTCACAGAATTGAAGTTCCCGGAAAATAGACTAAACCTGCGCACAGAAATGATATTCCCGATTTGAAATGTTTCCATTATGATTTTGAGAAATCTCCCTTCTGAACTTTGAAAGCTAACAAAAAGATAAAACTTTTCTCTTCAGACAACAAAGACAAATTCGGAAGTTAGATCAGAGTTTGAATGGCAAACAGTAGCATTAAATGCGGCAGTTACAAAACGGGACAGTTTTGGAAATTTTGAACTATAGCCGTTTTTGATGCTTTAAATACATGAAAATGAATGTGAAACTGATATATTTGAATGATAACTGATATATAAACACAATTATATCAGATCTACACGAATTTATACGGATCAAACTCAAAAATTTCAAGAACTTGCAAGATGAACAGATTTGGTGCTTTCGGATGCAAAATCACTCTTTTTTTTTTTTTTTGGTTTTCAAGATCTAAACGTGATCTTTTAGATGGAGATGAAATCAAATTCAAAAGGTGAATCAAAAAGGATGAAAAGGTAGAAACGAAATGGATGGACAGAATGTATAGAAATGAAAGACAATGCATAAAAGTAAGATAGAATCAATTCTAGAGATCGGCCACTAAGATGCAACCTGGCTTTGATACCAAATGATACGAAAACCCTTTCGAAATGCTTTAAGAACCCTTAAACTTAACTAAGGACCCAAAAAGATCACAACCAAAGAACCCACATATGCCATTTGACACAACCCAAGGAAAAAGGCTAGAAAATGATTATCCTTATGATCAATGATCTAAAGACAAGAATTGAATTTCTTGTTTTAGATTCGAATCAATCCACCAAATTAGAATGATCAATCCTAATGGCTCGATTCTACAGCCACCCTAAACACAAGGAATGACAAGATGAAAAGTTGAACAACTCACAACAATTCACAGAAAAAGCTCTCAATGAGACTTTGGATTTTTAATTCAATCATAATCTGATTTGTTTCAAGCATGTGTCATGGCTTTATAGCCTTCAATAGCCACGAAAATAAACTCATTAAAATGAATGAATAAGGCCAAAAGACAGCCAGCCATATTAAAGTCTGAAATAATGACAATTAACAAGCCTATTAAATTGTCAAAGTGTAACTGATTTCTTGGGAGTTACAAATCTGATTTGTAACTCTTTGTAACATCTTCATCAAATGTATTGATGGGAGTCTTGAATGAAGCTTTAAGATGTCATGAATAAGTCTTGAGTTTCATTGATGTATTGAGTTGCATTAAATGAGCTTCGGTTGCAATAAATGAACTTGACTTGCATTTAGTGAACTAGGCTTGAACTTGACTTGCATTTAATGAACTAAGCTTAAACTTGACTTCCATTTATTGATGTAAGCTTGAATTTTGATGTTGTAATTATTGAACTTGCTTGTAGCTTGATCTTGGAAAGAAATGAATGCAATTCCGGCAATGATCAACTTTGAGGCTCTTTGATTCATATCAACTAGCATCAAAACTCACCAAATCAGTAGGTAACATGGGCAATAAATCAATAGGAGTAGTTGGATTAAAACCATAAACAAGTTCAAAAGGAGTGCATTTAGTAGTACTATGGACAGCCGTATTATATGCAAACTCTATGAATGGCATGCAATCTTCCCAAGTCTTATGGTTTTTATCAATTATAGCCCTAAGCAATGTAACCATAGTCCTATTGACAACCTCAGTTTGACCATCAGTTTGGGGGTGACAAGTAGTAGAGTACATTAGTTTAGTCCCAAGTTTACCCCACAAAACTCTCCAAAAATGACTTAGAAACTTAACATCCCTATCACTCACAATGCTTTGAGGAATGCCATGCAATTTAACAACTTCTCTAAAGAACAAGTCAGCAATGTGTTTAGCATCATCAGTTTTAGTACATGCAATGAAATGAGCCATTTTGCTAAACCTATCAACAACAACAAAAATGCTATCGTTTCCCCTTTTTGTCCTCGGCAAGCCTAGCACAAAATCCATAGAAACATCTAACCACGGTGCTAAAGGAATAGATAAAGGAGAATACAATCCAGGTGGTTTAACCCTAGACTTGGCTGCCTTACATGTAATACAATGAGAACAAACTTTAACTACATAATGCTTCATCTTAGGCCAATAAAAATGCTCATGCAACATGTCATATTTCTTAGCTACCCCAAAATGTCCCATTAAACCTCCACCATGAGCCTCTTTAGTCAAAAGCTCCCTAATAGAACATTTAGGAATACAAAGTTTACCTTTCTTAAAAAGAAAATCATTACACATCACATAGTCATCAAAAGAAGTCCCTCGGCCAATGGAATCATAAATCTCTCCAAAATCAACATCAAGTGCATAAAGTGTCTTAACATGCTCAAAACCTAAGAACTTAGCATTAAGAGAATTGAAAAGAGCATACCTTCTTGACAATGCATCAGCCACAACATTATCCTTACCTTTCTTGTACTTGATAACATAAGGAAATGTTTCAATGAACTCTACCCATTTTGCATGTCTTTTGTTGAGCTTGTCTTGTCCTTTCAAATGCTTCAAGCTTTCATGATCCGTATGGATGACAAACTCTCTTGGCCATAGGTAGTGTTGCCATGTTTGCAATGCCCTCACCAATGCATACAACTCTTTATCATAGGTTGGATAATTCAATGAAGCTCCACTCAACTTTTCACTAAAGTACATCACTGGCTTCCCATTTTGCATCAAAACAGCCCCTATGCCTATGCCACTTGCATCACACTCTATCTCAAAAGTCAAATCAAAGTTAGGCAAAACAAGTAGTGGTGCATTACACAATTTATCCTTAAGAGTTTGGAAGGCAGATTCTTGGGCTACTCCCCATGCAAACACAACATTCTTTTTAACCAATTCATTTAAAGGAGAAGCAATGGTGCTAAAGTCTTTTATAAACCTCCTATAAAAACCAGCAAGCCCATGAAAGCTCCTCACTTCACTCACATTTGTTGGGGTTGGCCACTCTTGAATGGCTTTAATCTTTTCGTCATCTACTTCTACCCCCTTATTAGACACAATGAACCCTAAGAACTTTACTCTTTCCATGCAAAAAGAACACCTTTTCAAATTAGCATACAACTTTTCTTTCCTAAGTGTTTCACAAACAGTCCCTACATGCTTTACATGCTCATGCAATGATCTAGAGTAAATGAGAATGTCATCAAAGTAAACTACCACAAATTTACCCAAAAAATCTCTAAGAACATGATTCATTAACCTCATGAATGTGCTAGGTGCATTAGTTAATCCGAAAGGCATTACTAACCATTCATACAATCCAAACTTTGTTTTAAAAGCTGTTTTCCATTCATCTCCCAATTCCATTCTAATTTGATGGTAACCTGATTTTAAATCAATTTTAGTAAAGAGTGTGCAACCATGTAATTCATCAAGCATGTCATCTAATCGAGGGATAGGATATCTATACTTAATGGTGATCTTATTAATGGCCCTACAATCAACACACATGCGCCAAGTACCATCCTTTTTAGGAACTAACAAAACAGGGACAAAGCAAGGAGAAAGACTTTCTCTTACATATCCTTTAGCAAGCAACTCCTCAACTTGCTTTTGAATCTCATTTGCCTCGGTTGGATTTGATCTATAAGCTGGCCTATTTGGAATTGAAGCTCCTGGAATGAAGTCAATCTTGTGTTCAATACCTCTGATTGGTGGTAATTCATTAGGCATCTCTTCGGGAAAGACATCTCCATATTGCTGCAAAAGATCAACAAAGACACTAGGCAATTCTTGGTTAAGTTGGTTAGTGATAAAGCAAGATCCTTTGCACAAAAGTACAACGATTGTTTTGTTTGAAAACAAAGCTCTCTTAACCTCACTAGTTCTTGCAAACAAGCTCACTCCTTTCTTTTGCTCTCTTTTTTCACTCAAAGTGTTTTTATCACTCAAATCTTTTGAATCACTCAATTTCTTTTTATCACTCAATTCTTTTGAATCACTCAATTTCTTTTTGTCACTCAATTCTTTTGAATCACTCAATTTCTTTTTCTCACTCTCAAGCTCTTTCCTTCTCTTTTCTAACTTACATTGATCAATGTATACTTCGGAGCTAGTTAATGGTGTAAGTGTGGTCTTTCTTCCATTCAATGTAAATGAGTACCTATTTAGATAACCATCATGGATTGCCCTTCTATCAAACTGCCAAGGCCTTCCAAGTAAGATATCCCCAGCATGCATTGGAACTACATCACACTCCACCTCATCCTTATACTTCCCAATAGTCATAGAAATTAAAGTCTTTTTTGTTCACTTTCAACTCTCCACAATCAGTAAGCCATTGTAGTTTGTAGGGTTTTGGATGGGGTTTGGTTGTTAGGTTTAATCTAGTGACAAGGGTAGAACTCACAGCATTTGTGCAACTCCCACCATCTATGATGACACTACAAGGCACTCCTTCTACATAGCATCTAGTATAGAATAAGTTCTCTCTTTGGTCTTGGTCATTCTCTTTCACTTGTGCACTAAGTACCCTCCTAGACACTAGAGTAACTTTGTTTCCCTCCTCACAATAAATTAAGTTAATAATATAAATAAAAGCACACTTACCTCGTGTATTGTGATTGGCACCAAAGAGAGCAACAATGGTACCCTTCTTTCTCCTTTCAAGTTAACACCTCCCGGGTCAAATATTGTTGGTTTCCTTCCCTTTAAATCAGCAAAACATTCGAGCTTATCAAAGACCACAGAACTGACAATATGGTTGGTGGATAGTGGTAACACATCTAATAGAATATATGGACCATAGTCAATCTCGTAAATTTTCTCATACTCAACACTACTCACAAGATGATCACATGGTGAATGTAACACATTAATCAAAGCATATGAACCATAATCAAACTCAAATAGGTCTAATGTGTTGGGGTAAATTAGAAAATATGAAAACTCCATGCTCTCCCTATATGCATCATATCTCTTATCAAAGATAATTCGTGTGGATAACTCAAATAGGTCTAGGATGGACCAAGTCGCGTGGAAAACTTTGACAATTGGGAAACCTTAGGTCTTTGGTATCAATATGGTCTGAAGTGTTAAACAAGTGCTTTCAAACAAGATTTTCACTTACAAACAAGTTTTTGGAGTGGTTCGGATCCTCTTTCGATATTTTGGTCCAAAGAGGATCCCCAAAAAAGAGGTTCCTCCTATAACATCTTTAGGATGGACCATGTCGCGAGGAAAACTTTGACAAGTGGGAAACCTTAGGTCTTTGGTATCAATATGGTCCGATGAGTGAAACAAGTACTTTGAAACAAGCTTTTGAATTACAAACAAGTTTTTGGAGTGGTTCGGTTCCTCTTTCGAAATTTTGGTCCAAAGAGGAATCCCAAAGAAGTGGTTCCTCCATTTGCATCTTTAGGATGGACCAAGTCGCGAGGAAAACTTTGACGAGTGGGAAACCTTAGGTCTTTGGTATCAATATGGTCCGAAGAGTGAAACAAGTATTTTGAAACAGGCTTTTCAATTACAAACAAGTTTTTAAAGTGGTTCAGATCCTCTATCGAAATTTTGGTCCAAAAAGGAATCCCAAAGAAGAGATTCGCCCATTGGCATCTTTAGGATGGACCAACTCGCGTGGAAAACTTTGACAAGGGGGAAACCTTAGGTCTTTGGTATCAATATGCTCCGAAGAGTGAAACAAGTACTTTGAAACAAGCTTTTCAAGTACAAACAAGTTTTTGGAGTGTTTCGAATCCTCTTTCAAATTTTGGCCCAAAGAGGAATGCCAAAGAAGACGTTCTCCCATTTACATCTTTAGGATGGACCAAGTCGCGTGGAAAACTTTGACAATTGGGAAACCTTAGGTCTTTGGTATCAATATGTTTTGAAGAGTTAAACAAGTGCTTTCAAACAAGCTTTTCACTTACAAACAAGTTTTTGGAGTGGTTCGGATCCTCTTTCGAAATTTTAGTCCAAAGCGGATTCCCAAATAAGAGGTTCCTCCATTTAAATATTTTGGATGGACCAAGTCGCGAGGAAAACTTTGACAAGTGGGAAACCTTAGGTCTTTGGTATCAATATGGTCCGAAGAGTGGAACTAGTACTTTGAAACAAGCTTTTGATTTAAAAACAAGTTTTTGGAGCGGTTCAGATCCTTTTCGAAATTTTGGTCCAAAGAGGAATCCCAAAGAAGAGATTCCTCCATTTACATCTTTAGGATGGACCAAGTCGCGTAGAAAACATGGACAAGTGAGAAACCTTAGGTTTTTGGTATCAATATGGTCCGAAGGGTGAAACAAGTGCTTTCAAACAAGCTTTTCACTTACAAACAAGGTTTTGGAGTGGTTCGGATCATCTTTCGAAATTTTGGTCAAAGAGGATTCCCATAGAATAGGTTCCTCCATTTGCATATTAGGATGGACAAAATCATGAGGAAAACTTTAACAAGGGGGAAACCTTAGGTCTTTAGTATCAATATGGTTCGAAGAGTGAAACAAGTGCTTTCAAACAAGCTTTTCACTTACAAACAAATTTTTGGATTTGTTCGGATCCTCTTTCGATATTTTGGTCCAAAGAGGATTCCCAAAGAAGAGGTTCTTCCATTTGCATCTTTAGGATGGACTAAGTCGCGAGGAAAACATTGACAAGGGGGAAACCTTAGGTCTTTGGTATCAATATGGTCTGAAGAGTGAAACAAATACTTTGAAACAAGCTTTTCAATTAAAAACAAGTTTTTAAAGTGGTTCGGATCATCTTTCGAAATTTTGGTCCAAAGAGGAATCCCAAAGAAGAGATTCCCCCATTTGCATCTTTAGGATGGACCAAGTCGCATGGAAAACTTTGAAAAGGTGGAAACCTTTGGTCTTTGGTATCAATATGGTCCGAAGAGTGAAACAAGTACTTTGAAACAAGCTTTTCAAGTACAAACAAGTTTTTGGAGTGGTTCGGATCCTCTTTCAAAATTTTGCCCCAAAGAGGAATCCCAAAGAAGAGGTTCCCCCCTTTACATCTTTACGATGGACCAAGTCGCGTGGAAAACTTTGACAATTGGGAAACCTTTGGTCTTTGGTATCAATATGTTCTGAAGAGTTAAACAAGTGCTTTCAAACAAGCTTTTCACTTACAAACAAGTTTTTGGAGTGGTTCGGATCCTCTTTCGAAATTTTAGTCCAAAGCGGATTCCCAAATAAGAGGTTCCTCCATTTGAATATTTTGGATGGACCAAGTCGCGAGTAAAACTTTGACAAGTGGGAAACCTTAGGTCTTTTGTATCAATATGGTCCGAAGAGTGGAACTAGTACTTTGAAACAAGCTTTTGATTTAAAAACAAGTTTTTGGAGCGGTTCAGATCCTTTTCGAAATTTTGGTCCAAAAAGGAATCCCAAAGAAGAGATTCCTCCATTTACATCTTTTGGATGGACCAAGTCGCGTAGAAAACATGGACAAGTGAGAAACCTTAGGTTTTTGGTTTCAATATGGTCCGAAGGGTGAAACAAGTTCTTTCAAACAAGCTTTTCACTTACAAACAAGTTTTTGGAGTGGTTCGGATCTTCTTTCGAAATTTTGGTCAAAAGAGGATTCCCAAAGAAGAGGTTCCTCCATTTGCATGTTAGGATGGACCAAATCGCGAGGAAAACGTTAACAAGGGGGAAACCTTAGGTCTTTGGTATCAATATGGTTCGAAGAGTGAAACAAGTGCTTTCAAACAAGCTTTTCACTTACAAACAAATTTTTGGATTTGTTCGAATCCTCTTTCGATATTTTGGTCCAAAGAGGATTCCCAAAGAAGAGGTTCCTCCATTTGCATCTTTAGGATGGACCAAGTCGCGAGGAAAACTTTGACAAGGGGGAAACCTTAGGTCTTTGGTATCAATATGGTCTGAAGAGTGAAACAAATACTTTGAAACAAGCTTTTCAATTACAAACAAGTTTTTAAAGTGGTTCGGATTATCTTTCGAAATTTTGGTCCAAAGAGGAATCCCAAAGAAGAGATTCCCCCATTTGCATCTTTAGGATGAACCAAGTCGCGTGGAAAACTTTGACAAGGGGGAAACCTTTGGTCTTTGGTATCAATATGGTCCGAAGAGTGAAACAAGTACTTTGAAACAAGCTTTTCAAGTACAAACAAGTTTTTGGAGTGGTTCGGATCCTCTTTCAAAATTTTGGCCCAAAGAGGAATCCCAAAGAAGAGGTTCCCCCCTTTACATCTTTAGGATGGACCAAGTCGCGTGGAAAACTTTGACAATTGGGAAACCTTAGGTCTTTGGTATCAATATGGTCTGAAGTGTTAAACAAGTGCTTTCAAACAAGCTTTTCACTTACAAACAAGTTTTTGGAGTGGTTCGGATCCTCTTTCGAAATTTTAGTCCAAAGTGGATTCCCAAAGAAGAGGTTCTTCCATTTGAATATTTTGGATGCACCAAGTCGCGAGGAAAACTTTGACAAGTTGGAAACCTTAAGTCTTTGGTATCAATATGGTCCGAAGAGTGAAACAAGTACTTTGAAACAAGCTTTTGATTTAAAAAGAAGTTTTTGGAGCGGTTCAGATCCTTTTCGAAATTTTGGTCCAAAGAGGAATCCCAAAGAAGAGATTCCTCCATTTGCATCTTTAGGATGGACCAAGTCGCGTAGAAAACTTTGACAAGTGAGAAACCTTAGGTTTTTGGTATCAATATGGTCCGAAGGTTGAAACATGTGCTTTCAAACAAGCTTTTCACTTTCAAACAAGTTTTTATAGTGGTTCGGATCGTCTTTCAAAATTTTGGTCAAAAGAGGATTCCCATAGAAGAGGTTCCTCCATTTGCATATTAGGATGGACCAAATCGCGAGGAAAACTTTGACAAGGGGGAAACCTTAGTTCTTTGGTATCAATATGGTCCGAAGAGTTAAACAAGTACTTTGAAACAAGCTTTACAATTACAAACAAGTTTTTAAAGTGGTTCGGATCCTCTTTCGAAATTTAAGTCCAAAGTGGATTCCCAAAGAAGAGGTTCCTCCATTTGAATCTTTTGGATTGACCAAGTCGCGAGGAAAACTTTGACAAGTGGGAAACCTTAGGTCTTTGGTATCAATATGGTCCGAAGAGTGAAACAAGTACTTTGAAACAGGCTTTTCAATTACAAACAAGTTTTTAAAGTGGTTCAGATCCTCTTTCGAAATTTTGGTCCAAAAAGGAATCCCAAAGAAGAGATTCCCCTATTTGCATCTTTAGGATGGACCAACTCGCGTGGAAAACTTTGACAAGGGGGAAACCTTAGGTCTTTGGTATCAATATGGTCCGAAGAGTGAAACAAGTTGTAACGTCCCGTTACTTTTAGAGGTAAAATTTCTTTTTTTTATTTAATGAAGCTTTTAAAGTTTAGTTTTAATTCAGTAACTTCTATTTTAGTAGCTATTTTCGTCCGAATTAGTTTTTAATCGTTTTAGTACTTTAATTATGTTTTGGTGATATTAATAATTATTAACGGGCCAATTAATAATTATTAATCACCTTTAGATTTATTTACAAGCTTCGGGTTTCATTTTTTAAAGCAAAAACTAAAGAGGGACGTAGGCGTCATTACCCGATTTCTTAAATATCTAGATTTCACTATTCATTTCCCCTTAAAATAGAAAATCAAAGGCAATTTCATCAAAAATCTGCTTCTTCTCCTCTGTCCAGCCGTGAGCCTCCTTAAGCCAAAAACTAAATTTTGGTTTTTCTTTATTTCTCAACGGATCGTCTCGATTCTACATCCGTTGGAAAGCCCTTGGCCCGTAATCATTTCCAACCTACCGAACGTAATTTTCGCTCGTTTTATCGAGGCTTAAAGGTATGTTAAAGTTTCTTATTTTTGTTATGAATAGTGTTTTAATGGTGGAATTGAGTTGTAATCTTCGAATTCGTTCACCGGAGCTTTAAGATATCAATCGGGAAAGTTGTTATAGTCATTTTTAGGAACTTTTCCTAAAACCTAAAACCAAGTTTGAGCCGGAAACTCGTTCCTTGTAGTTTTCCCTCTTTGGGCTTTGTTTAGGATGTTTAGTTTATTATGTTTTTGCTATTTTCTATTTATTTCAGAAATGGTTTATTGCTCAAAACCCTAAATTGCGATTACCCATTAAGGTTACCAACCTCCAAAGTACCCGAAACCAAACCAAAATGTCTTTAAAGTGCTTAAAATCCGGAAAACAATTCCTTTTCTTCCTTTCCCTTGGGCCGTGGGCCTCTTGGCATAAGTTCCGGGTGGTTTTGTCTTTTATTTTGGTATCGTGACGATCGTTCTTCGATTCGGTTAATTAATATACTTTAGGTGTATTTAATTATATAGGTTTCGTGCATAGATCGTGATTCTTGGTCAACCGGTGTTTCGGAGTTGACTTCGTTTGCAAGGTGAGTTTAAAATGAAAGTTAGTTGTTTTATGAATTAAGTTTCATTATGTTATTGTTTATCGAAGTTAAGCGGGATTTAGCTTCTTAGAAGTTAAGTTTGGTTAGAGACTTTAATTAGGAAGTTAGTGGAGGAAAGTTTGGATTTATGGTTAGTTCGATGATTAGAGAACATCGGAGAGGTTTGTAAGTATGGAAATGAGATTTGGAGATGTTAGATGAAAGTGGAATGGAAGTTACTTTGATGGATTTGGAAGTAAAGTAATTAGAAGATGCACTTGAGTGTTAACTCGTGTAATCTAGATAGTTAGGCTTCGTAATAGCTTAGAAGGATTCTTTGAGTTTAACTAACTTTTAGGAAGCTTAACAATTTGTAAAGTGACCCATGATAGTATGTTGATTCGGTTCCATATGTATCATGTGGTGAAATGGTAAAATTCCTGATACCTGAAATGGTGAAAGTCCTGATATCCGAAATGGTGAAAGTCCTGATATCCGAAATGGTGAAATTCCTGATACCTGAAATGGTGAAATTCCTGATACCTGAAATGGTGAAATTCCTGATACCTGAAATGGTGAAAGTCCTGATAACCGATGATTGAGATATGATACATGGTAGTACGTGGATTCGGATCCGTACGTACCATGGTATTATGATCTATGATACGGCACATGATAGTATGTTGATTCGGTTCCATACGTATCATGGTGCGATGGTTGTGATATGGTACGTGGTATGTTGATTTCGATCCATACAATAGCACGATACGATGAAACTTGTTTGGTAATAAGGATAGTTAATGTTATTTTTACCGATTCTTAGAAACGTGTAGTGAGACTTAGTTGTGAATGTTAATTACACTTTAAGTCTTTATTCTTTTTCTATCTCATGGTATTGACATGTATGGGTGACATTCTACTATCGATTGATTGTATGGAAATTTGGAAGTGTGGATGTGAGTAGTATTGGGCATTTTAGGCCTTTGGACACGATTTCGGTTATGAGATTTTGTTCATAAGATTACTTGCTTTTGTTTTACTTTCACTAGCATGTTATGCTAATGGTGCTACACTTAAAATTTTCAGGTAAACCTCGAGTTAAGAAGCGTGGTAGAGGAGGTGGAGCCGCGTGACTGATCGAGAGGGTGTATGGACAATACTAGAAAACTCATTTTGTTTAGCATTCATTGAAATGCTTGTAATTATTCCATCTTTACATAACTTGTGTCTTTTTGAGCCCGAAAGGGTATTTGTGTAAAATATGTCTATGTTTTATGGTCTAAATGTCTTTTGGAATGCGAAATTCCCGATTTATCGCTTTTTCTGGAATTTGGGTTGTAAACAGGTTTTGATTATTCGATTTTTAAACGAACCCATGCCGTTTTTCTTTAGAAATCGAGTCTTCCGCTGTGCATTTGAATTTAAAGAATTTAACGGGTTCGGGTTGTTACACAAGTACTTTGAAACAAGCTTTTTAAGTACAATCAAGTTTTTGGAGTGGTTCTGATATGAATCATGGAACGTCACAAAACGCCCAAGGACAAATCACAACATTAAAGTTCAAGAGAAGCATTGACATCCATTTACAGGCCTACATTAGCAAAGTCAAGACAAGCTTCGAAGATCCGATCATGGAGGCTATGGAAGAGGACGTGATGAACTTCAATCTATGGCAAATACATTTGGAGGAAGAGTATTGAAGACTTGTTCAATCGGAATTGAAGAGAAGAGCTAATTAGGAAAGTTGCATCATTTTTGCAAACTTTCCTTATTTGGACCACTTTCCATATTTGTTCCCAAAGTTTCCATATTTGTTCCCAAAATGGTTCCAACGAATTTATGATGTATTTAGACATGTTTTAGGTCTTTTATATTAATTTTATATGTTTGGAAAGGATTAGGAAAGATATTATTCTCCTGGAAAAGATTTTCCAGGAGAATCTGCCAATTTCACATAAGGCAAGTTTTGGGCAGATTTTGTGCTCCTTGTAATCCGAATTTCATAGCTTATTTTTAGGGTTTCTTTGCCTATTTAAAGGCCTCATTTGTAACCCTAAAGACCAAGAATTCATATGATAATAATATTGCTTTTTGCTTAGCTGAAATTGCTTAGTTTTGTAGCCTTGTTCTAGGTTGCATGTTTTAGAAACATTCAAGCATGAATTGATCTATTGTGTTTGTGGATTGTTTCAATCTTGAAATAAGAACAAGTTATCTTATTTCAAGATCATAGATCATTGGAATAATCTTTCTCTTCTTGTGTTCCAAGGGTTTTACCTTATTGTTCATCGGGGTTTTAGGATTTGCATCTAGGGGTTCTTTGTGCTTTCAAAGGGTTTCTATTTCAATTTCCTAGGGTTTCATATCATTTGGTATCAGAGCTTAGGCTCAAGGGAAGATTTCTATCTTACTTGCTTTCTTGTTGTTTTAATTTTTATTGTCTTGTTCTTCGTTCATCGAAAATTCCAGAAAAAAAAAAAACAAAAAAAAAAATATAGTTCCAGAATTTCCTTATTTAACCTACTATTTTTTTCTTTTTCGTATAGTTTCATTCCGAATCTTCGAAACTCATAAACTAAAAAAGTGTTTATCTTTGAGTCGTGATTATTTGTTATTCAGAAAAGTTTGTCAAAAAAAAATTGGAAGATTGAGTAAAAGATAGATCTTCACAAACTGTCGGATTGTGCAAAAAAAAAAAAAAACTGGAAAAAAAAAAGAAAGTGTTCTTGCTTGATTTGTTGAAGTTTCTGGAAAAAGAGGTTTTTGTTCGTATTTTTCTTGAAAAGTTCATCTTAAACTCATCATATCTTCATCTTGAATCTGAAAAATGCAAAGGAATTGTGCTAGAATTGTTTGTTTCCTAAAAAGCTAGAACTTACCATAAATAGCCAAAACTGTTTTTGGAAAGTATCAAATCTGTCCCATATTTGATTATATGCATCTTTTGCTTTAGGAAAGTCTTATTTTCTGATTCAAAACACTTTAGGGAAATCTTAACTCGAATTTTTCTCTTTAGGAAAGTTTATTCTTGCTTGTTTTCTTTGTTATTCTTTCCTATTCACTAAAATAAACCATTTGCATAAATCTGTCTTCTTTTCTTCTTGACCACCAATTTGCTTGTTTCTTATTTTTTGATTGTTACTTTTTACAAATTTCATTAGAATCTTTGTTGTTTGATAGTTGCTAAAGTGTGCTAATAGTCCAAGGTTACATTTAGGCCCTAAAATCTGTTTTTGAGTGCAAACACGAGAGAACGAACATCATCGAGTGTAAACACTTAGGGAGTGATTGAGAGGTCCTATTTTTATTATTAACCTTTTTATTTGCAGCAATGTATCATGAAAAATATGATGAAAGGAGGAGCAATGGATTTCGAGATGTAGAGCATACTTGGAGGGAAAATGGAGAGGCTTATTATGAAAGGATGGTGCATAGGAGCTTTGGAGCACATAAGCTCAACTTATATACTTTCCATGGGAGTGTAGATCCAGAAGAGTACTTGCAATGGGAAAGTCAAATTGAGCATTTCTTTGAATACAACAACTATAGTGAGGAAAGAAAGGTATTGCTTGCTATTACCAAGTTCACTAACTATGCTTATGTTTGGTGGTCTCAATTGAAGGAAAAAATAAGGAAAGATAGACAACCACATATTGATACTTGGTATGAACTTAAATATCACATGAGGAAGCGGTTTGTGCCGAGCCAAAGACAGAGAGCTATTGTGAAAGAATTTCTAAATCTTACACAAGGTGAAAGGAGTGTTGAAGCTTATCACAAGGAGTTTGAAGTTCTCATGGCTAGGGCTGTCTTTTTTGAAGATAATGAGTCCACAATGACACGGTTCTTAAAGGGTTTAAACGAGGAGATTGCCTATTGTGTTGAAGGAAAGACATATGTGGAGTTGGAACATATGGTTTATTATGCAACCACGGTGGAAAAGAGACTCGAAAGAAGGGCTACAAAAAGGTATTCTACTAAACATCTTTCTAACCCGATTCCATCTCAAGAAAATCAATTAAAGAGTGCATTAAAGAGAAAGGATGTGGCTGCCAATGGCTTGATTAAGAAAAAGGTAACATTTGCTTTACAAGACCACTTCCAATCAAATATTCATATGAGGGAAACTTATGATGCATGTGAGTTAAAAAAGTGTTCTACCTTTGAAAAGAATGAGAATTGTCAAAATGAGAGTGAGCCAAAAGAAAGAGAGATGAGTTTTCAAAAAGAAAAGTGTGAAAAAGAAATTATTGAAATAAGTGAGCCAAAAGAAAGAGAGATGAGTGCTCACAAAGAAATGAGTGACATGAGTGAGTCAAAAGAAAGAGATTTGAGTTCAAAAGAAAGAGTGTTTGAAAAGAATGAAAGAGAAATTGAAAAGAAAGAGAGTTGTGAGTCAAAAATGAATGAGAGGAATGGTGAGAACATTGTGAGTTTTGTAGAAAGTGAGGCTAGGAAAACAATGTTTTCAAATAAAACCCACTTTGTACTTGTGTGCAAAGATTCTTTCTTTCTAACTTATGAACTTAACCTTTTCTTTTCTAGTGTTTTAGCTAATGTTTTGCAGAATTACATTGATCAATTTTCAATTGGAATGGAGCACATAGTAGATGCATTTCAAGGGGCTGAAATACTTAAGGCACCACCATACTTCATGGAAAAAGATGTTGCCAACGGGATCCAAGGCCAGAAAAGGAAGTTTCTTACTTTTAATCCTATTGCATCGGTTTGTTTAAATGATTATTTCTTGTTTTCCAATTCTGATTTTAAGACTAGAAATCATCCAAACCAATTATATGTTTATGATAAACATGCATTCTTTATTAGGAAAATTCTTTTGGATGATCTTTACTTGTTTGACAGCTTATCACTTGCAAAACATGTTAAGCTAGCCTATCCATTTACTTGTGATGATGTGCATAGTTCTTGTTTGTTTGCTAAATTTGATCTCAACTATGATATTTTACCACTTCAATTTCATTCTAATGATAAACATATGTTTTGTGCTACACGGGTTATCTTTGATAAGACATATGATGCATTTAGGGAGAGCATAGAGTTTTCATATTTTCTAATTTCCCCCAACACATTAGACCTATTTGAGTTTTTGCAGGAATTCAAAAGATTGTTACCTAATGAGATGCCTAGTAATTTGTCATCAATGCAAGGCATAAAACATCATGAAAACAACATTCAAGGGGCTGCCATACTCAATAGATCAAGACCTCACAGGATTCAATGCATGGAAAATCCGGTTAAAACAGCCATGGTCAAGTATCCTAACCCATTTCTTGATGATATGTATAACACTTGTTTGCTTGCTGAAATTGATCTCAACTCTGAATATATACCTTTTAAATTGCATTCTAATGATAAAAAATTGTTTTGTGCTACAAGAGTTAGATCATTTCATGAAATTATGGATAGTATGGATTTAACATCTTATATGCATTTCACGAACATATTAGAAATATTTGAGTTTGACAATGGTTTACTTGTTTTTACTGATTTGATATGTTCACCATGTGATCATCTTGAGAGTATTGTGGAGTATGAGAAAATTTTTGAGATTGACTATGGTCCACATATTCTCTTCGGCTTCTTATCACTAAGTATTACCTTTTTTGTAAGTGTTGTGGTCTTTCATGAGATAGGTTATGATGTGGATATAATGGGAAGGACGTTCAAAGTTTTTGATCCGGGAGGAGTTAGACAATTCAAGGCAATAGGGAGAAGACATCAAGATGCTTATAAATCTGATTTCCAAGGTAAGTATGCTTTAGGTGCTTTTATTTATGTTATTAACTTAATTTATTGCGATGTAGGTAATGTTATAAATTCGAGGACGAATCCTTTTCAAGAGGGAGGGGATGATATGAATCATGGAACGTCACAAAACGCCCAAGGACAAATCACAACATTAAAATTCAAGAGAAGCATTGACATCCATTTACAGGCCTACATTAGCAAAGTCAAGACAAGCTTCGAAGATCCGATCATGGAGGCTATGGAAGAGGACGTGATGAACTTCAATCTATGGCAAATACATTTGGAGGAAGAGTATTGAAGACTTGTTCAATCGGAATTGAAGAGAAGAGCTAATTAGGAAAGTTGCATCATTTTTGCAAACTTTCCTTATTTGGACCACTTTCCATATTTGTTCCCAAAGTTTCCATATTTGTTCCCAAAATGGTTCCAACGAATTTATGATGTATTTAGACATGTTTTAGGTCTTTTATATTAATTTTATATGTTTGGAAAGGATTAGGAAAGATATTATTCTCTGGAAAAGATTTTCCAGAGAATCTGCCAATTTCACATAAGGCAAGTTTTGGGCAGATTTTGTGCTCCTTGTAATCCGAATTTCATAGCTTATTTTTAGGGTTTCTTTGCCTATTTAAAGGCCTCATTTGTAACCCTAAAGACCAAGAATTCATATGATAATAATATTGCTTTTTGCTTAGCTGAAATTGCTTAGTTTTGTAGCCTTGTTCTAGGTTGCATGTTTTAGAAACATTCAAGCATGAATTGATCTATTGTGTTTGTGGATTGTTTCAATCTTGAAATAAGAACAAGTTATCTTATTTCAAGATCATAGATCATTGGAATAATCTTTCTCTTCTTGTGTTCCAAGGGTTTTACCTTATTGTTCATCGGGGTTTTAGGATTTGCATCTAGGGGTTCTTTGTGCTTTCAAAGGGTTTCTATTTCAATTTCCTAGGGTTTCATATCAGGTTCGGATCGTCTTTCGAAATTTTGGTCGAAAGAGGATTCCCAAAGAAGAGGTTCCTCCATTTGCATATTAGGATGAACCAAATCGCGAGGAAAACTTTGACAAGTGGGAAACCTTAGGTCTTTGGTATCAATATGGTCCGAAGAGTGAAACAAGTACTTTGAAACAATCTTTTCAATTACAAACAAGTTTTTAAAGTGGTTCGGATCCTCTTTCGAAATTTTTGTCCAATGAGGATTCCCAAAGAAGAGGTTCCTCCGTTTGCATCTTTAGGATGGACCAAGTCGCGAGGATAACTTTGACAAATGGGTATCAAACACACTAGACAAATAATGGTTAAGGTTAGTTGCCAAAAAGTCTACATTGCACATAAGCACAATTTTAGGCTTTTGACTAAAAAAAACAATCCTCACCTCACTCATTCTTACATGAAAGCTCACTAATTTGTCTTCTCTTTCTCTTTCCTCTAAGTATTCACACTTATCTTTTCAACTCTTCTCTTTTATCTCTTCCACTTCTTTTTCTCGAAACTCTCTTGTCACACATTCCTCTTTTATATCACTTTCGTTTTTACAACTCAAAACTCTCTTTTCTCTCTCATTCATTTCTTCACTCAATTCCTTTTCTTTCAATTCTTTTTCTTTCAACTCTTTTTCTTTTAACTCAAATTCAATCCTCCTTTGTTCAAGCTTACATTGGTCAATGAAAACCTCTTTTGAAGACAAAGGTACCAAAGTAGTCTTCCTTCCATCTTTGGTAAAAGTATACCTATTAAGGTAGCCATCATAGGAAACTCTCCTATCATACTGCCAAGGCCTTCCCAAAAGTATATCCCCGGCATGCATTGGGACTACATCACAAACTACCTCATCCTTATACTTCCCAAGGTTAAAAGAAATAATAGCTTGCTTATGCACCTTAACCTCACCACTATTGTTTAACCATTGTAACTTGTAAGGTTTGGGATGTGGTTTAGTAGGCAAATTGAGTCTTTTAACCAGAATTGAGCTCACAACATTTGTACAACTTCCACCATCAATCACAACACTACATGGGGTCTCATTCACTAAACACCTAGTATGGAACAAGTTGTGTCTTTGGTCATCTTCAAAATTCTCCTTTATTTCAGAATTGAGAACTCTCCCACACAAGAGTGCTACTCTATTTCCTTCCTCCCGACTATCATCACTCGCCTCGGGTTCCTCAATATTTTCCTCCATAGAATCACCCTCTTCGGCTTCCTCAAAAACTTCCTCAATGTTACTTTCTTCCCAATCAGTGACTACTTCTTCAACAACATTACTTTCTAATTCATCTTCAATTATTTCTCCCATTTGCTGATTACTAGCTATCTCTAATCTACCCATGCGCTCATTAAGCCCCTCTACAATTTTAGTAAGTCTAGCAAAAACTCTCGTTTGGGCCTCTCTCCACCTAGCTTCACTAAACTCACCCTGATTATTTCCCCCTTGTGACATGTTTCTGGACCTCACAACACTTCCCTCACTGATATGAATTATGTAGCCATGCGTTTAAGGAATTCAAGCTTAAAGAGTACATGCATTGATGACAACTCAAGTTGCATTAAATGCACTCAAGATGTATTTATGACAACTCAAGCTTCAAGTGTAGTAGCATTGATGACAACTCTAGATGCATTTATGTCAACTCAAAGCTTCATTCAAGGGAACTCAAAGCAATATCAAGACAAGCTTTAATGAAGATTTAAAAGCTTAATTTAGAGTTCAAATATCAGTTTCAATTGTAATATTTGTATTTTAAGTTACAAATTAAATGGTGGCAGATGTAACTTAAGTTTTTTCTTTAAATTCGTAGGTTACAAGCTAGGGACATCATGGGGCTGTTATGGGAGCATTATGAACGAAATTTACATGTATTTTATGCCTATAAATAGGCTTTGTTTTAGCTTTTGTAAATAAGACTGGTAAGACTTGACAGATTCAAAAGATTGAATGAAATGTAGCATTTTTATGCACATTGAGAGCCTTGCGCCTCACCCTTTGTAATCTTGATTTAGATTACATGTTTAGAAACATTCAAGAGGGGAGTGATCAACCAACTTGTGGAGTGTTTCGAGTCATGAGATGATGGAACGTAAAAGTTTGTCTGTTTCATGATTTTTAGATCACATAGGGCAATCTGTTTCTAGCCTTTCCTTATGGTTGAAATCGAATAGTTAGGGAGGGTTTGAATTCGTGCTTCAAGGGTTCATGCTAAGTATAATAGCATAGGGTGTTTGAACTTGACATTTGAGTTTGCCTTATCACTCACAATATATCACTCAAGGAACTCTCGTGTTTAATCACTCAAGGTAGGCCAAAATATCAGTTTAGGCTCTTGGATAAGCTATGGTCAAAATGAAGCAACTTGTGTTTAAAGTACTAAAAATCAAGCAATCAGTATTTAAACAATCTAAAATAATGAAAAGAAACAAAAATAAAACAAGAAAAACAGATTGGATAGGTAAAAACAGATTAGAGAAACTAAAACAGATTTTTAAAGCTAAGAAGTCAAGAAAAAATGGCAATTACAAATTTCAAAATTCGTGGAGTTCGAGAATGAATTTTCAATTGATACGAAAACCCTTTCGAAATGCTTTAAGAACCCTTAAACTTAACTAAGGACCCAAAAAGATCACAACCAAAGAACCCACATATGCCATTTGAAACAACCCAAGGAAAAAGGCTAGAAAATGATTATCCTTATGATCAATGATCTAAAGACAAGAATTGGATTTCTTGTTTTAGATTCGAATCAATCCACCAAATTAGAATGATCAATCCTAATGGCTCGATTCTACAGCCACCCTAAACACAAGGAATGACAAGATGAAAAGTTGAACAATTCACAACAATTCAAAGAAAAAACTCTCAATGAGACTTTGGATTTTTAATTCAATCATCATCTGATTGTTTACAATCTGAAACATGGCTATATAAGCCTTACAAAACAAAGGAAAAAACGAAATTGACATAAATGAAAGGAAATGAAACAGCTACAACCTTAAAGTCTTACAAAAATAACCGAAAATGGTCTTAAATATGCAAACTTTTAACTGAAATTAGAAGAGTTACAAATCTGATTTGAAAGTCTTTGTAACTGAAAATCCTAGACCACATGTGTTTATGAGAGTCTTAAATGAAACCTTAGGATGTCATGAATAAGTCAAGAGTAGCATTGATGTCTTGAGTTGCATTAAATGAGCTTCACTTGCATTAAATGAACTTGACTTGCATTTAATGAACTAGGCTTGAAGTTTACTTGCATTTAATGAGCTTGGTTTGAACTTGACTTGCATTTAATGAATTCTACTTGAACTTGACTTCCATTTATTGAACTAATCTTGAACTTGGAGAACAACGAATGCAAGCTCGGAAAAGATCAACATTAAGGCTCCATGATTAATATCATTAGGTCTTTGGTATCAATATGGTCCGAAGAGTGAAACAAGTGCTTTCAAACAAGCTTTTCACTTACAAACAAGTTTTTTGATTGGTTCGGATCCTCTTTCGATATTTTTGTCCAAAGAGGATTCCCAAAGAAGAGGTTCCGCCATTGGAATCTTTAGGATAGACCAAATCGCGTGGAAAACTTTGACAAGGGGGAAACCTAAGGTCTTTGGTATCAATATGGTCCGAAGAGTGAAACAAGTGCTTTCAAACAAGCTTTTCTCTTACAAACAAATTTTTTGAGTGGTTCGGATCCTCTTTCGATATTTTGGTCCAAAGAGGATTCCCAATGAAGCGGTTCCTCCATTTGCATATTTTGGATGGACCAAATCGCGAGGAAAACTTTGACAAGGGGGAAACCTTAAGTCCTTGGTATTAATATGGTCCGAAGTGTGAAACAGGTACTTTAAAACAAGCTTTTCAATTTCAAACAAGTTTTTGGAGTATTTCGAATCCTCTTTCGAAATTTTTGTCCAAAGAGCATTCCCAAAGAAGAGGTTCCTCCTTTTTCATCTTTAGGATGGACCAAGTCGCGAGGAAAACTTTAACAAGGGGGAAACCTTAGGTCTTCGGTATCAATATGGTCCGAAGAGTGAAACAAGTACTTTAAAACAAGCTTTTCAATTACAAACAAGTTTTTTTAGTGGTTCGGATCCTCTTTCCAAATTATAGTCCAAAGAGGATTCCCGAAGAATAGGTTCCTCCATTTGCATCTTTAGGATGGACCAAGTCGCGAGGAAAACTTTTACAAGTGGAAAACCTTAGATCTTTGGTATCAATATTGTCCGAAGAGGGAAACAAGTGCTTTCAAACAAGCTTTTCACTTTGAAACAAGTTTTTGGATTGGTTCGGATCCTCTTTCGATATTTTGGTCCAAAGAGGATTCCCAAAGAAGAGGTTCCTCCATTTGCATCTTTAGGATGGACCAAGTCGCGAGGAAAACTTTGACAAGGGGGAAACCTTAGGTATTTGGTATCAATATGGTCCGAAGAGTAAAACAAGTGCTTTCAAACAAGCTTTTCACTTACGAACAAGTTTTTGGAGTGGTTCGGATTCTCTTTCGATATTTTGGTCAAAAGAGGATTCCCAAAGAAGAGGTTCCTCCATTTGCATATTAGGATGGACCAAATCGCGAGAAAAACTTTGACAAGGGGGAAACCTTAGGACTTTGGTATCAATATGGTCAAAAGAGTGAAACAAGTACTTTAAAACAAGGTTTTCAATTACAAACAAGTTTTTGGAGTGGTTCGGATCCTCTTTCGAAATTTTAGTCCAAAGAGGATTCCCAAAGAAGAGGTTCCTCCATTTGCATCTTTAGGATGGACCAAGTCACGAGGAAAACTTTGACAAGTGGAAAACCTTAGATCTTTGGTATCAATATGGTCCGAAGAGTGAAACAAGTGCTTTCAAACAAGCTTTTATCACTTACAAACAAGTTTTTGGATTGGTTCGGATCCTCTTTCGATATTTTGGTCCAAAGAGGATTCCCAAAGAAGAGCTTCCTCCATTTGTATCTTTAGGATGGACCAAATCGCGAGGAAAACTTTTACAAGGGGGAAACCTTTGGTCTTTGGTATCAATATGGTCCGAAGAGTGAAACAAGTTCTTTCAAACAAGCTTTTCACTTACAAACAAGTTTTTGGATTGGTTCTGATCCTCTTTCGATATTTTTGTCCAAAGAGGATTCCCAAAGAAGACGTTCCGCCATTGGAATCGTTAGGATGGACCAAATCGCGTGGAAAACTTTGACAAGGGGGAAACCTTAGGTCTTTGGTATCAATATGGTCCGAAGAGTGAAACAAGTGCTTTTAAACAAGCTTTTCGCTTACAAACAAGTTTTTGAAGTGGTTCGGATCCTCTTTCGAAATTTTAGTCCAAAGAGGATTCCTAAAGAAGAGGTTCCCCCATTTGCATCTTTACGATGGACCAAGTCGCGAGGAAAACTTTGACAAGTGGAAAACCTTAGATCTTTGGTATCAATATGGTCCGAAGAGTGAAACAAGTGCTTTCAAACAAGCTTTTCACTTACAAACAAGTTTTTGGAGTGGTTCGGATCCTCTTTCGATATTTTGGTCGAAAGAGGAATCCCAAAGATGTGGTTCCACCATTTGCATCTTTAGGATGGACCGAGTCGTGAGGAAAACTTTAACAAGGGGGAAACCTTAGGTCGGTATCAATATGGTCCGAAGAGTGAAACAAAATCTTTCAAACAAGCTTTTCACTTACAAACAAGTTTTTGGAGTGGTTCGGATCCTCTTTCGATATTTTGGTCCAATGAGGATTCCCAAAGAAGAGGTTCCTCCATTTGCATCTTTAGGATGGACCAAGTCGCGAGGAAAACTTTGACAAGTGGGAAACCTTAGGTCTTTGGTATCAATATGGTCCGAAGAGTGAAACAAGTACTTTGAAACAAGCTTTTGAATTACAAACAAGTTTTTGGAGTAGTTCGGATCCTCTTTCGAAATTTTTGTCCAAAGAGGAACCACTTCGGGATTCCTCCATTTTCATCTTTAGGATAAACCAAGTCGCGAGGAAAACTTTAACAAGGGGGAAACCTTAGGTCTTTGGTATCAATATGGTTCGAAGAGTGAAACAAGTGCTTTCAAACAAGCTTTTCACTTACAAAAAAGTTTTTGGAGTGGTTCGGATCCTCTTTCGATATTTTGGTCCATTGAGGATTCCCAAAGAAGAGGTTCCTCCATTTGCATCTTTAGGATGGACCAAATCGCGATAAAAACTTTAACAAGGGGGAAACCTTAGGTCTTTCGTATCAATATGGTCCGAAGAGTGAAACAAGTACTTTAAAACAAGCTTTTCAATTACAAACAAGTTTTTGGAGTGGTTCTGATACGAAATTCCTTTCGAAATGCTTTAAGAACCCTTAAACTTAACTAAGGACCCAAAAAGATCACAACCAAAGAACCCACATATGCCATTTGAAACAACCCAAGGAAAAAAGGCTAGAAAATGATTATTCTTATGATCAATGATCTAAAGACAAGAATTGGATTTCTTGTTTTAGATTCGAATCAATCCACCAAATTAGAATGATCAATCCTAATGGCTCGATTCTACAGCCACCCTAAACACAAGGAATGACAAGATGAAAAGTTGAACAATTCACAACAATTCAAAGAAAAAGCTCTCAATGAGACTTTGGATTTTTAATTCAATCATAATCTGATTGTTTACGATCTGAAACATGGCTTTATAAGCCTTACAAAACAAAAGGAAAAACGAAATTGACATAAATGAAAGGAAATGAAACAGCTACAACCTTAAAGTCTTACAAAAATAACCGAAAATGGTCTTAACTATGCAAACTTGTAACTGAAATTAGAAGAGTTACAAATCTGATTTGAAAGTCTTTGTAACTGAAAATCCTTGACCACATGTGTTTATAAGAGTCTTAAATGAAACCTTAGGATGTCATGAATAAGTCAAGAGTAGCATTGATGTCTTGAATTGCATTAAATGAGCTTCGGTTGCATTAAATGAACTTGACTTGCATTTAATGAACTAGGCTTGAAGTTTACTTGCATTTAATGAGCTTGGTTTGAACTTGACTTGCATTTAATGAACTCTACTTGAACTTGACTTCCATTTATTGAACTAATCTTGAACTTGGAGAACAACGAATGCAAGCTCGAAAAAGATCAACATTAAGGCTCCATGATTCATATCAGGTTCGGATCCTCTTTCGAAATTTTAGTCCAAAGAGGATTCCCAAAGAAGAGGTTCCTCCATTTGCATCTGTAGGATGGACCAAGTCGCGAGGAAAACTTTGACAAGTGGGAAACCTTAGATCTTTGGTATCAATATGGTCTGAAGAGTGAAACAAGTGCTTTCAAACAAGCTTTTAACTTACAAACAAGTTTTTGGATTGGTTCGGATCCTCTTTCGATATTTTGGTCCAATGAGGATTCCCAAAGAAGAGGTTCCTCCATTTGCATCTTTAGGATGGACCAAATCGGGAGAAAAACTTTGTCAAGGGGGAAACCTTAGGTCTTTGATATCAATATGGTCCGAAGAGTGAAACAAGTATTTTGAAACAAGCTTTTCAAGTACAAACAAGTTTTTCGAGTGGTTCGGATCCTCTTTCAAAATTTTGGTCCAAAGAGGAATCCCAAAGAAGAGGTTCCCCCATTTACATCTTTAGGATGGACCAAGTCGCGGGAAAACTTTGACAATTGAGAAACCTTAGGTCTTTGGTATCAATATGGTCTGAAGAGTTAAACAAGTCCTTTCAAACAAGCTTTTCACTTACAAACAAGTTTTTGGAGTGGTTCGGATCCTCTTTCCAGATTTTAGTCCAAAGGGGATTCCCAAAGAAGAGGTTCCTCCATTTGAATATTTTGGATGGACCAAGTCGAGAGGAAAACTTTGACAAGTGGGAAACCTTAGGTCTTTGGTATCAATATGGTCCGAAGAGTGAAACAAGTACTTTGAAACAAACTTTTGATTTACAAACAAGTTTTTGGAGCGGTTCAGATCCTTTTCGAAATTTTGGTCCAAAGAGGAATCCCAAAGAAGAGATTCGTCCATTTGCATCTTTAGGATGGACCAAGTCGCGTAGAAAACTTTGACAAGTGAGAAACCGTAGGTTTTTGGTATCAATATGGTCCGAAGGGTGAAACAAGTGCTTTCAAACAAGCTTTTCACTTACAAACAAGTTTTTGGAGTGGTTCGGATCCTCTTTCGAAGTTTTGGTCGAAAGAGGATTCCCAAAGAAGAAGTTCCTCCATTTGCATATTAGGATGGACCAAATCGCGAGGAAAACTTTGACAACGGGGAAACCTTAGGTCTTTGGTATCAATACGGTCCGAAGAGTGAAACAAGTACTTTAAAACAAGCTTTTCAATTACAAACAAGTTCTTGGAGTGGTTCGGATCCTCTTTCAAAATTTTAGTCCAAAGAGGATTCCCAAAGAATAGGTTCCTCCATTTGCATCTTTAGGATGGACGAAGTGGCGAGGAAAACTTTGACAAGTGGAAAACCTTAGATCTTAGGTATCAATATGGTCCGAAGAGTGAAACAAGTGCTTTAAAACAAGCTTTTTACTTACAAACTAGTTTTTCGATTTGTTTGGATCGTCTTTCGATATTTTGGTCCAAAGAGGATTCCCAAAGAAGAGGTTCCTCCATTTGCATCTTTAGGATGGACCAAATCGCGAGGAAAACTTTGACAAGTGGGAAACCTTAGGTCATTGGTATAAATATGGTCCGAAGAGTGAAACAAGTACTTTGAAACAAGCTTTTGAATTACAAACAAGTTTTTGGAGTAGTTCGGATCCTCTTTCGAAATTTTGGTCCAAAGAGGAATCCCAAAGAAGCGGTTCCTCCATTTGCATCTTTAGGATGGACCAAGTCACGAGGAAAACCCTAGATTTGGATCAAGAACCCCTTGAAGAACCCTTGAGTCACCAAGATCTAAAACCCCCAAAGCAATTTAGCAAAACCCAAGGAATATGAGTTAAGGAGATTATTCCTAGATCTATGATCTTGAAATAAGAAGAACTTGTTTCTTATCTCAAGATTGAAAAAATCCACAAATACTTTAGATCAAGAGTGTTTGATTGTTTCTAAACAAGTAATCTAAAGCAAGACTACTTAAGAACATGCAAGGTAATCCAGCCAAGCAAGTCAATTGGAAGCAAAAAGCAACTTTCTATTTCATCAAATCTGAATATTAGGGTTACAAAAAGTTTTTAAATAGTCAAGAGAAAAAAACCCTAAAACAAAAGCCCAATGTAATCAGCCCATAATAAAATCTGGCATGTGAACAACATTTAAGGAAAGAATAAAGCAACTAAAGCTTAAAGCAAAAAGCAAAGTGCCCATTTTAGGAAACTTTCCTAAAATGACTTTAAATTTAAAAATCCTTGCACATGTCTTTAATATTCCTCCTCCAAATGCACTTGCCATAAATTAAAGTGCATTTCATCCTCTTCCATTGCCTCCAAGCTTGGATCATCAAAATCTGTCTTCACTTTGCTCATGTATGCTTGACAATGGATATTCAAGACTTGTTGAAGCTTCTTGGCATTTGATCTTGTAATTGGTCCTTCTAGCATCCTAAGCTTGTCTTGTGGTGCTTGTGCTCTATGAATCATATCATCCCCTCCCTCTTGAAAAGGATTTGTCCTCAAATCAGAATCATCACCTACATCAAAAGGACTTAAATCAGAAACATTAAAAGTAGCACTCACATTAGAGCCTCCATTACTCTTTGCATTCGAAGGAAAGCTCCTTCTTGAGCCTCCATTCTCCTTGCCTCATCAATTTTGTTGGAGTTATCCCCTTCATTAGACATGGCTGCAAGTAACAATTTAGTAGTAGTAAAAGGACGTCACAATCACTCCCTAAGTGTTTACACTCTTGAAATTATGATTCACTCGTGTTTGCACTCAAAAACTGTTTCTAGCTTGGTAATTTGTAGCCTTGATCTAGTACTATTTAGAAACAATGAAACAATGATTGAAACTAATGCAATTTGTGAAAATGTAACAAAAATGAAACAAGAAAACAAGTATTTATGGCTATTTAAAAAGTTAAGAGAGAAAAGAAAAAAAAATGTGACAGATTTTTCCAAAAGAGGAAGTGTGCAAATTAGGCAAGTACATAAAGTAGGAAGGAAAGCAATTGGAAAATTTCCTTAAAGTAGATACAAGTAAAAAAAAGGGTAAACAAACCACTTTTTCTCAAACCCTAGGCATAATACAAAATAAAGATGGAATTTTGATGAGTTTGATATGAATATTTCAAGAGCAACATGAACATCAAAAACACTTTCTTTTCAGATTTAGCAACTCAAGCAAAAATGAAAAGGATCATGGAAGCATTTCTAGCCCAATTCATGTTCCAACTGGCACAATCACTAGATCCAAAGCAAGGAAGCTACAACAAGCTTATTTGGCACATTTGCAAGAATGGATTGTTTCTGCCCAAGCTTCCTTTGAAGATGTAAAACCCAATTTGGATGAAGATTTGACATCAAAAGTTCATATTTGCAATGTTCAAGTGCTCAAAGAAGTTTGCATTGAAGATCCATGAGTTCTCCATGATTTATGCTAGTTGCATTTAATGTTGATCTTTTAGCATTAAATGCAAGTCAAAGGTTATTGAAGACATCTAAAGCTTACTTAATCACTTGAAGACAACACTTATGACTAGGAGACCAAGCTATTTCAGTTACAAGTCTTTTTAGTAGTAATTTCAGTTTTGTTTTTGCTTAAACTCAATTTTAAGTTACTTTTTGAGTATTTAGTGTTGCTAGCTGATTGTTTTCATTACATTTTTGGCCCATTTCGAATTTACTTTGCTTTGTAAAGGCTTATAAAGCCATGATCAGATTGTAAACACTCAGATTATGATATTTTGAAAGAAAATACAAATTACTCTTTGAGAGTTTCCTTTGAAAACCTAGAGCAAGTTCTTAGAGTTTTCACTTTGCAATTCTTGTGTTTAGAGTTGCTACCGAGTCATTCAATTGGGAATTGATCATCCTAATTGTGGATTGATTCAATCTAGAACAAGAAAACCAATTCTTGTCTCTAGATCTTTGATCTAAGAGGTAATCCATTCTAGCCTAAATCTCTTGGTTGATAACATCTAGATCTAGGAGGGTTTGAATTCATGCTTCAAGGGTTCATGCTAATCACATAGCATAGGGTGTTTGAACTTGAAATTTAAGTTTGCCTTATCATTTGGTATCAGAGCCTTGGTCGAAATCCTTTGGCCATACTCTAGGATTGATTCTATGTTTAAATTTGGTTGAAATTGTATTTTGTTCTTCAAATCTGGAATTCTGCCATATCTTTTCAAATCTGTCCATTCAAATCTTTTTCTTCATCTTTTCATATTTTTTCTTTTCCCATCTTGAAGATCACGTTTAGATCTTGAAATTCAAAAAAAAAAAAAAAAAAAAAAAGAGAGAGAGAACAATTGCATATGAGAGCACCAAATCTGTCCAACTAGTGTTCCTGTGAAAGTTCTTGCAAAAATCTGAGTTTGATCCATATATTTCATGTAGATCTGATTCATAAGTGTTATTCCATCAGTTACATGTGTTTATCCATCAGTTATAACTCATAATACATGCTCCTTTAGAACTGAAACGTTTTAAATTCAAAATTTGTTGTAACTGTCCAATTTCGTAACTGCCGCATTTAATGCATCTGATGACGTTTCAAACTCTATTCTAACTTCCGAATTTGTTTGTTTTGTCTAAAGAAAAAAGTTTTATCTCACTGTTAGCTTTTCATGTTCAGAAGGTCACTTAGTCCAAATCGTAAAGGAAACCATTCAAATCTGGAAATCCAATTCTGTGCGCAGGTTTACTCTAATTTTGAACGCATTCATTTTTGTGAGTTAGTGTTTTTGTTTCTGAAAAATTTTTTGAATTTGGCCTTTTGTATGCTTTTTTTTATCATATTAATAAGCTACATATAGGCTGCCACTTGAAAATTCATTCTTGAACTCCACGAATTTGAAACTTCTTAAACTGCCACTTTTCTGGACTTCTTTGCTTAATAATCCTGTTTTTGCTATACATTCTGTTTTTCTTGTTCTGATTTGCATCTTTTCATAAATTTAGGTTGTTTAATACTGATTGCTTGATATTTGTGGTACTTTAAACACAAGTTTCTTCCATTTGATCACGAGATTCCTATTTGACATTTTGGCCTACCTTGAGTGCCTAAACACGAGTGTCCTTGAGTGACATATAGTGAGGGAGTGTTGTGAGGTCCAAAATACTTGTTACTTTGTGAGGAACAATATGACACAAGAGGGAAATCATTCTGGGGAGATTAGTGATGCTAGGTGGAGGGAGGCACAAACTGGGGTGTTTGCTAGGCTTACTCAAACATTAGAAGATCTTAATGAGCGCATGGGTAGATTGGAGCTAGCTAACAACCAGCAAAGGGATGAGAATCTAGATGTAGGGGTTGAAAATGAAGAGGATGACAATGTTACTTTGTTGGCTGGAGTAAACCCTAGGAGAGAACATGGAGGGGGCCGAGGAAGGGGTAGAGGTAGAGGAAGAGAATTACGACCACCTAGGAGACATATGAGAGAGTTACAAAGAGTAGAAGAGAGAAATTCAGGGGGTGTTAAACTCAAAATTCCACCATTCCATGGGAGGTCTAATCCGGAGGAGTACTTGCAATATGAGGACAAAATAGAGCATGTCTTTGATTGCAACAACTTTAGTGAGGAGAGAAAAATGAAGCTTGCCGTGGCTGAGTTTTGTGATTATGCTAGTATTTGGTGGACTCATCTTAGGAGTGAATGGAGGAGAAACTATGAGCAACCAATTGAAACTTGGGAGGAGCTTAAGGTATTGATGAGGAAGAGATATATTCCAAAGCATTATCATAGGGAAATCAGGAACAAATTGTTTTCATTGCAACAAGGATCAAAGAGTGTTGATGAATACTATAGGGAGATGGATGTCTTAATGACTAGATCTAATGTTGCTGAGAGTGAGGATGACACTATGTCAAGGTTTTTGGGAGGCATGAATAAAGAGTTGGCTCATAGAGTGGATATGTATCACTATTTTGACATGGAGGAACTCTTGCATATTGCCGAGAAAATTGAGAAATAAATGGCTTGGGAGAAAGACAATTCCAAGAGGTTCACTTCTAAATCCACTTTTCCATCATCCAATACTTGGAAAAAGGGAGTTAGTAGTTCCAAAGGAGACTTCAAGCCTAGAACATCATTTGAGGCTTCCAAGAAGGATAAGGGGGAGTCTTCTAGGGGTAAGGAGAAGGAGGGTGAAACAAAGTTGTTAAGGAGAGAAATAGAGACATAAGATGTTGGAAATGTCAAGGAATTGGTCACATAAGCCGAGATTGTCCTAATAAGAGGACCATGATTATTAGAAATGGGAAGGTAGTCACTGATGGGGAGGAAAGTGACAATGATGAGGAAAATGAGGAAGAGGATGAGGAGTATGAGGAAGAAGTTGAGGATGGTAACCAATTAGCTCTTGTTGCTAGAAGAGTTTTGAGTTCACATGTGAAAGAAGATTGTGTAGATGATCAAAGAGAAAACTTGTTCCATACAAGGTGTTTAGTGAATGGCACACCATGTAGTGTTGTGATTGATGGAGGAAGTTGTACAAATGTGGTGAGCCTATTTCTGGTCAAGAGGTTACAATTACCAACTCAAGCACATCCTTCACCATACAAGCTTCAATGGCTTAATGATTGTGGAGAAATGAAGGTAGTATCTCAAGCTCTTATTTCCTTTAATCTTGGTAAATATAAAGATGAGATATTATTTGATGTTGTACCTATGCATGCTGGAGATATTTTACTTGGTCGTCCTTGGCAATTTGATAGGAAAGTCATGCATGATGGGTTCTTGAATAGGTATACTTTCACTAAGGATAGTAGGAAAATTACTCTTGTACCTTTATCTTCAAAAGAAGTTTGTAATGATCAATTGAAACTTGAGAAAAAAAGAATTGAGTATGAAGAAAAAGAAATGAGAGAAAAGCAAGAGTTGAGTGAAAAGAAAGTGGTGAGTGAACAATTAGAGAAGAAATTGAGAGAAAAAGAGAAAAGAGATGCAAAACAGAACAAAAGCAAGCAAGTGAGTCTATTTGCAAGAGTTGGGGAAGTGAGGAGAGCTTTGCTTATTCAAAAACCAATCTTTGTTCTTTTGTACAAAGGAGGGTATTTGGCTACTAACCCTAACCAAACTTTTTCTTTGCCAAGTGTGTTTTCTTCTCTTTTGCAGGAATTCAAGGACATGTTTCCGGAAGATGTACCCGAGGGAATGCCACCAATCAGAGGCATTGAGCATCAAATTGACTTCATTCCCGGGGCTGGAATTCCAAATAGGCCAGCTTATAGAGCAAATCCAACCGAAACCAAGGAAATTCAAAAGCAAGTGGAAGAGCTTCTTGCAAAGGGCTATATACGTGAGAGTTTGAGTCCTTGTTCTGTTCCGGTAATCTTGGTGCCTAAAAAGGATGGAACATGGAGAATGTGTGTGGATTGCGGAGCCATCAATAAAATCACTGTAAAGTATCGTCACCCTATTCCTAGGTTAGATGATATGCTTGATGAGTTGTATGGATCTTGTCTTTTCACTAAAATAGACCTTAAATCTGGATATCATCAAATTAGAATGCAAGTAGGTGATGAATGGAAAACAGCCTTTAAAACTAAATTTGGTTTATATGAATGGCTTGTTATGCCTTTTGGCTTGACTAATGCACCTAGTACTTTCATAAGATTGATGAATCATGTTTTAAGGGAATTTTTGGGTAAATTTGTAGTTGTTTACTTTGATGACATACTGATTTATTCAAGGAGTTTGATTGATCATGTGGAGCATGTTAGGTTGGTTCTAATTACACTTAGAAAAGAGAAGCTATATGCTAATTTTAAAAAGTGTAGTTTTTGCATGGATAGAGTTAACTTTCTAGGATTCATTGTGAGTAAGGATGGAGTTGAAGTAGATGAGGAGAAAGTTAAAGCTATTAGAGAATGGCCACAACCTAAAAATGCTAGTGAAATTAGGAGTTTTCATGGTCTTGCTAGTTTTTATAGAAGATTCATTAAAGATTTTAGCACAATAGCAGCACCATTGAATGAACTTGTTAAAAAGCATGTAACTTTTGTGTGGGGGGAAATGCAAGAAAAGGCTTTCAATGAATTAAAAGAAAAGTTAACCAATGCACCATTGCTTGTCTTGCCTAACTTTGAAAAATCTTTTGAAATTGAATGTGATGCAAGTGGAATAGGCATAGGGGCTGTTTTAATGCAAGATGGTAAGCCTTTGATGTACTTTAGTGAGAAATTAAATGGAGCATCTTTGAACTATCCCATCTATGATAAGGAGTTATTTGCTTTGGTGAGAACTTTGCAGGTTTGGCAACATTATCTTTGGCCAAGGGAGTTTGTGATCCATACTGACCATGAGAGTTTGAAACACCTCAAAGGGCAAAGTAAGCTGAATAGGAAACATGCCAAATGGATTGAGTTCATAGAGACCTTTCCTTATGTCATTAAGTACAAGCAAGGTAAGGACAATGTGGTAGCTGATGCTTTGTCAAGAAGGTATAACTTATTCTCTTCTCTAAGTGCTAAAATTTTGGGATTTAAGCATGTAAAGGAATTGTATCCTCTTGATTCTGATTTTGGACATATATATGCTTCTTGTGTTAATGGGAAATCAGTAGATGACTTTTATGTGTTTGAGGACATGTTGTTTAAAAGGAATAAGTTGTGTGTGCCTAATTGTTCCATGAGAGAATTGCTTGTTAAGGAATCACATGGGGATGGTTTAATGGGTCATTTTGGGATTCACAAAACTTATGACATGTTGAATGAGCATTTCTATTGGCCTAAAATGAGGCATGATGTGCATAAAGTGTGCAAAAATTGTTTTAAGTGCAAAGAGGCTAAATCTTGATCACAACCTAATGGATTGTAATACACCTTTGAATGTTCCTACTGAACCTTGGACAAACATTTCAATGGATTTTGTGTTAGGTTTACCCAGGTCCAAAAGAGGTCATGTTAGTATCTTTGTTGTGGTAGATCGTTTTAGTAAAATGGCACATTTTATTGCTTGTCACAAAACAGATGATGCTAAGTATATTGCATCCTTGTTCTTCAAAGAAGTGGTTAGATTGCATGGTATTCCTCAAACTATTGTTAGTGATAGGGATGTTAAGTTTCTAAGTCACTTTTGGAAAGTTTTGTGGGGTAAACTTGGAACTAAATTGTTGTTTTCAACTATTTGTCATCCACAAACCGATGGACAAACCGAGGTTGTTAATAGAACATTAGGGACTTTGCTTAGAGCCATCATTTCAAAGAACTTAAAATCATGGGAGGAGTGTTTACCTTTTGTGGAGTTTGCTTATAATCGTGCTATTCATAGTACTACACATTGTTCTCCATTTGAGGTTGTTTATGGCTTTAACCCTACTACCCCACTTGATTTACTTCCTTTGCCTACTAATGTGTTTGTTAGTGATGAAGCTACTTCTAGGGCTGATTACATCAAGGAGTTGCACAAAGAGGTTAAGGAACGCATTGAGAAGCAAAACTCAAAGGTTGCTACAAGAATAAACAAAGGAAGAAGGGAACTTATATTTGAACCGGGAGATTGGGTATGGATACACTTTAGAAAGGAGAGATTTCCTTCTCAAAGGAAATCTAAACTTCATCCTAGGGGAGATGGCCCTTATCAAGTTCTTGAGAGGATCAACAACAATGCATACAAGATTGACCTTCCAGGTGAGTATTCGGTTAGTTCTACCTTTAATGTTGCTGATTTGAGCCCTTTTGATGTAGGAAATGATGACCTTGATTCGAGGACAAATCTTTTTGAAGAGGGGGGAGATGATAAGGATCATGGAAGCATTTCTAGCCCAATTCATGTTCCAACCGGCCCAATCACTAGATCCAAAGCAAGGAAGCTACAACAAGCTTATTTGGCACATTTGCAAGAATGGATCGTTTCTGCCCAAGCTTCCTTTGAAGATGTAAAACCCAATTTGGATGAAGATTTGACATCAAAAGTTCATATTTGCAATGTTCAAGTGCTCAAAGAAGTTTGCATTGAAGATCCATGAGTTCTCCATGATTTATGCTAGTTGCATTTAATGTTGCTCTTTTAGCATTAAATGCAAGTCAAAGGTTATTGAAGACATCTAAAGCTTACTTAATCACTTGAAGACAACACTTATGACAAGGAGACCAAGCTATTTCAGTTACAAGTCTTTTTAGTAGTAATTTCAGTTTTGTTTTTGCTTAAACTCAATTTAAATTACTTTTTGAGTATTTAGTGTTGCTAGCTGATTGTTTTCATTACATTTATGGCCCATTTCGAATTTACTTTGCTTTGTAAAGGCTTATAAAGCCATGATCAGATTGTAAACACTCAGATTATGATATTTTGAAAGAAAATACAAATTACTCTTTGAGAGTTTCCTTTGAAAACCTAGAGCAAGTTCTTAGAGTTTTCACTTTGCAATTCTTGTGTTTAGAGTTGCTACCGAGTCATTCAATTGGGAATTGATCATCCTAATTGTGGATTTATTCAATCTAGAACAAGAAAACCAATTCTTGTCTCTAGATCTTTGATCTAAGAGGTAATCCATTCTAGCCTAAATCTCTTGGTTGATAACATCTAGATCTAGGAGGGTTTGAATTCATGCTTCAAGGGTTCATGCTAATCACATAGCATAGGGTGTTTGAACTTGAAATTTAAGTTTGCCTTGTCAAAAAACTCCTTTTTTTTTTTTTTTTTTTCAATTTCTGCAATATTGAGCCTCGGATTAGATTTTAATTTTTTTTTGTTTTTCTTTTGACTTTTTGACTACGAATCCTGAATAAAAATTAAAGATAAGAGAAAAATAAGCACTTTTGTAGTTTTCTATTTTCCAGAATTCGGAATGAAACTATGAGAAATAGAAAGAACATAAACGGGTCAAATAGGCATTTTTGTGATTTTCTGGGTTTATATAAACTAAGAACAAAGAACAACAAGAAATAAAGGAAAGCAAGTAAGATAAGAACCTTCTCTTGAGCCTAAGCTCTGATACCAAATGATATGAAAACCCTAGATTTGGATCAAGAACCCCTTGAAGAACCCTTGAGTCACCAAGATCTAAAACCCCCAAAGCAATTTAGCAAAACCCAAGGAATATGAGTTAAGAAGATTATTCCTAGATCTATGATCTTGAAATAAGAAGAACTTCTTTCTTATCTCAAGATTGAAACAATCCAAAAACATTTTAGATCAAGAGTGTTTGATTGTTTCTAAACAAGTAATCTAAAGCAAGACTACTTAAGAACATGCAAGGTAATCAGCCAAGCAAGTCAATTGGAAGCAAAAAGCAACTTTCTATTTCATCAAATCTGAATATTAGGGTTACAAAAAGTTTTTACATAGTCAAGAGAAAAAAACCCTAAAACAAAAGCCCAAAGTAATCAGCCCATAATAAAATCTGGCATGTGAACAACATTTAAGGAAAGAATAAAGCAACTAAAGCTTAAAGCAAAAAGCAAAGTGCCTATTTAGGAAACTTTCCTAAAATGACATTAAATTTAAAAATCCTTGCACATGTCTTTAATATTCCTCCTCCAAATGCACTTGCCATAAATTAAAGTGCATTTCATCCTCTTCCATTGCCTCCAAGCTTGGATCATCAAAATCTGTCTTCACATTGCTCACGTATGCTTAACAATGGATATTCAAGACTTGTTGAAGCTTCTTGGCATTTGATCTTGTAATTGGTCCTTCTAGCATCCTAAGCTTGTCTTGTGGTGCTTGTGCTCCATGAATCATATCAGACCAAGTCGCGAGGAAAACTTTGACAAGTGGGAAACCTTAGGTCTTTGGTATCAATATGGTCCGAAGAGTGAAACAAGTACTTTGAAACAAGCTTTTGAATTACAAACAAGTTTTTGGAGTATTTCGGATCCTCTTTCGTAATTTTTGTCCAAAGAGGAATCCCAAAGAAGTGGTTCCTCCATTTGCATCTTTAGGATGGACCAAGTCGCGAGGAAAACTTTAACAAGGGGGAAACTTTAGGTCTTTGGTATCAATATGGTCCTAAGAGTGAAACAAGTGCTTTCAAACCAGCTTTTCACTTACAAACAAGTTTTTGGAGTGGTTCGGATCCTCTTTCGATATTTTGGTCCAATGAGGATTCCCAAACAAGAGGTTCCTCCATTTGCATATTAAGATGGACCAAATCGTGAGGAAAACTTTAACAAGGGGGAAACCTTAGGTCTTAGGTATCAATATGGTCCGAAGAGTGAAACAAGTACTTTAAAACAAGTTTTTCAATTACAAACAAATTTTTGGAGTGGTTCGGATACTCTTTCGAAATTTAAGTCCAAAGAGGATTCCCAAAGAAGAGGTTTCTCCATTTGCATCTTTAGGATGGACCAAGTCGCCAGGAAAACTTTGACATGTGGGAAACCTTAGATCTTTGGTATCAATATGGTCCGAAGAGTGAAACAAGTGATTTAAAACAAGCTTTTCACTTACAAACAAGTTTTTGGATTGGTTCGGATTCTCTTTCGATATTTTGGTCCAAAGAGGATTCCCAAAGAAGAGGTTCCTCCATTTGTATCTTTAGGATGGACCAAATCGCGAGGAAAACTTTGACATGGGGGAAACTTTAGGTCTTTGGTATCAATATGGTCCAAAGAGTGAAACAAGTACTTTGAAACAAGCTTTTCAATTACAAACAAGTTTTTGTAGTGGTTCGGATCCTCTTTCGAAATTTTAGTCCAAAGAGGATTTCAAATGAAGAGGTCCTCCATTTGCATCTTCAGGATGGACCAAGTACCGAGGAGAACTTTGACAAGTGGGAAACCTTATATCTTTGGTATCAATATGGTCCGAAGAGTGAAACAAGTACTTTGAAACAAGCTTTTGAAATACAAACAAGTTTTTGGAGTGGTTCGGATCCTCTTTCGAAATTTTTGTACAAAGAGGAATCCCAAAGAAGAGGTTCCTCCATTTGCATCTTTTAGGATCGACCAAATCGCGAGGAAAACTTTGACAAGTGGGAAACCTTAGGTCTTTGGTATCAATATGGTCCGAAGAGTGAAACAAGTGCTTTAAAACAAGCTTTCCACTTACAAACAAGTTTTTGGAGTGGTTCGGATCCTCTTTCGATATTTTGGTCCAAAGAGGATTCCCAAAGAAGAGGTTCCTCTATTTGCATATTTAGGATGGACCAAATCACGAGGAAAACTTTGACAAGGGGGAAACCTTAAGTCTTTGGTATCAATATGGTCCGAAGTGTGAAACAGGTACTTTGAAACAAGCTTTTCAATTACAAACAAGTTTTTGGAGTGGTTCGGATCCTCTTTCGAAATTTTAGTCTAAAGATGATATGAATTATGTAGCCATGCATTTAAGGAATTCAAGCTTAAAGAGTACATGCATTGATGACAACTCAAGTTGCATTAAATGCACTCAAGACGTATTTATGACAACTCAAGCTTGAAGTGTAGTAGCATTGATGACAACTCTAGATGCATTTATGACAACCCAAGCTTCATTCAAGGCAACTTAAAGCTTCATTCAAGATAACTTCAATACACTTCAATACAAGCATTAATGGCATTTAAAAGCTACTTTTAATTATCATGTATCAGTTTCAATTGTTTTAGATGCATTGTAAGTTACAAAGTAATGGTGGCAGATTGTAACTCATGTTTTAGCTTTAATTTCGGGGGTTACAAGCTAGGGACATCATGGGGCTGTTATGGGAGCATTATGAACGAAATTTACATGTATTTTATGCCTATAAATAGGCTTTGTTTTAGCTATTGTAAATCAGATTTGAATGATGAATGAAATGTAGCATTTTTATGCACATGGAGAGCCTTGAGCCTCAACCCTTTGTAATCTTGCTTTAGATTACATGTGTAGAAACATTCAAGAGGGGAGTGATCAACCAACTTGTGGAGTGTTTCGAGTCATGAGATGATGGAACGTAATTGTTTGGGTCCATTTCATGATTTTTAGATCACACAAGGCAATCTGTTTTCTAGCCTTTCCTTGGGGTTGTTTCAAATGGCATATGTGGGTTCTTTGGTTGTGATCTTTTTGGGTCCTTAGTTAAGTTTAAGGGTTCTTAAAGCATTTCGAAAGGGTTTTCGTATCAAAAGAGGAATCCCAAAGAAGAGGTTCCTCCTTTTGCATCTTTAGGATGGACCAAGTCGCGAGGAAAACTTTAACAAGGGGGAAACCTTAGGTCTTTGGTATCAATATGTTCCGAAGAGTGAAACAAGTACTTTAAAACAAGCTTTTCAATTACAAACAAGTTTTTGGAGTGGTTCGGATCCTCTTTCGAAATTTTAGTCCAAAGAGGATTCCCAAAGAAGAGGTTCCTCCATTTGCATATTTAGGATGGACCAAGTCGAGAGGAAACTTTGACAAGTGGAAAACCTTAGATCTTTGGTATCAATATGGTCCGAAGTGTGAAACAAGTGCTTTCAAACAAGCTTTTCACTTACAAACATGTTTTTGGATTTGTTCGGATCCTGTTTCGATATTTTGGTCCAAAGAGGATTCCCAAAGAAGAGATTCCTCCATTTGCATCTTTAGGATGGACCAAATCGCGAGGAAAACTTTGACAAGTGGGAAACCTTAGGTCTTTGGTATAAATATGGTCCGAAGAGTGAAACAAGTACTTTGAAACAAGCTTTTGAATTACAAACAAGTTTTTGGAGTAGTTCGGATCCTCTTTCGAAATTTTGGTCCAAAGAGGAATCCCATAGAAGTGGTTCCTCCATTTGCATCTTTAGGAAGGACCAAGTCGCGAGGAAAACTTGAACAAGGGGGAAACCTTAGGTCTTTGGTATAAATATGGTCCGAAGAGTGAAACAAGTGCTTTCGAACATGCTTTTCACTTACAAACAAGTTTTTGGAGTGGTTCGGATCTTCTTTCGATATTTTGGTCGAAAGAGGATTCCCAAAGAAGAGGTTCCTCCATTTGCATATTATGGTGGACCAAATCGCGAGGAAAACTTTAACAAGGGGGAAACCTTAGGTCTTCGGTATCAATATGGTCTGAAGAGTTAAACAAGTACTTTAAAACAAGCTTTTCAATTACAAACAAGTTTTTGGAGTGGTTTGGATCCTCTTTCGAAATTTTAGTCCAAAGAGGATTCCCAAAGAAGAGGTTCATCTATTTGCATCTTTAGGATGGACCATGTCGCGAGGAAAACTTTAACAAGTGGGAAACCTTAGGTCTTTTTTATCAATATGGTTCGAAGAGTGAAACAAGTGCTTTCAAACAAGCTTTTCACTTACAAACAAGTTTTTGAATTGGTTCGGATCCTCTTTCGATATTTTGGTCCAAAGAGGATTCCCAAAGAAGAGGTTCCACCATTTGCATCTTTAAGATGGACCAAGTCGCGAGAAAAACTTTGACAAGTGGGAAACCTTAGGTCTTTGGTATCAATATGGTCCGAAGAGTGAAACAAGTACTTTGAAACAAGCTTTTGAATTACAAACAAGTTTTTGGAGTAGTTCGGATCCTCTTTCGTAATTTTTGTCCAAAGAGGAATCCCAAAGAAGTGGTTCCTCCATTTGCATCTTTAGGATGGACCAAGTCGCGAGGAAAACTTTAACAAGGGGGAAACCTTAGGTCTTTGGTATCAATATGGTCCTAAGAGTGAAACAAGTGCTTTCAAACCAGCTTTTCACTTACAAACAAGTTTTTGGAGTGGTTCGGATCCTCTTGCGATATTTTTGTACAACGAGGATTCTCAAAGAAGAGGTTCCTCCATTTGCATATTAGGATGGACCAAATCGCGAGGAAAACTTTAACAAGGGGGAAACCTTAGGTCTTAGGTATCAATATGGTCCGAAGAGTGAAACAAGTACTTTAAAACAAGCTTTTCAAATACAAACAAGTTTTTGGAGTGGTTCGGATCCTCTTTCGAAATTTTAGTCCAAAGAGGATTCCCAAAGAAGAGGATTCTTCATTTGCATCTTTAGGATGGACCAAGTCGCGAGGAAAACTTTGACATGTGGGAAACCTTATATCTTTGGTATCAATATGGTCCGAAGAGTGAAACAAGTGATTTCAAACAAGCTTTTCACTTACAAACATATTTTGGATTGGTTCGGATCCTCCTTCGATATTTTGGTCCAAAGAGGATTCCCAAAGAAGAGGTCCCTCCCTTTGCATCTTTAGGATGGACCAAACCGCGAGGAAAACTTTGACATGGGGGAAACGTTAGGTCTTTGGAATCAATATGGTCCGAAGAGTGAAACAAGTACTTTGAAACAAGCTTTTCAATTACAAACAAGTTTTTGTTGTGGTTCGGATCCTCTTTCGAAATTTTAGTCCAAAGAGGATTCCCAAAGAAGAGGTTCCTCCATTTGCATCTATAGGATGGACCAAGTCCCGAGGAAAACTTCGACAAGTGGGAAACGTTAGATCTTTGGTATCAATATGGTCCGAAGAGTGAAACAAGTACTTTGAAACAAACTTTTGAAATACAAACAAGTTTTTGGAGTGGTTCGGATCCTCTTTCGAAATTTTGGTCCAAAGAGGAATACCAAAGAAGAGGTTCCTCCATTTGCATCTTTAGGATGGACCAAGTCGCGAGGAAAACTTTGACAAGTGAGAAACCTTAGATCTTTGGTATCAATATGGTCCGAAGAGTGAAACAAGTGCTTTCAAACCAGCTTTTCACTTACAAACAAGTTTTTGGATTGACTCGGATCCTCTTTCGATAATTTGGTCCAAAGAGGATTCCCAAAGAAGAGGTTCCTCCATTTGCATCTTTAGGATGGACCAAATCGCGAAGAAAACTTTGACAAGGGGGAAACGTTAGGTCTTTTGTATCAATATGGTCCGAAGAGTGAAACAAGTACTTTGAAACCAGCTTTCTAATTACAAACAAGTTTTTGGAGTGGTTCGGATCCTCTTTCAAAATTTTAGTCCAAAGAAGATTCCCAAAGAAGAGGTTCCTCCAGTTTCATCTTTAGGATGGACCAAGTCGTGAGGAAAACTTTGACAAGTGGGAAACCTTTGGTCTTTGGTATCAATATGGTCCGAAGAGTGAAACAAGTGCTTTAATACAAGCTTTCTACAAACAAACGAGTTTTTGGAGTGGTTCGGATATTCTTTCGATATTTTGGTCCAAAGAGGACTCCCAAAGAAGAGGTTCCTCCATTTGCATATTTAGGATGGACCAAATCCCGAGGAAAACTTTGACAAGGGGGAAACCTTAAGTCTTTCGTATCAATATGGTACGAAGTGTGAAACAGGTACTTTGAAACAAGCTTTTTAATTACAAACAAGTTTTTGGAGTGGTTCGGATCCTCTTTCGAAATTTTAGTCCAAAGAGGTTTTCCAAAGAAGAGGTTCCCCCTTTTGCATCTTTAGGATGGACCAAGTCGTGAGGAAAACTGTGACAAGTGGGAAACCTTAGGCCTTTGGTATCATTATGGTCCGAAGAGTGAAACAAGTACTTTGAAACAAGCTTTTGAAATATAAACAAGTTTTAGGAGTGGTTCGGATCCTCTTTCGAAATTTTGGTCCAAAGAGGATTCCCAAACACGAGGTTCCTCCATTTGCATCTTTAGGATGGACCAAGTCGCGAGGAAAACTTTGTCAAGTGAGAAACCTTAGATCTTTGGTATCAATATGGTCCGAAGATTGAAACAAGTGCTTTCAAACAAGCTTTTCACTAACAAACAAGTTTTTGTATTGGTTCGGATCCTCTTTCGATATTTTGGTCCAAAGAGGAGTCCCAAAGAAGAGGGTTCCTCCATTTGCATCTTTAGGATGGACCAAATCGCGAAGAAAACTTTGACAAGGGGAAAACCTTAGGTCTTTGGTATCAATATGGTCCGAAGAGTGAAACAAGTACTTTGAAACCAACTTTCCAATTACAAACAAGTTTTTGGAGTGGTTCGGATCCTCTTTCAAAATTTTAGTCCAAAGAGGATTCCCAAATAAGAGGTTCCTCCATTTTCGTCTTTAGGATGGACCAATTCGTGAGGAAAACTTTGACAAGTGGGAAACCTTAGGTCTTTGGTATCAATATGGTCCGAAGAGTGAAACAATTGCTTGAAAACAAGCTTTCTACTAACAAAAAAGTTTTTGGAGTGGTTCGGATCTTCTTTCGATATTTTGGTCCAAAGAGGATTCCCAAAGTAGAGGTTCCTCCATTTGCATATTTAGGATGGACCAAATCCCGAGGAAAACTTTGACAAGGGTGAAACCTTAAGTCTTTGGTATCAATATGGTACGAAGTGTGAAACAGGTACTTTGAAACAAGCTTTTTAATTACAAACAAGTTTTTGGAGTGGTTCGGATCCTCTTTCGAAATTTTAGTCCAAAGAGGTTTCCCAAAGAAGAGGTTCCCCCTTTTGCATCTTTAGGATGGACCAAGTCGCGAGGAAAACTTTGACAAGTGGGAAACCTTAGGTCTTTGGTATCAATATGGTCCGATGAGTGAAACAAGTACTTTGAAACAACCTTTTGAATTACAAACAAGTTTTTGGAGTGGTTCGGATCCTCTTTCGTAATTTTGGTCCAAAGAGGATTCCCAAACAAGAGGTTCCTCCATTTGCATCTTTAGGATGGACCAAATCATGAACACAACTTTGACAAGTGGGAAACCTTAGGTCTTGTGATTCAATTTGGTTTAGAGAGTGAAACAAGTGGTTTCAAACAAGCTTTTCAATTACAAACAAGTTTTTGAAGGGGTTCTGATCCTCTTCCTATATTTTGGTCCAAAGAGGATTCCCAAAGAAGAGGTTCCTCCATTCTGATATTTAGGATGGACCAAATCGCAAAGAAAACTTTGACAAGGGGGAAACCTTAGGTCTTTGGTATCAATATGGTCCGAAGAGTGAAACAAGTAATTTGAAACAAGCTTTTCAATTACAATCAAGTTTTTGGAAAGGTTCAGATCCTCTTTCGATATTTTGATCCAAACAGGATTCCCAAAGGAGAGGTTCCTCCTTTCGGATCTTAAAGATGGACCAAATCATGAGCACAACTTTGACAAGTGGGAAACCTTAGGCTTTCAGATTCAATTTGGTTTAGAGAGTGAAACAAGTGCTTTCAAATAAGCTTTTCAATTACAAACAAGTTTTGGGAGTGGTTCGGTTCCTCTGTCAAAATTTTGGTCCAAACAGGATTCCCAAAGAAGAGGTTCCGCCATTCGGATCTTTAGGATGGACCAAATCATGAGCACAACTTTGACAAGTGAGAAACCTTAGGTCTTCGGATTCAATTTGGTATAGAGAGTGAAACAAATGCTTTCAAACAAGCTTTTCAATTAAAACAAGTTTTTGGAGTGGTTCGGATCCTCTATCGAAAATTTGGTCCAAAGAGGATTCCCAAAGAAGAGGTTCCTCCATTTGCATCTTTTGGATGGACCAAATTGCGAGGAAAACTTTGACAAGTGTGAAACCTTAAGTCTTTGTTATCAATATGGTCCGAAGAGTGAAACAAGTAAGTTGAAACAAGCTTTTCAATACAAACATGTTTTTGGAGTGGTTCGGATCCTTTTTCGATATTTTGGTCCAAAGTGGATTCCTAAAGAAGAGGTTCCTCCATTCGGATCGTTAGGATGGACCAAATCATGAGCACAAGTTTGACAAGTGGGAAACCTTAGGTCTTCGGATTCAATTTGGTTTAGAGAGTGAAACAAGTTCTTTCAAACAAGCTTTTCAATAACAAACAAGTTTTTGGAGTGGTTCGGTTCCTCTTTCGAAATTTTGGTCCAAACAGGATTCTCAAAGAAGAGGTTTCTCCATTTGCATCTTTAGGATGGACCAAATCGCGAGGAAAACTTTGACAAGTGGGAAACCTTAGGTGTTGGGTATCAATATGGTCCGAAGAGTGAAAGAAGTACTTTGAAACAAGCTTTTCAATTACAAACAAGTTTTTTGAGAGGTTCTTATCCTCTTTCGATATTTTGGTCCAAATTGGATTCCCGAAGACGAGGTTCCTCCATTTGAATCTTTAGGATGGACCAAATCATGAGCACAATTTGACAAGTGTGAAACCTTAGGTCTTCGGATTCAATTTGGTTTAGAGAGTGAAACAAGTGCTTTCAAACAAGCTTTTCAATTACAAACAAGTTTTTGGAGGGGTTCGGTTCCTCTTTCGAAATTTTGGTCCAAACAAGATTCCCAAAAAAGAGGTTCCTCCATTCGAATCTTTAGGATGAACCAAATAATGAGCACAACTTTGACAAGTAGGAAACCTTAGGTCTTTGGATTCAATTTTGTTTAGAGAGTGAAACAAGTGCTTTCAAACAAGCTTTTCAATTAAAACAAGTTTTTGGAGTGGTTCGGATCCTCTATCGAAAATTTGGTCCAAAGAGGATTCCCAAAGAAGAGGTTCCTCCATTTGCATCTTTTGGATGGACCAAATCGCGAGGAAAACTTTGACAAGTGTGAAACCTTAGGTCTTTGTTATCAATATGGTCCGAAGAGTGAAACAAGTAAGTTGAAACAAGCTTTTCAATACAAACATGTTTTTGGAGTGGTTCGGATCCTTTTTCGATATTGTGGTCCAAAGTGGATTCCTAAAGGAGAGGTTCCTCCATTCGGATCGTTAGGATGGACCTATCGAAAATTTGGTCCAAAGAGGATTCCCAAAGAAGAGGTTCCTCCATTTGCATCTTTTGGATGGACCAAATCGCGAGGAAAACTTTGACAAGTGTGAAACCTTAGGTCTTTGTTATCAATATGGTCCGAAGAGTGAAACAAGTAAGTTGAAACAAGCTTTTCAATACAAACATGTTTTTGGAATGGTTCGGATCCTTTTTCGATATTGTGGTCCAAAGTGGATTCCTAAAGGAGAGGTTCCTCCATTCGGATCGTTAGGATGGACCTATCGAAAATTTGGTCCAAAGAGGATTCCCAAAGAAGAGGTTCCTCCATTTGCATCTTTTGGATGGACCAAATCGCGAGGAAAACTTTGACAAGTGTGAAACCTTAGGTCTTTGTTATCAATATGGTCCGAAGAGTGAAACAAGTAAGTTGAAACAAGCTTTTCAATACAAACATGTTTTTGGAGTGGTTCGGATCCTTTTTCGATATTGTGGTCCAAAGTGGATTCCTAAAGGAGAGGTTCCTCCATTCGGATCGTTAGGATGGACCAAATCTTGAGCACAAGTTTGACAAGTGGGAAACCTTAGGTCTTCGGATTCAATTTGGTATAGAGAGTGAAACAAGTGCTTTCAAACAAGCTTTTCAATTACAAACAAGTTTTTCGTGTGGTTCGGATAACCTTTCCGAAATTTGGTCCAAAGAGGATTCCCAAAGAAGAGGTTCCTCCATTTGCATCTTTAGGATGTACCAAATCGCGAGGAAAACTTTGACAAGTGTGAAACCTTAGGTCTTTGTTATCAATATGGTCCGAAGAGTGAAACAAGTAAGTTGAAACAAGCTTTTCAATACAAACATGTTTTCTGAGTGGTTCGAATCCTCTTTCGATATTTTGGTCCAAAGTGGATTCCCAAAGAAGAGGTTCCTCCATTCGGATCTTTAGGATGGACCAAATCATGAACACAATTTTGACAAGTGGGAAACCTTCGGTCTTCGGATTCAATTTGGTTTAGAGAGTGAAACAAGTGCTTTCAAACAAGCTTTTAAATTACAAACAAGTTTTTGGAATGGTTCGGTTCCTCTTTCGAAATTTTTGCCCAAACAAGATTCCCAAAGAAGAGGTTCTTCCATTCGGATCTTTACGATGGACGAAATAATGAGCAGAATTTTGACAGGTGGGAAACCTTCGGTCTTCGGATTCAATTTGGTTTAGAGAGTGAAACAAGTGATTTCAAACAAGCTTTTCAATTACAAACAAGTTTTTGGTGTGGTTCGGATCCTCTTTCGAAATTTTGGTCCAAAAAGGATTCTCATAGTAGAGGTTTCTTCATTTGCATCTTTACGATGGACCAAATAGCGAAGAAAACTTTGACAAGTGGGAAACCATAGGTCCTGGGTACTAATATGGTCCGAAGAGTGAAATAAGTACTTTGAAACAAGCTTTTCAATTACAAACAAGTTTTTGGAGTGGTTTGGATCCTCTTTCGATATTTTGGTCCAAAGAGGATTCCTAAAGAAGAGGTTCCTCCATTTGGATCTTTAGGATGGACCAAATAACGAGGAAAACTCTGACAAGTGGGAATCCTTAGGTCTTTGGTATCAATATGGTTCGAAGAGTAAAACAAGTAATTTGAAACAAGCTTTTCAAATACAAACAAGTTTTTGGAATGGTTCGGATCCTCTTTCGATATTTTGGTCCAAAGAGGATTCCCAAAGAAGTGGTTCCTCCATTCAGATCTTTAGGATGGACCAAATCATGATCACAACTTTGACAAGTGGGAAACCTTAGGTCTTCGTATTCAATTTGGTATAGAGTGTAAAACAAGTCCTTTCAAACAAGCTTTTCAATTACAAACATGTTTTTGGAGTGGTTCAGATCCGCTTTCCATAATTTGGTCCAATGAGGATTCCCAAAGAAGAGGTTCCTCCATTTGCATCTTTAGTATGGACCAAATCGCGAGGAAAACTTTGACAAGTGTGAAACCTTAGGTCTTTGTTATCAATATGGTCCGAAGAGTGAAACAAGTAAGTTGAAACAAGCTTTTCAATACAAACATGTTTTTGGAGTGGTTCGGTTCCTCTTTCGAAATTTTGGTCCAAACAGGGTTCTCAAAGAAGGGGTTGCTCCATTTGCATCTTTAGGATGGACCTAATCGCGAGGAAAACTTTGACAAGTGGGAAACCTTAGGTGTTGGGTATATATATGGTCCGAAGAGTGAAAGAAGTACTTTGAAACAAGCTTTTCAATTAGAAACAAGTTTTTTGAGAGGTTCCGATCCTCTTTCGATATTTTGGTCCAAATTGGATTCCCAAAGACGAGGTTCCTCCATTTGAATCTTTAGGATGGACCAAATCATGAGCACAACTTTGACAAGTGGGAAACCTTAGGTCTTCGGATTCAATTTGGTTTAGAGAGTGAAACAAGTGCTTTCAAACAAGCTTTTCAATAACAAACAAGTTTTTGGAGTGGTTCGGTTCCTCTTACGAAATTTTGGTCCAAACAAGATTCCCAAAGAAGAGGTTTGATATGAATCATGGAACGTCACAAAAAGCCCAAGGACAAATCACAACATTAAAGTTCAAGAGAAGCATTGACATCCATTTACAGGACTACATTAGCAAAGTCAAGACAAGCTTCGAAGATCTGATCATGGAGGCTATGGAAGAGGACGTGATGAACTTCAATCTATTGCAAATACATTTGGAGGAAGAGTATTGAAGACTTGTTCAATCGGAATTGAAGAGAAGAGCTAATTAGGAAAGTTGCATAACTTTTGCAAACTTTTCTTATTTAGACCACTTTCCATATTTGTTCCCAAAGCTTCCATATTTGTTCCCAAAATGGTTCCAACGAATTTATGATGTATTTTGACTAGTTTTAGGTCATTTATATTCAGTTTATTGGCTTGGAAAGAATTAGGAAAGATATTATTCTCTAGGAAAGATTTTCCCCAAAATCTGCCAAATCCATATAAGGCAAGTTTTGGGCAGATTTTATTCTCTTCTTTATTCCGAATTTGCTTGTTATTTTTAGGGTTTCTTTGCCTATTTAAAGGCCTCATTTGTAACCCTAAACATGAAGAATTCATATGATAATAAAATTGCCTTTTGCTTTGCTTAAATTGCTTAGTTTTGTAGCCTTGTTCTAGGTTGCATGTTTTAGAAACATTCAAGCATGAATTGATCTATTGTGTTTGTGGATTGTTTCAATCTTGAAATAAGAACAAGTTCTCTTATTTCAAGATCATAGATCATTGGAATAATCTTTCTCTTCTTGTTTTCCAAGGGTTTTACCTTTTTGTTCATGGGGTTTTAGGATTTGCATTTAGGGGTTCTTTGTCTTTCAAAGGGTTTCTATTTCAATTTTCTAGGGTTTCATATCATTTGGTATCAGAGCTTGCTCTGGGAGAGATTTATCAAAGGTAAATTCGTTTACTTCATCACCTACGTCTTCACTTTTTCTAATCCCCCATCAAAACCGATTTCATTAAAAAAAAAAAAAAACAGAAATTTCCAGATTTTTGTTCCAACTTGTACATCACCTACTGACCTCGTCCCTTCACCTTTTCCTACGAAATTTTTTTCCAATCTGTTTAATTTTTTATCCTCTACAAAATTACAGAAGACATCAAATCCAAAATCAGAACTCAAATCACCTAAAAACTCGTTTCAAAGTTTGAATACCAAGCAGTTTTTTTTTCTTCATCTTTCAAAACCCTAATTTTTTTGCAACCACAAAATTCTTCCATTATGACAATACATACTAGAGATATCAAGTGTAATAAATGTCGTGGAAGGGGGCATATTCGGGAGGTGTGCCCTAACAAGGTAGATTTGGCTCTAGAAGGAGATGAAACTAAAGAAGAAGAAAGAGAGAGATTAAAGAGGATGGAACAAGAACAACAAAAAAGAAGAGAGAAAAGGGAGTCGGTGAAACGAGAGAGATTTGAGCGAGAAGAAAAGGAGAAAATAAAGAAGCAAGAAGAGTTGAGAAAATTAGAGCAAGAAAAGCAAGCTCTCGTTAGAAGAATTGAGAGGAAACGGAAATTATTGGCCACACCACCTCTCTTTGCACCCGAGTATCATATGGGAAGTTTCAACCTAAACCCTTTGCAAGATTTTGTTTATGATTTTTTGCAGGAAATCAATGCCAATAATGGTGCCACAAATGCTTTAACAATTGGCGAACTTTTCAAGGGAGACTCCACCATGATCAAACCTATAGATTCGAGGACGAATCTTTTCGAAGTTGGAGAGAATGATATGAATCATCCCAGCCCCAAATGTCAAAGAATTGACAATATTGAAGTCCAAGGTTTCAATCAAGAAAAGATCAAGAATCCGAAGACTAAACGAGTGAAGATTGACTTTCTTGGGCATTTGCAAGGATATTGGGTTACATACTTTACTGATGAAGAAAATGAGTTTAAAACACTACTAAACTCATGGGATATTTGTTTCAAAGAGCTCCAAAGAAAATCGCGCATGAAAACATTCAAACGAGTGAAAATGACATCAAAAACGGTGACTGACACTTGTAGTTTTGTCTATTTTCATCCAATTTCGAATTTTAGTATTTTATTTTAGTTTTATTACTTTAGTTTTATTTATTATTATTATTATTGATGTAATAGGGAAGATTTGACTTTGTTTCCTTAGTTTTGCAAACTTGGAGACCAAGTTTAAAAGATTAGGAAAACTTTCCTAATTTAAATTAGGAAAGTCTAGTTTTTACCTTTTTATTATTAGGTCTTTATTTCCCTTCATATTTTCGACCAAGCTAGGGTTTATTAGGCTATTTAAAGCCTCTTTTGTAAGCTTTACAATCAGAACATCAATGAATGAAAATCCTTTTGTTTTGGTTTAAGATTTTGCTTTGAAAAACCTCTTTGTAATTCATGTTCTTGAATTGCATGTTTAGAGTCATTCAAGTCCAATTGATCATTGTTCTTGTGGAGTGCCTCAACCTTAATTAAAGAAACCTATTCTTGAATTAGGGGATTGATCGATTAGGTCATCATCTTCCCAACCTCGCCTAAAGGTTGATTCAAATTGTTAAGGGTTTTCAAGTTTTTCCGTTCAAGGGTCCATCATCCGGTTCTTGAATCCGTCAACGCTTGAGGGTTCGTATCAAGGTTCCTCCATTCGAATCTTTAGGATGCAACAAATAATGAGCACAACTTTGACAAGTGGGAAACCTTAGGTCTTCGGATTCAATTTGGTTTAGAGAGTGAAACAAGTGCTTTCAAACAAGCTTTTCAATTTTAAACAAGTTTTTGGAGTGGTTCGGTTCCACTTTCGAAAATTTGGTCAAAAAAAGATTCCCAAAGAAGAGGTTCCTCCATTCGGATCTTTACGATGGACCAAATAATGAGCACAACTTTGACAAGTGGGAAACCATCGGTCTTCGGATTCAATTTGGTTCAGAGAGTGAAACAAGTGCTTTCAAACAAGCTTTTCAATTACAAACAAGTTTTTGGAGTGGTTCGGATCCTCTTTCGAAATTTTGGTCCAAAGAGGATTCTCATAGTAGAGGTTTCTCCATTTGCATCTTTACGATGGACCAAATAGCGAAGAAAACTTTTACAAGTGGGAAACCATAGGTGCTGGGTACCAATATGGTCCGAAGAGTGAAATAAGTACTTTGAAACAAGCTTTTCAATTACAAACAAGTTTTTGTAGTGGTTTGGATCCTCTTTCGATATTTTCGTCCAAAGAGGATTCCCAAAGAAGAGGTTCCTCCATTTGGATCTTTAGGATGGACCAAATCATGAGCACAACTTTGACAAGTGGGAAACCTTAGGTGTTCGGATTCAATTTGGTTTAGAGAGTGAAACAAGTGCTTTCAATTAAGCTTTTCAATTACAAACAAGTTTTGGGAGTGGTTCGGTTCCTCTTTCAAAATTTTGGTCCAAACAGGATTACCAAAGAAGAGGTTCCTCCATTCGGATCTTTAGGATGGACCCAATCATGAGCACAACTTTGACAAGTGGGAAACCTTAGGTCTTCGTATTCAATTTGGTATAGAGAGTGAAACAAGTGCTTTCAAAGAGCTTTTCAATTACAAACAAGTTTTTGGAGTGGTTCGGATCCTCTTTCGATATTTTGGTCCAAAGAGGATTCCCAAAGAAGAGGTTCCTCCATTTGGATCTTTAGGATGGACCAAATCATGAGCACAACTTTGACAAGTGGGAAACCTTAGGTGTTCGGATTCAATTTGGTTTTTGAGAGTGAAACAAGTGCTTTCAAATAAGCTTTTCAATTACAAACAAGTTTTTTGAGTAGTTCGGTTCCTCTTTCAAAATTTTGGTCCAAACAGAATTCCCAAAGAAGAGGTTCCTCCATTCAGATCTTTAGGATGGACCAAATCATGAGCACAACTTTGACAAGTGGGAAACCTTTGGTCTTCGGATTCAATTTGGTATAGAGAGTGAAACAAGTGCTTTCAAACAAACTTTTCAATTACAAACAAGTTTTTGGAGTGGTTCGGATCCTCTATAGGAAATTTGGTCCAAAGAGGATTCCCAAAGAAGAGGTTCCTCCATTTGCATCTTTAGGATGGACCAAATAGCGAGGAAAACTTTGACAAGTGTGAAACCTTAGGTCTTTGTTATCAATATGGTCCGAAGAGTAAAAGAAGTACTTTGAAACAATCTTTTCAATTACAAACAAGTTTTTTGAGAGGTTCCGATCCTCTTTCGATATTTTGGTCTAAATTGGATTCACAAAGACGAGGTTCATCCATTTGAATCTTTAGGATGGACCAAATCATGAGCACAACTTGGACAAGTGGGAAACCTTAGGTCTTCGGATTCAATTTGGTTTAGAGAGTGAAACAAGTGCTTTCAAACAAGCTTTTCAATTACAAACAAGTTTTTGTAATGGTTCGGTTCCTCTTTCGGAATTTTGGTCCAAACAGGATTCTCAAACAAGAGGTTTCTCCATTTGCATCTTTAGGATGGACCAAATCGCAAGGAAAACTTTGACAAGTGGGAAACCTTAGGTGTTGGGTATCACTATGGTCCGAAGAGTGAAAGAAGTACTTTGAAACAAGCTTTTCAATTACAAACAAGTTTTTTGAGAGGTTCCGATCCTCTTTCGATATTTTGGTCCAAATTGGATTCCCAAAGACGAGGTTCCTCCATTTGAATCTTTAGGGTGGACCAAATCATGAGCACAACTTGGACAAGTGGGAAACCTTAGGTCTTCGGATTCAATTTGGTTTAGAGAGTGAAACAAGTGCTTTCAAACGAGCTTTTTAATTACAAACAAGTTTTTGGAGTGGTTTGGTTCCTCTTTCGAAATTTTGGTCCAAACAAGATTCCCAAAGAAGAGGTTCTTCCATTCGAATCTTTAGGATGAACCAAATAATGAGCACAACTTTGACAAGTAGGAAACCTTAGGTCTTTGGATTCAATTTGGTTTAGAGAGTGAAACAAGTGCTGATAAGGCAAATCCAAAGACCCTATGCTATTATGCTTAGCATGAACCTTTGAAGCAAGAACTCAAACCCTCCCTAACTAATCGGTTTCAACCAAGAGATTTAAGGCTAGATGAGATTACCTCTTAGATCAATGACCTAGAGACAAGAATGAGATTCCTTGTTCTAGATTGAATCACTCCACAACTAAGTTGATCAATTCCTAGTTGAATGACTCGGCAGCAACCCTAAACACAAGAATTGCAAGAAGTTGAAAACTTAATGTGGTTTTCAAAAGAAACTCTCAATGAGTGACTTGATTTTCATTCAAACATAATCCGATCTGTTACAAAGTGTTCCCATGGCTTTATAAGCCTTCAATCTGCAAAAGAAAAGAAAAAACATAAAAGGAAACAAACATTAAAGCATTCGGTTACAATTGGCAAAAACAGAAAAGGAAATTAGAGCCCTTAATGCCCACGGTTACAAATAAGGAAAGTTTGACTAAAATACAAATAAAAGTGAATCTGATTTGCTTAGTTGTTGCATTCTTCCATTCAAGGCATAGTTGACACTTGTACAAGGTTATCTTTGTAGACATCTTCCTTATGGATTTATAAGTTGCACACATTGATCTTCAAAGAATGATATGTCAATTCTTCTTCCGAAATGGGCTGCTCATTGTGAAATATAGCTTGAACCGAGCCTAGCAATCCTTGCACATGTGAAATAAATGCTTGTTGAACCTTATTTTCTTAGGATCTTTTGGAGTGCCTCCATAATTCATATCAAGTGCTTTCAAACAAGCTTTTCAATTACAAACAAGTTTTTGGAAAGGTTCGGTTACTCTTTCGAAATTTTGGTCCAAACAAGATTCCCAAAGAAGAGGCTCCTCCATTCGGATCTTTACGATGGACCAAATAATGAGCACAACTTTGACAAGTGGGAAACCTTCGGTCTTCGGATTCAATTTGGTTTAGAGAGTGAAATAAGTGCTTTCAAACAAGCTTTTCAATTACAAACAAGTTTTTAGAGTGGTTCGGATCCTCTTTCGAAATTTTGGTCCAAAGAGGATTCTCAATGAAGAGGTTTCTCCATTTGCATCTTTAGGATGAACCAAATAGCGAAAAAAACTCTGACAAGTGGGAAACCATAGGTGTTGGGTACCAATATGGTCCGAAGAGTGAAATAAGTACTTTGAAACAAGCTTTTCAATTACAAACAAGTTTTTGGAGTGGTTTGGATCCTCTTTCGATATTTTGGTCCAAAGAGGATTCCTAAAGAAGAGGTTCCTCCATTTGGATCTTTAGGATGGACCAAATAACGAGGAAAACTCTGACAAGTGGGAATCCTTAGGTCTTTGGTATCATTATGGTTCGAAGAGTAAAACAAGTAATTTGAAACAAGCTTTTCAATTACAAACAAGTTTTTATAGTGGTTCGGATCCTCTTTCGATATTTTTGTCCAAAGTGGATTCCCAAAGAAGAGGTTCCTCCATTTGGATCTTTAGGATGGACCAAATCATGAGCACAACTTTGACAAGTGGGAAACCTTAAATGTTCGGATTCTATTTGGTTTAGAGAGTGAAATAAGTGCTTTCAAATAAGCTTTTCAATTACAAACAAGTTTTGGGTGTGGTTCGGTTCCTCTTTCAAAATTTTGGTCCAAACAGGATTCCCAAAGAAGTGGTTCCCCCATTCAGATCTTAAGGATGGACCAAATCATGAGCACAACTTTGACAAAGTGGGAAACCTTAGGTCTTCGGATTCAATTTGGTATAGAGAGTGAAACAAGTGCTTTCAAACAAGCTTTTCAATTACAAACAAGTTTTTGGAGTGGTTCGGATCCTCTATCGAAAATTTGGTCCAAAGAGGATTCCCAAAGAAGAGGTTCTTCCATTTGCATCTTTAGGATGGACCAAATCGCGAGGAAAACTTTGACAAGTGTGAAACCTTAGGTCTTTGTTATCAATATGGTCCAAAGAGTGAAACAAGTAAGTTGAAACAAGCTTTTCAATACAAACATGTTTTTGGAGTGGTTCGGATCCTCTTTCGATATTTTGGTCCAAACTGGATTCCCAAAGAAGAGGTTTCTCCATTCGGATCTTTAGGATGGACCAAATCATGAGCACAATTTTGACAACTGGGAAACCTTAGGTCTTCGGATTCAATTTCGTTTAGAGAGTGAAACAAGTGCTTTCAAACAAGCTTTTCAATTACAAACAAGTTTTTGGAGTGGTTCGGTTCCTCTTTCAAAATTTTGGTCCAAACAAGATTCCCAAAGAAGAGGTTACTCCATTCGGATCTTTACGATGGACCAAATAATGAGCACAACTTTGAAATTTTGTTCGAAAGAGGATTCCCAATGAAGAGGTTCCTCCATTTGCATATTAGGATGGACCATATCGCGAGGAAAACTTTGACAAGGGGGAAACCTTAGGTCTTTGGTATCAATATGGTCTGAAGAGTGAAAAAAGTACTTTGAAACAAGCTTTTCAATTACAAATAAGTTTTTAAAGTGGTTCGGATCCTCTTTCGAAATTTTTGTCCAAAGAGGATTCCCAAAGAAGAGGTTCCTCCGTTTGCATCTTTAGGATGGACCAAGTCGCGAGGAAAACTTTCACAAGTGGGAATCCTTAGGTCTTTGGTATCAATATGGTCCGAAGAGTGAAACAAGTGCTTTAAAACAAGCTTTCCACTTACAAACAAGTTTTTGGAGTGGTTCGGATCCTCTTTCGATATTTTGGTCCAAAGAGGATTCCCAAAGAAGAGGTTCCTCCATTTGCATCTTTAGGATGGACTAAATCGCGAGGAAAACTTTGACAAGTGGGAAACCTTATGTCTTTGGTATAAATATGGTCCGATGAGTGAAACAAGTACTTTGAAACATGCTTTGGAATTACAAACAAGTTTTTGGAGTAGTTCGGATCCTCTTTCGAAATTTTGGTCCAAAGAGGAATCCCAAAGAAGTGGTTCCTCCATTTGCATCTTTAGAAAGGACCAAGTCGCGAGGAAAACTTTAAAAAGGGGGAAACCTTAGGTATTTTGTATCAATATGGTCCGAAGAGTGAAACAAGTGCTTTCAAACAAGCTTTTCACTTACAAACAAGTTTTTGGAGTGGTTCGGATCCTCTTTCAAAATTTTAGTCCAAAGAGGATTCGCAAAGAAAAGGTTCCTCCATTTGCATCTTTAGGATGGACCATGATACGAAAACCTTTTCGAAATGCTTTAAGAACCCTTAAACTTAACTAAGGACCCAAAAAGATCATAACCAAAGAACCCACATATGCCATTTGAAACAACCCAAGGAAAAAGGCTAGAAAATGATTATCCTTATGATCAATGATCTAAAGACAAGAATTGAATTTCTTGCTCTAGATTCGAATCAATCCACCAATTTAGAATGATGAATCCTAAAGGCTTGATTCTACAGCCACCCTAAACACAAGGAATGACAAGATGAAAAGTTGAACATCTGACAACAATTCAAAGAAAAACCTCTCAATGAGACTTTGGATTTTTAATTCAATCATAATCTGATTGTTTACAATCTGAAACATGGCTATATAAGCCTTACAAAACAAAGGGAAAAACGAAATTGACATAAATGAAAGGAAATGAAACAGCAACAACCTTAAAGTCTTACAAAAATAACCGAAAATGGTCTTAACTATGTAAACTTGTAACTGAAATTAGAAGAGTTACAAATCTGATTTGAAATTCTTTGTAACTGATATGAATCATGGAGCCTTAATGTTGATCTTTTCCGAGCTTGCATTCGTTGTTCTCCAAGTTCAAGAGTAGTTCAATAAATGGAAGTCAAGTTCAAGTAGAGTTCATTAAATGCAAGTCAAGTTCAAACCAAGCTCATTAAATGCAAGTGAACTTCAAGACTAGTTCATTAAATGCAAGTCAAGTTCATTTAATGCAACCGAAGCTCATTTAATGCAACTCAAGACATCAATGCTACTCTTGACTTATTCATGACATCCTAAGGTTTCATTTAAGACTCTCATAAACACATGTGGTCAAGGATTTTCAGTTACAAAGACTTTCAAATCAGATTTGTACCTCTTCTAATTTCAGTTACAAGTTTGCATAGTTAAGACCATTTTCGGTTATTTTTGTAAGACTTTAAGGTTGTTGCTGTTTCATTTCCTTTCATTTATGTCAATTTCGTTTTTCCCTTTGTTTTGTAAGGCTTATATAGCCATGTTTCAGATTGTAAACAATCAGATTATGATTGAATTAAAAATCCAAAGTCTCATTGAGAGCTTTTTCTTTGAATTGTTGTGAGTTGTTCAACTTTCTATCTTGTCATTCCTTGTGTTTAGGGTGCCTGTAGAATCAAGCTTTTAGGATTGATCATTTTAATTGGTAGATTGATTCGAATCTAGAGCAAGAAATTCAATTCTTGTCTTTAGATCATTGATCATAAGGATAATCATTTTCTAGCCTTTTTCCTTGGGTTGTTTCAAATGGCATATGTGGGTTCTTTGGTTGTGATCTTTTTGGGTCCTTAGTTATGTTTAAGGGTTCTTAAAGCATTTCGAAAGGGTTTTCGTATCAGACCAAGTCGTGAGGAAAACTTTGACAAGTGGGAAACCTTAGATCTTTGGTATCAATATGGTCCGAAGAGTGAAACAAGCTTTTGATTTACAAACAAGTTTTTGGAGCGGTTCAGATCCTTATCAAAATTTTGGTCCAAAGAGGAATCCCAAAGAAGAGATTCCTCCATTTGCATCTTTAGGATGGACCAAGTCGCGTAGAAAACTTTGACAAGTGAGAAACCTTAGGTTTTTGGTATCAATATGGTCTGAAGGGTGAAACAAGTGCTTCCAAACAAGCTTTTCACTTCAAACAAGTTTTTGGAGTGGTTCGGATCCTCTTTCGAAATTTTGTTCGAAAGAGGATTCCCAATGAAGAGGTTCCTCCATTTGCATATTAGGATGGACCCTATCGCGAGGAAAACTTTGACAAGGGGGAAACCTTAGGTCTTTGGTATCAATATGGTCTGAAGAGTGAAAAAAGTACTTTAAAACAAGCTTTTCAATTACAAATAAGTTTTTAAAGTGGTTCGGATCCTCTTTCAAAAATTTTGTCCAAAGAGGATTCCCAAACAAGAGGTTCCTCCGTTTGCATCTTTAGGATGGACCAAGTCGTCAGGAAAACTTTCACAAGTGGGAATCCTTAGGTCTTTGGTATCAATATGGTCCGAAGAGTGAAACAAGTGCTTTAAAACAAGCTTTCCACTTACAAACAAGTTTTTGGAGTGATTCGGATCCTCTTTCGATATTTTGGTCCAAAGAGGATTCCATAAGAAGAGGTTCCTCTATTTGCATATTTAGGATGAACCAAATCGCAAGGAAAACTTTGACAAGGGGGAAACATTAAGTCTTTGGTATCAATATGGTCCGAAGTGTGAAACAGGTATTTTGAAACAAGCTTTTCAATTACAAACAAGTTTTTGGAGTGGTTCGGATCCTCTTTCGAAATTTAAGTCCAAAGAGGATTCCCAAAGAAGAGGTTCCTCCTTTTGCATCTTTAGTATGAACCAAGTCGCGAGGAAAACTTTAACAAGGGGGAAACCTTAGGTCTTTGGTATCAATATGGTATGAAGAGTGAAACAAGTACTTTGAAACAAGCTTTTGAATTACAAACAAGTTTTTGGAGTAGTTCGGATCCTCTTTCAAAATTTTGGTCCAAAGAGGAATCCCAAAGAAGTGGTTCCTCCATTTGCATCTTTAGGAAGGACCAAGTCGCGAGGAAAACTTTAACAAGGGGGAAACCTTAGGTCTTTGGTATCAATATGGTCCGAAGAGTGAAACAAGTGCTTTCAAACAAGCTTTTCACTTACAAACAAGTTTTTGGAGTGGTCCGGATCCTCTTTCGATATTTTGATCGATAGAGGATTCCCAAAGAAGAGGTTCCTCCATTTCCATATTATGGTGGACCAAATCGCGAGGAAAACTTTAACAAGTGGGAAACCTTAGGTCTTCGGTATCAATATGGTCCGAAGAGTGAAACAAGTACTTTAAAACAAGCTTTTCAATTACAAACAAGTTTTTGGAGTGGTTCGGATCCTCTTTCGAAATTATAGTCCAAAGAGGATTCCCAAAGAAGAGGTTCCTCCATTTGCATCTTTAGGATGGACCAAGTCGCGAGGAAAACTTTGAAAAGTGGAAAATCTTATATCTTTTGTATCAATATGGTCCGAAGAGTGAAACAAGTGCTTTCAAACAAGCTTTTCACTTACAAACGAGTTTTTGGATTGGTTCGGATTCTCTTTCGATATTTTGGTCCAAAGAGGATTCCCAAAGATGAGGTTCATCCATTTGCATATTTAGGATGGACCAAATTGCGAGGAAAACTTTGAGAAGGGGGAAACCTTAGGTCTTTGGTATCAATATGGTCCGAAGAGTGAAACAAGTGCTTTCAAACAAGCTGTTCACTTACAAACAAGTTTTTGGAGTGGTTCAGATCCTCTTTCGATATTTTGGTCGAAACTGGATTCCCAAAGAAGCGGTTCCTCCATTTGCATATTAGGATGGACCAAGTCGCGAGGAAAACTTTAACAAGGGGGAAACCTTAGGTCTTTAATATCAATATGGTCCGAAGAGTGAAACAAGTGCTTTAAAACAAGCTTTCCACTTACAAACAAGTTTTGGGATTGGTTCGGTTCCTCTTTCATAATTTTGGTCCAAATAGGAATCCCAAAGAAGAGGTTCCTCCTTTTGCATCTTTAGGATGGACCAAGTCGCGAGAAAAACTTTAACAAGGGGGAAACCTTAGGTCTTTGGTATCAATATGGTCCGAAGAGTGAAACAAGTGCTTTCAAACAAGCTTTTCAATTACAAACAAGTTTTTGGAGTGGTTCGGATCCTCTTTCGAAATTATAGTCGAAAGAGGATTCCCAAAGAAGAGGTTCCTCCATTTGCATCTTTAGGATAGACCAAGTAGCGAGGAAAACTTTAACAAGGGGGAAACCTTAGGTCTTTGGTATCAATATGGTCCGAAAAGTGAAACAAGTACTTTGAAACAAGCTTTTCAATTACAAACAAGTTTTTGTAGTGGTTCGGATCCTCTTTCGAAATTATAGTCCAAAGAGGATTCCCAAAGAAGAGGTTCCTCCATTTGCATCTTTAGGATGGACCAAGTCGCGAGGAAAACTTTGAAAAGTGGAAAATCTTATATCTTTGGTATCAATATGGTCCGAAGAGTGAAACAAGTGCTTTCAAACAAGCTTTTCACTTACAAACAAGTTTTTGGATTGGTTCGGATCCTCTTTCGATATTTTGGTCCAAAGAGGATTCCCAAAGATGAGGTTCATCCATTTGCATATTTAGGATGGACCAAATTGCGAGGAAAACTTTGAGAAGGGGGAAACCTTAGGTCTTTGGTATCAATATGGTCCGAAGAGTGAAACAAGTGCTTTCAAACAAGCTGTTCACTTACAAACAAGTTTTTGGAGTGGTTCAGATCCTCTTTCGATATTTTGGTCGAAACTGGATTCCCAAAGAAGCGGTTCCTCCATTTGCATATTAGGATGGACCAAGTCGCGAGGAAAACTTTAACAAGGGGGAAACCTTAGGTCTTTAATATCAATATGGTCCGAAGAGTGAAACAAGTGCTTTAAAACAAGCTTTCCACTTACAAACAAGTTTTGGGATTGGTTCGGTTCCTCTTTCATAATTTTGGTCCAAATAGGAATCCCAAAGAAGAGGTTCCTCCTTTTGAATCTTTAGGATGGACCAAGTCGCGAGAAAAACTTTAACAAGGGGGAAACCTTAGGTCTTTGGTATCAATATGGTCCGAAGAGTGAAACAAGTGCTTTCAAACAAGCTTTTCAATGACAAACAAGTTTTTGGAGTGGTTCGGATCCTCTTTCGAAATTATAGTCGAAAGAGGATTCCCAAAGAAGAGGTTCCTCCATTTGCATCTTTAGGATAGACAAAGTAGCGAGGAAAACTTTAACAAGGGGGAAACCTTAGGTCTTTGGTATCAATATGGTCCGAAAAGTGAAACAAGTACTTTGAAACAAGCTTTTCAATTACAAACAAGTTTTTGTAGTGGTTCGGATCCTCTTTCGAAATTTTAGTCCAAAGAGGATTCCCAAAGATAAGGTTCCTCCATTTGCATCTTTAGGATGGACCAAGTCGCGAGGAAAACTTTGACAACTGGGAAACCATAGATCTCTTGTATCAATATGGTCCGAAGAGTGAAACAAGTGCTTTCAAACAAGCTTTTCACGTACAAACTAGTTTTTGGATTGGTTCGGATCCTCTTTCGATATTTTGGTCCAAAGAGGATTCCCAAAGAAGAGGTTCCTCCATTTGCATTTTTAGGATGTATCAAATCACGAGGAAAACTTTGACAAGGGGGAAACCTTAGGTCTTTGATATCAATATGGTCCTAAGAGTGAAACAAGTACTCTGAAACAAGCTTTTCAAGTACAAACAAGTTTTTGGAGTGGTTCAGATCCTCTTTCAAAATTTTGGTCCAAAGAGGAATCCCAAAGAAGAGGTTCCCCCATTTACATCATTAGGATGGACCAAGTCGCATGGAAAACTTTGACAATTGGGAAACCTTTGGTCTTTGGTATCAATATGGTCTGAAGAGTTAAATAAGTGCTTTCATACAAGCTTTTCACTTACAAACAAGTTTTTGGAGTGGTTCGGATCCTCTTTCGAATTTTTAGTCCAAAGTGGATTCCCAAAGAAGAGGTTCCTCCATTTGAATCTTTTGGATGGACCAAATCACAAGGAAAACTTTGACAAGTGGGAAACCTTAGGTCTTTGGTATCAATATGGTCCGAAGAGTGAAAAAAGTACTTTGAAACAAGCTTTTGATTAACAAACAAGTTTTTAGAGCGGTTCAGATCCTTTTCGAAATTTTGGTCCAAAGAGGAATCCCAAAGAAGCGATTCCTCCATTTGCATCTTTAGGAAGGACCAAGTCGTGTAGAAAACTTTGACAAGTGAGAAACGTTAGGTTTTTGGTATCAATATGGTCCGAAGGGTGAAACAAGTGCTTTCAAACAAGCTTTTCACTTACAAACAAGTTTTTGGAGTGGTTCGGATCCTCTTTCGAAATTTGGTCGAAAAAGGATTCCCAAAGGAGAGGTTCCTCCATTTGCATATTAGGATGAACTAAATCGCGAGGAAAATTTTGACAAGGGGAAAACCTTAGGTCTTTGGTATCAATATGGTCCGACGAGTGAAACAAGCACTTTGAAACAAGCTTTTGAATTACAAACAAGTTTTTGGAGTAGTTCGGATCCTCTTTCGAAAATTTTGTCCAAAGAGGAATCCCAAAGAAGTGGTTCCTCCATTTGCATCTTTAGGATGGACCAAGTCGTGAGGAAAACTTTAGCAAGGGGGAAACCTTATGTCTTTGGTATCAATATGGTCCGAAGAGTGAAACAATTGCTTTCAAACAAGCTTTTCACTTACAAACAAGTTTTTGGAGTGGTTCGGATCCTCTTTCGATATTTTGGTCCAAAGAGGATTCCCAAAGAAAAGGTTCCTCCATTTGCATATTAGGATGGACCAAATCGCGAGAATAACCTTAACAAGGGGTAAACCTGAGATCTTTGGTATCAATATGGTCCGAAGAGTGAAACAAGTACTTTTCAACAAGCTTTTCAATTACAAACAAGTTTTTGGAGTGGTTCGGATCCTCTTTCGAAATTTTAGTCCAAAGAGGATTCCCAAAAGAAGAGGTTCCTCCATTTGCATCTGTAGGATGGACCAAGTCGCGAGGAAAACTTTGACAAGTGGGAAACCTTATATCTTTGGTATCAATATGGTCCGAAGAGTGAAACAAGTTCTTGCAAACAAGCTTTTGACTTACAAACAAGTTTTTGGATTGGTTCAGATCCTCTTTCGATATTTTGGTCCAATGAGGATTCCCAAAGAAGAGGTTCCTCCATTTGCATGTTTAGGATGGACCAAATCGCGAGGAAAACTTTGACAAGGGGGAAAGCTTAGGTCTTTGATATCAATATGGTCCGAAGAGTGAAACAAGTACTTTGAAACAAGCTTTTCAAGTACAAACAAGTTTTTGGAGTGTTTCGCATCCTCTTTCAAAATTTTGGTCCAAAGAGGAATCCCATAGAAGAGGTTCCCCCATTTACATCTTTAGGATGGACCAAGTCACGAGGAAAACTTTGAGAATTGAGAAACCTTAGGTCTTTGGTATCAACATGGTCTGAAGAGTTAAACAACTGCTTTCAAACAAGCTTTTCACTTACAAACAAGTTTTTGGAGTGGTTCGGATCCTCTTTTGAAATTTTAGACCAAAGTGGATTCCCAAAGAAGAGGTTCCTCCATTTGAATCTTTTGGATGGACCAAGTCGCGAGGAAAACTTTGACAAGTGGGAAACCTTAGGTCTTTGGTATCAATATGGTCCGAAGAGTGAAACAAGTACTTTGAAACAAGCTTTTGATTTACAAACATGTTTTTCGAGCGGTTCAGATCCTTTTCGAAAATTTGGTCCAAAGAGGAATCCCAAAGAAGAGATTCCTCCATTTGCATCTTTAGGATGGATCAAGTCGCGTAGAAAACTTTGACAAGTGAGAAACCTTAGGTTTTTGGTATCAATATGGTCCGAAGGGTGAAACAAGTGCTTCCAAAAAAGCTTTTCACTTAGAAACAAGTTTTTGGAGTAGTTCGGATCCTCTTTTGAAATTTTGGTCGAAAGTGGATTCCCAAAGAAGACGTTCCTCCATTTGCATATTAGGATGGACCAAATTGCGAGGAAAACTTTGACAAGGGAGAAACCTTAGGTCTTTGGTATCAATATGGTCTAAAGAGTGGAAAAAGTACTTTGAAACAAGCTTTTGAATTACAAACAAGTTTTTAAAGTGGTTCGGATCCTCTTTCGATATTTTAGTCCAAAAAGGATTCCCAAAGAAGAGGTTCCTCCATTTGCATCTGTAGGATGGACCAAGTCGCGACGAAAACTTTGACAAGTGGGAAACCTAAGGTCTTTGGTATCAATATGGTCCGAAGTGTGAAACAAGTGCTTTAAACAAAGCTTTCCACTTACAAACAAGTTTTTGGAATGGTTCGGATCCTCTTTCGATATTTTGGTCCAAAGAGGATACCCAAAGAAGAGGTTCCTCTATTTGCATATTTAGGATGGACCAAATCGCGAGGAAAACTTTGACAAGGGGGAAACCTTAGGTCTTTGGTATCAATATGGTTCGAAGAGTGAAAAAAATACTTTGAAACAAGCTTTTCAATTACAAACAAGTTTTTGGAGTGGTTCAGATCCTTTTTCGAAATTTTAGTCCAAAGAGGATTCCTTAAGAAGAGGTTCCTCCTTTTGCATCTTTGGATGGACCAAGTCGCGAGGAAAACTTTAACAAGGGGTGAAACCTTAGGTTTTTGGTATCAATATGGTCCGAAAAGTGAAACAAGTACTTTAAAACAAGCTTTTCAATTACAAACAAGTTTTTGGAGTGGTTCGGATCCTCTTTCGAAATTTTAGTCCAAAGAGGATTCCCAAAGAATAGGTTCCTCCATTTGCATCTTTAGGATGGACAAAGTCGCGAGGAAAACTTTGACAAGTGGGAAACCTTAGATCTTTGGTATCAATATTGTCCGAAGAGTGAAACAAGTGCTTTCAAACAAGCTTTTCACTTACAAACAAGTTTTTGGATTAGTTCAGATCCTCTTTCTATATTTTGGTCCAAAGAGGATTCCCAAAGAAGTGGTTGCTCCATTTGCATCTTTTGGATGGACCAAATCGCGAGGAAAACTTTGACAAGTGGGAAACCTTAGGTCTTTGGTATAAATATGGTCCGAAGAGTGAAACAAGTACTTTGAAACAAGCTTTTGAATTACAAACAAGTTTTTGGAGTAGTTCTGATCCTCTTTCGGAATTTTGGTCCATAGAGGAATCCCAAAGTAGTGATTCCTCCATTTGTATCTTTAGGAAGGAGCAAGTCGCGAGGAAAACTTTAACAAGGGGGAAACTTTAGGTCTTTTGTATCAATATGGTCCGAAGAGTGAAACAAGTGCTTTCAAACAAGCTTTTCACTTACAAACAAGTTTTTGGAGTGGTTCGGATCCTTCTTCGAAATTTTAGTCCAAAGAGGATTCCCAAAGAAGAGGTTCCTCCATTTGCATCATTAGGATGGACCAAGTCGTGAGGAAAACTTTGACAAGTGGGAAACCTTAGATCTTTGGTATCAATATGATCCGAATAGTGAAACAAGTGCTTTGAAACAAGCTTTTGATTTACAAACATGTTTTTCGAGCGGTTCAGATCCTTTTCGAAATTTTGGTCCAAAGAGGAATCCCAAAGAAGAGATTCCTCCATTTGCATCTTTAGGATGGACAAAGTCGCGTAGAAAACTTTGACAAGTGAGAAACCTTAGGTTTTTGGTATCAATATGGTCTGAAGGGTGAAACAAGTGCTTCCAAACAAGCTTTTCACTTACAAACAAGTTTTTGGAGTGGTTCGGATCCTCTTTTGAAATTTTGTTCGAAAGATGATTCCCAATGAATAGGTTCCTCCATTTGCATATTAGGATGGACCAAATCGCGAGGAAAACTTTGACAAGGGGGAAACCTTAGGTCTTTTGTATCAATATGGTCTGAAGAGTGAAGAAAGTACTTTGAAACAAGCTTTTCAACTACAAACAAGTTTTTAAAGTGGTTCGGATCCTCTTTCGAAATTTTTGTCCAGAGAGGATTCCCAAAGAAGAGGTTCTTCCGTTTGCATCTTTAGGATGGACCAAGTCGCGAGGAAAACTTTCACAAGTGGGAATCCTTAGGTCTTTGTTATCAATATGGTCCGAAGAGTGAAACAAGTGCTTTAAAACAAGCTTTCCACTTACAAACAAGTTTTTAGAGTGGTTCGGATCCTTTTTCGATATTTTGGTCCAAAGAGGATTCCCAAAGAAGAGGTTCCTCTATTTGCATATTTAGGATGGACCAAATCGCGTGGAAAACTTTGACAAGGGGGAAACCTTAAGTCTTTGGTATCAATATGGTCCGAAGTGTGAAACAGGTATTTTGAAACAAGCTTTTCAATTACAAACAAGTTTTTGGAGTGGTTCGGATCCTCTTTCGAAATTTTAGTCCAAAAAGGACTCCCAAAGAAGAGGTTCCTCCTTTTGCATCTTTAGGATGAACGAAGTCGCGAGGAAAACTTTAACAAGGGGGAAACCTTAGGTCTTTGGTATCAATGTGGTCCAAAGAGTGAAACAAGTACTTTAAAACAAGCTTTTCAATTACAAAGAAGTTTTTGTAGTGGTTCGGATCCTCTTTCGAAATTTTAGTCCAAAGTGGTTTCCCAAAGAAGAGGTTCCCCCTTTTGCATCTTTAGGATGGACCAAGTCTCGAGGAAAAGTTTCAGAAGTGGGAAATCTTAGGTCTTTGGTATCATTATGGTCCGAAGAGTGAAACAAGTACTTTAAAACAAGCTTTTCAATTACAAACAAGTTTTTGGAGTGGTTCGGATCCTCTTTCGAAATTTTAGTCCAAAGAGGACTCCCAAAGAAGAGGTTCCTCCTTTTGCATCTTTAGGATGAACCAAGTCGCGAGGAAAACTTTAACAAGGGGGAAACCTTAGGTCTTTGGTATCAATATGGTCCGAAGAGTGAAACAAGTGCTTTAAAACAAGCTTTTCAATTACAAACAAGTTTTTGGAGTTGTTCGGATCCTCTTTCGAAATTTTAGTCCAAAGAGGATTCCAAAAGAATAGGTTCCTCCATTTGCATCTTTAGTATGGACCAAGTCGCGAGGAAAACTTTGACAAGTGGAAAACCTTAGATCTTTGGTATCAATATGGTCCGAAGAGTAAAACAAGTGCTTTCAAACAAGCCTTTCACTTACAAACAAGTTTTTGGATTGGTTCGGATCCTCTTTCGATATTTTGGTCCAAAAAGGATTCCCAAAGAAGAGGTTCCTCCATTTGCATCTTTAGGATGAACCAAATCGCGAGGAAAACTTTTACAAGTGGGAAACCTTAGGTCTTTGGTATAAATATGGTCCGAAGAGTGAAACAAGTACTTTGAAACAAGCTTTTGAATTACAAACAAGTTTTTGGAGTAGTTCGGATCCTCCTTCGAAATTTTGGTCCAAAGAGGAATCCCAAAGAAGTGGTTCCTCCATTTGCATCTTTAGGAAGGACCAAGTGGCGAGGAAAACTTTAACAAGGGGGAAACCTTAGGTCTTTGGTATCAATATGGTTCGAAGAGTGAAACAAGTACTTTCAAACAAGCTTTTCACTTACAGACAAGTTTTTGGAGTGGTTCGGATCCTCTTTCGATATTTTGGTCGATAAAGGATTCCCAAAGAAGAGGTTCCTCCATTTCCATATTATGGTGGACCAAATCGCGAGGAAAACTTTATTATTACGTTAAATCTGAGTATTTAGGGTTACAAATGAGGCCTTTAAATAGGCAAAGAAACCCTAAAAATAACAAGGAAATTCGGAATAAATAAGAGAATAAAATCTGCCCAAAACTTGCCTTATATGGATTTGGCAGATTTTGGGGAAAATCTTTTCTAGAGAATAATATCTTTCCTAATTCTTTCCAAGCCAATAAACTGAATGCAAATGGCCTAAAACATGTCTAAATACATTATAAATTCGTTGGAACCATATATGAAATGTCTGGGAACAAATATGGAAAGTTCGGAAACAAATATGGAAAGTGGTCCAAATAAGGAAAGTTTACAAAAGTGATGCAACTGTCCTAATTAGCTCTTCTCTTCAATTCTGATTGAATAAGTCTTCAATACTCTTCTTCATAATGCATTTGCCCTAGATTAAAGTACATCAAGTCCTCTTTGTAAGCCTCCATGCTCGTATCTTCAAAGCTTGTCTTGACTTTGCTAATGTAGGCTTGTAAATGGATATTCAATGTTTGTCATGAACTTTGATCTTGAGATTGATCCTTGAGCTATTTGTGACATTTCATGATTCATATCAAATATGGTCCGAAGAGTAAAACAAGTACTTTGAAACCAGCTTTTCAATTACAAACAAGTTTTTGTAGTGGTTCGGATCCTCTTTCAAAATTTTAGTCCAAAGAGGATTCCCAAAGAAGAGGTTCCTCCATTTGCATCTTTAGGATGGAACAAGTCGCGAGGAAAACTTTGACAAGTGGAAACCTTAGGTCTTTGGTATCAATATGTCCGAAGAGTGAAACAAGTGCTATAAAACAAGCTTTCCACTTACAAACAAGTTTTTGGAGTGGTTCGGATCCTCTTTCGATATTTTGGTCCAAAAAGGATTCCCAAATAAGAGGTTCCTCCATTTGCATATTTAGGATGGACCAAATCGCGAGGAAAACTATGACAAGGGGGAAACCTTAAGTCTTTGGTATTAATATGGTCCGAAGTGTGAAACCGATACTTTGAAACAAGCTTTTCAATTACAAACAAGTTTTTGGAGTGGTTTGGATCCTCTTTCGAAATTTTAGTCCAAAGAGGATTCCAAAAGAAGAGGTTCCCCCTTTTGCATCTTTAGGATGGACCAAGTCGCGAGGAAAACTTTGACAAGTCGGAAACCTTAGTTCTTTGGTATCAATATGGTCCGATGAGTAAAACAAGTAATTTGAAACAAGCTTTTCAATTACAAACAAGTTTTTGGAGTGGTTCGGATCCTCTTTCGAAATTTTGGTCCAAAGAGGAATCCCAAAGAAGTGGTTCCTCCATTTGCATCTTTAGGATGGACCAAGTCGCGAGGAAAACTTTAACAAGGGGGAAAGCTTAGGTCTTTGGAATCAATATGGTCCTAAGAGTGAAACAAGTGCTTTGAAACAAGCTTTTCACTTACAAACAAGTTTTTTGATTGGTTCGGATCCTCTTTGGATATTTTGGTCCAAAGGGGAGTCCCAAAGAAGAGGTTCCTCCATTTGCATCTTTAGGCTGGACCAAATCGCGAGGAAAACTTTGACAAGGGGGAAACCTTAGGTCTTAGGTATCAATATGGTCCGAAGAGTGAAAGAAGTACTTTAAAAGAAGCTTTTCAATTACAAACAAGTTTTTGGAGTGGTTCGGATCCTCTTTCGAAATTTTAGTCCAAAGAGGATTCCCAAAGAAGAGGTTTCTCCATTTGCATCTTTAGGATGGACCAAGTCGCGAGGAAAACTTTGACATGTGGGAAACCTTAGATCTTTGGTATCAATATGGTCCGAAGAGTGAAACAAGTGCTTTCAAACAAGCTTTTCACTTACAAACAAGCTTTTGGATTGGATCGGATCCTCTTTCGATATTTTGGTCCAAAGAGGATTCCCAAAGAAGAGGTTCCTCCATTTGCATCTTTAGTATGGACCAAGTCGCGAGGAAAACATTGGCATGGGGGAAACGTTAGGTCTTTGGTATCAATATGGTCCGAAGAGTGAAACAAGTGCTTTCAAACAAGCTTTTCACTTACAATTAAGTTTTTGGATTGGTTCGGATCCTCTTTCGATATTTTGGTCCAAAGAGGATTCCCATAGAAGTGGTTCCTCAATTTGCATCTTTAGGATAGACCAAATCGCGAGGAAAACTTTGGCATGGGAGAAAGCTTAGGTCTATGGTATCAGTAGGGTCCGAAGAGTGAAACAAGTACTTTGAAACAAGCTTTTGAATTACAAACAAGTTTTTGTAGTGGTTCGGATCCGCTTTCGAAATTTTAGTCCAAAGATGATTCCCAAAGAAGAGGTTCCTCCATTTGCATCTTTAGGTTGGACCAAGTCTCGAGGAAAAATTTGACAAGTGGGAAACCTTAGATCTTTGGTATCAATATGGTCCGAAGTGTGAAACAAGTACTTTGAAACAAGCTTTTAAAATACAAACAAGTTTTTGGAGTGGTTTGGATCCTCTTTCGAAATTTTGGTCCAAAGAGGAATCCAAGAGAAGAGGTTCCTCCATTTCAATCTTTAGGATGGACCAAGTCGCGAGGAAAACTTTGACAAGTGGGAAACCTAAGAACTTTTGTATCAATATGGTCCGAAGAGTGAAACAAGTGCTTTCAAACAAGCTTTTAACTTACAAACAAGCTTTTGGATTGGTTCGGATCCTCTTTCGATATTTTGGTCCAAAGAGAATTCCCAAAGAAGAGGTTCCTCCAATTGCATCTTTAGAATGGACCAAATCGCGAAGAAAACTTTGACAATGGGGAAACCTTAGGTCTTTGTTATCAATATGGTCCGAAGAGTGAAAAAAGTACTTTGAAACAAGCTTTTCAATTACAAACAAGTTTTTGGAGTGGTTCGGATCCTCTTTCAAAATTTTAGTCCGAAGAGGATTCCCAAAGAAGAGGTTCCTCCATTTTCATCTTTAGGATGGACCAAGTCGCGAGGAAAACTTTTACAAGTGGGAAACGTTAGGTCTTTTGTATCAATATGGTCCGAAGAGTGAAACAAGTGCTTTAAAACAAGCTTTCCACTTACAAAAAAGTTTTTGGAGTGGTTCGGATCCTCTTTCGATATTTTGGTCCAAAGATGATTCCCAAAGAAGAGGTTCCTCCATTTGCATATTTAGGATGGACCAAATCGCGAGGAAAACTTTGACAAGTGGGAAACCTTAAGTCTTTGGTATCAATATTGTCCGAAGTGTGAAACAGGTACTTTGAAACAAGCTTTTCAATTACAAACATGTTTTTGGAGTGGTTCGGATCCTCTTTCGAAATTTTAGTCCAAAGAGGTTTCCCAAAGAAGAGGTTCCCCCTTTTGCATCTTTAGGATGGACCAAGTCGCGAGGAAAAGTTTGAGAAGTGGGAAACCTTAGGTCTTTGGTATCATTATGGTCCGTTGAGTGAAACAAGTACTTTGAAACAAGCTTTTGAATTACATACAAGTTTTTGGAGTGGTTCGGATCCTCTTTCGAAATTTTGGTCCAAAGAGGAATCCCAAACAAGAGGTTCCTCCATTTGCATCTTTAGGATGGACCAAGTCGCGAGGAAAACTTTAACAAGTGGGAAACCTTAGGTCTTTGTTATCAATATGGTCCGAAGAGTGAAACAAGTGCTTTCAAACAAGCTTTTCACTTACAAACAAGTTTTTGGAGTGGTTCGGATCCTCTTTCGATATTTTGGTCCAAAGAGGATTCCCAAAGAAGAGGTTCATCCATTTGCATCTTTAGGATGGACCAAGTCGCGAGGAAAACTTTGACAAGTGGGAAACCTTAGATCTTTGGTATCAATATGGTCCGAAGAGTGAAACAAGTCATACAAGCTTTGATACGAAAACCCTTTCGAAATGCTTTAAGAACCCTTAAACTTAACTAAGGACCCAAAAAGATCACAACCAAAGAACCCACATATGCCATTTGAAACAACCCAAGGAAAAAGGCTAGAAAATGATTATCCTTATGATCAATGATCTAAAGACAAGAATTGAATTTCTTGCTCTAGATTCGAATCAATCCACCAATTTAGAATGATCAATCCTAAAGGCTTGATTCTACAGCCACCCTAAACACAAGGAATGACAAGATGAAAAGTTGAACAACTCACAACAATTCAAAGAAAAAGCTCTCAATGAGACTTTGGATTTTTAATTCAATCATAATCTGATTTGTTACAAGCATGTGTCATGGCTTTATAGCCTTCAATAGCCACGAAAATAAGGTGATAAAATTGAATGAAAAAAGGCCAAAAGACAGCCCAAAAAAGTAATGACAAAAATAAAGACAATTGACAAGCCTATTAAATTGTCAAAGTGTAACTGATTTCTTGGGAGTTACAAATCTGATTTGTAACTCTTTGTAACTGAAACATCTTCATCAAATGTATTGATGGGAGTCTTGAATGAAGCTTTAAGATGTCATGAATAAGTCTTGAGTTTCATTGATGTATTGAGTTGCATTAAATGAGCTTCGGTTGCAATAAATGAACTTGACTTGCATTTAGTGAACTAGGCTTGAACTTGACTTGCATTTAATGAACTAAGCTTAAACTTGACTTCCATTTATTGATGTAAGCTTGAACTTTGATGTTGTAATTATTGAACTTGCTTGTAGCTTGATCTTGGAAAGAAATGAATGCAATTCGGCAATGATCAACTTTGAGGCTCTTTGATTCATATCATTCCCTCCTTCTTGAAAAGGATTCGTCCTCGAATCCAAATCTTCATGCCCTACAATAAAACATGTAAAATCAGCAACTTTAAAGATTGAATTCGAAAAATACTCACCTTGTAATAATGCAATGGTGTGGACTTTTGTATAGATTCTTCCAAGTACTTGATATGGTCCATCACCCCTCGGATGTAACTTAGTCCTTTTCTGAAGTCGTTTCTTTCTAAAATGCATCCAAATCCATGCTCTCGGATGAAACTTATGTCTTTTCCTTCTCTTGATCATTTTCAATGTAAATGTGAAAACTTGGTCCTCGATCATTTGCTTGACATCCATGTTCATTAATTTGATGAATACATTCATAAAATTGGCTGAATCACTCACAAAGACATTAGATCTCAAAGGCAGCAAGTCAAAGGGAGTAATAGCATAAAGACCATAAATAAGTTTATTTGAAAAACAAACTTTTTTATGATGTATTCTCCTATTACATGTATTATCCACAAAAGGCAAACAATTCTCCCAAGTTTCCACTTTAGAGTTAGTTTCCCTAAACTTGCCTCCTAAGATCACATTTATCAACTTTTGAGTTTCCCATTCTAGCAAAACAGATTGGTATACATTGTAACTTCTCAAAGCAAAATCAACTACATAAGAAGAATAGGCATTCCTTAATGAGTTCAACTTTTCAACATACTCAAAAATTGTAATTTCAAGATGCTCATTAACAAGAACTTTCACATGCTCAAAAACCAGATTAGAACATAAAGTATTTCGCCAAGAAAGTATTTTGCTTACAACATTCTCGTTAGAATCGATATACTTTCTTTCTTGGATGTATTGCCCTTTCGAACACCTCAAGCTCTTATTCGGCCATAAGTAATGCTTCCAAACCTGAAAAAGATATTCAAACACACTAGGAAAATAATGGTTAAGGTTAGTTGCCAAAAAGTCTACTTTGCACATAAGCACAAAATTAGGCTTTTGACTAAGAAAAACTATCCTCATCTCACTCATTTTTACATGATAGCTCACTGATTTTCCTTTTCTCTCAATTTACTCAAAGTGTTCACACATTTCTTTTTCATTCTTCTCTTTTCTCTCATTGTTTTCACTCAAAGCTTTCTCTTCTCTCTCACTCAATTCTTTTTCTTTCAATTCTTTTTCTTTCAACTCCTTTTCTTTTAACTCAAACTCAACCCTCCTTTGTTCAAGCTTACATTGGTCAATGAAAACCTCTTTTGAAGATAAAGGTACCAAAGTAGTCTTCCTTCCATCTTTGGTAAAAGTATACCTATTAAGGTAGCCATCATAGGAAACTCTCCTATCATATTGCCATGGTCTCCCTAAAAGTATATCACCGGCATGCATTGGCACTACATCACAAACTACCTCATCCTTATACTTCCCAAGGCTAAAAGAAATAATAGCTTGCTTATGCACCTTCACCTCACCACTTTTGTTTAACCATTGTAAATTGTAAGGTTTGGGATGTGGTTTAGTAGGCAAATTGAGTCTCTTAACCAGAATTGAGCTCACAACATTTGTACAACTTCCCCCATCAATTACAACACTACATGCAGTCTCATTCACTAAACACCTAGTATGGAACAAGTTGTGTCTTTGGTGTTCTTCAAAATTCTCCTTTATTTCAGAATTGAGAACTCTCCTACACAAGAGTGCTACTCTATTTCCTTCCTCCCGACTATCATCACTCGCCTCGGGTTCCTCAATATTTTCCTCCATAGAATCACCCTCTTCGGCTTCCTCAAAATATTCTTCCTCAAAGTCACTCTCTTCCCAATCAGTTACTACTTCTTCCTCAACATCACTTTCTAATTCTCCTTTAAATTTATCCCTATTTTGCTGATTACTAGCCTTCACTAATCTACCCATACTGATACGAAAACCCTTTCGAAATGCTTTAAGAACCCTTAAACTTAACTAAGGACCCAAAAAGATCACAACCAAAGAACCCACATATGCCATTTGAAACAACCCAAGGAAAAAGGCTAGAAAATGATTATCCTTATGATCAATGATCTAAAGACAAGAATTGAATTTCTTGCTCTAGATTCGAATCAATCCACCAATTTAGAATGATCAATCCTAAAGGCTTGATTCTACAGCCACCCTAAACACAAGGAATGACAAGATGAAAAGTTGAACAACTCACAACAATTCAAAGAAAAAGCTCTCAATGAGACTTTGGATTTTTAATTCAATCATCATCTTATTGTTTACAATCTGAAACATGGCTATATAAGCCTTACAAAACAAAAGGAAAAACGATATTGTCATGAAGGAAAGGAATAAAAACGGCTAGAAACATAAAGACTTACAATTGTAACCGAAAATGGTCATAAACAACATAATTAAGATATTAACTAATTAAAAACTTGTAACTGAAATTAACGGAGTTACAAATCTGATTTTAAAGACTTTGTAACTTAAGCTCATTGATCACAAGTCTTGATGAGAGTCTTTAATGAAGCCTTGAGTTGAAATGAGCTAGTCTTGAGTTGCATTTAATGTAACTGGAGTTGTCATTAATGCAACCGAACTTGCAATAAATGCATCTTCATTTTGGACTTTAATCTTGAAAACATTGTATGCTTCTTCAATACAAACTCCTTTCCTTGTAAGACAGCCCTTGGAAGAATCCATATTTGCAAAATAGTCCATGGCCGAATTCACTAGTGCTTGAACATGTAGATTGAGGTTGGCTTGAAGCTTCCTTGCCCTTGATCTTGTTATTGGACCTTGAGGTAAGATGATAGAGCTTCCTTGATTGTCATCATTTCCCCCCCTCTTCAAAAGGATTCGTCCTCGAATCCTGACCATCCCCTACATCAAAAGGACTCAAATCAGCGACATTAAAAGTTGCACTAATAGAAAACTCACCGGGTAGATCAATCTTGTATGCATTGTTGTTGATCCGCTCAAGAACTTGAAAAGGACCATCTCCCCTTGGATTTAGCTTTGATTTCCTTTGAAGTGGAAACCTTTCCTTCCTAAAGTGCACCCAAACCCAATCACCTGGTTTAAAGATCAACTCCTTTCGACCTTTGTTAATCCTTGAAGCAACCTTAGCATTTTGCTTTTCAATCCGTTCCTTCACTTCCATATGAATCTTCTTTACTAATTCAGCCTTGGAAATAGCTTCATCACTCACAAAATTGTTAGGAGGCATAGGCTAAATAAATCAATAGGACTTAGAGGATTAAAACCATAAACAATTTCAAATGGAGAACAATTAGTAGTGCTATGTATAGCCCTATTGTAAGCAAACTCCACAAATGGTAAACTACCCTCCCACATTTTTATGTTTTTATCAATTATAGCCCTAAGCAATTGAATTAAAGTCCTATTTACTACCTCTGTTTGCCCATCAGTTTGTGGATGGCATGTAGTAGAAAATAACAACTTAGTTCCAAGCTTCCCCCATAACACTCTCCAAAAATGGCTAAGAAATTTTACATCCCTATCACTAACAATGCTCTTTGGAATGCCATGCAATTTAACAATATGAATGAAAAATAAATCAGCCACATGCTTTGCATCATCAGTTTTGTGACAAGGTATGAAATGAGCCATTTTACTAAATCTATCAACCACAACAAAGATGCTATCATGACCCTTCCTAGTTTTTGGCAAACCAAGCACAAAATCCATAGAAATTTCTGTCCAAGGTTCATTAGGCACGGGAAGAGGAGTATACAGTCCATGTGGTTTCATTTTAGATTTAGCCTCTTTACAAACAAAACAAGCATTACAAACTTTATGCACAAGATGTCTCATTTTAGGCCAATAAAAATGTTCATTTAGCATAGCATATGTCTTAGCCTCACCAAAATGACCCATCAAACCCCCTCCATGAGCTTCTTTAGCTAAAAGCTCCCTAATAGAACAATTGGGTATGCATAATTTGTCTTTCTTAAACAAGAATCCCTCAAACACATAAAAGTCATTCAAAACAGCCCCATTAATGCAAGATGCATAAGTATTACCAAAATCAGAATCATGCATGTATAATTCTTTAATATGCTCAAATCCTAAAACTTTTGCACTTAAAGAATTAAAGAGATTGTACCTCCTAGATAATGCATCAGCCACCACATTTTCTTTACCTTGCTTGTACTTAATAACATAAGGAAATGTCTCAATGAATTCCACCCACTTGGCATGCCTTCGGTTAAGCTTGTTTTGTCCCTTCAAATGTTTCAAGCTCTCATGATCCGTGTGAATCACAAACTCTTTTGGCCAAAGATAGTGTTGCCATGTTTGCAAAGCTCTAACCAATGCATAAAGCTCCTTGTCATAGGTTGGATAGTTCAAGGCAGCCCCTCCAAGTTTCTCACTAAAGTACATCAAAGGCTTTTGTTCCTGCATCAAAACGGCTCCAATGCCTACACCACTAGCATCACATTCAATCTCAAATGTATTCTCAAAGTTAGGCAAAGAAAGCAAAGGTGCATTACATAACTTAGCTTTCAATTCATTAAAAGCCTTCTCTTGTGACTCTCCCCAAACAAATACAACATGCTTTTTAACTAATTCATTCAATGGAGAAGCAATAGAACTAAAGTCCTTAATGAACCTCCTATAGAAACTAGCTAAACCATGAAAACTTCTTACCTCACTTGCATTCTTGGGTGTTGGTGATATGAATCATGGAACGTCACAAAAAGCCCAAGGACAAATCACAACATTAAAGTTCAAGAGAAGCATTGACATCCATTTACAGGCCTACATTAGCAAAGTCAAGACAAGCTTCGAAGATCCGATCATGGAGGCTATGGAAGAGGACGTGATGAACTTCAATCTATGGCAAATACATTTGGAGGAAGAGTATTGAAGACTTGTTCAATCGGAATTGAAGAGAAGAGCTAATTAGGAAAGTTGCATCACTTTTGCAAACTTTCCTTATTTGGACCACTTTCCATATTTGTTCCCAAAGTTTCCATATTTGTTCCCAAAATGGTTCCAACGAATTTATGATGTATTTAGACATGTTTTAGGTCTTTTATATTCATTTTATATGTTTGGAAAGGATTAGGAAAGATATTATTCTCTAGAAAAGATTTTCCACAAAATCTGCCAATTTCACATAAGGCAAGTTTTGGGCAGATTGTGTGCTCCTTGTAATCCGAATTTCCTAGCTTATTTTTAGGGTTTCTTTGCCTATTTAAAGGCCTCATTTGTAACCCTAAAGACCAAGAATTCATATGATAATAATGTTGCTTTTTGCTTAGCCGAAATTGCTTAGTTTTGTAGCCTTGTTCTAGGTTGCATGTTTTAGAAACATTCAAGCATGAATTGATCTATTGTGTTTGTGGATTGTTTCGATCTTGAAATAAGAACAAGTTCTCTTATTTCAAGGTATTAGATCATTGGAATAATCTTCTTCTTCTTGTGTTCCAAGGGTTTTACCTTATTGTTCATTGGGGTTTTAGGATTTGCATCTAGGGGTTCTTTGTGTTGTCAAAGGGTTTCTATTTCAATTTCCTAGGGTTTCATATCAGTTGGCCATTCTTTAATTGCCTTAATCTTCTCTTCATCAACTTCAACCCCATTTCCAGAAATTATAAAACCAAGAAAGTTAACCTTAGTCATGCAAAAACTACACTTTTTAAGATTAGCATACAACTTTTCTTTCCTAAGTGTAAGCAAGACAAGTCTAACATGCTCAACATGTTCATCTAAACTCTTGGAGTAAATCAGAATATCATCAAAATAGACCACAACAAACTTTCCCAAAAATTCCCTAAGAACATGGTTCATCAATCTCATAAAAGTACTAGGTGCATTAGTAAGACCAAAAGGCATCACAAGCCATTCATACAAGCCATACTTAGTCTTAAAAGCTGTTTTCCATTCATCACCTATATTCATTCTAATTTGATGATAACCAGATTTAAGATCAATTTTTGTAAATAAAATAGAACCATGCAATTCATCTAACATATCATCTAGCCTAGGGATAGGATGACGATACTTTACTGTTATTTTATTGATGGCTCTACAATCAACACACATCCTCCAAGTTCCATCCTTCTTTGGAACTAAAATCACCGGAACCGAACATGGGCTCAAACTTTCCCTCACATAGCCCTTGGCAAGCAACTACTCCACTTGCTTTTGAATTTCCTTTGTCTCCGTTGGGTTGGCCCTATAAGCTGGCCTATTAGGTATAGTTGACCCGGGAATGAAATCCACTTGATGCTCAATGCCTCTTATTGGGGGCAAACCACTCGGTACCTCATCGGGAAATATATCCTCAAAGTCCTGCAAAAGAGACACAAAAACACTAGGCAAAGTAGGGTTAGGTGTGTTAGTCATAAAACAAGTTCCTTTGTACAAAAGTACAAGGAAGTTTTGTTTTGAAAACAAAACATGCCTCACTTCACTCTTAGTAGCAATTAAACTCACTTTTCTCTCTTTGTCTCTTTTGTTTTCCTTTTCTTTTCTCTCATTATTTTCACTCTTGATTTTACCACTTAAAACATTCTTTTCTCTCTTACTCATCTCTTCACTCAATTCTTTTTCTTTCAACTCTTTTTCTTTCATCTCAAACTCAAGCCTCCTCTGTTCAAGCTTACATTGATCAATGAAAACCTCTTTGGAAGACAAAGGCACCAAAGTAGTTTTCCTTCCATCCTTGGTAAAAGTGTATCGATTAAGGTAACCATCATGAATAGCCTTCCTATCAAACTGCCATGGTCTTCCCAAAAGTATGTCCCCGGCATGCATTGGTACTACATCACAAACTATCTCATCCTTATACTTCCCAAGATGAAAAGAAATGTTAGCTTGCTTAAGCACCTTCACCTCACCACTATTATTCAACCATTGTAACTTGTAAGGTGCGGGATGTGGAATGGTAGGTAAATTGAGTCTCTTGACAAGAATTGAACTCACAACATTGGTACAACTCCCACTATCAATCACCACACTACAAGGAGTCCCTTGCACCAAACATCTAGTATGGAACAAATTGTCCCTTTGATCATCAATATCATTCTCCTTCACTTGAGCACTAAGTAGTCTTCTAGTAACAAGAGCTACTTGATTTCCCTCTTCTATGCTTGCATCACTATCCTCATCAATATCACACTCGTCCTCCTCAACTTCACAATCTTCATCATCCGTGACTACTTCCCCATTCCTAATAATCATAGTTCGTTTATTAGGACAGTCGCGGCTAATGTGCCCAACTCCTTGACACTTCCAACATTTAAAATCCCTATTTCTCTCAACTTTTGTTTCATCCACCCTCTCCTTCCCTTTCCCCTTAGAAGACTCCCCCTTATCCTTCTTGGCAGCCTCAAATGTGCCTCTAGGTTTAAAGTCTCCTTTGGAACTACTAACTCCCTTTTTCCAAGGATTAGATGGTGGAAAAGTGGATTTAGAATTGTATTTCTTGGAGTTATCTTTCTCCCAAGCCATTTGTTTCTCAATCTTCTCGGCTATATGCAAAAGTTCCTCCATGTCAAAGTAAGGATACATATCTACTCTATGGGCCAACTCTTCATTCATTCCTCCTAAAAACCGTGACATAGTATCATCCTCACTCTCTTCTATATGTGATCTAGTCATTAAAACATTCATCTCCCTATAGTATTCTTCAACACTCTTTGATCCTTGCTTTAAGGAAAACAACTTATTTCTGATTTCCCTATGATAGTGCTTTGGTATGTATCTCTTCCTCATCAAAACCTTAAGCTCCTCCCAAGTTTCAATTGGTTGCTCGTAGTTTCTCCTCCATTCAGCCCTAAGATGACTCCACCAAATACTAGCATAATCACAAAACTCAGCCACGGCAAGCTTCATTTTCCTCTCCTCACTAAAATTGTGGCAATCAAAGACATGCTCTATTTTATCTTCATATTGCAAGTACTCCTCCGGGTTAGACCTCCCATGGAAAGACGGAATTTTAAGCTTAACACCTCCTGAATTTCTCTCTTCCACTCTTTCTTCTCGTAACTCCCTCATAAGCCTCCTAGGTGGTTCTATGTCTCTACCTCTTCCTCTACCTCTACCCCTTCCTCGGCCCCCTCCTTGCTCTCTCCTAGGGTCTACTCCAGCCAATAAGGTAATATTGTCTTCCTCTTCATGTTCAACACCCTCATTTAAGTTGTCTTCCACCCGCTGATTGTTAGCTAACTCCAATCTACCTATGCGATCGCTAAGCTCTTCTAGAGTTTGAGTAAGTCTAACAAAAGCCCCGGTTTGTGCCTCCCTCCACCTAGCATCACTAATCTCACCCTGATTATTTTCCCCTTGTGACATGATTCTGGACCTCACAACACTCCCTCACAAAATTTCACTCAAGGGAACTCTCGTGTTTAATCACTCAAGGTAGGCCAAAATATCAATTTAGGCTCTTGGATAAGCTATGGTCAAAATGAAACAACTTGTGTTTAAAGTACTAAAAATCAAGCATTCAGTATTTAACAATCTAAAATAATGAAAAGAAACAAAAATAAAACAAGAAAAACAGATTGGATAGGTAAAACAGATTGGAGAAACTAAAACAGATTTTTAAAAACAAAGAACTCAAGAAAAATGGCAGTTACAAATTTCAAAATTCATGGAGTTCGAGAATGAATTTTCAATTGGCAGTCTATATGTAGCTTATTAAGATGATAATAAAGAGCATACAAAAGGCCAAATACAAAATTCGTTCAGAATTGAAAACACTAACTCACAGAATTGAAGTTCCCGGAAAATAGAATAAACCTGCGCACAGAAATGAAATTCCAGATTTGAACTGTTTCCGTTATGATTTTGATAAAGCGCCCTTCTGAACTTTGAAAGATAACAGAAAGATAAGACTTTTCTCTTCAGACAACAAAGACAAATTCGGACGTTAGATCAGAGTTTGAATGGAAAACAGTAGCATTAAATGCGACAGTTACAAAACAGGACAGTTTTGGAAAATGTAACTTATAGCCGTTTCTGAGACTTTAAATCAATGTGTAACTGATATATTTCAATGGTAAATGCTATAGAAACACAACTATATCAGTTATACACGAAATTATATGAATCAAACTCAGAAAAGTGAAGAATTTTCAAGAAGAACACAAGATGAACAGATTTGGTGCCCTCGGATGCAAATTCACTCACCACTTTTTTTTTTTTTTTTTTTTTTTCAAGATCAAATCGTGATCTTTACGATGGATATGAAATCAGAATAAAATGATGAAGAAAAATGGATGAAAAGGCAGAAATGAATTCGATGGACAGAATGTGTATAATTGAAAAACAAGTGCATAAAAGTAAGATAGAATCAATTCTAGAGATCGGCCACTAAGATGCAACCTATGCTCTGATACCAAATGATACGAAAACCCTTTCGAAATGCTTTAAGAACCCTTAAACTTAACTAAGGACCCAAAAAGATCACAACCAAAGAACCCACATATGCCATTTGAAACAACCCAAGGAAAAAGGCTAGAAAAATGATTATCCTTATGATCAATGATCTAAAGACAAGAATTGAATTTCTTGCTCTAGATTCGAATCAATCCACCAATTTAGAATGATCAATCCTAAAGGCTTGATTCTACAGCCACCCTAAACACAAGGAATGACAAAATTGAAATGGTAAGCTCGGCTCACAACAATTTCAAAGAAAAGCTCTCAAAGAGTTTTGTATTTTTATCTCATGAATCATCTGATTGTTTACAATCTGAAACATGGCTATATAAGCCTTACAAAACAAAAGGAAAAACGAAATTGTCATGAAGGAAAGGAATAAAAACGGCTAGAAACATAAAGACTTACAATTGTAACAAAAAATGGTCATAAACAACATAATTAAGACATTAACTAATTAAAAACTTGTAGCTGAAATTAAAGGAGTTACAAATCTGATTTTAAAGACTTTGTAACTTAAACTCATTGATCACAAGTCTTGATGAGAGTCTTTAATGAAGCCTTGAGTTGAAATGAGCTAGTCTTGAGTTCCATTTAATGTAACTGGAGTTGTCATTAATGCAACCGAACTTGCAATAAATGCATCTTCATTTTGGACTTTAATCTTGAAAACATTGTATGCTTCTTCAATACAAACTCCTTTCCTTGTAAGACAGCCCTTGGAAGAATCCATATTTGCAAAATAGTCCATGGCCGAATTCACTAGTGCTTGAACATGTAGATTGAGGTTGGCTTGAAGCTTCCTTGCCCTTGATCTTGTTATTGGACCTTGAGGTAAGATGATAGAGCTTCCTTGATTGTCATCACATGCCAAATGGGTAGAGTTCATTGAAACGTTCCCTTATGTCATTAAGTACAAGAAAGGTAAGGATAATGTAGTTGCTGATGCATTGTCAAGAAGGTATGCTCTTTATAATTCTCTAAATGCTAAGTTCTTAGGTTTTGAGCATGTTAAAACACTTTACTCTCTTGATGATGATTTTGGTGAAATTTTTATTTCTCTTGGTCAAGGAACCACTCTTGACGATTATGTGTTGTGTGATGATTTTCTTTTTAAGAAAGGCAAGCTTTGCGTCCCTAAATGTTCAATTAGAGAAATTTTGACTAAAGAAGCTCATGGGGGAGGCTTAATGGGGCATTTTGGGGTAGCTAAGACTTATGATATGTTGTATGAACACTTCTTTTGGCCAAAAAAAAAGCATGATGTTGTTAAAATTTGTTCTCATTGCATACAAGAAACATCTAACCAAGGTGCTAAAGGAATAGGTAAAGGAGAATACAATCCATGTGGTTTAACCCTAGACTTGGCTGCCTTACATGTAATACAATGAGAACAAACTTTAACTACATCATGCTTCATCTTAGGCCAATAAAAATGTTCATGCAACATGTCATATGTCTTAGCTACCCCAAAATGTCCCATTAAACCTCCACCATGAGCCTCTTTAGTCAAAAGCTCCCTAATAGAACATTTAGGAATACAAAGTTTACCTTTCTTAAAAAGAAAATCATTACACATCACATAGTCATCAAAAGAAGTCCCTCGGCCAATGGAAGCATAAATCTCTCCAAAATCATCATCAAGTGCATAAAGTGTCTTAACATGCTCAAAACCTAAGAACTTAGCATTAAGAGAATTGAAAAGAGCATACCTTCTTGACAATGCATCAGCCACAACATTATCCTTACCTTTCTTGTACTTGATAACATAAGGAAATGTTTCAATGAACTCTACCCATTTTGCATGCCTTTTGTTGAGCTTGTCTTGTCCTTTCAAATGCTTCAAGCTTTCATGATCCGTATGGATGACAAACTCTCTTGGCCATAGGTAGTGTTGCCATGTTTGCAATGCCCTCACCAATGCATACAACTCTTTATCATAAGTTGGATAATTCAATGAAGCTCCACTCAACTTTTCACTAAAGTACATCACTGGCTTTCCATTTTGCATCAAAACAGCCCCTATGCCTATGCCACTTGCATCACACTCTATCTCAAAAGTCAAATCAAAGTTAGGCAAAACAAGTAGTGGTGCATTACACAATTTATCCTTAAGAGTTTGGAAGGCAGATTCTTGGGCTACTCCCCATGCAAACACAACATTCTTTTTAACCAATTCATTTAAAGGAGAAGCAATGGTGCTAAAGTCTTTTATAAACCTCCTATAAAAACCAGCAAGCCCATGAAAGCTCCTCACTTCACTCACATTTGTTGGGGTTGGCCACTCTTGGATGGCTTTAATCTTTTCCTCATCTACTTCTACCCCCTTATTAGACACAATGAACCCTAAGAACTTTACTCTTTCCATGCAAAAAGAACACTTTTTCAAATTAGCATACAACTTTTCTTTCCTAAGTGTTTCACAAACAGCCCCTACATGCTTTACATGGTCATGCAATGATCTAGAGTAAATGAGAATGTCATCAAAGTAAACTACCACAAATTTACCCAAAAAATCTCTAAGAACATGATTCATTAACCTCATGAATGTGCTAGGTGCATTAGTTAATCCGAAAGGCATTACTAACCATTCATACAATCCAAACTTTGTTTTAAAAGCTGTTTTCCATTCATCCCCCAATTCCATTCTAATTTGATGGTAACCTGATTTTAAATCAATTTTAGTAAAGAGTGTGCAACCATGTAATTCATCAAGCATGTCATCTAATCGAGGGATAGGATGTCTATATTTAATGGTGATCTTATTAATGGCCCTACAATCAACACACATGCGCCAAGTACCATCCTTTTTAGGAACTAACAAAACAGGGACAGAGCAAGGAGAAAGACTTTCTCTTACATATCCTTTAGCAAGCAACTCCTCAACTTGCTTTTGAATCTCATTTGCCTCGGTTGGATTTGATCTATAGGCTGGCCTATTTGGAATTGAAGCTCCTGGAATGAAGTCAATCTTGTGTTCAATACCTCTGATTGGTGGTAATTCATTAGGCATCTCTTCGGGAAAGACATCTCCATATTGCTGCAAAAGATCAACAAAGACACTAGGCAATTCTTGGTTAAGTTGGTTAGTGATAAAGCAAGATCCTTTGCACAAAAGTACAAGGATTGTTTTGTTTGAAAACAAAGCTCTCTTAACCTCACTAGTTCTTGCAAACAAGCTCACTCCTTTCTTTTGCTCTCTTTTTTCACTCAAAGTGTTTTTATCACTCAAATCTTTTGAATCACTCAATTTCTTTTTGTCACTCAATTCTTTTGAATCACTCAATTTCTTTTTGTCACTCAATTCTTTTGAATCACTCAATTTCTTTTTCTCACTCTCAAGCTCTTTCCTTCTCTTTTCTAACTTACATTGATCAATGTATACTTCGGAGCTAGTTAATGGTGTAAGTGTGGTCTTTCTTCCATTCAATGTAAATGAGTACCTATTTAGATAACCATCATGGATTGCCCTTCTATCAAACTGCCAAGGCCTTCCAAGTAAGATATCCCCAGCATGCATTGGAACTACATCACACTCCACCTCATCCTTATACTTCCCAAGAGTCATAGAAATTAAAGTCTTTTTGTTCACTTTCAACTCTCCACAATCAGTAAGCCATTGTAGTTTGTAGGGTTTAGGATGGGGTTTGGTTGTTAGTTTTAATCTAGTGACAAGGGTAGAACTCACAGCATTTGTGCAACTCCCACCATCTATGATGACACTACAAGGCACTCCTTCTACATAGCATCTAGTATAGAATAAGTTCTCTCTTTGGTCTTGGTCATTCTCTTTCACTTGTGCACTAAGTACCCTCCTAGACACTAAAGTAACTTTGTTTCCCTCCTCAACACTCCCATCACTTTCCTCCTCAAACTCTATATTTTCATGTTCACTCTCATCATCCCCGGACATATATTCCCCATTCTCAATAAACATGGTTCTTTTGTTTGGACAATCTTTCATGACATGCCCTAACCCTTGACACTTCCAACATTTGATGTCCCTAGTCCTAGCTTCTTCTATTTTACCCTTACCCTTGAAAGAACTCTCACCCTCCCTCTTTTTATCAAAAATAGGTTTGTCTTTTGGAAATTGGTCCCCTCGGCCAGAATATGTGTTTTTGGTGTCTTTTCCCCAAGGTTGGCTAGAAGTGGGTTTAGATGAAGTAGGTTTGGATGGATAGGGTTTAGAATAATACCTTGACTTAGAATCTTCTTGCATATGTGACTCAAATTTAATTGCAAGGTGTAACATTTCCTCCATGTCATAGCAAGAGTGAGCATCAACTTTGTGCCTTAATTCTCTATTCAAGCCCCCCATAAACCTTCCCATGGTAGCTAATTCAGTCTCCTCAATTCCAGCCCTTGTCATCAAGATATCAAGCTCCTTGTAATAGTCTTCTACACTTTTTGAGCCTTGATCAAACCTTTGCAACTTGAACACTATATCTCTTTCATAAGTTGTTGGAATGAACCTCTTCCTCATCATGCCCTTAAGCTCAGCCCATGTCTCTATTTGAGGTTGTCTCTCCCTTCTAAGTTTAGCTTTTAACTGAATCCACCAAACAGAAGCATAATTAGTAAATTCAGTAATTGCTAAAAGTACCTTCCTTTGCTCACTGAAGTTGTTGCAATCAAATATGTGCTCAGTTTGTGCCTCCCATTGCAAGTACTCCTCCGGATCAGTCTTGCCTTGGAATGGTGGAATTTTGAACTTGATTCCCTTTAAGTCATCATCTCTAGCAAGAGGAAACTCCCTGTTTGGTCTTTGAACTTGGAACCCTCGGCCTCTTCCTCTACCTCCATTATGTGCTCTCATTTGATTTCTAGGATCTTCATCAAAAGCATAAGGATCCCACCCTTGTTGTTCATTATGTGCCTCAGCCCCTTGCACAATTTGTTGCTCCCTAGCCTCATTTGGAGCCACATTTTGATTGGCTCTAGGTTGGTTTAAGAGCAAAGCTTGTATTTGAGCACTTAGGTTGGCAATCTCCCTTGTTTGAGCCTCCATCTTCCTATCAACATCCCTTTGTATTTTCAAGATGTAACCCTCCATTGTCTCAGTTTTCTTAATCTCCTCCTTCATATTAGAACAATCTCCTTCAATATTCATGGCTGCAAGAGAAACAAGTTAGTAATGTAAAAATAGGACCTTTCAAATCACTCCCTAAGTGTTTCACTCAAAAAAATGTCAATCCACTCGTGTTTGCACTCACAACAGATTTTACACCCTAAATGAAGCCTTGAACTCTTAGCACACTTTAGTAACTATCAAACAATTAAGATACTAAGAAAGTTTATAAAAAGTAACAATAAAGAAAAAAAAAAACAAGCAATTTGGTTGGTTAAGAAAAATAGGACAGATTTTGCAACTATGGTGTATTTAAATAACAAGGAAAGAATAATAAAGAAAATATGCAAGAATAAACTTTCCTAAAAGAGAAAAATTCGAAATTAGACTTCCCTAATGTGTTTTGGATCAGAAAAAATGACTTTAATTGAGCAAGATATGCATATATTTGAATATGGGACAGAATTGATACTTTCCTAAAACTGTTTTGGCTATTTATAGTAAGTTCTAGCTTTTTTTAGGAAATAAACAATTCTAGCACAAATCCTTTGTAATTTTCAGATTCAAGATGAAGATAGGATGAGTTTAAGATGAACTCTTCAAGAACAATACGAACACAAACCACTTTTTTTCAGAAATTTCAACAAATCAAGCAAGAACAAACTTTTTTTTTTTTTTTTCAATTTCTGCACAAAAAGACAGTCCGGAAAGATCTATTTTTTTCTCGATCTTCCAACTTTTTTTTGACAAACTTTTCTGAATACGAAATAAACTAGACAAAAAAATAAAGACTGTTGTAGTTGGTGATTTTCTGAGAATCGAACGGGAACACTATGAAAAAAATTAAAACAGTAGGCAAAAACAAATAAGGAAATTCTGGAACAGTTTTTTTTTTAATGTGTTTTCTGGTTTTTTTTTTTTAGATGAACTAAGAACAAAACAAGAATAAAATTGAAATAAGAAGAAAGCAAGTAAGATAGAAATCTTCCCTTGAGCCTAAGCTCTGATACCAAATGATATGAAACCCTAGGAAATTGATAAAGAAACCCTGATGCACAAAGAACCCCTTAGTTGCAAATCCTAAAACCCCATGAACAAAAAGGTAAAACCTTTGGAAAAACAAGAAAAGAAGATTATTCCAATGATCAAAGACCTTGAAATAAGAGAACTTGTTCTTATTTCAAGATTGAAACAATTCACAAACAAACTAGATCAAGGTTTGCTTGAATGTTCCTAAAACATGCAACCTAAGAACAAGGCTACAAAACTAAGCAATTTTAGCAAAGCAAAAAGCAATATGAAACAAGTACATTGAAACAAGCTTTTTAATTACAAACAAGTTTTTGGAGTGGTTCGGATCATCTTTCGATATTTTTGTTCAATGTGGAGTACCAAAGAAGAGGTTCCTCCAATTGGATCTTTAGGATGGACCAAATCACGAGGAAAACTTTGACAAATGGAAAACTTTACGTCTTTGGTATCAATATGGTTCGAATAGTGAAACAAGTACTTTGAAACATCTTTTCACTTACATTCATGTTTTTGGAGTGTTTCGGATCCTCTTTCGATATTTTGGTACAAAGGGGATTCCCAAACAAGAGGTTCCTCCATTTGGATCTTTAGGATGGACCAAATCATGAGCACAACTTTGACAAGTGGGAAACCTTAGGTCTTCGGATTCAATTTGGTTTAGTTTCAAATAGGGTTTTGAATTACAAACAATTTTTTGGAATGGTCGGATCCTCTTTCGAAATATTGGTCCAAAGAGGATTCCTATAGAAGAGGTTCCTCCATTTGGATCTTTAGGATGGACCAAATCAAGAGGAAAACTCTGACAAGTGAGAATCCTTAGGTCTTTGGTATCAATATGGTCCGAAGAGTAAAACAAGTAAGTTGAAACTAGCTTTTCAATTACAAACAAGTTTTTGGAGGGTTCGGATCCTCTTTAGACATTTTTTTCCAAAGAGGATTCCCAAAGAAGAGGTTCCTCCATTTGCATCTTTAGGATGGTCCAAATCGAGAGAGAAACTTTGACAAGAGAGAAACCTTAGGTCTTTGGTATCAATATGGTCCGAAGAGTGAAACAAGTACTTTGAAACAAGCTTTTCAATTAGAAACAAGTTTTTGGAGTGGTTCGGATCCTCTTTCGATATTTTGGTCTAAAGAGGATTCCCAAAGAAGAGGTTCCTCCATTTGGATCTTTAGGATGGACCAAATCACGAGGAAAACTCTGACAAGTGGGAATCCATAGGTCTTTGGTATCAATCTGGTCCGAAGAGTGAAACAAGTAATTTGAAACAAGATTTTCAATTACAAAATAGTTTTTAGAGTGGTTCGGATCCTCTTTCGATATTTTGGTCCAAATAGGAGTCCCAAAGATGACGTTCCTCCATTTGCATCTTTAGGATGGACCAAATCGTGAGGAAAACTTTGAAAAGGGGGAAACCTTAGGTCTTTGGTATCAATATGGTCCGAAAAGTGAAACAAGTACTTTGAAACAAGCTTTTCAATTACAAACAAGTTTTTTGAGTGGTTCGGATCCTCTTTCAATAATTTGGTCCAATGTGGATTCCCAAAGAAGAGGTTCCTCCATTTGGATCATTAGGATGGACCAAATCACGAGGAAAACATTGACAAATGGAAAACCTTAGGTCTTTGGTATCAATATGGTTCGAATTGTGAAACAAGTACTTAGAAACAAGCTTTTCAATTAGAAACATGGTTTTGGAGTGCTTCGGATCCTCTTTCGATATTTTGGTCCAAAGGGGATTCCCAAACAAGAGGTTCCTCCATTTGGATCTTTAGGATGGACCAAATCATTAGCACAACTTTGACAAGTGGGAAACCTTAGGTCTTCGGATTCAATTTGGTTTAGAAAGTGAAACAAGTACTTTCAAACAAGGTTTTGAATTACAAAAAAGTTTTTTGAGTGGTTCGGATCCTCTTTCGAAATTTTGGTCCAAAGAGGATTCCTAAAGAAGAGGTTCCTCCATTTGGATCTTTAGGACGGACCAAATCATAAGCACAAATTTGACAAGTGGGAAACCTTAGGTCCTCGGATTCAATGTCGTTTAGAGAGTGAAACAAGTGCTTTCAAACAAGGTTTTCAATTACAAACAAGTTTTTGGAGTGGTTCAGATCCTCTTTCGTTATTTTGGTTTACAAACAAGTTTTTGGAGTGGTTCGGATCCTCTTTCGAAATTTTTGTCAAAAGACGATTCCTAAAGAAGTGGTTCCTCCAGTTAGATCTTTAGGATGGACCAAATCACGAGGAAAACTCTGACAAGTAAGAATCCTTAGGTCTTTGGTATCAATATGGTCCGAAGAGTAAAATAAGTAATTTGAAACTAGCTTTTCAATTACAAACAAGTTTTTGGAGTGGTTCGGATCCTCTTTCGACATTTTTCTCCAAAGAGGATTGATATGAATCATGGAACCTCACAAAAAGCTCAAGGACCAATCACAAGTCCAATTGATCATTGTTCTTGTGGAGTGCCTCAACCTTAATTAAATAAACCTATTCTTGAATTAGGGGATTGATCGATTAGGTCATCATCTTCCCAACCTCGCCTAAAGGTTGATTCAAATTGTTAAGGGTTTTCAAGCTTTTCCGTTCAAGGGTCCATCATCTGGTTCTTGAATCCGTCAACGCTTGAGGGTTCGTATCATTTGGTATCAAAGCCAGGTTACGATTTTGTGGTCGGTCTCTAGAACAGGTTCTATCCAAACTATCCTTTCAATTTCGTGTTATTTTCAATTCTGTCTTTTCTTTTCGATTCTATCCAAATTTCAATTTTTTTCTTCATCTTTTCGTTCTGATTTTGTTTCTATTTTGAAGATCATGTTCTGATCTTGAATATAAAAAAAAAACAAAAAAAAAACAAAAAAAGAAAAGGAACAAAGATAACCTTGAATCGGAGAGAACCGTTTACTAGTTATTTTGTGCTAATCTTTTTAAAATATGAGTTTGATTCATATATTTCGTACAAATCTGAGTTTATTCTGTTCTTATATCAATTTAGATCCACAAATTAAACCTTCATTGAATTCTTATTCATTTGGAACTCCAATTCTGCAATTACTTTCCAAAATTGAAACTTCCATATTTAATCCTCTTTGTAGCTGTCCCAATCACGTGATAAAGAATGAATTAGCTTTCGCATCCTTAATAGGAAAGTTAATATATTCAATTATCTATCTTACTCTAGAAGGAAGTATAAGAGAATTTGATATGAATCATGGAACCTCACAAAAAGCTCAAGGACCAATCACAAGATCAAATATCAAGAGAAGCATTGAACATCCATTTACAAGCCTATATTAGCAAAGTCAAGACAAGCTTTGAAGATCCAAGCATGGAGGCTAACAAAGAGGACTTGATGAACTTCAATCTATGCCAAATGCATTTTGAAGAAGAGTATTGAAGACTTGTTCAATCAGAAATGAAGAGAAGAGCTCATTAGGAAAGTTGCACCACTTTTGCAAACTTTCCTTATTTGGACCACTTTCCATATTTGTTCCCGAACTTGCCATATATGATGTCCACGAATTTACAATGTATTTGGACATGTTTTAGGCCTTTATTTATCAGTTTTAATGCTTAGAATAGTTTAGGAATGATATAATATCTTCTAGGGCAAAACTTTCCTAAAATGCACCAAATGCACTTAAGGAAAGATTTGGCAGATTTTGTGCCTCCTTGTAATCCGAATTTCCTTGTCATTTTTAGGGTTTCTTTTCCTATTTAAATGCCTCATTTGTAACCCTAAATATGAAGATTTAATATGATAATAATATTGCTTTTTGCTTAGCTGAAATTGCTTAGTTTTGTAGCCTTGTTCTAGGTTGCATGTTTTAGAAACATTCAAGCATAATTTGATCTAGTATGTTTGTGAATTGTTTCGATCTTGAAATAAGAACAAGTTCTCTTATTTCAAGATATTAGATCATTGGAATAATCTTCTTCTTCTTCGTTTCCAAGGGTTTTACCTTATTGTTCATTGGGGTTTTAGGATTTGCATCTAGGGGTTCTTTGTATATCAAAGGGTTTCTATTTCAATTTCCTAGGGTTTCATATCATTTGGTATGATATGAATCATGGAACCTCACAAAAAGCTCAAGGACCAATCACAAGTCCAATTGATCATTGTTCTTGTGGAGTGCCTCAACCTTAAATAAATAAACCTATTCTTGAATTAGGGGATTGATCGATTAGGTCATCATCTTCCCAACCTCGCCTAAAGGTTGATTCAAATTGTTAAGGGTTTTCAAGCTTTTCCGTTCAAGGGTCCATCATCCGGTTCTTGAATCTGTCAACGCTTGAGGGTTCGTATCAAGGATTCCCAAAGAAGAGGTTTCTCCATTTGCATCATTAAGTTGGTCCAAATCGAGAGGAAAACTTTGACAAGAGGGAAACCTTATGTCTTTGGCATCAATATCGTCCAAAAAGTGAAACAAGTACTTTGAAACAAGCTTTTCAATTACAAACAAGTTTTTGGAGTGGTTCGGATCCTCTTTCGATATTTTGGTCCAAAGAGGATTGATATGAATCATCCCAGCCCTAAATGTCAAAGAATTGACAATATTGAAGTCCAAGGTTTCAATCAAGAAAAGATCAAGAATCCGAAGACTAAACGAGTGAAGATTGACTTTCTTGGGCATTTGCAAGGATATTGGGTTACATACTTGACTAATGAAGAAAATGAGTTTAAAACGCTACTAAACTCATGGGATATTTGTTTCAAAGAGCTCCAAAGAAAATCGCGCATGAAAACATTCAAACGAGTGAAAATGACATCACAAACGGCGACTGACACTTGTAGTTTTGTCTATTTTCATCCAATTTCGAATTTTAGTATTTTATTTGAGTTTTATTACTTTAGTTTTATTTATTTATTATTATTATTGATGTAATAGGGAAGATTTGACTTTGTTTCCTTAGTTTTGCAAACTTGGAGACCAAGTTTAAAAGATTAAGAAAACTTTCCTAGTTTGAATTAGGAAAGTCTAGTTTTTACCTTTTTATTATTAGGTCTTTACTTCCCTTCATATTTTAGACCAAGCTAGGGTTTATTAGGCTATTTAAAGCCTCTTTTGTAAGCTTTACAATCAGAATATCAATGAATGAAAATCCCTTTGTTTTGGTTTAAGCTTCTTGCTTTGAAAAACCTCTTTGTAATTCATGTTCTTGAATTGCGTGTTTAGAGTCATTCAAGTCCAATTGATCATTGTTCTTGTGGAGTGCCTCGACCTTAATTAAAGAAACCTATTCTTGAATTAGGGGATTGATCGATTAGGTCATCATCTTCCCAACCTCGCCTAAAGGTTGATTCAAATTGTTAAGGGTTTTCAAGGTTTCCGTTCAAGGGTTCATCATCCGGTTCTTGAATCCGTCAACGCTTGAGGGTTCATATCATTTGGTATCAGAGCTTGCTCTGGGAGAGAGTTATCAAAGGTAAATTCGTTTACTTCATCACCTACGTCTTCACTTTTTCTAATCCCCCATCAAAACCGCTTTCATTAAAAAAAAAAAAACAGAAATTTCCAGATTTTTTTTCCAACTTGTACATCACCTACTGACCTCGTCCCTTCATTTTTTCCTACGAAATTTTTTTCCAATCTGTTTATTTTTTGATCCTCTACAAAATTACAGAAGACATCAAATCCAAAATCAGAACTTAAATGACCTAAAAACTCGTTTCAAAGTTCGAATACCAAGCAGTTTTTTTTTCATCTTTCAAAACCCTAATTTTTTTGCAACCACAAAATTCTTCCATTATGACAATACATACTAGAGATATCAAGTGTAATAAATGTCGTGGAAGGGGGCATATTCGGGAGGTGTGCCCTAACAAGATAGATTTGGCTCTAGAAGGAGATGAAACTAAAGAAGAAGAAAGAGAGAGATTGAAAAGGATGGAACAAGAACAACAAAAAAGAAGAGAGAAAAGGAAGTCGGTGAAGCGAGAGAGATTTGAGCGAGAAGAAAAGGAGAAAATAAGGAAGCAAGAAGAGTTGAGAAAATTAGAGCAAGAAAAGCAAGCTCTCGTTAGAAGAATTGAGAGGAAAGGGAAATTATTGGCCACACCACCTCTCTTTGCACTCGAGTATCATATGGGAAGTTTCAACTTAAACCCTTTGCAAGATTTTGTTTATGATTTTTTGCAGGAAATCAATGCCAATAATGGTGCCACAAATGCTTTAACAATTGGAGAACTTTTCAAGGGAGACTCCACCATGATCAAACCTTTAGATTCGAGGACGAATCTTTTCGAAGTTGGAGAGAATGATATGAATCATCCCAGCCCTAAATGTCAAAGAATTGACAATATTGAAGTCCAAGGTTTCAATCAAGAAAAGATCAAGAATCCGAAGACTAAACGAGTGAAGATTGACTTTCTTGGGCATTTGCAAGGATATTGGGTTACATACTTGACTAATGAAGAAAATGAGTTTAAAACGCTACTAAACTCATGGGATATTTGTTTCAAAGAGCTCCAAAGAAAATCGCGCATGAAAACATTCAAACGAGTGAAAATGACATCACAAACGGCGACCGACACTTGTAGTTTTGTCTATTTTCATCCAATTTCGAATTTTAGTATTTTATTTGAGTTTTATTACTTTAGTTTTATTTATTTATTATTATTATTGATGTAATAGGGAAGATTTGACTTTGTTTCCTTAGTTTTGCAAACTTGGAGACCAAGTTTAAAAGATTAAGAAAACTTTCCTAGTTTGAATTAGGAAAGTCTAGTTTTTACCTTTTTATTATTAGGTCTTTACTTCCCTTCATATTTTAGACCAAGCTAGGGTTTATTAGGCTATTTAAAGCCTCTTTTGTAAGCTTTACAATCAGAATATCAATGAATGAAAATCCCTTTGTTTTGGTTTAAGCTTCTTGCTTTGAAAAACCTCTTTGTAATTCATGTTCTTGAATTGCGTGTTTAGAGTCATTCAAGTCCAATTGATCATTGTTCTTGTGGAGTGCCTCGACCTTAATTAAAGAAACCTATTCTTGAATTAGGGGATTGATCGATTAGGTCATCATCTTCCCAACCTCGCCTAAAGGTTGATTCAAATTGTTAAGGGTTTTCAAGGTTTCCGTTCAAGGGTTCATCATCCGGTTCTTGAATCCGTCAACGCTTGAGGGTTCATATCAAGGATTCCCAAATAAGAGATTCCTCCATTTGGATCTTTAGGATGGACCAAATCACGAGGAAAACTCTAACAAGTGGGAATCCTTAAGTCTTTGGTATCAATCTGGTCCGAAGAGTGAAACAACTAATTTGAAATAAGCTTTTCAATTACAAAAAAGGTTTTTGAGTGGTACGGATCCTCTTTCGATATTTTGGTCCAAAGAGGATACCCAAAGAAGAGGTTACTCCATTTGCATCTTTTGGATGGTCCAAATCGAGAGGAAAACTTTGACTAGGGGGAAACCTTAAGTGTTTTTTATCAATATGGTCCGAAGAGTGAAAGTACTTTGAAACCAGCTTTTCAATTACAAACAAGTTTTTGGAGTGGTTCGGATCCTCTTTCGATATTTTGGTCCAAAGAGGATTCCCAAAGAAGAGGTTCCTCCATTTGGATCTTTAGGATGGACCAAATCACGAGGAAAACTCTGACAAGTGGGAATCCTTAGGTCTTTGGTATCAATCTGGTCCAAAGAGTGAAACAACTAATTTGAAACAAGCTTTTCAATTACAAACAAGGTTTTTGAGTGGTACGGATCCTCTTTCGATATTTTGGTCCAAAGAGGATACCCAAAGAAGAGGTTCCTCCATTTGCATCTTTTGGATGGTCCAAATCGAGAGGAAAACATTGACTAGGGGGAAACCTTAAGTCTTTTTTATCAATATGGTCCGAAGAGTGACACAAGTACTTTGAAACAAGCTTTTCAATTACAAACAAGTTTTTGGAGTGGTTCGTATCTTCTTTCGATATTTTGGTCCAAAGAGGATTTCCAAAGAAGAGGTTCCTCCATTTGGATCTTTAGGATGGACCAAATCCCGAGGAAAACTCTGACAAGTGGGAATCCTTTGGTCTTTAGTAATCAATCTGGTCCGAAGAGTGAAACAAGTAATTTGAAATAAGCTTTTCAATTACAAACAAGGTTTTGGAGTGGTTCGGATCCTTTTTCGATATTTTGGTCCAAAGATGCGGTTCCTCCATTTGCATCTTTAGGATGGACCAAATCGCGAGGAAAACTTTGAAAAGGAAGAAACCTTATGTCTTTTGTATCAATATGGTCCGAAAAGTGAAACAAGTACTTTGAAACAAGCTTTTTAATTACAAACAAGTTTTTGGAGTGGTTCGGATCATCTTTCGATATTTTTGTTCAATGTGGAGTACCAAAGAAGTGGTTGATCCAATTGGATCTTTAGGATGGACCAAATCACGAGGAAAACTTTGACAAATGGAAAACCTTACGTCTTTGGTATCAATATGGTTCGAATAGTGAAACAAGTACTTTGAAACATCTTGGTACGAACCCTCAAGCGTTGACGGATTCAAGAACCGGATGATGGACCCTTGAACGGAAAAGCTTGAAAACCCTTAACAATTTGAATCAACCTTTAGGCGAGGTTGGGAAGATGATGACCTAATCGATCAATCCCCTAATTTAAGAATATGTTTCTTTAATTAAGGTTGAGGCACTCCACAAGAACAATGATCAATTGGACTTGAATGACTCTAAACATGCAATTCAAGAACATGAATTACAAAGAGGTTTTTCAAAGCAAAAGCTTAAACCAAAACAAATCGATTTTCATTCATTGATATTCTGATTGTAAAGCTTACAAAAGAGGCTTTAAATAGCCTAATAAACCCTAGCTTGGTCGAAAATATGAAGGGAAATAAAGACCTAATAATAAAAAGGTAAAAACTAGACTTTCCTAAATTCAAATTAGGAAAGTTTTCCTAATCTTTTAAACTTGGTCTCCAAGTTTGCAAAACTAAGGAAACAAAGTAAATTCTTCCCTATTACATTATTAATAATAATAATAAATGAAACTAAATTAATAAAACTCAAATAAAATACTAAAATTCGAAATTGGATGAAAATAGACAAAACTACAAGTGCCAGTGCCGTTTTTGATGTCATTTTCACTCGTTTGAATGTTTTCATGCGCGATTTTCTTTGGAGCTCTTTGAAACAAATATCCCATGAGTTTAGAAGTGTTTTAAACTCATTTTCTTGATTAGTCAAGTATGTAACCAAATATCCTTGCAAATGCCCAAGAAAGTCAATCTTCACTCGTTTAGTCTTCGGATTCTTGATCTTTTCTTGATTGAAACCTTGGACTTCAATATTGTCAATTCTTTGACATTTGGGGCTGGGATGATTCATATCACATCTTTTCACTTACATTCATGTTTTTGGAGTGCTTCGGATCCTCTTTCGATATTTTGGTACAAAGGGGATTCCCAAACAAGAGGTTCCTCCATTTGGATCTTTAGGATGGACCAAATCATGAGCACAACTTTGACAAGTGGGAAACCTTAGGTCTTCGGATTCAATTTGGTTTAGTTTCAAATAAGGTTTTGAATTACAAACAATTTGTTGGAGTGGTCGGATCCTCTTTCGAAATATTGGTCCAAAGAGGATTCCTATAGAAGAGGTTCCTCCATTTGGATCTTTAGGATGGACCAAATCAAGAGGAAAACTCTGACAAGTGGGAATCCTTAGGTCATTGGTATCAATATGGTCCGAAGAGTAAAACAAGTAAGTTGAAACTAGCTTTTCAATTACAAACAAGTTTTTGGAGGGTTCGGATCCTCTTTAGACATTTTTTTTCCAAAGAGGATTCCCAAAGAAGAGGTTCCTCAATTTGCATCTTTAGGATGGTCCAAATCGAGAGGGAAACTTTGACAAGAGGGAAACCTTAGGTCTTTGTTATCAATATGGTTCGAAGAGTGAAACAAGTACTTTGAAACAAGCTTTTCAATTAGGAACAAGTTTTTGGAGTGGTTCGGATCCTCTTTCGATATTTTGGTCTAAAGAGGATTCCCAAAGAAGAGGTTCCTCAATTTGGATCTTTAGGATGGACCAAATCACGAGGAAAACTCTGCCATGTGGGAATCCATAGGTCTTTGGTATCAATCTGGTCCGAAGAGTGAAACAAGTAATTTGAAACAAGCTTTTCAATTACAAAATAGTTTTTAGAGTGGTTCGGATCCTCTTTCGATATTTTGGTCCAAAGAGGATTCCCAAAGATGAGGTTCCTCCATTTGCATCTTTAGGATGGACCAAATCGCGACGAAAACTTTGAAAAGGGGGAAACCTTAGGTCTTTGGTATCAATATGGTCCGAAAAGTGAAACAAGTACTTTGAAACAAGCTGTTCAATTACAAACATGTTTTTGGAGTGGTTCGGATCCTCTTTCGATATTTTGGTCCAGTGTGGATTCCCAAAGAAGAGGTTCCTCCATTTGGATCATTAGGATGGACCAAATCACGAGGAAAACTTTGACAAATGGAAAACCTTAGGTCTTTAGTATCAATATGGTTCGAATTGTGAAACAAGTTCTTTGAAACAAGCTTTTCAATTAGAAACATGTTTTTGGAGTGCTTGGGATCCTCTTTCGATATTTTGGTACAAAGGGGATTCCCAAACAAGAGGTTCCTCCTTTTGGATCTTTAGGATGGACCAAATCATTAGCACAACTTTGACAAGTGGGAAACCATAGGTCTTCGGATTCAATTTGGTTTAGTTTCAAACTAGGTTTTGAATTACAAACAATTTTTTGGAGTTGTTCGGATCCTCTTTCGAAATATTGGTCCAAAGAGGATTCCTAAAGAAGAGGTTCCTCCATTTGGATCTTTAGGATGGACCAAATCACGAGGAAAACTCTGACAAGTGGGAATCCTTAGGTCTTTGGTATCAATATGGTCCGAAGAGTAAAACAAGTAAGTTGAAACTAGCTTTTCAATTACAAACAAGTTTATTGAGTGGTTCAGATCCTCTTTAGACAATTTTTTACAAAGAGGATTCCCAAGGAAGAGGTTCCTCTATTTGCATCTTTAGGATGGTCCAAATCGAGAGGAAAACTTTGACAAGAGGGAAACCTTAGGTCTTTGGTATCAATATGGTCCGAAGAGTGAAACAAGTACTTTGAAACAAGCTTTTCAATTAGAAACAAGTTTTTGGAGTGGTTCGGATCCTCTTTCGATATTTTGGTCTTAAGAGGATTCCCAAAAAAGAGGTTCCTCCATTTGGATCTTTAGGATGGACCAAATCACGAGGAAAACTTTGACAAATGGTAAACCTTAGGTCTTTGGTATCAATATGGTTCGAATTGTGAAACAAGTACTTTGAAACAAGCTTTTCAATTAGAAACATGTTTTTGGAGTGCTTCGGATCCTCTTTCGATATTTTGGTCAAAAGGGGATTCCCAAACAAGAGGTTCCTCCATTTGGATCTTGAAACAAGCTTTTCAATTACAAACAAGTTTTTGGAGTGGTTCGGATCCTCTTTCAAAATTTTGGTCCAAAGAGGATTCCCAAAGACGAGGTTCCTCCATTTGCATCTTTAGGATGGACCAAGTCACAAGGAAAAATTTTACAAGTGGGAAACCTTTGGTCTTTGGTATCAATATGGTTCGAAGAGTGAAACAAGTACTTTGAAACAAGCTTTTCACTTACAAACAAGTTTTTGGAGTGGTTCGGATCCTCTTTCGAAATTTTTGTCAAAGACGACTCCCAAAGAAGAGGTTCCTCCATTTGTATCTTTAAGAAGGACCAAATTGCGAGGAAAACTTTGACAAGTGGGAAACCTTAGGTCTTCGGATTCAATTTGGTTTAGAAAGTGAAACAATATGGTCCGAAGAGTTACAAGTACTTTGAAACCAGATTTTCAATTACAAACAAGTTTTTGGAGTGGTTCGGATCCTCTTTCGAAATTTGGTCCAAAGAGGATTCCCAAAGAAGAGGTTCCTCCATTTGCATCTTTAGGATGGACCAAATCGCGAGGAAAACTTTGACAAGTGGGAAACCTTAGGTCTTTGGTATCAATATGGTCCAAGAGTGAAACAAGTACTTTGAAACAAGCTTTTCAATTACAAACAAGTTTTTGGAGTGGTTCAGATTCTCTTTCGATATTATGGTCCAAAGAGGATATCCAAAGAAGAGGTTCCTCCATTTGGATCTTTAGGATGGACCAAATCATGAGCACAACTTTGACAAGTGGGAAACCTTAGGTCTTTGGTATCTGATATGAAACCCTAGAAAATTGAAATAGAAACCCTTTGAAACACAAAGAACCCCTAGATGCAAATCCTAAAACCTCAATGAAGAATAAGGTAAAACCCTTGGAAACAAAGAAGAAGAAGGTTATTCCAATGATCTAATACCTTGAAATAAGAGAACTTGTTCTTATTTCAAGATCGAAACAATCCACAAACACAATAGATCAAATTATGCTTGAATGTTTCTAAAACATGCAACCTAGAACAAGACTACAAAATGCAAGGTAAAATCAACCAAGCAATAAGCAAAACAAAGCTATTTTCTATCATATTAATTCTTAATATTTAGGGTTACAAATGAGGCCTTTAAATAGGCAAATAAACCCTAAAAATAACAAGAAAATTCGGAATAAAGAAGAGAATAAAATCTGCCCAAAACTTGCCTTATATGGATTTGGCAGATTTTGGGGAAAATCTTTCCTAGAGAATAATGTCTTTCCTAATCCTTTCCAAACTAATAAAATGAATATAAATGGCCTAAAATATGTCTAAATACATCATAAGTTCGTTGGAACCATATATGGAAAGTTTGGGAACAAATATGGAAAGTATTCCAAATATGGAAAGTTTGCAAAAGTGATGCAACTTTTCTAATTAGCACTTCTCTTCAATTCTGATTGAACAAGTCTTCAATACTCTTCCTTGAAATGCATTTGCCATAGATTGAAGTTTTTCAAGTCTTCTTCCTTAGCCTCCATGCTCGGGTCTTCAAAACTTGTCTTTACTTTACTCATGTAGGTTTGACAATGCATGTTCAAGACTTGTTGTAGCTTCTTGGCTCTTGATCTTGTGATTGGTCTTTGAGCTTGTTGTGAGGTCCCATGATTCATATCAGTATCGATATGGTCCGAAGTGTGAAACAAGTACTTTGAAACAAGCTTTTCAATTACACACAAGTTTTTGGAGTGGTTCCGATCATCTTTCGATATTTTGGTCCATACAAGATTCCCAAAGAAGAGGTTCCTCCATTTGCATCTTTAGGATGGACCAAGTTGCGAGGAAAACTTTCACAAGTGGGAAACCTTAGGTCTTTGCTATCAATATGGTCCGAGGAGTGAAACAAGTACTTTGTAACAAACTTTTTAGTTACAAACAAGTTTTTGGAGTGGTTTGGATCCTCTTTCGAAATTTTGGTCCAAAGAGGATTCCCAAAGAAGAGGTTCCTCCATTTGCATCTTTAGGATGGACCAAGTCACGAGGAAAACTTTGACAAGTGGGAAACCTTAGATCTTTGGTATCAATATGGTCAGAAGAGTGAAACAAGTACGTTGAAACAAGCTTTTCAGTTACAAACAAGTTTTTGGAGTGGTTCGGATCCTCTTTCGGAATTTTGGTAAAAAGAGGATTCCGAAAAAGGAGGTTCCTGCATTTGAATTTTTAGGATGGACCAAATCCTGAGGAAAACTTTGACAAGGGGGAAACCTTAGGTCTTTGGTATCAATATGGTCCGAAGAGTAAAACAAGGACTTTGAAACAAGCTTTTCAACTACAAACAACTTTTTGGAGTGGTTCGGACCCACTTTCAATATTTTGGTCCAAACATGATTCCCAAAGAAGAGATTCCTCCATTTGGATCTTTAGGATGGACAAAATCATGAGCACAACTTTGACAAGTGGGAAACCTTAGGTCTTCGGATTTAATTAGGTTTAGAGAGTGAAACAAGTGCTTCCAAACAAGATTTTCAATGACAAACAAGTTTTTGGAGTGGTTCGGATCCTCTTTCGAAATTTTTACCCAACGATGATTCCCAAAGAAGAGGTTCCTCCATTTGCATCTATAGGATGGACCAAATCGCGAGGAAAACTTTGACAAGTGGGAAACCTTAGGTCTTTGGTATCAATATGGTCCGAATTGTGAAACAAGTACTTTGAAACAAGCTTTTCAATTACAAACAAGTTTTTTTAGTGGTTCGGATCCTCTTTCGATATTTTGGTCCAACGAGGATATACAATGAAGAGGTTCCTCCATTTGCATCTTTAGGATAGACCAAATCGCGAGGAAAACTTTGACAAGCGGGAAACCTTAGGTCTTTGGTATCAATATGGTCCGAAGAGCGAAACAATTACTTTGAAACAACCTTCTCAATTACAAACAAGTTTTTGGAGTGGTTCGGATCCTATTTCGATATTTTGGTCCAAAGAGGATTCCCAAAGAACAGGTTCCTACATTTGCATCTTTAGGATGGACCAAATCGCGAGAAAATTTTGACAATGGGGAAATCTTATGTCTTTGGTATCTATATGGTCCAATGAATGAAACAAGTACCTATAAATAAGCTTTTCTATTACAAACAAGGTTTTGGATTAGTTCGGATCCTCTTTCGAAATCATCGTCCAAAGAGAATTCCGAAGAAGAGGTTCCCCCATTTGCATCTTTAGGATGGACCAAGTCGCGAGGAAAACTTTGACAAGTGGGAAACCTTAGGTCTTTGGTATCAATATGGTCTGAAGAGTGAAACAAGTACTTTGAAACAAGCATTTCACTTACAAACAAGTTTTTGGAGTGGTTCGGATCCTCTTTTGATATTTTGGTCGAAAGAGGATTCTACAAGAAGAGGTTCCTCCATTTGGATCTTTAGGATGGACCAAATCATGAGCACAACTTTGACAAGTGGGAAACCTTATGTCTTTGGTATCGATATGGTCCGAAGTATGAAACAATTACTTTGAAATAAGCTTTTCACTTACAAACAAGTTTTTGGAGTGGTTCGGATCCTCTTTCGATATCTTGGTCCAAAGAGGATTCCCAAAGAAGAGGTTCCTCCATTTGCGTCTTTACGATGGACGAAATCGCGAGGAAAACTTTGACAAGTGGGAAACGTTAGGTCTTTGGTATCAATATGGTCCGAAGAGTGAAACAAGTACTTTGAAACAAGCTTTTCAATTATAAACAAGTTTTTGGAGTGGTTCGGATCCTCTTTCGATATTTTGGTCCAAAGAGGATTCCCAAAGAAAAGCTTCCTCCATTTGCATCTTTAGGATGGACCAAGTGGCGAGGAAAACTTGGACAAGTGGGAAACCTTATGTGTTTGGTATCAATATGGTCCGAAGAGTAAAACAAGTAACTTTGAAACAAGCTTTTCACTTACAAACAAGTTTTTGGAATGGTTCGGATCCCCTTTCGAAATTTTGGTCCATAGAGGATTCCCAAAGAAGAGGTTCCTCCATTTGCATCTTTAGGATCGACCCAATCGCTAGGAAAAGGTTGACAAGGGGGAAATCTTTGGTCTTTGGTATCAATATGGTCCGAAGAATGAAACAAATACCTTGAAACAAGCTTTCTATTACAAACAAGTTTTTGGAATGGTTCGGATCCCCTTTCGAAATTTTGGTCCAAAGAGGATTCCCAAAGAAGAGGTTCCTCCATTTGCATCTTTAGGATGGACCAAGTCGCGATGAAAACTTTGAGAAGTGGGAAACCTTAGGTCTTTGGTATCAATATGGTCTGAAGAGTGATACAAGTTGATAAGGCAAACCCAAGATCCAAGTCCAAAGACCCTATGCTATTAGATTTAGCATGAACCTTTGAAGCAAGATCTCAAACCCTCCCTAACTAATCGGATTCAACCAAGAGATTAAGGTTAGATGTGATTACCTCTTAGATCAATGATCTAGAGACAAGAATGAGTTTTCTTGTTCTAGATTGAATCACTCCACAATTAAGTTGATCAATCCCTAATTGAATGACTCGGCAGCAACCCTAAACACAAGAATTGCAAGGAATGAAAACTATGAACAAGTTTTCAAAAGAACTCTCAAAGAGAATTGACTTTCATTCAACAATAATCTTTCTTTTACATTGTGTTCCCATGGCTTTTATAAGCCTTCAATCAGCAAAAGAAAAGCAAAAACATAAAAGGAAACAAACATTAAAGCATTCGGTTACAATTGGCAAAAACAGAAAAGGAAACTAGAGCCCTTAATGCCCATGATTACAAATAAGGAAAGTTTGACTAAAATACAAATAAAAATAAATCTTATTTGCTTAGTTGTTGCATTCTTCCATTCAAGGCATAGTTGGCACGTTCAATGAGTCTTGCACAAGTTCATCTTTGTAGACATCTTCCTTATGGATTTATAAGTTGCACGCATTGATCTTCAAAGAATGATATGTCAATTCTTCATCCGAAATGGGCTGCTCATTATAAAATATAGCTTGAACCGAGCCTAGCCATCCTTGCACATGTGAAATAAATGCTTGTTGAACCTTATTTGCTTAGGATCTTTTGGAGTGCCTCCATGATTCATATCATCTTCCCCTTCTTCAAAAAGATTCGTCCTCGAATCAAGATCGTCATTTCCTACATCAAAATGGCTCAAATCAGTAACTTTAAAGATTGAATTCTCAAAATACTCACCTTTTAATGCAATGGTGTGAACTTTTGCATAGATTCTTCCAAGGACTTGATATGGTCCATCACCCCTCGGATGCAATTTGGTCCTTCTTTGAAATCTTTTCTTTCGAAAATGCATCCAAATCCATGCTCTCGGATGAAACTTATGTCTTTTCCTTCTTTTGATCATTTTTAAGGTAAATATGAAAAATTGCTCCTCGATCATTGGCTCCACATCCATGTGCATTAATTTGATGAACTCATACATAAAAGGGGCTGAATCACTCACAAAAATATTAGATCTCAAAGGCAGCAACTCAAAGGGAGTAATAGAATAAAGACCATAAATAAGTTTATTTGTAAAACAAACACTTTTATGATGTATTCTCCTATTACATGTATTCTCCACAAAATGTAAAGAATTCTCCCAAGTTTTCACTTGAGAGTTAGTTTCCCTAAACATGGCTCCTAAGATCCCATTTACCAACTCTTGAGTTTTCCATTCTAGCAAAACATTCTGGAATACATTGTAATTACTCAATGTAAAATCTATAACATAAGATGTATATATATTCGTAAATGGTGAATGATTCGAGTTCAACTTTTCAACAAGGACAAAACTAGAAATTTCAAGATGCTTATTACCAGTAACTTTCACATGCTCAAAAACCAGATTAGAACATAAAGTATTTCGCCAAGAAAGTATTTTACTTACAACATTCTCGTTAGAATCGATATACTTTCTTTCTTGGATGTATTGTCCTTTCGAACACCTCAAGCTCTTATTTGGCCATAAGTAATGCTTCCAAACCTGAAAAAGATATTCAAACAAACTAGGAAAATAATGGTTAAGGTTAGTTGTCAAAAAGTCTACTTTGCACATAAGCACAAAATTAGGCTTTTGACTAAGAAAAACTATCCTCACCTCACTCATTTTTACATGATAGCTCACTGATTTTCCTTTTCTCTCAATTTCCTCCAAGTGTTCACACATTTCTTTTTCATTCTTCTCTTTTCTCTCATTATTTTCACTCTTTCTTTTTCCACTCAAAGCTTTCTTTTCTCTCTCACTCAATTTTTCACTCAATTCTTTCTCTTGTAATTCTTTTTCTTTCAACTCTTTTTCTTTCAACTCAAACTCAAATCTCCTTTGCTCAAGCTTACATTGATCATTGAACACCTCTTTTGAAGATAAAGGTACTAAAGTAGTCTTCTTCCCATCCTTGGTAAAAGTGTACCTATTTAGGTAGCCATCATAGGTTACTCTCCTATCAAACTGCCAAGGCCTTCCCAAAAGTATATCCCCGGCATGCATTGGGACTACATCACAAACTACCTCATCTTTATACTTTCCAAGGCTAAAAGAAATGATAGCTTGCTTATGCACCTTCAACTCCCCACTATCATTTAACCATTGTAACTTATAAGGTTTGGGATGTGGTTTAGTAAGCAAATTGAGTCTCTTGACCAGAATTGAGCTCACAACATTTGTACAACTTCCACCATCAATCACAACACTACATGGGGTCTCATTCACTAAACACCTAGTATGGAACAAGTTGTGTTTTTGGTCATCTTCAAAATTCTCCTTTATTTCAGAATTGAGAACTCTCCTACACAAGAGTGCTACTCTATTTCCTTCCTCCCGAATATCATCACTCGCCTCGGGTTTCTCAATATTTTCCTCCATAGAATCACCCTCTTCGGCTTCCTCAAAATATTCTTCCTCAAAGTCACTCTCTTCCCAATCAGTTACTACTTCTTCCTCAACATCACTTTCTAATTCTCCTTCAAATTTTTCCCTATTTTGCTGATTACTAGCCTTCACTAATCTACCCATACACTCATTAAGCTCCTCTAAAGTTTGAGTAAGTCTAGCAAAAGCTCCCTCTTGTTTCTCTCTCCACCTAGCTTCACTAATCTCACCCACATTATTTTCCCATTGTGACATGTTTTCTGGACCTCACAACACTCCCTCACAATATATCACTCAAGGAACTCTCGTGTTTAATCACTCAAGGTAGGCCAAAATGTCAATTTAGGCTCTTGGATATGAACTCACTTTTCAAGCAAGATCTGTGTTCTCTACAAAAGTAATTCAATTAGAAAAATACAACTAATTATGAAAAGAAACAATAATAGAATAAGAAATCAGAAAAGAAAACAAAATGGTAGGAAAAACAGAATTTAAGACAAGGAAAGACTAGGAAAATGCCAAATATGGAAAGTCAAATTCGGAATTATTGGAAATGAATTTTAAGATGGAAACTCATATATAGCTCAATCAATCAGTTATTAAGAGTGTACAATTGGAAAAAATTCGAAATAATGATGAGAATTGAAGATTCCAATCAATCAAAAGACAAGATCCGGAATTTTAGGAGCTGTCTGCGAACTGTTTTGATTTTCAAAATTTGAGTTGTTTACAGATCGAATTTCCTTAAGTGGCTTTCTTGACAATGAAAGATAACAGCTTAAATTAACTTTCCTATTCAGATTGTGAAAGCTAATTCGAAAGTTTTCACGCGTTTTAGACAGCAAGACAGAGCATTAAATGCGGCAGACTCAAATATGGAAAGTATGAGCAGGATTTGAATGTCAACAGATCTGAATTGAATTGATGCTTAAATTGTGGATCTAAATTGATAAAATAACATTCAAAACTCAGAATTTTTCGTTTTCTTTGGATCAAACTCAGAATTTTCAATGCAAAGCATGAAGAACACAAGATGAACAATATAGTGCTCTCGGATGCAAAGCTCTCTTTCTCACTTTTTTTTTTTTTTTTTGATTTTCAAGATCAGAACGTGATCTTTAATATGGAAACAAGATCAGAATGAAAAGAAAAGAAAAAATGGTGGTTAGGACAGAATACGAAAAGATAGGCAGATTTGAAAACAAACAAGAACAATTGCAAGGAAAGTAAAGGATAGAATCAAATCTAGAGTTTGGCCAAGGTTTGGACCAAAGCTCTGATACCAACTGATAAGGCAAACCCAAGATGCAAGTCCAAAGACCCTATGCTATTAGATTTAGCATGAACCTTTGAAGCAAGATCTCAAACCCTCCCTAACTAATCGGATTCAACCAAGAGATTAAGGTTAGATGTGATTACCTCTTAGATCAATGATCTAGAGACAAGAATGAGTTTTCTTGTTCTAGATTGAATCACTCCACAATTAAGTTGATCAATCCCTAATTGAATGACTCAGCAGCAACCCTAAACACAAGAATTGCAAGGAATGAAAACTATGAACAAGTTTTCAAAAGAACTCTCAAAGAGAATTGACTTTCATTCAACAATAATCTTTCTTTTACATTGTGTTCCCATGGCTTTTATAAGCCTTCAATCAGCAAAAGAAAAGCAAAAACATAAAAGGAAACAAACATTAAAGCATTCGGTTACAATTGGCAAAAACAGAAAAGGAAACTAGAGCCCTTAATGCCCATGATTACAAATAAGGAAAGTTTGACTAAAATACAAATAAAAATAAATCTGATTTGCTTAGTTGTTGCATTCTTCCATTCAAGGCATAGTTGGCACGTTCAATGAGTCTTGCACAAGTTCATCTTTGTAGACATCTTCCTTATGGATTTATAAGTTGCACGCATTGATCATCAAAGAATGATATGTCAATTCTTCATCCGAAATGGGCTGCTCATTATAAAATATAGCTTGAACCGAGCCTAGCCATCCTTGCACATGTGAAATAAATGCTTGTTGAACCTTATTTGCTTAGGATCTTTTGGAGTGCCTCCATAATTCATATCACAAGTACTTTGAAACAAGCTTTCTAATTACAAACAAGTTTTTGGAGTGATTCAGATCCTCTTTTGAAATTTTGGTCCAAAGAGGATTCCCAAAGAAAAGCTTCCTCCATTTGCATCTTTAGGATGGACCAAGTTGCGAGGAAAACTTTGACAAGTGGGAAACCTTAGGTGTTTGGTATCAATATGGTCCGAAGAGTAAAACAAGTAACTTTGAAACAAGCTTTTCACTTACAAACAAGTTTTTTTAATGGTTCGGATCCTCTTTCGATATTTTGGTTCAAAGAGGATTCCCAAAGAAGAGGTTCCTCCATTTGGATCTTTAGGATGTACCAAATCATGATCACAACTTTGACAAGTGGGAAACCTTAGGTTTTCGGATTCAATTTGCTTTAGAGAGTGAAACTAGTGTTTTCAAACAAGCTTTTCAATTACAAACAAGGTTTTGGAATGGTTCGGATCCTCTTTCAAAATTTTGGTCCAAACAGGATTTCCAAAGAAGAGGCTCCTCCATTTGGATCTTTAGGATGTACTAAATCATGATCAAAATTTTGACAAGTGGGAAACCTTAGGTTTTCGGATTCAATTTGGTTTAGAGAATGAAACAAGTGCTTTCAAACAAGCTTTTCAATTACAAACAAGTTTTTGGAGTGGTTTGGATCCTCTTTCGAAATTTTGGTAAAAAGAGGATTCCCAAAGAAGAGGTTCCTGCATTTCTATCTTTAGGATGGACCAAATCGCGAGGTAAACTTTGACAAGTGGGAAACCTTAGGTCTTTGGTATCAATATGATCCAAGAGTGAAACAAGTACTTTGAAACAAGCTTTTCAATTACAAACAAGTTTTTGGAGAGGTTCGGATCCTCTTTCGATATAATGGTCCAAAGAGGATATCCAAAGAAGAGGTTCTGATACGAAAACCCTTTCGAAATGCTTTAAGAACCCTTAAACTTAACTAAGAACCCAAAAAGATCACAACCAAAGAACCCACATATGCCATTTGAAACAACCCAAGGAAAAAGGCTAGAAAATGATTATCCTTATGATCAATCATCTAAAGACAAGAATTGGATTTCTTGTTCTAGATTCGAATCAATCCACCAATTTAGAATGATCAATCCTTAAGGCTTGATTCTACAGCCACCCTAAACACAAGGAATGACAAAATTGAAATGGTAAACTCGGCTCACAACAATTTCAAAGAAAAGCTTTCAAAGAGTTTTTATGTTTTTATATCATGAATAATCTGATTACAAAATGATATTTGAATGGCTTTATATAGCCTACAAACAAAGCCAAAAACATTTCAAGACATAAAGAACCAAAGGTTACAAAATTAAAGCAAAAACAGCTAGTTAATTTAATGCTAACGGCTAGTAAACATAATGCACATAGCTAGTCTTTAAATCCTTGTAACCTCCATGTTTAAATCACCTAAAATCTGATATTTAAGTGCCTTTAAGCTTGGTAAAAACGTTTCACCATGTGTGGATGTCTTCATGAAGCCTAGAGTTGCATTGAATGCATTAAATGATCTTCGGTTGCATTAAATGAACTTGAGTTCAAACTGGACTTGCATTTTATGGACAAAGCTTGAACTTGACTTGCATTTATTGAACTAATCTTGAACTTGAATTTCATTTATTGAACTAAGCTTGAAGTTTGAGCTTGACATGAAATTGGATTGTATTGAATGCAACTCCGCCACTTGTAAGCTTCCTTGGTTCATATCAGGTTCCTCCATTTGGATCTTTAGGATGGACCAAATCATGAGCACAACTTTGACAAGTGGGAAACCAAAGGTCTTTGGTATCGATATGGTCCGAAGTGTGAAACAAGTACTTTGAAACAAGCTTTTCAATTACACACAAGTTTTTGGAGTGGTTCGGATCCTCTTTCGATATTTTGGTCCAAACAAGATTCCCAAAGAAGAGGTTCCTCCATTTGCATCTTTAGGATGGACCAAGTCGCGAGGAAAACTTTGACAAGTGGGAAACCTTAGGTCTTTGGTATCAATATGGTCCGAAGAGTAAAACAAGTACTTTGAAACAAGCTTTTCAGTTACAAACAAGTTTTTGGAGTGGTTCGGATCCAAAATTTTGGTCCAAAGAGGATTCCCAAAGAAGAGGTTCCTCCATTTGCATCTTTAGGATGGACCAAGTCGCGAGGAAAACTTTGACATGTGGGAAGGATCTTTGGTATCAATATGGTCCGAAGAGTGAAACAAGTACTTTGAAACAAGCTTTTCAGTTACAAACAAGTTTTTGGAGTGGTTCGGATCCTCTTTCGAAATTTTGGTAAAAAAATGATTCCCAAAGAAGAGGTTCCTGCATATGCATTTTTAGGATGACCAAATCCTGAGGAAAACTTTGACAAGGGGGAAACCTTAGGTCCTTGGTATCAATATGGTCCGAAGAGTGAAACGAGTACTTTGAAACAAGCTTTTCAATTACAAATAAGTTTTTGGAGTGGTTCGGATCCTCTTTCGATATTTTGGTCCAAACATGATTCCCAAAGAAGAGTTTCCTCCATTTGGATCTTTAGGATGGACCAAATCATGAGCACAACTTTGACAAGTTGGAAACCTTAGGTCTTCGGATTCAATTTGGTTTAGAGAGTGAAACAAGTGCTTTCAAACAAGCTTTTCAATTACAAACAAGTTTTTCGAGTGGTTCGGATCCACTTTCGAAATTTTTGTCGAAAGAGGATTCCCAAAGAAGAGGTTCCTCCATTTGCATCTTTAGGATGGACCAAATCGCGAGGAAAACTTTTACAAGTGGGAAACCTTAGGTCTTTGGTATCAATATGGTCCCAATATTGAAACAAGTACTTTGAAGCAAGCTTTTCAATTACAAACAAGTTTTTGGAGTGGTTCGGATCATCTTTCGATATTTTGGTCCAACGAGGATACACATATAAGAGGTTCCTCCATTTGCATCTTAGGATAGACCAAATCGCGAGGAAAATTTTGAATAGGGGGAAACCTTAGGTCTTTGGCATCAATATGTTCCGAAGAGTGAAACAAGTACATTGAAACAACCTTCTCAATTGCAAACAAGTTTTTGGAGTGGTTCGGATCCTATTTCGATATTTCGGTCCAAAGAGGATTCCCAAAGAACAGGTTCCTACATTTGCATCTCTAGGATGGACCAAATCGCGAGGAAATTTTGACAACGGGGAAATTTTAGGTCTTTGGTATCAATATGGTCCAAAGAATGAAACAAGTACCTATAAATAAGCTTTTCAATTACAAACAAGTTTTGGAGTGGTTCGGATCCTCTTTCGAAATTTTGGTCCAAAGAGAATTCCAAAGAAGAGGTTCCTCCAATTGCATCTCTAGGATGGACCAAGTCGCGAGAAAAACTTTGACAAGTGGGAAACCTTACGTCTTTGGTATCAATATAGTCCGAAGAATGAAACAAGTACTTTGAAACAAGCTTTTCAATTACAAACAAGTTTTTGGAGTGTTTCGGATCATCTTTCCAAATTTTGGTACAAAGAAGATTCCCAAAGAAGAGGTTCCTCCATTTGCATCTTTAGGATGGACCATATCACGAGGAAAAATTTGACAAGTGAGAAACCTTAGGTCTTTGGTATCAATATGGTCCGAAGAGTGAAACAAGTACTTTGAAACAAGCTTTTCACTTACAAACAAGTTTTTGGAGTGGTTCGGATCCTCTTTCGAAATTTTTGTCCAAAGAGGACTCACAAAGAAGAGGTTCCTCCATTTGCATCTTTAAGAAGGACCAAATTGCGAGGAAAACTTTGACAAGTGGGAAACCTTAGGTCTTTGGTATCAATATGGTCCGAAGAGTGAAACAAGTACTTTGAAACAAGCTTTTCAATTACAAACAAGTTTTTGGAGTGGTTCGGATCCTATTTCGATATTTCGATCCAAAGAGGATTCCCAAAGAACAGGTTCCTACATTTGCATCTTTAGGATGGACCAAATCGCGAGTAAAATTTTGACAATGGGGAAATCTTAGGTCTTTGGTATCAATATGGTCCAAAGAATGAAACAAGTACCTATAAATAAGTTTTTCAATTACAAACAAGTTTTTGGAGTGGTTCGGATCCTCTTTCGAAATTATCGTCCAAAGAGAATTTCCAAAGAAGAGGTTCCTTCATTTGCATCTCTAGGATGGACCAAGTCGCGAGGAAAACTTTGAGAAGTGGGAAACCTTAGGTCTTTGGTATCAATATAGTCCGAAGAGTGAAACAAGTACTTTGAAACAAGCTTTTCAATTACAAACAAGTTTTTGGAGTGGTTCGGATCCTCTTTCAAAATTTTGGTCCAAAGAGGATTCCCAAAGAAGAGGTTCCTCCATTTGCATCTTTAGGATGGACCAAGTCACGAGGAAAACTTTGACAAGTGGGAAACCTTAGGTCTTTGGTATCAATATGGTCCGAAGAGTGAAACAAGTACTTTGAAACAAGCTTTTCACTTACAAACAAGTTTTTGGAGTGGTTCGGATCCTCTTTCGAAATTTTTGTCCAAAGAGGACTCCCAAAGAAGAGGTTCCTCCATTTGCATCTTTAAGATGGACCAAATTGTGAGGAAAACTTTGACAAGTGGGAAACCTTAGGTCTTTGGTATCAATATGGTCCGAATAGTGAAACAAGTACTTTGAAACAAGCTTTTCAATTACAAACAAGTTTTTGGAGTGGTTCGGATCCTCTTTTGATATTTTGGTCCAAAGAGGATATACAAAGAAGAGGTTACTCCATTTGCATCGTTAGGATAGACCAAATTGCGAGGAAAATTTTGACAAGGGGGAAACGTTAGGTCTTTGGTATTAATATGATCCGAAGAGTGAAACAAGTTCTTTGAAACAATCTTCTCAAATACAAACAAGTTTTTGGAGTGGTTCGGATCCTCTTTCGATATTTCGGTCCAAAGAGGATTCCCAAAGAAGAGGTTCCTACATTTGCATCTTTAGGATGGACCAAATCACGAGGAAAATTTTGACAATGGGGAAATCTTAGGTCTTTGGTATCAATATGGTCCAAAGAATGAAACAAGTACCTATAAATAAGCTTTTCAATTACAAACAAGTTTTTGGAGTGGTTCGGATCCTCTTTCGAAATTTTGGTCCAAAGAGAATTCCAAAGAAGAGGTTCCTCCATTTGTATCTCTAGGATGGACCAACTTGCGAGGAAATGATATGAACCAAGGAACCTTACAAGTTGGCGGAGTTTCATTCATGACACTCCAAGTTCTTGTCAAGTTCAAACTACAAGCTACTTCAATAAAAGGTTCAAAATTAGTTCAATAAATGGAAGTCAAGTTCAAGCCTTGTTCATTAAATGCAAGTCAAGTTCAAGCCTAGTTCATTAAATGGAAGTCAAGTTCAAACTCAAGTTTATTTAATGCAACCGAAGCTCATTTCTTGCAACTCAAGACATCAATGCAACTCAAGACTTATTCATGACATCTTAAGGCTTCATTTAAGACTCTCTTCAATACATGTGATCAAGATGTTTCAGTTACAAAGGCTCAAAATCAGATTTGTAACTCCCCACATATCAGTCACACTTTAATAATTCAATAGGGTTGTTAATTGTCATTATTTCAGACTTTAATATGGCTGGCTGTCTTTTGGCCTTATTCATTCATTTTAATAAGTTTATTTTCGTGCATTATAAAGGCTATAAAGCCATGGAACCATTTTGTAAGAGGAAGATTATGATGGAAGATTCATGAGATAAAAATACAAAAACTCTTTGAGAGCTTTTCTTTAAAATTGTTGTGAGCCGAGCTTACCATATCATTTTTGTCATTCCTTGTGTTTAGGGTGGCTGTAGAATCAATCCTTTAGGATTGATCATTCTAAATTGGTGGATTGATTCGAATATAGAGCAAGAAAATCAATTTTTGTCTTTAGATCATTGATCATAAGGATAATCATTTTCTAGCCTTTATCCTTGGGTTGTTTCAAATGGCATATGTGGGTTCTTTTGTTGTGACCTTTTTGGGTCCTTAGTTAAGTTTAAGGGTTCTTAAAGCATTTCGAAAGGGTTTTCGTATCAGGAAAACTTTGACAAGTGGGAAACCTTAGGTCTTTGGTATCAATATAGTCCGAAGAGTGAAACAAGTACTTTGAAACAAGATTTTCAATTACAAACAAGTTTTTGGAGTTGTTCGGATCCTCTTTCGAAATTTTGGTCCAAAGAGGATTCCCAAAGAAGAGGTTCCTCCATTTGCAGCTTTAGGATGGACCAAGTCACGAGGAAAAATTTGACAAGTGGGAAACCTTAGGTCTTTGGTATCAATATGGTCCGAAGAGTGAAACAAGTACTGATATGAAACCCTAGGAAATTGAAATAGAAACCCTTTGAAAGCACAAAGAACCCCTAGATGCAAATCCTAAAACCCCGATGAACAATAAGGTAAAACCCTTGGAAACCAAGAAGAAGAAGATTATTCCAATGATCTAATACCTTGAAATAAGAGAACTTGTTCTTATTTCAAGAACGAAAAAATCCACAAACACAATAGATCAAGTTATGCTTGAATGTTTCTAAAACATGCAACCTAGAACAAGGCTACAAAATGCAAGGTAAAATCAACCAAGCAATAAGCAAAACAAAGCTATTTTCTATCATATTAATTCTTAATGTTTAGGGTTACAAATGAGGCCTTTAAATAGGCAAAGAAACCCTAAAAATAACATGCAAATTCGGAATAAAGAAGAGAATAAAATCTGCCCAAAACTTGCCTTATATGAAATTGGCAGATTTTGTGGAAAATCTTTTCTAGAGAATAATATCTTTCCTAATCCTTTCCAAACATATAAAATGAATATAAAAGACCTAAAACATGTCTAAATACATCATAAATTCGTTGGAACCATTTTGGGAACAAATATGGAAACTTGTGAAACAAATATGGAAAGTGGTCCAAATAAGGAAAGTTTGCAAAAGTGATGCAACTTTCCTAATTAGCTCTTCTCTTCAATTCCGATTGAACAAGTCTTCAATACTCTTCCTCCAAATGTATTTGCCATAGATTGAAGTTCATCACGTCCTCTTCCATAGCCTCCATGATCGGATCTTCGAAGCTTGTCTTGACTTTGCTAATGTAGGCCTGTAAATGGATGTCAATGCTTCTCTTGAACTTTAATGTTGTGATTTGTCCTTGGGCTTTTTGTGACATTCCATGATTCATATCATCCCCTCCCTCTTGAAAAGGATTCGTCCTCGAATCTATAACATTACCTACATCACAATAAATTAAGTTAATAACATAAGTAAAAGCACATAAAGCACACTTACCTTGTGTATTGTGAATTGGCACCAAAGAGAGCAACAATGGTACCCTTCTTTCTCCTTTCAAGTTAACACCTCCCGGGTCAAATATTGTTGGTTTCCTTCCCTTTAAATCAGCAAAACATTCGAGCTTATCAAAGACCACAAAACGGACAATATGGTTGGTGGATAGTGGTAACACATCTAATAGAATATATGGACCATAGTCAATCTCGTAAATTTTCTCATACTCAACACTACTCACAAGATGATCACATGGTGAATGTAACACATTAATCAAAGCATATGAACCATAATCAAACTCAAATAGGTCTAATGTGTTGGGGTAAATTAGAAAATATGAAAACTCCATGCTCTCCCTAAATGCATCATATGTCTTATCAAAGATAATTCGTGTAGCACAAAACATATGTTTATCATTAGAATGAAATTGAAGTGGTAAAATATCAGAGTTGAGATCAAATTTAGCAAACAAACAAGAACTGCACATCATCACAAGTAAATGGATAGGCTAGCTTAACATGTTTTGCAAGTGATAAGTTGTCAAACAAGTAAAGATCATCCAAAAGAATTTTGCTAGAAAAGAATGCATGTTTATCATAAAAATATAATTGGTTTGGATGATTTCTAATCTTAAAATCAGAATTGGAAAACAAGAAATAATCATTTAAACAAACCGATGCAAAAGGATTAAAAGTAAAAAACTTCCTTTTCTGGCCTTGGATCCTGTTGGCAACATCTTTTTCCATGAAGTATGGTGGTGCCTTAAGTATTTCAGCCCCTTGAAATGCATCTACTTTGTGCTCCATTCCAATTGAAAATTGATCAATGTAATTCTACAAAACATTAGCTAAAACACTAGAAAAGCAAAGGTTAAGTTCATAAGTTAGAAAGAAAGAATTTTTGCACACAAGTACAAAGTGGGTTTTATTTGAAAACATTGTTTTCCTAGCCTCACTTTCTACAAAACTCACAATGTTCTCACCATTCCTCTCATTCATTTTTGACTCACAACTCTCTTTCTTTTCAATTTCTCTTTCATTCTTTTCAAACACTCTTTCTTTTGAACTCAAATCTCTTTCTTTTGACCTACTCATGTCACTCATTTCTTTTTGAGCACTCATCTCTCTTTCTTTTGGCTCACTTATTTCAATAATTTCTTTTTCACACTTTTCTTTTTGAAAACTCATCTCTCTTTCTTTTGGCTCACTCTCTTTTTGACAATTCTCATTCTTTTCAAATGTAGAACACTTTTTTAACTCACATGCATCATAAGTTTCCCTCATATGAATATTTGATTGGAAGTGGTCTTGTGAAGCAAATGTTACCTTTTTCTTAATCAAGCCATTGGCAACCACATCCTTTCTCTTTAATGCACTCTTTAATTGATTTTCTTGAGAAGGAATCAGATTGGAAAGATGTTTAGTAGAATACCTTTTTGCAGCCCTTCTTTCAAGTCTCTTTTCCACCGTAATTGCATAGTAAACCATGTGTTCCAATTCTACATATGTTTTTCCTTCGACACAGTAAGCAATCTCCTCTTTTAAACCCTTTAAGAACCGTGTCATTGTAGACTCATTATCTTCAAAAAAGACAGTCCTTGCCATGAGAACTTCAAACTCCTTGTGATAAGCTTCAACACTCCTTTCACCTTGTGTAAGATTTAGAAATTCTTTCACAATAGCTCTCTGACTTTGGCTCGGCACAAACCTCTTCCTCATGTGATATTTAAGTTCATACCAAGTATCAATATGTGGTTGTCGATCTCTCCTTAGTTTTTCCTTCAATTGAGACCACCAAACATAAGCATAATTAGTGAATTTTCCACTAGCAAGAAATACCTTTCTTTCCTCACTATAGTTGTTGTAATCAAAGATATGCTCAATTTGACTTTCCCATTGCAAGTACTCTTCTGGATCTACACTCCCATGGAAAGTATATAAGTTGAGCTTATGTGCTCCAAAGCTCCTATGCACCATCCTTTCATAATAAGCCTCCCCATTTTCCCTCCAAGTATGCTCTACATCTCGACATCCATTGCTCCTCCTTTCATCATATTTTCCATGATACATTGCTGCAAGTAAACAAGTTAGTAATGGAAAAAATAGGACCTTTCAAATCACTCCCTAAGTGTTTACACTCAAAGATGTTATTTCACTCGTGTTTGCACTCAAAAACAGATTTTATGGCCTAAATGTAACCTTGAACTATTAGCACACTTTAGCAAATATCAAACAACTAAGATACTAATGATATTTGTAAAAAGTATCAATAAAGAAATAAGAAACAATCAGCTTGGGTGGCTAGAGAAATAAAAGGACAGATTTTTCAAATGGTGTATTTTTGTAACAAGGAAAGAAAAAGAAAGAAAACAAGCAAGAATAAACTTTCCTAAAAGAGAAAAATTCGAAATTAGACTTCCCTAAAGCAATTTGGATCAGAAAATAATACTTTCCTATAGCAAAAGATGCATATATTCAAATATGGGCAGATTTGAAACTTTCCAAAAACAGTTTTGGCTATTTATGGTAAGTTCTAGCTTTAAGGAAAAAAAAACAATTTTGGCTCAATTTTCATGCAATTTTCGGATTCAAGAAGAAAATTTGATGAGTTTAAGATGAACTCTTCAAGAAAAATACGAACACAATTCACTTAATTTCAGAAATTTCAACAAATCAAGAAAGAACACTTTTTTTTTTTCAATTTCTGCACAATCCGACAGTCTTTGAATATCTATGTTTTTCTCAATCTTCCAATTTTTTTTTGACAAAGAACTCTTCATAAAAAATGAACATAACTCACATATAAATAATTTTTAAGTTGATGACTTTCTAAGATTCGGAATGTAACTATTCGAAAAAGAACAAAAACAGTAGCTAAAGAAGAAATTTCTGTAACAGAATTTTTTTTTCCTCTTTTTTTTTTTGTGTTTTCTGGTTTACGAATAAACAAAGAACAAAAAAGTAAAAAATTGAAATAACAAGAAAGCAAGTAAGATAGAATCTTCCCTTGAGCCTAAGCTCTGATACCAAATGATATGAAACCCTAGGAAATTGAAATAGAAACCCTTTGAAAGCACAAAGAACCCCTAGATGCAAATCCTAAAACCCCGATGAACAATAAGGTAAAACCCTTGGAAACCAAGAAGAAGAAGATTATTCCAATGATCTAATACCTTGAAATAAGAGAACTTGTTCTTATTTCAAGAACGAAACAATCCACAAACACAATAGATCAAGTTATGCTTGAATGTTTCTAAAACATGCAACCTAGAACAAGGCTACAAAATGCAAGGTAAAATCAACCAAGCAATAAGCAAAACAAAGCTATTTTCTATCATATTAATTCTTAATGTTTAGGGTTACAAATGAGGCCTTTAAATAGGCAAAGAAACCCTAAAAATAACAAGCAAATTCGGAATAAAGAAGAGAATAAAATCTGCCCAAAACTTGCCTTATATGAAATTGGCAGATTTTGTGGAAAATCTTTTCTAGAGAATAATATCTTTCCTAATCCTTTCCAAACATATAAAATGAATATAAAAGACCTAAAACATGTCTAAATACATCATAAATTCGTTGGAACCATTTTGGGAACAAATATGGAAACTTTGGAAACAAATATGGAAAGTGGTCCAAATAAGGAAAGTTTGCAAAAGTGATGCAACTTTCCTAATTAGCTCTTCTCTTCAATTCCGATTGAACAAGTCTTCAATACTCTTCCTCCAAATGTATTTGCAATAGATTGAAGTTCATCACGTCCTCTTCCATAGCCTCCATGATCGGATCTTCGAAGCTTGTCTTGACTTTGCTAATGTAGGCCTGTAAATGGATGTCAATGCTTCTCTTGAACTTTAATGTTGTGATTTGTCCTTGGGCCTTTTGTGATGTTCCATGATTCATATCAAGTACTTTGAAACAAGCTATTCATTTACAAACAAGTTTTTGGAGTGGTTCGGATCCTCTTTTGATATTTTGGTCCAAAGAGGATTCCCCAAGAAGAGGTTCCTCCATTTGGATCTTTAGGATGGACCAAATCATGAAAACAACTTTGACAAGTGGAAAACCTTATGTCTTTGGTATCGATATGGTCCGAAGTATGAAACAACTACTTTGAAACAAGCTTTTCAATTACAAACAAGTTTTTGGAGTGGTTTGGATCCTCTATCGATATTTTCGTCCAAACAAGATTCCCAAAGAAAAGGTTCCTCCATTTGCATCTTTAGGATGGACCAAGTCGCGAGGAAAACTTTGACAAGTGGGAAACCTTAGGTCTTGGGTATCAATATGGTCCGAAAAGTGAAACAAGTACTTTGAAACAAGCTTTTCAATTACAAACAAGTTTTTGGAGTGGTTCGGATCCTCTTTCGAAATTTTGGTCCAAAGAGGATTCCCAAAGAAGAGGTTCCTCCATTTGGATCTTTAGGATGGACCAAGTCGCGAGGAAAACTTAGACAAGTGGGAAACATTAGGTCTTTGGTATCAATATGGTCCGAAGAGTGAAACAAGTACTGTGAAACAAGCTTTTCACTAACAAACAAGTTTTGGGAGTGGTTCGGATCCTCTTTCGATATTTTGGTCCAAAGAGGAATCCCAAAGAAGAGGTTCCTCCATTTGGATCTTTAGGATGGACCAAATCATGAGCACCACTTTGACCTGTGGGAAACCTTAGGTCTTTGGTAACGATATGGTCCGAAGTGTGAAACAAGTACATTGAAACAAGTTTTTCAATTACAAACAAGTTTTTGGAGTGGTTCGGATCCTCTTTCTATATTTTGGTCCAAACATGATTCTCAAAGAAGAGGTTCCTCCATTTGGATCTTTAGGATGGACCAAATCATAAGCACAACTTTGACAAGTGGGAAACCTTAGGTCTTCGGATTCAATTTGGTTTAGAGAGTGAAACAAGTGCTTTCAAACAAGCTTTCCAATTACAAAAAAAGTTTTTGGAGTGGTTCGGATCCTCTTTCGAAATTTTGGTCCAAAGAGGATTCCCAGAGAAGAGGTTCCTCCATTTGCGTCTTTATGATGGACGAAATCGCGAGGAAAACTTTGACAAGTGGGAAACCTTCGGTCTTTGGGATCAATATGGTCCGAAGAGTGAAACAAGAACTTTGAAACAAGCTTTTCAATTACAAACAAGTTTTTGGAGTGGTTTGGATCCTCTTTCGGTATTTTGGTCCAAAGAAGATTCCCAAAGAAGTGGTTCCTCCATTTGCATCTTTAGGATCGACCAAATCTAGAGGAAAACTTTGACAAGGGGGAAATCTTAGGTCTTTGGTATCAATATGGTCCAAAGAATGAAACAAGTACCTTGAAACAAGCTTTCAATTACAAACAAGTTTTTGGAATGGTTCGGATCCCCTTTCGAAATTTTGGTCCAAAGAGGATTCCCAAAGAAGAGGTTCCTCCATTTGCATCTATAGGATGGACCAATTCGCGATGAAAACTTTGAGAAGTGGGAAACCTTAGGTATTTGGTATCAATATGGTCCGAAGAGTGATACAAGTACTTTGAAACAAGCTTTTCAATTACAAACAAGTTTTTGGAGTGGTTCGGATCCTCTTTCAAAATTTTGGTCCAAAGAGGATTCCCAAAGAAGAGGTTCCTCCATTTGCATCTTTAGGATGGACCAAGTCGCGAGGAAAATTTTGACAAGGGGGAAAACTTAGGTCTTTGGTATCAATGGTCCGAAGAATGAAAAAAGTACTTTGAAATAACCTTTTCAATTACAAACAAGTTTTTGGAGTGGTTGGGATCCTCTTTCGAAATTTTAGGCTAAAGATGATTCCCAAAGATGAGGTTCCTCCATTTGCATCTTTAGGATGGACCAAGTAGCGAGGAAACTTTAACAAGTGGGCAACCTTAGGTCTTCGCTATCAATATGGTCCGAAGAGTGAAACAAGTACTTTGAAACAAGCTTTTCACTTACAAATACGTTTTTCGAGTGGTTCATTTTGATAAGAATCAAGGAGCCTTAATGTTGATCATTGCCGAATTGCATTCATTACTTTCCAAGTTCATGACAAGCTCAAGCTACAAGCTAAGTTCAATAAATGCAACATCAAAGTTCAAGCTTACATCAATAAATGCTCAAGTTCATTTAATGCAACCGAAGCTCATTTAATGGAATTCAAGCTTTTTGAATGCAACTCAGCTTTCATCATAATTACAAGACACTTACTTAAAGAGAACTTTGGTGTATTAATTATTCTAGCATTTAGAGTGATAATGAGTTACAAAATATGGTAGGTTACAACTTTTGGAAAGACATGTAGGTTATACTTTTATTTTCATTATCAATTGTCATTAATTGTGTAAGTTACATGTCTAGGACTTTAATGGCTTGTATATTTCGTTTTTTTTTATGGTCTTTTAAAGGCTATATAATGCCTTTCTTTCCATTGTAATAATCAGAATATTGTTGAATGAAAATCAATTCTCTTTGAGAGTTCCTTTTTGAAAACTTGTTCATAGTTTTCATTCCTTGCAATTCTTGTGTTTAGGGTTGCTGCCGAGTCATTCAATTAGGGATTGATCAACTTAATTGTGGAGTGATTCAATCTAGAACAAGAAAACTCATTCTTGTCTCTAGATCATTGATCTAAGAGGTAATCACATCTAACCTTAATCTCTTGGTTGAATCCGATTAGTTAGGGAGGGTTTGAGATCTTGCTTCAAAGGTTCATGCTAAATCTAATAGCATAGGGTCTTTGGACTTGCATCTTGGGTTTGCCTTATCAGTTGGTATCAGAGCGTTGGTCGAAACCTTGGCCAAACTCTAGATTTGATTCTATCCCTTACTTTCCTTGCAATTGTTCTTGTTTGTTTTCAAATCTGCCTATCTTTTCGTATTCTGTCCTAACCACCATTTTTCTTTTCTTTTCATTCTGATCTTGTTTCCATATTAAAGATCACGTTCTGATCTTTAAATAAAAAAAAAAAGAAAAGAAAAGAGGTGAGAAAGAAAGCTTTGCATCCGAGAGCACTATTTTGCTCATCTTGTGTTCATCTTTGCTTTCTTGAGAAATTCTGAGTTTGATCCATTGAAAACGAAAAATTTGATGTCTTGAATGTTATTTTGTCAATTTAGATCCACGAATTAAGCATCAATTAAATTCAGAACTAATCACATTCAAAATCCTGCTCATTCTTTCCATATTTGAATCTGCCACATTAATGCTCTGAATAGCTGTCTAAAACGGGTGAAGAGATTCGAATTAGCTTTCAAAGTATCAATAGGAAAGTTAATTCAATCAGTTATCTTTCTTTGTTAAGACGGACATTTCATCAAATTCAATCCGTAAATAACTCAAAATCTGAAAATCAGAAAACTGCGCAGACTGCTCCTTAAATTCCGGATCTTGTCCCTTGATTGATTGGCATCTTTATTTCTCTTCATTAATTCGTATTTTGCCAATTGTATATTCATAATAACTGATTGATTGAGCTATTTATGAGTTTTCATCTTGAAATTCATTCACATCAAATCGAAATTGACTTTCCATATATGGCATTTTCATAGTCTTTCCTTGTCTTAAATTCTGTTTTTCCTACCTTTTTGCTTCCTTTTCTGATTTCTTATTCTATTATTGTTTCTCTTCATAATTAGTTGTATTTTTCTAATTGAATTACTATTGTAGCTTTCTAAACACAATTTTTGCTTGAAAAGTGAGTTCATATCCGAGAGCACCTACTTTCAAATTGGCCTACGTTGAGTGTTAAACACGAGTGTTTCCTTGAGTGACATATAGTGAGGGAGTGTTGTAAGGTCCTTAATACTTGTTACTTTGTGAGGAACATCATGACACAAGAGGTAAACAATGGGGGTGAGATTAGTGACGCTAGGTGGAGGGAGGCACAAACAGGGGCTTTTGCTAGGATTACTCAAACTTTAGAAGAGATTGATGAGTGTTTGGGTAGATTAGAAGTTGCTGGAAATCAGCAAAGGGGATATATAATTGAAGATGAATTAGAAATTGATGTTGAAGAAGAAGTAGCCATGGATTGGGAAGAGAGTGACTTTGAGGAAGAATATTTTGAGGAAGCCGAAGAGGGTGATTCTATGGAGGAAAATATTGAGGAACCTGAGGCGAGTGATGATAGTCGGGAGGAAGGAAATAGAGTAGCACTCTTGTGTAGGAGAGTTCTCAATTCTGAAATAAAGGAGAATTTTGAAGATGACCAAAGACACAACTTGTTCCATACTAGGTGTTTAGTGAATGAGACCCCATGTAGTGTTGTGATTGATGGTGGAAGTTGTACAAATGTTGTGAGCTCAATTCTGGTCAAGAGACTCAATTTGCTTACTAAACCACATCCAAAACCTTATAAGTTACAATGGTTAAATGATAGAGGGGAGTTGAAAGTGCATAAGCAAGCTATCATTTCTTTTAGCCTTGGAAAGTATAAGGATGAAGTAGTTTGTGATGTAGTCCCAATGCATGCCGGGGATATACTTTTGGGAAGGCCTTGGCAGTTTGATAGAAGAGTGATCTATGATGGCTACCTAAATAGGTACACTTTTACCAAGGATGGGAGGAAGACTACTTTGGTACCTTTGTCTTCAAAAGAGGTTTTCATTGACCAATGTAAGCTTGAACAAAGGAGATTTGAGTTTGAGTTAAAAGAAAAAGAGTTGAAAGAAAAAGAATTAAAAGAAAAGGAATTGATTGAAAAATTGAGTGAGAGAGAAGAGAAAGCTTTGAGTGAAAACAATGAGAGAAAAGAGAAGAATGAAAAAGAAATGTGTGAATACTTAGAGGAAATTGAGAGAAAAGGAAAATCAGTGAGCTTTCATGTAAGAATGAGTGAGGTGAGGAAAGTTTTTATTAGTCAAAAGCCTAATTTTGTTCTTATGTGCAAAGTAGACTTTTTGGCAACTAACCTTAACCATTATTTTCCTAGTGTGTTTGGATATCTTTTTCAGGTTTGGAAGCATTACTTATGGCCGAATAAGAGCTTGAGGTGTTCGGAAGGGAAATACATCCATGCAAGAAAGTATATCGAATCTAGAGAGACTTTTGTAAGTAATATACTTTCTACTTTTGAGCATGTGAAAGTTCTTGTTAATGAGCATCTTGAAATTACAATTTTTGAGTATGTTGAAAAGTTGAACCCATTAAGGAATGCATATTCTTCTTATGTAGTTGCTTTTGCTTTGAGAAGTTACAATGTATACCAATCTGTTTTGCATGAATGGGAAACTCAAGAAGTGATAAATGTGATCTTTGGGGCAATCATTAAAGAAACAAACTCGAAAGTGAAAACTAATGAGAATTGTTTACATTTTGTAGAGAATACATGTAATAGGACAATATATCATAAAAATGTTTGTTTTACAAATAAACTTATTTATGGTCTTTATGCTATTACTCCATTAAAGATGCTGCCTTTTAGATCTAATATGTTTGTGAGTGATTCAGCTCATTTTATGTATGTATTCATCAAATTAATGGACAATCATGTGGAGCAAATGATCAAGGAGCAATTTTTCACATTTACCTTGAAAATGAACTTGAGAAGGAAACCGCTTAAGTTACATCCGAGAGCATGGATTTGGATGCATTTCCGGAAGAAAAGATTACAAAAAAGGACTAAGTTGCATCCAAGGGGGGATGGACCCTATCAAGTCCTTGGAAGAATACATGCAAAATTTCATACCATTGCGTTACAAGGTGAGTATTTTTCGAATTCAATATTTAAAGTTTCTGATTTCGGATCTTTTGTTGTAGGGCATGAAGATTTGGATTCGAGGACGAATCCTTTTCAAGAAGGAGGGAATGATAAGAATCAAGGAGCCTTAATGTTGATCATTGCCGAATTGCATTCATTACTTTCCAAGTTCATGACAAGCTCAAGCTACAAGCTAAGTTCAATAAATGCAACATCAAAGTTCAAGCTTACATCAATAAATGCTCAAGTTCATTTAATGCAACCGAAGCTCATTTAATGGAATTCAAGCTTTTTGAATGCAACTCAGCTTTCATCATAATTACAAGGCACTTACTTAAAGAGAACTTTGGTGTATTAATTATTCTAGCATTTAGAGTGATAATGAGTTACAAAATATGGTAGGTTACAACTTTTGGAAAGACATGTAGGTTATACTTTTATTTTCATTATCAATTGTCATTAATTGTGTAAGTTACATGTCTAGGACTTTAATGGCTTGTATATTTCGTTTTTTTTTATGGTCTTTTAAAGGCTATATAATGCCTTTCTTTCCATTGTAATAATCAGAATATTGTTGAATGAAAATCAATTCTCTTTGAGAGTTCCTTTTTGAAAACTTGTTCATAGTTTTCATTCCTTGCAATTCTTGTGTTTAGGGTTGCTGCCGAGTCATTCAATTAGGGATTGATCAACTTAATTGTGGAGTGATTCAATCTAGAACAAGAAAACTCATTCTTGTCTCTAGATCATTGATCTAAGAGGTAATCACATCTAACCTTAATCTCTTGGTTGAATCCGATTAGTTAGGGAGGGTTTGAGATCTTGCTTCAAAGGTTCATGCTAAATCTAATAGCATAGGGTCTTTGGACTTGCATCTTGGGTTTGCCTTATCACATTTCCTGTTTCGAAATTTTATGCCAAAAAGGATTCCCCAAGAAGAGGTTCCTCCATTTGCATCTTTAGGATGGACCAAGTCGCGAGGAAAACTTTGACAATTGGGAAACCTTAGGTCTTTGGTATCAATATGGTCCAAAGAGTGAAACAAGTACTTTGAAACAAGCATTTCACTTACAAACAAGTTTTTGGAGTGGTTCGGATCCTCTTTCGATATTTTGGTCCAAAGAGGATTCCCAAAGAAGAGGTTCCTCCATTTGGATCTTTAGGATGGATCAAATCATGAGCACCACTTTGACCTGTGGGAAACCTTAGGTCTTTGGTAACGATATGGTCCGAAGTGTGAAATAAGTACATTGAAACAAGTTTTTCAATTACAAACAAGTTTTTGGAGTGGTTCGGATCCTCTTTCTATATTTTGGTCCAAACATGTTTCTCAAAGAAGAGGTTCCTCCATTTGGATCTTTAGGATGGACCAAATCATAATCACAACTTTGACAAGTGGGAAACCTTAGGTCTTCGGATTCAATTTCGTTTAGAGAGTGAAACAAGTGCTTTCAAACAAGCTTTTCAATTACAAAACAAGTTTTGGAGTGGTTCGGATCCTCTTTCGAAATTTTGGTCCAAAGAGGATTCCCAAAGAAGAGGTTTCTCCATTTTCATCTTTACGATGGACAAAATCGCGAGGAAAACTTTGACAAGTGGGAAACCTTAGGTCTTTGGGATCAATATGGTCCGAAGAGTGAAATAAGAACTTTGAAACAAGCTTTTCAATTACAAACAAGTTTTTGGAGTGGTTCGGATCCTCTTTCGATATTTTGGTCCAAAGAAGATTTGCAAAGAAGTGGTTCCTCCATTTGCATCTTTAGGATCGACCAAATCGCGAGGAAAACTTTGACAAGGGGGAAATATTAGGTCTTTGGTATCAATATGGTCTGAAGAATGAAACAAGTACCTTGAAACAAGCTTTCAATTACAAACAAGTTTTTGGAATGGTTCGGATCCCCTTTCGAAATTTTGGTCCAAATAGGATTCCCAAAGAAGAGGTTCCTCCATTTGCATCTTTAGGATGGACCAAGTCACGATGAAAACTTTGAGAAGTGGGAAACCTTAGGTATTTGGTATCAATATGGTCCGAAGAGTGATTCAAGTACTTTGAAACAAGCTTTTCAATTACAAACAAGTTTTTGGAGTGGTTCGGATCCTCTTTCGAAATTTTGGTCCAAAGAGGATTCCCAAAGAAGACGTTTCTCCATTTGCATCTTTAGGTGGACCAAGTCGCGAGGAAAATTTTGACAAGGGGGAAACCTTAGGTCTTTGGTATCAATGGTCCGAAGAATGAAAAAAGTACTTTGAAATAACCTTTTCAATTACAAACAAGTTTTTGGAGTGGTTCGGATCCTCTTTCGAAATTTTAGGCTAAAGAGGATTCCCAAAGATGAGGTTCCTCCATTTGCATCTTTAGGATGGACCAAGTAGCGAGGAAACTTTAACAAGTGGGCAACCTTAGGTCTTCGGTATCAATATGGTCCGAAGAGTGAAACAAGTACTTTGAAACAAGCTTTTCACTTACAAATAAGTTTTTCGAGTGGTTCATTTCCTGTTTCGAAATTTTGGGCCAAAAAGGATTCCCCAAGAAGATGACAAGGATCATGGAAGCATTGCTAGCCCAATTCATGTTCCAACCAGCCCAATCACAAGATCCAAAGCAAGGAAGCTACAACAAGCTTATTTGGCACATTTGCAAGAATGGATCGGTTCTGCCCAAGCTATCTTTGAAGATGTAAAACCCAATTTGGATGAAGATTTGTAAGACTTGACAGATTCAAAAGATTGAATGAAATGTAGCATTTTTATGCACATCGAGAGCATTGAGCCTCACCCTTTGTAATCTTGCTTTAGATTACATGTTCAGAAACATTCAAGAGGGGAGTGATCAACCAACTTGTGGAGTGTTTCGAGTCATGAGATGATGGAACCTAAAAGTTTGTCCATTTCATGATTTTTAGATCACATAGGGCAATCTGTTTCTAGCCTTTCCTTGTGGTTGAAATCAAATAGTTAGGGAGGGTTTGAATTCATGCTTCAAGGGTTCATGCTAAGTATAATAGCATCGGGTGTTTGAACTTGACATTTGAGTTTGCCTTATCATTTGGTATCAGAGCCTTGGTCGAAATCCTTTGGCCATACTCTAGGATTGATTCTATGTTTAAATTTTGTTGAAATTGTATTTTGTTCTTCAAATCTGGAATTCTGCCATATCTGTTCAAATATGTCCATTCAAATCTTTTTCTTCATCTTTTCTTATTTTTTTTCCCATCTTGAAGATCACGTTTAGATCTTGAAATTCAAAAAAAAAAAACAGAGAGAGAGAGAGAGAACAATTGCATATGAGAGCACCAAATCTGTCCAACTAGCGTTCTTGTGAAAGTTCTTGCAAAAACCTGAGTTTGATCCATATATTTCGTGTAGATCTGATTCATAAGTGTTATTTCATCAGTTACATGTGTTTATCCATCAGTTATAACTCATAATACATGCTCTTTTAGAACTGAAACGTTTTAAATTCAAAATTTGTTGTAACTGTCCAATTTCGTAACTGCTGCATTTAATGCATCTGATGACGTTTCAAACTCTATTCTAACTTCCGAATTTGTTTGTTTTGTCTGAAGAGAAAAGTTTTATCTCACTGTTAGTTTTCAAGTTCAGAAGGTCACTTAGTCCAAATCGTAAAGGAAACTATTCAAATTTGGAAATCCAATTCTGTGTGCAGGTTTAATCTAATTTCGAACGCATTCAGTTTTGTGAGTTAGTGTTTTCGTTTCTGAAAGAATTTTTGAATTTGGCCTTTTGTATGCTCTTTTTTATCATCTTAATAAGCTACATATAGGCTGCCACTTGAAAATTCATTCTTGAACTCCACGAATTTGAAACTTCTTAAACTACCATTTTTCTTGACTTCTTTACTTAATAATCCTGTTTTTGCTATACATTCTGTTTTTCTTGTTCTGATTTGTATCTTTTCATAAATTTAGTTTGTTTAATACTGATTGCTTGATATTTGTGGTACTTTAAACACAAGTTTCTTCCATTTGATCACGAGATCCCTATTTGACATTTTGGCCTACCTTGAGTGCTTAAACACGAGTGTCCTCGAGTGACATATAGTGAGGGAGTGTTGTGAGGTCCAAAATACTTGTTACTTGGTGAGGAACAATATGACACAAGAGGGAAATCATTCTGGGAGATTAGTGATGCTAGGTGGAGGGAGGCACAAACTGGGGCGTTTGCTAGGCTTACTCAAACTTTAGAAGATCTTAATGAGCGTATGGGTAGATTGGAGCTAGCTAACAACCAGCAAAAGGATGAGAATCTAGATGTAGGGGTTGAAAATGAAGAGGATGACAATGTTACTTTGTTGGCTGGAGTAAACCCTATGAGAGAACATGGAGGGGGCCGAGGAAGGGGTAGAGGTAGAGGAAGAGAATTAGGACCACCTAGGAGACATATGAGAGAGTTACAAAGAGTAGAAGAGAGAAATTCAGGGGGTGTTAAACTCAAAATTCCACCATTCCATGGGAGGTCTAATCCGGAGGAGTACTTGCAATATGAGGACAAAATAGAGCATGTCTTTGATTGCAACAACTTTAGTGAGGAGAGAAAAATGAAGCTTGCCGTGGCTGAGTTTTGTGATTATTCTAGTATTTGGTGGACTCATCTTAGGAGTGAATGGAGGAGAAACTATGAGCAACCTATTGAAACTTGGGAGGAGCTTAAGGTATTGATGAGGAAGAGATATATTCCAAAGCAATATCATAGGGAAATCAGAAACAAATTGTTTTCATTGCAACAAGGATCAAAGAGTGTTGATGAATACTATAGGGAGATGGATGTCTTAATGACTAGATCTAATATTGCTGAGAGTGAGGATGACACTATGTCAAGGTTTTTGGGAGGCATGAATAAAGAGTTGGCTCATAGAGTGCATATGTATCACTATTTTGACATGGAGGAACTCTTGCATATTGCCGAGAAAATTGAGAAACAAATGGCTTGGGAGAAAGACAATTCCAAGAGGTTCACTTCTAAATCCATTTTTCCATCATCCAATACTTGGAAAAAGGGAGTTAGTAGTTCCAAAGGAGACTTCAAGCCTAGAACATCATTTGAGGCTTCCAAGAAGGATAAGGGGGAGTCTTCTAAGGGTAAGGAGAAGGAGGGTGAAACAAAAGTTGTTAAGGAGAGAAATAGAGACATAAATTGCTGGAAATGTCAAGGAATTGGTCACATAAGCCGAGATTGTCCTAATAAGAGAACCATGATTATTAGAAATGGGGAGGTAGTCACTGATGGGGAGGAAAGTGACAATGATGAGGAAAATGAGGAAGAGGATGAGGAGTATGAGGAAGAAGTTGAGGATGGTAACCAATTAGCTCTTGTTGCTAGAAGAAGAGTTTTGAGTTCACATGTGAAAGAAGATTGTGTAGATGATCAAAGAGAAAACTTGTTCCATACAAGGTGTTTAGTGAATGGCACACCATGTAGTGTTGTGATTGATGGAGGAAGTTGTACAAATGTGGTGAGCTTATTTCTGGTCAAGAGGTTACAATTACCAACTCAAGCACATCCTTCACCATACAAGCTTCAATGGCTTAATGATTGTGGAGAAATGAAGGTAGTATCCCAAGCTCTTATTTCCTTTAATCTTGGTAAATATAAAGATGAGATATTATTTGATGTTGTACCAATGCATGCTGGAGATATTTTACTTGGCCGTCCTTGGCAATTTGATAGGAAAGTCATGCATGATGGGTTCTTGAATAGGTATACTTTCACTAAGGATAGTAGGAAAATTACTCTTGTACCTTTATCTTCAAAAGAAGTTTGTAATGATCAATTGAAACTTGAGAAAAAAGAATTGAGTTTAAAGAAAAAGAAATGAGAGAAAAGCAAGAGTTGAGTGAAAAGAAAGGTGTGAGTGAACAATTAGAGAAGAAATTGAGAGAAAAAGAGAAAAGAGATGCAAAACAAAACAAAAGCAAGCAAGTGAGTCTATTTGCAAGAGTTGGGGAAGTGAGGAGAGCTTTGCTTATCCAAAAACCAATCTTTGTTCGTTTGTACAAAGGAGGGTATTTGGCTACTAACCCTAACCAAACTTTGTCTTTGCCAAGTGTGTTTTCTTCTCTTTTGCAGGAATTCAAGGACATGTTTCCGGAAGATGTACCCGAGGGATTGCCACCAATCAGAGGCATTGAGCATCAAATTGACTTCATTCCCGGGGCTGGAATTCAAAATAGGCCCGCTTATAGAGCAAATCCAACCGAAACAAAGGAAATTCAAAAGCAAGTGGAAGAGCTTCTTGCAAAGGGATATGTACGTGAGAGTTTGAGTCCTTGTTCGGTTCCGGTAATCTTGGTGCCTAAAAAGGATGGAACATGGAGAATGTGTGTGGATTGCCGAGCCATCAATAAAATCACTGTAAAGTATCGTCACCCTATTCCTAGGTTAGATGATATGCTTGATGAGTTGTATGGATCTTGTCTTTTCACTAAAATAGACCTTAAATCTGGATATCATCAAATTAGAATGCAAGTAGGTGATGAATGGAAAACAGCCTTTAAAACTAAATTTGGTTTATATGAATGGCTTGTTATGCCTTTTGGCTTGACTAATGCACCTAGTACTTTCATGAGATTGATGAATCATGTTTTAAGGGAATTTTTGGGTAAATTTGTAGTTGTTTACTTTGATGACCTACTGATTTATTCAAGGAGTTTGATTGATCATGTGGAGCATGTTAGGTTGGTTCTAATTACACTTAGAAAAGAGAAGCTATATGCTAATTTTAAAAAGTGTAGTTTTTGCATGGATAGAGTTAACTTTCTAGGATTCATTGTGAGTAAGGATGGAGTTGAAGTAGATGAGGAGAAATTTAAAGCTATTAGAGAATGGCCACAACCTAAAAATGCTAGTGAAATTAGAAGTTTTCATGGTCTTGCTAGTTTTTATAGAAGATTCATTAAAGATTTTAGCACAATAGCAGCACCATTGAATGAACTTGTTAAAAAGCATGTAACTTTTTGTGTGGGGGAAATGCAAGAAAAGGCTTTCAATGAATTAAAAGAAAAGTTAACCAATGCACCATTGCTTATCTTGCCTAACTTTGAAAAATCTTTTGAAATTGAATGTGATGCAAGTGGAATAGGCATAGGGGCTGTTTTAATGCAAGATGGTAAGCCTTTGATGTACTTTAGTGAGAAATTAAATGGAGCATCTTTGAACTATCCCATCTATGATAAGGAGTTATTTGCTTTGGTGAGAACTTTGCAGGTTTGGCAACATTATCTTTGGCCAAGGGAGTTTGTGATCCATACTGACCATGAGAGTTTGAAACACCTCAAAGGGCAAAGTAAGCTGAATAGGAGACATGCCAAATGGATTGAGTTCATAGAGACCTTTCCTTATGTCATTAAGTACAAGCAAGGTAAGGACAATGTGGTAGCTGATGCTTTGTCAAGAAGGTATAACTTATTCTCTTCTCTAAGTGTTAAAATTTTGGGATTTAAGCATGTAAAGGAATTGTATCCTCTTGATTCTGATTTTGGACATATATATGCTTCTTGTGTTAATGGGAAATCAGTAGATGACTTTTATGTGTTTGAGGACATGTTGTTTAAAAGGAATAAGTTGTGTGTTCCTAATTGTTCCATGAGAGAATTGCTTGTTAAAGAATCACATGGGGGTGGTTTAATGGGTCATTTTGGGATTCACAAAACTTATGACATGTTGAATGAGCATTTTTATTGGCCTAAAATGAGGCATGATGTGCATAAAGTGTGCAAAAATTGTTTTAAGTGCAAAGAGGCTAAATCTTGATCACAACCTAATGGGTTGTATACACCTTTGAATGTTCCTACTGAACCTTGGACAAACATTTCCATGGATTTTGTGTTAGGTTTACCTAGGTCCAGAAGAGGTAATGATAGTATTTTTGTTGTGGTAGATCGTTTTAGTAAAATGGCACATTTTATTGCTTGTCACAAAACAAATGATGCTAAGTATATTGCATCCTTGTTTTTCAAAGAAGTGGTTAGATTGCATGGTATTCCTCAAAATATTGTTAGTGATAGGGATGTTAAGTTACTAAGTCACTTTTGGAAAGTTTTGTGGGGTAAACTTGGAACTAAATTGTTGTTTTCAACTACATGTCATCCACAAACAGATGGACAAACCGAGGTTGTTAATAGAACGTTAGGGATTTTGCTTAGAGCCATCATTTCAAAGAACTTAAAATCATGGGAGGAGTGTTTACCTTTTGTGGAGTTTGCTTATAATCGTGCTATTCATAGTACTACACATTGTTCTCTATTTGAGGTTGTTTATGGCTTTAACCCTACTACCCCACTTGATTTACTTCCTTTGCCTACTAATGTGTTTGTTAGTGATGAAGCTACTTCTAGGGCTGATTACATCAAGGAGTTGCACAAGGAGGTTAAGGAACGAATTGAGAAGCAAAACTCAAAGGTTGCTACAAGAATAAACAAAGGAAGAAGGGAACTTATATTTGAACCGGGAGATTGGGTGTGGATACACTTTAGAAAGGAGAGATTTCATTCTCAAAGGAAATCTAAACTTCATCCTAGGGGAGATGGCCCTTATCAAGTTCTTGAGAGAATCAACAACAATGCATACAAGATTGACCTTCCAGGTGAGTATTCGGTTAGTTCTACCTTTAATGTTGCTGATTTGAGCCCTTTTGATGTAGGGGATGATGACCTTGATTCGAGGACGAGTCTTTTTGAAGAGGGGGGAGATGACAAGGATCATGGAAGCATTGCTAGCCCAATTCATGTTCCAACCGGCCCAATCACAAGATCCAAAGCAAGGAAGCTACAACAAGCTTATTTGGCACATTTGCAAGAATGGATCGGTTCTGCCCAAGCTATCTTTAAAAATGTAAAACCCAATTCGGATGAAGATTTGTAAGACTTGACAGATTCAAAAGATTGAATGAAATGTAGCATTTTTATGCACATTGAGAGCCTTGAGCCTCACCCTTTGTAATCTTGCTTTAGATTACATGTTCAGAAACATTTAATAGGGGAGTGATCAACCAACTTGTGGAGTGTTTCGAGTCATGAGAAGATGGAACCTAAAAGTTTGTCCGTTTCATGATTTTTAGATCACATAGGGCAATCTGTTTCTAGCCTTTCCTTATGGTTGAAATCGAATAATTAGGGAGGGTTTAAATTCATGCTTCAAGGATTCATGCTTCAAGGATTCATGCTAAGTATAATAGCATCGGGTGTTTGAACTTGACATTTGAGTTTGCCTTATCAGAAGAGGTTCCTCCATTTGCATCTTTAGGATGGACCAAGTCGCAAGGAAAACTTTGACAAGTGGGAAACCTTAGGTCTTTGGTATCAATATGGTCCGAAGAGTGAAACAAGTACTTTGAAACAAGCATTTCACTTACAAACAAGTTTTTGGAGTGGTTCGGATCCTCTTTCGATATTTTGGTCCAAAGACGATTCCCAAAGAAGAGGTTCCTCCATTTGGATCTTTAGGATGGACCAAATCATGAGCACCACTTTGACCTGTGGGAAACCTTAGGTCTTTGGTAACGATATGATCCGAAGTGCGAAACAATTACTTAGAAACAAGCTTTTCACTTACAAACAAGCTTTTCGAGTGGTTCATTTCCTGTTTCGAAATTTTGGGCCAAAAACGATTACCAAAGAAGAGGATCCTCCATTTGCATCTTTAGGATGGACCAAGTCGCGAGAAAATTTTTGACAAGTGGGAAACCTTAGGTCTTTGGTGTCAATATGGTCCAAAGAGTGAAACATGTACTTTTAAACAACCTTTTCAATTACAAACAAGTTTTTGGAGTGGTTCAGATCCTCTTTTGATATTTTGGTCCAAAGAGGATTCCCAAAGAAGAGGTTCCTCCAATTGCATCTTTAGGATGGACCAAATCGCTAGGAAAACTTTGACAAGTGGGAAACCTTAGGTCTTTTATTATCAATATGGTCCGAAGAGTGAAACAAGCTTTTCAATTACAAACAAGTTTTTGAGTGGTTCAGATCCTCTTTCGAAATTTTAGTCCAAAGAGGATTCCCAAAGAAGAGGTTCCTTCATTTGCATCTTTAGGATGGACCAAGTCGCGAGGAAAACTTTAACAAGTGGGAAACCTTAGGTCTTTGGTATCAATATGGTCCGAAGAGTGAAACAAGTACTTTGAAACAAACTTTTCACTTACAAACAAGTTTTTGGAGTGGTTCGGATCCTCTTTCGATATTTTTCTCCAAACAGGATTCTGAAAGAAGAGATTCCTCCATTTGAATCTTTAGGATGGACCAAAATCATGAGCACAACTTTGACTAGTGGGAAACCTTAGGTCTTCGGATTCAATTTGGTTTAGAGAGTGAAACAAGTGCTTTCAAACAAGCTTTTCAATTACAATCAAGTTTTTGGAGTGGTTCGGATCCTCTTTCGAAATATTGGTCCAAAGAGGATTCCCAAAGAAGCGCTTCCTCCATTTGCATCTTTTGGATGGACAAAATCGCGAGAAAACCTTTCACAAGTGAGAAACCTTAGGTCTTTGGTATCAATATGGTCCGAATAGTGAAACATGTACTTTGAAACAAGTTTTTGGAGTGGTTCAGATCCTCTTTTGATATTTTGATCAAAAGAGGATTCACAAAGAAGAGGTTCCTCCATTTGCATCTTTAGCATGGACCAAATCGCAAGGAAAACTTTGACAAGTGGGAAACCTTAGGTCTTTTATTATGAATATGGTCGGAATAGTGAAACAAGTACTTTGAAACAAGCTTTTCAATTACAAACAATTTTTTGGAGTTGTTCGGATACTCTTTCGAAATTTTAGTCCAAAGAGGATTCCCAAAGATGAGGTTCCTCCATTTGCATCTTTAGGATGGACCAAATCGCGAGGAAAACTTTAACAAGTGGGAAACCTTAGGTCTTTGGTATCAATATGGTCCGAAGAGTTAAACAAGTACTTTGAAACAAGCTTTTCACTTACAAACAAGTTTTTCGAGTGGTTCATTTCCTGTTTCGAAATTTTGGGCCAAAAAGGATTCCCCAAGAAGAGGTTCCTCCATTTGCATCTTTAGGATGGACCAAGTCGCGAGGAAAAGTTTGACAAGTGGGAAACCTTAGGTCTTTGGTATCAATATGGTCCGAAGAGTGAAACAAGTACTTTGAAACAAGGTTTTCACATACAAACAAGTTTTTGGAGTGGTTCGGTTCCTCTTTCGATATTTTGGTCCAAACAGGATTTCGAAAGAAGGTATTCCTCCATTTGGATCTTTAGGATGGACCAAATCATGAAAACAACTTTGACTAGTGGGAAACCTTAGGTCTTCGGATTCAATTTGGTTTAGAGAGTGAAACAAGTACTTTCAAACAAGCTTTTCAATTACAATCAAGATTTTGGAGTGGTTCGGATCCTCTTTCGAAATATTGGTCCAAAAAGGATTCCCAAAGAAGAGGTTCCTCCATTTGCATCTTTAGGATGGACCAAATCGCGAGGAAACCTTTGACAAGTGGGAAACCTTAGGTCTTTGGTATCAATATTGTCCGAAGAGTGAAACATGTACTTTGAAACAAGCTTTTCAATTACAAACAAGTTTTTGGAGTGGTTCAAATCCTCTTTCGAAATTTTGGTCGAAAGAGGGTTCCCAAAGAAGAGGTTCCTCCATTTGGATTTTTAGGATGGACCAAATCTCGAGGAAAACTTTGAAAAGTGAAAAACCTTAGGTTTTTGGTATTAATATGGTTCGAAGAGTGAAACAAGTACTTTGAAACAAGCTTGTAGTGGTTTGGATTCTCTTTCGATATTTTGGTCCAAAGAGGATTCCCAAAGAATAGCTTCCTCCATTTAGATCTTTAGGATAGACCAAATCTAGAGCACAACTTTGACAAGTGGTAATCCTTTGGTCTTCGGATTCATATTGGTTTAGAGAGTGAAACAAGTGCTTTCAAACAAGCTTTTCAATTACAAACAAGTTTTTAGAGTAGTTCAGATCCTCTTTCGAAATTTTGGTCCAAAGTGGATTCATAAAGAAGAGGTTCCTCCATTTGCATCTTTAGGATAGACGAAATCGCGAGGAAATTTTTATAAGGGGGAAACCTTAGATCTTTGGTATCAATATGGTCCGAAGAGAGAAAGTACTTTGAAAAAAGGTTTTCAATTACAAACGAGTTTTTGGAGTGGTTCGGATCCTCTTTCGATATTTTGGTCCAAACAGGATTCCCAAAGAAGAGGTTCCTCCATTTGCATCTTTAGGATAGACCAAATTGGGAGGAAAACTTTGACAAGGGGGAAACCTTAGGTCTTTGGTATCAATATGGTCCGAAGAGTGAAACAAGTACTTTGAAACAAGCTTTTCAATTACAAACAAGTTTTTAGAACGGTTCGGATCCTCTTTCGAAATTTTAGTCCAAAGAGGATTCCAAAAGAAGAGGTTCCTCCATTTGGATCATTAGGATGGACCAAATCTCGAGGAAAACTTTGACAATTGGAAAACCTTAGGTCTTTGGTATCAATATGGTCCGAAGAGTGAAACAAGTACTTTGAAACAAGCTTTTCACTTACAAACAAGTTTTTCGAGAAGTTCATTTCCTGTTTCGAAATTTTGGGCCAAAAAGGATTCCCCAAGAAGAGGTTCCTCCATTTGCATCTTTTCGATGGACCAAGTCGCGAGGAAAAGTTTGACAAGTGGGAAACCTTAGGTCTTTGGTATCAATATGGTCCGAAGAGTGAAACAAGTACTTTGAAACAAGGTTTTCACATACAAAAAAGTTTTTGGATTGGTTCGGTTCCTCTTTCGATATTTTGGTCCAAACAGGATTTCGAAAGAAGGTATTCCTACATTTGGATCTTTAGGATGGACCAAATCATGAAAACAACTTTGACTAGTGGGAAACCTTAGGTCTTCGGATTCAATTTGGTTTAGAGAGTGAAACAAGTACTTTCAAACAAGCTTTTCAATTACAATCAAGATTTTGGAGTGGTTCGGATCCTCTTTCGAAATATTGGTCCAAAAAGGATTCCCAAAGAAGAGGTTCCTCCATTTGCATCTTTAGGATGGACCAAATCGCGAGGAAACCTTTGACAAGTGGGAAACCTTAGGTCTTTGGTATCAATATTGTCCGAAGAGTGAAACATGTTCTTTGAAACAAGCTTTTCAATTACAAACAAGTTTTTGGAGTGGTTCAAATCCTCTTTCGAAATTTTGGTCGAAAGAGGGTTCCCAAAGAAGAGTTTCCTCCATTTGGATCTTTAGGATGGACCAAATCTCGAGGAAAACTTTGAAAAGTGAAAAACTTTAGGTTTTTGGTATTAATATGGTTCGAAGAGTGAAACAAGTACTTTGAAACAAGCTTGTAGTGGTTTGGATTCTCTTTCGATATTTTAGTCCAAAGAGGATTCCCAAAGAAGAGCTTCCTCCATTTGGATCTTTAGGATATACCAAATCTAGAGCACAACTTTGACAAGTGGTAATCCTTTGGTCTTCGGATTCATATTGGTTTAGAGAGTGAAACAAGTGCTTTCAAACAAGCTTTTCAATTACAAACAAGTTTTTAGAGTAGTTCAGATCCTCTTTCGAAATTTTGGTCCAAAGTGGATTCATAAAGAAGAGGTTCCTCCATTTGCATCTTTAGGATAGACGAAATCGCGAGGAAATTTTTTATAAGGGGGAAACCTTAGGTCTTTGGTATCAATATGGTCCGAAGAGAGAAAGTACTTTGAAAAAAGGTTTTCAATTACAAACGAGTTTTTGGAGTGGTTCGGATCCTCTTTCTATATTTTGGTCCAAACAGGATTCCCAAAGAAGAGGTTCCTCCATTTGCATCTTTAGGATAGACCAAATTGGGAGGAAAACTTTGACAAGGGGGAAACCTTAGGTCTTTGGTATCAATATGGTCCGAAGAGTGAAACAAGTAGTTTGAAACAAGCTTTTCAATTACAAACAAGTTTTTAGAGTGGTTCGGATCCTCTTTCGAAATTTTAGTCCAAAGAGGATTCCAATAGAAGAGGTTCCTCCATTTGGATCATTAGGATGGACCAAATCTCGAGGAAAACTTTGACAATTGGAAAACCTTAGGTCTTTGGTATCAATATGGTCCGAAGAGTGAAACAAGTACTTTGAAACAAGCTTTTCACTTACAAACAAGTTTTTCGAGAAGTTCATTTCCTGTTTCGAAATTTTGGGCCAAAAAGGATTCCCCAAGAAGTGGTTCCTCCATTTCCATCTTTTGGATGGACCAAGTCGCGAGGAAAACTTTGACAAGTGGGAAACCTTAGGTCTTTGGTATCAATATGGTCCGAAGAGTGAAACATGTACTTTGAAACAAGGTTTTCAATTACAAACAAGTTTTTGGAGTGGTTCAGATCCTCTTTTGATATTTTGGTCCAAAGAGCATTCCCAAAGAAGAGGTTCCTCCATTTGCATCTTTAGGATGGACCAAATCGCGAGGAAAACTTTGACAAGTGGGAAACCTTAGGTCTTTTATTATCAATATGGTCCGAAGAGTGAAACAAGTGCTTTCAAACAAGCTTTTCCATTACAAACATGTTTTTGGAGCGGTTCGGATCCTCTTTCGAAATTTTGGTCCAAAGAGGATTCCCAAAGAAGAGTTTCCTCCATTGGGATCTTTAGGATGGACCAAATCCAGAGAAAACTATGACAAGTGGGAAACCTTAGGTCTTTGGTATAAATATGGTCCGAAAAGTGAAACAAGTACTTTCAAATAAGCTTTTCAATTACAAACAAGTTTTTGGAGTGGTTCAGATCCTCTTTCGATATGTTGGTCCAAAGAAGATATCCAAAGAAGAGGTTCCTCCATTTGCATCTTTAGGATAGACCAAATCGCGAGGAAAATTTTGACAAGGGGGAAACCTTAGGTATCAATATGGTTCGAAGAGTGAAACAAGTACTTTGAAACAAACTTTTCAATTACAAACAAGTTTTTGGAGTGGTTCGGATCCTCTTTCTATATTTTGTTCCAAAGAGGATTCCCAAAGAACACGTTCCTCCATTTGCATCTTTAGGATGGACCAAATCGCGAGAAAAACTTTGACAAGGGGGAAACCGTAGGTCTTTGGTATCAATATGGTCCGAAGAGTGAAACAAATACCTTGAAACAAGCTTTTCAATTACAAACAAGTTTTTGGAGTGGTTCGGATCCTCTTTCAAAATTTTGTCCAAAGAAGACTCCTAAAGAAGAGGTTCCTCCATTTGCATCTTTAGGATGGACCAAGTCGCGAGGAAAACTTTGACATGTGGGAAACCTTAGGTCTTTGGTATCAATATAGTCCGAAGAGTGAAACAAGTACTTTGAAACAAGCTTTTCACTTACAAACAAGTTTTTGGAGTGGTTCGGATCCTCTTTCGATATTTTGGTTCAAACAGGATTCTCAAAGAAGAGGTTCCTCCATTTGGATCTTTAGGATGTACCAAATCATGAGCACAACATTGACAAGTGGGAAAGCTTAGGTCTCTGGTATCAATATGGTTCGAAGTGTGAAACATGTACGTTGAAACAATTTTTTCAATTACAAACAAGTTTTTGGAATGATTCGGATCATCTTTCGATATTTTGGTCCAAAGAGGACATACAAAGAAGCAGTTCCTCCATTTGCATCTTGAGGATGGACCAAATCGCGAGAAAAATTTTGACAAGGGGGAAACCTTAGGTCATTGGTATCAATTGGTCCGAAGAGTGAAACAAGTACTTTGAAACAAGCTTTTTAATTACAAACAAGTTTTTGGAGTGGTTCGGATCCTCTTTCGATGTTTTGGTTCAAAGAGGATTCCCAAAGAACACGTTCCTCCATTTGCATTATTAGGATGGACCAAATCGCGAGGAAAATTTTGACATGGGGGAAACCTTAGGTCTTTGGTATCAATATGGTCCGAAGAGTGAAACAAGTACTGATATGAATCATGGAACGTCACAAAAAGCCCAAGGACAAATCACAACATTAAAGTTCAAAAGAAGCATTGACATCCATTTACAAGCCTACATTAGCCAAGTCAAGACAAGCTTTGAAGATCTGATCATGGAGGCTATGGAAGAGGACTTAATGAACTTCAATCTATGCCAAATGCATTTGAAGAAGAGTATTGAAGACTTGTTCAATCAGAAATGAAGAGAAGAGCTAATTAGGAAAGTTGCACCACTTTTGCAAACTTTCCTTATTTGGACCACTTTCCATATTTGTTATCGAACTTTCCATATTTGTTCCCAAACTTTCCATATATGGTTCCAACGAATTTATGATGTATTTAGACATGTTTTAGGCCATTTACATTCAGTTTATTAGCTAGGAAAGAATTAGGAAAGATATTATTCTCTAGGAAAGATTTTCCCCAAAAATCTGCCAAATCCATATAAGGCAAGTTTTGGGCAGATTTTATTCTCTTCTTTATTCCGAATTTTCTTGTTATTTTTAGGGTTTCTTTGACTATTTAAAGGCCTCATTTGTAACCCTAAACATGAAGATTTAACATGATAATAATATTGCTTTTTGCTTAGCCGAAATTGCTTAGTTTTGTAGCCTTGTTCTAGGTTGCATGTTTTAGAAACATTCAAGCATAATTTGATCTAGTATGTTTGTGAATTGTTTCGATCTTGAAATAAGAACAAGTTCTCTTATTTCAAGATATTAGATCATTGGAATAATCTTCTTCTTCTTGTATTCCATGGGTTTTACCTTATTGTTCATCGGGGTTTAAGGATTTGCATCTAGGGGTTCTTTGTGCTTTCAAAGGGTTTCTATTTCAATTTCCTAGGGTTTCATATCATTTGGTATCAGAGCTTGCTCTGGGAGAGAGTTATCAAAGGTAAATTCGTTTACTTCATCACCTACGTCTTCACTTTTTCTAATCCCCCATCAAAACCGCTTTCATTAAAAAAAACCAGAAAATTTCCAGATTTTTGTTCCAACTTGTACATCACCTACTGACCTCGTCCCTTAACCTTTTCCTACGAAATTTTTTTCCAATCTGTTTATTTTTCGATCCTCTACAAAATTACAGAAGACATCAAATCCAAAATCAGAACTTAAATTACCTAAAAACTCGTTTCAAAGTTTGAATACCAAGCAGTTTTTTTTTTCTTCATCTTTCAAAACCCTAATTTTTTTGCAACCACAAAATTCTTCCATTATGACAATACATACTAGAGATATCAAGTGTACTAAATGTCGTGGAAGAGGGCATATTCGGGAGGTGTGCCCTAACAAGATAGATTTGGCTCTAGAAGGAGATGAAACTAAAGAAGAAGAAAAAGAGAGATTGAAGAGGATGGAACAAGAACAACAAAAAAGAAGAGAGAAAAGGGAGTCGGTGAAGCGAGAGAGATTAGAGCGAGAAGAAAAGGAGAAAATAAAGAAGCAAGAAGAGTTGAGAAAATTAGAGCAAGAAAAGCAAGCTCTCGTTAGAAGAATTGAGAGGAAAAGGAAATTATTGGCCACACCACCCCTCTTTGCACTCGAGTATCATATGGGAAGTTTCAAGCTAAACCCTTTCCAAGATTTTGTTTATGATTTTTTGCAGGAAATCAATGCCAATAATGGTGCCACAAATGCTTTAACAATTGGCGAATTTTTCAAGGGAGACTCCACCATGATCAAACCTTTAGATTCGAGGACGAATCTTTTCGAAGTTGGAGAGAATGATATGAATCATCCCAGCCCCAAATGTCAAAGAATTGACAATATTGAAGTCCAAGGTTTCAATCAAGAAAAGATCAAGAATCCGAAGACTAAACGAGTGAAGATTGACTTTCTTGGGCATTTGCAAGGATATTTGGTTACATACTTGACTAATCAAGAAAATGAGTTTAAAACACTTCTAAACACATGGGATATTTGTTTCAAAGAGCTCCAAAGAAAATCGCGCATGAAAACATTCAAACGAGTGAAAATGACATCAAAAACGGCGACTGGCACTTGTAGTTTTGTCTATTTTCATCCAATTTCGAATTTTAGTATTTTATTTGAGTTTTATTACTTTAGTTTTATTTATTATTATTATTATTGATGTAATAGGGAAGATTTGACTTTGTTTCCTTAGTTTTGCAAACTTGGAGACCAAGTTTAAAAGATTAGGAAAACTTTCCTAATTTGAATTTAGGAAAGTCTAGTTTTTACCTTTTTATTATTAGGTCTTTATTTCCCTTCATATTTTCGACCAAGCTAGGGTTTATTAGGCTATTTAAAGCCTCTTTTGTAAGCTTTACAATCAGAAAATCAATGAATGAAAATCGATTTGTTTTGGTTTAAGCTTTTGCTTTGAAAAACCTCTTTGTAATTCATGTTCTTGAATTGCATGTTTAGAGTCATTCAAGTCCAATTGATCATTGTTCTTGTGGAGTGCCTCAACCTTAATTAAAGAAACATATTCTTGAATTAGGGGATTGATCGATTAGGTCATCATCTTCCCAACCTCGCCTAAAGGTTGATTCAAATTGTTAAGGGTTTTCAAGCTTTTCCGTTCAAGGGTCCATCATCCGGTTCTTGAATCCGTCAACGCTTGAGGGTTCATATCAAGTACCTTGAAACAACTTTTCAATTACAAACAAGTTTTTGGAGTGGTTCGGATCCTCTTTCAAAATTTTGGTCCAAAGAAGATTCCTAAAGAAGAGGTTCCTCCATTTGCATCTTTAGGATGGACCAAGTCGCGAGGTAAACTTTGACATGAGGGAAACCTTAGGTCTTTGGTATCAATATAGTCCGAAGAGTGAAACAAATACTTTGAAACAAGTTTTTCACTTACAAACAAGTTTTTGGAGTGGTTCGGATCCTCTTTCGATATTTTGGTTCAAACAGGATTCCCAAAGAAGAGGTTCCTCCATTTGGATCTTTAGGATGTACCAAATCATGAGCACAACTTTGACAAGTGGGAAAGGTTAGGTCTCTGGTATCAATATAGTTCGAAGTGTGAAACATGTACGTTGAAACAAGCTTTTCAATTACAAACAAGTTTTTGGAGTGATTCGGATCATCTTTCGATATTTTGGTCCAAAGAGGACATACAAAGAAGAGGTTCCTCCATTTGCATCTTTAGGATGGACCAAATCGCGAGAAAAATTTTGACAAGTGGGAAACCTTAGGTCTTTGGTATCAATTGGTCCAAAGAGTGAAACAAGTACCTTGAAACAAGCTTTTCAATTACAAACAAGTTTTTGGAGTGGTTCGGATTTTTTAGATATTTTGGTTCACAGAGGATTCCCAAAGAAGACGTTCCTCCATTTGTATCTCTAGGATGGTCCAAATGGCGAGGAAAACTTTGACAAGGGGGAAACCTTAGGTCTTTGGTATCAATATGTCCCGAAGAGTGAAAGAAGTACCTTGAAACAAGCTTTTCAATTACAAACAAGTTTTTGGAGTGGTTCGGATCCTCTTTCAAAATTTTGGTCCAAAGAAGATTCCTAAAGAACAGGTTCCTCCATTTGCATCTTTAGGATGGACCAAGTCGCAAGGAAAACTTTGACATATGGGAAACCTTAGGTCTTTGGTATCAATATAGTCCGAAGAGTTAGTACTTTGAAACAAGTTTTTGGAGTGGTTCGGATCCTCTTTCGATATTTTGGTTCAAACAGGATTCCCAAAGAAGAGGTTCCTACATTTGGATCTTTAGGATGTACCAAATCTTGAGCACAACTTTGACAAGTGGGAAACCTTAGGTCTTTGGTATCAATATGGTTCGAAGTGTGAAACAAGTACGTTGAAACAAGCTTTTCAATTACAAACAAGTTTTTGGAGTGGTTCGGATCATCTTTCGATATTTTGGTCCAAAGAGGATATACAAAGAAGAGGTTCCTCCATTTGCATCTTTAGGATGGACCAAATCGCGAGCAAAATTTTGACAAGGGGGAAACCTTAGGTCTTTGGTATCAATATGGTCCGAAGAGTGAAACAAGTACTTTGAAACAAGCTTTTCAATTACAAACAAGTTTTTGGAGTGGTTCGGATCCTCTTTCGATATTTTGGTCTAAAAAGGATATCCAAAGAGGAGGTTCCTCCACTTGCATCTTTAGAATGGACCAAATCGCGAGGAAAATTTTGACAAGGGGGAAACCTTAGGTCTTCGTTATCAATATGGTCCGAAGAGTGAAACAAGTACTTTGAAACAAGCTTTTCAATTACAAACAAGATTTTGGAGTGGTTCGGATCCTCGTTCGATATTTGGGTTCAAACAAGATTCTCAAAGAAGAGGTTTCTCCATTTGCATCTTTAGGATAGACCAAGTCGCGAGGAAAACTTTGAAATAAGGGAAACCTTAGGTCTTTGTTATCAATATGGTCCGAAGAGTGAAACAAGTACTTTGAAACAAGTTTTTCACTTACAAACAAGTTTTTGGAGTGGTTCGGATCCTCTTTCGATATTTTGGTTCAAACAGGATTCCCAAAGAAGAGGTTCCACCATTTGGATCTTTAGGATGTACCAAATTATGAGCACAACTTTGACAAGTGGGAAACCTTAGGTCTTTGGTATCAATATGGTCCGAAGTGTGAAACAATTACTTTGAAACAAGCTTTTCAATTACAAATAACTTTTTGGAGTGGTTCGGATCATCTATCAAAATTTTAGTCCAAAGCGGATTCCCAAAGAAGAGGTTCCTTCATTGGTGGATTGATTCGAATCTAGAACAAGAAATCCAATTCTAGTCTTTAGATCATGGATCATAAGGATAATCATTTTCTAGCCTTTTTCCTTGGGTTGTTTCAAATGGCATATGTGGGTTCTTTGGTTGTGATCTTTTTAGGACCTTAGTTAAGTTTAAGGGTTCTTAAAGCATTTCGAAAGGGTTTTCATATCAAGGATATCCAAAGAAGAGGTTCCTCCACTTGCATCTTTAGGATAAACCAAATCGCGAGGAAAATTTTGACAAGGGGGGAAACCTTAGGTCTTTGGTTTCAATATGGTCCGAAGAGTGAAACAAGTACTTTGAAACAAGCTTTTCAAATACAAACAAGTTTTTGGAGTGGTTCGGATCCTCTTTCAATATTTTGGTCCAAAGAGGATATCCAAAGAAGAGGTTCCTCCATTTGCATCTTTAGGATGGACCAAACCGCGAGGAAAACTTTGACAAGGGGGAAACCTTAGGTCTTTGGTATCAATATGGTCCGAAGAGTGAAACAAGTACCTTGAAACAAGCTTTTCAATTAAAAATAAGTTTTTGGAGTGGTTCAGATCCTCTTTCGAAATTTTGGTCCAAGGAGGACTCCCAAAGAAGAGGTTCCTGCATTTGCATCTTTAAGATGGACCAAGTCGTGAGGAAAACTTTGACATGTGGGAAACCTTTGGTCTTTGGTATCAATATAGTCCGAAGAGTGAAACAAGTACTTTGAAACAAGTTTTTCACTTACAAACAAGTTGTTGGAGTGATTTGGATCATCTTTCGATATTTTGGTCCAAAGAGGACATACAAAGAAGAGGTTCCTCCATTTGCATCTTTAGGACGAACCAAATCGCGAGAAAAATTTTGACAAGGGGGAAACGTTAGGTCTTTGGTATCAATATGGTCCGAAGAGTGAAACAAGTACTTTGAAACAAGCTTTTCAATTACAAACAAGTTTTTGGAGGGGTTCGGATCCTCTTTCGATATTTTAGTACAAAGAGGATTCCCAAAGAAGAGGTTCCTCATTTTGCATCTTTGGGATGGACCAAATCGCGAGGAAAACTTATACAAGGGGAAAACCTTAGGTCTTTGGTATCAATATGGTTCGAAGTGTGAAACATATACGTTGAAACAAGCTTTTCAATTACAAACAAGTTCTTGGAGTGATTCAGAACATCTTTCGATATTTTGGTCCAAAGAGGACATACAAAGAAGAGGTTCCTCCATTTGCATCTTTAGGATGGACCAAATCGCGAGAAAAATTTTGACAAGGGGGAAACGTTAGGTCTTTGGTATCAATATGGTCCGAAGAGTGAAACAAGTACTTTGAAACAAGCTTTTCAATTACAAACAAGTTTTTGGAGTGGTTCGGATCCTCTTTCGATATTTTAGTACAAAGAGGATTCCCAAAGAAGAGGTTCCTCATTTTGCATCTTTGGGATGGACCAAATTGCGAGGAAAACTTATACAAGGGGAAAACCTTAGGTCTTTGGAATCAATATGGTTCGAAGTGTGAAACATATACGTTGAAACAAACTTTTCAATTACAAACAAGTTCTTGGAGTGATTCGGAACATCTTTCGATATTTTGGTCCAAAGAGGACATACAAAGAAGAGGTTCCTCCATTTGCATCTTTAGGACGGACCAAATCGCGAGAAAAATTTTGACAAGGGGGAAACATTAGGTCTTTGGTGTCAATATGGTCCGAAGAGTGAAACAAGTACTTTGAAACAAGCTTTTCAATTACAAACAAGTTTTTGGAGTTGTTCGGATCCTCTTTCGATATTTTAGTACAAAGAGGATTCCCAAAGAAGAGGTTCCTTATTTTGCATCTTTGGGATGGACCAAATCGCGAGGAAAACTTATACAATGGGAAAACCTTAGGTATTTGGTGTCAATATGGTCCGTAGAGGGAAACAAGTACCTTGAAACAAGCTTTTCAATTCCAATCAAGTTTTTGGATTGGTTCGGATCATCTTTTGAAATTTTGGTCCAAAGAGGATTCCCAAAGAAGAGGTTCCGCCATTTGCATCTTTAGGATGGACCAAGCCGCGAGGAAAACTTTGACAAGTGGGAAACCTTAGTTCTTTGGTATCAATATGGTTTGAAGAGTGAAACAAGTTCTTTCAAACAAGCTTTTCAATTACAAATAAGTTTTTAGAGGGGTTTGGATCCTCTTTCGATATTTTTGTCCAAAAAGGATTCCCAAAGAAGAGGTTCCTCCATTTGCATCTTTAGGATGGACCAAATCGCGAGGAAAATTTTGACAAGGGGGAAAACTTAGGTCTTTGGTATCAATATGGTTCGAAGAGTGAAACAAGTACTTTGAAACAACCTTTTCAATTACAAACCAGTTTTTGGTGTGGTTCAGATCCTCTTTCGATATTTTGGTCCAAAGAGGATTCCCAAAGAAGAGGTTCCCTCCATTTGCATCTTTAGGATTGACCAAATCGCGAGGAAAACTTTAACAAGGGGGAAACCTTAGGTCTTTGGTATCAATATGGTCTGAAGAGTGAAACAAGTACCTTGAAACAAGCTTTTCAATTGGAAACAAGTTTTTGGAGTGGTTCGGATCCTCTTTCGATATTTTGGTCTAAAGAGTATTTCCCAAGAAGAGGTTCCTCCATTTTCATCTTTAGGATGGACCAAGTCGCGAGGAAAACTTTGACAAGTGAGAAACCTTAGGTCTTTGGTATCAATATGGTCCGAAGTGTGAAACAAGTACTTTGAAACAAGCTTTTCAATTACAAACAAGTTTTTGGAGTGGTTCGGATCCTCTTTCGATATTTTGGTCCAAACAAGATTCCCAAAGAAGAGGTTCCACCATTGGGATCTTTAGGATGGACCAAATCATGAGCACAACTTTGACAAGTGGGAAGCCTTAGGTCTTCGGATTCAACTTGGTTTAGAGAGTGAAACAAGTGTTTTCAAACAAGCTTTTCCATTACAAACATGTTTTTGGAGCGGTTCGGATCCTCTTTCGAAATTTTGGTCCAAAGAGGATTCCCAAAGAAGAGTTTCCTCCATTTGCATCTTTAGGATGGACCAAATCACGAAAAAACATTGACAAGTGGGAAACTGATAAGGCAAACCCAAATTGCAAGTTCAAAGACCCTATGCTATTATGCTTCGCATGAACGTTTGAAGCAAGAACTCAAACCCTCCCTAACTAATAGGTTTCAACCAAGAGATTTAAGGCTAGATGAGAATACCTCTTAGATCAATGACCTAGAGACAAGAATGAGATTCCTTGTTCTAGATTGAATCACTCCACAACTAAGTTGATCAATTCCTAGTTGAATGACTCGGCAGCAACCCTAAACACAAGAATTGCATGAAGTTGAAAACTCAATGTGGTTTTCAAAAGAAACTCTCAATGAGTGACTTGATTTTCATTCAAACATAATCTTCTTTGTTACAAAGTGTTCCCATGACTTTATAAGCCTTCAATCAGCAAAAGAAAAGCAAAAACATAAAAGGAAACAAACGTTAAACATCCGGTTACAATTGGCAAAACCAGAAAAGGAAACTAGAGCCCTTAATGCCCACGGTTACAAATAAGGAAAGTTTGACTAAAAAGTAAATAAAAGTGAATCTGATTTGCTTATTTGTTGCATTCTTCCATTCAAGGCATAGTTGACACATGAACAAGGTTATCTTTGTAGATATTGCAAGTTGCACACATGGATCTTCAAAGAATGATATGTGAATTCTTCATCTGAAATGGGCTGCTCATTGTGAAATATAGCTTGAACGAGCCTAGCAATCCTTGCACATGTGAAATAAATGCTTGTTGAACCTTATTTGCTTAGGATCTTTTGGAGTGCCTCCATGATTCATATCATCTTCCCCTTCTTCAAAAAGATTCGTCCTCGAATCAAGATCAACATTTCCTACATCAAAATGGCTCAAATTAATAACATTAAAAATCTCGTAATACTCACCGTGTAACACAATGGTGTAGAATCTTGAAAAGATTCTTGCAAGGACTTGATATGGTCCATCACCCCTTGGATGCAATTTAGTTCTTTTTTGAAGTCGTTTCTTTCGGAAATGCATCCAAATCCATGCTCTTTGATGAAACTTAAGTGGTTTCCTTCTCAAGTTCATTTTCAAGGTAAATGTGAAAACTTGCTCCTCGTTCATTTGCTCGACATCCATGTGCATTAATTTGATGAATACATTCATAAAATGGGCTGAATCACTCACAAAAACATTAGATCTCAAAGGCAGCAACTCAAAGGGAGTAATAGCATAAAGACCATAAATAAGTTTGTTTGAAAAACAAACATTTTTATGATGTATTGTCCTATTACATGCATTCTCCACAAAATATAAACAATTCTCCGAAGTTTCTACTTTAGAGTTAGTTTCTTTAAGCATTGCTCCTAAAATCTCATTTAGCACCTCTTGAGTTTCCCATTCATGCAAAACAGATTGGAATACATTGTAACTTCTCAAAGCAAAATACACTACATAAGAAGAATATGCATTCTTTAAGGAGTTCAACTTTTCAACATACTCAAAAATTGTAATTTCACGATGCTCATTAACAAGAACTTTCACATGCTCAAAAGTAGAAAGTATATTACTTACAAAATTCTCTTTAGATTCGATATACTTTCTTGCATGGATGAATTGCCCTTCCGAACACCTCAAGCTCTTATTCGGCCATAAGTAACGCTTCCAAACCTGAAAAAGATATTCAAACACACTAGACAAATAATGGTTAAGGTTAGTTGCCAAAAAGTCTACTTTGCACATAAGCACAAAATTAGGCTTTTGACTAAGAAAAACTTTCCTCACCTCACTCATTCTTACATGAAAGCTCACTAATTTGTCTTTTCTCTCTATTTCCTCTAAGTATTCACACATTTCTTTTTCATTCTCTTTTCTCTCATGGTTTTCACTCTTTCTTTTTCCACTCAACTCTTTCTTTTCTCTCTCACTCAATTTTTCACTCAATTCCTTTTCTTTCAACTCTTTTTCTTTCAACTCAAATTCTTATCTTCTTTTCTCAAGTATACATTGATCAAATATATACATCTTTTGAAGATAAAGGTAAAAGAGTTGTCTTTCGACCATCCTTTATGAAACTATACCTATTTAGGAAACCATCATACATAACCCTCCTATCAAATTGCCAAGGCCGGCCAAGTAGTATATCTCCCGCATGCATAGGTACAACATCACACAAAATCTCATCCTTATACTTACCAAGAGTAAAAGAAATTAAAGCTTGAGAAACTGTCCCATATTCAAATATATGCATATCTTGCTCAATTAAAGTCATATTTTCTGATCCAAATTGCTTTAGGGAAGTCTAATTTCGAATTTTTCTCTTTTAGGAAAGTTTATTCTTTCTTATTTTCTTTCTTATTCTTTCCTTGTCACTACAATAAACCATTTGCATAAATCTGTCTTCTTTTCTTCTTAACCAACCAATTTGCTTGTTTCTTATTTTTTGATTGTTACTTTTTACAAATTTCATCAGAATCTTTGTTGTTTGATAGTTGCTAAAGTGTGCTAATAGTCCAAGGCTACATTTAGGCCCTAAAATCTGTTTTTGAGTGCAAACACGAGAGAACGAACATCATCGAGTGTAAACACTTAGGGAGTGATTGAGAGGTCCTATTTTTATTATTAACCTTTTTATTTGCAGCAATGTATCATGAAAAATATGATGAAAGGAGGAGCAATGGATGTCGAGATGTAGAGCATACTTGGAGGGAAAATGGAGAGGCTTATTATGAAAGGATGGTGCATAGGAGCTTTGGAGCACATAAGCTCAACTTATATACTTTCCATGGGAGTGTAGATCCAGAAGAGTACTTGCAATGGGAAAGTCAAATTGAGCATTTCTTTGAATACAACAACTATAGTGAGGAAAGAAAGGTATTGCTTGCTATTACCAAGTTCACTAACTATGCTTATGTTTGGTGGTCTCCATTGAAGGAAAAACTAAGGAAAGATAAACAACCACATATTGATACTTGGTATGAACTTAAATATCACATGAGGAAGAGGTTTGTGCCGAGCCAAAGACAGAGAGCTATTGTGAAAGAATTTCTAAATCTTACACAAGGTGAAAGGAGTGTTGAAGCTTATCACAAGGAGTTTGAAGTTCTCATGGCTAGGGCTGTCTTTTTTGAAGATAATGAGTCCACAATGACATGGTTCTTAAAGGGTTTAAACGAGGAGATTGCCTGTTGTGTTGAAGGAAAGACATATGTGGAGTTGGAACATATGGTTTATTATGCAACCACGGTGGAAAAGAGACTCGAAAGAAGGGTTACAAAAAGGTATTCTACTAAACATCTTTCTAACCCTATTCCATCTCAAGAAAATCAATTAAAGAGTGCATTAAAGAGAAAGGATGTGGCTGCCAATGGCTTGATTAAGAAAAAGGTAACATTTGCTTTACAAGACCACTTCCAATCAAATATTCATATGAGGGAAACGTATTATGCATGTGAGTTAAAAAAGTGTTCTACCTTTGAAAAGAATGAGAATTGTCAAAAAGAGAGTGAGCCAAAAGAAAGAGAGATGAATTTTCAAAAAGAAGAGTGTGAAAAAGAAATTATTGAAATAAGTGAGCCAAAAGAAAGAGAGATGAGTGCTCAAAAAGAAATGAGTGACATGAGTGAGTCAAAAGAAAGAGATTTGAGTTCAAAAGAAAGAGTGTTTGAAAAGAATGAAAGAGAAATTGAAAAGAAAGAGAGTTGTGAGTCAAAAATGAATGAGAGGAATGGTGAGAACATTGTGAGTTTTGTAGAAAGTGAGGCTAGGAAAACAATGTTTTCAAATAAAACCCACTTTGTACTTGTGTGCAAAGATTCTTTCTTTCTAACTTATGAACTTAACCTTTGCTTTTCTAGTGTTTTAGCTAATGTTTTGCAGAATTACATTGATCAATTTTCAATTGGAATGGAGCACAAAGTAGATGCATTTCAAGGGGCTGAAATACTTAAGGCACCACCATACTTCATGGAAAAAGATGTTGCCAACGGGATCCAAGGCCAGAAAAGGAAGTTTCTTACTTTTAATCCTTTTGCATCGGTTTGTTTAAATGATTATTTCTTGTTTTCCAATTCTGATTTTAAGACTATAAATCATCCAAACCAATTATATTTTTATGATAAACATGCATTCTTTTCTAGCAAAATTCTTTTGGATGATCTTTACTTGTTTGACAGCTTATCACTTGCAAAACATGTCAAGCTAGCCTATCCATTTACTTGTGATGATGTGCATAGTTCTTGTTTGTTTGCTAAATTTGATCTCAACTATGATATTTTACCACTTCAATTTCATTCTAATGATAAACATATGTTTTGTGCTGCACGAATTATCATTGATAAGACATATGATGCATTTAGGGAGAGCATAGAGTTTTCATATTTTCTAATTTACCCCAACACATTAGACCTGTTTGAGTTTGATTATAGTTCATATGCTTTGATTAATTTGTTACCTTCACCATGTGATCATCTTGTGAGTATTGTTGAGTATGAGAAAATTTACGAGGTTGACTATGGTCCATATATTTTATTAGACTTGTTCCCACTATCCACCAACCATATTGTCAATGTTGTGGTCTTTGATAAGCTCGAATGTTTTGTTGAATTAAAGGGAAGGAAACCAACAATATTTGACCCAGGAGGTGTTAACTTGAAAGGAGAAAGAAGGGTACCATTGTTGCTCTCTTTGGTGCCAATTCACAATACACGAGGTAAGTGTGCTTTATGTGCTTTTATTTATGTTATTAACTTAATTTATTGCGATGTAGGTAATGTTATAGATTCGAGGACGAATCCTTTTCAAGAGGGAGGGGATGATATGAATCATGGAACGTTACAAAAATCCCAAGGACAAATCACAACATTAAAGTTCAAGAGAAGCATTGACATCCATTTACAGGCCTACATTAGCAAAGTCAAGACAAGCTTCGAAGATCCGATCATGGAGGCTATGGAAGAGGACGTGATGAACTTCAATCTATGGAAAATAAATTTGGAGGAAGAGTATTGAAGACTTGTTCAATCGGAATTGAAGAGAAGAGCTAATTAGGAAAGTTGCATCACTTTTGCAAACTTTCCTTATTTGGACCACTTTCCATATTTGTTTCCAAAGTTTCCATATTTGTTCCCAAAATGGTTCCAACGAATTTATGATGTATTTAGACATGTTTTAGGTCTTTTATATTCATTTTATATGTTTGGAAAGGATTAGGAAAGATATTATTCTCTAGAAAAGATTTTCCACAAAATCTGCCAATTTCACATAAGGCAAGTTTTGGGCAGATTTTGTGCTCCTTGTAATCAGAATTTCATAGCTTGTTTTTAGGGTTTCTTTGCCTATTTAAAGGCCTCATTTGTAACCCTAAATACCAAGAATTCATATGATAATAATATTGCTTTTTGCTTAGCCGAAATTGCTTAGTTTTGTAGCCTTGTTCTAGGTTGCATGTTTTAGAAACATTCAAGCATGAATTGATCTATTGTGTTTGTGGATTGTTTCAATCTTGAAATAAGAACAAGTCTCTTATTTCAAGATCATAGATCATTGGAATAATCTTTCTCTTCTTGCTTTCCAAGGGTTTTACCTTATTGTTCATTGGGGTTTTAGGATTTGCATCTAGGGGTTCTTTGTGTTTCAAAGGGTTTCTATTTCAATTTTCTAGGGTTTCATATCAGAGAATGTTTTAAGTACTCTACTTTCTAGTTTTGAGTATATGAAAGTTCTTGTTAATGAGCCTCTTGAGAATGAAAATTTTGAGTATGTGGAAAAGTTGAACTCATTTAGGAATGCATATTCATCTTATGTTGCTAATTTATCTTTGAGAAGTTACAATGTATACCATGCTGTTTTGCTTGAATGGGGAACTCAAGAGATGATAAATGAGACTTTAGGAGCAATGCTTAGGGAAACTAACTTTAAAGTGGAAACTTCGGAGATTTCTTTTCCTTTTGTTGAGAATACATGTAATAGGACAATACATCATAAAAATGTTTGTTTTTCAAACAAACTTATTTATGGTCTTTATGCTATTACTCCCTTTGAGTTGCTGCCTTTGAGATCTAATGTTTTTGTGAGTGATTCAGCCCATTTTATGAATGTATTCATCAAATTAATGCACATGGATGTCGAGCAAATGAACGAGCAACAAGTTTTCACATTTACCTTGAAAATGAACTTGAGAAGGAAACCGTTTAAGTTTCTTCAAAGAGCATGGATTTGGATGCATTTCCGGAAGAAAAGATTACAAAAAAGGACTAAGTTGCATCCAAGGGGTGATGGACAATATCAAGTCCTTAGAAAAATCTATGCAAAAGTCAACACCATTGTGTTAAAAGGTGAGTATTTTTGGAATCCAATTTTTAATGTTGCTGATTTGAGACCTTTTGATGTAGGGGATGATGACCTTGATTCGAGGACGAATCTTCATGAAGAAGGGAAAGATGATATGAATCATGGAAGCACTCCAAAAGATCCTAAGCAAATAAGGTTCAACAAGCAATTATTTCACATGTGCAAGGATGGCTAGGCTCGGTTCAAGCTATATTTTATAATGAGCAGCCCATTTCGGATGAAGAATTGACATATCATTCTTTGAAGATCAATGCGTGCAACTTATAAATCCATAAGGAAGATGTCTACAAAGATAACCTTGTGCAAGTGTCAACTACGCCTTGAATGGAAGAATGCAACAACTAAGCAAATCAGATTCACTTTTATTTACTTTTTAGTCAAACTTTCCTTATTTGTAACCGTGGGCATTAAGGGCTCTAGTTTCCTTTTATGTTTTTGCCAATTGTAACCGAATGCTTTAATGTTTGTTTCCTTTTATGTTTTTTCTTTTCTTTTGCTGATTGAAGGCTTATAAAGGCATGGGAACACTTTGTAAGAAATCAGATTATGTTTGAATGAAAATCAAGTCACTCATTGAGAGTTTCTTTTGAAAACCACATTGAGTTTTCAACTTCTTGCAATTCTTGTGTTTAGGGTTGCTGCCGAGTCATTCAACTAGGAATTGATCAACTTAGTTGTGGAGTGATTCAATCTAGAACAAGGAATCTCATTTTTGTCTCTAGGTCATTGATCTAAGAGGTAATCTCATCTAGCCTTAAATCTCTTGGTTGAAACCGATTAGTTAGGGAGGGTTTGAGTTCTTGCTTCAAAGGTTCATGCTAAGCATAATAGCATAGGGTCTTTGGACTTGCAATTTGGGTTTGCCTTATCATGTTTGGACCAAAATATCGAAAGAGGATCCGAACCACTCCAAAAACTTGTTTGTAATTGAAAAGCTTGTTTCAAAGTACTTGTTTCACACTTCGGACCATATTGATACCAATGACCTAAGGTTTCCCACTTGTCAAAGTTGTGCTCATGATTTGGTCCATCCTAAAGATCCAAATGAAGGAACCTCTTCTTTGGGAATCATCTTTGGACCAAAATATCGAAAGAGGATCTGAACCACTCCAAAAACTTGTTTGTAAGTGAAAAGCTTGTTTCAAAGTACTTGTTTCATTTTTCGGACCATATTTATAACAAAGACCTAAGGTTTCCCACTTGTCAAAGTTTTCCTCGCGACTTGGTCCATCCTAAAGATGCAAATGGAGGAACCTCTTCTTTGCGAATCCGCTTTGGACTAAGATTTTGAAAGAGGATTCGAACCACTCCAAAAACTTGTTTGTAATTGAAAAGCTTGTTTCAAAGTACTTGTTTCACTCTTCGGACCATATTGATACCAAAGACCTAAGGTTTCCCACTTGTCAAAGTTTTCCTCGCGACTTGGTCCATACTAAAGTTGCAAATGGAAGAACCTCTTCTTTGGGAATCCTCTTTGGACCAAATTTTCGAAAGAGGATCCGAACCACTCCAAAAACTTGTTTGTAATTGAAAAGCTTGTTTCAAAGTACTTGTTTCACACTTCGGATCATATTGATACCAATGACTTAAGGTTTCCCACTTGTCAAAGTTATGCTCATGATTTGGTCCATCCTAAAGATCCAAATGGAGGAACCTCTTCTATGGGAATCATCTTTGGACCAAAATATCGAAAGAGGATCCGAACCACTCCAAAAACTTGTTTGTAACTGAAAAGCTTGTTTCAAAGTACTTGTTTCAATTTTCGGACCATATTTATAAAAAAGGCCTAAGGTTTCCCACTTGTCAAAGTTTTCCTCGCGACTTGGTCCATCCTAAAGATCCAAATGGAAGAACCTCTTCATTGGGAATCCTCTTTGGACAAAGATTTTGAAAGTGGATCCGAACCACTCCAAAAAATTGTTTGTAATTGAAATGCTTGTTTCAAAGTACTTGTTTCACTCTTCGGACCATATTGATACCAAAGACCTAAGGTTTCAGACTTGTCAAAGTTTTCCTCGCGACTTGGTCCATACTAAAGTTGCAAATGGAGGAACCTATTCTTTGGGAATCCTGTTTGGACCAAAATATCGAAAGAGGATCCGAACCACTCCAAAAACTTGTTTGTAATTGCAAAGCTTGTTTCAAAGTACTTGTTTCACAGTTCGGACCATATTGATACCAAAGACCTAAGGTTTCCTACTTGCAAAGTTGTGCCCATAATTTGGTCCATCCTAAAGATGAAAATGGAGGAACCTCTTCTTTGGGAATGCGCTTTGGACCAAAATATCGAAAGAGGATCCGAACCACTCCAAAAACTTGTTTGTAATTGAAAAGCTTGTTTGAAAGCACTTGTTTCACTCTCTAAACTAAATTGAATCCGAAGACCTAAGGTTTCCCACTTGTCAAAGTTGTGCTCATGATTTAGTCCATCCTAAAGATCCAAATGGAGGAACCTCTTCTTTGGGAATCCTGTTCGGACCAAAATATTGAAAGAGGATCTGAACCACTCCAAAAACTTGTATGTAATTGAAAAGCTTGTTTCAAATTACTTGTTTCACTGTTCGGACCATATTGATACCAAAGACCTAAGGTTTCCCCCTTGCCAAAGTTTTCTTCGCGATTTGGTCCATCCTAAAGATGAAAATGGAGGAACCTCTTCTTTGGGAATCCGCTTTGTACAAAAATATAAAAAGAGGATCCGAACCACTCCAAAAACTTGTTTGTAATTGAAAAGCTTGTTTGAAAGCACTTGTTTCACTCTCTAAAGCAAGTTGAATCCGAAGACCTAAGGTTTCCCACTTGTCAAAGTTGTGCTTATGATTTGGTCCATCCTAAAGATCGAAATGGAGGAATCTCTTCTTTGGGAAGCCTCTTTGGACCAAAATATCAAAAGAGGATCCGAACCACTCCAAAAACTAGTTTGTAAGTGAAAAGCTTGTTTGAAAGCACTTGTTTCACTCTCTAAACTAAATTGAATCCGAAGACCTAAGGTTTCCCACTTGTCAAAGTTGTGCTCATGATTTGGTCCATCCTAAAGATCCGAATGGAGGAACCTCTTCTTTGGGAATCCTATTTGGACAAAAATATTGAAAGAGGATCTGAACCACTCCAAAAACTTGTATGTAATTGAAAAGCTTTTTTCAAATTACTTGTTTCACTCTTCGGACCATATTGATACCAAAGACCTAAGGTTTCCCCCTTGCCAAAGTTTTCTCGTGATTTGGTCCATCCTAAGATAAAAATGGAGGAACCTCTTCTTTGGGAATCCGCTTTGTACAAAAATATAAAAAGAGGATCCGAACCACTCCAAAAACTTGTTTGTAATTGAAAAGCTTGTTTGAAAGCACTTGTTTCACTCTCTAAACCAAATTGAATCCGAAGACCTAAGGTTTCCCACTTGTCAAAGTTGTGCTCATGATTTGGTCCATCCTAAAGATCCAAATGGAGGAATCTCTTCTTTGGGAAGCCTATTTGGATCAAAATATCGAAAGAGGATCCGAACGACTCGAAAAACTTGTTTGAAAGTGAAAATCTTGTTTCAAAGTACGTGTTTCACTCTTCGGACCATATTGATACCAAAAACCTAAGGTTTCCCCCAAGTCAAAGTTTTCCTCGCAGTTTGGTCCATCCTAAAGATGCAAATGAAGGAACCTCTTCTTTGGGAATCCTGTTTAGACCAAAATATCGAAAGATGATCCGAACCACTCCAAAAACATGTTTGTAATTGCAAAGCTTGTTTCAAAGTACTTGTTTCACACTTCGGACCATATTGATACCAAAGACCTAAGATTTCCCACTTGTCAATGTTGTGCTCATGATTTGGTCCATCCTAAAGATGAAAATGGAGGAACCTCTTCTTTGGGAATCCACTTTGGACCAAAGTATCGAAAGTGGATCCGAACCACTCCAAAAACTTGTTTGTAATTGAAAAGCTTGTTTGGAAGCACTTGTTTCAATCTATAAACTAAATTGAATCCGAAGACCTAAGGTTTCCCACTTGTCAATGTTGTGCTCATGATTTGGTCCATCCTAAAGATCCAAATGGAGGAACCTCTTCTTTGGGAAGCCTGTTTGGATCAAAATATCGAAAGAGAATCCGAACCACTCTTAAAACTTGTTTGTATGTGAAAAGGTTGTTTCAAAGTACTTGTTTCACTCTTCGAACCATATTGATACCAAAGACCTAAGGTTTCCCACTTGTCAAAGTTTTCCTCGCGCTTTGGTCCATCCTAAAGATGCAAACGGAGGAACCTCTTCTTTGGGAATCGTCTTTGTTCCAAAATATCGAAAGAGGATACGAACTACTCCAAAAACTTGTTTGTAATGGAAAAGCTTTTTTGAATGCACTTGTTTCACTCTGTAAACCAAATTGAATCCGAAGACCTAAGGTTTCCCACTTGTCAAAGTTGTGCTCATGATTTGGTCCATCCTAAAGATCCATATGGAGGAACTTCTTCTTTGGGAATACTGTTTGGACCAAAAGATCAAAAAAGGATCCGAACCACTCCAAAAACTTGTTTGTAATTGAAAAGCTTGTTTCAAAGTACTTGTCTCACACTTCGGACCATATTGATACCAAAGACCTAAGGTGATATGAATTATGTAGCCTTGCATTTGAGGAATTCAAGCTTCAAGAACACTTGCATTAAATGCACTTCAATTGCATTAATGGCAACCCAAGTTCATTTATTACAAGTCAAGTTAAGATGCATTAACTACAACTCAAGATGCATTGATGATAACCCAAGCGTCATTCAAGACAACTCAAGCTTCATTCAAGGGAACTTAAGGCAACTCCAAGACAAGCATTAATGACCATTTACAAGCTTCAATTAGAGTTAAATATCAGTTTCAAATGTAATAATTCATTTTAAGTTACAAAATTAAAATGGTGGCTGAATGTAACTTAAGTTTTTGCATTAAATTCGTAGGTTACATGCTAGGGACTTAATTGGGCTGATAGAGGATCATTATGAACGAAATATACATGTATTTTATGCCTATAAATAGGCTTTGTTTTAGCTATTGTAAATCAGATTTGAAAATGTAATGAAATATTGCCTTTTGAGCAAATGGAGAGCCTTGAGCCTCACCCCTTTGTAGTCTTGCCTTAGATTACATGTTTAGAGTCATTCAAGTTGAAATGATCATCCAACTTGTGGAGTGTCTCGAATCTTGGGCTTGGAAACTTGTCCTAGATCAATGATCATCTTTCCTAAGCAATCTGTTTTTAGCCATTCTTAGGGGATGTTTCAGAATAGTTAGGGAGGGTTTGCGTTCTTGCTTCAAAGGTTCATGCTAAGTATAATAGCATAGGGTCTTTGGACTTGCAATTTGAGTTTGTCTTATCATTTGGAACTCTTGGGTTGATCCGATTAGTTAAGGAGGTTTTGTGCCATTTTCATGCTTCAAAGGTTCTTGCAAATGATTGTAATGGGTTTTTGGACTTGAACGCAAGGTTGCCTTATCATAAGGTTTCCCACATGTCAAAGTTGTGCTCATAATTTGGTCCATCCTAAAGATCCAAATGGAGGAACCTCTTCTTTGGGAATCCCCTTTCGACCAAAATATCGAAAGATGATCTGAACCACTCCAAAAACTTGTTTGTAAGTGAAAAGCTTGTTTCAAAGTACTTGTTTCACTCTTCGAACTATATTGATACCAAAGACCTAAGGTTTCCCACTTGTCAAAGTTTTCCTCGCGACTTGGACCATACTAAAGATGCAAATAGAGGAACCTTTTCTTTGGGAATCCTCTTTTGACCAAAATATCGAAAGAGGATCCGAACCACTCCAAAAACTTGTTTGTAATGGAAAAGCTTGTTTCAAATTACTTGTTTCACTCTTCGGACCATATTGATACCAAAGACCTAAGGTTTCCCCCTTGTCAAAGTTTTCTTTGCGATTTGGTCCATCCTAAAGATCCGAATGGAGGAACCTCTTCTTTGGGAATCATCTTTGGACCAAAATATCGGAAGAGGATCCGAACCCCTCCAAAAACTTGTTTGTAATTGAAAAGCTTGTTTGAAAGCACTTGTTTCACTCTCTAAACCAAATTGAATCAGAAAACCTAAGGTGTCCCACTTGTCAAAGTTGTGTTCATGATTTGGTCCATCCTAAAGATTCAAATGGAGGAACCTATTCTTTGGGAATCCTGTTTGGACCAAAATATCGAAAGAGGATCCGAACCACTCCAAAAACTTGTTTGTAATTGAAAAACTTGTTTCAAAGTAGTTGTTTCACACTTCGGACCATATTGATACCATAGACCTAAGGTTTTCCACTTGTCAAAGTTGTGCTCATGATTTGGTTCATCCTAATTATCCAAATGGAGGAACCTCTTCTTTGGGAATCATCTTTGGACAAAAATATCGAAAGAGGATCCAAACCACTCCAAAAACTTGATTGTAAGTGAAAAGCTTGTTTCAAAGTACTTGTTTCATTTTTCGGACCATATTTATAACAAAGACCTAAGGTTTCCCACTTGTCAAAGTTTTCCTCGCGACTTGGTCCATCCTAAAGATGCAAATGGAGGAACCTCTTCTTTGCGAATCCGCTTTGGACCAAGATTTTGAAAGAGGATTTGATAAGGCAAACCCAAGATGCAAGTCCAAAGACCCTATGCTATTAGATTTAGCATGAACCTTTGAAGCAAGATCTCAAACCCTCCCTAACTAATCGGATTCAACCAAGAGATTAAGGTTAGATGTGATTACCTCTTAGATCAATGATCTAGAGACAAGAATGAGTTTTCTTGTTCTAGATTGAATCACTCCACAATTAAGTTGATCAATCCCTAATTGAATGACTCGGCAGCAACCCTAAACACAAGAATTGCAAGGAATGAAAACTATGAACAAGTTTTCAAAAAGGAACTCTCAAAGAGAATTGATTTTCATTCAACAATATTCTGATTATTACAATGGAAAGAAAGGCATTATATAGCCTTTAAAAGACCATAAAAAAAACGAAATATACAAGCCATTAGAGTCCTAGACATGTAACTTACACAATTAATGACAATTGATAATGAAAATAAAAGTATAACCTACATGTCTTTCCAAAAGTTGTAACCTACCATATTTTGTAACTCATTATCACTCTAAATGCTAGAATAATTAATACACCAAAGTTCTCTTTAAGTAAGTGTCTTGTAATTATGATGAAAGCTGAGTTGCATTCAAAAAGCTTGAATTCCATTAAATGAGCTTCGGTTGCATTAAATGAACTTGAGCATTTATTGATGTAAGCTTGAACTTTGATGTTGCATTTATTGAACTTAGCTTGTAGCTTGAGCTTGTCATGAACTTGGAAAGTAATGAATGCAATTCGGCAATGATCAACATTAAGGCTCCTTGATTCTTATCATTCCCTCCTTCTTGAAAAGGATTCGTCCTCGAATCCAAATCTTCATGCCCTACAACAAAAGATCCGAAATCAGAAATTTTAAATATTGAATTCGAAAAATACTCACCTTGTAACGCAATGGTATGAAATTTTGCATGTATTCTTCCAAGGACTTGATAGGGTCCATCCCCCCTTAGATGCAACTTAGTCCTTTTTTGTAATCTTTTCTTCCGGAAATGCATCCAAATCCATGCTCTCGGATGTAACTTAAGCGGTTTCCTTCTCAAGTTCATTTTCAAGGTAAATGTGAAAAATTGCTCCTATTGATACCAAAGACCTGAGGTTTCCCACTTGTCAAACATTTCCTCATGATATGGTCCATCCTAAAGAACCAAATGGAGGAACCTCTTATTGGGGAATCCTTTTTGGACCAAAATATCGAAAGAGGATCCGAACCACTCCAAAAACATATTTGTAATTGAAAAGCTTGTTTCAAAGTACATGTTTACTCTTCGGACCCAATTGATACCAAAAGACCTAAGGTTTCCCACTTGTCAAAGTTTTCCTCGTGATTTGGAACATCCTAAAGATCCAAATGGAGGAACCTCTTCTTTGGGAATCCTGTTTGGACCAAAATTTCGAAAGAGGATCCGAACCACTCCAAAAACTTGTTTGTAATTGAAAAGCTTGTTTAAAGCACTTGTTTCACTCTTCGGACCATATTGCTACCAAAGACCTAAGGTTTCCAACTTGTTATAGTTTTCCTCGTGATTTTGTTCATCCTAAAGATCCGAATGGAGGAACATCTTCTTTGGAAATCCTCTTTGGACCAAAATTTCGAAAGAGTATCAGAACCACTCCAAAAACTTGTTTGTAATTGAAAAGCTTGTTTGAAAACACTTGTTACACTCTCTGAACCAAAATGAATCCGAAGACCTAAGGTTTCCCACTTGTCAAAGTTGTGCTCATGATTTAGTCCATCCTAAAGATCCAAATGGAGGAACCACTTCTTTGGAAACCCTGTTTGGACAAAAATTTCAAAAGATGATCCGAACGACTCCAAAAACATGTTTGTAATTGAATAGCTTGTTTCAAAGTACTTGTTTCACTCTTAGAACCATATTGGTACAAAAGACCTAAGGTTTCCCACTTGTCAAAGTTTTCATCGCATTCTAAAGATAGAAATGGAGGAACCACTTCTTTGGGAATCCTCTTTGGACCGAAATATTGAAAGAGGATCCGAACCACTCCAAAAACATGTTTGTAATTGAAAAGCTTGTTTCAAAGTACTTGTTTAACTCTTCGGACCATATTTATACCAAAGACCTATGGTTTCCCACTAGTCAATGTGTTCCTCGTGAATTGGTCCATCCTAAAGAACCAAATGGAGGAACCTCTTCTATGGGAATCCTGTTTGAACCAAAATTTCAAAAGAGTATCTGAACCACTCGACAGACATGTTTGTAATTGAAAAGCTTGTTTTAAAGTACTTGTTTCACTGTTCGGACCATATTGATACAGAAGACCTAAGGTTTCCCACTTGTACAAGTTTTCCTCGTGATTTGGAACATCCTAAAGATCCGAATGGTGGAACATCTTCTTTGAGAATCCTCTTTGGACCAAAATTTCGAAAGAGGATCCAACTACTCCAAAAACTTGTTTGTAATTGAAAAGCTTGTTTGAAAGTACTTGTTTCAATCTCTAAACCAAATTGAATCCGAAGACCTAAGGTTTCCCACTTGTCAAATTTGTGCTCATGATTTGGTCCATCCTAAAGATCCAAATGGAGGAACCTCCTCTATGGGAATCCTGTTTGGACCAAAATTTTGAAAGACGATCCGAACCACTCCAAAAACTTGTTTGTAATTGAAAAGTTTGTTTCGAAGCACTTGTTTCACTCTTCGGACAATATTGATACCAAAGACCTAAGGTTTCCCACTTGTCATAGTTTTACCCGTGATTTGGTCCATCCTAAAGATCTGGATGGACGAACATCTTCTTTGGGAATCCCATTTGGACTAAAATTTCGAAAGAGTATCTGAACCACTCCAAAAACTTGTTTGTAATTGAAAAGCTTGTTTGAAACTACTTGTTTCACTCTCTAAACCAAAATGAATCTGAAGACCTAAGGTTTCCCACTTGTCAAAGTTGTGCTCATGATTTGGTCCATCCTAAAGATCCAAATCGAGGAGTTCTTTGTGAATCCTCTTTGGACCAAAATATCGAAAGAGGATCCGAACAACTCAAAAAACTTGTTTGTAATTGGAAAGCTTGTTTCAAAGTACTTGTTTCACTCTTCGGACCATATTGATGCCAAAGACCTAAGGTTTCCCACTTGTCAAAGTTGTCCTCTTTATTTGGTCCAAACTAAAGATCCAAATGGAGGAACCTCTTCTTTAGGAATCCTGTCTGGAACAAAATTTCGAAAGAGGATCCGAAACCACTTCAAAAGCATGTTTGTAATTGAAAGCTTATTTCAAAGTTCTTGTTTCACTCTTATTACCAAATTGATTCTGAAGACCTAAGGTTTTCCACTTGTCAAAGTTGTGCTCATAATTTAACCCATCCTAAAAATCCAAATGGAAGAACCTCTTCTTTTAGGAACCTGTTTGGACCAAAATATCGAAAGAGGATCCGAACACCTCCAAAAACTTGTTTGTTATTGACAAGTTTGTTTCAATGTTGTCGTTTCACTCTTCGAACCATATTCATACAAAAGACCTAAGGTTTCCCACTTGTCAAAATTGTAATCATGATTTGATCCATCCTAAAGATCCAAATGAAGGAACCTCTTCTTTGGGAATCCTGTTTGGACAAAAATATCGAAAGAGGATCTGAACCACTCCAAAAACTTGTTTGTAATAGGAAGCTTATTTCAAAGTACTTGTTTTACTCTCTAAACCAAATTGAATACGAAGACCTAAGGTTTCCCACGTGTCTAAGTTGAGCTCATGATTTGGTCCATCCTAAAGATTAAAATGGAAGAACCCCTTCTTTGGGAATCCTGTTCAGACCAAAATATCGAAAGAGGATCCGAAATACTATAAAAACTTGTTTGTAATTGAAAAGCTTGTTTCAAAGTACTTGTTTCACTCTTCGGACCATATTGATACCAAAGACCTAAGGTTTCCCACTTGTCAAAGTTTTCCTCGCGATTTGGTCCATCCTAAAAATGCAAATGGAGGAACCTCTTCTTTGGGAATCCTCTTTGGACCAAAATTTTGAAAGGCGATCCGAACCACTCCAAAAACTTGTTTGTAATTAAAAGCTTGTTTCAAAGTGATATGAATTATGTAGCCATGCATTTAAGGAATTCAAGCTTAAAGAGTACATGCATTGATGACAACTCAAGTTGCATTAAATGCACTCAAGATATATTTATGACAACTCAAGCTTCAAGTGTATTAGCATTGATGACAACTCTTAGATGCATTTATGACAACTCAAGCTTCATTCAAGGGAACACAAAGCTTCATTTAAGGGAACTCAAAGCAACATCAAGACAAGCTTTAATGAAGATTTAAAAGCTTAATTTAGTGTTCAAATATCAGTTTCAAATGTAATAGTTGCATTTTAAGTTACAAATTAAATGGTGGCAGAATGTAACTTAAGTTTTTGCTTTAAATTCGTAGGTTACATGCTAGGGACTTAATTGGGCTGATATGGGATCATTATGGACGAATTTATCATGTATTTTAAGCCTATAAATAGGCCTTGTATCAGCCAATGTAAAAAGACTTGTAAGACTTGACAGATTCAAAAGATTGAATGAAATGTAGCATTTTTATGCACATTGAGAGCCTTGCGCCTCACCCATTGTAATCTTGCTTTAGATTACATGTTTAGAAACATTCAAGAGGGGAGTGATCAACCAACTTATGGAGTGTTTCAAGTCATGAGATGATGGAACGTAAAAGTTTGTCCGTTTCATGATTTTTAGATCACATAGGGCAATCTGTTTCTAGCCTTTCCTTATGGTTGAAATCGAATAGTTAGGGAGGGTTTGAATTCATGCTTCAAGGGTTCATGCTAATCATTCCCCCATTCTTCAAAATGATTCGTCCTCGAATCAAAAAGTGTTGCTGCAAAAGAATGTTATGATTCGTCCTCTAAACCCTATGCTATGTGATTAGCATGAACCCTTGAAGCATGAATTCAAACCCTCCCTAACTATTCGATTTCAAAATTAAGGAAAGGCTAGAAACAGATTGCCCTATGTGATCTAAAAGTCATGAAACGGACAAACTTTTACGTTCCATCATCTCATGACTCGAAACACTCCACAAGTTGGTTGATCACTCCCCTCTTGAATGTTTCTAAACATGTAATCTAAAGCAAGATTACAAAGGGTGAGGCGCAAGGCTCTCAATGTGCATAAAAATGCTACATTTCATTCAATCTTTTGAATCTGTCAAGTCTTACCAATCTCTCTTACATTGGCTGATACATGGCCTATTTATAGGCTTAAAATAAAATGCAATTTCGTTCATAATGATCTCATGTCAGCCCAATTAAGTCCCTAGCATGTAACCTACGAATTTAAAGCAAAAACTTAAGTTACATGATATGAATCATGGAGCCTTAATGTTGATCTTTTCCGAGCTTGCATTCGTTGTTCTCAAAGTTCAAGATTAGTTCAATAAATGGAAGTCAAGTTCAAGTAGAGTTCATTAAATGCAAGTCAAGTTCAAACCAAGCTCATTAAATGCAAGTAAACTTCAAGCCTAGTTCATTCAATGCAAGTAAAGTTCATTTAATGCAATTGAAGCTCATTTAATGCAACTCAAGACATCAATGCTACTCTTGACTTATTCATGACATCCTAAGGTTTCATTTAAGACTCTCATAAACACATGTGGTCAAGGATTGTCAGTTACAATGACTTTCAAATCAGATTTGTAACTCTTCTAATTTCAGTTACAAGTTTGCATAGTTAAGACCATTTTCGGTTATTTTTGTAAGACTTTAAGGTTGTAGCTGTTTCATTTCCTTTCATTTATGTCAATTTCGTTTTTCCCTTTGTTTTGTAAGGCTTATATAGCCATGTTTCAGATTGTAAACAATCAGATTATGATGGAATTAAAAATCCAAAGTCTCATTGAGAGCTTTTTCTTTGAATTGTTGTGAGTTGTTCAACTTTTCATCTTGTCATTCCTTGTGTTTAGGGTGGCTGTAGAATCGAGCCATTAGGATTGATCATTCTAATTTGGTGGATTGATTCGAATCTAAAACAAGAAATCCAATTCTTGTCTTTAGATCATTGATCATAAGGATAATCATTTTCTAGCCTTTTTCCTTGGGTTGTTTCAAATGGCATATGTGGGTTCTTTGGTTGTGATCTTTTTGGGTCCTTAGTTAAGTTTAAGGGTTCTTAAAGCATTTCGAAAGGGTTTTCGTATCATTACATCTACCACCATTTAATTTGTAACTTAAAATACAACTATTACAATTGAAACTGATATTTGAACTCTAAATTAAGCTCTTTTAATCTTCATAAAAGCTTGTCTTGATATTGCTTTGAGTTCCCTTGAATAAAGCTTTCAATTGTCATAAATGCATCTAGATTGTCATCAATGCTACTACACTTGAAGCTTGAGTTGTCATAAATACATCTTGAGTGCATTTAATGCAACTTGAGTTGTCATCAATGCATGTACTCTTTTAGCTTGAATTCCTTAAATGCATGGCTACATAATTCATATCAACTTGTTTCACTCTTCGGACCACATTGATACCAAAGACCTAAGGTTTCCCACTTGTCAAAGTTTTCCCCGTGATTTTGTCCATCCTAAAGATCAAAATGCAGGAACCTCTTCTTTGGGAATCCTTTTTGGACCAAATTATCGAAAGAGGATCCGAACCAGTCCAAAAACTTGTTTGTAATTGAAAAGCTTGTTTCAAATTACTTATTTCTCTCTTCAGACCATAGTGATACCATATACCTAAGGTTTTCCACTTCTCAAAATTGTCCTCATGATTTGGTCCATCGTAAAGAACCAAATGGAGGAACCTCTTATTGGGGAATCGTTTTTGGACCAAAATATCGAAAGAGGATCCGAACCAGTCCAAAAACATATTTGTAATTGAAAAGCTTGTTTCAAAGTACTTGTTCACTCTTCGGACCATATTAATACAAAAGACCTAAGGTTTCCCACTTGTCAAAGTTTTCGTCGTGATTTGGAACATCCAAAAGATCCAAATGGAGGAATCTCTTCTTTCGGAATCCTATTTAGACCGAAATATTGAAAGAGGATCTGAACCACTTCAAAAACTTGTTTCTAATGGAAAAGCTTGTTTCAAAGTACTTGTTTCACTCTTCGGACCATATTCATACCAAAGACTTAATGTTTCCCACTTGTCAAAGTTTTCCTCGTCATTTGGTCCATCCTAAAGATCCGAATGGAGGAACATCTTCTTTGAGAATCCTCCTTGGACCAAAATTTCAAAAGAGGATCCGAACCACAATAAAAACTTGTTTGTAATTGAAAAGCTTGTTTGAAAGTACTTGTTTCACTCTCTAAACCAAATTGAATCCGTAGACCTAAGCTTTCCCACTTGTCAAAGTTGTGCTCATGATTTGGTCCATCCTAAAGATCCAAATGGAGGAACCTCTTCTTTGGGAATCCTGTTTGGACCAAAATATCGAAAGAGGATCCGAAAGAATCCAAAAACTTAATTGTAATTGAAAAGCTTGTTTCAAAGTGCTTGTTTCACTCTCTAGATTAAATTGAATCCGAAGACCTAAGGTTTCCCACTATGCTAAGTTGTGCTCATGATTTGGTCCATCCTAAAGATAAAAAAGGAGGAACCTTTTCTTTGGGAATCCTGTTTGGACCAGAATATCGAAAGAGGATCTGAACCACTTTAAAAACCTGTCTGAAATTAAAATGTGTGTTTCAAAGTACTTGTTTCACTCTTCGAACCATATTGATCCCAAAGACCTAAGGTTTCCCACTTGTCAAAGTTTTCCTCGTGATTTGGTCCATCCTAAAGATCCAAATGGACGAACCTCATCTTTGGGAATCCTCTTTTGACCAAAATATCGAAAGAGGATCCGAACAACTCCAAAACCTTTTTGTAATTGAAAACTTATTTCAATGTACTTGATTTACTCTTTAGACAAAATTGAATACGAAGACCTAAGGTTTCCCATTTGTCAAATTTGTCCTCATGATTTGGTCCATCCTAAATATCCAAATGGAGGAACCTCTTCTTTGGGAATCCTCTTTGGACCAAAATTTCGAAAGAGGATCCGAACCACTCCAAAACCTTGTTTGTAATTCAAAAGCTTGTTTCAAAGTACTTGTTTCACTATTCGGACCATATTGATACCAAAGACCTAAGTTTTCCCACTTGTCAAAGTTTTCCTCGCGATTTGGTCCATCCTTAAGATGCAAATAGTGGAACCTCTTCTTTGAGAATCCTCTTTGGACCAAATTTTTGAAAGGTCCGAACCACTCCAAAAACTTTTTTGTAATTGAAAAGCTTGTTAGAAAACACTTGTTTCACTCTCTAAACCAAATTGAATCCGAAGACCTAAGGTTTCCTACTTGTCAAAGTTGTGCTCATGATTTGGTCCATCCTAAAGATCCAAATGGATGAACCTCTTCTTTGGGAATCCTCTTTGGACCAAAATATCGGAAGAGGATCCGAACAACTCCAAAAACTTGTTTGTAATTGAAAAGCTTGTTTCAAAGTACTTGTTTCACTCTTCGGACCATATTAATACCAAAGTCCTAAGGCTTTCCACTTGCAAAGTTTTTCTCGTGATTTGGTCCATCCTAAAGATACAAATGGATGAACCTCTTCTTTGGGAATCTTCTTGGGACCAAAATTTCGAAAGAAGATCTGAACCACTCCAAAAACATGTTTGTAATTGAAAAGCTTGTCTCAAAGTACTTGTTTCACTCTTCGGACCGTATTGATACCAAAGACCAAAGGTTTTCCACTTGTCAAAGTTTTCCTCGTGATTTGCTCCATCCTAAAGATCCAAATGGAGGAACCTCTTCTTTGGGAATCCTCTTTGGACCAAAATTTTGAAAGAGGATCCGAACCACTCCAAAAACTTGTTTGTAATTGAAAAGCTTGTTTCAAAGTACTTGTTTCACTCTTCGGACCATATTCATACCAAAGACCTAAGGTTTCCCACTTGTCAAAATTGTCCTAATGATTTGGTCCATTCTAAAAATCGAAAGTGAATCCGAAGCACTCAAAAAACTTGTTTGGAATTGAAAGCTTATTTCAAAGTATTTGTTTCACTCTCTAGACCAAATTGAATCTGATGTAACGACCTGCTTTCCGTTAAATTCTTTAAATTCAAATGCACAGCTGAAGACTCAATTTTTAAAGAAAAACGGCATGGGTTCGTTTAAAAATAGAATAGCCAAAACCTGTTTTACAACCCAAATCCAGAGAAAGCTATAAATCGGGAATGCGCATTCCAAAGGAGAAATAATCATAAGACAAAGACAAATTTTACACAAATACCCTTTCGGGCTCAAAAAGACACATGTATGTAAAATCTAAATAATTTACAAGCACTTTAACAAATGCTAAACCAAAAGATGTCTTTAACATTGTCCATACACCATCTCGACTAGTCACGCGGCTCCACCTCCTCTACCACGCTTCTTAGCTCGAAGTTTACCTGAAAATTTGTAAGTGTAGCACCATTAGCATAAAATGCTAGTGAGAGTAAAACGAAAGCAAGTAATCCTGTGAACAAAATCTCATAACCGAAATCGTGTCCAAAGGCCTATAATACTCAATACTACCCACATCCACACTTCCAATTCCATACAATCATTCGATAGTCATATATTACCCGTAATCGTCATTCAATACCATGAGATAGAAAATAAAGACTTAAAGTAAAGTAACATTCACTACTAAGTCTTACTACACAATTCTAAAGAATATGTAAAGGTAACATTAACTATCTTTATTACCAAACAAGTTCATCGTATCGTGCTATTGTATGGATCGAAATCAACATACCTTGTACGGTCGTACCATGTCTCAAGTTACCGTACCATGATACCGCATGGACCGGAATCAACATACTATCATATACCATATCAATTATGCTCACTGTCTCCACAAATCATCGCACCATGATACGTATGGATCGATCTCAACATACTATCATGTGCCGAATCAATGTGCCACTGTCTCCACAAATCATCGCACCATGATACGTATGGATCGAAGTCAACATACTATCATGTGCCGAATCAATGTGCCACTGTCTCCATAAATCATCGCACCATGATACGTATGGATCGAAGTCAACATACTATCATGTGCCGAATCAATGTGCCACTGTCTCCACAAATCATCGCACCATGGTACGTATGGATCGAAGTCAACATACTATCATGTGCCGAATCAATGTGCCACTGTCTCCACAAATCATCGCACCATGATACGTATGGATCGAAGTCAACATACTATCATGTGCCGAATCAATGTGCCACTGTCTCCACAAATCATCGCACAATGATACGTATGGATCGAAGTCAACATACTATCATCTGCCGAATCAATGTGCCACTGTCTCCACAAATCATCGCACCATGATACGTATGGATCAAAGTCAACATACTATCATGTGCCGAATCAATGTGCCACTGTCTCCACAAATCATCACACCATGGTACGTATGGATCGAAGTCAACATACTATTATGTGCCGAATCAATGTGCCACTGTCTCCACAAATCATCACACCATGGTACGTATGGATCGAAGTCAACATACTATTATGTGCCGAATCAATGTGATCAAGCTCTCCAATAAGTTAGATAACCTCTAAGGAATTCTACTAAGTTATTAAAGAACTTAACTACTTAGATTACACACGTCATCACTCAAATGTAACATCTTAGCCACTTTAATTTCCAAACCTCTCAAAGTAACTTAACTTCGTGATATGAATCATCCCAGCCCCAAATGTCAAAGAATTGACAATATTGAAGTCCAAGGTTTCAATCAAGAAAAGATCAAGAATCCGAAGACTAAACGAGTGAAGATTGACTTTCTTGGGCATTTGCAAGGATATTTGGTTACATACTTGACTAATCAAGAAAATGAGTTTAAAACACTTCTAAACTCATGGGATATTTGTTTCAAAGAGCTCCAAAGAAAATCACGCATGAAAACATTCAAACGAGTGAAAATGACATCAAAAACGGCGACTGGCACTTGTAGTTTTGTCTATTTTCATCCAATTTCGAATTTTAGTATTTTATTTGAGTTTTATTACTTTAGTTTTATTTATTATTATTATTATTGATGTAATAGGGAAGATTTGACTTTGTTTCCTTAGTTTTGCAAACTTGGAGACCAAGTTTAAAAGATTAGGAAAACTTTCCTAATTTGAATTTAGGAAAGTCTAGTTTTTACCTTTTTATTATTAGGTCTTTATTTCCCTTCATATTTTCGACCAAGCTAGGGTTTATTAGGCTATTTAAAGCCTCTTTTGTAAGCTTTACAATCAGAATATCAATGAATGAAAATCGATTTGTTTTGGTTTAAGCTTTTGCTTTGAAAAACCTCTTTGTAATTCATGTTCTTGAATTGCATGTTTAGAGTCATTCAAGTCCAATTGATCATTGTTCTTGTGGAGTGCCTCAACCTTAATTAAAGAAACATATTCTTGAATTAGGGGATTGATCGATTAGGTCATCATCTTCCCAACCTCGCCTAAAGGTTGATTCAAATTGTTAAGGGTTTTCAAGCTTTTCCGTTCAAGGGTCCATCATCCGGTTCTTGAATCCGTCAACGCTTGAGGGTTCGTATCATTTGGTATCAGAGCTTGCTCTGGGGAGACAGTTATCAAAGGTAAATTCGTTTACTTCATCACCTACGTCTTCACTTTTTCTAATCCCCCATCAAAACCGCTTTCATTAAAAAAAACCAGAAAATTTCCAGATTTTTGTTCCAACTTGTACATCACCTACTGACCTCGTCCCTTAACCTTTTCCTACGAAATTTTTTTCCAATCTGTTTATTTTTCGATCCTCTACAAAATTACAGAAGACATCAAATCCAAAATCAGAACTTAAATTACCTAAAAACTCGTTTCAAAGTTTGAATACCAAGCAGTTTTTTTTTTCTTCATCTTTCAAAACCCTAATTTGTTTGCAACCACAAAATTCTTCCATTATGACAATACATACTAGAGATATCAAGTGTACTAAATGTCGTGGAAGAGGGCATATTCGGGAGGTGTGCCCTAACAAGATAGATTTGGCTCTAGAAGGAGATGAAACTAAAGAAGAAGAAAAAGAGAGATTGAAGAGGATGGAACAAGAACAACAAAAAAGAAGAGAGAAAAGGGAGTCGGTGAAGCGAGAGAGATTAGAGCGAGAAGAAAAGGAGAAAATAAAGAAGCAAGAAGAGTTGAGAAAATTAGAGCAAGAAAAGCAAGCTCTCGTTAGAAGAATTGAGAGGAAAAGGAAATTATTGGCCACACCACCCCTCTTTGCACTCGAGTATCATATGGGAAGTTTCAAGCTAAACCCTTTCCAAGATTTTGTTTATGATTTTTTGCAGGAAATCAATGCCAATAATGGTGCCACAAATGCTTTAACAATTGGCGAATTTTTCAAGGGAGACTCCACCATGATCAAACCTTTAGATTCGAGGACGAATCTTTTCGAAGTTGGAGAGAATGATATGAATCATCCCAGCCCCAAATGTCAAAGAATTGACAATATTGAAGTCCAAGGTTTCAATCAAGAAAAGATCAAGAATCCGAAGACTAAACGAGTGAAGATTGACTTTCTTGGGCATTTGCAAGGATATTTGGTTACATACTTGACTAATCAAGAAAATGAGTTTAAAACACTTCTACTTTTATCTAACATCTCCAAATCATTTTACAATACTTTCAAACCACTCCAATGTTTCCTTTTTCATCGAACTCATTGTAATTCCAAATTCTTTCCACTCACTTCCGAATTAAAGTCTCCAACCAAAACTTAATTCAAAGAAGCTAATTCCCTCTTAACCTCGATAAACAATAACATAATGAAACTCAATTCATAAAACCACTAACTTTCGCTTTAAACTCACCTTAGCTTGTAGACAAGCTCCGATATATATCCGAGGTTGCAATTCCACGATCAAATCACAATCCTACAATGAATTACACCTAAATAATATTAATTAGCCGGAAAACATTCAAACTACAATTAAACACATAAAACAACGAAAATCCCGGATTTCCTCCCTATGGTGCTCTCGGCCATACTAGGAAAAATAGGGTTCGGGTTTGGTTTTCCGGCTTTTATGCACTTTAGAGGTGATTTGGGTTGGTTTCGGATACTTTGGAGGTTCGCACCTACAATGGGTATCCGTAAATTAGGGTTTTGATCAACAATCGATTTCCGAAAAATTCAGTAAAAAGCAAAAACACAATAAACCTAACATCCTAAACAAGGCCAAAAGAGGGAAAATCACAAGGGACGGTGATAAGGATCATGGAGGCACTCCAAGTCCAATACATGTTCCAACCGGCCCAATCACAAGATCCAAAGCTAAGAAGATCCAACAAGCTTTTATTACTCATGTGCAAGAATGGATAGGCTCGGATCAAGCTTTATTTCCAAGTGAGCAGCCCAATTCAGATGAAGACTTGACTTATGACATTTTGAAGATCAATGTATGCAACTTGCAAATCCATAAGGAAAATATCTACAAAGATAACCTTGTGCAAGTGTCAACTATGCCTTGAATGGAAAAATGCAACAACTAAGCAAATCAGATCTACTTTAATTTGAATATAAGTCAAAGTTTCCTTATTAGTAGTTGAGTGTCATTAATACTCTACTTTCCTTTTATGTTTGCTGATTTGTAGCCATGTGCATTTAAGGCTCTATTTTCTTTTTATGTTTTATTTTTTTCCTTTTGTTATTTGAAGGCTATAAAAGCCATGAGACTCCATGTAACAAATCAGATTATGTTTGAATGAAAATCAAGTCACTCATTGAGAGTTTCTTTTGAAAACCACATTGAGTTTTCAACTTCTTGCAATTCTTGTGTTTAGGGTTGCTGCCGAGTCATTCAACTAGGAATTGATCAACTTAGTTGTGGAGTGATTCAATCTAGAACAAGAAATCTCATTCTTGTCTCTAGGTCATTGATCTAAGAGGTAATCTCATCTAGCCTTAAATCTCTTGGTTGAAACCGATTAGTTAGGGAGGGTTTGAGTTCTTGCTTCAAAGGTTCATGCTAAGCATAATAGCATAGGGTCTTTGGACTTGCAATTTGGGTTTGCCTTATCAGTTGGTATCAGAGCTTTGGTCGAAACCTTGGCCAAACTCTAGATTTGATTCTATCCTTTACTTTCCTTGCAATTTTTCTTGTTTGTTTCAAATCTTCCCTATCTTTTCATTTTCTGTCCAAACCATCATTTTTCTTTTGTTTTCATTCTGTTATTGTTTCCATCTTGTAGATCACATTCTGATCTTGGAAATCAAAAAAAAAAAAAAAACAAAAAGAGAAAGAGAGCTTTGCATCCGAGAGCACTATATTGTTCATCTTGTGTTCTTCATGCTTTGCTTTGAAAATTCTGAGTTTGATCCATGAAAACGAAAAAAAAGTCTGAGTTTTGAATGTTATTTTAACAATTTAGATCCACAATTTAAGCATCAATTCAATTCAGATATGTTGACATTCAAATCCTGCTCATACTTTCCATATTTGAATCTGCCGCATTTAATGCTCTGTCTTGCCGTAAAAAACGCGTGAAATATTTCAAATTAGCTTTCACAATCTGAATAGGAAAGTTAATATAATCAGTTATCTTTCATTGTCAAGAAGGACATTTAATGAAATTCGATCCGTAAACAACTCAAAATTTGAAAGTCAAAACAGTGCGCAGACAACTCCTTAAAATCCGGATCTTGTCTGATCTTTGATTGGCATCTTTAAGTCTCATCATTATTTCTGATTTTTTGCCAATTGAACACTCTTAATAACTGATTGATTGAGCTATATATGAGTTGTTATCTTAAAATTCATTTCCAATAATTCCGAATTCGCTTACCATATTTGACTTTTTCCTAGTTTTTCCTTGTCTTAAATTCTGTTTTTCCTACCTTTTTGCTTTCTTTTCTGTTTTCTTATTCTATTATTGTTTCTTTTCATACTTAGTTGTATTTTACTAATTGAATTACTTTTGTAGCTTTCTAAACACAAATCTTGCTTGAAAAGTGAGTTCATATCCGAGAGCACCTACTTTCAAATTGGCCTACCTTGAGTGTTAAACACGAGTGTTTCCTTGAGTGACGTATAGTGAGGGAGTGTTGTAAGGTCCTTAATACTTGTTACTTTGTGAGGAACATCATGACACAAGAGGGAAACAATGGGGGTGAGATTAGTGATGCTAGGTGGAGGGAGGCACAAACAGGGGCTTTTGCTAGGCTTACTCAAACCTTAGAAGAACTTATTGAGCGTATGGGTAGGTTAGAGCTAGCTCACAACCAATTAAGGGGAGTGAACCTAGATGAGGGAGTTGAACACGAAGAGGATGATGATGTTACCATATTGGCTGGAGTAAACCCTAGGAGAGAACAAGGAGGGGGCCGAGGAAGAGGTAGAGGAAGAGGAAGAGAATTAGGACCACATAGGAGACCTATTAGGAAGTTACAAGAAGAAAGAGTGGAAGAGAGAAATCCAGGGGGTATTAAGCTTAAAATTCCACCATTCCATGGGAGGTCTAATCCGGAGGAGTACTTGCAATATGAAGACAAAATAGAGCATGTCTTTGATTGCAACAATTTTAGTGAGGAAAGGAAGATGAAGCTAGCCGTGGCTGAATTTTGTGATTATGCTAGCATTTGGTGGGCTCATCTTAGGGCTGAATGGAGGAGAAACTATGAGCAACCAATTGAGACATGGGAGGAGCTAAAAGTATTGATGAGAAAAAGGTACATCCCGAGGCATTATCAAAGAGAAATCAGAAACAAGTTGTTCTCATTACAACAAGGATCCAAGAGTGTGGAGGAATACTATAGAGAGATGGATGTGTTAATGACTAGATCTAATGTTAATGAGAGTGAGGATGATACTATGTCACGGTTCTTGGGAGGGATGAATAAGGAGTTAGCTCATAGAGTTGATATGTACCAATACTTTGACATGGAGGAACTCTTGCACATTGCCGAGAAGATTGAGAAACAACTAGCTTTGGAAAAGGATAATACCAAGAGATACACTTCTAAATCCACTTTTCCATCATCCAATACTTGGAAAAAGGGAGTTAGTAGTTCTAAAGGAGACTTTAAGCCTAGAACTTCATTTGAGGCTGCCAAGAAGGATAAGGGGGAGTCTTCAAAAGGGAAGGGAAAAGAGAAGGTGGATGAAGTAAAAGTTGAGAGAAATAGAGACATTAAGTGCTGGAAGTGTCAAGGAATAGGTCACATAAGCCGAGATTGTCCTAATAAAAGGGCTATGATCATTAGAAATGGGGAGGTAGTCACGGATGGGGAGGAAAGTGACAAAGAAGAGGAAGAGGAGGAGGTTGAGGAGTTTAATGAAGAAGTGGAGGATGGGAGCCAATTAGTTCTTGTGACTAGAAGAGTTTTGAGTACTCAAGTGAAGGAAGATTGTGTGGATGACCAAAGAGACAACTTGTTCCACACAAGATGTCTAGTGAATGGCACACCATGTAGTCTAGTGCTTGATGGAGGAAGTTGTACAAATGTGGTGAGCTCTATTCTGGTCAAGAGGTTACAACTACCAACTCAAGCACATCCTACACCATACAAGCTTCAATGGCTCAATGACTGTGGAGAAATAAAGGTAGTATCTCAAGCTCTGATTTCCTTTAATTTAGGTAAATATCATGATGAGATATTATGTGATGTTGTACCTATGCATGCTGGAGATATTTTACTTGGCCGACCTTGGCAATTTGATAGGAAAGTCATGCATGATGGGTTCTTGAATAGGTATAGTTTCACTAAGGATGGTAGAAAAATCATTCTTGTACCTTTATCTCCAAAAGAAGTTTGTAGTGATCAAATGAAACTTGAGAAAAAAAGAATTGAATTTGAAGAAAAAGAAATGAGAGAAAAGAAAGAAATGAGTGAAAAGAAAGAGGTGAGTGAACAATTAGAGAAGAAATTGAGAGAAAAAGAGAGAAGAGATGCAAAACAAAACAAAAGCAAGCAAGTGAGCTTATTAGCAAGATTTGGGGAAGTGAGGAGGTCTTTACTTATCCAAAAACCAATCTTTGTGCTTTTGTACAAAGGAGGGTATTTGGCTACTAACCCTAACCAAACTTTGTCTTTGCCAAGTGTGTTTTCTTCTCTTTTGCAGGAATTCAAGGACATGTTTCCGGATGAAGTACCAAATGGATTGCCCCCAATCCGAGGCATTGAGCATCAAATAGACTTCATCCCCGGGGCTGGAATTCCAAATAGGCCAGCTTATAGGACCAATCCAACCGAAACCAAGGAGATTCAAAAGCAAGTGGAGGAACTTCTTGCAAAGGGATATGTAAGAGAGAGTTTGAGTCCTTGCTCGGTTCCGGTCATCTTGGTGCCTAAAAAGGATGGAACATGGAGAATGTGCATGGATTGTAGAGCCATCAACAAAATCACTGTAAAGTATCGTTACCCTATTCCTAGGTTAGATGATATGCTTGATGAGTTGCATGGGTCTTGTCTTTTCACTAAAATTGACCTTAAATCCGGATATCATCAAATAAGAATGCAAGTAGGTGATGAATGGAAAACTGCTTTTAAGACAAAATTTGGCTTGTATGAATGGCTTGTTATGCCATTTGGCTTGACTAATGCACCTAGTACTTTCATGAGATTGATGAATCATGTTTTAAGGGAGTTTTTGGGTAAGTTTGTAGTTGTTTATTTTGATGACATACTGATTTACTCAAAGAACTTAAATGATCATGTAGAGCATGTTAGGTTAGTTCTAATTACACTTAGAAAAGAAACGCTTTATGCTAACTTTAAAAAGTGTAGTTTTTGCTTGGATAGAGTTAACTTTCTAGGATTCATTGTGAGCAAGGGTTTGAGTTCTTGCTTCAAAGGTTCATGCTAAGCATAATAGCATAGGGTCTTTGGACTTGCAATTTGGGTTTGCATAAAGTGTGTAAAAATTGTTTTAAATGTAAAGAGGCTAAGTCTAGATCACAACCACATGGACTTTATACACCACTGCATGTTCCTAATGAACCTTGGACAAACATATCTATGGACTTTGTATTAGGTTTACCTAGGACTAAAAGAGGACATGATAGTATCTTTGTTGTAGTTGACCGATTTAGCAAAATGGCACATTTCATTGCATGTCACAAGACAGATGATGCTAAGCATGTTGCGGATTTGTTCTTTAGGGAAGTGGTTAGATTGCATGGTATTCCTACTACTATTGTTAGTGATAGGGATGTCAAGTTCTTGAGTCACTTTTGGAGAGTTTTGTGGGGTAAGCTTGGCACTAAGCTACTATTTTCAACTACTTGTCATCCCCAAACGGATGGACAAACTGAGGTAGTTAATAGGACTTTAGGGGCTTTACTTAGAGCCATTATTTCCAAGAATATCAAATCTTGGGAAACATGTCTTCCTTTTGTGGAGTTTGCTTACAACCGAGCCATACATAGTACAACACATTGTTCTCCATTTGAGGTAGTTTATGGCTTTAACCCTACTACTCCACTTGATTTACTTCCTTTGCCTACTAATGTGTTTGTTTGTGATGAAGCTACTTCTAGGGCTGATTTTATCAAGAATTTGCACAAAGAAGTACGGGACAGAATTGAAAAACAAAACACAAAGGTTGCTTCTCGGATCAACAAAGGAAGAAAGGAGCTTGTTTTTAAACCGGGCGATTAGGTGTGGATACACTTTAGAAAAGAGAGGTTTCCTTCACAAAGGAAAACAAAACTTCATCCAAGGGGAGATGGGCCTTATCAAGTGCTTGAAAGAATCAACAACAATGCTTACAAGATAGATCTACCTGGTGAGTTCTCGGTTAGTTCTACTTTTAATGTTGCTGATTTAAGCCCTTTTGATGTAGGGGATGATGACCTTGATTCGAGGACGAATCTTCTTGAAGAAGGGGAAGATGATAAGGATCATGGAGGCACTCCAAGTCCAATACATGTTCCAACCGGCCCAATCACAAGATCCAAAGCTAAGAAGATCCAACAAGCTTTTATTACTCATGTGCAAGAATGGATAGGCTCAGATCAAGCTTTATTTTCAAGTGAGCAACCCAATTCAGATGAAGACTTGACTTATGACATTTTGAAGATCAATGTATGCAACTTGCAAATCCATAAGGAAAATATCTACAAAGATAACCTTGTGCAAGTGTCAACTATGCCTTGAATGGAAAAATGCAACAACTAAGCAAATCAGATCTACTTTAATTTGAATATAAGTCAAAGTTTCCTTATTAGTAGTTGAGTGTCATTAATACTCTACTTTCCTTTTATGTTTGCTGATTTGTAGCCATGTGCATTTAAGGCTCTATTTTCTTTTTATGTTTTATTTTTTCCTTTTGTTATTTGAAGGCTATAAAAGCCATGAGACTCCATGTAACAAATCAGATTATGTTTGAATGAAAATCAAGTCACTCATTGAGAGTTTCTTTTGAAAACCACATTGAGTTTTCAACTTCTTGCAATTCTTGTGTTTAGGGTCGCTGCCGAGTCATTCAACTAGGAATTGATCAACTTAGTTGTGGAGTGATTCAATCTAGAACAAGAAATCTCATTCTTGTCTCTAGGTCATTGATCTAAGAGGTAATCTCATCTAGCCTTAAATCTCTTGGTTGAAACCGATTAGTTAGGGAGGGTTTGAGTTCTTGCTTCAAAGGTTCATGCTAAGCATAATAGCATAGGGTCTTTGGACTTGCAATTTGGGTTTGCCTTATCAGACGGGTTTCCGGCTCAAACTTGGTTTTAGGGTTTAAGGAAAGTTTCTAAAATTGACTATAAAGACTTCCCCGAATGAAACCTTCAAGCTTCGGTGAACGAATTCGAAAATTACAACTCAAAACCTCCATTAAAACACTATTCATCTCAAGTTTTAGAAACTTTGACATACCTTAAGGCCTCGAGAAAACGAGTGAAAATCTCGATAGGTAGGTTGGAAATGATCTACGGGCCAAGGGCTTTCCAACGGGAGTAGGATCGATACGATCCACCGAGAAATAAAGAAAAACCAAAATTTGGGGGAGAGGGTTTGATACCCACGGCAATCAAGAGGAGAAAAGAAAAGAAATTTGAGTAATTTTTGCCTTTGGTTGATATTTAAAAGATGATTGAATAGCGTTTTCTAGATATTTAAGAAATTGGGAAAAGACGCCTACATCCCTCTTTTGTTTTTACTTTAAAAACGAAACCCGAAGCTCTTAAATAAATCTAAAGGTGATTAATAATTATTAATTGGCCCATTAATAATTATTAATATCACCGAAACGAATTTAAAGTATAAAAGCGATTTAATGAATTTCGGACGAAAAAAACTATTAAAATCGAAATTTCTGAATTTAAACTAATTTTTTAAAAGTTTTAATTTAAAATAAATAAAATAAAAATAAAAATAATAATAATAAAAAAAAATTTACCCCCAAAAGTAACGGAACGTTACATCTGATGATCTAGGTTTCCCACTTGTCAAAGTTCTGCTCATGATTTAGTCCCTCCTAAAAATCGAAATAGAGGAATCTCTTCTTTTGGAATGCTGTTTGGACCAAAATATCGAAAGAGGATCCGAACCACTCCAAAAACATGTTTGTAATTGAATAGCTTGTTTCAAAGTACTTGCTTCACTCTTCGGACCATATGAATACCAAAGACCTAAGGTTTCCCACTTGTCAAAATTTTCCTCGTGAAATGGTCCATCCTAAAGATCCAAATGGAGGAACCTCTTCTTTAGGAATTATGTTTGGACGAAAATGTCGAAAGAGGATCCGAACCACTCCAAAAACATGTTTGTAATTGAAAAGCTTGCTTGAAAGTACTTGTTTCACTCTCTAAACCTAATTGAATCAGAAGACCTAAGGTTTCCTACTTGTCAAAGTTGTGCTCATGATTTGGTCCATCTTAAAGATCCAAATGGATGAACCTCTTCTTTGGGAATCCCCTTTGGACCAAAATATCGAAAGAGGATCCGTACCACTCCAAAAACTTGTTTGTAATTTAAAAGTTTGTTTCAAAGTACTTGTTTCACTCTTCGGACCATATTAATACCAAAGACCTAAGGTTTTCCACTTGTCAAAGTTTTCCTCGTGATTTGGTTCATCCTAAAGATACAAATGGAGGAACCTCTTCTTTGGGAATCTTCTTTGGACCAAAATTTCGAAAGAGGATCCGAACCACTCCAAACACATGTTTGTAATTGAAAAGCTTGTTTAAAAGTACTTGTTTCACTTTTCAAACCATATTGATACCAAAGACCAAAGGTTTTCCTCTGTCAATGTTTTCCTCGTGATTTGGTCCATCCTAAAGATCCAAATGGAGGAACCTCTTCTTTGGGAAACCTCTTTGGACCAAAATTTTGAAAGAGGATTCGAACCACTCCAAAAACTTGTTTGTAATTGAAAAGCTTGTTTCAAAGTACTTGTTTCACTCTTCGGACCATATTCATACAAAAGACCTAAGGTTTCCCGCTTGTCAAAATTGTCCTAATAATTTGGTCCATTCTAAAAATCGAAAGAGAATCCGAAGCACTCCAAAAACTTGTTTGTAATTGAAAGCTTATTTCAAAGTACTTGTTTCACTCTCTAGACCAAATTGAATCTGAAGACCTAGGTTTCCCACTTGTCAAAGTTGTGCTCATGATTTGGTCCATCCTAAAAATCGAAATGGAGGAACCTCTTCTTTTGGAATCCTGTTTGGACCAAAATATCGAAAGAGGATCCGAACCACTCCAAAACCTTGTTTGTAACTGAAAAGCTTGTTTCAAAGTACTTGTTTCACACTTCAGACCATATTGATACCAAAGACCTAAGGTTTCCCACTTGTTAAAGTTTTCCTCGTAATTTGCTCCATCCTAAAGATCTAAATGGAGGAACCTCTTCTTTGGGAATCCTGTTTGAACCAAAAATTTGAAAGACGATTCGAACAACTCCAAAAATTAGTTTTAATTGAAAACCTTGTTTAAAAGTACTTGTTTCACTCTATAAACCAAATTGAATCCGAAGACCTAAGGTTTCCCACTTGTCAAAGTTGTCTTCATGATTTGGTCCATCCTAAAGATCCAAATGGAGGAACCTCTTCTTTGGTAATCCTCTTTGGACCAAAATATCGAAAGACGATCCGAACCACTCGAAGAACATGTTTTGTAATTGAAATGCTTGTTTCAAAGTACTTGTTTCACCCTTCAGACCATATTGATACCAAAGACCTAAGGTTTCCCACTTGTCAAAGTTTTCCTCGTGATTTGGTCCATCCTAAAGCTCCAAATGGAGGAACCTCTTCTTTGGAAATCCTCTTCAGACCAAAATATCGAAAGACAATCCAAACCACTCCAAAAACTTGTTTATAATTGAAAAGCTTGTTTGAAAGTACATGTTTCACTCTCTAGACTAAATTGAGTTCGAGGACCTAAGGTTTCTCACTTGTAAACGTTGTGCTCATGATTTAGTCCATCCTAAAGATCCAAATGGAGGAACTTCTTCTTTGGGAATCCTCTATGGACCAAAGTATCGAAAGAGGATCCGAACCACTCCAAAAACAGGTTTTTAATTGAAAGCTTTTTACAAAGTACTTGTTTCACTCTCTAGACAAAAATGAATCCGAAGACCTAAGGTTTTCCACTTGTCGAAGTATTGGTCATGATTTGGTCCATCCTAAAGATCCAAATGGAGGAACCTCTTCTTTGGGAATCCTGTTTGGACCAAAATAACGAAAGAGGATCCGAACAACTATAAAAACTTGTTTGTAATTGGAATGCTTGTTTAAAAGTACTTGTTTCACTTTCTAGAAAAAAATGAATCCATAGACATAAGGTTTCCCAATTGTCAAAGTACTGCTAATGATTTTGTCCATCCTATTGATCCAAGTGGAGGAACCTCTTCTTTGGGTATCCTGTTTGTAACAAAATATCGAAAGAGGATCCGTACCACTCCAAAAACTTGTTTGTAATTGAAAAGCTTGTTTCAAAGTACTTGTTTCACTCTTCGGACCATATTCATACCAAAGACCTAAGGTTTCCCACTTGTCAAACTTGTCCTAATGATTTTGTCCATCCAAAAGATCCAAATGCACGAACCTCTTCTTTGAGAATACTAAGGTTTCCCCTTTGTCAAAGTTGTGCTCATGATTTGGTCCATCCTAAAGATCCAAAGGGAGGAATCTATTCTTTGGGAATCCTGTTTGGAAAAAAATATCGAAAGAGGATCCGAACCACTCCAAAAACATGTTTGTAATTGAAAAGCATGTTTCAAAGTACTTGTTTCACTCTTCGGACCATATGGATAACAAAGACCTAAGGTTTCTCACTTGTCAAATTTTTCCTCATGATTTGGTCCATTCTAAAGATCCAAATGGAGGAACATGTTCTTTGGTTATCCTGTTTGGACCAAAATATCGAAAGATGATCTGAAACACTTCAAAAACATGTTTGTAGTTGAAAAGCTTGTTTCAAAGTACTTGTTTCACTCTTCGGACCATATGGATAAAAAAGACCAAAGGTTTCCCACTTTCAAAGTTTTCCTCGTGATTTGGTCCATCCTAAAGATCCAAATGGAGGAACCTCTTCTTTGGGAATCCTGTTTGGACCAAAATATCGAAAGAGGATCCGAACCACTCTAAAAACATGTTCGTAATTGAAAACCTTGTTTCGAAATACTTGTTTCACTCTGTAGACCAAATTGAATCCGAGGACCTAAGGTTTCCCACTTGTCAAAGTTGTGCTCATGATTTGGTCCATCCTAAAGATCCAAATGGAGGAACCTCTTCTTTTGGAATCATGTTTGGACCAAAATATCGAAAGAGGATCCAAACCACTCCAAAAACTTGTTTGTAATTGAAATGCTTGTTTCAAAGTACATTTTTTACTCTTCGGACCATATTGATACAGAAGACCTAAGGTTTCCCACTTGTCAAAGTTTTCCTCGAGATATGGTTCATCCTAAGGATCCGAATGGAGGAACATCTTTTTTGGGAATCCACTTTGGACCAAAATATCGATAGAGGATCTGAACCACTCCAAAAACTTGTTTGTAATTGAAAAGTTTGTTTCAAAGTACTTGTTTCACTCTCTAGACCAAATTGAATCCGAAGACCTAAGGTTTCCCACTTGTCAAAGTTGTGCTCATAATTTGGTCCATCCTAAACATCCAAATGGAGGAACCACTTCTTTGGAAATCCTCTTTGGACCAAAATTTCGAAAGACGATAGGAACCACTCCAAAAACTTGTTTGTAATTGAAAGCTTGTTACAAAGTTCTTGTTTCACTCTCTAGACCAAAATGAATACGAAGACCTAAGGTTTCCCACTTTTCAAAGTTTTCCTCGTGATTTGGTCCATCCTAAAGATCCAAATGGAGGAACCTCTTCTTTGGGAATCCAATTTGGACCAAAATATCGAAAGAGGATCCGAACAACTCCAAAAACATGTTTGTAATTGAAAACATTGTTTCAAAGTACTTGTTTCACTCTCTAGACCAAATTGACTCCGAGGACCTAAGGTTTCCCACTTGTCAAAGTTGTGCTCATGATTTGGTCCATCCTAAAGATCCAAATGGAGGAACCTCTTCTTTCGGAATCCTGTTTGAACAAAAATATCGAAAGAGGATCAGAACCACTCCAAAAACATGTTTGTAATTGAAATGCTTGTTTCAAAGTACTTGTTTCACTCTTCAGACCATATTGATATAATTATAATAGACCTAAGGTTTCCCACTTGTCAAAGTTTTCCTCGTGATTTGGTCCAGCCTAAAGATTCAAATGGAGGAACCTCTTCATTGGGAATCCACTTTGTACCAAAATAACGATAGAGTATCTGAACCACTCCAAAACATGTTTGTAATTTAATAGCTTGTTTCAAAGTACTTGTTTCACTCTTCGGACCATATGGATACCAAAGACCTAAGGTTTCCCACTTGTCAAAGTTTTCCTCGTGATTTGGTTCATCCTAAAAATCCAAATGGAGGAACCTCTTCTTTGGGAATCCTGTTTGGACTAAAATATCGAAAGAGGATCCGAACCACTCCAAATATATGTTTGTAATTGAAAAGCTTGTTTCAAAGTACTTGTTTCACTAGACCATATGGAAACCGAAGACCTAAGGTTTCCCACTTGTCAAAGTTTTCCTCGTGATTTGGTCCATCCTAAAGATCCAAATGAAGGAACCTCTTCTTTGGTAATCCACTTTGGACCAAAATATCAATAAAGGATCCGAACCAGTCCAAAAACTTGTTTGTAATTTAAAAGCTTGTTTCAAAGTACTTGTTTCACTCTCAAGACCAAATTGAATCCGAGGACCTAAGGTTTCCCACTTGTTAAATTTGTGCTCATGATTTGGTCCATCCTAAAGATCCAAATGGAGAAACCTCTTCTTTGGGAATCCTATTTGGACTAAAATATCGAAAGAGGATCCGTACCACTCCAAAAACTTGTTTGTAATTTAAAGCTTATTTCAAAGTACTTGTTTCACTTTTTAGACCAAATTGAATCCGAAGACCTAAGGTTTCCCACTTGTCGAAGTTGTGCTCCTGATTTGGTCCATCCTAAAGATCCAAAGGGAGGAACCTATTCTTTGGGAATCCTGTTTGGACAAAAATATCGAAAGAGGATCCGAACCACTCCAAAAACATGTTTGTAATTGAAAAGCTTGTTTCAAAGTACTTGTTTCACTCTTCAGACCATATGGATAACAAAGACCTAAGGTGATAAGGCAAACCCAAATTGCAAGTACAAAGACCCTATGCTATTATGCTTAGCATGAACCTTTGAAGCAAGAACTCAAACCCTCCCTAACTAATCGGTTTCAACCAAGAGATTTAAGGCTAGATGAGATTACCTCTTAGATCAATGACCTAGAGACAAGAATGAGATTCCTTGTTCTAGATTGAATCACTCCACAACTAAGTTGATCAATTCCTAGTTGAATGACTCGGCAGCAACCCTAAACACAAGAATTGCAAGAAGTTGAAAACTCAATGTGGTTTTCAAAAGAAACTCTCAATGAGTGACTTGATTTTCATTCAAACATAATCTTCTTTGTTACAAAGTGTCCCATGGCTTTATAAGCCTTCAATCAGCAAAAGAAAAGCAAAAACATAAAAGGAAACAAACATTAAAAGCAGTCGGTTACAATTGGCAAAAACAGAAAAGGAAACTAGAGCTCTTAATGCCCATGGTTACAAATAAGGAAAGTTTGACTAAAATGCAAATAAAAGTGAATCTGATTTGCTTAGTTGTTGCATTCTTCCATTCAAGGCATAGTTGACACTTGCACAAGGTTATCTTTGTAGATATTTTCCTTATGGATTTGCAAGTTGCATACATTGATCTTCAAAGTGTCATAAGTCAAGTCTTCATCCGAATTGGGCTGCTCACTTGGAAATAAAGCATGATCCGAGCCTATCCATTCTTGCACATGAGTAATAAAAGCTTGTTGGATCTTCCTAGCTTTGGATCTTGTGATTGGGCCGGTTGGAACATGTATTGGACTTGGAGTGCTTTCATGATCCTTATCATCTTCCCCTTCTTCAAGAAGATTCGTCCTCGAATCAAGTTCATCATCCCCTACATCAAAAGGTCTCAAATCAGCAACATTAAAAATTGGATTCCAAAAATACTCACCTTTTAACACAATGGTGTTGACTTTTGCATAGATTTTTCCAAGGACTTGATATGGTCCATCACCCCTTGGATGCAACTTAGTCCTTTTTTGTAATCTTTTCTTCCGGAAATGCATCCAAATCCATGCTCTTTGATGAAACTTAAGCAGTTTCCTTCTCAAGTTCATTTTCAAGGTGAATGTGAAAACTTGCTCCTCGTTCATTTGCTCGACATCCATGTGCATTAATTTGATGAATACATTCATAAAATGGGCTGAATCACTCACAAAAACATTAGATCTCAAAGGCAGCAACTCAAAGGGAGTAATAGCATAAAGACCATAAATAAGTTTGTTTGAAAAACAAACATTTTTATGATGTATTGTCCTATTACATGCATTCTCCACAAAATATAAACAATTCTCCGAAGGTTCGACTTTAGAGTTAGTTTCTTTAAGCATTGCTCCTAAAATCTCATTTATCACCTCTTGAGTTTCCCATTCATGCAAAACAGATTGGAATACATTGTAACTTCTCAAAGAAAAATCAACTACATAAGAAGAATATGCATTCTTTAAGGACTCAAAAATTGTAATTTCAAGATGCTCATTAACAAGAACTTTCACATGCTCAAAAGTAGAAAGTATATATTACTTACAAAATTCTCTTTAGATTTGATATACTTTCTTGCATGGATGTATTGCCCTTCCGAACACCTCAAGCTCCTATTCGGCCATAAGTAACGCTTCCAAACCTGAAAAAGATATTCAAACACACTAGACAAATAATGGTTAAGGTTAGTTGCTAAAAAGTCTACTTTGCACATAAGCACAAAATTAGGCTTTTGACTAAGAAAAACTTTCCTCACCTCACTCATTCTTACATGAAAGCTCACTAATTTGTCTTTTCTCTCTATTTCCTCTAAGTGTTCACACATTTCTTTTTCATTCTCTTTTCTCTCATTGTTTTCACTCTTGCTTTTTCCACTCAACTCTTTCTTTTTTCTCTCACTCAATTTTTCACTCAATTCCTTTTCCTTCAACTCTTTTTCTTTCAACTCAATCTCAAGTCTTCTTTGTTCAAGTATACATTGATCAAAATATACATCTTTTGAAGATAAAGGTAAAAGAGTTGTCTTTCGACCATCCTTTATGAAACTATACCTATTTAGGAAACCATCATACATAACCATCCTATCAAATTGCCAAGGCCGGCCAAGTAGTATATCTCCCGCATGCATAGGTACAACATCACACAAAATCTCATCCTTATACTTACCAAGAGTAAAAGAAATTAAAGCTTGAGAAACTACCTTCTTTTCTCCACAATTGGTGAGCCATTGAAGCTTGTATGGTGTCGGATGTTCTTGAGTTGGTATTTGAAGTCTTTTGACCAGAAATGAGCTCACGACATTTGTACAACTTCCACCATCGATCACAACACTACATGGGGTCTCATTCACTAAACACCTAGTATGGAACAAGTTGTGTCTTTGGTCATCTTCAAAATTCTCCTTTATTTCAGAATTGAGAACTATCCTACACAAGAGTGCTACTCTATTTCCTTCCTCCCGACTATCATCACTCGCCTCAGGTTCCTCAATAGTCTCCTCCATAGAATCACCCTCTTCGGCTTCCTCAAAATATTCTTCCTCAAAGTCACTCTCTTCCCAATCAGTTACTACTTCTTCCTCAACATCACTTTCTAATTCTCCTTCAAATTTATCCCTATTTTTCTGATTACTAGCCTTCACTAATCTACCCATACACTCATTATGCTCCTCTAAAGTTTGAGTAAGTCTAGCAAAAGCTCCTGCTTGTTCCTCTCTCCACCTAGCTTCACTAATTTCACCCCATTGTTTCCCTCTTGTGTCATGATGTTCCTCACAAAGTAACAAGTATTAAGGACCTTACAACACTCCCTCACTATATTTCACTCAAGGAAACACTCATGTTTAACACTCAAGGTAGGCCAATGTGAAAGTAGGTGCTCTCGAATATGAACTCACTTTTCAAGCAAAAATTGTGTGTAGAAAGCTACAATAGTAATTCAATTAGAAAAATACAACTAATTATGAAAAGAAACAATAATAGATAAATAAATCAGAAAAGGAAGCAAAAAGGTAGGAAAAACAGAATTTAAGACAAGGAAAAACTAGGAAAAAGCCAAATATGGTAAGTCAAATTCGGAATTATTGGAAATGAATTTTAAGATGGAAACTCATATATAGCTCAATAAATCAGTTATTAAGAGTGTACAATTGGAAGAATTCGAAATAATGATGAGAATTAAAGATGCCAATCAAAGAATAGACAAGATCCGGATTTTAAGGAGTTGTCTGCGCACTGTTTTGATTTTCAAAATTTGAGTTGTATACGGATCGAATTTCCTTAAATGTCCTTCTTGAAAATGAAAGATAACTGATTAAATTAACTTTCCTATTCAGATTGTGAAAGCTAATTAGAAAGATTTCACCCGTTTTAGACAGCAAGACAAAGCATTAAATGCGGCAGAATCAAAAATGGAAAGTATGAGCTGGATTTGAATGTCAACAGATCTGAATTGAATTGATGCTTAATTCGTGGATCTAAATTGACAAAATAACATTCAAGACATCAAATTTTTCGTTTTCAATGGATCAAACTCAGAATTTCTCAAGAAAGCAAAGAAGAACACAAGATGAGCAAAATAGTGCTCTCGGATGCAAAGCTCTCTTTCTCACCTCTTTTCTTTTCTTTTTTTTTTTTTTTGATTTAAAGATCAGAACGTGATCTTTAATATGGAAACAAGATCATAATGAAAAGAAAAGAAAAATGGTGGTTAGGACAGAATACGAAAAGATAGGCAGATTTGAAAACAAACAAGAACAATTGCAAGGAAAGTAAAGGATAGAATCAAATCTAGAGTTTGGCCAAGGTTTCGACCAATGCTCTGATACCAACTGATAAGGCAAACCCAAGATGCAAGTCCAAAGACCCTATGCTATTAGATTTAGCATGAACCTTTGAAGCAAGATCTCAAACCCTCCCTAACTAATCGGATTCAACCAAGAGATTAAGGTTAGATGTGATTACCTCTTAGATCAATGATCTAGAGACAAGAATGAGTTTTCTTGTTCTAGATTGAATCACTCCACAATTAAGTTGATCAATCCCTAATTGAATGACTCGGCAGCAACCCTAAACACAAGAATTGCAAGGAATGAAAACTATGAACAAGTTTTCAAAAAGGAACTCTCAAAGAGAATTGATTTTCATTCAACAATATTCTGCCTTTTACAAAGTGTTCCCATGGCTTTATAAGCCTTCAAACAGCAAAAGAAAAGCAAAAACATAAAAGGAAACAAACATTAAAGCATTCGGTTACAATTGGCAAAAACAGAAAAGGAAACTAGAGACCTTAATGCCCACGGTTACAAATAAGTAAAGTTTGACAAAAATGCAAATAAAAGTGAATCTGATTTGCTTAGTTGTTGCATTCTTCCATTCAAGGCATAGTTGACACTTGCACAAGGTTATCTTTGTAGATATTTTCCTTATGGATTTGCAAGTTGCATACATTGATCTTCAAAGTGTCAGAAGTCAAGTCTTCATCTGAATTGGGCTGCTCACTTGGAAATAAAGCTTGATTCGAGCCTATCCATTCTTGCACATGAGTAATAAAAGCTTGTTGGATCTTCTTAGCTTTGGATCTTGTGATTGGGCCGGTTGGAACATGTATTGAACTTGGAGTGCTTCCATGATCCGTATCATCTTCCCCTTCTTCAAGAAGATTCGTCCTCGAATCAAGGTCATAAGGTTTCCCACTTGTCAAATTTTTCCTCATGATTTGGTCCATTCTAAAGATCCAAATGGAGGAACATGTTCTTTGGTTATCCTGTTTGGACCAAAATATCGAAAGATGATCTGAAACACTCCAAAAACATGTTTGTAGTTGAAAAGCTTGTTTCAAAGTACTTGTTTCACTCTTCGGACCATATGGATAAAAAAGACCAAAGGTTTCCCACTTTTCAAAGTTTTCCTCGTGATTTGGTCCATCCTAAAGATCCAAATGGAGAAACCTCTTCTTTGGGAATCCTGTTTGGACCAAAATATCAAAAGAGGATCCGAACCACTCCAAAAACATGTTCGTAATTGAAAACCTTGTTTCGAAATACTTGTTTCACTCTGTAGACCAAATTGAATCCGAGGACCTAAGGTTTCCCACTTGTCAAAGTTGTGCTCATGATTTGGTCCATCCTAAAGATCCAAATGGAGGAACCTCTTCTTTGGGAATCATGTTTGGACCAAAATATTGAAAAAGGATCCGAACCACTCCAATAACTTGTTTGTAATTGAAATGCTTGTTTCAAAGTACATTTTCTACTCTTCGGACCATATTGATACCGAAGACCTAAGGTTTCCCACTTGTCAAAGTTTTCCTCGAGATATGGTTCATCCTAAGGATCCGAATGGAGGAACATCTTTTTTGGGAATCCACTTTGGACCAAAATATCGATAGAGGATCCGAACCACTCCAAAAACTTGTTTGTAATTGAAAAGCTTGTTTCAAAGTACTTGTTTAACTCTACGGACCACATTGATAACAAAGACCTAAGGTTTCCCCCTTGTCAAAGTTTTCCTCGCGATTTGGTCCATCCTAAAGATCCAAATGGAGGAATCTCTTCTTTGGGAATGCTCTTTGGACCAAAATATCGAATTAGGATCCGAACCACTCCAAAAACTTGTTTGTAATTGAAAAGCTTGTTTCAAATTACTTGTTTCACTTTTCGGACCATATTGATACCAAAGACCTAAGGTTTCCCACTTGTCAAAGTTTTCCTCGCAATTTGTTCCATCCTAATGATCCAAATGGAGGAACCCCTTCTTTGGGAATCCTCTTTGGACCAAAATTTCGAAAGAGGATCCGAACAACTCCAAAAACTTGTTTGTAATTGAAAAGCTTGTTTGAAAGCACTTGTTTCACTCTCTAAACCAAATTGAATCCGAAGACCTAAGGTTTCCCATTTGTCAAAGTTGTGCTCATGATTTGGTCCATCCTAAGGATCCAAATGGAGGAACCCCTTCTTTGGGAATCCTGTTTCGACCAAAATATCGAAAGAGGATCCGAACCACTCCAAAAACTTGTTTGCAAGTGTAAAGCTCGTTTCAAAATACTTGTTTCAGTCTTCGGACCATATTAATACCAAAGACCTAAGGTTTCCCACTTGTCAAAGTTGTGCTCAAGATGTGGTCCATGTTAAAGATCCAAATGGAGAAACCTCTTCTTTGGGAATCCTCTCTGGACCAAAATATCGAAAGAGGATCGAAACCACTCCTAAAACATGTTGGTAATTGAAAAGCTTGTTTCAAAGTACTTGTTTCACTCTTCGGACCATATTGATACCAAAGACCTAAGGTTTCCCACTTGTCAATGTTGTGCTCATGATTTGGTCCATCCTAAAGATCCAAATGGAGGAACCTGTTCCTTGGGAATCCTCTTTGTACCAAAATATAGAAAGAGGATCAAAACCACTCCAAAAACTTGTTCGTATTTGAAAAGCTTGTTTCAAAATACTTGTTTAACTCTTCGGACCATATTAATACCAAAGACCTAAGGTTTCCCACTTGTCAAAGTTGTGCTCAAGATTTGGTCCATGCTAAAGATCCAAATGGAGGAACCGCTTCTTTGGGAATCCTCTTTGGACCAAAATATCGAAAGAGGATCGGAACCACTCCAAAAACATATTTGTAAATGAAAAGCTTGTTTCAAAGTACTTGTTTCATTCTTCGGATCATATTGATACCAAAGACCTAAGGTTTCCCACTTGTCAAAGTTGTGCTCTTGATTTGGTCTATCCTAAGATCCAAATGGAGGAACCTCTTCTTTGGGAATCCTCTTTGGACAAAAATATTTAAAGAGGATCCAAACCACTCCAAAAACATGTTTGTAATTGAAAAGCTTGTTTCAAAGTACTTGATTCACTCTTCGGACCATATCGATACCGAAGACCTAAGGTTTTCCACCTGATTTGGTCCATCCTAAAAGTCCAAATGGAGGAACCTCTTCTTTGGGAATCCTCTTTGGACTAAAATTTCGAAAGAGGATCCGAACCACTCCAAAAAAATGTTTGTAATTGAAAAACCTGTTTCAAAGTACTTGTTTCACTCTTCGGACCATATTGATACCATAGACCTAAGGTTTCCCACTTGTCAAAGTTATCCTCATGATTTTGTCAATCCTAAAGATACAAATCGAGGAACCTCTTCTTTGGGAATCCCCTTTGGACCAAAATATCGAAAGAGGATCCGAACCATTCCAAAAACTTGTTTGTAATTGAAAAGCTTGTTTCAAAGTACTTGTTTTACTCTTCGGACCATATTGATACCAAAGACCTAAGGTTTCAATCTTGTCAATGTTTTCCTCGCGATTTGGTCCATCCTAAAGATGCAAATGGAGGAACCTCTTCTTTGGGAATCCTCTTTGTACTAAAATATCGAAAGAGGCTCCGAACAACACCAAAAACTTGTTTGTAATTGAAATCCTTGTTTCAAAGTACTTGTATCACTCTTCGGACCATATTGATACCAAAGGCCTAATGTTTCCCACTATTCAAAGTTTTACTTGCGATTTGTTCCATCCTAAAGATGCAAATGGAGGAACCTCTTCTTTGGGAATCCTTTTTGGAACAAAATTTCGAAAGAGGATCCGAACAACTCCAAAAACTTGTTTGTAATTGAAAAGCTTGTTTAAAAGCAGTTGTTTCACTCTCTAAACCAAATTGAATCCGAAGACATAAGGTTTACCATTTGTCAAAGTTGTGCACATGATTTGGTCCATCCTAAAGATCCAAATTGAGGAACCCCTTCTTATGGAATCCTGTTTGGCCAAAATATCGAAAGAGGATCTGAACCAGTCCAAAAACTTGTTTGTAAGTGAAAAGCTTGTTTCAAAGTACTTGTTTCACTCTTCGGACCATATTGATAAAAAAGACTTAAGGTTTCCCCCTTGTCAAAGTTTTCCTCTCGATTTGAACCATCCTAAAGATGCAAATGTAGGAACCTCTTCTTTGGGTATCCTCTTTGGACAAAAATATCGAAAGAGGATCCGAACCTGATATGAATCATGGAACCTCACAAAAATCTCAAGGAACAATCACAAGTTCAAAAATCAAGAGAAGCATTGAACATCCATTTACAAGCCTACATTAGCAAAGTCAAGACAAGCTTTGAAGACCCGAGCATGGAGGCTAAGGAAGAAGACTTGATGAACAATCTATGGAAAATACATGTTGAAGAAGAGTATTGAAGACTTGTTCAATCAGAATTGAAGAGAAGAGCTAATTAGGAAAGTTGCATCACTTTTGCAAACTTTCCTTATTTGGATCACTTTCCATATTTATTCCCAAACTTTCCATATATGATGTCCACGAATTTGTGATGTATTTGGACATGTTTTAGGCCTTTATTTATCAGTTTAAATGCTTAGAATAGTTTAGGAATGATATAATATCTTCTAGGGCAAAACTTTCCTAAAATGCACCAAATGCACTTAAGGAAAGATTTGACAGATTTTGTGCCTCCTTGTAATCCGAATTTCCATGTTGTTTTTAGGGTTTCTTTGGCTATTTAAAGCCTCATTTGTAACCCTAAACATGAAGAATTATTATGAGAGAAAATAGCTTTGTTTTGCTTATTGCTTGGTTGATTTTACCTTGCATTTTGTAGCCTTGTTCTAGGTTGCATGTTTTATAAACATTCAAGCATGAATTGATCTATTGTGTTTGTGGATTGTTTCGATCTTGAAATAAGAACAAGTTCTCTTATTTCAATGTATTAGATCATTGGAATAATCTTCTTCTTCTTTGTTTCCAAGGGTTTTACCTTATTGTTAATCGGGGTTTTAGGATTTGAATCTAGGGGTTCTTTGTGTTTTCAAAGAGTTTCTATTTCAATTTTCTAGGGTTTCATATCAGAACCACTCAAAAACCTTGTTTGTAATTGAAAAGCTTGTTTCAAATTACTTGTTTCACTCTTCGGACCAGATTGATACCAAAGACCTAAGGATTCCCACTTGTTAGAGTTTTCCTCGTGATTTGGTCCACCTAAAGATCCAAATGGAGGAACCTCTTCTTTGGGAATCCTCTTTGGACCAAAATATCGAAAGAGGATCCGAACCACTCCAAAAACTTGTTTGTAATTGAAAAGCTTGTTTCAAAGTACTTGTTTCACTCTTCGGACGATATTGATACCAAAGACATAAGGTTTCCCCCTTGTCAAAGTTTTCCTCTCGATTTGGACCATCTTAAAGATGCAAATGGAGAAACTTCTTCTTTGGGAATCCTCTTTGGAGAAAAATGTCGAAAGAGGATCCGAACCACTCCAAAAACTTGTTTGTAATTGAAAAGCTAGTTTCAAATTACTTAATTTACTCTTCGGACCATATTTATACCAAAGACCTAAGGATTCCCACTTGTCACAGTTTTCCTCGTGATTTGGTCTATCCTAAAGATCCAAATGGAGGAACCACTTCTTTAGGAATCGTCTTTGGACAAAAATTTGGAAAGAGGATCCGAACCACTCCAAAAACTTGTTTGTAATTGAAAAGTTTGTTTCAAAGTACTTGTTTCACTGTTCGGACCATATTGATACCAAAGACCTAAGGTTTCTTCCTTTTCAAACTTTTCCTCGCGATTTGGTCCATCCTAAAGATGCAAATGGAGGAACCGCATCTTTGGGAATCCTCATTGGACAAAAATATCGAAGGAGGATCCGAACCACTCCAAAAACTTGTTTGTAATTGAAAAGTTAATTTCAAATTACTTGTTTCACTCTTCGGACGAGATTGATTACCAAAGACCTAAGGTTTCTTCCTTTTCAAAGTTTTCGAAAGAGGATCTTTAGAAAGAGGATCCGAACCACTCCAAAAACTTGTTTGTAATTGAAAAGTTTGTTTCAAAGTACTTGTTTCACTGTTCGGACCATATTGATACCAAAGACCTAAGGTTTCTTCCTTTTCAAAGTTTTTCTCGCGATTTGGTCTATCCTAATGATGCAAATGGAGGAACCTCATCTTTGGACAAAAATATCGAAAGAGGATCCGAACCACTCCAAAAACTTGTTTGTAATTGAAAAGTTTATTTCAAATTACTTGTTTCACTCTTCGGACGAGATTGATTACCAAAGACCTAAGGTTTCTTCCTTTTCAAAGTTTTCGAAAGAGGATCTTTAGAAAGAGGATCCGAACCACTCCAAAAACTTGTTTGTAATTGAAAAGTTTGTTTCAAAGTACTTGTTTCACTGTTCGGACCATATTAATACCAAAGACCTAAGGTTTCTTCCTTTTCAAAGTTTTTCTCGCGATTTGGTCTATCCTAATGATGCAAATGGAGGAACCGCATCTTTGGACAAAAATATCGAAAGAGGATCCGAACCACTCCAAAAACTTGTTTGTAATTGAAAAGTTTATTTCAAATTACTTGTTTCACTCTCCGGACGAGATTGATTACCAAAGACCTAAGGATTCCCACTTGTCAGAGTTTTCCTCGGGATTTGGTCCATCCTAAAGATCCAAATGGAGGAACCTCTTCCTTGGGAATCCCCTTTGGACCAAAATATCGAAAGAAGATCCGAACCACTCCAAAAACTTGTTTGTAATTGAAAAGCTTGTTTCAAACTACCTGTTTCACTCTTCAGACCCTATTGATACCAAAGACCTAAGGTTTCCCCCTTGTCAAAGTTTTCCTCGCGATTTGGTCCACCCAAAAGATGCAAGTGGAGGAACCTCTTCTTTGGGAATCCTCTTTGGAACAAAATATCGAAAGAGGATCCGAACAACTCCAAAAACATGTTTGTAATTGAAAAACTTGTTTCAAAGTACTTATTTCACTATTCGGACCATATTGATACCAAAGACCTAAGGTTTTCCATTTGTCAAAGTTTTCCTCATGATTTGGTCCATACTAAAGATCCAAATGGAGGAACCTCTTCTTTTGGAATCCACTTTGGACCAAACTATCGAAAGAGGATCCGAACCACTCCAAAAACTTGTTTGTAATTGAAAAGCTTGTTTCAAAGTACTTGTTTCACTTTTCGGACCATATTGATACCAAAGACCTATGGTTTCCCACTTGTCAAAGTTTTCCTCACCATTTGGTCCATCCTAAAGATGCAAATGGAGGAACCACTTCTTTGGGAATCCCCTTTGGACCAAAATATCAAAAGAGGATCCGAACAATTCCAAAAACTTGTTTATAAGTGAAAAGCTTGTTTGAAAACACTTGTTTCACTCGTCGAACCATATTGATACCAAAGATTTATGGTTTCCCACTTGTTAAAGTTTTCCTCGCGACTTGGTCCATCCTAAAGATGCAAATGGAGGAACCTCTTCTTTACGAATCCTCTTTGAACCAAAACTTTGAAAGAGGATCCGAACTACTTCAAAAACTTGTTTCAAAGTACTTGTTTCACTCTTCGGACCATATTGATACCACATACCTAAGGTTTCCCACATGTCAAATTTTTCCTTGCCACATGGTCCATCCTAAAGATGCAAATGGAGGGAACCTCTTCTTTGGGAATCCTCTTTGGACTAAAATTTCGAAAGAGAATCCGAACCAGTCCAAAAACTGGTTTGTAATTGAAAAGCTTGTTTGAAAGCACTTGTTTCACTCTTCGGACCATATTGATACCAAAGACCTAAGGTTTCCCACTTGTCAAAGTTTTCCTCGCGACTTGGTCCATCCTAAAGATGCAAATTGTGGAACCTCTTCTTAGGGAATCCTCTTTGGACTAAAATTTCGAAAGAGGATCCAAACCACTCGAAAAACTTGTTTGTAATTGAACAGCTTGTTTCAAAGTAGTTGTTTCACTCTTCGGACCATATTGATACCAAAGACCAAAGGTTTCCCCCTTGTCAATGTTTTCCTCGTGATTTGGTCCACCCTAAGATGCAAATGGAGGAACCTCTTCTTTGAGAATCCTCTTTGGACCAAAATAACGAAAGAGGATCCGAACCACTCCAAAAACTGGTTTATAAGTGAAAAGCTTGTTTGAAAGCACTTGTTTCACTTTTCGAACCATATTGATACCAAAGACCTATGGTTTCCCACTTGTTAAAGTTTTCCTCGCGACTTTGTCCATCCTAAAGATGCAAATGGAGGAACCTCTACTTTGCGAATCCTCTTTGAACCAAAACTTCGAAAGAGAATCCGAACCACTCCAAAAACTTGTTTGTAATTCAAAAGCTTGTTTCAAAGTACTTGTTTCACTCTTCGGACCATATTGAAACCAAAGACCTAAGGTTTCCCACATGCCAAAGTTTTCCTCGCGACTTGGTCCATCCTAAAGATGCAAATGGAGGAACCTCTTCTTTGGGAATCCTCTTTGGAGTAAATTTTCAAAAGAGGATATGAACCACTCCAAAAACTGGTTTGTAATTGAAAAGCTTGTTTGAAAGCACTTGTTTCACTCTTCGGACCATATTGATACCAAAGACCAAAGGTTTCCCACTTGTTAAAGTTTTCCTCGCGACTTGGTCCATCGTAAAGATGCAAATGGAGGAACCTCTTCTTTAGGAATCCTTTTTAGACTAAAATTTCGAAAGAGGATCCGAACCACTCCAAAAACTTGTTTGTAATTGAAAAGCTTGTTTCAAAGTAGTTGTTTCACTCTTCGGACCATATTGATACCAAAGACATAAGGTTTCCCACATGTCAAAGTTTTCCTCGCGACTTGGTCCATCCTAAAGATGCAAATGGAGGAACATCTTCTTTGGGAATCCTCTTTGGACTAAAATTTCCAAAGAGGATCCGAACCACTCCAAAAACTGGTTTGTAATTGAAAAGCTTGTTTGAAAGCACTTGTTTCACTCTTCGGACCATATTGATACCAAAGACCTAAGGTTTCCCACTTGTTAAAGTTTTCCTCGCGATTTGGTCCATCCTAAAGATGCAAATGGAGGAATCTCTTCTTTGGGATTGCTCTTTGGACCAAAATTTCGAAAGAGGATCTGAACTACTCCAAAAACTTGTTTGTAATTCAAAAGCTTGTTTCAAACTACTTGTTTCACTCTTCGGACCATATTGATACCAAAGACCTAAGGTTTCCCACTTGTCAAAGTTTTCCTCGCGACTTGGTCCATTCTAAATATGCAAATGGACGAACCTCTTCTTTGGGAATCCTCTTTGGACTAAAATTTCGAAAGAGGATCCGAACCATTCCAAAAACTTGTTTGTAATTGAAAAGCTTGTTTCAAAGTACTTGTTCTACTCTTCGAGCCACATTGATACCAAAGACCTAAAGTTTCCCTCTTGTCAAAGTTTTCCTCGCGATTTGGTCCATCCTAAAGATGCAAATGGAGCAACCTCTTCTTTGGGAATCCTCTTTGGACCAAAATATCGAAAGAGGATCGGAACCATTCCAAAAACTTGTTTGTAAGTGGAAAGCTTGTATGAAAGCACTTGTTTCACTCTTCAAACTATATTGATACAAAGACCTAAGGTTTCCCACTTGTAAAAGTTTTCCTTGCGACTTGGTCCATCCTATAGCTGCAAATGGAGAAACCTCTTCTTTGGGATTCATCTTTCGACTAAAATTTCGAAAGATGATCCGAACCACTCAAAAAACTTGTTTGTAAGTGAAAACCTTGTTTGAAAGCACTTGTTTCACTCTTCGGACCATATTGATACCAAAGACCTAAGGTTTCCCACTTGTTAAAGTTTTCCTAGCGACTTGGTCCATCCTAAAGATGCAAATGGAGGAACCTCTTCTTTGGGATTGCTCTTTGGACCAAAATTTCTAAAGAGGATCTGAACTACTCCAAAAACTTGTTTGTAATTCAGAAGCTTGTTTCAAAGTACTTGTTTCACTCTTCGGACCATATTGATACCAAAGACCTAAGGTTTCCCACATGTCAAAGTTTTCCTCGCGACTTGGTCCATCCTAAAGATGCAAATGGAGGTACCTCTTCTTTGGGAATCTTCTTTGGAGTAAATTTTCAAAAGAGGATACGAACCACTCCAAAAACTGGTTTGTAATTGAAAAGCTTGTTTGAAAGCACTTGTTTCACTCTTCGGACCATATTGATACCAAAGACATAAGGTTTCCCACTTGTTAAAGTTTTCCTCGCGATTTGGTCCATCCTAAAGATGCAAATGGAGGAACCTCTTCTTTGGGAATCCTTTTTGGACTAAAATTTCGAAAGAGGATCCGAACCACTCCAAAAACTTGTTTGTAATTGAAAAGCTTGTTTCAAAGTAGTTGTTTCACTCTTCGGACCATATTGATACCAAAGACATAAGCTTTCCCACATGTCAAAGTTTTCCTCGCGACTTGGTCCATCCTAAAGATGCAAATGGAGGAACATCTTCTTTTGGAATCCTCTTTGGACTAAAATTTCGAAAGAGGATCCGAACCACTCCAAAAACTGGTTTGTAATTGAAAAGCTTGTTTGAAAGCACTTGTTTCACTCTTCGGACCATATTGATACCAAAGACCTAAGGTTTCCCACTTGTTAAAGTTTTCCTCGCGACTTGGTTCATCCTAAAGATGCAAATGGAGGAACCTCTTCTTTGGGATTGCTCTTTGGACCAAAATTTGGAAAGAGGATCTGAACTACTCCAAAAACTTGTTTGTAATTCAAAAGCTTGTTTCAAACTACTTGTTTCACTCTACGGACCATATTGATACCAAAGACCTAAGGTTTCCCACTTGTCAAAGTTTTCCTCGCGACTTGGTCCATTCTAAATATGCAAATGGACGAACCTCTTCTTTGGGAATCCTCTTTGGACAAAAATTTCGAAAGAGGATCTGAACCATTCCAAAAACTTGTTTGTAATTGAAAAGCTTGTTTCAAAGTACTTGTTCTACTCTTCGAGCCATATTGATACCAAAGACCTAAAGTTTCCCTCTTGTCATAGTTTTCCTCGCGATTTGGTCCATCCTAAAGATGCAAATGGAGGAACCTCTTCTTTGGGAATCATCTTTGGACCAAAATATCGAAAGAGGATCGGAACCATTCCAAAAACTTGTTTGTAAGTGGAAAGCTTGTTTGAAAGCACTTGTTTCACTCTTCAAACTATATTGATACAAAGACCTAAGGTTTCCCACTTGTAAAAGTTTTCCTCGCGACTTGGTCCATCCTATAGATGCAAATGGAGGAACCTCTTCTTTGGGAATCATCTTTGGACTAAAATTTCGAAAGAGGATCCGAACCACTCAAAAAACTTGTTTGTAAGTGAAAACCTTGTTTGAATGCACTTGTTTTACTCTTCAGACCATATTGATACCAAAGACCTAAGGTTTCCCACATGTCAAAGTTTTCCTCGCGACTTGGTCCATCCTAAAGATGCAAATGAAGGAACCTCTTCTTCAGGATTCCTCTTTGGACTAAAATTTCGAAAAAGGATCTAAACCACTCCAAAAACTTGTTTGTAATTCAAAAGCTTGTTTCAAAGTACTTGTTTTACTCTTCGGACCATATTGATACCAAAGACCTAAGGTTTTCCACTTGTCAAAGTTTTCCTCGTGATTTGGTCCATCCTAAAGATCTAAATGGAGGAACCACTTCTTTGGGAATTGATATGAAACCCTAGATAATTGAAATAGAAACCCTTTGAAGACAAAGAACCCCTAGATGCAAATCCTAAAACCCCAATGAACAATAAGGTAAAACCCTTGGAAACAAAGAAGAAGAAGATTATTCCAATGATCTAATACCTTGAAATAAGAGAACTTGTTCTTATTTCAAGATCAAAACAATCCACAAACACAATAGATTAAGTTATGCTTGAATGTTTCTAAAACATGCAACCTAGAACAAGGCTACAAAATGCAAGGTAAAATCAGCCAAGCAATAAGCAAAACAAAGCTATTTTTTATCATATTAATTCTTAGTATTTAGGGTTACAAATGAGGCCTTTAAATAGGAAAAGAAACCCTAAAAATAACAAGGAAATTCGGAATAAAGAAGAGAATAAAATCTGCCCAAAACTTGCCTTATATGGATTTGGCAGATTTTGGGGAAAATCTTTCCTAGAGAATAATATCTTTCCTAATTCTTTCCAAGCCAATAAACTGAATATAAATGACCTAAAACATTTCAAAATACATCATAAATTCATTGGAACCATTTTGGGAACAAATATGGAAAGTGGTCCAAATTAGGAAAGTTTGCAAAAGTGATGCAACTTTCCTAACTAGCTCTTCTCTTCAATTCTTATTGAACAAGTCTTCAATAATCTTCCTCCAAATGCATTTTCCATAGATTGAAGATTATCAAGTCCTCTTCCATAGCCTCCATGATCGGATCTTCAAAGCTTGTATTGACTTTTCTAATGTAGGCTTGTAAATGGATGTTAACGCTTGTCTTGAACTTTAATCTTGAAATTGATCCTTGAGCTATTTGTGACGTTCCATGATTCATATCATCCCCTCCCTCTTGAAAGTATTCGTCCTCGAATCTAAAACATCATCTAGGGGTTCTTTGTCTTCAAAGGGTTTCTATTTCAATTTTCTAGGGTTTCATATCATTTGGTATCAGAGCTTAGGCTCAAGGGAAGATTTCTATCTTACTTGCTTTCTTGTTATTTCAATTTTTTTCTTGCTTATTGTTCTTTGTTTATCGAAAAATTCCAGAAAAAAAAAAAATCATAGTTCCAGAATTTCCTTGTTTAGCCTACACTTTTTGTTCTTTTTCGTATAGTTACTCTCCGATTCTTAAAAAGTCGTCAACTAAAAAAGTATTTATCTTTGAGTCGTGATTATTTGTTATTCAGAAAAGTTTGTCAAAAAAAACGTGGAAGATTGAGAAAAAAAATAAATCTTCGCAGACTGTCGGATTGTCCAGAAAATTTAAAAAAAAAAAGTGTTCTTGCTTGATTTGTTGAAGTTTCTGGAAAAAGTGGTTTGTGTTCGAATTGTTCTTGAGGAGTTCATCTTAAACTCATCAAAGTTTTTCTTGAATCCTAAAATTGCATGAAAATTGAGCGAAAATTGTTTTTTTTCATTAAAAGCTAGAAGTTACCATAAATAGCCCAAAACTGTTTTTGGAAAGTTTCAAATCTGTCCCATATTCAAATATATGCATATCTTGCTTAAGGAAAGTCATATTTTCTGATCCAAATTTCTTTAGGGAAGTCTAATTTCGAATTTTTCTCTTTTAGGAAAGTTTATTCTTGCTTATTTTCTTTCTTATTCTTTCCTTGTCACTACAATAAACCATTTGCATAAATCTGTCTTATTTTATTCTTACCAACCAAATTGCTTGTTTCTTATTTCTTGATTGTTACTTTTTACAAATTTCATTAGTATCTTTGTTGCTTGATAGTTGCTAAAGTGTGCTAATAGTTCAAGGTTACATTTAGGCCTTTAGAATCTGTTTTGAGTGCAAACACGAGAGAACGAACATCATAGAGTGTAAACACTTAGGGAGTGATTGAAAGGTCCTATTTTTATTACTAACCTTTTTATTTGCAGCAATGTATCATGAAAAGATTGGTGAAAGGAGGATTAGTAAATTTTGGGAGGTAGAACATCCTAGGAGTGAACATAAAGACATTTATGATGAGAGGATGGGGGATCAAAGCTTAGGAGGACATAAGCTCAAGTCATATACTTTCAATGGGAGTTTGGATCAAGAGGAGTACTTGCAATGGGAGACAGAAACCGAGCACTTCTTTGATTACAACAATTATAGTGATGAAAGAAAGGTAATGCTTGCTATTTCCAATTTCACTAATAATGCTCATGTTTGGTGGTCTCAATTGAAAGTGAAACTAAGGAGGGAGAGGAAACAACAAGTATAAACTTGGTATGATCTTAAGTGCCATATGAGAAAGAGATTCGTGTCAAGACAACATCAAGACCATCTTGTGCAAAACTTGGATAACCTAATACAAGGTTGCAAAAGTGTGGATGATTACTATAAGGAGATGGAGTTTCTCAAGGCTAGGGCTAATGTTGAGGAAGATGAGAAGTCTGCTATTGTTAGGTTTTTAAATGGATTGAATAGAGATATTGCTTACCAAATGGAGTTAACACAATTTGAGGAGTTAGGAGAGTTGGTGCACATTGCCAACAAGGTGGAAAGAAGACTCCAAAGAGGGGCTGCAAAAAGGTATGTCACTAAACAATATTCCAATCCAATTTCTTCTTATCAAATGGGTGAAAATGGTACATTAATGGATAAGAATGGGGCTGCCTATGGCTTGGTAGAGGAAAATGTAAATTTGATTTTAGAGAAGGTCAAGATGATTGAAAGTGAACTTTTGAAATCGAAGGAAGTTTTCAATGCTAGTATGGAGGAGATAAAAGATGATATTCGTGCTAATGTTTGTGTGAAGGAAACTTATGATGCATGTGAGCTACAAAAGTGTTCTATAATTGAAATGAATGAAAATTGTGAAAAAGAGAGTGAGCAAAAAGAAAGAGAGATGAGTGATAAAAAAGAAATGAGTGAGCGAAAAGAAATGAGTGATTCAAAAGAAAGAGAGATTGAAAAGCAAGAAAGTGAAATTGAAAAGAAAGAGAGTTGTGAGTATAAAAAGAATGAGAGCAATGGTGAGGAAAATGTGAGTTTTGTAGCAAGTGAGGCTCGGAACGCTTTGATTTCAAACAAAACCCACTTTGTACTTTTGTGCAAAGATTCTTTCTTTCTAACTTATGAACTTAACCTTTGCTTTTCTAGTGTTTTAGCTAATGTTTTGCAGAATTACATTGATCAATTTTCAATTGGAATGGAGCACAAAGTAGATGCATTTCAAGGGGCTGAAATACTTAAGGCACCACCATACTTCATGGAAAAAGATGTTGCCAACGGGATCCAAGGCCAGAAAAGGAAGTTTCTTACTTTTAATCCTATTGCATCGGTTTGTTTAAATGATTATTTCTTGTTTTTCTATTCTGATTATAAGACTAGAAATCATCCAAACCAATTATATTTTCATGATAAACATGCATTCTTTTCTAGGAAAGTTCTTTTGGATGATCTTTACTTGTTTGATAGCTTATCACTTGCAAAACATGTTAAGCTAGCCTATCCATTTACTTGTGATGATTTGCATAGTTCTTGTTTGTGTGATAAATTTGATCTCAACTCTGATATTTTACCACTTCAATTTCATTCTAATGATAAACATATGTTTTGTGCTACACGAGTTATCTTTGATAAGACATATGATGCATTTAGGGAAAGCATAGAGTTTTCGTATTTTCTAATTTACCCCAACACATTAGACCTATTTGAGTTTGATTATAGTTCATATGCTTTGATTAATTTGTTACCTTCACCATGTGATCATCTTGGGCGTATTGTTGAGTATGAGAAAATTTACGAGATTGATTATGGTCCATATATTCTATTAGACTTGTTCCCACTATCCACCAACCATATTGTTAGTGTTGTGGTCTTTGATAAGCTAGGTTGTTTTGCTGATTTAAAGGGAAGAAAACCAACAATATTTGACCCGGGAGGTGTTAACTTGAAAGGAGAAAGAAGGGTACCATTGTTGCTCTCTTTGGTGCCAATTCACAATACAAGAGGTAAGTATACTTTAAGTGCTTTTATTTATGTTATTAAGTTGAGTTTTTGCGATGTAGGTAATGTTTTAGATTCGAGGACGAATCCTTTCAAGAGGGAGGGGATGATATGAATCATGGAACGTCACAAATAGCTCAAGGATCAATTTCAAGATTAAAGTTCAAGACAAGCGTTAACATCCATTTACAAGCCTACATTGGAAAAGTCAATACAAGCTTTGAAGATCCGATCATGGAGGCTATGGAAGAGGACTTGATGATCTTCAATCTATGGAAAATGCATTTGGAGGAAGATTATTGAAGACTTGTTCAATAAGAATTGAAGAGAAGAGCTAGTTAGGAAAGTTGCATCACTTTTGCAAACTTTCCTAATTTGGACCACTTTCCATATTTGTTCCCAAAGTTTCCATATTTGTTCCCAAAGTTTCCATATTGTTCCCAAAGTTTCCATATTTGTTCCCAAAATGGTTCCAATGAATTTATGATGTATTTTGAAATGTTTTAGGTCATTTATATTCAGTTTATTGGCTTGGAAAGAATTAGGAAAGATATTATTCTCTAGGAAAGATTTTCCCCAAAATCTGCCAAATCCATATAAGGCAAGTTTTGGGCAGATTTTATTCTCTTCTTTATTCCGAATTTCCTTGTTATTTTTAGGGTTTCTTTGCCTATTTAAAGGCCTCATTTGTAACCCTAAATACTAAGAATTAATATGATAAAAAATAGCTTTGTTTTGCTTATTGCTTGGCTGATTTTACCTTGCATTTTGTAGCCTTGTTGTAGGTTGCATGTTTTAGAAACATTCAAGCATAACTTGATCTATTGTGTTTGTGAATTGTTTCGATCTTGAAATAAGAACAAGTTCTCTTATTTCAAGATATTAGATCATTGGAATAATCTTCTTCTTCTTGTATTCCATGGGTTTTACCTTATTGTTCATCGGGGTTTTAGGATTTACATCTAGGGGTTCTTTGTGCTTTCAAAGGGTTTCTATTTCAATTTCCTAGGGTTTCATATCAGGAATCCTCTTTGGACCAAAATTTTGGATGCGGATCCAAACCACTCCAAAAACTTGTTTGTAATTGAAAAGCTTGTATCAAAGTACTTGTTTCACTCTTCGGACCATATTGATTCCAAAGACCGATGGTTTCCCACTTGTCAAAGTTGTGCTCATGATTTGGTCCATCCTAAAGATAGAAATGGAGGAACCTCTTCTTTCGGAATCCTCCTTGGACCAAAATATCGAAAGAGGATCCGAACCACTCAAAAAACTTGTTTGTAATTGAATAATTTGTTGCAAATTACTTGTTTCACTCTTCGGACCATATTGATACCAAAGACCTAAGGTTTTCCACTTGTCAAAGTTTTCCTCGGATTTGGTCCATCCTAAAGATCCAAATGGAGGAACCTCTTCTTTGGGAATCCTCTTTGGACCAAAATTTTGAAAGAAGATCCGAACCACTCTAAAAACTTGTTTGTAATTAAAACGCTTGTTTTAAAGTACTCGTTTCACTCTTCGGACCATATTGATACCAAAGACCTATGGTTTCCCACTTGTCAAAGTTGTGCTCATGATTTGGTCCATCTTAAAGATCGAAATGGAGGAACCTCTTCTTTTGGAATCCTCTTTGGAACAAAATATCTAAAGAGTATCCGAACCACTCCAAAAACTTGTTTGTAATTGAAAAGCTTGTTTCAAAGTACTTGTTTCACTCTTCGGACCATATTGATACCAAAGACCTAAGGTTTCCTACTTGTCAAAGTTTTCCTCGCGATTTGGACCATCCTAAAGATGCAAATAGTGGAACCTCTTCTTTGGGAATCCTCTTTGGAATAAAATTTCGAAAGAGGGTCCGAACCACTCCAAAAACTTCTTTGGGAATCCTCTTTGGAATCAAATTGAATGCGAACACCTAAGGTTTCCCACTTGTCGAAGTTGTGCTCATGATTTGGTCCATCCTAAAGATCAAAATGAAGGAACCACTTCTTTGGGAATCCTCTTTGAAACCAGAATATCGAAAGAGGATCCAAACCACTCCAAAAACATGTTTGTAATTGAAAAGCTGGTTCCAAAATACTTGTGTCACTCTTTGGACCATATTGATTCCAAAGACCTAAGGTTTTCCATTGGTCAAAGTTTTCCTCGTGATTTGGTCCATCCTAAATATCCAAATGGAGGAACCTCTTCATAAGGAAACCGCTTTGGACCAAAATTTCGAATGGGATCCGAACCACTCCAAAAAATTGTTTGTAATTAAAAAGCTTGTTTCAAAGTACTTGTTTCACTCTTCGGACCATATTGATACCAAAGACCTAAGGTTTTCCACTTGTCAAAGTTTTCCTCGCAATTTGGTCCACCCTAAAGATGCAAATGCAGGTTCTTCTTTGGAAATCTTCTTTGGACAAAAATATCGAAAGAGGATCCGAACCACTCCAAGAACTTGTTTGTAATTGAAAAGCTTGTTTCAAAGTACTTGTATCATTCTTCGGACTATATTGATACCAAAGACCTAAGGTTTTCCATTTGTCAAAGTTTTCCACGTGATTTGGTCCATCCTAAATATCCAAATGGAGGAACCTTGATAAGGCAAACCCAAGATGCAAGTCCAAAGACCCTATGCTATTAGATTTAGCATGAACCTTTGAAGCAAGATCTCAAACCCTCCCTAACTAATCGGATTCAACCAAGAGATTAAGGTTAGATGTGATTACCTCTTAGATCAATGATCTAGAGACAAGAATGAGTTTTCTTGTTCTAGATTGAATCACTCCACAATTAAGTTGATCAATCCCTAATTGAATGACTCGGCAGCAACCCTAAACACAAGAATTGCAAGGAATGAAAACTATGAACAAGTTTTCAAAAGAACTCTCAAAGAGAATTGACTTTCATTCAACCATATTCTTTCTTTTACATTGTGTTCCCATGGCTTTTATAAGCCTTCAATCAGCAAAAGAAAAGCAAAAACATAAAAGGAAACAAACATTAAAGCATTCGGTTACAATTGGCAAAAACAGAAAAGGAAACTAGAGCCCTTAATGCCCATGATTACAAATAAGGAAAGTTTGACTAAAATACAAATAAAAATAAATCTGATTTGCTTAGTTGTTGCATTCTTCCATTCAAGGCATAGTTGGCACGTTTAATGAGTCTTGCACAAGTTCATCTTTGTAGACATCTTCCTTATGGATTTATAAGTTGCACGCATTGATCTTCAAAGAATGATATGTCAATTCTTCATCCGAAATGGGCTGCTCATTATAAAATATAGCTTGAACCGAGCCTAGCCATCCTTGCACATGTGAAATAAATGCTTGTTGAACCTTATTGCTTAGGATCTTTTGGAGTGCCTCCATGATTCATATCAAACCTCTTCTTTGGGAATCCTCTTTGGACCAAAATATCGAACGAGGATCCGAACCAATCCAAAAACATGTTTGTAATTGGAAAAGCTTGTTTCAAAGTACTTGTTTCACTTTTCGGACTATATTGATTCCAAAGAATTAAGGTTTCCCACTTGTCAAAGTTTTCCTTCTCGATTTGGTCCGTCCTGAAGATGCAAATTAAGGAACCTCTTTTTTGGGAATCTACTTTGGACCAAAATTTCGAAAGAGGATCCGAACCACTCCAAAAACTTGTTTGTAATTGAAAAACTTGTTTCACTCTTCGGACGAAATTGATACCAAAGACCTAAGGTTTCCCCCTTGTCAAAGTTTTCCTCTCTCTTTGGTCCATCCTAAAGATGCAAATTGAGGAACCTCTTCTTTGGATATCTTGTTTGGACCAAATATCGAAAGAGGATCCGAACCAGTCCAAAAACTTGTTTGTAATTGAAAATCTTGTTTCAAAGTACTTGTTTCACACTTCGGACCATATTGATACCAAAGTGATATGAATTATGTAGCCTTGCATTTGAGGAATTCAAGCTTCAAGAACACTTGCATTAAATGCACTTCAATTGCATTAATGGCAACCCAAGTTCATTTATTACAAGTAAAGTTAAGATGCATTAACTACAACTCAAGATGCATTGATGATAACCCAAGCTTCATTCAAGACAACTCAAGCTTCATTCAAGGGAACTTAAGGCAACTCCAAGACAAGCATTAATGACCATTTACAAGCTTCAATTAGAGTTAAATATCAGTTTCAAATGTAATAATTCATTTTAAGTTACAAATTAAAATGGTGACTGAATGTAACTTAAGTTTTTGCATTAAATTCGTAGGTTACATGCTAGGGACTTAATTGGGCTGATAGAGGATCATTATGAACGAAATTTGCATGTATTTTATGCCTATAAATAGGCTTTGTTTTAGCCATTGTAATCAGATTTGAAAATGTAATGACATGTTGCCTTTTGAGCAAATGGAGAGGCTTGAGCCTCACCCCTTTGTAGTCTTGCCTTAGATTACATGTTAGAGTCATTCAAGTAGAAATGATCATCCTACTTGTGGAGTGTCTCGAATCTTGGGCTTGGAAACTTGTCCTAGATCATGATCATCTTTCCTAAGCAATCTGTTTTTAGCCATTCTTAGGGGGTGTTTCCGAATAGTTAGGGAGGGTTTGAGTTCTTGCTTCAAAGGTTCATGCTAAGCATAATAGCATCGGGTCTTTGGACTTGCAATTTGAGTTTGTCTTATCATTTGGAACTCTTGGGTTGATCCGATTAGTTAAGGAGGTTTTGTGCCATTTTCATGCTTCAAAGGTTCTTGCAAACGATTGTAATGGGTTTTTGGACTTGAACGCAAGGTTGCCTTATCAGTTGGTATCAGAGCATCGGTTACGGTTTTGTGGTCGATCTCTAAAACAGGTTCTATCCAATCTATCATTTTCTATTCTTGTTGTTTTCAATTCTGTCCAATCTTTTCGTTTCTGTCCAAATAACTTCTTTTCTTCATCTTTTCATTCTGATCTTGTTCCCATCATGAAGTTCACGTTCTGATCTTGAAAATCAAAAAAAGAAGGAAAGAAAGCCTTGAATCCGAGAGCACGATTTACTAGTTGTCTAGTGTTCTTCCTTGCTAATCTTTGAAAATTCTGAGTTTGATTCATATGTGTCGTATAAATCTGAGTTTCTCCTGTTCTTACATCAATTTAGATCCACAAATTAAGCCTTCATTGAATTCAGATTCATTACTTTCCATAATTAAAGCTTCCATATTTATTCCTCTGTGTAGCTATCCAAACCGCGTGATATTGAACGAATTAGCTCGGAAATCCTTCATAGGAAAGTTAATTTAATCAGTTATGTTTCTTTCTCAAGAAGGAAACTTTTGGAAATTCGATCTGTAACCAACTCATTTTCTGAAAGTTAACACAGTGCGCAATCTGCTCCTAAATTTCAGGATCTTGTCTATTGCTGATATACTAGATGTCTAAAACGTGTGAAAATCATTGAATTAGCTTACCTTATAAGAAAGGAAAAGTTTATTCATCTAGTTATCTATCCGAAGTCAGAAGGGTGCATAAGCAAATACATTCAGAAACAATTTCAAATTCTAGAAATTAAAACAGTGCGCAGATTACTCCAAAATTTCAGCATCTTGTCTCTTGCTGATTGGCGTTTTCATTTGTGATTGAATTTATGAATTTGGAAAATTGTAAGCTCTTTATATCTGATTGATTGAGATGGATCTCGGCTGGTTTTATAAAATTCATATCCAATCTCCACAAATTTGAATTTGAGTGAAAACACGAGTGAAATAATATTTTGAGAGTTCTAAAAGTGAGTGAGTACTTGTGAGGTCCAATTATTATTTTTTCTCTAACTTTCTTTTGCAGCAAAACTTTTTATTCGAGGACGAATCTTTTGAAGAAAGGGAGAATGATATGAACTATATAACCCTTGCATTTGATGTGAAAAATTTATTTTTGACAACCCAAGCTCCATTCAAGGAAACTCAAGCTTCATTCAAGGGAACTCAAAGCAACTTAAAGACAATCATTAATGGACATTTAAAAGCTTCATTTAGACTTCAATTATCATTTACAAATGTGTTATAGGCTTGTAGGTTACAAAGTTAATTGTGGTTGATTGTAATTTGAAATTTCTTTTAAAAATTGTAAGTTACATTCTAGGGACTTAATGGGGCTGATATGGGATCATTATGAACGAAATTTACATGTATTTTATGCCTATAAATAGGCTTTGTTTTAGCCATTGTAATCAGATTTGAAAATGTAATGAAATGTTGCCTTTTGAGCAAATGGAGAGCCTTGAGCCTCACCCCTTTGTAGTCTTGCCTTAGATTACATGTTAGAGTCATTCAAGTAGAAATGATCATCCTACTTGTGGAGTGTCTCGAATCTTGGGCTTGGAAACTTGTCCTAGATCAATGATCATCTTTCCTAAGCAATCTGTTTTTAGCCATTCTTAGGGGGTGTTTCCGAATAGTTAGGGAGGGTTTGAGTTCTTGCTTCAAAGGTTCATGCTAAGCATAATAGCATCGGGTCTTTGAACTTGCATCTTGGGTTTGCCTTATCAGTTGGTATCAGACCTAAGGTTTCCCCCTTGTCAAAATTTTCCTCGCGATTTGGTCCATCCTAAAGATGCAAATGGAGGAACCTCTTCTCTGGATATCCTCTTTAGACCAAAATATCGAAAGAGGATCCGAACCACTCCAAAAACTTGTTTGTAATTGAAAAGCTTGTTTCAAAGTACTTGTTTCACTCTTCGGACCATATTGATACCAAAGACCTAAGGTTCCCCACTTGTCAAAGTTTTCCATCTCGATTTGGTCAATCCTAAAGATGCAAATTGAAGAACCTCTTTTTTGGGAATCCACTTTGGACCAAAATTTTGAAAGAGGAATCGAACGACTGCAAAAACTTGTTTGTAATTGAAAAGCTTGTTTTTAAAGTACTTGTTTCACTCTTCAGACCATGTTGATACCAAAGGCCTAAGGTTTCCCCCTTGTCAAAATTTTCCTCGCGATTTGGTCCATCCTAAAGATGCAAATGGAGGAACCTCTTCTTTGGATATCTTCTTTGGACCAAAATATCGAAAGAGGATCCGAACCACTCCAAGAACATATTTGTAAATGAAAAGCTTGTTTCAAACTACTTGTTTCACTCTTCGGACCATATTGATACCAAAGACCTACGGTTTCCCCCTTGTCAAAGTTTTCCTCACGATTTTGTCCACCTTAAAGATGCAAATGGAGGAACCTCTTCTTTGGGAATCCTCTTTGGACCAAAATACCGAAAGAGGATCCGAATCACTCCAAAAACTTGTTTGTAATTGAAAAGTTTGTTTCAAAGTATTTGTTTCACTCTTCGGACCATATTGATACCAAAGACCTAAGGTTTTCCCCTTGAAAAAATTTTCCTCGCGATTTGGTCCATCCTATAGAAGCAAATGGAGGAACCTCTTCTTTGGACCTAAGGTTTCCCACTTTTCAAAGTTTTCCTCGTTATTTGGTCCATCCTAAAGATCTGAATGGAGGAACATCTTCTTTGAGAATCCTCCTCGGACCAAAATTTCGAAAGAGGATCCGTACCACTCCAAAAACTTGTTTGTTATTGAAAAGCTTGTCTGGAAGTATTTGTTTCACTCTCTAAACCAAATTGAATCCGAAGACCTTTTCTGATATGAAACCCTAGGAAATTGATAAAGAAACCCTTTGGTGCACAAAGAACCCCTTAGATGCAAATTGATATGAATCATGGAACATCACAAAATGCCCAAGGACAAATCACAACATTAAAGTTCAAGAGAAGCATTGACATCCATTTACAGGCCTACATTAGCAAAGTCAAGACAAGCTTCGAAGATCCGATCATGGAGGCTATGGAAGAGGACGTGATGAACTCCAATCTATGGCAAATACATTTGGAGGAAGAGTATTGAAGAATTGTTCAATCGGAATTGAAGAGAAGAGCTAATTAGGAAAGTTGCATCACTTTTGCAAACTTTCCTTATTTGGACCACTTTCCATATTTGTTCCTAAAGTTTCCATATTTGTTCCCAAAATGGTTCCAACGAATTTATGATGTATTTAGACATGTTTTAGGTCTTTTATATTCATTTTATATGTTTGGAAAGGATTAGGAAAGATATTATTCTCTAGAAAAGATTTTCCACAAAATCTGCCAATTTCACATAAGGCAAGTTTTGGGCAGATTTTGTGCTCCTTGTAATCCGAATTTCATAGCTTATTTTTAGGGTTTCTTTGCCTATTTAAAGGCCTCATTTGTAACCCTAAATACGAAGAATTCATATGATAATAATATTGCCTTTTGCTTTGCTTAAATTGCTTAGTTTTGTAGCCTTGTTCTAGGTTGCATGTTTTAGAAACATTCAAGCATGAATTGATCTATTGTGTTTGTGGATTGTTTCAATCTTGAAATAAGAACAAGTTCTCTTATTTCAAGATCATAGATCATTGGAATAATCTTCTTCTTCTTTGTTTCCAAGGGTTTTACCTTATTGTTTATCGGGGTTTTAGGATTTGCATCTAGGGGTTCTTTGTGCTTTCAAAGGGTTTCTATTTCAATTTCCTAGGGTTTCATATCATTTGGTATCAGAGCTTAGGCTCAAGGGAAGATTTCTATCTTACTTGCTTTCTTGTTATTTTAATTTTTCTTGTCTTGTTCTTCGTTCATCAAAAATTCCAAAAAAAAAAAAAAAAAAAAAAAAAACTGTTCCAGAATTTCCTTCTTTAGCTACTGTTTTTGTTATTTTTCGTATAGTTTCAATCCGAATCTTAGAAAGTCATAAACTAAAAAAGTGTTTATCTTTGAGTCTTGATTATTTTGTATTCAGAAAAGTTTGTCAAAAAAAAAGTGGAAGATTGAGAAAAAAATAGATCTTCGCAGACTGTCGGATTGTCCAGAAAATTGAAAAAAAAAAAAAAGTGTTCTTGCTTGATTTGTTGAAGTTTCTGGAAAAAAAAAGTGGTTTGTGTTCGTATTTTTCTTGTAGAGTTCATCTTAAACTCATCATATCTTCATCTTGAATCTGAAAAAGGCAAAGGAATTGTGCTAGAATTGTTTGTTTCCTAAAAAGCTAGAACTTACCATAAATAGCCAAAACTGTTTTTGGAAAGTATCAAATCTGTCCCATATTTGATTATATGCATCTTTTGCTTTAGGAAAGTCTTATTTTCTGATTCTAAACACTTTAGGGAAGTCTTAACTCGAATTTTTCTCTTTAAGGAAAGTTTATTCTTGCTTATTTTCTTGTTATTCTTTCCTATTTACACAAATACACCATTTGAAAAATCTGTCCTTTTATTTCTCTAGCCACCCAAGCTAATTGTTTCTTATTTCTTTATTGATACTTTTTACAAATATCATTAGTATCTTAGTTGTTTGATAGTTGCTAAAGTGTGCTAATAGTTCAAGGTTATATTTAGGCCCTAAAATCTGTTTTGAGTGCAAACACGAGTGAATTGACATCATCGAGTGTAAACACTTAGGGAGTGATTGAGAGGTCCTATTTTTATTACTAACTTGTTTACTTGCAGCAATGTATCATGAAAGGTTTGATCAAATGAGGAGTAATAGATGTCGAGAGGTAGAACATACCCGAAGCCAAAATAGAGAGGTTTATCATGGAGGGATAGAGCATAGAAGCTTAGGAGGTGATAAGCTCAAGGTACCTACTTTTCAAGGAAGATCAAATCCAGAGGTTTACTTGACATGGGAAAGAGATGTGGAGCTTTGTTTCGAAGAACATCCATGTAGTGATTCAAAGAAGGTACAACTTATAACCACTCAATTTTGTGATTATGCACTAACATGGTGGAAACAATTGATGAATGATAGACAAAGAAGAACTTTGGAGGATCCAATTGAAACTTGGTGTGAACTCAAATACATAATGAGGAAACGATTTGTACCAGACCGATTTCAAAGCGACCTTGTGCAAAAGTTCGAAGATCTTACACAAGGAAACATGAGTGTTTGTGAGTACTACAATGAGTTTAAATATCTCATGACTAGAGCTAATATTGAGGAAGATGAAGAGATGACTATGGCATGGTTCTTAGATGGATTAAACTATGAGATTGCTGGCCAAGTTAATGGGTATACATATGTGGAGTTAGATGAAATGGTTCACTATGCCATCAAGATAGAAAAGAGGCTCAAAAGAAGAAGAGATACACGGTATGCTTCTAAACCTATTTCCAATACTACTTCTTCTTATCAAATGGGTGAAAATGGTGTATTAATGGATAAGAATGGGGCTGCCTATGGCTTAGTAGAGGAAAATGCAAATTTGATTTTAGAGAAGGTCAAGATGATTGAAAGAGAACTTTTAAAATCGAAATATGTTTTCAATGCTAGCATGGAGGAGATAAAAGAGGATATTCGTGCTAATGTTTTTGTGGAGGAAACTTGTGAGCTACAAAAGAGTTCTATGTTTGAAAAGAATGAGAATTGTCAAAAAGAGAGTGAGCCAAAAGAAAGAGAGATGAGTTTTCAAAAAGAAAAGTGTGAAAAAGAAATTATTGAAATAAGTGAGCCAAAAGAAAGAGAGATGAGTGCTCAAAAAGAAATGAGTGACATGAGTGAGCCAAAAGAAAGAGATTTGAGTTCAAAAGAAAGAGTGTTTGAAAAGAATGAAAGAGAAATTGAAAAGAAAGAGAGTTGTGAGTCAAAAATGAATGAGAGGAATGGTGAGAACATTGTGAGTTTTGTAGAAAGTGAGGCTAGGAAAATAATGTTTTCAAATAAAACCCACTTTGTACTTGTGTGCAAAGATTCTTTCTTTCTAACTTATGAACTTAACCTTTGCTTTTCTAGTGTTTTAGCTAATGTTTTGCAGAATTACATTGATCAATTTTCAATTGGAATGGAGCACAAAGTAGATGCATTTCAAGGGGCTGAAATACTTAAGGCACCACCATACTTCATGGAAAAAGATGTTGCCAACGGGATCCAAGGCCAGAAAAGGAAGTTTCTTACTTTTAATCCTATTGCATCGGTTTGTTTAAATGATTATTTCTTGTTTTCCAATTCTGATTTTAAGACTAGAAATCATCCAAACCAAATATATTTTAATGATAAACATGCATTCTTTTCTAGCAAAATTCTTTTGGATGATCTTTACTTGTTTGACAGCTTATCACTTGCAAAACATGTTAAGCTAGCCTATCCATTTACTTGTGATGATGTGCATAGTTCTTGTTTGTTTGCTAAATTTGATCTCAAGTCTGATATTTTACCACTTCAATTTCATTCTAATGATAAACATATGTTTTGTGCTACACGAATTATCTTTGATAAGACATATGATGCATTTAGGGAGAGCATGGAGTCTTCATATTTTCTAATTTACCCCAACACATTAGACCTATTTGAGTTTGTTTATGGTTCATATGCTTTGATTAATGTGTTACATTCACCATGTGATCATCTTGTGAGTAGTGTTGAGTATGAGAAAATTTACGAGATTGACTATGGTCCATATATTCTATTAGATGTGTTACCATTATCCACCAACTATATTGTTAGTGTTGTGGTCTTTGATAAGCTAGGTTGTTTTGCTGATTTAAAGGGAAGAAAACCAACAATATTTGACCCGGGAGGTGTTAACTTGAAAGGAGAAAGAAGGGTACCATTGTTGCTCTCTTTGGTGCCAATTCACAATACACGAGGTAAGTGTGCTTTATGTGCTTTTATTTATGTTATTAACTTAATTTATTGTGATGTAGGTAATGTTATAGATTCGAGGACGAATCCTTTTCAAGAGGGAGGGGATGATATGAATCATGGAACATCACAAAATGCCCAAGGACAAATCACAACATTAAAGTTCAAGAGAAGCATTGACATCCATTTACAGGCCTACATTAGCAAAGTCAAGACAAGCTTCGAAGATCCGATCATGGAGGCTATGGAAGAGGACGTGATGAACTCCAATCTATGGCAAATACATTTGGAGGAAGAGTATTGAAGAATTGTTCAATCGGAATTGAAGAGAAGAGCTAATTAGGAAAGTTGCATCACTTTTGCAAACTTTCCTTATTTGGACCACTTTCCATATTTGTTCCTAAAGTTTCCATATTTGTTCCCAAAATGGTTCCAACGAATTTATGATGTATTTAGACATGTTTTAGGTCTTTTATATTCATTTTATATGTTTGGAAAGGATTAGGAAAGATATTATTCTCTAGAAAAGATTTTCCACAAAATCTGCCAATTTCACATAAGGCAAGTTTTGGGCAGATTTTGTGCTCCTTGTAATCCGAATTTCATAGCTTATTTTTAGGGTTTCTTTGCCTATTTAAAGGCCTCATTTGTAACCCTAAATACCAAGAATTCATATGATAATAATATTGCCTTTTGCTTTGCTTAAATTGCTTAGTTTTGTAGCCTTGTTCTAGGTTGCATGTTTTAGAAACATTCAAGCATGAATTGATCTATTGTGTTTGTGGATTGTTTCAATCTTGAAATAAGAACAAGTTCTCTTATTTCAAGATCATAGATCATTGGAATAATCTTCTTCTTCTTTGTTTCCAAGGGTTTTACCTTATTGTTTATCGGGGTTTTAGGATTTGCATCTAGGGGTTCTTTGTGCTTTCAAAGGGTTTCTATTTCAATTTCCTAGGGTTTCATATCACAAATCCTAAAACCCCATGAACAAAAAGGTAAAACCTTTGGAAAAGCAAGAAAAGAAGATTATTCCAATGATCAAAGACCTTGAAATAAGAGAACTTGTTCTTATTTCAAGATTGAAACAATTCACAAACAAACTAGATCAAGGTTTGCTTGAATGTTCCTAAAACATGCAACCTAAGAACAAGGCTACAAAACTATGCAATTTTAGCAAAGCAAAAGGCAATATTATTATCATATGAATTCTGAGTCTTTAGGGTTACAAATGAGGCCTTTAAATAGGCAAAGAAACCCTAAAAATAAGCTAGGAAATTCGGATTACAAGGAGCACAAAATCTGCCCAAAACTTGCCTTATGTGAAATTGGCAGATTTTGTGGAAAATCTTTTCTAGAGAATAATATCTTTCCTAATCCTTTCCAAACATATAAACTGAATATAAAAGGCCTAAAACATGTGCTTTGGCCATGGAAAACATTATACAAAATCCCTAAATGCATAAAATAAATAGAAGACTCAAATAAGGAAAGTTGTCAAATATGGAAAGTTTGCAACTTTCTCTCTAAGCTTCATTCTTTGAATCTGATTGCACAACTTGTCCAAATTCTTCTTCCAATTGCACATGCCACAAGTTGAAGTGCTTTAAGTCTTCTTCCTCAGCCTCAATGTTCCAATCTTCAAAAGTCTCCTTGAGTTTGCTCATGTATGCTTGACAATGGATATTCAAAGCTTGTTGCAATTTCTTGGTCTTGGATCTTGTCATTGGCCCTTGAACCATCCTAAGCTTGTCTATCTTGTCTTGTGCTCCATGATTCATATCAGTTTCCCACTTGTCAAAGTTGTTCTCATGATCTGGTCCATCCTAAAGATCCAAAAGGAGGAACCTCTTCTTTGAGAATCCTGTTTGGACCAAAATTTAGAAAGAGGATCCGAACCACTCAAAAAACTTGTTTGTAATTGAAAAGCATGTTTCAAAGCACTTGTTTCACTCTTCGGACCATATTGATACCAAAGACCTAAGGTTTCCCACTTGTTATAGTTTTCCTCGTGATTTGGTCCATCCTAAAGATCCGAATGGAGGAACATCTTCTTTGAGAATCCTCTTTGGACCAAAATTTCGAAAGAGTATCAGAACCACTCCAAAAACTTGTTTGTAATTGAAAAGCTTGTTTGAAACTACTTGTTACACTCTCTGAACCAAAATGAATCCGAAGACCTAAGGTTTCCCACTTGTCAAAGTTGTGCTCATGATTTGGTCCATCCTAAAGATCCAAATGGAGGAACCTCTTCTGATAAGGCAACCTTGCGTTCAAGTCCAAAAACCCATTACAATCGTTTGCAAGAACCTTTGAAGCATGAAAATGGCACAAAACCTCCTTAACTAATCGGATCAACCCAAGAGTTCCAAATGATAAGACAAACCCGAATTGCAAGTTCAAAGACCCGATGCTATTATGCTTAGCATGAACCTTTGAAGCAAGAACTCAAACCCTCCCTAACTATTCGGAAACACCCCCTAAGAATGGCTAAAAACAGATTGCTTAGGAAAGATGATCATTGATCTAGGACAAGTTTCCAAGCCCAAGATTCGAGACACTCCACAAGTAGGATGATCATTTCCACTTGAATGACTCTAAACATGTAATCTAAAGCAAGATTACAAAGGGTTGAGGCTCAAGGCTCTCCATGTGCACAAAAGGCAACATTTCATTACATTTTCAAATCTCATTTACAATAGCTAAAACAAAGCCTATTTATAGGCATAAAAGACATGTAAATTTCGTTCATAATGATCCTCTATCAGCCCAATTAAGTCCCTAGCATGTAACCTACGAATTTAATGCAAAAACTTAAGTTACATTCAGCCACCATTTTAATTTGTAACTTAAAAATGAATTATTACATTTGAAACTGATATTTAACTCTAATTGAAACTTGTAAATGGTCATTAATGCTTGTCTTGGAGTTGCCTTAAGTTCCCTTGAATGAAGCTTGAGTTGTCTTGAATGAAGCTTGGGTTATCATCAATGCATCTTGAGTTGTAGTTAATGCATCTTAACTTGACTTGTAATAAATGAACTTGGGTTGCCATTAATGCAATTGAAGTGCATTTAATGCAAGTGTTCTTGAAGCTTGAATTCCTCAAATGCAAGGCTACATAATTCATATCATCTTCTTTGGAAACCCTGTTTGGACAAAAATTTCGAAAGAGGATCCGAACCACTCCAAAAACATGTTTGTTATTGAAAAGCTTGTTTCAAAGTACTTGTTTCACTCTTCGAACCATATTGATAGAAAAGACCTAAGGTTTCCCACTTGTCAAAGTTTTCCTCGTGATTTGGAACATCCTAAAGATAGAAATGGAGGAATCTCTTCTTTCGGAATCCTCTTTAGACCGAAATATTGAAAGAGGATCCGAACCACTCCCAAAAAATATTTGTAATTGAAAAGCTTGTTTCAAAGTACTTGTTTCACTCTTCGGACCATATTCATACCAAAGACCTATGGTTTCCCACTTGTCAAAGTGTTCCTCTTGAATTGGTCCATCCTAAAGATCCAAATGGAGGAACCACTTCTATGGAATCCGGTTTGGACTAAAATTTCAAAAGAGGATCCGAACCACTCCTAAAACATGTTTGTAATTGAAAAGCTTGTTTCAAAGTACTTGTTTCACTGTTCGGACCATATTGATACAAAAGACCTAAGGTTTCCCACTTGTCAAAGTTTTCCTCGTGATTTGGAACATCCTAAAGATCCGAATGGTGGAACATCTTCTTTGAGAATCTTATTTGGACCAAAATTTCGAAAGAGGATCCAAACCACTCCAAAAATTTGTTTGTAATTGAAAAGCTTGTTTGAAAGTACTTGTTTCACTCTCTAAACCAAATTGAATCCGAAAACCTAAGGTTTCCCACTTGTCAAACTTGTGCTCATGATTTGGTCCATCCTAAAGATCCAAATGGAGGAACCACTTCTATCGGAATCCTGTTTGGGCCAAACTTTTGAAAGAGGATCCGAACCACTCCAAAAACTTTTTTGTAATTGAAAAGCTTGTTTCGAAGCACTTTTTTCACTCTTTGAACATTATTGATACCAAGACCTAAGGTTTCCAACTTGTCATAGTTTTACCCGTGATTTGGTCCATCCTAAAGATCCGAATGAACGAACATCTTCTTTGGGAATCCTCTTTGGACCAAAATTTCGAAAGAGTATCTAACCACTCCAAAAACTTGTTTGTAATTGAAAAGCTTGTTTGAAACTACTTGTTTCACTCTCTAAACCAAAATGAATCCGAAGACCTAAGGTTTCCCACTTGTCAAAGTTGTGCTCATGATTTGGTCCATCCTAAAGATCCAAATCGAGGAGCCTCTTCTTTGGGAATCCTCTTTGGACCAAAATATCGAAAGAGGATCCGAACAACTCAAAAAACTTGTTTGTAATTGGAAAACTTGTTTCAAAGTACTTGTTTCACTCTTCGGACCATATTGATGCCAAAGACCTAAGGTTTCCCACTTGTCAAAGTTGTCCTCTTTATTTGGTCAAAACTAAAGATCCAAATGGAGGAACCTCTTATTTAGGAATCCTATCTGGAACAAAATTTCTAAAGAGGATCCGAAACCACTTCAAAAGCATGTTTGTAATTGAAAGCTTATTTCAAAGTTCTTGTTTCACTCTCTAGACCAAATTGAATCCGAAGACCTAAGGTTTTCCACTTGTCAAAGTTGTGCTCATAATTTAGCCCATCCTAAAAATCCAAATGGAGGAAACTCTTCTTTTGGGAATCCTGTTTGGACCAAAATATCGAAAGAGGATCCAAACCACTCCAAAAACTTGTTTGTAATTGACAAGTTTGTTTCAATCTTGTCGTTTCACTCTTCGAACCATATTCATACCAAAGACCTATGGTTTCCCACTTGTCAAAATTGTAATAATGATTTGATCCATCCTAAAGATCCAAATGAAGGAACCTGTTCTTTGGGAATCCTGTTTGGACCAAAATATAGAAAGAGGATCCGAACCACTCCAAAAACTTGTTTGTAATTCAAAGCTTATTTCAAAGTACTTTTTTTACTCTCTAAACGAAATTGAATCCGAACGAAAACCCTTTCGAAAATGCTTTAAGAACCCTTAAACTTAACTAAGGACCCAAAAAGATCACAACCAAAGAACCCACATATGCCATTTGAAACAACCCCAAGGAAAGGCTAGAAAACAGATTGCCTTGTGTGATCTAAAAATCATGAAATGGACCCAAACAATTACGTTCCATCATCTCATGACTCGAAACACTCCACAAGTTGGTTGATCACTCCCCTCTTGAATGTTTCTAAACATGTAATCTAAAGCAAGATTACAAAGGGTTGAGGCTCAAGGCTCTCCATGTGCATAAAAATGCTACATTTCATTCATCATTCAAATCTGCTTTACAATAGCTAAAACAAAGCCTATTTATAGGCATAAAATACATGTAAATTTCGATCATAATGCTCCCATAACAGCCCCATGATGTCCCTAGCTTGTAACCCCCGAAATTAAAGCTAAAACATGAGTTACAATCTGCCACAATTACTTTGTAACTTACAATGCATCTAAAACAATTGAAACAGATACATGATGCTTAAAAGTAGCTTTTAAATGCAATTAATGCTTGTCTTGAAGTGTATTGAAGTTATCTTGAATGAAGCTTTAAGTTGCCTTGAATGAAGCTTGGGTTGTCATAAATGCATCTAGAGTTGTCATCAATGCTATTACACTTCAAGCTTGAGTTGTCATAAATACGTCTTAAGTACATTTAATGCAACTTGAGTTGTCATCAATGCATGTACTCTTTAAGCTTGAATTCCTTAAATGCATGGCTACATATTTCATATCACCTAAGGTTTCCCACATGTCAAAGTTGTGCTCATGATTTGGTCCATTCAAAAGATCCAAATGGAGGAACCCCTTCTTTGGGAATCCTCTTTGGACCAAAATATCGAAAGAGGATCCGAACTACTATAAAAACTTGTTTGTAATTGAAAAGCTTGTTTCAAAGTATTTGTTTCACTCTTCGGACCATATTGATACCAAAGACCTAAGGTTTCCCACTTGTCAAAGTTTTCTTCGTGATTTAGTCCAACCTAAAGATTCAAATAGAGGAACATCTTCTTTGGGAATCCTGTTTGGACTAAAATATCGAAAGAGGATTCGAACAACAATAAAAACTTGTTTGTAATTGAAATGCTTGTTTCAAAGTACTTGTTTCACTCTTCGGAGCATATTGATACCAAAGACCTAAGGTTTCCCACTTGTCAAAGTTTTCCTCGCGATTTGGTCCATCCTAAGAATGCAAATGGAGGAACCTCTTCTTTGGGAATCCTCTTGGGACCAAAATTTCGAAAGACGATCCGAACCACTCCAAAAACTTGTTTGTAATTGAAAGCTTGTTTCAAAGTTCTTGTTTCACTCTCTAAACAAAATTGAATCCGAAGACCTAAGCTTTCCCACTTGTCAAAGTTGTGCTCACGATTTGGTCCATCCTAAAGATCCAAATGGAGGAACCTCTTCTTTTGGAATCCTATTTGGACCAAAATATCGAAAGTGGATCCGAACCACTCCAAAAACTTGTTTGTAATTGTAAAGCTTGTTTCAATGTAGTTTCACTCTTCGGACCATATTGATACCAAAGACCTAAGGTTTCCCACTTGTCAAAGTTTTCCTCGTGATTTGGTCCATCCAAAAGATCAAAATGGAGGAACCTCTTTTTTGGGAATCCTGTTTGGACCAAAATATCGAAAGAGGATCCGACCCACTCCAAAAACTTGTTTGTAATTGACAAGTTTGTTTCAATGTTGTCGTTTCACTCTTCGGACCATTTTCATACCAAAGACCAAAGGTTTCCCACTTGTCAAAATTGTAATCATGATTTGATTCATCCTAAAGATCCAAATGAAGGAACCTCTTCATTGGGAATCCTATTTGGACCAAAATATCGAGAGAGGATCCGAACGACTCCAAAAACTTGTTTGTAATTGAAAGCTTATTTCAAAGTACTTGTTTTACTCTCTAAACCAAATTGAATACGAAGACCTAAGGTTTCCCACGTGTCTAAGTAGTGCTCATGATTTGGTCCATCCTAAAGATCCAAAGGGAGGAACCTCTTCTTTTGGAATCCTGTTTGGACCAAAATATCGAAAGAGGATCCGAACTACTATAAAAACTTGTTTGCAACTGAAAAGCTTGTTTCAAAGTACTTGTTTCACTCTTCAGACCATATTGATACCAAATACCTAAGGTTTCCCACTTGTCAAAGTTTTCCTCGTAATTTGCTCCATCCTAAAGATCGAAATGGAGGAACCTCTTCTTTGGGAATCCTGTTTGGACCAAAATTTTGAAAGACGATCCGAACCACTCCAAAAACTAGTTTGTAATTGAAAAGCTTGTTTGAAAGTACTTGTTTCACACCTAAACCAAATTGAATCTGAAGACCTGAGGTTTCCCGCTTGTCAAAGTTGTCTTCATGATTTGGTCCATCCTAAAGAACCTAATGGAGGAACCTCTTCTTTGGGAATCCTCTTTGGACCAAAATATCAAAAGAGGATTTGAACCACTCCAAGAACATGTTTGTAATTGAAAGCCTATTTCAAAGTACTTGTTTCACTCTCTAGACCAAATTGAATCCATAGACCGAAGGTTTCCCACTTGTCAAAGTTGTGCTCATGATTTGATCCATCTTAAAGATCCAAATGGAGGAACCTCTTCTTTGGGAATCCTATTTGGACCAAAATATCGAAAGAGGATCCGAACCACTATAAAAACTAGATTTTAATTGAAATGCTTGTTTCAAAGTACTTGTTTCACTCTTCGGACCATATTGATACCAAAGACCTAGGGTTTCCCACTTAATAAAATTTTCCTCGTGATTTGGTCTATCCTAGAGATCCAAATGGAGGAACCTCTTCTTCGGGAATCCTCTTTGGACCAAAATATTGAAAGAGGATCTGAACCACTATAAAAACTTGTTTGTAATTGTAAAGCTTGTTTCAAAGTACTTGTTTCACTCTCTAGACCAAATTAAATTCGAAGACCTAAGCTTTCTCACTTGTCAACGTTGTGCTCATGATTTGGTCCATCCCAAAGATCCAAAGGAGGAACCTCTTCTTGGGGAATCCTGTTTGGACGAAAATATGGAAAGATGATCCGAACAACTCGAAAAACTTGTTTGTAATTGAAAGCTTATTTCAAAGTACTTGTTTCATTCTCTAGACCAAATTGAATCTGTAGACTTAAGGTTTCCCACTTGTCAAAGTTGTTCACAAGATTTGGTCCATCTTAAAGATCCAAATCGAGGAACCTCTTCTTTGGGAATCCTATTTGGACCAAAATATCAAAAGAGGATCCGAACCACTATAAAAATTTGTTTTTAATTGAAATGATCGTTTCAAAGTACTTTTTTCACTCTTCGGAACATATTGGTACCAAAGACCTAAGGTTTAACACTTGATAAAGTTTTCCTCGTGATTTGGTCTATCATAGAGATCCAAATGGAGGAACATCTTCTTTAGGAATCCTCTTTAGACCAAAATATCGAAAGAGGATCCGTACCACTATAAAAACTTGTTTGTAATTGAAAAGCTTGTTTCAAAGTACTTATTTCACTCTTCGGACCATATTCATGCCAAAGACCTAAGGTTTCCCACTTGTCAAAATTGTCCGCATGATTTGTTCCATCCAAAAGATCCAAATGAAGGAACCTCTTCTTTGGGAATCCTGTTTAGACCAAAATATCGAAAGAGGATCCGAACCACTCCAAAAACTTGTTTGTAATTGAAAGCTGATTTCAAAATACTTGTTTCACTCTCTAGACCAAATTGAATCCGAAGACCTAAGGTTTCCCACTTGTCAAAGTTTTGCTAATGATTTGGTCCATGTTAAAGATCCAAATGGAGGAACCTGTTTTTTGGGAATCCTGTTTGGACCAAAATATCGAAAGAGGATCCGAACCACTACAAAAACTTGTTTTTATTTTAAATGCTTGTTTCAAAGTATTTCTTTCACTCTTTGGACCATATTGATACGAAAGACCTAAGGTTTCCCACTTGTCAAAGTTTTCCTCGTGATTTGGTCCATCTTAAATATCCAAATGGAGGAACCTCTTCTTTAGGAATCCTCAATGGACAAAATATCGAAAGAGCATCCGAACCACTCCAAAAACATGTTTGTAATTGAAAAGATTGTTTCAAAGTACCTGTTTCACTCTTCGGACTATATGGATACCAAAGACCTAAGGTTTCACACTTGTCAAAGTTTTCCTCGTGATTTGGTCCATCCTAAAGATCCAAATGGAGGAACCTCTTCTTTGGGAATCCTCTTTAGACCAAAATATCTAAAGACGATCCGAACCTGATATGAATCATGGAGCCTTAATGTTGATCATTGCCAGAATTGCATTCATTACTTTACAAGTTCATGACAAGCTCAAGCTACAAGCTAAGTTCAATAAATGCAACATCAAAGTTCAAGCTTACATCAATAAATGGAAGTCAAGTTCAAGCCTACTTCATTAAATGCAAGTCAAGTTCAAAGTCATGTTCATTTAATGCAACCGAAGCTCATTTAATGGAATTCAAGCTTTTTCAATGCAACTCAGCTTTCATCATAATTGCAAGATACTTACTTAAAGAGAACTTTGGTATATTAATTATTCTAGCATTTAGAGTGATGATAAGTTACAAAAGATAGTAGGTTACAACTTTTGGAAAGCCGTGTAGGTTACACTTTTATTTTCACTATCAATTGTCATTATTTGTGTAAGTTACATGTCTAGGACTTTAATGGCTTGTATATTTCGTTTTTGATGGTCTTTTAAAGGCTATATAATGCCTTTCTTTCCATTGTAATAATCAGATTATGATTGAATTAAAAATCCAAAGTCTCATTGAGAGCTTTTTCTTTGAATTGTTGTGAGTTGTTCAACTTTTCATCTTGTCATTCCTTGTGTTTAGGGTGGCTGTAGAATCGAGCCATTAGGATTGATCATTCTAATTTGGTGGATTGATTCGAATCTAAAACAAGAAATCCAATTCTTGTCTTTAGATCATTGATCATAAGGATAATCATTTTGTAGCCTTTTTCCTTGGGTTGTTTCAAATGGCATATGTGGGTTCTTTGGTTGTGATCTTTTTGGGTCCTTAGTTAAGTTTAAGGGTTCTTAAAGCATTTCGAAAGGGTTTTCGTATCAGGACCACTCCAAAAACTTGTGTGTAATTGAAAAGCTTGTTTCAAAGTACTTGTTTCACTCTTCGGACCATATTCATACCAAAGACATAAGGATTCCCACTTGTCAAAATTGTCCGCATGATTTGCTCCATCCAAAAGATCCAAATGGAGGAACCTCTTCTTGGGGAATCCTATTTGGACCAAAATATCGAAAAAGGATCCGAACCACTATAAAAACTTGTTTTTAATTGAAATGTTTGTTTCGCAGTACTTGTTTCACTCTTCGGACCATATTGATACAAAAGACCTAGGGTTTCCCACATGATAAAGTTTTCCTCGTGATTTGGTCCATCCTAGAGATCCAAATGGAGGAACCTCTTCTGTGGAAATCCTCTTTGGACCAAAATAACGAAAGAGGATCCAAACCACTATAAAAACTTGTTTGTAATTGTAAAGCTTGTTTCAAAGTACTTGTTTCACTCTCTAGACCAAATTGAATTCGAAGACCTAAGCTTTCTCACTTGTCAACGTTGTGCTTATGATTTGGTCCATCTTAAAGATCCAAATGGAGGAACCTCTTCGTGGGGAATCCTGTTTGGACCAAATTATCGAAAGAGGATCCGAACAACTCTAAAAACTTGTTTGTAATTGAAAGCTTATTTCAAAGCACTTATTTCACTCTCTAGACCAAATTGAATCCGTAGAACTAAGGTTTCCCACTTGTCAAAGTTGTGTTCATGATTTGGTCCATCTTAAAGATCCAAATGGAGGAACCTCTTCCTTGGGAATCCTATTTGGACCAAAATATCAAAAGAGGATCCGAACCACTATAAAAACTTGTTTTTAATTATAATGATTATTTCAAAGTACTCGTTTCACTCTTCGGACCATATTGATACCATAGACCTAAGGTTAAACACTTGATAAAGTTTTCCTCGTGATTTGGTCCATCTTAGAGATCCAAATGGAGGAACCTCTTCTTTGGGAATCCTCTTTGGACCAAAATATCGAAAGAGGATCCGTACCACTATAAAAACTTGTTTGTAATTGAAAAGCTTGTTTCAAAGTACTTGTTTCACTCTCTAGACTAAATTAAATTCGAAGACATAAGGTTTCTCACTTGTAAACGTTGTGCTCATGATTTGGTCCATCCTAAAGATCCAAATGGAGGAACCTCTTCTTTTGGAATCCTCTATGGACCAAAATATTGAAAGATGATCTGAACCACTCCCAAAACTTGTTTTTAATTGAAAGCTTATTAAAAAGTACTTGTTTCACTCTCTAGACCAAAATGAATCTAAAGACCTAAGGTTTCCCACTTGTCAAAGTATTGGTCATGATTTGGTCCATCCTAAAGATCCATTGGAGGAACCTCTTCTTTGGGAATCCTGTTTGGACCAAAATAACGAAAGAGGATCCGAACAATTATAAAAACTTGTTTGTAATTGAAATGCTTGTTTAAAAGTACTTGTTTCACTCTTCGAACCATATTCATACCAAAGACCTAAGGTTCCCCACTTGTCAAAGTTTTCCTCGCGATTTTGTCCAACCTAAAGATGCAAATGGAGGAACCTCTTCTTTGGGAATCCTCTTTGGACCAAAATTTCGAAAGAGGATCAGAACCACTCCAAAACTTTTTTGTAATTGAAAGCTTGTTTCAAAGTACTTGTTTCACTTTCTAGAACAAAATGAATCCAAAGACATAAGGTTTCCCAATTGTCAAAGTATTGCTAATGATTTTGTCCATCCTAAAGATCCAAATGGAGGAACCTCTTCTTTGGGAATCCATTTTCGACCAAAATATCGAAAAAGGATCCGAGCCACTCCAAAAATTGTTTGTAATTGAAAAGCTTGTTTGAAAGTACTTGTTTCACTCTCTAAACGAAATTGAATCCGAAGACCTAAGGTTTCTCACTTGTCAAAGTTGTGCTCATGATTTGGTCCATCCTAAAGATCCAAATGGAGGAACCTCTTCTATGGGAATCCTCTTTGGAACAAAATATCGAAAGAGGATCTGAACCAGTCCAAAAACATGTTTGTAATTGAAAAGCTTGTTTCAAAGTACTTGTTTCACACTTCGGACCATATAGATACCAAAGACCTAAGGTTTCCCACTTGTCAAAGTTTTTCTCGTGATTTGGTCCATCCTAAAGATCCAAATGGAGGAACCTCTTCTTTGGGAATCCTCTTTAGACCAAAATATCGAAAGACGATCCAGACCACTCCAAAACTTGTTTGTAATTGAAAAGGTAGTTTCAAAGTACTTGTTTCACTCTTTGGACCATATTCATATGATATGAAAACCCTATGGAATTGCTCTTAAAACCCTTAAACTTAACTAAGGACCCCAAAAGATCAAACCATAAAACCCACATATGCCATTCGAAGCAACCCAAGGAAAGGCTAGAAAACAGATTACCTTATGTTGATCTAAAAATCATGAAATGGACAAACATTACATTCCATCATTTCATGATCCGAGACACTCCACAAGTAGCACGATCATCTCCACTTGAATGACTCTAAACAAGTAATCTAAGACAAGACTACAAAGGGGTGAGGCTCAAGGCTCTCCAATAGCTCCAAAGGCAACTTTTCATTACATTTTCAATCCTCCCATTAGGGTTACTGATAAATCGATGAAGTACACTTACGTGTTGTTCCTTTGCCAAATCGCTCACCCACTGATCTTTTGTGTAAGAGTGTTGTTTCTCAAACACATCCACCCATGTAGTTTCGGGATTTTCTCGTCTCTGAACACGTTCATATATAAAACGTTAAGAAAATAACAAAAATTACAAACAATAGTACATATTATTGAATATATATGAATTTACCATATCATGAAGCTTGTTTGCATTTGATTTTGACCCGCCCTTGTGCACATATGGAAGGAACTTCCGGGATTCGATATTTTGTTGCGACGAATCCTATACAACAATGTTAATCATTAGATTCACACGCAACTAAAATATTAAAAACAAGAAATTGTAGGATCTTACCTTAAACTCTTTTGACTCCCACTTTTTGATTAAAAGCTCCCAATCTTCTTCACGTTCAACTCTCGGAAGCTTCATGTGTCTCACTTCATCGCCAAACTCAAGTACGTTATTTTTGTAAGCTCGTTGAAGCTCATATCGGAACTGTTTGGCACTAGACTTCATCTGATCATCCACTACCTTCCAATGTTCTTGCTTGTTCAAATCAAAATGAAATTCATCCTAATTATCATGAGAAATATTAGAGCCTAGTAAAGTATATTTAAAACAAACATTGCATTTAGAATACTTACCGCGATACGGGCTCTAATATGATCTAGTATTTGTGATGGCACATGATCATAACTAAGGTGGCTAGGAGGAATGAGCTGACGGACCAGTATGCCTACCTCAGTGGCAAAATTACTAGAATCTGTGCCAACCACCCGGTTGACGGTAGGCATTATCATGACATCTTTCCTATCAGTTGACTTCTTTTTTCGCAAGGCGTTATTCTTTGCCCATCCTCGTGTTGGTGGTTTATTAGATGATTCAGATGTTGCTGTAAAATGAAATATTATATATAAAAGAAAAAAAAGAAATGAAATTTGAAAGTATAAGTTATGAAATTTTTACCAGTGTTGTCACAATCAGATGAAGGCATCAATGTATCTTCTTCATGTGATGTCGAGGTCGACAAATGCCTCGAAGATGGTGTCAATGAGGGAGGACTCATCGGGGAATCTGATGGCTCTGTAATCACTACCCCAGGATGACGAGTCGGTGTCTTTCTGTTGCCTGGTGCGATGGGTCGTGTCATGTCCATTTGTCTCTTCCCCTTATCATTTGACCCCTTTCCATTCCTATTGGAAACAACAATCATAATTATTATTAAAAATAATATTAAGTGAGCAAATAAAATATGATTTAAAAACACCACAAGAACCTGACTTAATCACTATAACTTTCTGACTCGTCACCTCATCTTCTGTCTTATCACTCTCGTCATCTACGAATTCTTCATCATCCGACTCATCATTCTCTCTTAGTGAACTCGAAGTATTTTGTACTTGTTCGATAACTGCTGCATCAACAATATTTTCAGGAATTTCATACCTATCGAGTCTTTGAGCATCTAAGTTATCACTCACAATCGTATCATGTGGTGAAATAGGGTGCAAAATATTTTCATTTTCGTCAACTTTCTCCAACTCAGGGATATCCCACACATTTTTTTGTCTTAATATTTGCACCACCCTCCAATCTCTCCCATATTTAAGATCATCTAGGTATAAAACTTGTTGGGCTTGACTTGCTAAGATGAATGGTTCTTCCTCAAACCACATACGAGAGATATTAATCGATGTAATACCTGACTCAACCTTCACTCTAGATGTAGATGTATCAAACCATTCACATCGAAACAAAACGACTCGTTTTGATCCCAAGTAACTTAGTTCTATAACCTCATTTAAGATTCCATAAAATGTCGTCGATCCTTCATCGTGATCACTCTGAACTGAAACCCCACAACTCAAAGTAGTACGACTTGAAGATCTATCAAGTGGGAAACCTTAGGTCTTCGGATTCATTTTGTCTAGAGAGTGAAACAAGTACTTTTTAACAAGTTTTCAATTAAAAACAAGTTTTTGGAGTGGTTCGGATCCTCTTTCGATATTTTGGTCCATAGAGGATTCCAAAAGAAGAGGTTCCTCCATTTAGATCTTTAGGATGGACCAAATCATGAGCACAACGTTTACAAGTGAGAAACCTTAGGTCTTCGAATTCAATTTAGTCTAGAGAGTGAAACAAGTACTTTGAAACAAGCTTTTCATTTACGAACAAGTTTTTATATTGGTATGGATCCTCTTTCGATATTTTGGTCCAAAAAGGATTCCCAAAGAAGAGGTTCCTCCATTTGGATCTGATATGAATTATGTAGCCTTGCATTTGAGGAATTCAAGCTTCAAGAATACTTGCATTCAATGCACTTCGATTGCATTAATGGCATCCCAAGTTCATTTATTACAAGTCAAGATTCATTAACTACAATTCAAGATGCATGGATGATAACCCAAGCTTCATTCAAGACAACTCAACCATCATTCAAGGGAACTTAAAGCTACATCAAGAAGAGCATTAATGAACATTTAAAAGCTTCATTTAGAGTTCAAATATCAGTTTTAAATGTTTTAGTTGCATTGTAGGTTACGAATTAAATGGTGGCTGAATGTAACTTATGTTTTTGCTTTAATTTTGGGGGTTACAAGCTAGGAACTTAATGGGGCTGACATGGGATCATTATGAACGAAATTTGTATGTAATTTAAGCCTATAAATAGGCCATGTATCAGCCAACGTAAAGGAGACTTGTAAGACTTGACAGATTCAAAAGATTGAATGAAATGTAGCATTTTTATGCACATTGAGAGCCTTGAGCCTCACACTTTGTAATCTTGCTTTAGATTACATGTTTAGAAACATTCAAGAGGGGAGTGATCAACCAACTTGTGGAGTGTTTCGAGTCATGAGATGATGTGATATGAAAACCCTTGGAAACTTACCAAGAACCCTTCAAAGAAGAACCCTAGATGAAGAAACAAGAACCCACAAAATCAGTAGTAAAAACTCAAAGGAAAGAGTTAAGGAATTAGGCTACCTTTATGATCTATGATCTTGAAACAAGAATGAATTCTTACCCCAAGATTCGAACACTCCAAAAACAATATGATCAGAATTGTTTTAATGCTCTAAAACATGCAATCCTAAGCAAGAATTACAAAAGATGAAGAAGAGAATGGTCTTCTAAGCCAAATCATGCAAATAAGCAAGTTTTCTTGAATAATGATAATCTGCCTTTATTAATGATTAAGGATGCCTTTAAATAGGCAAAAAGTAAAGTCTCCTACTTCTAATATGACACTAAATTCGAAAATATGAGATAAAAATCTGATAAGGATGATCTCATCATGACATCACCATGATGAGTCATCAAAAAAATTAAACCTACTCTAGAAAATTTAAATTGCATATTTAATAAACCTACACTAATTGGATCTTCCATTCTCTTCTTCATCTTTTGTAATTCTTGCTTAGGATTGCATGTTTTAGAGCATTAAAACAATTCTGATCATATTGTTTTTGGAGTGTTCGAATCTTGGGGTAAGAATTCATTCTTGTTTCAAGATCATAGATCATAAAGGTAGCCTAATTCCTTAACTCTATCCTTTGAGTTTTTACTACTGATTTTGTGGGTTCTTGTTTCTTCATCTAGGGTTCTTCTTTGAAGGGTTCTTGGTAAGTTTCCAAGGGTTTTCATATCATGATGGAACGTAAAAGTTTGTCCGTTTCATGATTTTTAGATCACATAGGGCAATCTGTTTCTAACCTTTCCTTATGGTTGAAATCGAATAGTTAGGGAGGGTTTGAATTCATACTTCAAGGGTTCATGCTAAGTATAATAGCATAGGGTGTTTGAACTTGACATTTGAGTTTGCCTTATCATTTGACATTTGAACTTGACATTTGAGTTTGCCTTATCATTTGGACCAAATGATAAGGCAAACTCATTCATCTTCTTTGGGAATCCTTATTGGAACAAAATATCGAAAGATGATCCGAACCACTCCAAAAATTTGTTTATAATTAAAAAGCTTGTTTCAAAGTACTTGTTTCACTCTTCGGACCATATGGATACGAAAGACCTAAGGTTTCCCACTTGTCAAAGTTTTCCTCATGATTTGGTCCATCTTAAAGATCCGAATGGAGGAACATCTTCTTTGGGAATCCTCTTTGGACCAAAATATCGAAAGAGGATCCGAACCACTCCAAAAACTTGTTTGTAATTAAAAAGTTTATTTAAAAGTACTTGTTTCACACTTTGGACCATATAGATACCAAACACCTAAGGTTTCCCACTTGTCAAAGTTTTCCTCATGATTTGGTCCATCGTAAAGATCCGAATGAAGGAACATCTTTATTGGGAATCTTCTTTGGACCAAAATAACGAAAGAGGATCCGAACCACTCCAAAATCTTGTTTATAATTAAAAAACTTGTTTCAAAGTACTTGTTTCACACTTCGGACAATATAGATACCAAAGTGATATGAATCATGGAACGTCACAAATATCTCAAGGATCAATCTCAAGATCAAAGTTCAAGACAAGTATAAAACATCCATTACAAGCCTACATGAGAAAAGTCAAGACAAGCTTTGAAGATCTGAGCATGAAGGCTATGGAAGAGGACTTGATAAACTTCAATCTATGGCAAATACATTTGGAAGAAGAGTATTGAAGACTTGTTCAATCAGAAATGAAGAGAAGAGCAAATTAGGAAAGTTGCATCACTTTTGCAAACTTTCCTTATTTGGACCACTTTCCATATTTGTTCCCAAACTTTCCATATATGATGTCCACGAATTTACAATGTATTTGGACATGTTTTAGGCCTTTATTTATCAGTTTTAATGCTTAGAATAGTTTAAGAATGATATAGTATCTTCTAGGGCAAAACTTTCCTAAAATGCACCAAATGCACTTAAGGAAAGATTTGGAAGATTTTGTGCCTCCTTGTAATCCGAATTTCCTTGTTGTTTTTAGCGTTTCTTTGGCTATTTAAAGCCTCATTTGTAACCCTAAATATGAAGAATTCATATGATAATAATATTGCCTTTTGCTTTGCTTAAATTGCTTAGATTTGTAGCCTTGTTCTAGGTTGCATGTTTTAGAAACATTCAAGCATGAATTGATCTATTGTGTTTGTGGATTGTTTCAATCTTGAAATAAGAACAAGTTCTCTTATTTCAAGATCATAGATCATTGGAATAATCTTTCTGATATGAACTATGTAACCCTTGCATTTGATGTGAAAAAGTTATTTTTGACAACCCAAGCTCCATTCAAGGAAACTCAAGCTTCATTCAAGGGAACTCAAAGCAACTTAAAGATGAGCATTAATGGACATTTAAAAGCTTCATTTAGACTTCAATTATCATTTACAAATGTGTTATAGGCTTGTAGGTTACAAAGTTAATAGTGGTTGATTGTAATTTGAAATTTTTTTTAAAAGAAATTTCAAATTACAATCAACCACTATTAACTTTGTAACCTACAAGCCTATAACACATTTGTAAATGATAATTGAAGTCTAAATGAAGCTTTTAAATGTCCATTAATGCTTGTCTTTAAGTTGCTTTGAGTTCCCTTGAATGAAGCTTGAGTTTCCTTGAATGGAGCTTGGGTTGTCAAAAATAACTTTTTCACATCAAATGCAAGGGTTACATAGTTCATATCATTCTCCCTTTCTTCAAAAGATTCGTCCTCGAATCAAAAGTTTTGCTGCAAAAGAAAGTTAGACAAAAAATAATAATTGGACCTCACAAGCACTCACTCAGTTTTAGAACTCTCAAAATATTATTTCACTCGTGTTTTCACTCAAATTCAAATTTGTGGAGATTGGATATGAATTTTATAAAACCAGCCGAGATCCATCTCAATCAATCAGATATAAAGAGCTTACAATTTTCCAAATTCATAAATTCAATCACAAATGAAAACGCCAATCAGCAAGAGACAAGATGCTGAAATTTTGGAGTAATCTGCGCACTGTTTTAATTTCTAGAATTTGAAATTGTTTCTGAATGTATTTGCTTATGCACCCTTCTGACTTCGGATAGATAACTAGATGAATAAACTTTTCCTTTCTTATAAGGTAAGCTAATTCAATGAGTTTCACACGTTTTAGACAGCTAGTATATCAGCAACAGACAAGATCCTGAAATTTAGGAGCAGATTGCGCACTGTGTTAACTTTCAGAAAATGAGTTGGTTACAGATCGAATTTCCAAAAGTTTCCTTCTTGAGAAAGAAACATAACTGATTAAATTAACTTTCCTATGAAGGATTTCCGAGCTAATTCGTTCAATATCACGCGGTTTGGATAGCTACACAGAGGAATAAATATGGAAGCTTTAATTATGGAAAGTAATGAATCTGAATTCAATGAAGGCTTAATTTGTGGATCTAAATTGATGTAAGAACAGGAGAAACTCAGATTTATACGACACATATGAATCAAACTCAGAATTTTCAAAGATTAGCAAGGAAGAACACTAGACAACTAGTAAATTGTGCTCTCGGATTCAAGGCTTTCTTTCTTTCTTTTTTTGATTTTCAAGATCAGAACGTGAACTTCATGATGGGAACAAGATCAGAATGAAAAGATGAAGAAAAGAAGTTATTTGGACAGAAACGAAAAGATTGGACAGAAATGAAAACAACAAGAATAGAAAATGATAGATTGGATAGAACCTGTTTTAGAGATCGACCACAAAACCATAACCGATGCTCTGATACCAACTGATAAGGCAACCTTGCGTTCAAGTCCAAAAACCCATTACAATCGTTTGCAAGAACCTTTGAAGCATGAAAATGGCACAAAACCTCCTTAACTAATCGGATCAACCCAAGAGTTCCAAATGATAAGACAAACCCGAATTGCAAGTTCAAAGACCCGATGCTATTATGCTTAGCATGAACCTTTGAAGCAAGAACTCAAACCCTCCCTAACTATTCGGAAACACCCCCTAAGAATGGCTAAACACAGATTTCTTAGGAAAGATGATCATTGATCTAGGACAAGTTTCCAAGCCCAAGATTCGAGACACTCCACAAGTAGGATGATCATTTCTACTTGAATGACTCTAACATGTAATCTAAGGCAAGACTACAAAGGGGTGAGGCTCAAGGCTCTCCATTTGCTCAAAAGGCAATATTTCATTACATTTTCAAATCTGATTACAATGGCTAAAACAAAGCCTATTTATAGGCCTAAAATACATGTAAATTTCGTTCATAATGATCCCATATCAGCCCCATTAAGTCCCTAGAATGTAATTTACAATTTTTAAAAGAAATTTCAAATTACAATCAACCACAATTAACTTTGTAACCTACAAGCCTATAACACATTTGTAAATGATAATTGAAGTCTAAATGAAGCTTTTAAATGTCCATTAATGCTTGTCTTTAAGTTGCTTTGAGTTCCCTTGAATGAAGCTTGAGTTTCCTTGAATGGAGCTTGGGTTGTCAAAAATAATTTTTTCACATCAAATGCAAGGGTTATATAGTTCATATCACTTTCTCTTCTTGTTTTCCAAGGGTTTTACCTTTTTGTTCATGGGGTTTTAGGATTTGCATTTAGGGGTTCTTTGTCTTTCAAAGGGTTTCTATTTCAATTTTCTAGGGTTTCGTATCACAAAGACCTAAGGTTTCCCACTTGTCAAAGTTTTCCTCATGATTTGGTCCATCGTAAAGATCCGAATGAAGGAACCTCTTCATTGGGAATCCTCTTTGGTCCAAAATATCGAAAAAGGATCCGAACCACTACAAAAACTTGTTTGTAATTGAAAAGCTTGTTTCAAAGTACTTGTTTCACTCTTCGGACCATATTGATACAAAAGACCAAAGGTTTCCACTTGTCTAAGCTTTCCTCGTTATTTTGTCCATCCTAGAGATCCAATTGGAGGAACCTCTTCCTTGGGAATCCTCTTTGGACCAAAATATTGAAAGCGGATCCGAACCACTCCAAAAACTTGTTTGTAATTGAAAAGCTTGTTTCAAAGTACTTGTTTCACTCTTCGGACAATATTGATACCAAAGACCTAAGGTTTCGCACTTGTCAAAGTTTTCCTCGTTATTTGGTCCATCCTAAAGATCCAAATGGAGGAACCTCTTCTTTGGGAATCCTCTTTGGACCAAAATATTGAAAGCGAATCCGAACCACTACAAAAATTTGTTTGTAAGTGAAAAGCTTGTTTCAAAGTACTTGTTTCACTCTTCGGACCATATTGATACAAAAGACCTAAGGTTTCCCACTTGTCAAAGTTTTCCTCATGATTTGGTCCATTCTAAAGATCCGAATGGAGGAACATCCTCTTTAGGAATCCTCTCTGGAACAAAATATCGAAAGAGGATCCGAACCACTCGAAAAACTTGTTTGTAATTGAAAAGCTTGTTTCAAAGTACTTGTTTCACTCTTCGGACTATATTGATACCAAAGACCTAAGGTTTCCCACTTGTCAAAGTTTTCCTCATGATTTGGCCCATCCTAAAGATCCGAATGGAGGAACATCTTCATTGGGAATCCTCTTTGGACCAAAATATCGAAAGAGGATCCAAACCACTCCAAAAACTTGTTCCTAATTGAAAAGCTTGTTTCAAAGTACTTGTTTCACTCTTCGGACCGTATTGATACCAAAGACCTAAGGTTTCCCACTTGTCAAAGTTTTCCTCATGATTTGGTCCATCCTAAAGATCCGAATGGAGGAACATCTTCTTTGGGAATCCTTATTGGAACAAAATATCGAAAGAGGATCCGAACCACTCCAAAAATTTGTTTATAATTAAAAAGCTTGTTTCAAAGTACTTGTTTCACTCTTCGGACCATATAGATACGAAAGACCTAAGGTTTCCCACTTGTCAAAGTTTTCCTCATGATTTGGTCCATCTTAAAGATCCGAATGGAGGAACATCTTCTTTGGGAATCCTCTTTGGACCAAAATATCGAAAGAGGATCCGAACCACTCTAAAAACTTGTTTGTAATTGAAAAGCTTGTTTCAAAGTACTTGTTTCTTTCTTCGAACCATATTGATACCAAAGACCTAAGGTTTCCCACTTGTCAAAGTTTTCCTCTTTATTTGGTCCATCCTAAAGATCCAAATGGAGGAACCTCTTCTTTGGGAATACTCTTTGGACCAAAATATTGAAAGCGGATCCGAACCAATCCAAAAACTTGTTTGTAATTGAAAAGCTTGTTTCAAAGTACATGTTTCACTCTTCGGACCATATTGATACCGAAGACCTAAGGTTTCCTACTTGTAAAACTTTTCCTCGTTATTTGGTCCATCCTAAACATCCAAATGGAGGAACCTCTATTTTGGGAAAATTCTTTGGACCAAAATATCGAAAGCGGATCTGAACCACTCCAAAAACTTGTTTGTAATTGAAAAGCTTGTTTCAAAGTACTTGTTTCACTCTTCGGACCATATTGATACCAAAGACGTAAGGTTTCCCACTAGTCAAAGTTTTCCTCATGATTTGGTCCATCCTAAAGATCCGAATAGAGGATCATCTTCTTTGGGAATCCTCTTTGGAACAAAATATCGAAAGAGGATCCGAACCACTCCAAAAAATTGTTTGTAATTTAAAAGCTAGTTTCAAAGTACTTGTTTCACTCTTCGGATCATATTGATACCATAGACCTAAGGTTTCCCACTTGTCAAAGTTTTCCTCACGATTTGGTCCATCCTAAAGATCCGAATGGGGGAACATCTTCTTTGGGAATCCTTTTTGGACCAAAATATGGAAAGAGGATCCGAACCACTCAAAAAACTTGTTTGTAATTAAAAAGCTTGTTTTGAAAGTAGTTGTTTCACTCTTCGGACCATAGTGATACGAAAGACCTAATGTTTCCCACTTGTCAAAGTTGTGCTCATGATTTGGTCCATCCTAATGATCCAAATGGAAGAACTTCTTATTTGGGAATCCTCTTTGGACCAAAATAACGAAAGAGGATCCGAACCACTCCAAAAACTTGTTTATAATTAAAAAGTTTGTTTAAAAGTACTTGTTCACACTTCAGACCATATAGATACCAAACACCTAAGGTTTCCCACTTGTCAAAGTTTTCCTCATTATTTGGTCCATCGTAAAGATCCGAATGAAGGAACATCTTCATTGGGAATCTTCTTTGGACCAAAATAACGAAAGAGGATCCGAACCACTCCAAAATCTTGGTTATAATTAAAAAGCTTGTTTCACACTTCGGACAATATAGATACCAAAGACCTAAGGTTTCCCACTTGTCAAAGTTTTCCTCATGATTTGGTCCATCGTAAAGATCCGAATGAAGGAATCTTTTCATTGGGAATCCTCATTGGTCCAAAATATCGAAAGAAAATCCGAACCACTACAAAAACTTGTTTGTTGAAAAGCTTGTTTCAAAGTACTTGTTTCACTCTTCGGACCATACTGATAACAAAGACCTAAGGTTTCCCACTTGTCAAAGTTTTCCCCATGATTTGGTCCATACTAAAGATCCGAATGGAGGAACATCTTCTTTGGGAATCCTCTTTGGAACAAAATATCGAAAGAGGATCCGAACCACTCCAAAAACTTGTTTGTAATTGAAAAGCTTGTTTCAAAGTACTTGTTTCACTCTTCGGACTATATTGATACCAAAGACCTAAGGTTTCAAACTTGTCAAAGTTTACCTCATCATTTGGCCCATCCTAAAGATCCGAATGAAGGAACATCTTCATTGGGAATCCTCTTTGGACCAAAATATCGAAAGAGGATCCGAACCACTCCAAAAACTTGTTTGTAATTGAAAAGATTGTTTAAAAGTACTTGTTTCACTCTTCGGTCCATATTGATACCAAAGGCCTAAGGTTTCCCACTTGTCAAAGTTTTCCTCATGATTTGTCCATCCTATAGATCCGAATGGAGGAACATATTCTTTGGGAATCCTCTTTGGAACAAAATATCGAAAGAGGATCCGAACCACTCCAAAAACTTGTTTGTAATTGAAAAGCTTGTTTCAAAGTACTTGTTTCACTCTTCGGACTATATTGATACCAAAGACCTGAGGTTTCCCACTTGTCAAAGTTTTCCTCATGATTTGGCCCATCCTAAAGATCCGAATGGAGGAACATCTTCGTTTTGAATCGTCTATGGACCAAAATATCGAAAGAGGATCCGAACCACTCCAAAAACATGTTTGTAATTGAAAAGATTGTTTCAAAGTACTTGTTTCACTCTTCGGACCGTATTGATACCAAAGACCTAAGGTTTCCCACTTGTCAAAGTTTTCCTCATGATTTGGTCCATCCTAAAGATCCGAATGGAGGAACATCTTCTTTGGGAATCCTCGTTGGAACAAAATATCGAAAGAGGATCCGAACCACTCCAAAAACTTGTTTATAATTAAAAAGCTTGTTTCAATGTACTTGTTTCACTCTTCGGACCATATAGATACGAAAGACCTAAGGTTTCCCACTTGTCTAAGTTTTCCTCATGATTTGGTCCATCCTCAAGATCCGAATGGAGGAACATCTTCTTTGGGAATCCTCTTTGGACCAAAATATCGAAAGAGGATCCAAACCACTCCAAAAACTTGTTTCTAATTGAAAAGCTTGTTTCAAAGTAGTTGTTTCACTCTTCGAACCATATTGATACCAAAGACTTAAGGTTTCCCACTTGTCAATGTTTTCCTCTTTATTTGGTCCATCTTAAAGATCCAAATGGAGGAACCTCTTCTTTGGGAATCCTCTTTGGACCAAAATATTGAAAGCGGATCCGAACCACTCCAAAAACTTGTTTCTAATTGAAAAGATTGTTTCAAAGTACTTGTTTCACTCTTCGGACCATATTGATACCAAAGACATAAGGTTTCCCACTGGTCAAAGTTTTACTCATGATTTGGTCCATCCTAAAGATCCGAATGGAGGAACATCTTCTTTGGGAATCCTCTTTGGAACAAAATATCGAAAGAGGATCCGAACCACTCTAAAAAATTGTTTGTAATTTAAAAGCTAGTTTCAAAGTACTTGTTTCACTCTTCGGATCATATTGATACCATAGACCTAAGGTTTCCCACTTGTCAAAGTTTTCCTCTTGATTTCGTCCATCCTAAAGATCCGAATGGGGGAACATCTTCTTTGGGAATCCTTTTTGGACCAAAATATGGAAAGAGGATCTGAACCACTCAAAAAACTTGTTTGTAATTTAAAAGCTTGTTTTGAAAGTAGTTGTTTTACTCTTCTGATCATATTGATACGAAAGACCTAATGTTTCCCACTTGTTAAAGTTGTGCTCATGATTTGGTCCATCCTAAAGATCCAAATGAAGGAACCTCTTATCTGGGAATCCTCTTTGGACCAAAATAAAGAAAGAGGATCCGAACCACTCCAAAAACTTGTTTATAATTAAAAAGCTTGTTTCAAAGTACTTGTTTCACACTTCGGACCATATAGATACCAAAGACCTAAGGTTTCCCACTTGTCAAAGTTTTCCTCATGATTTGGTCCATTCTAAAGATCCGAATGGATGAACATCTTCTTTGGGAATCCTCTTTGGACCAAAATATCGAAAGAGGATCCGAACCACTCCAAAAACTTATTTGTAATTGAAAAGCTTGTTTCAAAGTAGTTGTTTCACACTTCGGACCATATAGATACCAAAGACCTAAGGTTTCCAACATGTCAAAGTTTTCCTCATGATTTGTTCCATCCTAAAGATCCGAAAGGAGGAACATTGATAAGGCAAACCCAAGATGCAAGTCCAAAGACCCTATGCTATTAGATTTAGCATGAACCTTTGAAGCAAGATCTCAAACCCTCCCTAACTAATCGGATTCAACCAAGAGATTAAGGTTAGATGTGATTACCTCTTAGATCAATGATCTAGAGACAAGAATGAGTTTTCTTGTTCTAGATTGAATCACTCCACAATTAAGTTGATCAATCCCTAATTGAATGACTCGGCAGCAACCCTAAACACAAGAATTGCAAGGAATGAAAACTATGAACAAGTTTTCAAAAGAACTCTCAAAGAGAATTGATTTTCATTCAACAATAATCTGAGTTTTACATTGTGATTCCCACGGCTTTTATAAGCCTTTAAACATAAAAGGAAAGTAAGGAACATAACAATAAAGAATGCATTAAAGCATTCGGTTACAAAAGGAAAAACAGAAATGGAAAGTTTAGCCATAAATGCCTAAGGTTACAAAAAAAGGAAACTATGGCTAGAATTCAGTTTAACACAAATATGTTTTTGATGCTTCTTCTCCTTAAATCATGGTTGTCACTTGCACAAGATTATCTTGGTAAATATTGTCTTTATGGATTTGCAAGTTGCACACAATCTTCAATTTGTCATCAAGCAAGCCTTCATCCGAAATGGCCTCCTCCCTTAGAAATGTAGCCTGATCCGAGCCTATCCATTATTGCACATGGGTAATAAAAGCTTGTTGGATCTTCTTGGCTTTGGACCTTGTGATTGGGCCGGATGGTACATGTATTGGTCTTGGAGTGCTTCCATGATCCTTATCATCTTCCCCTTCTTGAAGAGGATTCGTCCTCGAATCAAGGTCATCTTCTCCTACATCAAAAGGACTCAAATCAGCAACATTAAAAGTGGAACTAACCGAGAACTCACCTGGAAGATCTATCTTGTAAGAATTGTCGTTGACTCTCTCTAGTACTTGATAAGGTCCATCTCCCCTTGGATGAAGTTTGGTTTTCCTTTGTGAAGGAAACCTCTCCTTTCTAAAGTGGATCCACACCCAATCTCCTGGTTTAAACACAATCTCCTTTCTTCCTTTGTTGATCCGAGAAGCCACCCTGGTGTTTTGCTTCTCAATTCGGTCCCTAACTTCTTTGTGCAAAGATTTGATAAATTCAGCCCTAGAAGTTGCTTCATCACAAACAAACACATTAGTAGGCAAAGGAAGTAAATCAAGTGGAGTAGTAGGGTTAAAGCCGTATACTACCTCAAATGGAGAACAATGAGTGGTACTATGTATGGCTCGGTTGTATGCAAACTCCACAAAAGGAAGACATGACTCCCAAGACTTGATATTCTTGGAAATAATGGCTCTAAGTAACGCCCCCAAAGTTCTATTAACCACCTCAGTTTGTCCATCGGTTTGGGGATGACAAGTAGTTGAAAATAGTAGCTTAGTACCAAGCTTACCCCACAAAACCTTCCAAAAGTGACTTAGAAATTTAACATCCCTATCACTAACAATAGTAGTAGGAATACCATGCAATCTAACCACTTCCCTAAAGAACAAATCCGCAACATGTTTAGCATCATCTGTTTTGTTACATGCAATGAAATGGCCATTTTGCTAAAACGGTCAACTACAACAAATATGCTATCATGTCCTCTTTGAGTCCTAGGTAAACCTAATACAAAATCCATAGAAATATGTGTCCAAGGTTCATTAGGAACATTCAATGGTGGGTAAAGCCCATGTGGTTGTGATCTAGACTTGGCCTCTTTGCATTTAAAACAACTTTTACAAACTTTATGCACATCATGTCTCATTTTAGGCCAAAAGAAATGCTCATTTAACATGTCAAATGTTTTGTGAATCCCAAAGTGACCCATTAAACCGCCCCCATGTGATTCTTTAACAAGCAATTCCCTCATTGAACAATTGGGTATACACAACTTATTTTTCTTAAACAACATGTCATCAAACACAAAATAATCGTCCATGGGTTTCCCATTAACACAAGCAGCATATATAGTTCCAAAATCAGAATCAAGAGGATATAAATCTTTCACTTGTTTAAATCCTAAGATCTTAGCACTAAGAGTAGAAAACAAGTGGTACCTCCTTGATAATGCATCAGCCACCACATTATCTTTACCTTGCTTGTATTTAATGACATATGGAAAGGTCTCAATGAATTCTATCCATTTAGCATGCCTTCTATTCAACTTGCTTTGTCCCTTGAGGTGTTTCAAGCTCTCATGATCGGTATGGATCACAAACTCCCTCGGCCAAAGGTAGTGTTGCCAAACCTGCAAAGTTCTCACCAAGGCATATAATTCCTTATCATAGGTAGGATAATTCAAAGATGCTCCATTCAATTTTTCACTAAAGTACATTAAAGGCTTACCATCTTGCATTAACACTGCCCCTATGCCAATTCCACTTGCATCACATTCAATTTCAAAAGATTTCTCAAAATTTGGCAAAACAAGCAATGGTGCATTAGTTAATTTGTCTTTCAATTCTTGAAAGGCCCTTTCTTGCATTTCCCCCCACACAAAAGTGACATGTTTTTTGACAAGTTCATTCAATGGTGATGCTATTGTGCTAAAGTCCTTAATGAATCTTCTATAAAAACTAGCAAGACCATAAAACTTCTAACTTCACTAGCATTTTTAGGTTGTGGCCACTCTCTTATAGCTTTAACTTTCTCCTCATCTACTTCAACTCCATCTTTGCTAACAATGAATCCTAGAAAGTTAACTCTATCCAAACAGAAACTACACTTTTTAAAATTAGCATAAAGCTTCTCTTTTCTAAGTGTAATTAAGACTAACCTAACATGCTCTACATGCTCATTCATGCTCTTTGAGTAAATCAGTATGTCATCAAAATAAACAACTACAAACTTACCCAAAAACTCCCTTAAAACATGATTCATCAATCTCATAAAAGTACTAGGTGCATTAGTCAAACCAAAAGGCATAACAAGCCATTCATATAAACCAAATTTAGTTTTAAAGGCTGTTTTCCATTCATCACCTACTTGCATTCTTATTTGATGATATCCAGATTTAAGGTCAATTTTAGTGAAAAGACAAGATCCATACAACTCATCAAGCATATCATCTAGCCTAGGAATAGGGTGACGATACTTTACAGTGATTTTGTTGATGGCTCGGCAATCCACACACATTCTCCATGTTCCATCCTTTTTAGGCACCAAAATGACCGGAACCGAGCAAGGACTCAAACTCTCCCTTATGTAGCCCTTTTCAAGAAGCTCCTCCACTTGCTTTTGTATCTCCTTAGTTTCGGTTGGATTGGTCCTATAGGCTGGCCTATTTGGAATTCCAGCCCCGGGAATGAAGTCAATTTGATGTTCAATGCCTCGGATTGGTGGCAATCCAATTGGTACTTCATCCTGGAAACATGTCCTTGAATTCCTGCAAAAGAGAAGAAAACACACTTGGCAAAGACAAAGTTTGGTTAGGGTTAGTAGCCAAATACCCTCCTTTGCACAAAAGCACAAAGATTGGTTTTTGGATAAGTAAAGCCCTCCTCACTTCCCCAACTTTGGCAATTAGGCTCACTTGCTTACTTTTGCTTTGTTTTGCCTCTCTTTTCTCTTTTTCTCTCAAATTCTTCTCTAATTGTTCTCTCACCACTTTCTTTTCACTCAAATCTTTCTTTTCTCTCATTTCTTTTTCTTCAAATTCAATTCTTTTTTTCTCAAGTTTCATTTGATCATTACAGACTTCTTTTGATGATAAAGGTACAAGAATGACTTTTCTACCATCCTTAGTGAAACTATACCTATTCAAGAATCCATCATGCATAACTTTTCTATCAAATTGCCATGGTCGGCCTAGCAAAATATCTCCAGCATGCATAGGTACAACATCACATAATATCTCATCATGATATTTGCCTAAATTAAAGGAAATCAAAGCTTGAGATACTACCTTTATTTCTCCACAATCATTGAGCCATTGAAGCTTGTATGGTGTAGGATGAGCTTGAGTTGGCAATTGCAACCTTTTGACAAGAATAGTGCTCACCACATTAGTACAACTTCCTCCATCAATCACCAAACTACAAGGTGTGCCATTCACTAGACATCTTGTATGGAACAAGTTGTCTCTTTGATCATCCACACTATCCTCCTTGGCTTGAGCACTTAGAACTCTCCTAGTAACAAGAGCTAAGTGGCTGTCATCCTCCACTTCTTCCTCAAACTCCTCAGCCTCCTCATCTTCCTCCTCATTGTCACTTTCCTCACCATCCGTAACAATTTCTCCATTTCTAATGATCATAGCCCTTTTATTTGGACAATCTCGGCTAATGTGTCCTACTCCTTGACACTTCCAACACTTTATATCCCTATTTCTTTCCACCTTTGTGTCATCCACTTTCTACTTCCCCTTCCCTTTAGAAGACTCCCCCCAATTCCTTCCTGGCAGCCTCAAATGTGGTTCTAGGCTTAAAATCTCCTTTAGAACTGCTAACTCCCTTTTTCCAAGTATTGGATGATGGTAAAGTGGATTTAGAGGTGTATCTCTTGGTATTATCACTTTCCCAAGCTATTTGTTTCTCAATATTTTCGGCAATGTGCAAGAGTTCCTCCATGTTAAAATATTGATACATATCCACCCTATGAGATAACTCCTTGTTCATTCCCCCCAAGAACCGTGACATAGTGTCATCCTCACTTTCATTAACATTGGCCCTAGTCATGAGCACATCCATCTCTCTATAATACTCCTCCACACTCTTTGTTCCTTGTTGTAATGAGAACAACTTGTTTCGGATTTCCCTTTGATAATGCCTCGGAATGTACCTCTTTCTCATCAAGACCTTAAGCTCCTCCCAAGTCTCAATTGGTTGTTCATAATTCCTCCTCCATTCTGCCCTAAGGTGACTCCACCAAATACTAGCATAGTCACAAAATTCAGCCACGGCTAGCTTCATCTTCCTCTCCCCACTAAAATTATTGCAATCAAAGACATGTTCTATTTTGTCCTCATATTGCAAGTACTCCTCCGGATTAGACCTCCCATGAAATGGTGGAATTTTAAGCTTGATACCCCCTGAATTTCTCCCTTCCACTCTTTCTTCTTGCAAGTCCCTAATAGGTCTCCTAGGTGGTACCAAATCTCTTCCTCTTCCCCTACCTCTACCTCTGCCCCCTCCTTGTTCTCTCCTAGGGTCTTCTCCAGCCAACAAGGTTACATTATCTTCCTCTTCAAGGTCAACTCCCTCATCTAAGTTCCCTTCCACCCTCGGATTATTAGCTAACTCCAATCTCCCTATGCGATCACTAAGCTCCTCTATAACTTGAGTAAGTCTAGTAAAAGCCCCTGCTTGTGCCTCTCTCCACCTAGCTTTACTAATCTCACCCCTATTGTCTCCCTCTTGTGCCATGATGTTCCTCACTCAGTAACAAATGTTTTAGGACCTTACAACACTCCCTCACTATATGTCACTCAAGAGGATTCCCAAACTCTAGATTTGATTCTATCCTTTACTTTCCTTGCAATTTGCTTGTTTGTTTCAAATCTGCCCTATCTTTTCATTTTCTGTCCAAACCATCATTTTTCTTGTGTTTTCGTTATGTTCTTGTTTCCAATCTTGAAAATCAAAAAAAAAAAAAAGTGAGAAAGAGAGCTTTGCATCCGAGAGCACTATATTGTTCATCTTGTGTTCTTCATTGCTTTGCTTTGAAAATTCTGAGTTTGATCCATAGAAAACGAAAAAGTCTGAGTTTTGAATGTTATTTTGTCAATTTAGATCCACAATTTAAGCATCAATTAAATTCAGATCTTTTGACATTCAAATCCTGCTCATTCTTTCCATTTTTGAATCTGCCACATTTAATGCTCTGTCTTGCTGTCTAAAACGCGTGAAATATTTCGAATTATCTTTCAAAATCTGAATAGAAAAGTTAATTTAATCAGTTATCTTTCATTGTCAAGAAGGACATTTAAGGAAATTCGATCCGTAAACAACTCCAATTTTGAAAATCAAAACAGTGCGCAGACAGCTCCTAAAATTCCGGATCTTGTCTTTTGATTGATTGGCATCTTCAATTCTCATCATTAATTCGAATTTTTTCCAATTGTACACTCTTAATAACTGATTTATTGAGCTATATATGAGTTTTCATCATAAAATTTATTTCCAATAATTCCGAATTTGACTTACCATATTTGGCTTTTTCCTAGTTTTTCCTTGTCTTAAATTCTGTTTTTCCTACCTTTTTGCTTTCTTTTCTGATTTCTTATTCTATTATTGTTTCTTTTCATAATTAGTTGTATTTTTATAATTGAATTACTTTTGTAGCTTTCTAAACATAATTTTTGCTTGAAAAGTGAGTTCATATCCGAGAGCACCTACTTTCAAATTGGCCTACCTTGAGTGTTAAACACGAGTGTTTCCTTGAGTGACATATAGTGTGGGAGTGTTGTAAGGTCCTTAATACTTGTTACTTTGTGAGGAAACATCATGTCACAAGAGGGAGATGATGATGTGGGTAGTAGTGAAGCTAGGTTGAGGGAAGCTCAAACGAGCACATCTACACGCTTAACTCAAGTTGAAAATGCCAAAATTGAGCGTTTGGGTAGATTAAAAGTTGCTGGAAATCAGAAGATAGATATGAGTGAAAATGAATTAGAAAGTGATGATGAAGAAGTAGTAGCCATGGATTGGGAAGAAAGTGACATTGAGGAAGAGTTTCTTGAGGAAGCCGAAGAGAATGATAATATGGAGGAATATATTGAGGATCCCGAGGCTAGAGATGGTAGTTGGGAGGAAGGAAATAAACTAGCACTTTTGTCTATGAGGGCTTTAAATTCTGAATTGAAGGAAGGTTGTGAAGATGACCAAAGAGACAACTTGTTCCATACAAGATGTTTGGTGAATGAGACTCCGTGTAGTGTTGTGATCGATGGTGGAAGTTGTACAAATGTTGTGAGCTCATTTCTGGTCAAAAGACTTCAAATACCAACTCAAGAACATCCGACACCATACAAGCTTCAATGGCTCACCAATTGTGGAGAAAAGAAGGTAGTTTCTCAAGCTTTAATTTCTTTTACTCTTGGTAAGTATAAGGATGAGATTTTGTGTGATGTTGTACCTATGCATGCGGGAGATATACTACTTGGCCGGCCTTGGCAATTTGATAGGAGAGTTATGTATGATGGTTTCCTAACTAGGTATAGTTTCATAAAGGATGGTCGAAAGACAACTCTTTTACCTTTATCTTCAAAAGATGTATATTTTGATCAATGTATACTTGAGAAAAGAAGAAAAGAATTTGAGTTAAAATGATACGAAAACCCTTTCGAAATGCTTTAAGAACCCTTAAACTTAACTAAGGACCCAAAAAGATCACAACCAAAGAACCCACATATGCCATTTGAAACAACCCAAGGAAAAAGGCTAGAAAAATGATTATCCTTATGATCAATGATCTAAAGACAAGAATTGAATTTCTTGCTCTAGATTCGAATCAATCCACCAATTTAGAATGATCAATCCTAAAGGCTTGATTCTACAGCCACCCTAAACACAAGGAATGACAAAATTGAAATGGTAAGCTCGGCTCACAACAATTTCAAAGAAAAGCTCTCAAAGAGTTTTGTATTTTTATCTCATGAATCATCTGATTTGTTACAAGCATGTGTCATGGCTTTATAGCCTTCAATAGCCACGAAATTAAGGTGATAAAATTGAATAAAAAAGGCCAAAAGACAGCCCAAAAAAGTAATGGCAAAAATAAAGACAATTGACAAGCCTATTAAATTGTCAAAGTGTAACTGATTTCTTGGGAGTTACAAATCTGATTTGTAACTCTTTGTAACTGAAACATCTTCATCAAATGTATTGATTGGAGTCTTGAATGAAGCTTTAAGATGTCATGAATAAGTCTTGAGTTTCATTGATGTATTGAGTTGCATTAAATGAGCTTCGGTTGCAATAAATGAACTTGACTTGCATTTAGTGAACTAGGCTTGAACTTGACTTGCATTTAATGAACTAAGCTTAAACTTGACTTCCATTTATTGATGTAAGCTTGAACTTTGATGTTGTAATTATTGAACTTGCTTCTAGCTTGATCTTGGAAAGAAATGAATGCAATTCCGGCAATGATCAACTTTGAGGCTCCTTGATTCATATCTTAAAAGAAAAAGAGTTGAGTGAAAAAGCATTGAGTGAAGAAATGAGTGAGAGAGAAAAGAGAGCTTTGAGTTGTAAAAAGAAAAGTCAGAAGAAAGAAGAATGTGTGACAAGAGAGTTTCGAGAAAAAGAAGTGAGAGAGATAAAAGAGAAGAGTGAAAAAGATATGTGTGAATACTTAGAGGAAAGAGAAAGAAAAGACATGTTAGTGACCTATCTTGTAAGTTTCAGTGAGGTGAGGAAAGTTTTTCTTAGTCAAAAGCCTAACTTTGTGCTTATGTACAAAGAAGACTTTTTGGCTACTAACCTTAACCAATATTTGCCTAGTGTGTTTGAATATCTTTTTCAGGTTTGGAAGCATTACTTATGGCCGAATAAGAGCTTGAGATGTTCGGAAGGGCAATACATCCAAGCAAGAAAGTATATTGAAACTAATGAGGTAATCGAAACATTTCTCTATGGAACACACTATCATCAAGGTAAAGAGAATGTTCTAACTACTCCACTTTCTAGTTTTGAGTATATGAAAGTTCTTGTTAATGAGCCTCTTGAGAATGAAAATTTTGAGTATGTGGAAAAGTTGAACTCATTTAGGAATGCATATTCATCTTATGTTGCTAATTTTTCTTTGAGAAGTTACAATGTATACCATGCTGTTTTGCTTGAATGGGGAACTCAAGAGATGATAAATGAGACTTTAGGAGCAATGCTTAGGGAAACTAACTCTAAAGTAGAAACTTCGGAGAATTGTTTATATTTTGTGGAGAATGCATGTAATAGGACAATACATCATAAAAATGTTTGTTTTTCAAACAAACTTATTTATGGTCTTTATGCTATTACTCCCTTTGAGTTGCTGCCTTTGAGATCTAATGTTTTTGTGAGTGATTCAGCCCATTTTAAGTATGTTTTCATCAAATTAATGCAAACGGATGTAAAGCAAATGATTGAGGAGCAAGTTTTCACATTTACATCAATAATGAACAAGAGAAGTAAACCGCTTATGTTTCATCCGAGAGCATGGATTTGGATGCATTTCCGAAAGAAACGACTTCAAAAAAGAACTAAATTGCATCCAAGGGGTGATGGACCATATCAAGTCCTTGCAAGAATCTTTTCAAGATTCCACACCATTGTGTTACACGGTGAGTATTATGAGATTTCAGTCTTTAATGTTATTAATTTGAGCCATTTTGATGTAGGAAATGTTGATCTTGATTCGAGGACGAATCTTTTTGAAGAAGGGGAAGATGATATGAATCATGGAGGCACTCCAAAAGATCCTAAGCAAATAAGGTTCAACAAGCATTTATTTCACATGTGCAAGAATGGATAGGCTCGGATCAAGCTTTATTTCCAAGTGAGCAGCCCAATTCGGATGAAGACTTGACTTATGACACGTTGAAGATCAATGTATGCAACTTGCAAATCCATAAGGAAAATATCTACAAAGATAACCTTGTGCAAGTGTCAACTATGCCTTGAATGGAAGAATGCAACAACTAAGCAAATCAGATTCACTTTAATTTGCATTTTAGTCAAACTTTCCTTATTTGTAACCGTGGGCATTAAGAGCTCTAGTTTCCTTTTCTGTTTTTTGCCAATTGTAACCGAATGCTTTAATGCTTTGTTTCCTTTTATGTTTTTCTTTTCTTTTCCTGATTCTAGGCTTATAAAGCCATGGGAAACACAATGTAAAACCCAGATTATGTTTGAATGAAAATCAAGTCACTCATTGAGAGTTTCTTTTGAAAACCACATTGAGTTTTCAACTTCTTGCAATTCTTGTGTTTAGGGTTGCTGCCGAGTCATTCAACTAGGAATTGATCAACTTAGTTGTGGAGTGATTCAATCTAGAACAAGGAATCTCATTCTTGTCTCTAGGTCATTGATCTAAGAGGTAATCTCATCTAGCCTTAAATCTCTTGGTTGAAACCGATTAGTTAGGGAGGGTTTGAGTTCTTGCTTCAAAGGTTCATGCTTAGCATAATAGCATAGGGTCTTTGGACTTGCAATTTGGGTTTGCCTTATCATTTTCAATTACAAACAATTTTTGGAGTGGTTCGGATCCGCTTTCAATATTTTGGTCCAAAGAGGATTCCCAAAGAAGAGGTTCCTTCATTTGGATCTTTAGGATGGACCAAACAACGAGGAAAACTTTGACAAGTGGGAAACCTTTGGTCTTTGGTATCAATAGGGTCCGAAGAGTGAAACAAGTACTTTGAAACAAGCTTTTCAGTTATAAACAAGTTTTTGGAGCGGTTCGGATCCTCTTTCGATATTTTGGTCCAAAGAGGATTCCCAAAAAAGATGTTCCTCCATTCGGATCTTTAGGATGGGCCAAATCATGAGGAAAACTTTCACCACTGGGAAACCTTCGGTGTTTGGTATCAATATGGTCTGAAGAGTGAAACAAGTACTTTGAAACAATCTTTTTAATTATAAAAAAGTTTTTGGAGTGGTTCGGATCCTCTTTCGTTATTTTGGTCCAAAGAGGATTCCAAAAGAAGAGGTTCCTCCATTGGGTTCTTTAGGATGGACCAAATCATGAGGACAACTTTGACAAGTGGGAAACATCAGGTCTTTCGTATCAATATGGTCCGAAGAGTGAAACAAGTACTTTGAAACAAGCTTTTGAATTACAAACAAGTTTTTTGAGTGGTTCGGATCCTCTTTCGATATATTGGTCCAAAGAGGATTCCCAAAGAAGTTGTCACCCCATTCAAATCTTTAGGATTGACCAAATCATGTGGAAGAGTTTGACAAGTGGGAAACTTTAGGTAAGAAGAGGTTCCTCCATTTGGATCTTTAGGATGGACCAAATAACGAGGAAAACTTTGACAAGTGGGAAACCTTCGGTCTTTGGTATCAATATGGTCCGAAGAGTGAAACAAGTACTTTGAAACAAGCTTTTCAATTACAAACAAGTTTTTGGAGAGGTTCGAACCTCTTTCGATATTTTTGTCCAAAGAGGATTCCCAAATAAGATGTTCCCCCATTCGGATCTTTATGATGGACCAAATCATGAGCACAACTTTGTGAAGTGGGAAACATTAGGTCTTTCGTATCTGATACGAAAACCCTTTCGAAATGCTTTAAGAACCCTTAAACTTAACTAAGGACCCAAAAAGATCACAACCAAAGACCCCACATATGCCATTTGAAACAACCCAAGGAAAAAGGCTAGAAAATGATTATCCTTATGATCAATGATCTAAAGACAAGAATTGGATTTCTTGTTTTAGATTCGAATCAATCCACCAAATTAGAATGATCAATCCTAATGGCTCGATTCTACAGCCACCCTAAACACAAGGATTGACAAGATGAAAAGTTGAACAACTCACAACAATTCAAAGAAAAAGCTCTCAATGAGACTTTGGATTTTTAATTCAATCATAATCTGATTATTACAATGGAAAGAAAGGCATTATATAGCCTTTAAAAGACCATAAAAAAACGAAATATACAAGCCATTAAAGTCCTAGACATGTAACTTACACAAATAATGACAATTGATAGTGAAAATAAAAGTGTAACCTACATGGCTTTCCAAAAGTTGTAACCTTCCATCTTTTGTAACTTATCATCACTCTAAATGCTAGAATATTTAATACACCAAAGTTCTCTTTAAGTAAGTGTCTTGTAATTATGATGAAAGCTGAGTTGCATTGAAAAAGCTTGAATTCCATTAAATGAGCTTCAGATGCATTAAATGAACATGAGTTTCAATAATAAGGATCATGGAAGCATTTCTAGCCCAATTCATGTTCCAACCGGCCCAATCACTAGATCCAAAGCAAGGAAGCTACAACAAGCTTATTTGGCACATTTGCAAGAATGGATCGTTTCTGCCCAAGCTTCCTTTGAAGATGTAAAACCCAATTTGGATGAAGATTTGACATCAAAAGTTCATCTTTGCAATGTTCAAGTGCTCAAAGGAGTTTGCATTGAAGATCCATGAGTTCTCCATGATTTATGCTAGTTGCATTTAATGTTGCTCTTTTAGCATTAAATGCAAGTCAAAGGTTATTGAAGACATCTAAAGCTTTCTTAATCACTTGAAGACAACACTTATGACAAGGAGACCAAGCTATTTCAGTTACAAGTCTTTTTAGTAGTAATTTCAGTTTTGTTTTTGCTTAAACTCAATTTTAAGTTACTTTTTGAGTATTTAGTGTTGCTAGCTGATTGTTTTTATTACATTTATGGCCCATTTCGAATTTACTTTGCTTTGTAAAGGCTTATAAAGCCATGATCAGATTGTAAACACTCAGATTATGATATATTGAAAGAAAATACAAATTACTCTTTGAGAGTTTCCTTTGAAAACCTAGAGCAAGTTCTTAGAGTTTTCACTTTGCAATTCTTGTGTTTAGAGTTGCTGCCGAGTCATTCAATTGGGAATTGATCATCCTAATTGTGGATTGATTCAATCTAGAACAAGAAAACCAATTCTTGTCTCTAGATCTTTGATCTAAGAGGTAATCCATTCTAGCCTAAATCTCTTGGTTGATAACATCTAGATCTAGGAGGGTTTGAATTCATGCTTCAAGGGTTCATGCTAATCACATAGCATAGGGTGTTTGAACTTGATATTTTGGTTCGGATCCTCTTTCGATATTTTGGTCCAAAGAGGATTCCCAAAGAAGATGTTCCTCCATTCGGATCTTTAGGATGGACCAAATCATGAGGAAAACATTGAAAAGTTCGAAACCTTAGGTCTTTGGTATCAATATGATCCGAAGAGTGAAACAAGTACTTTGAAACCAGCTTTTCAATTACAAACAAGTTTTTGGAGTGGTTCGGATCCTCTTTCGATATTTTGGTCCAAAGAGGATTCCCAAAGAAGATGTTCCCCCATTCGGATCTTTAGGATGGACCAAATCATGAGGAAAACATTGAAAAGTTCGAAACCTTAGGTCTTTGGTATCAATATGATCCGAAGAGTGAAACAAGTACTTTGAAACCAGCTTTTCAATTACAAACAAGTTTTTGGAGTGGTTCGGATCCTCTTTCGATATTTTGGTCCGAAGAGGATTACCAAAGAAGATGTTCCCCCATTCGGATCTTTAGGATGGACCAAATCATGAGGAAAACTTTGACTACTGGGAAACCTTAGGTCTTTGGTATCAATATGATCCGAAGAGTGAAACAAGTACTTTGAAACCAGCTTTTCAATTACAAACAAGTTTTTGGAGTGGTTCGGATCCGCTTTCGATATTTTGGTCCAATGAGGATTCCCAAAGAAGAGGTTCTTCCATTTGGATATTTAGGATGGACAAAATAACGAGGAAAGCTTTGACAAGAAGGGAAACCTTAGGTCTTTGGTATCAATATGGTCCGAAGAGTGAAACAAGTACTTTGAAACAAGCTTTTCAATTACAAACAAGTTTTTGAAGTGCTTCGGATCCTCTCTCGATATTTTGGTCCAAAGAGGATTGCCAAAGAAGAGGTTCCTCCATTTGGATCTTTTGGATGGACAAAATCATGAGCACAAATTTGACAAGTGGGAAACCTTATGTCTTCGGATTCATTATGGTATGAAGAGTGAAACAAGTACTTTGAAACAATCTTTTTAATTATAAACAAGTTTTTATAGTGGTTCGGATCCTCTTTCGTTATTTTGGTCCAAAGAGGATTCCAAAAGAAGAGGTTCCTCCATTGGGTTCTTTAGAATGGACCAAATCATGAGCATAACTTTGACAAGTGGGAAACATTAGGTCTTTTGTATCAATATGGTCCGAAGAGTGAAACAAGTACATTGAAACAAGCTTTTTAATTACAAACAAGTTTTTTGAGTGGTTCGGATCCTCTTTAAGTATTTTGGTCCAAAGAGGATTCCCAAAGAAGTTGTTACCCCATTCGGATCTTTAGGATGGACCAAATCATGTGGAAAACTTTGACAAGTGGGAAACCTTAGGTCTTTGGTATCAATATGCTCCGAAGAGTGAAACAAGTACTTTGAAACTAGCTTTTCAATTACAAACAAGTTTTTGGAGTGGTTCGGATCCGAATTCCATATTTTGGTCCAATAAGGATTCCCAAAGAAGAGGTTCCTCCATTTGAATCTTTAGGATGGTAAAAATAACGAGGAAAACTTTGACAAGTGGGAAACCTTAGGTCTTTGGTATCAATAGGGTCCGAAGAGTGATACAAGTACTCTGAAAGTAGATTTTCAATTACAAACAAGTTTTTGGAGTGGTTCGGATCCTCTTTCGAAATTTTGGTCCAAAGAGGATTCCCAAAGAAGATGTTCCTCCATACGAATCTTTAGGATGGGCCAAATCATGAGGAAAACTTTGACCACTGGGAAACCTTAGGTCTTTGATATCAATATGGTCTAAAGAGTGAAACAAGTACTTTGAAACAATCTTTTTAGTTATAAACAAGTTTTTGGAGTGGTTCGGATCCTCTTTCGTTATTTTGGTACAAAGAGGATTCCAAAAGAAGAGGTTCCTCCATCGGGTTTTTTAGGATGGACCAAATCATGAGCACAACTTTGACAAGTGGGAAACATTAGGTCGTTTGTATCAATATGGTCCGAAGGGTGAAACAAGTACGTTGAAACAAGCTTTTTAATTACAAACAAGTTTTTTGAGTGGTTTGGATCCACTTTAAATATTTTGGTCCAAAGAGGATTCCCAAAGAAGTTGTTACCCCATTCGGATCTTTAGGATGGACCAAATCATGAGGAAAACTTTGACAAGTGGGAAACCTTAGGTCTTTGGTATCAATATACTCCGAAGAGTGAAACAAGTACTTTGAAACTAGCTTTTCAATTACAAACAAGTTTTTGGAGTGGTTCGGATCCGCTTTCCATATTTTGGTCCAATAAGGATTCCCAAAGAAGAGGTTCCTCCATTTGGATCTTTAGGATGGAAAAAATAACGAGAAAAACTTTGACAAGTGGGAAACCTTAGGTCTTTGGTATCAATAGGGTCCGAAGAGTGAAACAAGTACTTTGAAAAAAGCTTTTCAATTACAAACAAGTTTTTGGAGTGGTTCGGATCCTCTTTCGATATTTTGGTCCAAAGAGGATTCCCAAAGAAGATTGATATGAATCATGGAACCTCACAAAAAGCTCAAGGACCAATCACAAGTTCAAAGATCAAGAGAAGCATTGAACATCCATTTACAAGCTTACATTAGCAAAGTCAAGACAAGCTTCGAAGATCCGAGCATGGAGGCTAACAAAGAAGACTTGATGCACATTAATCAATGGAAAATGCATTTGGAAGAAGAGAATTTAAGACTTGTTCAATCAGAAATGAAGAATTAATATGATAGAAAATAGCTTTGTTTTGCTTATTGCTTGGTTGATTTTACCTTGCATTTTGTAGCCTTGTTCTAGGTTGCATGTTTTAGAAACATTCAAGCATGAATTGATCTATTGTGTTTGTGGATTGTTTCGATCTTTAAATAAGAACAAGTTCTCTTATTTCAAGGTATTAGATCATTGGAATAATCTTCTTCTTCTTTGTTTCCAAGGGTTTTACCTTATTGTTCATTGGGGTTTTAGGATTTGCATATAGGGGTTCTTTGTCTTTCAAAGGGTTTCTATTTCAATTTTCTAGGGTTTCATATCATTTGGTATCAGAGCTTAGGCTCAAGGGAAGATTTCTATCTTACTTGCTTTCTTGTTATTTCAATTTTTCTTACTTATTGTTCTTTGTTTATCGAAAAATTCCAGAAAAACAAAAAAAAAATCATAGTTCCAGAATTTCCTTATTTAGCCTACTGTTTTTGTTCTTTTTCGTATAGTTACTCTCCGATTCTTAAAAATTCGTCAACTAAAAAAGTCTTTATATTTGAGTCGTGATTATTTTTTATTCAGAAAAGTTTGTCAAAAAAAAAGTAGAAGATTGAGAAAAATATAGATCTTCGCAGACTGTCGGATTGTCCAGAAAATTAAAAAAACAGTGTTCTTGCTTGATTTGTTGAAGTTTCTGGAAAAAAGTGTTTAGTGTTCTTATTGTTCTTGAAGAGTTCATCTTAAACTCATCATTTATGCATCTTGAATCCGAAATTATCAAGTTGAATGAGCCAAAGTTGTTTGTTTCCTAAAAAGCTAGAACTTACCATAAATAGCAAAACTGTTTTTAGGAAAGTTTCAAATCTGTCCCATATTCAAATATATGCATATCTTGCTCAATTAAAGTCATTTTTTTCTGATCCAAAGTGCTTTAGGGAAGTCTAATTTCGAATTTTTCTCTTTTAGGAAAGTTTATTCTTGCTTGTTTTCTTTCTTATTCTTTCCTTGTTACAAAATACACCATTTGAAAAATCTGTCCTTTTATTTCTCTAGCCACCCAAGCTGATTGTTTCTTATTTCTTGATTGTTACTTTTTATAAATATCATTAGTATCTTAGTTGTTTGATAGTTACTAAAGTGTGCTAATAGTTCAAGGTTACGTTTAGGCCCTAAAATCTGTTTTTGAGTGCAAACACGAGAGAACGAACATCATCGAGTGTAAACACTTAGGGAGTGATTGAGAGGTCCTATTTTTATTACTAACTTGTTTACTTGCAGCAATGTATCATGAAATTGATCAAATGAGGAGTAATCAATGTCGAGAGAGAGAACATACTCGGAGGGAAAATAGAGGTGTTTATCATGAAGGGATGGAGCAAAGAAGCATAAAAGGTGATAAGCTCAAGTTACCTACTTTTCAAGGAAGATCAAATCCAGAGGTTTACTTGACATGGGAAAGAGATGTGGAGCTTTGTTTCGAAGAACATCCATGTAGTGATTCAAAGAAGGTACAACTTATAACAACTCAATTATGTGATTATGCACTAACATGGTGGAAACAATTGGTGAACGATAGGAAAAGAAGAACTTTGGAGGATCCAATTGAAACTTGGTGTGAACTCAAATACATAATGAGGAAACGATTTGTACCAGACCGATTTCAAAGAGACCTTGTACAAAAGTTTGAAGATCTTACACAAGGAAATATGAGTGTTTGTGAGTACTACAATGAGTTTAAATATCTCATGGCAAGGGCTAATATTGAGGAAGATGAAGATATGACTATGGCATGGTTCTTAGATGGATTAAATTATGAGATTGCTGGCCAAGTTAATGGGTATACATATGTGAAGTTGGAAGAAATGGTTTACTATGCCACCAAGGTAGAAAATAGACTCAAAAGAAGAAGAGATACACGGTATGCTTCTAAACCTTTTTCCAATTCTACTTCTTCTTATCAAATGGGTGAAAATGGTACATTAATGGATAAGAATGCGGCTGCCTATGGCTTGGTAGAGGAAAATGCAAATTTGATTTTAGAGAAGGTCAAGATGATTGAAAGAGAACTTTTAAAATCAAAGGAAGTTTTCAATGCTAGCATGGAGGAGATAAAAGAGGATATTCGTGCTAATGTTGTTGTGGAGGAAACTTGTGAGCTACAAAAGAGTTCTATGTTTGAAAGTAATGAAAACTGTGACAAAAAGAGTGAGCCAAAAGAAAGAGAGATGAGTGCAAAAGAAATTAGTGAGTTAAAAGAAAGAGAGATGAGTGATAAAAAAGAAATGAGTGCTCAAAACAAAGAGAGTTGTGAGTTTGAAAAGAAAGAGTGTAATGAGATTGAAAAGAAAGAGTGCTTTGAGGTTACAAAGTGTGAGACACTTGAGTTTAGTGAGCAAAAAGAGAGTGAAATAGAGAGTGAGAGCTTGAAAGTTAGATCAAGTGAGGCTAGGAATGAAATCTACCAACCTACATTTGTACTTTTGTACAAAGAGGTTTGTTTTACACTTAACCCATCTTTGCCTAGCATGTTTGTTGAGTTTTTGCAGGAATTCAAAAGATTGTTACCTAATGAGATGCCTAGTAATTTGTCATCAATGCAAGGCATAAAACATCATGAAAACAACATTCAAGGGGCTGCCATACTCAGTAGATCAAGACCTCACATGATTCAATGCATGGAAAATCCGGTTAAAACAGCCATGGTCAAGTATCCTAACCCATTTCTTGATGATATGTATAACACTTGGTTGCTTGCTAAAATTGATCTCAACTTTGAATATATACCTTTTAAATTGCATTCTAATGATAAAAAATTGTTTTGTGCTACAAGAGTTAGATCATTTCATGAAATTATGGATAGTATGGATTTAACATCTTATATGCATTTCACGAACATATTAGAAATATTTGAGTTTGACAATGGTTTACTTGTTTTTACTGATTTGATATCTTCACCATGTGATCATCTTGAGAGTATTGTGGAGTATGAGAAAATTTTTGAGATTGACTATGGTCCACATATTCTCTTCGGCTTCTTATCACTAAGTATTACCTTTTTTGTGAGTGTTGTGGTCTTTCATGAGATAGGTTACGATGTGGATATAATGGGAAGGACGTTCAAAGTTTTTGATCCGGGAGGAGTTAGACAATTCAAGGCAATAGGGAGAAGACATCAAGATGCTTATAAATCTGATTTCCAAGGTAAGTATGCTTTAGGTGCTTTTATTTATGTTTTTAACTTAAGTTTTTGCAATGTAGGTAAAGTTTTAGATTCGAGGACGAATCCTTTTCAAGAGGGAGGGGATGATATGAATCATGGAACCTCACAAAAAGCTCAAGGACCAATCACAAGTTCAAAGATCAAGAGAAGCATTGAACATCCATTTACAAGCTTACATTAGCAAAGTCAAGACAAGCTTCGAAGATCCGAGCATGGAGGCTAACAAAGAAGACTTGATGCACATTAATCAATGGAAAATGCATTTGGAAGAAGAGAATTTAAGACTTGTTCAATCAGAAATGAAGAATTAATATGATAGAAAATAGCTTTGTTTTGCTTATTGCTTGGTTGATTTTACCTTGCATTTTGTAGCCTTGTTCTAGGTTGCATGTTTTAGAAACATTCAAGCATGAATTGATCTATTGTGTTTGTGGATTGTTTCGATCTTTAAATAAGAACAAGTTCTCTTATTTCAAGGTATTAGATCATTGGAATAATCTTCTTCTTCTTTGTTTCCAAGGGTTTTACCTTATTGTTCATTGGGGTTTTAGGATTTGCATATAGGGGTTCTTTGTCTTTCAAAGGGTTTCTATTTCAATTTTCTAGGGTTTCATATCAAAGATGTTCCTCCATTCGGATCTTTAGGATGGGCCAAATCATGAGGAAAACTTTGACCACTGAGAAACCTTAGGTCTTAGGTATCAATATGGTCTGAAGAGTGAAACAAGTACTTTGAAACAATCTTTTTAATTATAAACAAGTTTTTATAGTGGTTCGGATCCACTTTCGTTATTTTGGTCCAAAGAGGATTCCAAAAGAAGAGGTTCCTTCATTGGGTTCTTTAGAATGGACCAAATCATGAGCACAACTTTGACAAGTGGGAAACATTAGGTCTTTTGTATCAATATGGTCCGAAGGGTGAAACAAGTACGTTGAAACAAGCTTTTTAATTACAAACTAGTTTTTTGAGTGGTTTGGATCCTCTTTAAATATTTTTGTCCAAAGAGGATTCCCAAAGAAGTTGTTACCCCATTCGGATCTTTAGGATGGACCAAATCATGAGGAAAACTTTGACAAGTGGGAAACCTTAGGTCTTTGGTATCAATATGCTCCGAAGAGTGAAACAAGTACTTTGAAACTAGCGTTTCAATTACAAACAAGTTTTTGGAGTGGTTCGGATCCGCTTTCCATATTTTTGTCCAATAAGGATTCCCAAAGAAGAGGTTCCTCCATTTGGATCTTTAGGATGAAAAAAATAACGAGAAAAACTTTGACAAGTGGGAAACCTTAGGTCTTTGGTATCAAAAGGGTCTGAAGAGTGAGACAAGTACTTTGAAACAAGCTTTTCAATTACAAACAAGTTTTTGGAGTGGTTCGGATCCTCTTTCGATATTTTGGTCCAAAGAGGATTCCCAAAGAAGATGTTCCTCCATTCGGATCTTTAGGATGGGCCAAATCATGAGGAAAACTTTGACCACTGGGAAACCTTAGGTCTTTGGTATCAATATGGTCTGAAGAGTGAAACAAGTACTTTGAAACAATCTTTTAAATTATAAACAAGTTTTTGGAGTGGTTCGGATCCACTGTCGTTATTTTGGTCCAAAGAGGATTCCAAAAGAAAAGGTTCCTTCATTGGGTTCTTTATAATGGACCAAATCATGAGCACAACTTTGACAAGTGGGAAACATTAGGTCTTTTGTATCAATATGGTCCGAAGGGTGAAACAAGTACGTTGAAACAAGCTTTTTAATTACAAACAAGTTTTTTGAGTGGTTTGGATCCTCTTTAAATATTTTGGTCCAAAGAGGATTCCCAAAGAAGTTGTTACCCCATTCGGATCTTTAGGATGGACCAAATCATGAGGACAACTTTGACAAGTGGGAAACCTTAGGTCTTTGGTATCAATATGCTCCGAAGAGTGAAACAAGTACTTTGAAACTAGCTTTTCAATTACAAACAAGTTTTTGGAGTGGTTCGGATCCGCTTTCCATATTTTGGTCCAATAAGGATTCCCAAAGAAGAGGTTCCTCCATTTGGATCTTTAGGATGGAAAAAATAACGAGGAAAACTTTGACAAGTGGGAAACCTTAGGTCTTTTGTATCAATAGGGTTCGAAGAGTGATACAAGTACTTTGAAACAAGCTTTTCAATTACAAACAAGTTTTTGGAGTGGTTCGGATCCTCTTTCGATATTTTGGTCCAAAGAGGATTCCCAAAGTAGATGTTCCTCCATTCGAATCTTTAGGATGGGCCAAATCATGAGGAAAACTTTGACCACTGGGAAACCTTAGGTCTTTGGTATCAATATGGTCTAAAAAGTGAAACAAGTACTTTGAAACAATCTTTTTAGTTATAAACAAATTTTTGGAGTGGTTCGGATCCTATTTCGTTATTTTGGTACAAAGAGGATTCCAAAAGAAGAGGTTCCTCCATTGGGTTCTTTAGGATTGACCAAATCATGTGCACAACTTTGACAAGTGGGAAACATTAGGTCTTTCGTATCAATATGGTCCGAAGAGTGAAACAAGTACTTCGAAACAAGCTTTTAATTACAAACAAGTTTTTTGAGTGGTTCGGATCCTCTTTCGATATTTTGGTCCAAAGAGGATTCCCAAAGAAGTTGTTACCCCATTCGGATCTTTAGGATGGACCAAATCATGAGGAAAACTTTGACAAGTGGGAAACCATAGGTCTTTGGTATCAATATGCTCCGAAGAGTGAAACAAGTACTATGAAACTAGCTTTTCAATTACAAACAAGTTTTTGGAGTGGTTCGGATCCGCTTTCCATATTTTGGTCCAATAAGGATTCCCAAAGAAGTGGTTCCTCCATTTGGATCTTTAGGATGGAAAAAATAACGAGGAAAACTTTGACAAGTGGGAAACCTTAGGTCTTTGGTATCAATAGGGTCCGAAGAGTGAAACAAGTACTTTGAAACAAGCTTTTTAATTACAAACAAGTTTTTGGAGTGGTTCGGATCCTCTTTCGATATTTTGGTCCAAAGAGGATTCCCAAAGAAGATGTTCCTCCATTCGGATCTTTAGGATGCGCCAAATCATGAGGAAAACTTTGACCACTGGGAAACCATAGGTCTTTGGTATCAATATGGTCTAAAGAGTGAAACAAGTACTTTGAAACAATCTTTTTAATTATAAACAAGTTTTTGGAGTGGTTCGGATCCACTTTCGTTATTTTGGTCCAAAGAGGATTCCAAAAGAAAAGGTTCCTTCATTGGGTTCTTTATAATGGACCAAATCATGAGCACAACTTTGACAAGTGGGAAACATTAGGTCTTTTGTATCAATATGGTCCGAAGAGTGAAACAAGTACGTTGAAACAAGCTTTTTAATTACAAACAAGTTTTTTGAGTGGTTTGGATCCTCTTTAAATATTTTGGTCCAAAGAGGATTCCCAAAGAAGTGAGCACTATTGTTGTCAAAAGGTTACAATTGCCAACTCAAGCTCATCCTACACCATACAAGCTTCAATGGCTCAATGATTGTGGAGAAATAAAGGTAGTATCTCAAGCTTTGATTTCCTTTAATTTAGGCAAATATCATGATGAGATATTATGTGATGTTGTACCTATGCATGCTGGAGATATTTTGCTAGGCCGACCATGGCAATTTGATAGAAAAGTTATGCATGATGGATTCTTGAATAGGTATAGTTTCACTAAGGATGGTAGAAAAGTCATTCTTGTACCTTTATCATCAAAAGAAGTCTGTAATGATCAAATGAAACTTGAGAAAAAAAGAATTAAATTTGAAGAAAAAGAAATGAGAGAAAAGAAAGAATTGAGTGAAAAGAAAGTGGTGAGAGAACAATTAGAGAAGAATTTGAGAGAAAAAGAGAAAAGAGAGGCAAAACAAAGCAAAAGTAAGCAAGTGAGCCTAATTGCCAAAGTTGGGGAAGTGAGGAGGGCTTTACTTATCCAAAAACCAATCTTTGTGCTTTTGTGCAAAGGAGGGTATTTGGCTACTAACCCTAACCAAACTTTGTCTTTGCCAAGTGTGTTTTCTTCTCTTTTGCAGGAATTCAAGGACATGTTTCCTGGATGAAGTACCAATTGGATTGCCACCAATCCGAGGCATTGAACATCAAATTGACTTCATTCCGGGGCTGGAATTCCAAATAGGCCAGCCTATAGGACCAATCCAACCGAAACTAAGGAGATACAAAAGCAAGTGGAGGAGCTTCTTGAAAAGGGCTACATAAGGGAGAGTTTGAGTCCTTGCTCGGTTCCTGGTCATTTTGGTGCCTAAGAAGGATGGAACATGGAGAATGTGTGTGGATTGCCAAGCCATCAACAAAATCACTGTAAAGTATCGTCACCCTATTCCTAGGCTAGATGATATGCTTGATGAGTTGTATGGATCTTGTCTTTTCACTAAAATTGACCTTAAATCTGGATATCATCAAATAAGAATGCAAGTAGGTGATGAATGGAAAACAGCCTTTAAAACTAAATTTGGTTTATATGAATGGCTTGTTATGCCTTTTGGTTTGACTAATGCACCTAGTACTTTTATGAGATTGATAAATCATGTTTTAAGGGAGTTTTTGGGTAAGTTTGTAGTTATTTATTTTGATGACATACTGATTTACTCAAAGAGCATGAATGAGCATGTAGAGCATGTTAGGTTAGTCTTAATTACACTTAGAAAAGAGAAGCTTTATGCTAATTTTAAAAAGTGTAGTTTCTGTTTGGATAGAGTTAACTTTCTAGGATTCATTGTTAGCAAAGATGGAGTTGAAGTAGATGAGGAGAAACTTAAAGCTATAAGAGAGTGGCCACAACCTAAAAATGCTAGTGAAGTTAGAAGTTTTCATGGTCTTGCTAGTTTTTATAGAAGATTCATTAAGGACTTTAGCATAATAGCATCACCATTGAATGAACTTGTCAAAAAACATGTCACTTTTGTGTGGGGGGAAATGCAAGAAAAGGCTTTTCAAGAATTGAAAGACAAATTAACTAATGCACCATTGCTTGTTTTGCCAAATTTTGAGAAATCTTTTGAAATTGAATGTGATGCAAGTGGAATTGGCATAGGGGCAGTGTTAATGCAAGATGGTAAGCCTTTAATGTACTTTAGTGAAAAATTGAATGGAGCATCTTTGAATTATCCTACCTATGATAAGGAATTATATGCCTTGGTGAGAACTTTGCAGGTTTGGCAACACTACCTTTGGCCGAGGGAGTTTGTGATCCATACCGATCATGAGAGCTTGAAACACCTCAAGGGACAAAGCAAGTTGAATAGAAGGCATGCTAAATGGATAGAATTCATTGAGACCTTTCCATATGTCATTAAATACAAGCAAGGTAAAGATAATCTGGTGGCCGATGCATTATCAAGGAGGTACAACTTGTTTTCTACTCTTAGTGCTAAGATCTTAGGATTTAAACAAGTGAAAGATTTATATCCTCTTGATTCTGATTTTGGAACTATATATGCTGCTTGTGTTAATGGGAAACCCATGGACGATTATTTTGTGTTTGATGACATGTTGTTTAAGAAAAATAAGTTGTGTATACCCAATTGTTCAATGAGGGAATTGCTTGTTAAAGAATCACATGGGGGCGGTTTAATGGGTCACTTTGGGATTCACAAAACATTTGACATGTTAAATGAGCATTTCTTTTGGCCTAAAATGAGACATGATGTGCATAAAGTTTGTAAAAGTTGTTTTAAATGCAAAGAGGCCAAGTCTAGATCACAACCACATGGGCTTTACACACCATTGAATGTTCCTAATGAACCTTGGACACATATTTCTATGGATTTTGTATTAGGTTTACCTAGGACTCAAATAGGACATGATAGCATATTTGTTGTAGTTGACCATTTTAGCAAAATGGCCCATTTCATTGCATGTAACAAAACAGATGATGCTAAACATGTTGCGGATTTGTTCTTTAGGGAAGTGGTTAGATTGCATGGTATTCCTACTACTATTGTTAGTGATAGGGATGTTAAATTTCTAAGTCACTTTTGGAAGGTTTTCTGGGGTAAGCTTGGTACTAAGCTACTATTTTCAACTACTTGTCATCCCCAAACCGATGGACAAACTGAGGTGGTTAATAGAACTTTGGGGGCGTTACTTAGGGCCATTATTTCCAAGAATATCAAGTCTTGGGAGTCATGTCTTCCTTTTGTGGAGTTTGCATACAACCGAGCCATACATAGTACCACTCATTGTTCTCCATTTGAGGTAGTATACAGCTTTAACCCTACTACTCCACTTGATTTACTTCCTTTGCCTACTAATGTGTTTGTTTGTGATGAAGCAACTTCTAGGGCTGAATTTATCAAATCTTTGTACAAAGAAATTAGGGACTGAATTGAGAAGCAAAACACCAAGGTGGCTTCTCGGATCAACAAAGGAAGAAAGGAGATTGTGTTTAAACCAGGAGATTGGGTGTGGATCCACTTTAGAAAGGAGAGGTTTCCTTCACAAAGGAAAACCAAACTTCATTCAAGGGGAGATGGACCTTATCAAGTACTAGAGAGAGTCAACAACAATGCGTACAAGATAGATCTTCCAGGTGAGTTCTCGGTTAGTTCCACTTTTAATGTTGCTGATTTGAGTCCTTTTGATGTAGGAGAAGATGACCTTGATTCGAGGATGAATCCTCTACAAGAAGGGGAAGATGATAAGGATCATGGAAGCACTCCAAGACCAATACATGTACCATCCGGCCCAATCACAAGGTCCAAAGCCAAGAAGATCCAACAAGCTTTTATTACCCATGTGCAAGAATGGATAGGCTCGGATCAGGCTACATTTCTAAGGGAGGAGGCCATTTCGGATGAAGGCTTGCTTGATGACAAATTGAAGATTGTGTGCAACTTGCAAACCCATAAAGACAATATTTACCAAGATAATCTTGTGCAAGTGACAACCATGATTTAAGGAGAAGAAGCATCAAAAACATATTTGTGTTAAATTGAATTCTAGCCATAGTTTCCTTTTATTTTGTAACCTTAGGCATTTATGGCTAAACTTTCCATTTCTGTTTTTCCTTTTGTAACCGAATGCTTTAATGCATTCTTGTTGTGTTCCTTACTTTCCTTTTATGTTTAAAGGCTTATAAAAGCCGTGGGAATCACAATGTAAAACTCAGATTATTGTTGAATGAAAATCAATTCTCTTTGAGAGTTCTTTTGAAAACTTGTTCATAGTTTTCATTCCTTGCAATTCTTGTGTTTAGGGTTGCTGTCGAGTCATTCAATTAGGGATTGATCAACTTAATTGTGGAGTGATTCAATCTAGAACAAGAAAACTCATTCTTGTCTCTAGATCATTGATCTAAGAGGTAATCACATCTAACCTTAATCTCTTGGTTGAATCCGATTAGTTAGGGAGGGTTTGAGATCTTGCTTCAAAGGTTCATGCTAAATCTAATAGCCTAGGGTCTTTGGACTTGCATCTTGGGTTTGCCTTATCATCTTTGGTATCAATATGGTCCGAAGAGTGAAACAAGTACTTTGAAACAAGCTTTTCAATTACAAACAAGTTTTTGGAGTGGTTGGGATCCACTTTCAATATTTTGGTCAAAAGAGGATTCCCAAAGAAGAGGTTCCTCCATTTGGATCTTTAGGATGGACCAACTAACGAGGAAAACTTTGACAAGTGGGAAACCTTAGGTCTTTGGTATCAATATGGTCCGAAGATTGAAACTAGTACTTTGAAACAAGCTTTTCAATTACAAACAAATTTTTGGAGTGGTTCGGATCCTCTTTTGATATTTTGGTCCAAAGAGGATTCCCAAAGAAGATGTTCCTCCATTCGGATCTTTAGGATGGGCCAAATCATGAGGAAAACTTTGACCACTGGGAAACCTTAAGGCTTTGGTATCAATATGGTCCGAAGAGTGAAACAAGTACTTTGAAACAATCTTTTTAATTATAAACAAGTTTTTGGAGTGGTTCGGATCCTCTTTCGTTATTTTGGTCCAAAGAGGATTCCCAAAGAAGAGGTTCCTCCATTGGGTTCTTTAGGATGGACCAAATCATGAGCACAACTTTGACAAGTGGGAAACATTAGGACAAGTTTGAAATGATTGGTTCCGATCATCGTTTGACATTTTGGTCCAAAGAGGATTACAAAAAAGAGTTTCCTCCATTTGGATCTTTAGGATGGACCAAATCATGAGGACAATTTTAACAAGATTGGTTCCGATCCTCGTTTGACATTTTGGTCCAAAGAGTATTCCCAAAGAAGAGTTTCCTCCATTTAGATCTTTAGGATGGACCAAATCATGAGGACAAGTTTGATGTTCAACATTTTGATCCAAAGAAGATTCCCAAAGAAGAGTTTCCTCCATTTGGAACCTTATGATGGACAAAATCATTAGAACAACTTTGACGTTCGACATTTTGGTCTAAAGAGTATTCACAAAGAAGAGTTACCTCCATTTGGATCTTTAGGATTGACCAAATCATGAGGACAAGTTTTACAAGATTGGTTCTGATATGAATCATCCCAGCCCCAAATGTCAAAGAATTGACAATATTAAAGTCCAAGCTTTCAATCGAGAAAAGATCAAGAATCCGAAGACTAAACGAGTGAATATTGACTTTCATGGGCATTTGCAAGGATATTGGGTTACATACTTGACTAATGAAGAAAATGAGTTTAAAACACTATTAAACTCATGGAATATTGTTTCAAAGTGCTCCAAAGGAAATCATGTATTAAAACATTCAAACGAGTGAAAATGACATAAAAAATGGCGACTGACACTTAGACATTTTGCCCCAAAGAAGACATTCCTCCCGTTGGATCTTTAGGATGGACCAAATCACTAGGACAAGTTTTATAAGATTGGTTTCGATCCTCGTTTGATGTTTTGATCCAAAGAGGATTTGGAAAGAAGAGTTTCCACTATTTGGATCTTTAGGATAGACCAAATCATGAGGACAACTTTGACAAGATTTGTTCTGATCCTCGTTTGACATTTTGGTCCAAAGAGGATTCCAAAAAAAGAGTTTCCTCCATTTGGACCTTTAGGGAGGACAACTTTGACAAGATTTTCAAACTTGTAATAATGATTTGGTCCAAAGATGATTCCCAAAGATCGTTTCCTCCATTTGGAACTTTAGGATGGACCAAATCATAAGGACAAGTTTGAAAATATTCGTTCCAATCCTTGTTTGACATTTTGGTCCAAAGAGGATTCCCAAAGATCGTTTCCTCCATTTGGAACTTTAGGATGGACCAGTTCATTAGGACAAGTTTGAAAAGATTGGTTTTTGAAATATGCAATTCAATTACAAACAAGTTTTTGGATTGGATCGATCCTTGTTCGATATTTTGGTCCAAGAGGATTCCCCAAGAAGAGTTTCCTTCATTTGGATCTTTAGGATAGACCAAATAATGAGGACAACTTCGATGTTCGACATTTTGGTCCAAAGAGGATTCCCAAAGAAGAGGTTCCTCCATTTCGATCTTTAGGATGGACCAAATCATAGGGACAAGAGGTTCCTCCATTTGGATCTTTAGGATGGACAAAATCATGAGGACAAGAGGTTCCTCCATTTGGATCTTTAAGATGTAAAAAATCATGAGGATAACTTTGACAAGAATCATTTTTATTCTCATTTTACATTTTTGCCCAATGAGGACTCCCAAAGTAGAGGTTCCTCTATTTGGATCTTTGGGATGGACCAAATCATGAGGACAAGTTTGACAATATTTATTCCGATCCTCGTTTGACATTTTGGTCCAATGAGGATTCCCAAAGAAGGGGTTCCTCAGTTTGGATCTTTAGGATGGACAAAATCATGAGGACAAGAGGTTCCTTCATTTGGATCTTTAGGATGGACCAAATCATGCGGACAAGAGGTTCCTCCATTTGGATCTTTAGGATGGACCAAATCATGAGGACAAGAGGTTCCTCCATTTGGATCTTTAAGATGGAAAAAATCATGAAGATAACTTTGACAAGATTCATTTTTATTCTCGTTTGACATTTTTGCCCAATGAGGACTCCCAAAGTAGAGGTTCCTCTATTTGGATCTTTGGGATTGACCAAATCTGAGGACAAGAGGTTTCTCCATACGGATCTTTAGGATGTACCAAATCATGAGGACAAGTTTGACAATATTTATTTCGATCTTCGTTTGACATTTTGGTCCAATGAGGATTCCCAAAGAAGAGGTTCCTCAATTTGGATCTTTAGGATGGACAAAATTATGAGGACAAGAGGTTCCTCCATTTGGATCTTTAAGATGGACCAAATCATGGGGACAAGAGTTTCCTCCATTTGGATCTTTAAGATGGAAAAAATCATGAGGATAAGTTTGACAAGATTGATTCCGATTCTCATTTAACATTTTTGCCCAATGAGGATTCCCAAAATAAAGGTTCCTCTAATTAAATCTTTAAGTTGGACCAAATCATGAGGACAAGAGGTTCCTCCATATTGATCTTTAGGATGGACCAAATCATGAAGACAAGTTTGACAAGATTAATTCCGATCCTCGTTTGACATTTTGGTCCAATGAGGATTCCCAAAGAAGAGGTTTCTCCATTTGGATCTTTAGGATGGACAAAATCTTTAGGACAAGAGGTTCCTCCATTTGGATCTTTAGGATAGACCAAATCATGCCGAGAAGAGGTTCCACCATTTGTATCTTTAAGATGGAAAAAATCATGAGGACAAATTTGACAAGATTTTTCCGATCCTCGTTTGACATTTTTTTGATAGAGGATTACCAAAGATGAGGACAACTTTGACAATATTGTTTCTGATGGTTGATTGACATTTTTGTCCTAAGAGGGTTGCCAAAGAAGAGTTTCCTCCATTTGGATCCTCAGGATGGACCAAATCATGAGGACAACTTAAACAAGATTGGTTTTGATCCTCGTTCGTCATTTCAGTCCAAAGATGATTCCAAAGGAATAGGTTCCTCCATTCGGATCTTTAGGATGGACCAAGTCATGAGGGACAATTTTGACAAGATTGGTTCTGATCCTTGTTCGATATTTTGGTCCAAAGAGGATCCCCGTTCGATATTTTTGTCCAAAGAGGATTACCAATGATGAGGACAACTTTGACTAGATTTTTGACGATCCTCGTCTGACATTTTGGTCCAAAGAGGATTTTCAAAGAATAGGTTCCTCCATTTGGATCTTTAGGATGGACGAAATTATGAGGAAAATTTTGACAAGATTGATTCCAATCCTAGTTTGACATTTTGGTCCAATCAGGATTCCCAAGGAAGAGGTTCCTCCATTTGGATCTTTAGGATGGACCAAATCATGAGGACAAGTTTGACAAGATTGATTCCGATCCTTGTTTGACATTTTTGTCCAATGAGGATTCCCAAAGAATAGGCTCTTCCATTTGGATATTTAGGATGGACCAAATCATTAGGACAACTTTGACCTGATTATTTCCGATCCTCGTTTGATATTTTGGTCAAGAAAGGAATCCCAATGAAATGGTTCCTCCATTTGGATCTTTAAGGTGGACCAAATCATGAGGACAAGTTTGACAAGATTGTTTCTGATACTTGTTTGACATTTTCGTCCAAAGAGGATTCCCAAAGAATAGGTTCCTCCATTTGGAACTTTAGGATGGACCAAATCATGAGGACAAGAGGTTCCTCTATTTGGATCTTTAGTATGTACAAAATCATGAGGACAACTTTGACAAGATTGTTTCCGATCCTCGTTCGACATTTTGGTCTATTGAGGATTCCCAAAGAATAGGTTCCTCCATTTGGATCTTTAGGATGGACCAAGTCATGATGACAAGTTTGATAAGATTGATTCCGATCCTCCTTTGATATTTTGGTCCAATGAGGATTCCCAAAGAAGAGGTTCCTCCATTTGGATCTTTAGGATGGACAAAATCGTGAGGACAAGAGGTTCCTCCATTTGGATCTTTAGAAGTGACCAAATCATGCGGACAAGAGGTTCCTCCATTTGGATCTTTAAGAGGGAAAAAATCATGAGGACAAGTTTGACAAGATTTTTTCCGATCCTCGTTCAATATTTTTTTCCAAAGAGGATTACCAAGGATGAGGACAACTTTGACAAGATTGTTTCTGATACTCGTTTGACATTTTGGTCCAAAAAGGATTCCCAAAGAAGAGTTTCCTCCATTGGATGCTCAGGATGGACCCAATCATGAGGACAACTTTGAAAAGATTGGTTCCGATCCTTGTTTGACATTTTGGTCCCAAGAGGATTCCCAAAGAATAGGTTCCTCCATTCGGATCTTTAAGATGGACCAAGTCATGAGGACAACTTTGACAAGATTGGTTCTGATCCTTGTTCGACATTTTTGACCAAAGAAGATTCCCAAAAAAGATGTTCTCGATTTTGATCTTTAGGATGGACCAAATCATGAAGATAAGAGGTTCCTCCATTTGGATCTTTAGGATGGACCAAATCATAAGGACAAATTTGACAAGATTGGTTCTGATCCTTGTCGATATTTTGGTCCTTAGAGGATTCCCAAAGAATAGGTTCCTTCATTTGGATCTTTAAGATGGACCAAATCATGAGGACAAGAGGTTCCTCCATTTGGATCTTTTGGATGGATCAAATCATGAGGACAAGAGGTTCCTCCATTTTGATCTTTAGGATGGTCCGAACCATGAGGACAAGTTTGACAAGATTTTTCGATCCTCGTTTGACATTTTTGTCTTAAGAGGAATACCAAAGATGAGGACAACTTTGACTAGATTTTTTCCTATCCTCGTTTGACATTTTGGTCCAAAGAGGATTCTCAAAGAAGAGTTTCCTCCATTTGGATCTTTATGATGAACCAAATAATAAGGACAACTTTGACAAGATTGGTTCCAATCGTCGTTCGACATTTTGGTACAAAGAGGATTCCCAAAGAAGATGTTCTTCCATTTGGATCTTTAGGACGGACCAAATCATGAGGTCAAGAGGTTCCTCCATTTGGATCTTTAGGATGGACAGAATCATGAGGACAAGAGGTTCCTCCATTTGCATCTTTAGGATTGACCAAATCATGTGGACAACTTTGACAAGATTGGTTCCGATCCTCATTCAACATTTTGGTCCAAAGAGGATTCTGAAAAAAGAGGACAGACTTTGACTAGATTGTATCCGATCCTTGTTCGACATTTTGGTACAAAGAGGACTCCCAAAGAATAGGATCCTCCATTTGGATCTTTTTGATGAATCAAATCATGAGGACAAAAGGTTTTTTCATTTGGATCTTTAGGATGGACCAAATCATAAGGAAAATTTTGACAAAATTGATTCTGATCCACGTTTGATGTTTTGGTCCAAAGAATAGGTTCCTCCATTTGGATCTTTAAGATGGACCAAATCATGAGGAAAAATTTGACAAGATTGATTCGGATCCTCGTATGACATTTTGGTCCAATCAGGATTCCCAAAGAAAAGGTTCCTTCATTTGGATCTTTAGGATGGACCAAATCATGAGGACAAGTTTGACAAGATTGATTCCGATCCTCGTTTGATATTTTGGTATAAAGAGGATTCTCAATGAATAGGATCCTCCATTTGGATATTTAGGATGGACCAAATCATGAAGACAACTGATACGAAAACCCTTTCGAAATGCTTTAAGAACCCTTAAACTTAACTAAGGACCCAAAAAGATCACAACCAAAGAACCCACATATGCCATTTGAAACAACCCAAGGAAAAAGGCTAGAAAATGATTATCCTTATGATCAATGATCTAAAGACAAGAATTGAATTTCTTGCTCTAGATTCGAATCAATCCACCAATTTAGAATGATCAATCCTAAAGGCTTGATTCTACAGCCACCCTAAACACAAGGAATGACAAAATTGAAATGGTAAGCTCGGCTCACAACAATTTCAAAGAAAAGCTCTCAAAGAGTTTTGTATTTTTATCTCATCAATCTTCCTCTGTTACAAACATGTGTCATGGCTTTATAGCCTTCCAAAAGAACGAAAATAAGTTGATAAAACTGAATGAAAAAGGCCAAAAAAAACAGCCGGCCATAATAAAGTCCGAAATAATGACAATTAACTAGCCTATTGAATTATTAAAGTGTAACCGATATTTGGGAGTTACAAATCTGATTTGTGAGTATTTGTAACTGAAACATCTTGATCATATGTATTGATGGGAGTCTTAAATGAAGCCTTAAGATGTCATGAATAAGTCTTGAGTAGCATTGATGTCTTGAGTTGCATTAAATGAGCTTCGGTTGCATTAATTGAACTTGACTTCCATTTAATGAACTAGGCTTGAAGTTGACTTGTATTTAATGAACTAGGCTTGAAGTTGACTTGCATTTCATGAGCTTGGCTTGAACTTGACTTGCATTTAATGAACTATGCTTGAAGTTTGAGCTTGACATCAACTTGGAGTGTAATGAATGCAACTCCGCCACTTGTAAGCTTCCTTGGTTCATATCATTCCCTCCTTCTTAAAAAGGATTCGTCCTCGAATCCAAATCTTCATGCTCTATGATAAAAGATGAAAAAAATCAGTAACTTTAAAGATTGTATTCCCAAAATACTCACCTTGTAATGCAATGGTGTGGACTTGTGCATAGATTCTTCCAAGTACTTGATATGGTCCATCACCCCTTGGATGTAATTTAGTTCTTTTTTGAAGTCGTTTCTTCCAAAAATGCATCCAAATCCATGCTCTCGGATCAAACTTATGTCTTTTCCTTCTCTTGATCATTTTCAATGTAAATGTGAAAAATTGCTCCTCGATCATTTGCTCCACATGATTGTCCATTAATTTGATGAATACATATATAAAATGAGCTGAATCACTCACAAACAAATTAGATCTAAAAGGCAGTATCTTTAATGGAGTAATAGCATAAAGACCATAAATAAGTTTATTTGTAAAACAAACATTTTTATGATATATTGTCCTATTACATGTATTCTCTACAAAATGTAAACAATTCTCATTAGTTTTCACTTTCGAGTTTGTTTCTTTAATGATTGCCCCAAAGATCACATTTATCACTTCTTGAGTTTCCCATTCATGCAAAACAGTTTGGTATCTATTGTAACTCCTCAAAGAAAAATTAACATCAAAAGATGAATATGCATATGAGTTCAACTTTCCCACATACTCAAAACTTTCATTTTCAAGACGCTCATTGACAATAACTTTCATATGCTTAGAACTAGAAAGTATAGAACTTACAACATTCTCATTAGATTCGATATACTTTCTTTCTTTGATGTATTGTCCTTTCGAACATCTCAAGCTCTTATTCGGCCACAAGTAATGCTTCCAAACCTGAAAAAGATATCCAAACACACTAGGAAAATAATGGTTAAGGTTAGTTGCCAAAAAGTCTACTTTGCACATAAGCACAAAATTAGGCTTTTGACTAAGAAAAACTTTCCTCACCTCACTCATTCTTACATGAAAGCTCACTGATTTTCCTTTTCTCTCAATTTCCTCTAAGTGTTCACACATTTCTTTTTCATTCTTCTCTTTTCTCTCATTGTTTTCACTCTTGCTTTTTCCACTCAAAGCTTTCTTTTCTCTCTCACTCAATTCTTTTTCTTTTAATTCTTTTTCTTTTAACTCAAACTCAAGCCTCCTTTGTTCAAGCTTACATTGATCAATGAAAACCTCTTTTGAAGACAAAGATACCAAAGTAGTCTTCCTTCCATCTTTGGTAAAAGTATACCTATTAAGGTAGCCATCATAGGAAACTCTCCTATCATACTGCCATGGTCTCCCTAAAAGTATATCACCGGCATGCATTGGCACTACATCACAAACTACCTCATCCTTATACTTTCCAAGGTTAAAAGAAATGATAGCTTGCTTATGCACCTTCACCTCCCCACTATTGTTTAACCATTGTAACTTGTAAGGTTTGGGATGTGGAATGGTAGGCAAATTTAGTCTTTTGACCAGAATTGAGCTCACAACATTGGTACAACTTCCACCATCAATCACAACACTACATGGAGTCTCATTCACTAAACACCTAGTATGGAACAAGTTGTGTCTTTGGTCATCTTCAAATTTCTCCTTTATTTCAGAATTGAGAACTCTCCTACACAAGAGTGCTACTCTATTTCCTTCCTCCCGACTATCATCACTCGCCTCGGGTTCCTCAATATTTTCCTCCATAGAATCACCCTCTTCGGCTTCCTCAAAATATTCTTCCTCAAAGTCACTCTCTTCACAATCAGTGACTACTTCTTCAACTACATCACTTTCTAATTCATCTTCAATTATCTCCCTCATTTGCTGATTACTAGCTATCTCTAATCTACCCATGCGTTCATTAAGCCCCTCTACAATTTTAGTAAGTCTAGCAAAAACTCTCGTTTGGGCTTCTCTCCACCTAGCTTCACTAAACTCACCCTGATTATTTCCCCCTTGTGACATGTTTCTGGACCTCACAACACTCCCTCACAATATATCACTCAAGGAACTCTCGTGTTTAATCACTCAAGGTAGGCCAAAATATCAATTTAGGCTCTTGGATAAGCTATGGTCAAAATGAAGCAACTTGTGTTTAAAGTACTAAAAATCAAGCAATCAGTATTTAAACAATCTAAAATAATGAAAAGAAACAAAAAATAAAACAAGAAAAACAGATTGGATAGGCAAAAATGAGATTGGAAAAGCAAAACAGATTTTTGAAAACAAAGAACTCAAGAAAAATGGCAGATACAAATTTCAAAATTCGTGGAGTTCGAGAATGAATTTTCAATTGGCAGTCTATATGAAGATTATTAAGATGATAATAAAGAGCATACAAAGGCCAAATTCAAAAATTCTTTTTAGAATTGCAAACACTAACTCACAGAATTGAAGTTCCTGGAAAATAGGATAAACCTACGCACAGAAATGATATTTCAGATTTGAACTGTTTTCCTTATGATTTTGATAAAGTGCCCTTCTGAACTTTGAAAGCTAACTGAAATATAAAACTTTTCTCTTCAGACAACAAAGACAAATTCGGACGTTAGATCAGAGTTTGAATGGAAAACAGTAGCATTAAATGCGGCAGTTACAAAACGGGACAGTTTTGGAAAATGTAACTTATAGCCGTTTCTGAGACTTTAAATCAATGTGTAACTGATATATTTCAATGGTAAATGTTTTAGAAACACAATTATATCAGTTATACACGAAATTATATGAATCAAACTCAGAAAAGTGAAGAATTTTCAAGAAGAACACAAGATGAACAGATTTGGTGCCTTCGGATGCAAATTCACTCTTTTTTTTTTTTTTTGATTTTGATTTTCAAGATCTAAACGTGATCTTTAAGATGGAGATGAAATCAGATTCAAAAGGTGAATCAAAATGAATGAAAAGGTAGAAACGAAATGGATGGACAGAATGTGTAGAAATGAAAGACAATGCATAAAAGTAAGATAGAATCAATTCTAGAGTAGGCCACAAGATGCAACCTATGCTCTGATACCAAATGATACGAAAACCCTTTCGAAATGCTTTAAGAACCCTTAAACTTAACTAAGGACCCAAAAAGATCACAACCAAAGAACCCACATATGCCATTTGAAACAACCCAAGGAAAAAGGCTAGAAAATGATTATCCTTATGATCAATGATCTAAAGACAAGAATTGAATTTCTTGCTCTAGATTCGAATCAATCCACCAATTTAGAATGATCAATCCTAAAGGCTTGATTCTACAGCCACCCTAAACACAAGGAATGACAAAATTGAAATGGTAAGCTCGGCTCACAACAATTTCAAAGAAAAGCTCTCAAAGAGTTTTGTATTTTTATCTCATCAATCTTCCTCTGTTACAAACATGTGTCATGGCTTTATAGCCTTCCAAAAGAACGAAAATAAGTTGATAAAACTGAATGAAAAAGGCCAAAAAAAACAGCCGGCCATAATAAAGTCCGAAATAATGACAATTAACTAGCCTATTGAATTATTAAAGTGTAACCGATATTTGGGAGTTACAAATCTGATTTGTGAGTATTTGTAACTGAAACATCTTGATCATATGTATTGATGGGAGTCTTAAATGAAGCCTTAAGATGTCATGAATAAGTCTTGAGTAGCATTGATGTCTTGAGTTGCATTAAATGAGCTTCGGTTGCATTAATTGAACTTGACTTCCATTTAATGAACTAGGCTTGAAGTTGACTTGTATTTAATGAACTAGGCTTGAAGTTGACTTGCATTTCATGAGCTTGGCTTGAACTTGACTTGCATTTAATGAACTCCGATTCTCGTATAACATTTTGGTATAAAGAGGATTCCCAAAGAATAGGCTCCTCCATTTGGATATTTAAGATGGACCAAATTAGGAGGACAAAAGGTTACTCCTTTTGGATCTTTAGGATGGACCAAATAATGAGGACAACTTTGACCTGATTGTTTCCGATCCTCGTTCGATATTTTGGTAAAGAGAGGAATCCCAAAGAATAGGTTCCAACATTTGGATCTTAAGGGTAGACCAAATCATGATGACAAGTTTGACAAGATTGTTTAAGAATCCTCGTTTAACATTTTGGTCCATAGAGGATTCCCAAATAATAGGTTCCTCCATTTGGATCTTTAGGATGGACCAAATCATGAGGACAAGAGGTTCCTCCATTTGGATCTTTAGGACAGACCAAATTATGAGGACAACTTTGACAAGATTATTTCCGATCCTCGTTCGACATTTTGGTCCAAGTATTCCCAAAGGATAGGTTCCTCCAATTGGATCTTTAAGGTGGACCAAATCATGAGGACAAATTTAACTAGATTGGTTCCGATCCTCATTCGATATTTTGGTCCTAAGTGGATTCCTAAAGAATAAGTTACTCAATTTGGATCTTTAGGATGGACAAATCATGAGGACAAGGGGTTCCTCCATTTGGATTTTTAGGGTGGACAAAATCATGAGGACAACGTTGACAAGATTGTTTCTGACCCTCGTTTGATATTTAGGTCCAAAGAGGATTCCCAAAGAAGAGGTTCCTCCATTTGGATATTTAGGATGGATCAAATTATGAGGACAAGAGGTTCGTCCATTTGGATCTTTAAGATGGAAAAAATCATGAGGATAAGTTTGAAAAGATTTATTCCAATTCTCGTTTGACATTTTTGCCCAATGAGGATTCCCAAATAGAGGTTCCTCTATTTGGATCTTTAGGATGGACCAAATCATGAGGACAAGAGGTTGATCTTTAGGATGGACCAAATCATGATGACAAGAGGTTCCTCCATTTGGATCTTTAAGATGGAAAAAATCATGAGGATAAGTTTGAAAAGATTGATTCCGATTCTCGTTTGACATTTTTGCCAAATGAGGATTCGCAAAGTAGAGGTTCCTCTATTTTGATCTTTAGGATTGACATAATCATGAGAACAAGAGGTTCCTCCATGTGGATTTTTAGGATGGACCAAATCATGAGGACAATTTTGACAATTTGGACAAAAATGTCAAACAAATATCGGAACAAATCTTGTCAAAGTTGTCTTCATGATTTTGTTCATCCTAAAGATCCTACGGGAGGAAACTCTTCTTTGGGAATCCTCTGTGGACCAATATGTCGAACAAGGATCGAACCAATTTAAAAACTTGTTTTAAATTAAAAATCATGTTTAAAAGACCAATCTTTTAAAAGTTGTCTTCATGATGTGGTCCATCCTAAAGTACCAAATGGAGGAAACGATCTTTGGGAATCCTCTATAGACAAAAATGTCAAACAAGGATCGGAACAAATCTTGTCAAAGTTGTCCTCATGATTAGGTCCATCCTAAAGTTCCAAATGTAGGAAACTCTTCTTTGGGAATCCACTTTCGACCAAAATGTCGAACAAGGATCGAACCAATAAAAAAACTTGTTTGTAATTAAAAAACATGTGTCAAAAACCAATCTTTTCAAGGTTGTACTCGTGATTTGGTCCATCCTAAAGTTTAAAATGAAGGAAACTCTTCTATGGTATTCCTCTTCGAACCAAAATGAAAAACGAGGATCAGAACCAATCTTTTCAAACTTGTCCTCATGATTTGGTCCATCCTAAAGTTCCAAATGGAGAAAGCGATCTTTGAGAATCATCTTTGGACCAAAATGTCAAACGAGGATCAGAACAAATCTTGTCAAAGTTGTTCTTATCCATCTTAAAGATCCAAATTGAGGAAACTCTTCTTTGGGAATCCTCTTTGGACCAAAATGTCGAACAAGGATTTAACCAATCCAAAAACTTCTTTGTAATTGAAAATCATGTTCCAAAAACAAATCTTTTCAAAGTTGTCCTCATGATTTCGTCCATCCTAAAGTTCCAAATGGAGGAAACTCTTTTTTGGGGATCTTGTTTGGACCAAAATGTCAAACGATGAACGGAACCAATCTTTTCAAACTTTTCCTAATGATTTGGTCCATACAAAAGCCATATGGAGGAAACGATCTTTGGGAATCCTCTTTGGACCAAAATGTCAAACGAGGATCGGAACCAATCTTTTCAAACTAGTCCTCATGATTTGGTCCATCCTAAAGTTCCAAATGGAGGAAACTCTTCTCTGGGAATCCTCTTTGGACAAAAATGTAAAATGGGGATCGAAACCAATCTTGTCAAACTTGTCCTAATGATTTGGTCCATCCCAAAGTTCCAAATGGAGAAAACTCTTCTTTGCGAATCCTCTCTGGACCAAAATGTCAAACGAGGATCGGAACCAATCTTTTAAAACTTGTACTCATGATTTGGTCCATCCTAAAGTTCCAACTGAAGGAAACTCTTTTTGGTAATCCTCTTTGGACCAAAATGTCAAACGAGGAAACCAATCATTTAAAACTTTTCCTAATGATTTGGTCCATCCTGAAGTTCTAAATGGAGGAAAATCTTCTTTGGGAATCCTCTTTGGACGAAATTGTCAAACGAGGATCGGAACCAATATTTTAAAAGTTTTCATAATGATTTGGTCCATCCTCAAGTTCTGAATGGAGGAAACTCTTCTTTGGGAATCCTCTTTGAACCAAAATGTAAAGCGAGGATTGGAACCAATCTTTTAAAAGTTGTCATAATGATTTGGTTGTCCATCCTTTACTTTCGAATGGAGGAAACTCTTCGTTGGGAATCCTTTTTGGACCAAGATGTCAAACTTCAAAGTTGTCCTCATGATTTGGTCCATCCTAAAGATTCAAATGGAGGAAACTCTTCATTGGGAATCCACTTTGGACCAAAATGTCAAACAAAGATTGGAAACAAACTTGTCAAACTTGTCCTCATGATTTGGTCCATCCTAAAGTTCCAAATGGAGTAAACTCTTTTTGGTAATCCTCTTCGGACAAAAATGTCAAACGAGGATCAGACAAATCATTTGAAACTTGTCCTATTGATTTGGTCCATCCTAAATTTCAAAATGGAGGAAACTCTTCTTTGCAAAATCTCTTTGGACCAAAATGTGAAACGAGGATCATAACCAATCTTTTCAAAGTTGTCCTCAAGATTTGGCCCATTCTAAAGTTCCAAATGGAGGAAACTCTTCTTTGGGAATCCACATTGGACCAAAATGTCAAACGAGGATCGGAACAAATCTTTTCAAACTTATCCTAATGATTTGGTCCATCCTAAAGTTCCATATGGAGGAAACGATCTTTGGAAATCCTCTTTGGGCCAAAATGTCAAACGAGGATTGGAACCAATCTTTTCAAACTTGTCCTCGTGATTTAGTCCATCCTCAAGTTTCAAACGGAAGAAACTATTCCTTTGGAATCATCTTTGGACCAAAATATCAAACGAGGATCAGAACCAATCTTATCAAAGTTGTCCTAATGCTTTGGTCTATCCTAAAGTTCCAAATGGAGGATACTCTTCTTTTGGAATCCTCTTTGGACCAAAATGTCAAACATGGATCGGAACCAATCTTGTCAAAATTGTCCTCATGATTTGGTCCATCCTAAAGTTCCAAACGGAGGAAACATACTTTGGGAATTCTCTTTGGGCCAAAATGTCAAACGAGGATCGGAACCAATCTTTTCAAACTTGTCCTAATGATCTGGTCCATCCTAAAGATCCAAATGGAAGAAACTCTTCTTTGGTAATCCTATTTGGGCCAAAATGTCAAACGTCAAAGTTTCCCTCATAATTTGGTCAATCCTAAAGATCCAAATAGAGGAAACTATTCTTTGGGAATCCTCTTTGGACCAAAATGTCGTACAAAGATCGAACCAATCCAAAAACTTGATTAAAATTGAAAAGCATGTTTTAAAAACCAATCTTTTCAAAGTAGTCCTCATTATTTGGTCCATCCTAAAGTTCCGAATGGAGGAAACTCTTCTTTGGGAATCCTCTTTGGACCAAAATCTCAAACGAGGATCGGAACCAATCTTGTCAAACTTGTCCTCATAATTTGGTGCATCCAAATGTTCCAAATGGAGCAAACTCTTCTTTGAGACTCCGCTTTGGACCAAAATTTGGAACGTCAAAGCTGTCCTAATGATTTGGTCCATCCTAAAGATCCAAATGGAGGAAACTCTTCTTTGGGAATCCTCTTAGGATCAAAATGTCAAACGAGTATCGGAACCATTCTTTTCAAACTTGTCCTCATGATTTGGTCCATCCTAAAGTTCCAAATGGAGGAAACCCTTTTTGGGAATCCTCTTTGGACCAAAATGTCAAACGAGGATCAGAATTAATCTTTTAAAAGTTGTCATAATGATTTGGTCCATCCTTAAGCTTTGAATGTAGGAAACTCTGCTTTGGGAATCCTCCTTGGACCAAAATGTCGAACGTCAAAGTTATCCTCATGATTTGGTCCATCCTAAAGATCCAAATGGAGAAAACTCTTCTTTGGGAATCCTCATTGGACCAAAATGTCAAACGTGGTTCGAAACCAATATTGTAAAACTTGTCCTAATGATTTGGTCCATTAAAAAGTTCGAAATGGAGGAAACTCTTCTTTGCGAATCCTCTTTGTACCAAAATGTCGAATGAAGATTGGAACCAATCTTTTCAAACTTGTCCTCATGATTTGGTCCATCCTAAAGTTCCAATAAGAGGAAACGATCTTTGGGAATCCTTTTTTGACCACAATATAAAACAAAGATCGGAACAAATCTTGTCAAAATTTTCCTCATGATTCGGTCCATCCTAAAGATCCAAATGGAGGAAACTCTTCTTTTGTTATCCTCTTTGGACCAAAATGTCGACTAAGGATCAAACCAGTCCAAAAACTTGTTTGTAATTGAAAAGCACGTTTCAAAAACCAATCTTTTATAAGTTGTCCTCATGATTTGGTCCATCCTAAAGTTCCAAATGGAGGAAACTCTTCTTTGGAAATCATCTTTTGACTAAAATGTAAAACGAGGATCGGAACCAATGTTTTCAAACTTGTCCTCATGATTTGGTCCATCCTATAGTTCCAAAAGGAGGAAACGATCTTTGGGAATCCTCTTTGGACCAAAATGTCATACGAAGATCGGAACAAATCTTGTCAAAATTGTCTTCATGATTCAGTCCATCCGAAATATCCAAATATAGGAAACTCTTCTTTGGTTATCCTCTTTGAACCAAAATGTCGAACAAGGATGGAACTAGTCCAAAAACTTGTTTGTAATTGAAAAGCATGTTTCAAAAACCCATATTTTCAAAGTTGTCTACATGATTTCGTCCATTGTAAAGTTCCAAATAGAGGAAACTCTTCTTTGGGAATTCTCTTTGGACAAAAATGTCAAACGAGGATCGGAACCAATATTTTCAAACTTTTCCTCATGATTTGGTCCATCAAAAAATTCCAAATGGAGAAAACTCTTCTTTGGGAATCCTCTTTGGTCCAAAATGTCAAATGAGGATCGGAACCAATTATTTCAAAGTTGTCCTAATGATTTGGTCCATCCAAAAGTTCCAAATGGAGGAAACTCTTCTTTGTGAATCCTCTTTGGACAAAAATGTCGAACAAGGATCGAACCAACAAAAAACTTCTTTGTAATTAAAAAGCATGTTTCAAAAACCAATCTTTTCAATGTTGTCCTCATGATTTGGTCCATCCTAAAGTTTCAAATGGAAGAAACTATTCTATGGGAATCCTATTTGGACAAAAATGTAAAACGAGGATCGGAACCAATCTTTTCAAACTTGTCATCATGATTTGGTCCATCCTAAAGTTCCAAATGGAGGAAGCGATCTTTGTGAATCCTCTTTAGACCAAAATTCCAAATGAGGATCAGAACAAATCTTGTCAAAAATGTCCTCGTCTTTCCCAAAGATCCAAATGGAAGAAACTCTTCTTTAGGAATCCTCTTTGGACCAAAATGTCGAACAAGGATCTAACCAATCCAAAAACTTCTTGGTAATTGAAAAGCATGTTTAAAATCCAAATAGAGGAAACTCTTCTTTTGCAATCCTCTTTTGACCAAAATGACAAACGAGGATCGAAACAATTCTTGTCAAACTTGCCCTAATGATTTGGTTCATCCTAAAAGATCCAAATGGAGGAAACTCTTCCTTGGCAATCCTCTTAGGACCAAAATGTCAAACAATGATCGGAAAAAAACTTTTCAAAGTTGTCTTCACGATTTGGTCCATCATAAAGTTCCAAATAGAGGAAACTCTTTTTTGTAATCCTCTTTGGACCAAAATGTCAAACGACTATCGGAACCAATAATTTCAAGCTTGTCCTAATGATTTGGTCCATCCTAAAGTTTCAAATGGAGGAAACTCTTCTTTGGAAATCCTCTTTGGACCAAAATGTCGAACGTCAAACTTGTCCTATTGATTTGGTCCATCTTAAAGATCCAACGAGAGGAAGCTCTTCTTTGGAAATCCTCTTTGGACAAAAATTTCAAACGAGGATCGGAAGCAATCTTGTTAAAGTTGTCCTCATGATTTGGTCCATCCAAAAGATCCAAATGGAGGAAACTCTTCTTTGGGAATCCCCTTTGGACAAAAATGTCAAACGTCAAAACTGTCCTCTTGATTTGTTCATCCTAAAGATCCAAATGGAATAAACTCTTTTTGGTAATCCTGTTTGCACAAAAATGTCAAATGAGGATCGGAAACAATAATTTCAAAATTGCCCTAATGATTTGGTCCATCCTAAAGATCCAAATGGAGGATACTCTTATTTGCGAATCCTCTTTGTATCAAAATGTCAAACGAGGATCGAAACCAATCTTTTCAAACTTGTCCTATTGATTTGGTCCATCCTAAAGATTCAACGGAAGGAAACTCTTCTTTGGGAATCCTCTTTGGACCAAAATGTCAAACGAGGATCGGAACCAAATGTTTCAAACTTGTCCTAATGATTTAGTCCATCCTAAAGTTACAAATGGAGGAAACTCTTCATTGCAATACTTTTTGGACCAAAATGTCAAACGAGAATCAGAACCAATCTTTTTAAACTTGTCTTATAGATTTGGTCCATTCTAAAGATCTAAATGGAGAAAACTCTTCTTTCAAAATCCTCTTTGGACAAAAATGTCATATGAGGATCGGAACCAATCTTGTCAAAGTTTTCTTCATCATTTGGTCCATCCTAAAGTTCCAAATGGATCAAACTCAGTTGTCCTCATGATTTGGTCCATCCTAAAGATCCAAAACAAGGAAACTCTTCTTCTGGAATTTTATTTCGACCAAAATGTCAAACGAGGATTGGACCAAGCTTGTCAAAGTTGTCCTCATGATTTAGACCATCCTAAAGTTCCAAATGGAGGAAACTCTTCTTTGGGAATTCTCTTTGGACCAAAATGTCAAACGAGGATCGGAACCAATCTTTTCAAACTTGTCTTAATGATTTGGTCCATACTAAAGTTCCAAATGGAGTAAATTCGTCTTTGCGAATCTTCTTTGGACCAAAATGTCGAACCTCAAAGCTGTCCCCATGATTTTGTCCATTCTAAAGATCCAAATGGAGGAAACTCTTCTTTGGGAATCCTCTTTGGACCAAAATTTCGAACAATGATCGAACCAATCCAAACATTCGTTTGTAATTAAAATGCATGTTTCAAATAGCAATATTTTCAAAGTTGTCTTCATGATTTGGTCTATCCTAAAGTTCCAAAAGGAGGAAACTCTTCTTTGGGAATCCTTTTTAGACCAAAATGTCAAACGAGGATCGGAACCAATCTTGTGAAACTCGTCCAATTGATTTGGTCCATCCTAAAGATCCAAATGGAGGAAACTCTTCTTTGGAAATCCCCCTTGGACTAAATTGTCGAACGTCAAAGCTGTCCTCATGATTTGGTCCAATCTAAAGATCCAAATGGAAGAAACACTTCTTTGGGAATCCTCTTTGGACAAAAATGTCAAATAAGGATCGGAACCAATCTTTTCAAACTTGGCCTAATGATTTTATCCATCCTAAAGTTTCAATGGAGGAAACGCTTCATTGGGAATCCTTTTTGGGTCAAATTGTCAAACGAGGATCAAAACCAATCATTTAAAACTTTTCCTAATGATTTGGTCCATCCTAAAGTTTCAAATGGTGGAAACTCTTCTTTCGGAATCCTCTTTGGACCAAAATGTCAAATGAGGATCGGAACCAATTTTGTGAAACTTGTCCTAATGATTTGGTCCATCCTAAAGTTCCAAAACGAGGAAACTCTTTTTGGTAATCATCTTTGCACCAAAATGTCAAACGAGGATCAGAACCTATCATTTAAAACTTTTCCTAATGATTTGATCCATCTTAATGTTCCAAATGGTGGAAACTCTTCTTTTGGAATCCTCTTTGGACCAAACAGTCACAATGATTTGGTCAATCCTTAAGTTCCGAATGGAGGAAACTCTTCTTTGGGAATCCTCTTTAGTCCAAAATGTTGACGTCAAAGTTGTCCTCATGATTTGGTCCATCCTAAAGATCCAAATGGAGGAAACTCTTCTTTGGGAATCCTCTTTGGACCAAAATGTCAAACAAAGATCGGAAAAAAACTTGTCAAAGTTGTCCTCCTGATTGGTTCCATCCTAAAGATCCAAATGGAGGAAACTCTTTTTGGTAATCCTCTTTGGACCAAAATGTCAAACGAGGATCAGAACCAATCATTTCAAACTTGTCCTAATTGATTGGTCCATCCTAAAGTTCCAAATGGAGGAAACTCTTCTTTGGAAATCCTCTTTGGACCAAAATGTCGAACGTCAAACTTTTCCTATTGATTTGGTCCATCCTAAAGATCCAACGGGAGGAAACTCTTATTTGAAAATCCTTTTTGGACCAAAATGTCAAACGAGGCTTAGAACCATTCTTTTTAAACTTGTCTTAATGATTTGGTCCATCCTAAAGATCCAAATGGAGGAAACTCTTCTTTGGGAATCCTCTTTGGATCAAAATGTCGAACACTGATCGAACCAATCCAAAAACTTGTTTGTAATTGAAAAGCATCTTTCAAAAACCAAGATTTTCAAAGTTGTCCTCATGATTTGGTCTATTCTAAAGTTCCAAATGGAGGAAACGCTCTTTGGAAATCCTCTTTTGACCAAAATATCAACCGTGGATCGAAACAAATCTTGTCAAAGTTGTCCTCATGATTTGGTCCATCCTAAAGTTCCAAATGGAGAAAACTCTTCTTCGCGAATTGTCTTTGGACCAAAATGTCGAACGTCAAAGTTATCCTCATGATTTGGTCCATCCTAAAATTGTAAATATAGGAAACTCTTCTTTGGGAATCCTCTTTGGACAAAAATGTAAAACGAGGATCAAAACCAATCTTTTCAAACTTGTCCTCATGATTTGGTCCATCCTAAAGTTCCAAATATAGGAAACGATATTTTGGAACCCTCTTTGGACCAAAATGTCAAACAAGGATCGGAACAAATCTTGTCGAAGTTGTCTTCATGATTTGATCCATCCTAAAGATCCAAATGGAGGAAACTCTTCTTTGGGAATCATCTTTGGACAAAAATGTCAAACGAGGATCGGAACCAATCTTTTTAAACTTGGCCTAATGATTTGGTACATCCTAAAGTTTCAAATGGAAGAAACTCTTCATTGGGAATCCTCTTTGGACAAAAATGTCAAACGAGGATAAGAAGCAATCTTGTCAAAGTTATTCTCATGATTTGGTCAATCCTAAAGATCCTAATGGAGGAAACTCATCTTTGCGAATCCTCTTTGGATAAAAATGTCAAAGGAGGATCAAAACAAATCTTTTCAAACTTGTCCTAATGATTTGGTCCATCCTAAAAATCCAACGGGAAGAAACTCTTCTTTGGGAATAATCTATGATCTAAAATGTCAAACGAGGATCAGTACCAATCATTTCAAAGTTGTCCTAATAATTTGGTCCATCCAAAAGTTCCAAAAGGAGGAAACTCTTCTTTGGGAATCCTATTTAGACCAAAATGTCGAACAAGGATCAAACTAATAAAAAAAAACTTGTTTGTAGTTAAAAAGCATGTTTCAAAAACCAATCTTTTCAAAGTTGTCCTCATGATTTGGTCCATCCTTAAGTTTCAAATGGAGGAAACTCTTCTATGGGGTACCTATTTGGACCAAAATATAAAACGAGGATCGGAACCAATCTTTTCAAACTTGTCCTCTTAATCTGGTCCATCCTAAAGTTACAAATGGATAATGCGATCTTTGGGAATTCTCTTTGGACACAAATGTCAAACGAGGATCAGAACAAATCTTGTAAAATTTGTCCTCGTCCATCCTAAAGATCCAAATGGAGGAAACTCTGATTTGGGAATCCTCTTTGGACCAAAATGTCGAACAAGGATGTAACCAATCCAAAAACTTCTTTGTAATTAAAAAGCATGTTTCAAAAACCAATCTTTTCAAACTTGCCTTGATAATTTCGTCCATCCTAAAATTCCAAATGGAGGAAACTCTTCTTTGGGAATCCTCTTTGGACCAAAATCTCAAACGAGGATCGGAACCAATCTTGTTAAACTTTTCCTCTTGATTTGGTCCATCCAAATATTCCAAATGGTGGAAACTCTTCTTTGGGAATCCTCTTTGGATCAAAATTTCGAACGTCAAAGTTGTCCTAATGATTTGGTCCATCCTAAAGATCCAAATAAAGGAAACTTTTCTTTTGGAATCCTCTTTGGACAAAAATGTCAAACGAGGATTGAAACCAATCTTGTCAAACTTATCCTAATGATTTGGTCCATCCCAAAGCGCCATATAGAGGAAACTCTTCTTTGCGAATCCTCTTTGGACAAAAATGTCAAACGAGGATCGGAACCAATCTTTTCAAAGTTGTCCTTATGATTATATCAATCCTAAAGATCTGAATGTAGGAAACTCTTCTTTGAGAATCCTCTTTGGACCAAAATGTCGAACAAGGATTTAACCAATCAAAAAACTTCTTTGTAATTGAGAAGCATGTTTCAAAAACCAATCTTTTTGAAGTTGTCCTCATGATTTCATCCATCCTAAAGTTCCAAATGGAGGAAACTCTTCTTTGAGAAACCTGTTTGGACGAAAATGTCAAACGAGGATCGAAACAAATCTTTTCAAACTTGACCTCATGATTTAGTCCGTACTAAAGATCCAAAAGGAGGAAACTCTGCTTTGGAAATCCTCTTTGGACCAAAATGTCAAACAAGGATGTAACCAATCCAATAACCTCTTTTTAATTGAAAAGCATGTTTCAAAAACCAATCTTTTCAAACTTGTCCTAATGATTTCATCCATCCTAAAGTTCCAAATGGAGGAAACTCTTCTTTGGGAATCCTCTTTGGACCAAAATCTCAAACGAGGATCGAAACCAATCTTCTCAAACTTGTCCTCATGATTTGGCCCATCCAAATGTTCCAAATGGTGGAAACTCTTCTTTGGGAATCCTGTTTGGACCAAAATATCGAACGTCAAAGTTGTCCTAATGATTTGGTCCATCGTATAGATCCAAGTATAGGAAACTCTTATTTTGGAATCCTTTTTGGACCAAAATGTCAAACGAGGATCGAAACCAATCTTGTCAAACTTGTCCTAATGATTTGGTCCATCCCAAAGTTCCATATAGAGGAAACTCTTATTTGCGAATCCTCTTTGGACCAAAATGTCAAACGAGGATCGAAACCAATCTTTTCAAAGTTGTCCTCATGATTTGGTCCATCCTAAAGTTCCGAATGGAGGAAACTCTTCTTTGGGATTCTTCTTTAGACAAAAATATCAAACAAGGATCGAACAAATCCAAAAACTTGTTTGTAATTGAAAAGCATGTTTCAAAAACCATTCAAAGTTATCCTCGTGATTTGGTCTAACCTAAAGTTCCAAATGGAGGAAACTCTTCTTTGCGAATCCTATTTTGACCAAAATGTCAAATGAGGATCAGAACCAATCTTTTCAAACTTGACCTCATGATCTTGTCCGTCCTAAAGTTCCAAATGGAGGAAACGATTTTTCGGAATCTTCTTTGGACCAAAATGTCAAACATGGATAGGAACAAATCTTGTCAAAGTTGTCCTCATGATTTGGTCCATCCTAAACATCCAAATTGAGGAAACTCTTTGGGAATCCTCTTTGGACAAAAATGTCAAACGAGGATCGGAACCAATCTTTCCAAAGTTGTCCTAATGATTCGGTCCATTCTAAAGTTTCAAATGGGGGAAACTCTTCATTGAGAATCCTCTATGGACCAAAATGTCAAACGAGGATCAGAACCTATCTTGTTAAAGTTGTCCTCATGATTTGGTCCATCCAAAAGATCCAAATGGAGGAAACTCAACTTTGCATCAAAATGTCAAACAAGGATAAGAACCCAATCATTTCCAACTTGTCCTAATGATTTGTCCATAATAAAGATCCAACGGGAGGAACTCTTCTTTGGGAATCCTCTTTGGACCAAAATGTCAAACGAGGATCGGAACAAATCTTTTCAAAGTTGTCCTAATGATTTGGTCCTTCCTAAAGTTCCAAATGGGGAAACTCTTCTTTGGGAACCCTCTTTGGACCAAATTGTCGAACAAGGATCGGAACCAATCTTGTTTGTAAATTAAAAAGCATGTTTAAAAAACAAATCTTTTCAAAGTTGTCCTCATGATTTGGTCCATCCTAAAGTTTCAAATGGAGGAAACTCTTCTATGGGAATCCTCTTTGGACAAAAATGTAAAACGAGGGTCAGAACCAATCTTTTCAAACTTGTCCTCATGATTTATTCCATCCTAAAGTTCCAAATGGATGAAGCGATCTTTGGGAATCCTCTTTGGACTAAAATCTCAAACCAGGATCGGAAAAAATCTTGTCAAAGTTGTCCTCGTACATCCTAAAAATTCAAATAGAGGAAACTCTTCTTTGGGAATCCTCTTTGGACCAAAATGTCGAACAAGGATTTAAGCAATCCAAAAACTTATTTGTAATTAAAAAGCATGTTTTAAAAACCAATCTTTCCAAAGTTGTCCTCATGATTTCGTCCATCCTAAAGTTCCAAATGGAGGAAACTCTCCTTTGGGAATCCTCTTTGAACCAAAATATCAAACCAAGATGGAAAACAATCTTTTCAAACTTCTCCTCATGATTTAGTTCACCCTAAAGATCCAAATGGAGGAAACGCTTATTTGGATTAAAATGTCGAACAAGGATAGAACAAATTCGAAAACTTGTTTGTAATTGAAAAGCATGTTTTAAAAACCAATCTTTCCAAATTTGTCCTCATGATTTGGTCCATCGTATAGTTTCAAATGGAGGAAACTGTTCTTCTGGAATCCTCATTGGACCAAAATGTCAAACGAGGATCGAAACAAATCTTTTCAAACTTGTCCTAATGATTAGGTCCATCCTAAAGTTCCAAATGGAGGAAACTCTTCTTTGCAAATCCTCTTTGGACCAAAATGTCGAACGTCAAAGTTGTCCTAATGATTTGGTCCATCCTAAAGTTCCAAATGGAGGAAACTCTTCTTTAGGAATCCTCTTTGGACCAAAATGTAAAACAAGGATCGAAACCAATCTTTTCAAACTTGTCCTAATAATTTGGTCCTTCCTAAAGTTCCAAATGGAGTAAACTCTTCGTTGCGAATCCTCTTTGTACCAAAATTTCGATCATCAAACTTGTCCTCATGATTTGGTCCTTCTTTAAGATCCAAATAGAGGAAATTTCTTTTGCGAATCCTCTTTGGATCAAAATGTCAAATGAGGTTGGGAACCAATCTTTTTAAACTTGTCCTAATGATTTGGTCCATCCAAAAGTTCCAAATGGAGGAAACTCTTCTTTAGGAATCCTGTTTGGACCAAAATGTCAAACGAGGATCGGAACCAATCTTTTCAAACTTGACCTCATGATTTGATCCATCCTAACGTTTCAAATGGATGAAATAATCTTTGGGAATCCTCTCTTGACAAAAATATCAAACGAGAATCGTAACAAATCTTGTCAAAGTTGTCCTCATGATTTGGTCCATCCTAAAGTTTTAAATGGAGGAAACACTTCTTCACGAATCCTCTTTGGACCAAAATGTCAAACGTCAAAGTAGTCCTCTATATTTGGTCCTTCCTAAAGATCCAAATAGAGGAAACTCTTCTTTGGGAATCCTCTTTTTACAAAAATGTCAAAGAAATATCGGAAACAAACTTGTCAAAGTTGTTCTCATGATTTGGTCCATCCTAAAGTTCCAAATGGAGGAAACTCTTTTTGGTAATCCTCTTTGGACAAAAATGTCAAACGAGGATCAGAACCAAACATTTCAAACTTGTCCTAATGATTTGGTTCATTCTAAAGTTCCAAATGGAGGAAACTCTTCTTTTGAAATCCTCTTTGGACCAAAATGTCGAACGTCAAACTTGCCCTATTCATTTGATCCATCCTAAAGATCCAACATGCAGAAACTCTTCTTTAGAAATTCTCATTGTACGAAATGTCAAACAAGGATCGGAACCAATCATTTTAAAGTTGTCCTCATGATTTCGTCCATCCTTAAGTTTCAAATGGAGGAAACTCTTCTATGAAGTACCTCTTTGGACCAAAATATAAAACGACGATCGGAACCAATCTTTTCAAACTTGTCCTCTTGATTTGGTCCATCCTAAAGTTCCAAATGGATGAAGCGATCTTTGGGAATCCATTTGGACACAAATGTCAAACGAGGATCGAAACAAATCTTGTCAAATTTGTCCTCATCCATCCTAAAGATCCAAATGGAGGAAACTCTGCTTTGGGAATCCTCTTTGGACCGAAATGTCGAACAAGGATGTAACCAATCCAAAAACTTCTTTGTAATTGAAAAGCATGTTTCAAAAACCAATCTTTTCAAACTTGTCCTAATGATTTCGTCCATCCTAAAGTTCCAAATGGAGGAAACTCTTCTTTGGGAATCCTCCTTGGACCAAAATCTCAAAAGAGGATCGGAACCAATCTTGTCAAACTTGTCCTCATGATTTGGTCCATCCAAATATTCCAAATGGTGGAAACTCTTCTTTGGAAATCCTCTTTGGACCAAAATTTCGAACGTCAAAGTTGTCCTAATGATTTGGTCCATCCTAAAGATCCAAATATAGGAAACTCTTCTTTTGGAATCCTCTTTGGACCCAAATGTCAAACGAGGATCGAAACCAATCTTGTCAAACTTGTCCTAATGATTTGGTCCATCCCAAAGTTCCATATAGAGGAAACACTTTTTTGCAAATCCTCTTTGGACCAAAATGTCAAACGAGGATTGGAACAAATCTTTTCAAAGTTGTCCTCATGATTTGGTCCATCCTAAATTTCCGAATGGAGGAAACTCATCTTTGGGATTCCTCTTTGGACCAAAATATCGAACAAGGATCGAACAAATCCACAAATTTGTTTGTAATTGAAAAGTATTTTTCAAAAACCAATATTTTCAAAGTTGTCCTCATGATTTGGTCTATCCTAAAGTTCAAAATGGAAGAAACTCTTCTTTTTGAATCCTCTTTGGACCAAAATGTCAAATGAGGATCGGAACCAATCTTTTCAAACTTGACCTCATGATGTGGTTCGTCCTAAAGTTCGAAATGGAGGAAACGATCTTTGAAAATCCTCTTTGGACCAAAATGTCAAACAAGGATAGGAACAAATCTTGTCAAAGTTGTCAATCTTTCCAAACTTGTCCTAATGATTTGGTCCATTCTAAAGTTTCAAATAGAGGAAACTCTTCATTGAAAATCCTCTATGGACCAAAATGTCAAACAAGGATAAGAACTTATCTTGTCAAAGTTGTCCTCATGACTTGGTCCATCCAAAAGATCCAAATGGTGGAAACTCTTCTTTGTATCAGAATATCAAACAAGGATAAGAACCAATCATTTCAAACTTGTCCTAATGATTTGGTCCATCCTAAAGATCCAACATGAGGAAACTCTTCTTTGGGAATCCTCTTTGGACCAAAATGTCAAACGAGAATCGGAACCAATCTTTTCAAAGTTGTCCTCATGATTTGGTCCATCCTAAAGTTCCGAATGGAGGAAACTCATCTTTGGGATTCCTCTTTGGACCAAAATATCGAACAGGGATCGAACAAATCCACAAACTTGTTTGTAATTGAAAAGCACGTTTCAAAAACCAATATTTTAAAAGTTGTCCTCATGATTTGGTCTATCCTAAAAATCAAAATGGAAGAAACTCTTCTTTGTGAATCCTCTTTAGACCAAAATGTCAAATGAGGATCGGAACTAATCTTTTCAAACTTGACCTCGTGATGTGGTTCATCCTAAAGTTCCAAATGGTGGAAACGATCTTTGGGAATCCTCTTTGGACTAAAATGTCAAACAAGGATAGGAACAAATCTTGTCAAAGTTGTCCTCATTATTTGGTCCATCCTAAAGATCCAAATTGAGGAAACTCTTCTTTGGGAATCCCCTTCGGATCAAAATGTCAAACGAGGATTGGAACCAATCTTTCAAAACTTGTCCTAATGATTTGGTCCATTCTAAAGTTTCAAATGGAGGAAACTTTTCATTGAGAATCCCCTATGGACCAAAATGTGAAACAAGGATCAGAACCTATTTTGTCAAACTTGTCCTCATGATTTGGTCCATCCAAAAGATCCAAATGGAGGAAACTCTTCTTTGCATCAAAATGTCAAACGAGGATAAGAACCAATCATTTCAAACTTGTCCTAATTATTTGGTCCATCCTAAAGATCCAACAGGAGGAAACTCTTCTTTGAGAATCCTCTTTGGACCAAAATGTCAAACCAGGATCGGAACCAATCTTTTCAAAGTTGTCCTAATGAATTGGTCCATCCTAAAGTTCCAAATAGAGAAAACTCTTCGTGGGGAACCCTCTTTGGACCAAAATGTCGAACAAGGATCGGAACCAATCTTGTTTGTAATTAAAAAGCATGCTAAAAAAACAAATCTTTTCGAAGTTGTCCTCATGATTTGGTCCATCCTAAAGTTTCAAATGGAGGAAACTCTTCTATGGGAATCCTCTTTGGACAAAAATGTAAAACGAGGATCGGAACCAATCTTTTCAAACTTGTCCTCATGATTTGTTCCATCCTAAAGTTTCAAATGGATGAAGCGATCTTTGGGAATCCTCTTTGGACCAAATTGTCAAACCAGGATCGGAACAAATCTTGTTAAAGTTGTCCTCGTCCATCCTAAAGATCTAAATAGAGGAAACCCTTCTTTGGGAATCCTCTTCGGACCAAAATGTCGAACAAGGATTTAAGCAATCCAAAAACTTCTTTGTAATTGAAAAGCATGTTTCAAAAACCAATCTTTCCAAAGTTGTCCTCATGATTTCGTCCATCCTAAAGTTCCAAATGGAGGAAACTCTTCTTTGGGAATCCTCTTTGTACCAAAATGTCAAACCAGGATGGAAACCAATCTTTTCATGATTTAGTCCATCCTAAAGATCCAAATGGAGGAAACTCTTCTTTGAATTAAAATGTCAAACAAGGATCGAACAAATCCAAAAACTTGTTTGTAATTGAAAAAGCATGTTTTAAAAATGAATCTTTTCAAAGTTGTCCTCATGATTTGGTCCATCCTATAGTTCCAAATGGAGGAAACTCTTCTCTGGGAATCCTCATTGAACCAAAATGCCAAACAAGGATCGAAAGCAATCTTTTCAAACTTGTCCTAATGATTTGGTCCATCCTAAAGTTCCAAATGGAGGAAACTCTTCTTTGCGAATCCTCTTTGGACCAAAATGCCGAACGTCAAAGTTGTCCTAATGATTAGGTCCATCCTAAAGTTCCAAATGGAGGAAACTCTTCTTTAGGAATCCTCTTTGGACCAAAATGTCAAACGAGGATCAGAACCAATCTTTTCAAAGTTGTCCTAAGAATTTGGTCCATCCTAAAGTTCCAAATGGAGGAAACTCTTCTTTGCGAATCCTCTTTGGACCAAAATGTCAATCGTCAAACTTGTCCTCATGATTTGATCCATCTTAAAGATCCAAATGGAGGAAATTTTTTTTGCGAATCCTCTTTGGATCAAAATGTCAAATGAGGATGGGAACCAATCTTTTAAAACTTGTCCTAATGATTTGGTCCATCCAAAAGTTCCAAATGGAGGCAAATATTCTTTAGGAATCCTATTTGTACAAAAATGTCAAACGAGGATCGGAACCAATCTTTTCAAACTTGTCTTAATCATCTGGTCCATCCTAAAGTTCCACAAGGAGGAAACGATCTTTGGGAATCCTCTTTGGACCAAAATATCAAACGAGGATCGGAACCAATGTTTTCAAACTTGTCCTCATGATTTGGTCCATCCTAACGTTCCAAATGGAGGAAACGATCTTTGGGAATCCTCTCTTGACAAAAATATCAAACAAGAATCGTAGCAAATCTTGTCAAAGTTGTTCTCATGATTTGGTACATCCTAACGTTTCAAATGGAAGAAACTTTTCTTCGCGAATCCTCTTTGGACCAAAATGTCGAACGTCAAAGTTGTCCTCTTGATTTGGTCCATCCTAAAGATCCAAATGGAGGAAACTCTTCTTTAGGAATCCTCTTTGGACCAAAATGTCAAAGAAAGATCGGAAACAAACTTGTCAAAGTTGTCCTCATGATTTGGTCTATCCTAAAGTTCCAAATGGAGGAAACTCTTTTTGGTAATCCTCTTTGGACAAAAATGTCAAACGAGGATCGGAACCAAACATTTCAAACTTGTCCTAATGATTTGGTCCATCCTAAAGTTCCAAATGGAGGAAACTCTTCTTTTGAAATCCTCTTTGGACCAAAATGTCGAACGTCAAACTTGTACTATTCATTTGGTCCATCCTAAAGATCCAACATGAGGAAACTCTTCTTTGGAAATTCCCATTATACGAAATGTCAAACAAGGATCGAAACCAATCATGTTAAAGTTTTCGTTATTATTTGGTCCATCCTAAAGATCCAAATGGAGAAAACTCTTCTTTGGGAATCCTCTTTTGACAAAAATGTCGAACATCAAAGTTGTTCTCATGATTTGGTCCATCCTAAAGATCCAAATGGAGGAAACCCTTTTTGGAAATCCTCTTCGGTCCAAAATGTCAAACGAGGATCGTAACCAATCATTTCAAACTTGTCATAATGTTTTAGTCCATGCTAAAGATCCAAATGGAGGAAACTCTTATTAGCAAATCCTCTGTGGATCAAAATGTCAAACGAGGATCGGAACCAATCTTTTGGGGATCCTCTTTGGAAAAAAATGTCAAACGATTATCGGAACAAAACTTGTCAAAGTTGTCCTCTTGATTTGGTCCATCCTAAATTCCAATGTCAATCGAGGATGGAAACCAATCTTTTCAAACTTGTCCTATTGATTTGTCTATTCTCAAGATCCAACGGGAGGAAACTCTTCTTAGGGAATCCTTAGTGGACCAAAATGTAAAACGAGGATCGGAACCAATCTTTTCAAACTTGTCCTATTTATTTGGTCGATCCTAAAGATCCTAATGGATGAAACTCTTCTTTGGGAATCCTCTTTGGACAAAAATGTCAAACGAGGATGAGAACCAATCATGTCAAAGCTGTCCTCATTATTTGGTCCACCCTAAAGTTCCAAATGGAGGAAACTCTTCTTTGGTAATCCTCTTTGGACCAAAATGTCAAACGAGGATCGGAACCAATTTTTTTAAACTTGTCCTAATGATTTGGTTCATCCTAAAGTTCCAAATGGAGGAAACTCTTCTTTGCGAGTCCTCTTTGGCCAAAATCTCGAACATCAAAGTTGTCCTCATGATTTGGTCCATCCTAATGATCCAAATGGAGGAAACTCTTCTTTGGGAATCCTATTTGGACCAAAATGTCAAACAAGGATGGAACCAATCCAAAAACTTGTTTGGAATTGAATTGCATGTTTCAAAAACCAATCTTTTCAAACTTGTCCTAAGGATCTGGTCCATCCTAAAGTTCGAAATGGAGGAAACGATCTTTGAGAATCCTCTTTGGACCAAAATGTCAAACGAGGATTGGAACCAATCTTTTCAAACTTTTCCTCATGATTTGGTCCATCCTAAAGTTCCAAATAGAGGAAACGATCTTTGGGAATTGATACAAAACCCTTTCGAAAAGCTCTTATAACCCTTAAACTTAACTAAGGACCCTAAAAGTTCAAGACCAAAGAACCCACATATGCCATTTGACACAACCCAAGGAAAAAGGCTAGAAACAGATTATCCTGATGTTCAAAGATCTAAAGACAAGAATTGGATTTCTTGTTCTAGATTCTAATGAATCCACAAAATTAGAATGATCAATCCTAATGGCTCGATTCTACAGCCACCCTAAACACAAGGACTGACAAGATGAAAAGGTAATCTCAACTCACAACAATTCAAAGAAAAAGTTCTCAATGAGACTTTGTTTTTTTCAACTTCAATAATTATGATTTCTTACAAGCATGTCTCATGGCTTTATAGCCTTCAAAAGCCACGAAAATAAACTGATAAAATGGAATGAAAAAGGCCAAAAGACAAACGGCCATAGTAATGTTTGAAATAAAGACAATTAACTAGCCTATGGAAAATAAAGTGTAACTGAAAATATAAGAGTTACAATTCTGATTTGGAAGCCTTTGTAACTGAAAATCCTTGATCACATATGTTTATGGAAGTCTTTAATGAAGCCTTAAGTTGTCTTGAAGAAGTCTTAATTTGCATTGATATCTTGTGTTGCATTTAATGCAACTTGAGTTGTCATTAATGGAAACGAGCTTGCAATAAATGCATCCTCAACTTGGACTTCTATCTTGAAGAAATTGTATGTATCTTCAATATGAACTCCCTTTCTTGTAAGAAATCCCTTGGAAGAATCTGTATTTGCAAAATAGTCCTTGGAAGAATCTGTATTTGCAAAATAGTCCTTGGCCGAATACACTAATGATTGGACTTGTAGATTGAGGTTTGACTGAAGCTTCCTTGCCTTTGATCTCTTGATAGGGCCTTGTGGTATGATGATAGAGCTTCCATGATTCTCATCATTCCCCCCCTCTTCAAGAGGATTCGTCCTCGAATCTTGATCATCCCCTACATCAAAAGGACTCAAATAAGCCACATTAAAAGTTGCACTAACAGAAAACTCACCTGGTAGGTCAATCTTGTCTGCATTGTTGTTGATCCGTTCAAGTACTTGAAAACGACCATCACCCCTTGGATTTAACTTTGACTTCCGCTGTAGTGGAACTTTCCTTCCTAAAGTGTACCCAAAACCAATCACCTTGTTTGAAGATCAACTCCATTCAACCCTTGTTAATCCTAGAAGCAACCTTAGCATTTTGCTTCTCAATCCTTTCATTGACTTCCATATGAATCTTTTTCACCAATTCAGCCTTTGGAAATAGCTTCATCACTCACAAAATTGTTAGGAGGCATGGGCAATAAATCAAGAGGAGTAAGAGGATTAAATCCATAAACAATTTCAAATGGAGAACAATTAGTAGTGCTCTGTATAGCCCTATTGTAAGCAAACTCCACAAATGGCAAACTTTCCTCCCACATTTTAATGTTCTTATCAAGTATAGCCCTAAGCAATTGAATTAAAGTCCTATTTACTACTTCGGTTTGCCCATCAGTTTGTGGATGACAAGTAGTAGAAAATAATAACTTAGTGCCATGCTTCCAAAAATTGCTAAGGAACTTCACATCCCTATCACTAACAATACTCCTTGAAATACCATGCAATTTAACAATATGAATGAAAAACAAGTCAGCCACATGCTTTGCATCATCAGTTTTATGACAAGGTATGAAATGAGCCATTTTACTAAATCTATCAACCACAACAAATATGCTATCATGACCCTTCCTAGGTTTAGGCAAACCAAGCACAAAATCCATAAAAATTTCAGTCCAAGGTTCATTAGGAACGGGAAGAGGGGTATACAAACCATGTGGTTTCATTTTAGATTTAGCCTCTTTACAAACAAAACAAGTGTTACAAACTTTATGCACAAGATGTCTCATTTTAGGCCAATAAAAATGTTCAATTAGCATAGAATATGTCTTAGCCTCTCCAAAAAGACCCATCAAACCCCCCACCATGAGCTTCTTTAGCTAAAAGCTCCCTAATAGAATAATTCGGTATGCATAATTTGTCTTTCTTAAACAAGAATCCCTCAAACACATAAAAGTCATTTAAAACAGCCTCATTGATGCAAAATTGATAAGTATCACCAAAATCAGAATCATGCAAGTACAATTCTTTAATATGCTCAAATCCTAACACTTTTGCACTTAAAGAGTTAAAGAGATTGTACCTCCTAGATAATGCATCACCCACCACGTTTTCCTTCCCTTGTTTGTATTTAATCACATAAGGAAATGTCTCAATAAATTCCACCCACTTGGCATGCCTTCGATTAAGCTTGTTTTCACCCTTCAAATGTTTCAAGCTTTCATAATTCGTGTGAATCACAAACTCTTTCGGCCATAGATAGTGTTGCCATGTTTGTAAAGCTCTAACCAATGCATAATGTTCCTTGTCATATGTTGGATAATTCAAGGTAGCCCCTCCAAGTTTCTCACTAAAGTACATCAAAGGCTTTTGTTCTTGCATCAAAACAGCTCTAATGCCTACACCACTAGCATCACATTCAATCTCAAATGTATTCTCAAAGTTAGGTAAAGAAAGCAAAGGTGCATTACATAACCTATCTTTGAGTTCATTAAAAGCTTTATCTTGTGATTCCCCAAAAAAAAACACAACATGCTTTTTAACTAATTCATTCAATGGTGAAGCAATAGAACTAAAGTCCTTAATGAACCTCCTATAGAAGCTAGCTAAACCATGAAAACTACTTACCTCACTTGCGTTTTTTGGTGCTCACCTTCTCTTCATCAACTTCTCATTTCCATAAATTATAAATCCAAGAAAGTTAACCTTAGTCATGCAAAAACCGCACTTTTTCGGGATCAGCATACAACTTTTCTTTCCTAAGTGTAAGCAAGACAAGTTTAACATGCTCAACATGTTCTTCTAAGCTTTTGGAATAAATCAGAATATCATCAAAATAGACCACAACAAACTTGCCCAAAAATTCCCTAAGAATATGGTTCATCAATCTCACGAAAGTACTAGGTGCATTAGTAAGACCAAAAGGCATCAAAAGCCATTCATACAAGCCATATTTAGTCTTAAAATATGTTTTCCATTCATCACCGATATGCATTCTAATTTGATGATAACTAGATTTAAGATCATTTTTTTGTAAACAAACTAGAACCATGCAATTCATCTAACATACCTGAAGGGATGATTTACTAAAATAGTGGAATTTTATTTAGCAAACTTATTAAGATTTAATAACGGATCTATTAACATCATGCAAATTGTGATATAAACACGAAGAACATGTAGATTCATGCTTTATTTTCGAAAATTAAAACCGGTTTACTTACATTGAGTAATTAATGGAGAATTGGTTGGAGGTTTCTTTACAGCATCAAATCCTCAGCAACACTGAATCTTCTATGCTATATCCCGATCGATCAAACGAAACCCGATTGTGGGATCGAACTTAAGAAGAAATTGGGAAGAAGAAAAATATTTTTCTTCCCAATGATAGTGGGAAAATCGGCAATGAGGGGGGAGAGGAGGAAGAGAGAGTTCCAACTTTCTATGGAATTGAATTGTGTGATTTATGAATGACCCAACCCTCCTATTTATAGGAAAATAGGAATCCTAATCACATTAGAATTAATCTATAGAGATAAATACAAAAAGAAAAAAGATTATCTCTTTCCTTTATCTTGCAATTTCGAAAATGCCATAGATAAAAAGGAGATTATTTTATTTTCTTTTTTTTTATTTATCTTGGGTAAATAAATCTATGTAATTATTTTAGGATATAATTCAAAAAATTATCTCTTCCTAAAATACATGTCATGGCCGAAAATTGGCTTAATAATTAATAAATAATTCTAATTTATTTAATTAATTATTTTGGGCCAATTTCAATTGGGTTCATTAATCCAATTGGGCTTGAAACTCTTTCTTAAATTAATAAGTCCAACTTAATTAATTTATTTATTAATTACCATTTAAATAAAATATTTTATTTATACAATTAATAATATTAATATTTTCTCCCGACTAAATATTATCAAATTATATTTAATTATTAATTTCCATTTAAATAATTTTCATTATTTAAATAATTAATAATAAATATTTTAATTATTAATTTCCATTAAATAAACTCATTATTTAATTAATAATTTTATTGATAACATTTTATTATTAATTAATTAATTTTAATTATTAATTCCGTTTAAATAAAATTTATTATTTAAACAATTAATAATTGTTAATTAATTTCAAATTATTAATTACCATTTAAATATACTCAATATTTAAATAATTAATAATATCTAATTAATAATATTTCATTATTAATTTCATGTTTAAATAAACTCATTATTTAAACAATTAATAATGTTTATATTAATTACCGTTTAAATATACTCAATATTTAAACAATTAATATTGCCTATTTTAAGTAATTCACTTTACTTAAAATTTTCATTTCTTCTACTTGATTTCGCGACTACGATATTTGGGCTAGCATAGGGACCCGATGGACCTATAGATCATGGGCTTAATAATTAGTAAATTAAGTGATTAACACATAATCAGTTAATTACTTATTATCTAACCATGAATAATTCCACTATAGATTCATAGCTGAACTCCCCTCACTATAGATGAGTTATGTCCATTTAGTTTATCTTTTATTTATATCTGTGATATATCCTTCACGTGGAACCCTCATAATTACAGGCGGATAAATTTACCGTTTTGCCCCTATAATTACAGCTTTATCCTTGTGTTCCCGCTGATTCTCCAATGAACTTTATCTTTAGTCGAACTAGAGATAAGATACTTTTGTGATCAATAGAAGTCGTGACGTCACTTGTTCATGTCTCGAATCAATACATCAAGGGAGTTTCCTAAAGTTCCTAAAATGTTTAGGTATCACACTGATACCGTTAATTTATAGGAAAGTTATGAATTCCATCTCGTGAAAATGAGTTCCCAGCTACTTATCTAGTCATGTTCCCAAAACATGAGTGTATTGAGCGTTCTTACAGATCGCTCTCAACTATGTGAATCAAAGAACATAACTCCACAAATAGGAGTCCGCATTCCACTCAGGATTGAGATCTATCACGGTTGATAAACTTAGTTTGATATTCGATTATTTCTCGTAAACGGTACTAATGAGAAATTTGATCGAACATCGTGGTCCTATCTTATACAATCAACATTGCATATGATACTTCCATTTCATGTCTCCCATATGAATGATCAGGATTAGATCATTTGTCTATAAACAAAATGCGAAGCTATCAACAGTGTTACCAGGATAAGGTTCCCAAACGTTATCCATTTACTTGTAGACACTTTTAAGTTACTCATCTCGACTTTAATCCTCTCGTATGACTCACATACTAAGTCGTGATTTCATAAGAGTCACTTAGGGTTTTACTATTTGAATGTTTGATATTTATATATTTCCATATATTCCTAATATCATTAATTGAATCAATCTAGATAATATAAAGAACTTATGTTTATTTATTTAATTTATTCTTAATGAATTATTATTATTAAATAATTAGAAGTTCTAGGACACCATTCCTAACAATCTCCCACTTGCCCTAGATCTTTAGAGATTTGACTTGTAATTCTAGTCAAACTGGATGACTATCAACTATTTAGCCATGGTAGTCATTTTAATACTTTATCAGTAACGTTTTCATCTGTTTAGTATGTATTTCTCACTACAAAAAAGCTGTCAAAATGCGACCAGAAATTGCGACCAAACAAAAGTGGTGGTTTTTTGGTGACCACCTGGTCACTTTCTTTGAAGGTTGACTTTAAGTGACCATCTGGTCACTTTTTTTGTGACCAGATTGCGACTAAAAGCAGAATTAGTCATAAAAAATGGCGCGAAATTATGGCACGAAAGAAGCGACCAATTGGTCACCTAAAAAAATGACCAGCTGGTCGCATTTTTGTGACTAAAATATGTCTTGGTAGCAAAAAATGGCGCGTAATTTTGAAGGGAAAAAAGCTACCAAGTGGTCACAATTAAAAGTTACTGCCTGGTCGCAATTTTTGTGACATTTATTGACCAGTGGTAGCTTAAAATTGGAGGGAAAAAAGCTACCAAGTGGTCACAATTAAAAGTGACTAACTGGTCGCAATTTTTGTGACCTTTATTGAGCAGTGGTGGCTTAAAATTTGGGCGAGAATTAAGATACCACGTGGTAACATTAAGAAGTGACCGGATGGTCGCAACTTCCGTGATTTTATGTGACCAATAATTTATAAAAAATTTGGTGGGATAAAAGCTACCAACTGGTCACCAAAAAACTGACCATCTGGTCGTAAATTCTGACTTGATGTGACTCTGGGCAGTGAGGAAAATGGCGGGAAATTTTGGCGGGAAAATGCGACCAGATGGTAGCAAAAATACTACCATCTGGTCGCAAATGAGCAGAGGAGTCCATTATAAAATCCCTCCACCTATTGTTTGTTAGCATTAAGAAAAAAGAAAATGAGAGAGTGGATGTATGTTCGTTTGATAGACGGGTTTTTGAACGATGAGTTCGTGGCCGGGGTTGAGCAGTTTGTTGAGTTTTGCATGACAACTGTCTATTATGAAAAGTATGGTGGAAAGCTACGTTGCCCGTGCAGGAAATGCGACAATAGGAGAATCATACCGATTACAGAGTTGAAGGTGCATCTTTATAGTCGGGGATTTGTGCAGAATTATTATCACTGGGTGTTTTAGGGGGAAACACAGGAAATGTTCGACGCTGCATTACAGGAATCTAGACGATACGAAGGTAGTAGCTCGAATGTAGAGGTTGTCGACGAAGAACGAAATGATGAACAACAGTATAGTCAGATGCAGCAAATGATACTTGATGGTGCGGGGTATGGGGGCAATGAAAATTTCCGTGAAAGTTTAAACGTAAACGAAGATGAACGGGTTGTAGAAGAGGAAATGAATCTGGATGCACGAAAGATGCACGAGATGCTAAAGACTGCCAGCCGACCATTGTACGATGGGTGTGAGGTAAGTCAACTTGCTGCTGCTACAGAACTTTTAAATATAAAGGCGCAGTACAACATACCCTGTAGAGGATTTGATGTGATTGCATCGTGGTTTCGTCGATGCGCTCCAGAAGAAAATAATATGCCCCACAGTTTGTACGACACGAAAAAACTAGTGGAGGGATTTGGATTACCCGTAGAGAAAATAGATTCGTGTCAAAACGGATGCATGATTTACTGGGATGTGGATGAGGACATGCATCATTGCAAATTCTGTTTTCTTCCAAGATACAAACAAGGGAAACGCAGCCTGATTCCGAACGCCCGCATGTTCTATGTACCGCTGACCCCACGTCTGCAATGGTTGTATGCATCAGATGTGACAGCCTCGCACATGAGATGGCATCACGAGCATTCACAGGATGAAGGTGTTATGAGACATCCCTCAGATGCTGCTGCATGGAAGCCTTTAAATAATTGTCATCCGGATTTTGCACAAGATCGGAGAAACGTCAGATTGGGCTTATGCACAGATGGCTTCAACCCGTTCGGGGCATTCAAGCCACAATATTCAGTTTGGCCAGTCATAGTAACCCCGTATAATTTGCCTCCCTCGATGTGCATGCGAGACCCGGTGATTTTTCTAACAGTGATCGTACCTGGGCCGAAAAGTCCAAAACAGAAAATGGATGTGTATTTGCAACCACTTGTTGCAGAGTTGAAAAGGTTGTGGACTGACGGTGTTATGACGTACGACATTTCGAAGAAACAAAATTTCTTGATGCGCGCTGCGTTAATCTGGACGATCAGTGACTTCCCTGCGTATTCAATGTTGTCAGGTATGTTGATCTTTAATTGCTTTCATATACATTTTTGAGTCTGTGTTTAGCTTTTCTTATTGCTTTCCTTAGTCAGTGTAGTTAATTGTGTGAACCTAATTTCCTCCTCTTAAAGGATGGAGTACGGCGGGGACATACGCATGTCCACATTGCATGCTAGACACAGATGCATTTTATCTTAGAAACGGTCAGAAAACTTGTTGGTTTGACTGTCACCGTCGATTTTTGCCGTTGAATCACACTTTCCGTTCAAACGGCAGTGGATCGGAAGAAGGGTCGACGAGTAAGAAAACAAACTCTCCCGACCATGTATAGTGGAAGACAGATTCTTCACCAGGTATAGATGCTATAGGGATGCGAAGATTACAAGTGGAAGGTGCAGAGAGTGCAAACAATGCACTGGGAAAAACACGGGTTGGAAGAAACGGAGTATTTTTTGGGATCTACCGTATTGGGAAGATCTAACGATTAGACACAATCTTGATGTAATGCATATCGAGAAGAATTTCTTCGACAACATTTTCAATACGATTTTGAACGTCTAGGGAAAAATGAAGGACAATCAAGGCGCGTTACGATATACGGGAGATATGTCACCGTCCTGAGTTGGAGCCTGACGACAATGATAATTACGCAAAAGCAAAGTACATGTTGACGACCGATGAAAAGAAAACATTATTTGAGTGGATCAAATCCATCAAATTCCCGGACGGACACGTTTCGAATTTGAGTCGGTGTATAGACAGTAAAAAACATATCATGTTCTGGATGAAAAGCCACGACTGTCATATATTCATGCAATGATTGATTCCCGTCGCGTTCAGACCGTTCCTAGAGAATAGACATTGGGAGCCGCTTGCCCAGTTGAGTGTTTTTTTCAGGGACTTGACGACATGTACAGAGCTGACGGAAGCTACTGTCGCTTCAATGAGTTCAGAGATTGCCGTTATTATTTGTAAGTGGGAGCGAATGTTCCCACCTGGCTTTTTTGACTCCATGGAGCATCTTCCAATGCATCTTCCATACGAGGCATTCTTAGAGGGTCCCGTACATTACCGCTGGATGTACCCATTTGAAAGGTAAGCACAGTTATTTTGTAATGTACGCGTATAAATCAGTACAGTGATCATCAAATGTAAATTATGTTTTGTACCCACAGGTACTTACGTCGGTTGAAAAAGATGGTTGGAAATAGATCACGAGTAGAAGGATCTATCTGTAGTGCGTACCTGACGCAAGAGACTACCACATTTTGTTCATACTACTTTGATCAACACATTGCAGAGCAGTTTCGACCGGCGAAACGAAACATTGTCGAAAATTTACTTGAAGGTGTTGACAAGAAAGACTTGCCGATTTTTACGGAACCTGGCATGACAGTTGGAAGATCAGTGCGTAGGCCGTTGACCGATTCTGAGTATCACGTAATGCAGACATACGTGTTATGCAACTGCGCAGAGATCGAGCCTTACATAGAGTGAGTTTGTAACTTAACATTATTTCATCGCATAAACAATTACAAACTATTTGCTAACTATTTTTGTAACATACAGATTATTTCTAAACGTATACGTTCGAATGACACGAGTTTGTCTTACAGACGCTGAGGAGGGGTCAATAATCGACAAAGAGTTTCGTTCTTGGTTTAGTGCATACGTGAGTTATTTTAAATTGTCAAAAAACCATTGCATTATGTTGAAACAATTACTATCTTCCTAACATTATCGTATGTGGACAATGACACAGGTTGACTCCCCTACATTACCTGGTGGATGATCCTCGCATCATTTCTTTGGCAAAGGGACCTGGACGGATAGCAAGGTCGTATGGTGGATACGTCGTAACGATTCCGATTTTCAAACGAAGGCGCATTCATGAAGCAGGGCAACAAACAACAGTGGTGTTTGCATAAAAGGTCACGTGTTTGGCACAAACGAAGACGATTACTTCGGAGTAATCGATGAGATTCTTGAGATTCAATACGCAAGTCCGACGCTAAAACACATTGCTCTGTTCAACTGCACTTGGTTCGAGACAACCAGACAACGCGAAGTCCGTAAGATTGATCCTTTACAAATCGTTGAGGTAAACAAGTCTAAGCATATGCGCACCGCTGAGAAGTTCTTCCTGGCTTCATAGGCGATTCAAGTTTATTACCTGAACTATCCGATTAATAGACGAGATCTGACAGATTGGTTAGTTGTTTGTAAAGTTAAACCACGCCAGGTAAAAGAAAATTTGTCCGAGAAAGACGACCATGCAGAGGAAGATGTTGCTTTTCAAGAAGATGAGATAAGATCTCATGCAATCGACGATGGTCGGAATGCAAGTACTGTTCCTCCTTTGAACGATGGAACGATAAAATTGCATGATGATGATGATACAAATGCTTCCACTTCTCACGCACGTGACATTGATGCTGAATTTATTCGAGACGATGAATCTGATGAAGAAACAGAAGAAGAAGAAGAAGAAGAAGAAGACTTTATGTGACGGACTTCTTGGAGACGATGATGAATGAGATATTTCGTTAACTTGATTATTCAATGTGTGTGTATGTGTTTATTAATTAAAACTATTTCTTTTAAGGAATGATTAAATAAAATATATATATATATATATATTAATATTTGCGACCACATGGTCAAATATTTGGACAGAATCATCATCATCTTCATATTCAATATGCTCACTTTTAAACATCACTTTCCTTTCCTTGATTGGATATTGGATTTCAGAAGCACTATGATCAAATATAACAACATGGAAACAAGAGTTCCCTTCATATCTAAATATCAGAAAGTAACCAAATTTAACAGAGTAAAACTCCACAAAGTAACCCAATTAAAAATATATATATATATATATATATATATATATATATATATATATATATATATATACTAATATTTGCGACCATGTGGTCGCAATTTCACACAAAAAGTGACCACATGGTAGTAATTGTGAAGGGAAAGGCGACCAAATGGTCGCATTTTTGGAAAAGTATAATTATATTTTTTTTTAAAAATATAAGTGAAATTGCGACCATATGGTCACAAATATGAGCGGTAAATTTAAATTTTCATGAAATTTATGGCGGTGAATTTAAAGATTACGACCATCTGGTCGCAATATTTGGCGGTGAATTTCATTATTGCGACCAGATGGTCGCAATTATTGATGGGACTCGTGATATGACAGCTGTTCTCGATCATGGCAAAGTGGCGACCAAATGGTCGCTTTTCCAAGAAATGCTACCATATGGTCGCAAATATCTCAAGAAATGCAACCATTTGGTCGTATTTTCCCCAACACGCGTGACCTTTCATTTCTGGTCATTATTACATATTTGCGACCATTTGGTCGCAAAATCTGATTTAAAATCATATTCCTTTTCCTTTCCCCCGTTTCTTTTCTTCTATTCTCTTTTTCTTTCTCCCTTTTCTTTCTTTTCTCTCTTTTCCCCGTTCCGTACCCCGTTCTTTTTTCCCCGTTCCTACTCTAAACCTAAACACCCTAAACCTCCAATCCCGGTTTCTATTACGAGGTTAGTTTTGTATCCGTTTTAAGTTATTTTTAGTTAGTTTTAGTTTAAGTTTTAGTTTAAATTTAATTAGTTTAGTTTAATGTTGTTAATTTCATTAATTTTAGTTTAATTAAGTACTTAGTTACTTAAGGTTAATTAATCTAATTTCGTTTACTTTAATTAATTGATACATTTTAGTTCAATCAATCTAATTTTAACTTAGTTTAATTTAATTAATTTGTTTAGTTAAGTTTAGTTTTTATTAATTAATGTTAGTAATTAAATTTAATTAATGTTAGTTAAATTTAATTAATTTTAGTTTAGGGTAATCTAATAGTTGAAATCTTCATTACTTAGTTTACTTTAATTAATTTCTTAGTTTAGTTTATTTTAGTTTTAATTAATTAATGTTAGTTTAATTTAATTAATTTTAGTTCAATTAATCTAATTTATTTTAATTCTTCATTACTTAATTTAGATTAATTCAATTAATTTTAGTTCAATTAATCTAATTTTAATTTACTTTAATTCAAATTAATTAATTAGTTTATTTTAGTTTTAATTAATTAATGTTAGTTTAATTTAATTGATTTTAGTTCAATTAATCTAATTTATTTTAATTCTTCATTACTTAATTTAGTTTAATTTAATTAATTTTAGTTCAATTAATCTAATTTTAATTTCCTTTTATTCAAATTAATTAATTAGTTTATTTTAGTTTTAATTAATTAATGTTAGTTTAATTTAAATAATTTTAGTTCAATTAATCTAATTTTAATTTACTTTAATTCAAATTAATTAATTAGTTTATTTTAAATTATTTACTTAGTTTATGTTAGTTTAATTTAATTAATTTTAGTTCAATTAATCTAATTTATTTTAATTCTTCATTACTTTATTTAGTTTAATTTAATTAATTTTAGTTCAATTAATCTAATTTTAATTTACTTTTATTCAAATTAATTAATTAGTTTATTTTAAATTATTTACTTAATTTATGTTAGTTTAATTTACATTATTTCATTAATTAATTAATTTAATTTATTTCAATATTTTACTTATGTAATTAGTATTAAATTAGTTTAGTTTTGGTTGTAGGATTATGACTGGCAGACGACGTCCTCCCCAGTCAGGCGAGCCTGACGACGCTGGTGACGAGGCGTCTTCGCAGACGCCTACTACCGCTGCCCCTGATGCGGACCTGACTATAGAGGAGTTGGACATCCTCTCTTGATTCTGGCAGGACTTGCCGCCACGCTCTATGATGCGGTCCCTGAGACCGAGTCTGCGACACCACGACTGCCGCAGGACTCCCGGCTTAGCATCAGGGTCTGCATCAGGGTATGCGTCCAGGTCTGCGTCGGGGTCTGCATCAGGGTAGGATCCAGCTGGCCCCTCCACTTCATGCACGCAGCCGTCTCGGGATGCAAACTCTACCCTTCGGATTGAAGGGGATACATAAGTAATTTTGTTTATTATTTTAATTACTTAATTTTTAAACCTTTAAACTTTTTTCAAAGTGTTTTTTTTTCCCGTTAACTAATAGTTTCTAATAGCACAACAATTTTTATGATTTTGCATAATACAGCCGCATACAACCATTTCAAAACGGTTTTGCGAGGTCCTCCAGAGCATGCCTCTACCCAGCGACCTTCGCTGGCAGAAGATTCCGACGACAGAGAAACGTCGGATGTACGACAATTGGAAGGTAGAAAACATCATTTATTTTCATAATTAATTAATTTTGAAATTTATAGAAATAAATTTATTACTTTAACAATTTTTTATTTCAATTTTTTTCGGGCAAATTTCCTGTTATCGATCCCGATATCACGGACGGTAGATTGTTCCCCCTATGGAACAGTCACGTTTGGGATCAATTCAAGGACCTCATGTACCGGGCGCGCAGAAAGCAAGCAGCAAACAGCCCCGTGTGGATGAGCCCAGAGGACCACGCGCGGCTTCTCGCGAGCTTGAGCAATCCTGAGGGCAAGGCAGTGTCAAGCAGGAATAAGGCCAACTGCGCGAAGAATCCCACCAAACACACAGCGGGGGCCCGGACACACGACGAGCACCATCGTAGATTGGTAAGTTTTTTTTCGTCGTTTTCTTACTTACGTACTTTTTTCTCATTTTCTTTTTTCAATTAGTTATTAATTTATTATGTTTTATTCTTCAATCTTTAATTTTTTAGGAAGCGAAGCACGGGCGCCCCGTCCCGCCCGATGAGCTGCACCGCGTTCTTCACACGAAGAAGGACGGGACGTTTGTCGACGATAAGGCGAAAGCAGTTCAGGTATTTAATAATTTTTTCAATTATTATTTTTTCTTTAAAATTTTTCCTACCTTATATATTAACTATTTTATTTTCTGAATTTTAAATGTTTAGGAACGTTTCACAGAGTCCTTGAGTCAGGGGTTGCCCACACCAGACTCGCAATCGACTTAGGAGGACCGTTGAGAGGCGTTCTTGGAGGCTGCTGGAGGGGTTCGGCCTGATGGGTCAGTTCCTGGGCTCGACTCGTACGGGCGACGCCTTTACGTAGATGTGCCCCGGCCTCAGTGGAGCGGAGCGAGCACTAGCTCCGGCCCTTCTCCGGTTGAGCAGCAGCTGCGCGCGGACATGGACGCTATGCGCGAGGACTTCATTTCTCGAGTCGCTGAGATTGAGTCCGACATGCAAGCACGAGTCGAGGCCTAGGTCGCATCGGCTTTGGCCTCGTACTTGGATCCCTAGCGGCGGCCCTTCATCATCGACGCCTCCTCCGCTACCCCCGCCCGCTCAGATAGTTCTAGGATGCTTTACATCGTATAAAACGTTTTTTGAATATTTGATATATATATTTTTTATTTTATTTCCAATTTTTTGTTATTAAATTTGAATATTAATTGAATAAATAATTAATAATTAATTAACTAATTATTGAAATTCAAATTAAAAAAAAAATCTTAAATGCGACCATATGGTCACTTTTAACGCGACCATCTGGTCGTATTTTGACTGAGTCTAAAAGTGACCATTTGGTCACATAACATACGACCATTTGGTCACTTTTGTATGTGACCAAATCTTTCACATAAATTACGACCAGATGGTCACTTTTTAGGCGACCATCTGGTCATATTTTGACTGAGTCTAAAAGTGACCATTTGGTCACATAAAATACGACCATTTGGTCACTTTTTTATGTGACCAATTGGTCACTTATCTTCAAGATAAATTACGACCATATGGTAACTTTTTAGGCGACCATCTGGTCGTATTTTCAAAAGGTTGACTTTTTTGCTACCAAAAATTTATGGTCGTATATTTGTGACTATCCAGTCGCACAAATTCTGGACCGACCAGCTTTTTGGCCACCACTTATTTGGTCGCTTTTTTGGTCGCATTATAGACAAAAAACGACCATTTGGTCGCAATTTCATGGTCGCAAATTGACAGTTTTTTTTGTAGTGTCTTTTGTCTGATGTTAGTTTCATTAAGTATAATAGATTTCATATTTTATCGCCATAAAATTAACTCTATTAACTATTGATTTGAAACCATCATGCTCATACACCTTTCATTTACTAACGACTTAGCAATCACGCGAATTTAGAGTTTAGTTAGTAAAAGCTCATTTTACTTATACTTAACTCATTTAATGTTTAATATCGCAATGGTCTTTTGTCGAATTCTTACATGGAAGTATATTCATGTTCGAATTTGAGCCCGTGCAACTCATAAAATCTCTCATTTTATCTATGTGCACTAACATACTATTTGTAAATTTTATTTTAGTCACTGTAGAAGGAGAAAATTCAGCCAATTACAATTCGCCACGTAATTATCTAAATTATGATAATTTTACACGTCATTAAATAGAGACCAATCATAATTTGACACATGTCTCTGTTTTAAAATAAAAGACACAAAATCGGCAAATAAGATGATGTCACGTGTCTATTTGAATGGTCATTTGATAATATAACCTTGTCCAACCAAATTGTGCCTTGTGGCACTCGGGCCCGTTATCAAATTTAAGCCCAGCCCACCAAAAGGCCCATTGAAAACTCTATAAATAGAGTAGGCCATTCATAATTCAGAAGAACAATTTTGGAGAAGGAGAAGACTGAAGAAAGCTCTGACGACCCAAGATAATCTCGAAGACTCTGAACATCCAAGACGATTCGAAGAACACGAAGATCCAAGACAATCTAAAGAATTCAAAGACTGAAGACTCTAAAGAATTCGAAGATTAAAAATCCCGCAGATCGATCAACTCGAAGACTATAGAGATCCAAGACGACTTGAAGGGATATTGATATGAAACCCTAGGAAATTGATAAAGAAACCCTTTGATGCACAAAGAACCCCTTAGATGCAAATCCTAAAACCCCATGAACAAAAAGGTAAAACCTTTGGAAAAACAAGAAAAGAAGATTATTCCAATGATCAAAGACCTTGAAATAAGAGAACTTGTTCTTATTTCAAGATTGAAACAATTCACAAACAAACTAGATCAAGGTTTGCTTGAATGTTCCTAAAACATGCAACCTAAGAACAAGGCTACAAAACTAAGCAATTTTAGCAAAGCAAAAAGCAATATTATTATCATATGAATTCTTGGTCTTTAGGGTTACAAATGAGGCCTTTAAATAGGCAAAGAAACCCTAAAAATAAGAATTCATATGATAATAATATTGCTTTTTGCTTTGCTAAAATTGCTTAGTTTTGTAGCCTTGTTCTTAGGTTGCATGTTTTAGGAACATTCAAGCAAACCTTGATCTAGTTTGTTTGTGAATTGTTTCAATCTTGAAATAAGAACAAGTTCTCTTATTTCAAGGTCTTTGATCATTGGAATAATCTTCTTTTCTTGTTTTTCCAAAGGTTTTACCTTTTTGTTCATGGGGTTTTAGGATTTGCATCTAAGGGGTTCTTTGTGCATCAAAGGGTTTCTTTATCAATTTCCTAGGGTTTCATATCATTTGGTATCAGAGCTTGCTCTGGGAGAGAGTTATCAAAGGTAAATCCGTTTACTTCATCCCCTACGTCTTCACTTTTTCTAATCCCTCATCAAAACCGCTTTCATTGAAAAAAAAAAAAAACAGAAATTTCCAGATTTTTGTTCCAACTTGTACGTCACCTACTGACCTCGTCCCTTCACCTTTTCCTACGAAATTTTTTCCAATCTGTTTATTTTTCGACCCTCTACAAAACTTCAGAAGACACTAAATCCAAAATCAGAACTTAAATCACCTAAAAACTCGTTTCAAAGTTTGAATACCAAGCAGTTTTTTTTTTCTTCATCTTTCAAAACCCTAATTTTTTTTGCAACCACAAAATTCTTCCATTATGACAATACATACTAGAGACATCAAGTGTACTAAATGTCGTGGAAGAGGGCATATTCGGGAGGTGTGCCCTAACAAGATAGATTTGGCTCTAGAAGGAGATGAAACTAAAGAAGAAGAAAAAGAGAGATTGAAGAGGATGGAACAAGAACAACAAAAAAGAAGAGAGAAAAGGGAGTCGGTGAAGCGAGAGAGATTTGAGCGAGAAGAAAAGGAGAAAATAAAGAAGCAAGAAGAGTTGAGAAAATTAGAGCAAGAAAAGCAAGCTCTCGTTAGAAGAATTGAGAGGAAAAGGAAATTATTGACCACACCACCTCTCTTTGCACTCGAGTATCATATGGGAAGTTTCAACCTAAACCCTTTGCAAGATTTTGTTTATGATTTTTTGCAGGAAATCAATGACAATAATGGTGCCACAAATGATTTAACAATTGGCGAACTTTTCAAGGGAGACTCCACCGTGATCAAACCTTTAGATTCGAGGACGAATCTTTTCGAAGTTGGAGAGAATGATATGAATCATCCCAGCTCCAAATGTCAAAGAATTGACAATATTGAAGTCCAAGGTTTCAATCAAGAAAAGATCAAGAATCCGAAGACTAAACGAGTGAAGATTGACTTTCTCGGGCATTTGCAAGGATATTGGGTTACATACTTGACTAATGAAGAAAATGAGTTTAAAACACTATTAAACTCATGGGATATTTGTTTCAAAGAGCTCCAAAGAAAATCGCGCATGAAAACATTCAAACGAGTGAAAATGACATCAAAAACGGCTGACACTTGTAGTTTTGTCTATTTTCATCCAATTTCGAATTTTAGTATTTTATTTGAGTTTTATTACTTTAGTTTTATTTATTATTATTATTATTGATGTAATAGGGAAGATTTGACTTTGTTTCCTTAGTTTTGCAAACTTGGAGACCAAGTTTAAAAGATTAGGAAAACTTTCCTAATTTGAATTAGGAAAGTCTAGTTTTTACCTTTTTATTATTAGGTCTTTATTTCCCTTCATATTTTCGACCAAGCTAGGGTTTATTAGGCTATTTAAAGCCTCTTTTGTAAGCTTTACAATGAGAATATCAATGAATGAAAATCCTTTTGTTTTGGTTTAAGCTTTTGCTTTGAAAAACCTCTTTGTAATTCATGTTATTGAATTGCATGTTTAGAGTCATTCAAGTCCAATTGATCATTGTTCTTGTGGAGTGCCTCAACCTTAATTAAAGAAACCTATTCTTGAATTAGGGGATTGATCGATTAGGTCATCATCTTCCCAACCTCGCCTAAAGGTTGATTCAAATTGTTAAGGGTTTTCAAGCTTTTCCGTTCAAGGGTCCATCATCCGGTTCTTGAATCCGTCAACGCTTGAGGGTTCGCATCAGATATTCAAAGAAAAATTCTTTGAAGATCAAGATCCTACAAGCCCGAAGAATTATAGTATTCAAGATAGTAGATTTTCATCCAACCAATCCTTTGATCTGAGAATACGTCGATTGACCCTCAAGTCAAAGTTTATATATTTGAGAAAGCATCAGAGGAATATTCATTAGAGATTGTAACTACTCAAATTCATCAATACAAATCATTTATTCCGCATTTATTTCTCCATCTCAAAATATCTGTGTGAACAAATTGGCACGCCCGGTGGGACAATCTCTACCTTTCATCTCTTTCTCATTCTTACATAAAGTTCAACTTTCATCAAGGATTCAATGGCATCTAAGATCATATCTTCAAATATTGTTGCTGTGAGCGACTCTCAAAAGGGTTCGATCATTCGTAGTCATTATAAAGATCTTCGACTCCAAGAAAATCAATCTCTCCATGTTGGTGAGAGTAAAATGAAGAAGCAACTAAACTTATCACATCTTGAAGAGAAGTTTATCATAAGAGACAACCCTTTATTTGAGTATGAATATTATAATGAGTCTTCTTCTCCCTTTGAAAATCTAAAGAGATCCCTAGATTCATCTAATATTGATATTGTATCTGTCATGATGACTGGTGAGTCTACTATCGAAGAACAGATGGTTGAGATGGAGAAGAAAATTACTTTGATGATGAAAGCAGTTGAAGAAAAAGATTCTAAGATTGCATTTCTCATGAATAAATTGGAAAAGCAAGATCTTGCAGAATCAAGCCATCAAACTTCTCAAATCAAGATTCCTAAGGATAAAGGGAAGACAAAACAAGAAGATAAATACTCCATCTCTATTGCCTCTTTATCGGTCCAACAACTTCAAGACATGATAACAAATTCTATTAGAGCACAATATGGTGGATCATCTCAAAATTCTCTGTTGTATTCCAAGCCATATACAAAGAGAATTGATAACTTGAGAATGCCAGTCGAATATCAGCCACCAAAATTCCAACAATTCGATGGAAGAGGTAACCCAAAGCAACATGTCGCTCATTTCATCGAAACTTGTGAAAATGCTGGCACAAGAGGAGACCTTCTAGTCAAACAGTTCGTACGAACTCTGAAGGAAAATGCATTCGATTGGTACACGGACTTAGAACCAGAATCCATAAATAATTGGGAAGAATTTGAAAAGGAATTTCTCAACCGTTTCTACAGCACTCGATGAATAGTTAGCATGATGGAACTCACCAACACGAGACAACGAAAAGAGGAACCCGTTGTTGATTACATCAGTCGTTGGAGAGCACTAAGTCTGTATTGCAAAGACCGTCTTACTGAATTATCTTTTGTAGAAATGTGTACTCAAGGCATGCATTGGGGACTAATTTACATCTTACAAGGTATAAAACCATGCACATTTGAAGAATTAGCAACTCGTGCTCATGATATGGAATTAAGTATCGCTAGTCGAGGAAATGAAGAAATTATATTCCAAGATCATAAAAATTTTGAAGACAAGAATTTTGAAGAAACATCAAAAGATTTAAACAAAGAATCTATGTTTGTTAACACAACCCCAATCAAATTTTCTTCAAGAAGAAAAGATAATATAAAAGACAAGCGACATGAAAATGAGAAGCGTCGCGTAAGTTTAAAAGAAAAACAAGATAAAGTCTATCCTTTTTCAGATTCTGACGTCCCTGATATGTTGGAGCAATTATTGAAGAATCAGCTAATTGAACTTCCAGAAAGCAAACGCCCTGAAGATGTGGGAAAAGTTGATGATCCAAACTACTGTAAATATCATCGACTCATCAGTCACCCAGTGGAAAGATGTTTTGTCTTGAAGGATCTAATCTTGAAGTTAGCTCAAGAAAGAAGAATTGAATTAGATCTAGATGAAGTTGCTCAATCAAATCATATTGAATCTGCAATAAACATAAGCACCCAAACATATCCAAGTCAAATTTATGTTCAAGAAGCGAGCTTAATTCAGTTTGAAACACTAGAGCCCATGATTGTATGGTTTCAGTATGAAGTCCCAATAAGTGACAAAGGGAAAGCTGGATGGACATTTGTCACTCACCAAAGCAAAGAAAACAGCATGATGTTGAGAAGAAATCTCTCATGATCAGGACGAAGCATGGAAAGAAGAGCGAGCATCAAAAGATAAAGAAAACTACAAAGTATTCAAGAATGAATAAGCATATAGTGGAAGAGAATGAAAACTTTATCTGCCCACGAAAACAAGCAACTTTACAAGATTATCTTCCAAAAGACTTCTTTGATGACATAGAAGATGAAGAATACAAAGTTGTTGCATGCAATACTATCAACGTGATCAATAATGAAGACTCTTCTACAAACGCGATTACAAAGATGCACCAAGTCAAGACAAAAGAAGATAGAGACAATCAAAAGCCTTCCATCTTCGAACAAATTACACCTACAGCATCCCGCTCTTCCGTCTTCAAAAGATTGAGCATATCTACAACAAATAAAAGAAATCAACACCAAACTTTCGCTTCTACTCGGTCTTCGGTCTTCGGTCTTCCAAAGGTTAAGTGTATCTACACCAAGAGAGAAACATCAAGGTCAAAATTCTGTCTTTGATCGCCTCAAAGTATCAAGCGATCAACATCAAAGTAAAGCAAAAATCTCGAAGAAAATATTGTTGATGGAAGAAAGTGATGAAAAAGAAATCCAAAGTATTGTCCCTTCACGGATGAAGAGAAAATCTTCCCTTCTCATAAATACAGAAGGCTCTTTGAAAGTGAAGCGACATTTCGTCATTTCCACCGATCGAATAGAAGAAGAATTTGTCCAAGAACATGAAGGAAATGATGTTAACTTCTGCACAAAAGGGAAATTCCTCCTACAATTTTGAGCTAAAAATATAGAGCTCCTAATCGTAAGAGCCTAAACTGCATGATATTTTTGGCCCACGTGTGCCAAAAAAAAATTTATTATTGAACTACGTAATGACTTGATCCCCTGTTCATATAAAGGGTACGTAGGCAACTTAAAAGAAACTTTAAGTTTAGTCAACCAACAAAAAAAAAGTTCATATATCTTTTATTGAAAACTCCAACAAACATTACCAGAAATCATCTGACAACCCAATACTAGTTCTGGTTCTTCATTAAAATGCTTATTATGTATTCAAGATTGCAAAACCATATGGTTGAAGAAGGATCATGATATGAAGGACTCTCTACAAACCAATTCCTCTAAAGTACACCATGATGCAATTCCTTCAAAAAAAAATGTGAGAATTAGTTAAAAAAAAAAGGTGATCATCGTCATCGTCTGGAAATGTCATCACTAAAAGACTTGGAGGCATTATCCGTTAGATATCAAGATTGATTGTAATTGAGGTGACCACCGCTGGTAAAATTGGGAGTGTCATCACTGTAAATGAGGTGACCACCGCCGGTAAAATTGGGAGTGTCATCACTGTAAAAGAGGTGACCCCCGCATGTAAAATTAGGAGTGTCATCACTGTAAACGAGGTGACCACCGCCGATAAAATTGGGAGTGTCATCATTGTAAAAGAGGTGACCACCGCCGGTAAAATTGGGAGTGTCATCACTGTAAACGAGGTGACCATCGCCGGTAAAATTGGGAATGTCATCACTGTAAACGAGGTGACCACCGCCGGTAAAATTAGGAGTGTCATCACTGTAAACGAGGTGACCACCGCCGATAAAAGTGGGAGTGTCATCACTGTAAACGAGGTGACCACCGCCAGTAAATTTGGGAGTGCCATCACTGTAAAAGATGTGACCACCGCCGGTAAATTTGGGAGTGTCATCACTGTAAGGGAGGTGACCACCACCAATCGTTGGGAGTGTCGTCACTGAAAAATATTTGATTATCATTTAAAACTTGGAGGAGGTGACCACCGCCAATAAATCCGGGAGTGTCATCATTGTACAAGAGATGATCATTGCCAATCGTTTAGAGTGTCGTCACGATAAAGAAGACACCGCTATCTATAACGTGGGGCCATCACCGTCGAAGATAAAGAGTAACCGTATTGTAAAAGAAAAAGTGGACACCACGACAAAAAAATTAAAAATGGCGTACCACAATTGTTGAGATACGGAGGAAAATTCTTTTGGATCCAAATCAAAGTTTTCTAGTGATGGTTAATGCTGCAGTTTAAAAAAATAAACACGTACTGCCATCAAATGAAAATATACTATAATGTATATAACCAAACAAAATATTCATATAAATGCATTGGTAGGATGGTGCAATTCAACAACAATTCTGACCATTAAAAAAAATACTTATGGTGGAAGACCTTTCAAGGAGTTAAAAAAAAATTGGGACAATAGTACCCGATTCACCTGCAAGCAAAAAAAAAAAGGAATTTGACATGTTTGTGGGCAAACCATAAAAAAATTGAATATGGTTAAACCTATATAATGATCAAATTGAGAAATCTCATGGAGGAAACAGGAAACAAGAGCACAAAATTCAAAATTCAAAATTTAAAAAAAAAAATCACAATAGTAGCAGGCATCACCATTTCCCTTTTTCAATCACATAGGCCAAGAAGATTAACGTCCATTAGAAAGCAAATAAAAAAAAGTTGCAAAAGTAAACTCATACACTTACCTCGTGGTATGTATGTAGCGGCGGTGGTGTTAAACAAAATGCACATAACTGAAGATGATTATCATAAATAGGTCAAATAAAAAATCCTATTTGTGGTAGTATGCCATCAATTGAGGGGTGATTGGTAGTAATTAAAATTATGTTCCTATTTAAAAATCAATTAAATAGGAATAATAATTTTGATCTCTATTCCATATAAATTCAAAATCTCCGAGATTCAAATTTGCACAAATTATATTTTTCATCAAAAAAATTAAGAGATGAAATTAATTTGTTATCAATTTTGGGAAAAATTTCAAATTTTGGTTAGCAACTTAGCCAAATTCAAATTCAAATTTGTCTCCTAATTCAAAAATAAATAAATCATTCCATCAAATTTATGGAATTCAAATTCAGCTCTCTACTCCATTAATATATATATCATGGATAATGAGTACATATTAATTGATCAAAATCAAAATGTAGTAAATTCAAAATTTTGATCGAAGTATTAAAAAAAAAAGGTGTCAAATAAAATCAATTTTTGATACTTGATAAAAAAAATTCAATCACAAATTTTGTTTGTAAAATATTTTCGAAATTTATCCACGAACAAACTCGTGCATAAATCTCGAAAAGGGGGCATTTGTAGAAGGAGAAAATTCATCCAATTACAATTCGCCACGTAATTATCTAAATTATGATAATTTTACACGTCATTAAATAAATACCAATCATAATTTGACACGTGTCTCTGTTTTAAAATAAAAGACACAAAATCTGCAAATAAGATGATGCCACGTGTCTATTTCAATGGTCATTTGATAATATAAACTTGTCCAACCAAATTGTGCCATGTGGCACTCGGGCCCATTATCAAATTTAAGCCCAGCCCACCAAAAGGCCCATTGAAAACTCTATAAATAGAGTAGGCCATTCATAATTCAGAAGAACAATTTTGGAGAAGGAGAAGACTGAAGAAAGCTCTGACGATCCAAGATAATCTCGAAGACTCTGAACATCCAAGACGATTCGAAGAACACGAAGATCCAAGACAATCTAAAGAATTCGAAGACTGAAGACTCTAAAGAATTCGAAGATTGAAAATCCCGAAGATCGATCAACTCGAAGACTATAGAGATCCAAGACGACTTGAAGGGATATTCGAAGACAAATTCTTTGAAGATCAAGATCCTACAAGCCCGAAGAATTATAGTATTCAAGATAGTAGATTTTCATCCAACCAATCATTTGATCTGAGAATACGTCGATTGACCCTCAAGTCAAAGTTTATATATTTGAGAAAGCATCAGAGGAATATTCATTAGAGATTGTAACTACTCAAATTCATCAATACAAATCATTTATTCCGCATTTATTTCTCCATCTCAAAATATCTGTGTGAACAGTCACATTAGTTCTAGGATTCTCGAAATTCTTAAGCTCCCACTACAAAGTAATTCTCCATTACTTTCATTCGTTTAATGATTACAATTCTATACTTGTTATTATTTCAAAAATAATATATAAGTATAAGTGACTCTTTTCAACTCCACTATTGAAAATTCCTGTCAGATTTATTTCACTTATTTTGAACTTTATTCATTGATTTTGAAGTCAATGAGTTTCACTTGAACTTCTAAAATCCGTTTGGTTCGTGCTATGACGCTCCCACTCAAATAAAGTTCTACAAGTAGTTTTGCCATTTAAACTTTTAAATGACTACTTGTTTTATTAAGAAATAAAATCATTGTAATTATTTTCTATCTTAAGTATGGTTTAAACTTTTCAGTATCATTGATTTACTGAACTTTTCTTTTAATAATTTGTGAAACCAATTATTCACTAGTTATTGCTTTTCAATTTCTATATTGTTTATTCCATATTAGTTTGTATCCTTTAAAACATCCTTTTAAATAACTGAATGTTTGGAATATAAGAAATTGATTTAATGTTTGCTTATCACTTAAGTTCTAACATCTAAATGTTCAACTTTAGTGATAATTAAGTCTAGTTATCTTTGATAAATCAAACATGTTTGATTTTACTTATCCCATAAGTTCATGGATTAATATGGTTATCATCTCAAATTCCTTGAGAACCATCTTTAAGAGATTAATCCCTCTAACTTATTTAAGTAATTTTTGGACTTAAGTATTTAAACATTTTTTAAACCTTTATAACTCATTTAGATATTCCGGAGTTTAGAATTTGGATTTGGAATTTATTTGTTTTATACTAAGTATTTTGAATAACCATCCAATCACACTTTGGAACTTTGTAATATAATTGTAAAGGAATATCTACCTAAATAACTCTTATTTAAAATATTCCCAAACTTGGTTCATAAGAAATGAGAACCAATAGTTATTACATAATTCAAAATAAAAACAAATTGATCATTAAACTAAACTAGAAAACTATGGTTTTGGGAAGAGGAATATTTTCTTCCCTTGTAGACTATTGTAAAATCGGTTACGAGGAGAATAGGAAGAAGAAGAGTTTTCAATTTAGAAAATTGAAATTAGAAGCTTTTGAATGACCAACCAAGACGTTTTGTATTTATACGCAAAATAGTTTTCCAATCGAATTAGGAAATACTATCAAAATAAATACAAGATAAATTCTAAGAATAAAATCAAATTTTATTTCTTATTTATCTTACATGCCGATTTTATGTGCATAAAATCAATAATTCAACAATAAGAAAAACTAATTTTTTCTTTGTTTAATTTGTCTTTGGTTAGACATTCTTTTATATATTTATTTTAGACAAAATAATTCAACAATTATTTCCTAAAATATCATATATGTGTCGATTTTGGTATATAAATTATTCAAATAATTTGAACCAAAATCCATCGAATTCATTAATTCAATTATAGATTCTTCCTTATTAATAAATCTTATTTATTAACTCTTGATATTTATTTAAATAAATCAATTATTCAAATAAAATATCATATTCCGATTTTGTATTTTATTATTAAGAAATATTTATTATTTACTATTTAAATAATCGAAATTATTTGAATTAATAATAAATATGTTATTTACTATTATCCTTTTAAATAATCGCTATTATTTAAAATTAACAATAAATGTTTAATTATTAATTTCCATTTAGGTTAACACATTACCTAAATAATTAATAATTATTTATTAATAATATTTTATTATTAATTACTATTTAAATAAACACATTATTTAAATAATTAATAACAATGATATTAATTTCCATTTAAATAAACTCATTATTTAAATAATTAATATTGTCTATTTATTTAAGTAAACTGCTTTACTTAATTTATTCATTTCATTTTTCAAGGAAACATAGTTTCATCATTCAGTTTGTTTTTTCCAAGTATAGTGACTAAAACAGATGCTATATTACTGAAATTTAAATAAAGTTTATCTTAATAATCTAACATGCATTCAAAATTCAAATACTCAAAGTTTCGACATATAATTAAATATGATGCATGAATGCGAACATATTAATGAACAGAAAAGCCCTAAAACATGTTACTATGTCACGATATTTTAATGATACCGGTGAAGTGCCGTCGAATGATAGGTCAATTACCATCATTAAACGAGATGCCACTCGAACAATTGACAACCCGAATAACTCATATTCTTATGTCATTGTTTACCGTGTGTTTGGTCAAGAATTTTGATAACAAACTTTATCAAATTTCTTCTTAAGTGTAACCCACTAATTTAGTCTTTTAAATAAAAATTGAAGAGTGTCTACGAAGTGTAGATTCAGTCTTCAATCGCATTTAAAATTCTTTATCCCTTTCGGGAGACCCAACTTGATATTGATTTATACAATAAAACCTTCCTATGGGAATGAACACCTGCAGCAGTGTTACAGAGGCCATGTATAAATCTCACGTTTCTAGCCCATTAGTCGAGACCATAGGATACATTGACATGTTTCCTTCTCCCACTTAATATTTTAAGTTAGGGTTTCATAACTTAGACTAATTCAGGCTAACTCATTAATCCAAGTTTTAATTAACCTAATCAACTTTAACTCTTAAATTGGTTAGATTAATTTTATAAAGTGATTGTTCAAGTTTTCCTAATTAAAACTAATCACATTATAAGCCGTCTTAATAATTTTGATTTATTAATTTGAACTTTTCTCCCAATCGCTCCCAGTTAGAGGAGCTCCGTGTTAAGGGAACTTTATGAAACCTCATCGCTTGGGCAGAGCTTTCTCCCCAGAGATCCATTCAATTCAATTAATCTCAATTATTAATTTTTAATTAACCCTTAATTAAAAGTTTCTATTTGTTTATCTTATATGGATTTTGGCCCAATTGTTTAAACAATAATTCCATATTACAAATAATTCATTTAGTTTCTATTCAACTTTTAAACTAGATTTAACTTTTGAATTTTAACTAAATAAGCATGCTTTTAATTCTAAAACAATTAGAATATAATTTCGATAATAACATTTATAAAATAAAATTATAGCATGCTTCACATACATTAGCATATAATAACACATATTATATCATGATGCATGTATGTACAATTAATAAAATCATACAACCTATGGTGGGATTTTCTACATGACATACTTTTATGCATGAACATTATTTAAAACAATTATATCATACATATAAACAATTTAAATAATAAATAGCTAAATTGACAGGTATTCTTGGCACTATTTCTAAAACGGAAAATTAAAATTACAACTTAATTAAATTTTCCATTGTAGAACTTGAGGCTTCAACTTTCTCTCTCCTCCATGGTGTAGGCGTGGGCATGGGTATTTATGGGGCAAATATTATCTACTTAATATTTCCATAAATACTTGTTTTAAAATAATTATCTTTTAATTATATGGAAAAATAAAGAAATATTTTCCATGTAATCTTATATCAATTTCTAAATTTATAATTTAAGATAGGGATAATCTTTAAAAATTTAATCCTTATCTTAAATATTTAAATTTTTAAATTGAGATAACAAGATAATTATGATAAAATATCTTACCAAATTTTTACCTTTTCTCTCTCCTTGGGCGTGGACATCATTGTTGATGGAGAAAATAAAAATTTCTTTTCTTCCTTCCCTTTGGTGTAGCCGATTTTGCTCCTCTTTGGTATGGGAAAATTACAAATTTTTCCTATACCCTAAAATTAGGGTTTACAAATTTTCTACTAAAATTTAAAAAACCTAAGTGCCACAAGAATACCTAAACAGTCAATAAGCAAACCTCCACAATTTATATAACACAATTTATATAAACATACATAAAACATTTTTTATGCAACCCACCAAAATTTTCGAAAATTCACAATTTTGCATGATAATTAAAATTAGCTTTTATACCAATTGAAGGGATGATTTACTAAAATAGCGGAATTTTATTTAGCAAACTTATTAACATTTAATAACGGATTTATTAACATAATGCAAATTGTAATATAAACACGAAGAACATGTAGATTCATGCTTTATTTTCGAAAATTAAAACCGGTTTACTTACATTGAGTAATTAATGGAGAATCGGTTGGAGGTTTCTTTACAGCATCAATTCCTCAACAACACCGAATCTTCTATGCTAGATCGATCAAATGAAACCCGATTGTGGGATCGAACTTAAGAAGTTGGGAAGAAGAAAAATATTTTTCTTCCCAATGATAGTGGGAAAATCGGCAATTAGGGGGGAGAGGCGGAAGAGAGAGTTCCAACTTTCTATGGAATTGAATTGTGTGATTTATGAATGACCAAACCCTCCTATTTATAGGAAAATAGGAATCCTAATCACATTAGGATTAATCTATAGAGATAAATACAAAAAGAAAAAAGATTATCTCTTTCCTTTATCTTGCAATTTTGAAAATGCCATAGATAAATAGGAGATTATTTTATTTTCTTTATTTTTATTTATCTTGGGTAAATAAATCTATGTAATTATTTTAGGATATAATTCAAACAGTTATCTCTTCCTAAAATACATGTCATGGCCGAAAATTGGCTTAATAATTAATAAATAATTCTAATTTATTTAATTAATTATTTTTGGCCAATTTCAATTGGGTTCATTAATCCAGTTGGGCTTGAAACTCTCTCTTAAATTAATAAGTCCAACTTAATTAATTTATTTATTAATTACCATTTAAATAAAATATTTTATTTAAACAATTAATAATATTAATATTTTCTCCCGACTAAATATTATCAAATTATATTTAATTATTAATTTCCATTTAAATAATTTTCATTATTTAAATAATTAATAATAAATATTTTAATTATTAATTTCCATTAAATAAACTCATTATTTAATTAATAATTTTATTGATAACATTTTATTATTAATTAATTAATTTTAATTATTAATTCCGTTCAAATAAAATTTATTATTTAAACAATTAATAATTGTTAATTAATTTCAAATTATTAATTACCATTTAAATATACTCAATATTTAAATAATTAATAATATTTCATTATTAATTTCATGTTTAAATAAACTCATTATTTAAACAATTAATAATGTTTATATTAACTACCGTTTAAATATACTTAATATTTAAACAATTAATATTGCCTATTTTAAGTAATTCACTTTACTTAAAATTTCCATTTCTTCTACTTGATTTCGCGACTACGATATTTGGGCTAGCATAGGGACCCGATGGACCTATAGATCATGGGCTTAATAATTAGTCAATTAAGTGATTAACACATAATCAGTTAATTACTTATTATCTAACTATGAATAATTCCACTATAGATTCATAGCTGAACTCCCCTCACTATAGATGAGTTATGTCCATTTAGTTTATCTTTTATTTATATCTGTGATATATCCTTCACGTGGAACCCTCATAATTACAGGTGGATAAATTTACCGTTTTGCCCTGTAATTACCGCTTTATCCTTGTGTTCCCGTTGATTCTCCAATGAACTTTATCTTTAGTCGAACTAGAGATAAGATACTTCTGTGATCAATAGAAGTCGTGACGTCACTTGTTCATGTCTCGAATCAGTACATCAAGGGAGTTTCCTAAAGTTCCTAAAATGTTTAGGTATCGCACTGATACCGTTAATTTATAGGAAAGTTATGAATTCCATCTCGTAAAAATGAGTTCCCAGCTACTTATCTAGTCATGTTCCCAAAACAGGAGTGTATTGAGTGTTCTTACAGATCGCTCTCAACTATGTGAATCAAAGAACATAACTCCACAAATAGGAGTCCGCATTCCACTCAGGATTGAGATCTATCACGATTAATAAACTTAGTTTGATATTCGATAATTTCTACTAATGAGAAATTTGATCGAACATCTTGGTCCTGTCTTATACAATCAACATTGCATATGATACTTCCATTTCATGTCTCCCACATGAATGATCAGGATTAGATCATTTGTCTATAAATAAAATGCGAAGCTATCAACAGTGTTATCAGGATAAGGTTCCCAAACGTTATCCATTTACTGTAGACACTTTTAAGTTACTCATCTCGACTTTAATCCTCTCGTATGACTCACATACTAAGTCGTGATTTCATAAGAGTGACTTAGGGTTTTACTATTTGAATGTTTGATATTTATATATTTCCATATATTCCTAATATCATTAATTGAATCAATCTAGAAAATATAAAGAACTTATGTTTATTTATTTAATTTATCTTAATAAATTATTATTATTAAATAATTACAAGTTCTAGGACACCATTCCTAACAATACCATCTATCCTAGGAATAGGATGATGATACTTCACTGTTATTTTGTTGATGGCTCTACAATCCACACACATCCTACAAGTTCCATCCTTCTTTGGAACCAAAATCACTTGAACCGAGCATGGGCTCAAACTTTCCCTCACATAACCCTTTACAAGCAACTCCTCCACTTGCTTTTGGATTTCCTTTGTCTCGGTTGGGTTGGCCCTATATGCTGGCCTATTAGGTATGGTTGCCCAGGGAATGAAATCCACTTGATGTTCAATGCCTCTTATTGGTGGCAATCCACTAGGCATCTCCTCGGGAAACATATCCTCAAATTCCTGCAAAAGAGACATAAAGAAACTAGGCAAAGTAGAGTTAGGTGTGTTAGTCATAAAACAAGTTCCTTTGTATAAAAGTACAAGGAAGTTTTGTTTTGAAAACAAAGCATACCTCACTTCACTCTTAGTAGCAAATAAACTCACTTTTCTCTCTTTGTTTCTTTTTTTTCCTTTTCTTTTCTCTAATTGTTTTCCCTTTTGCTTTTTCCACTCAAAGCTGTCTTTTCTCTCTCACTCATTTCTTCACTCAATTCTTTTTCTTTCAATTCTTTTTCTTTTATCTGAAACTCAAGCCTCCTTTGTTCAACCTTACATTTATCAATGAAAACCTCTCTTGAAGACAAAGGTACCAAAGTAGTCTTCCTTCCATCCTTTATAAAGGTGTACCTATTAAGGTAACCATCATGTCAATTTAGGATCGTGGATAAGCTATGGTCAAAACGAAGAAACTTGTGTTTAAAGTACTAAAACTCAAGCAATCAGTATTTAAACAATCTAAAATAATGAAAAGAAACAAAAATAAAACAAGAAAAACAGATTGGATAGGCAAAAATTAGATTGGAAAAGGAAAGCAGATTTTTGAAAGCAAAGAACTCAAGAAAAAGTGGTAGACAAAATTCAAAATTCGTGGAGTTCGACAATGAATTTTAAATTGGTAGTCTATATTTAGCTTATTAAGATGATAATAAAGAGTATACAAAAGGTCAAATACAAAAATTCATTCAGAATTGAAAAACACTAACTCACAGAATTGAAGTTCCCGGAAAATAGGATAAACCTGCGCACAGAAATGAAATTCCAGATTTGAACTGTTTTCTTTATGATTTTGACAACGTGTTCTTCTGAACATACAAAGATAATGGTTAGATAAAACTTTTTTATTCAGGAAGAAAAACCAAATTCTGATGTTAGCATAGCATTTGAATAGGAAACAGAAGCATTAAATGCAACAGTTACAAAATTAGACAGTTTTGACAATTGTGAACTATAGCCGTTTTTTGTGCTTTAAATACATGAAAATGAATGTGAAACTGATATATTTGAATGGTAACTGATATATAAACACAATTACATTAGATCTACACGAATTTATATGGATCAAACTATAAAATTTCAAGAATTTGCAAGATGAACACAAGATTAACATATTTGGTGCCCTCGGATGCAAATTCACTCTTCTTTCCTTCTTTTTTTTTTTCTTTTTTTTTTTTTTAATTTTCAAGATCTAAACGTGATCTTTAAGATGGAGATGAAATCTGATTCAAAAGGTGAATCAAAATGAATGAAAAGGCAGAAACGAAATGGATGAACAAAATGTAAAGAATTGAAAAACAATGCAAAAAAGTAAGATAGAATCAATTCTAGAGTAGGCCACAAGAGCAACCTATGCTCTGATACTAAATGATACGAAAACCCTTTTGAAAAGCTCTTATAACCCTTAAACTTAACTAGGGACCCTAAAAGTTCAAGACCAAAGAACCCACATATGACATTTGACACAACCCAACGAAAAAGGCTAGAAACAGATTATCCTTATGATCAAATATCTAAAGACAAGAATTGGATTTCTTGTTCTAGATTTGCATCAATCCACCAAATTAGAATGATCAATCCTAATGGCTCGATTCTATTGCCACCCTAAACACAAGGAATGATAATATGAATCATGGAACGTCACAAATAGCTCAAGGATCAATCTCAAGATCAAAGTTCAAGACAAGCATAAAACATCCATTACAAGCCTACATGAGCAAAGTCAAGACAGGCTTTGAAGATACGAGCATGGAGGCTATGGAAGAGGACATGATGAACTTTACTATGGCAAATGTATTTGGATGAAGATTATTGAAGACTTGTTCAACCAGAAATGAAGATGAGAGCTAATTTGGAAAGTTGCATCACTTTTGCAAACTTTCCTTATTTGGACCAGTTTCCATATTTGTTCCTAAACTTTCCATATTTGTTCCCAAACTTTTCATATATGGTTCCAACAAATTTATGATGTATTTAGACATGTTTTAGGCCATTTACATTCAGTTTATTAGCTTGGAAGGAATTAGGAAAGATATTATTCTCTAGGAAAGATTTTCCCCAAAATCTGCCAAATCCATATAAGGCAAGTTTTTGGGCAGATTTTATTCTCTTCTTTATTCTGAATTGCCTTGTAATTTTTCGGGTTTCTTTGCCTATTTAAAGGCCTCATTTGTAACCCTAAATACTCAGAATTAATATGATAGAAAATAGCTTTGTTTTGCTTATTGCTTGGTTGATTTTACCTTGCATTTTGTAGCCTTGTTCTAGGTTGCATGTTTTAGAAACATTCAAGCATAACTTGATCTATTGTGTTTATGGATTGTTTCGATCTTAAAATAAGAACAAGTTCTCTTATTTTAAGGTATTAGATCATTGGAATAATCTTCTTCTTCTTGGTTTCCAAGGGTTTTACCTTATTGTTCATTGGGGTTTTAGGATTTGCATCTAGGGGTTCTTTGTCTTTCAAAGGGTTTCTATTTCAATTTTCTAGGGTTTCATATCAAATGACAAGATAAAAAGTTAAGCTCAGCTCACAACAATTCAAAGAAAAAGTTCTCAATTAAATTTGTTTTTTTAACTTCAATAATTCTGATTTCTTACAAGCATGTCTCATGGCTTTATAGCCTTTAAAAGCCATGAAAATAAACTGATAAAATGGAATAAAAAAGGCCAAAAGACAGCTGGCCATAGCAATGTTTGAAATAAAGACAATTAACTAGCCTATTGAAAATAAAGTGTAATTGAAAATACAAGAGTTACAATTCTGAATCGGAAGCCTTTGTAACTGAAAATCCTTGATCACATATGATTATGTAAGTCTTTAATGAAGCATTAAGTTGTCTTGAAGAAGTCTAGGCTTGCATTGATATCTTGTGTTGCATTTAATGCAACTTGAGTTGTCATTAAGGGAACCAAGCTTGCAATAAATGCATCTTCAACTTGGACTTCTATCTTGAACACATTGAATGTATCTTCAATATGAACTCTCTTTCTTGTAAAAAAGCCCTTGGAAGAATCTATATTTGCAAAATAGTCCTTGGAAGAATCTGTATTTGCAAAATAGTCCTTGAAAGAATCTGTATTTGCAAAATAATCCTTGGCCAAATGCACTAATGATTGGACATGTAGATTGAGCTTTGACTGAAGCTTCCTTGCCTTTGATCTTGTGATTGGGCCTTGTGGTAAGATGATAGAGCTTCCATGATTCTCATCAGGAATCCTCTTTGGACCAAAATGCAAACGAGAATCCGAACAAATTTGGTCAAAGTTGTCCATATGATTTGGTCATCCAAAAGTTCCAAATGAAGGAAACTCTTCTTTGAGAATCCTCTTTGGATCAAAATGTCAAACGAGGATCGGAACCCATCTTGTCAAACTGGTCCTGATATGAATCATGGAACATCACAAAATGCCCAAGGACAAATCACAACATTAAAGTTCAAGAGAAGCATTGACATCCATTTACAGGCCTACATTAGCAAAGTCAAGACAAGCTTCGAAGATCCGATCATGGAGGCTATGGAAGAGGACGTGATGAACTCCAATCTATGGCAAATACATTTGGAGGAAGAGTATTGAAGAATTGTTCAATCGGAATTGAAGAGAAGAGCTAATTAGGAAAGTTGCATCACTTTTGCAAACTTTCCTTATTTGGACCACTTTCCATATTTGTTCCTAAAGTTTCCATATTTGTTCCCAAAATGGTTCCAACGAATTTATGATGTATTTAGACATGTTTTAGGTCTTTTATATTCATTTTATATGTTTGGAAAGGATTAGGAAAGATATTATTCTCTAGAAAAGATTTTCCACAAAATCTGCCAATTTCACATAAGGCAAGTTTTGGGCAGATTTTGTGCTCCTTGTAATCCGAATTTCATAGCTTATTTTTAGGGTTTCTTTGCCTATTTAAAGGCCTCATTTGTAACCCTAAATACCAAGAATTCATATGATAATAATATTGCCTTTTGCTTTGCTTAAATTGCTTAGTTTTGTAGCCTTGTTCTAGGTTGCATGTTTTAGAAACATTCAAGCATGAATTGATCTATTGTGTTTGTGGATTGTTTCAATCTTGAAATAAGAACAAGTTCTCTTATTTCAAGATCATAGATCATTGGAATAATCTTCTTCTTCTTTGTTTCCAAGGGTTTTACCTTATTGTTTATCGGGGTTTTAGGATTTGCATCTAGGGGTTCTTTGTGCTTTCAAAGGGTTTCTATTTCAATTTCCTAGGGTTTCATATCATTTGGTATCAGAGCTTAGGCTCAAGGGAAGATTTCTATCTTACTTGCTTTCTTGTTATTTTAATTTTTCTTGTCTTGTTCTTCGTTCATCAAAAATTCCAAAAAAAAAAAAAAACAAAAAAAAAAACTGTTCCAGAATTTCCTTCTTTAGCTACTGTTTTTGTTATTTTTCGTATAGTTTCAATCCGAATCTTAGAAAGTCATAAACTAAAAAAGTGTTTATCTTTGAGTCTTGATTATTTTGTATTCAGAAAAGTTTGTCAAAAAAAAAGTGGAAGATTGAGAAAAAAATAGATCTTCGCAGACTGTCGGATTGTCCAGAAAATTGAAAAAAAAAAAAAAGTGTTCTTGCTTGATTTGTTGAAGTTTCTGGAAAAAAAAAGTGGTTTGTGTTCGTATTTTTCTTGTAGAGTTCATCTTAAACTCATCATATCTTCATCTTGAATCTGAAAAAGGCAAAGGAATTGTGCTAGAATTGTTTGTTTCCTAAAAAGCTAGAACTTACCATAAATAGCCAAAACTGTTTTTGGAAAGTATCAAATCTGTCCCATATTTGATTATATGCATCTTTTGCTTTAGGAAAGTCTTATTTTCTGATTCTAAACACTTTAGGGAAGTCTTAACTCGAATTTTTCTCTTTAAGGAAAGTTTATTCTTGCTTATTTTCTTGTTATTCTTTCCTATTTACACAAATACACCATTTGAAAAATCTGTCCTTTTATTTCTCTAGCCACCCAAGCTAATTGTTTCTTATTTCTTTATTGATACTTTTTACAAATATCATTAGTATCTTAGTTGTTTGATAGTTGCTAAAGTGTGCTAATAGTTCAAGGTTATATTTAGGCCCTAAAATCTGTTTTGAGTGCAAACACGAGTGAATTGACATCATCGAGTGTAAACACTTAGGGAGTGATTGAGAGGTCCTATTTTTATTACTAACTTGTTTACTTGCAGCAATGTATCATGAAAGGTTTGATCAAATGAGGAGTAATAGATGTCGAGAGGTAGAACATACCCGAAGCCAAAATAGAGAGGTTTATCATGGAGGGATAGAGCATAGAAGCTTAGGAGGTGATAAGCTCAAGGTACCTACTTTTCAAGGAAGATCAAATCCAGAGGTTTACTTGACATGGGAAAGAGATGTGGAGCTTTGTTTCGAAGAACATCCATGTAGTGATTCAAAGAAGGTACAACTTATAACCACTCAATTTTGTGATTATGCACTAACATGGTGGAAACAATTGATGAATGATAGACAAAGAAGAACTTTGGAGGATCCAATTGAAACTTGGTGTGAACTCAAATACATAATGAGGAAACGATTTGTACCAGACCGATTTCAAAGCGACCTTGTGCAAAAGTTCGAAGATCTTACACAAGGAAACATGAGTGTTTGTGAGTACTACAATGAGTTTAAATATCTCATGACTAGAGCTAATATTGAGGAAGATGAAGAGATGACTATGGCATGGTTCTTAGATGGATTAAACTATGAGATTGCTGGCCAAGTTAATGGGTATACATATGTGGAGTTAGATGAAATGGTTCACTATGCCATCAAGATAGAAAAGAGGCTCAAAAGAAGAAGAGATACACGGTATGCTTCTAAACCTATTTCCAATACTACTTCTTCTTATCAAATGGGTGAAAATGGTGTATTAATGGATAAGAATGGGGCTGCCTATGGCTTAGTAGAGGAAAATGCAAATTTGATTTTAGAGAAGGTCAAGATGATTGAAAGAGAACTTTTAAAATCGAAATATGTTTTCAATGCTAGCATGGAGGAGATAAAAGAGGATATTCGTGCTAATGTTTTTGTGGAGGAAACTTGTGAGCTACAAAAGAGTTCTATGTTTGAAAAGAATGAGAATTGTCAAAAAGAGAGTGAGCCAAAAGAAAGAGAGATGAGTTTTCAAAAAGAAAAGTGTGAAAAAGAAATTATTGAAATAAGTGAGCCAAAAGAAAGAGAGATGAGTGCTCAAAAAGAAATGAGTGACATGAGTGAGCCAAAAGAAAGAGATTTGAGTTCAAAAGAAAGAGTGTTTGAAAAGAATGAAAGAGAAATTGAAAAGAAAGAGAGTTGTGAGTCAAAAATGAATGAGAGGAATGGTGAGAACATTGTGAGTTTTGTAGAAAGTGAGGCTAGGAAAATAATGTTTTCAAATAAAACCCACTTTGTACTTGTGTGCAAAGATTCTTTCTTTCTAACTTATGAACTTAACCTTTGCTTTTCTAGTGTTTTAGCTAATGTTTTGCAGAATTACATTGATCAATTTTCAATTGGAATGGAGCACAAAGTAGATGCATTTCAAGGGGCTGAAATACTTAAGGCACCACCATACTTCATGGAAAAAGATGTTGCCAACGGGATCCAAGGCCAGAAAAGGAAGTTTCTTACTTTTAATCCTATTGCATCGGTTTGTTTAAATGATTATTTCTTGTTTTCCAATTCTGATTTTAAGACTAGAAATCATCCAAACCAAATATATTTTAATGATAAACATGCATTCTTTTCTAGCAAAATTCTTTTGGATGATCTTTACTTGTTTGACAGCTTATCACTTGCAAAACATGTTAAGCTAGCCTATCCATTTACTTGTGATGATGTGCATAGTTCTTGTTTGTTTGCTAAATTTGATCTCAAGTCTGATATTTTACCACTTCAATTTCATTCTAATGATAAACATATGTTTTGTGCTACACGAATTATCTTTGATAAGACATATGATGCATTTAGGGAGAGCATGGAGTCTTCATATTTTCTAATTTACCCCAACACATTAGACCTATTTGAGTTTGTTTATGGTTCATATGCTTTGATTAATGTGTTACATTCACCATGTGATCATCTTGTGAGTAGTGTTGAGTATGAGAAAATTTACGAGATTGACTATGGTCCATATATTCTATTAGATGTGTTACCATTATCCACCAACTATATTGTTAGTGTTGTGGTCTTTGATAAGCTAGGTTGTTTTGCTGATTTAAAGGGAAGAAAACCAACAATATTTGACCCGGGAGGTGTTAACTTGAAAGGAGAAAGAAGGGTACCATTGTTGCTCTCTTTGGTGCCAATTCACAATACACGAGGTAAGTGTGCTTTATGTGCTTTTATTTATGTTATTAACTTAATTTATTGTGATGTAGGTAATGTTATAGATTCGAGGACGAATCCTTTTCAAGAGGGAGGGGATGATATGAATCATGGAACATCACAAAATGCCCAAGGACAAATCACAACATTAAAGTTCAAGAGAAGCATTGACATCCATTTACAGGCCTACATTAGCAAAGTCAAGACAAGCTTCGAAGATCCGATCATGGAGGCTATGGAAGAGGACGTGATGAACTCCAATCTATGGCAAATACATTTGGAGGAAGAGTATTGAAGAATTGTTCAATCGGAATTGAAGAGAAGAGCTAATTAGGAAAGTTGCATCACTTTTGCAAACTTTCCTTATTTGGACCACTTTCCATATTTGTTCCTAAAGTTTCCATATTTGTTCCCAAAATGGTTCCAACGAATTTATGATGTATTTAGACATGTTTTAGGTCTTTTATATTCATTTTATATGTTTGGAAAGGATTAGGAAAGATATTATTCTCTAGAAAAGATTTTCCACAAAATCTGCCAATTTCACATAAGGCAAGTTTTGGGCAGATTTTGTGCTCCTTGTAATCTGAATTTCATAGCTTATTTTTAGGGTTTCTTTGCCTATTTAAAGGCCTCATTTGTAACCCTAAATACCAAGAATTCATATGATAATAATATTGCCTTTTGCTTTGCTTAAATTGCTTAGTTTTGTAGCCTTGTTCTAGGTTGCATGTTTTAGAAACATTCAAGCATGAATTGATCTATTGTGTTTGTGGATTGTTTCAATCTTGAAATAAGAACAAGTTCTCTTATTTCAAGATCATAGATCATTGGAATAATCTTCTTCTTCTTTGTTTCCAAGGGTTTTACCTTATTGTTTATCGGGGTTTTAGGATTTGCATCTAGGGGTTCTTTGTGCTTTCAAAGGGTTTCTATTTCAATTTCCTAGGGTTTCATATCAGGTCCTCTTTATTTGGTCCACCCTAAAAATCCAAACGGAGGAAGCTCTTCTTTGTGAATCTTTTTTGGACCAAAATATCGAACGTCAAAGTTGTCCTCATGATTTGGTCCATCCAAAAGATCCAAATGTAGGAAACTCTTCTTTGGGAATCCTCTTTGGACCAAAAATGTCAAACGATGATTGGAACTAATCTTTTTAAACTTGTCCTAATGATTTGGTCCATCCTAAAGTTTCAAATGGAGGAAACTCTTCATTGGGAATCATCTTTGGACCAAAATGTCAAACAAGGATTAGAACCAATTTGGTCAAAGTTGTCCTCATGATTTGGTCCATCCTGAAGATCCAAATGGAGGAAACTCTTCTTTGCATATCCTATTTGGATCAAAATGTCTAACGAGGATCGTAACCAATCTTTTAAAACATGTTCTAATGATTTGGTCCATCCTAAAGATCCAACGGGAGGAAACTCTTCTTTGGGAATCCTCTTTGGACCAAAATGTCGAACAAGGATCTAACCAATCCAAAAACTTGTTTGTAATTGAAAAGCATGTTTCAAAAATCAATCTTTTCAAAATTGTCCACATGATTTCGTCCATCCTAAAATTCCAAATGGAGGAAACTCTTCTTTGGAAATACTCTTTGGACCAAATGGTCAAACAAGGATCGGAACCAATCTTTTCAAACTTGTCCTTATGATTTGGTCAATCCTTAAGTTCCAAATGGAGGAAACTCTTCGTTGCGAATCCTCTTTGGAGAAAAATGTCGAACGCCAAAGTTATCCTAATGATTTCATCCATCCTAAAGTTCCAAATGGATGAAACTCTTCTTTGGGAATCCTCTTTCGACCAAAATGTAAAACGAGGATCGAAACCAATATTTTCAAACTTGTCCTAATGATTTGGTCCATCGTAAAGTTCCAAATGGAAGAAACTCTTCTTTGGACCAAAATATTGAACGTCAAACATGACCCCATGATTTGGTCCATCCTAAATATCCAAATGGAGGAAACTCTTCTTTGCGAATCCTCTTTGGATCGAAATGTCAAATGAGGATTGGAACCAATCTTTTAAAACTTGTCCTAATGATGTGGTCAATCCATAAGCTCCAAATGGAGGAAACTCTTCTTTGGGAATCCTCTTTGGACAAAAATGTCAAACGAGGATCGGAACCAAGCTTGTCAAACTTGTCTTCATGATTTGGTCCATCCTAAAGTTCCAAATAGGAGGAAACTTAGTTGTTATTTGGTCCATCCTAAAGATCCAAACAGATGAAACTCTTCTTTGGGAATCCTCTTTGGACCAAAATGTCAAACGAGGATCGGAACAAAGCTTGTCAAAGTTGTCCTCATGATTTGGACCATCCTAAAGTTCCAAATGGAGCAAACTCTTTTTTAGGAATACGCTTTGGACCAAAATGTCAAACGAGGATCAGAACCAATATTTTCAAACTGGTCCTAATGATGCGGTCCATCCTAAAGTTCCAAATGGAGGAAACTGTTCTTTGGGAACCTTCTTTGGAGCAAAATGTCTAACGAGGATCCGAACCAAGCTTGTCAAACTTGTCTTCATGATTTGGTCCATCCTAAAGTTCCAAATGGAGGAAACTCTTCTTTGGGAATCCTCTTTAGACCAAATTATCGAACGCGGATCGGAACCAATCTTGTTAATGTTGTCCTCATGATTTGGTCCATTCTAAAGTTCAAAATGGAGGAAACTCTTTTTTGGGAATCCAATTTAGACCAAAATGTCAAACGAGGATCAGAATCGATCTTTTCAAACTGGTCCTGTTGATTTGGTCCATCCAAAAGGTCCAACGGGAGGAAACTTTTCTTTGTGATTTCTCGTTGGACCAAAATGTCGAACGTCAAAGTTGTCCTCATGATTTGGTCAGTCCTAACAATTCCAAATGGAGGAAACTCTTCTTTTGAAATCCTCAATTGGCCAAAATGTCAAACGAGAATCGGAACCAATTTTGTCAAAGTTGTCCTTATGATTTGGTCCATCCTAAAGTTCCAAATGGAGGAAACTATTATTTGGGAATTCTCTTTGGACCAAAATATCAAACGAGGATCAGAACCAATCTTGTCAAACTTGTCCTCATAATTTGGTCCATCCTAAAGTTCGAAATGGAGGAAACTATTCTTTGGAAATCCTCTTGGGAGCAAAATTTCAAACGAGGATCGGAAGCAATCTTGTCATAGTTGTCCTCATGATTTTGTCTATCCTAAAGTTCCAATGTCAAACGAGGACCGAAACAAATTTTGTCAAAGTTTTCCTCATGATTTTGTCAATCCTAATGTTCCAAATGGGGGAAACTCTTTTTTGGGAATCCTCTTTAGAAATGTCGAACGAGGATCGAAACTAATCTTGTCAAATTTTTCCTCATGATTTGGTCCATTCCAAAGATCAAAACGGAGGAAACTCTTCTTTGGAATCCTCTTTGGAACAAAATGACAAACAAGGATCGGAATCAATCTTGTTGAAGTTGTCCTCATGATTTGGTCCATCCTCAAGATCCAAATGCAGGAAACTCTTCTTTGGGAATACTCTTTGGACCAAAATGTCGAAAGTCAAATTTGTCCTCATGATTTGTTCCATCCTAAAGTTCCAAATGGAGGAAATTATTCTTTGCGAATCTCTTTGGACCAAAATATCAAACGAGGATAATAACCAAGCTTGTTAAATTTGTCCTTATGATTTATACCATCCTAAAGTTCCATATGGAGGAAACTCTTCTTTGGAAATCCTCTTTGGACCAAAATGTCGGACATCAAAGTTGTCCTCATGATTTGGCCCATCCTAAAGATCCAAATGAGAACCGTCAAAGTTTTCCTCATGATTTGGTCCATCCTAAAGTTCCAAATGGAGGAAACTCTTCTTTGGGAATCCTATTTAGACCAAAATGTAAAACGAGGGTCGGAATCAATCTTTTCAAAGTTGTCCTAATGATTTGGTCCATCCTAAAGTTCCAAATGGAGAAAACTCGTCTTTGGGAATCCTCTTTGGACCAAAATGTTAAACGTGGATCGGAACAATTCTTTTCAAACTTGTAATAATAATTTGGTCCATCCTATAGTTCCAAATGGAGGAAACTCTTCTTTTCGAATCCTCTTTAGACCAAAATGTCAAACGAGGATCAGAACCAATCTTTTCAAAGTTGTCCTAATGATTTGGTCTATCCTAAAGATTCAAATGGAGGAAACTCTTCTTTTGCAATCCTCTTTGGACCAAAATGTCAAATGAGAATCAGATCCAATTTTGTCAAAGTTGTCTTCATGATTTGGTCCATCCTAAAGTTCCAAATGGAGGAAACTCTTCTTTGGGAATTCTCTTTGGACCAAAACGTCGAACGTCAAAGTTGCCCTCATGATTTGGTCCATCCTAATGATCGAAATGGAGGAAAATCTTTTTTGGGAATCCCCTTTGGACCAAAATGTCAAACGTCAAAGTTTTCCTCACGATTTGGTCCATCCTAAAGTTCCAAATCGAGGAAACTATTCTTTTGGAATCCTTTTTGGACCGAAATGTTAAATGTCAAAGTTGTTCTCATGATTTGGTCCATCCTAAAGTTCCAAATGGAGGAAACTCTTTTTTGGGAATCGTCTTTGGCAAAATTGTCAAACGAGGATCGTAACCAAACTTTTCAAATCTGTCCTAATGAATTTGTCCATCCTAAAGGTCCAATTGGAATAAACTCTTCTTTAAGAATCCTCTTTGGGCCAAGATGTAAACCGAGGATCGGAACCAATCTTTTCAAACGTGTCCTAATGATTTGGCCTATCCTAGAGATCCAAATGGAGGAAACTCTTCTTTGGGAATCCTCTTTGGACCAAAATGTCAAACAGGGATCGGAACCAATTTTTTTAAACTTTTCCTAATGATTTGGTACATCGTAAAGTTCCAAATGGAGGAAACTCTTCTTTGGGAATCTTCTTTGGACCAAAATGTCAAACAAGGATCGAAACCAATCTTTTCGAACTTGTCCTCATGATTTGGTCCAACATAAAGTTCCAAATGGAGGAAACTCTTCTTTGCGAATCCTCTTTGGATGAAAATGTCAAACGAGGATCGGAACGAATCTTTTCGAAGTTGCCCTATTGATTTGGTCCATCTAAAAGATCCAAATGGAGGAAACTCTTATTTGGCAATCCTCTTTGCACAAAAATGTCAAATGAGGATCCGAACCAATCTTGTCAAAGTTGTCCACATGATTTGGTCCATCCTAAAGTTCCAAACGAAGGAAAGTCTTCTTTTGGAATTCTTCTTGGACCAAAATGTCGAACGTCAAAGTTGTCCCCATTATTTGGTCCATCCTAAAGATCCAAATGGAGGAAACTCTTCTTTGACAATCCTCTTTGAACCAAAATGTCAAATAAGGATCATAACCAATCTTGTCAAAGTTGTCCAGATGTTTTGTCCATCCTAATGTTCCAAATAAAGGAAACTCTTCTTTGGGAATCCTCTTTGGACAAAAATGTCGAACGTTAAAGTTGTCCTCATGATTTGGTCAATCCTAAAGATCGAAATGGATGAAACGCTTCTTTGGGAATCCCCTTTGGATAAAAATGTCAAACGTCAAAGTTGTCCTCATGATTTGGTCCATCCTAAAGTTCCAAATGGAGGAAACTCTTCATTGGGAATCCTTTTTGGACCAAAATGTCTAATGGGGATCGGAACCAATCTTTTCAAACTTATCCTAATGATTTGGTCTATCCCAAAGTTCTAAATGGAGGAAACTCATCTTTGGGAATCCTCTCTGGCCAAAATTCAAATGACGAGCGGAACCAATCTTTTAAAACTTGTCCTAATGATTTTGTCTTCATGATTTGGTCCATTTGGAAGTTCCAAATGGAGGAAACTCTTCTTTGTTAATCCTCTTTGGACCAAAATGTCAAACGAGGATCGGAACCAATCTTGTTAAAGTTGTCCTCATGATTTGGTTGATACTAAAGTTCCCAATGGAGGAAACTATCGTTGGGAATCCTCTTTAGACTAAAATGTCAAACGAGGATCAGAACCAATCTTGTCAAACTTGTCCTAAAGATTTGGTCCATCCTAAAGTTCCAAATGGAGAAAACTCTTCTGTGGGAATCCTCTTTGGGCCAAAATTTCAAACGAGGATTGGAACCAATCTTTTAAAAGCTGCCCTAATGATCTTGTCCATCCTAAAGTTCCAAATGGAGGAAACTCTTCTTTGGGAATCATCTTCAACCAATCTTGTCAAAGTTGTCCAAATGATTTGGTCCATCCTAAAGTTCCAAATGGAGGAAACGATTATTTGGGAATCCTCTTTGGACCAAAAGGTCAAACGAGGATCAGAACCAATCTTATCAATGTCGTCCTCATGATTTAGTCCCTTTCTAAAGGTCCATATGGAGGAAACTCTACTTTGTGAATCCTCTTTGGACCAAAATGTCAAACGAGGATCGGAACCAATCATTTTAAACTTTTCCTAATGATTTGGTACATCGTAAAGTTTCAAATGGAGGAAACTCTTCTTTGGGAATCTTCTTTGGACCAAAATGTCAAACGAGGATCGAAACCGATCTTTTCAAACTTGTCCTCATGATTTGGTCCAACATAAAGTTCCAAATGGAGAAAACTCTTCTTTGCGAATCCTCTTTGGATGAAAATGACAAACGAGGATCGGAACCAATCTTTTCAAAGTTGCCCTATTGATTTGGTCCATCCAAAAGATCCAAATGGAAGAAACTCTTATTTGGAAATCCTCTTTGCACCAAAATGTCAAATGAGGATCGGAACCAATCTTGTCAAAGTTGTCCACATGATTTGGTCCATCCTAAAGTTCCAAACGAAGGAAAGTCTCCTTTTGGAATTCTCCTTGGACCAAAATGTCGAACGTCTAAGTTGTCCCCATTATTTGGTCCATCCTAAAGATCCAAATGGAGTAAACTCTTCTTTGACAATCCTCTTTGAACCAAAATGTCAAATAAGGATCGGAACCAATCTTGTCAAAGTTGTCCAGATGATTTTGTCCATCCTAATGTTCCAAATAAAGGAAACTCTTCTTTGGGAATCATCTTTGGACAAAAATGTCGAACGTTAAAGTTGTCCTCATGATTTGGTCAATCCTAAAGATCGAAATGGATGAAACGCTTCTTTGGGAATCCCCTTTGGATAAAAATGTCAAACGTCAATGTTGTCCTGATGATTTGGTCCATCCTAAAGTTCCAAATGGAGGAAACTCTTCATTGGGAATCCTTTTTGGACCAAAATGTCTAATGGGGATCGGAACCAATCTTTTCAAACTTATCCTAATGATTTGGTCTATCCCAAAGTTCTAAATGGAGGAAACTCATCTTTGGGAATCCTCTTTGGCCAAAATTCAAATGACGAGCTGATACGAAAACCCTTTCGAAATGCTTTAAGAACCCTTAAACTTAACTAAGGACCCAAAAAGATCACAACCAAAGAACCCACATATGCCATTTGAAACAACCCCAAGGAAAGGCTAGAAAACAGATTGCCTTGTGTGATCTAAAAATCATGAAATGGACCCAAACAATTACGTTCCATCATCTCATGACTCGAAACACTCCACAAGTTGGTTGATCACTCCCCTCTTGAATGTTTCTAAACATGTAATCTAAAGCAAGATTACAAAGGGTTGAGGCTCAAGGCTCTCAATGTGCATAAAAATGCTACATTTCATTCATCATTCAAATCTGATTTACAATAGCTAAAACAAAGCCTATTTATAGGCATAAAAGACATGTAATTTTCGTTCATAATGATCCTCTATCAGCCCAATTAAGTCCCTAGCATGTAACCTACGAATTTAATGCAAAAACTTAAGTTACAATCTGCCACTATTACTTTGTAACTTACAATGCATCTTAAACAATTGAAACTGATACATGATGCTTAAAAGTAGCTTTTAAATGCCATTAATGCTTGTCTTGGAGTTGCCTTAAGTTCCCTTGAATGAAGCTTGAGTTGTCTTGAATGAAGCTTGGGTTATCATCAAGGCATCTAGAGTTGTCATCAATGCTACTACACTTCAAGCTTGAGCTGTCATAAATACGTCTTGAGTGCATTTAATGCAACTTGAGTTGTCATCAATGCATGTACTCTTTAAGCTTGAATTCCTTAAATGCATGGCTACATAATTCATATGACGAGCGGAACCAATCTTTTCAAACTTGTCCTAATGATTTTGTCTTCATGATTTGGTCCATTTGGAAGTTCCAAATGGAGGAAACTCTTCTTTGCTAATCCTCTTTGGACCAAAATGTCAAACGAGGATCGGAACCAATCTTGTTAAAGTTGTCCTCATGATTTGGTTGATACTAAAGTTTCCAATGGAGGAAACTATCGTTGGGAATCCTCTTTAGACTAAAATGTCAAACGAGGATCAGAACCAATCTTGTCAAACTTGTCCTAAAGATTTGGTCCATCCTAAAGTTCCAAATGGAGAAAACTCTTCTGTGGGAATCCTCTTTGGGCCAAAATTTCAAACGAGGATTGGAACCAATCTTTTAAAAGCTGCCCTAATGATCTTGTCCATCCTAAAGTTCCAAATGGAGGAAACTCTTCTTTGGGAATCATCTTCAACCAATCTTGTCAAAGTTGTCCAAATGATTTGGTCCATCCTAAAGTTCCAAATGGAGGAAACGATTATTTGGGAATCCTCTTTGGACCAAAAGGTCAAACGAGGATCAGAACCAATCTTATCAATGTCGTCCTCATGATTTAGTCCCTTTCTAAAGGTCCATATGGAGGAAACTCTACTTTGTGAATCCTCTTTGGACCAAAATGTCAAACGAGGATCGGAACCAATCATTTTAAACTTTTCCTAATGATTTGGTACATCGTAAAGTTTCAAATGGAGGAAACTCTTCTTTGGGAATCTTCTTTGGACCAAAATGTCAAACGAGGATCGAAACCGATCTTTTCAAACTTGTCCTCATGATTTGGTCCAACATAAAGTTCCAAATGGAGAAAACTCTTCTTTGCGAATCCTCTTTGGATGAAAATGACAAACGAGGATCGGAACCAATCTTTTCAAAGTTGCCCTATTGATTTGGTCCATCCAAAAGATCCAAATGGAAGAAACTCTTATTTGGAAATCCTCTTTGCACCAAAATGTCAAATGAGGATCGGAACCAATCTTGTCAAAGTTGTCCACATGATTTGGTCCATCCTAAAGTTCCAAACGAAGGAAAGTCTCCTTTTGGAATTCTCCTTGGACCAAAATGTCGAACGTCTAAGTTGTCCCCATTATTTGGTCCATCCTAAAGATCCAAATGGAGTAAACTCTTCTTTGACAATCCTCTTTGAACCAAAATGTCAAATAAGGATCGGAACCAATCTTGTCAAAGTTGTCCAGATGATTTTGTCCATCCTAATGTTCCAAATAAAGGAAACTCTTCTTTGGGAATCATCTTTGGACAAAAATGTCGAACGTTAAAGTTGTCCTCATGATTTGGTCAATCCTAAAGATCGAAATGGATGAAACGCTTCTTTGGGAATCCCCTTTGGATAAAAATGTCAAACGTCAATGTTGTCCTGATGATTTGGTCCATCCTAAAGTTCCAAATGGAGGAAACTCTTCATTGGGAATCCTTTTTGGACCAAAATGTCTAATGAGGATCGGAACCAATCATTTTAAACTTTTCCTAATGATTTGGTACATCGTAAAGTTCCAAATGGAGGAAACTCTTCTTTGGGAATCTTCTTTGGACCAAAATGTCAAACGAGGATCGAAACCGATCTTTTCAAACTTGTCCTCATGATTTGGTCCAACATAAAGTTCCAAATGGAGAAAACTCTTCTTTGCGAATCCTCTTTGGATGAAAATGACAAACGAGGATCGAAACCAATCTTTTCAAAGTTGCCCTATTGATTTGGTCCATCCAAAAGATCCAAATGGAAGAAACTCTTATTTGGAAATCCTCTTTGCACCAAAATGTCAAATGAGGATCGGAACCAATCTTGTCAAAGTTTTCCACATGATTTGGTTCATCCTAAAGTTCCAAACGAAGGAAAGTCTCCTTTTGGAATTCTCCTTGGACCAAAATGTCGAACGTCTAAGTTGTCCCCATTATTTGGTCCATCCTAAAGATCCAAATGGAGGAAACTCTTCTTTGACAATCCTCTTTGAACCAAAATGTCAAATAAGGATCGGAACCAATCTTGTCAAAGTTGTCAAGATGATATTGTCCATCCTAATGTTCCAAATAAAGGAAACTCTCCTTTGGGAATCCTCTTTGGACAAAAATGTCGAACGTTAAAGTTGTCCGCATGATTTGGTCAATCCTAAAGATCGAAATGGATGAAACGCTTATTTGGGAATCCCCTTTGGATAAAAATGTCAAACGTCAAAGTTGTCCTCATGATTTGGTCCATCCTAAAGTTCCAAATGGAGGAAACTCTTCATTGGGAATCCTTTTTGGACCAAAATGTCTAATGGGGATCGGAACCAATCTTTTCAAACTTGTCCAAATGATTTGGTCTATCCCAAAGATCCAAATGGAGGAAACTCATCTTTGGGAATCCTCTTTGGCCAAAATTCAAATGACGATCGGAACCAATCTTTTCAAACTTGTCCTAATGATTTTGTCTTCACGATTTTGTCCATTTGGAAGTTCCGAATGGAGGAAACTCTTCTTTGTTAATCCTCTTTGGACCAAAATGTCAAACGAGGATCGGAACCAATCTTGTCAGAGTTGTCCTCATGATGTGGTTGATACTAAAGTTCCCAATGGAGGAAACTATCGTTGGGAATCCCCTTTAGACTAAAATGTCAAACGAGGATCAGAACCAATCTTGTCAAACTTGTCCTAATGATTTGGTCCTTCCTAAAGTTCCAAATGGAGAAAACTCTTCTGTGGGAATCCGTTTTGGACCAAAATTTCAAACGAGGATTGTAACCAATCTTTTAAAAGTTGCCCTAATGATCTTGTCCATCCTAAAGTTCCAAACGGAGGAAACTCTTCATTGGGAATCCTTTTTGGACCAAAATGTCTAATGGGGATCGGAACCAATCTTTTCAAACTTATTCTAATGATTTGGTCTATCCCAAAGTTCCAAATGGAGGAAACTCATCTTTGGGAATCCTCTTTGGCCAAAATTCAAATGACGAGCGGAACCAATCTTTTCAAACTTGTCCTAATGATTTTGTCTTCATGATTTGGTCCATTTGGAAGTTCCAAATGGAGGAAACTCTTCTTTGTTAATCCTCTTTGGACCAAAATGTCAAACGAGGATCGGATCCAATCTTGTTAAAGTTGTCCTCATGATTTGGTTGATACTAAAGTTCCCAATGGAGGAAACTATCGTTGAGAATCCTCTTTAGACTAAAATGTCAAACGAGGATCAGAACCAATCTTGTCAAACTTGTCCTAATGATTTGGTCCATCCTAAAGTTCCAAATGGAGAAAACTCTTCTGTGGGAATCCTCTTTGGACCAAAATTTTAAACGAGTATTGGAACCAATCTTTTAAAAGTTGCCCTAATGATCTTGTCCATCCTAAAGTCCCAAATGGAGGAAACTCTTCTTTGGGAATCATCTTCAACCAATCTTGTCAAAGTTGTCCAAATGATTTGGTCCATCCTAAAGTTCCAAATGGAGGAAACGATTATTTGGGAATCCTCTTTGGACCAAAAGGTCAAACGAGGATCAGAACCAATCTTAACAATGTCGTCCTCATGATTTAGTCCCTTTGTAAAGGTCCATATGGAGGAAACTCTACTTTGTGAATCATCTTGAACCAATCTTGCCAAAGTTGTCCAAATGATTTGGTACATCGTAAAGTTCCAAATGGAGGAAACTCTTATTTGAGAATCTTCTTTGGACCAAAATGTCAAACGAGGATCGAAACCGATCTTTTCAAACTTGTCCTCATGATTTGGTCCAACATAAAGTTCCAAATGGAGAAAACTCTTCTTTGCGAATCCTCTTTGGATGAAAATGACAAACGAGGATCGGAACCAATCTTTTCAAAGTTGCCCTATTGATTTGGTCCATCCAAAAGATCCAAATGGAAGAAACTCTTATTTGGAAATCCTCTTTGCACCAAAATGTCAAATGAGGATCGGAACCAATCTTGTCAAAGTTGTCCACATGATTTGGTCCATCCTAAAGTTCCAAACGAAGGAAAGTCTCCTTTTGGAATTCTCCTTGGACCAAAATGTCGAACGTCAAAGTTGTCCTCATTATTTGGTCCATCCTAAAGATCCAAATGGAGAAAACTCTTCTTTGACAATCCTCTTTGAACCAAAATGTCAAATAAGGATTGGAACCAATCTTGTCAAAGTTGTCCAGATGATTTTGTCCATCCAAAAGTTCCAAATAAAAGAAACTCTTCTTTGGGAATCCTCTTTGGACAAAAATGTCGAACGTTTAAGTTGTCCTCTTGATTTGGTCAATCCTAAATATCGAAATGGAGGAAACACTTCTTTGGGAATCCCCTTTGGATAAAAATGTCAAACGTCAAAGTTGTCCTCATGATTTGGTCCATCCTAAAGTTCCAAATGGAGCAAACTCTTCATTGGGAATCCTCTTTGGACCAAAATGTCTAATGGGGATCGGAACCAATCTTTTCAAACTTGTTCAAATGATTTGGTCTATCCCAAAGTTCCAAATGGAGGAAACTCTTCTTTGGGAATCCTCTTTGGCCAAAGTTCAAATGACGATCGGAACCAATCTTTTCAAACTTGTCCTAATGATTTTGTCTTCATGATTTGGTCCATTTGGAAGTTCCAAATGGAGGAAACTCTTCTTTGTTAATCCTCTTTGGACCAAAATTTCAAACGAGGATCGGAACCAATCTTGTCAAAGTTGTCCTCATGATTTGGTTGATACTAAAGTTCCCAATGGAGGAAACTATCGTTGGGAATCCCCTTTAGACTAAAATGTCAAACGAGGATCAGAACCAATCTTGTCAAACTTGTCCAAATGATTCGGTCCATCCTAAAGTTCCAAATGGAGAAAACTCTTGTGTGGGAATCCCTTTTGGACTAAAATTTCAAACGAGGATTGGAACCAATCTTTTAAAAGTTGCCCTAATGATCTTGTCCATCCTAAAGTTCCAAATGGAGGAAACTCTTCATTGGGAATCCTTTTTGGACCAAAATGTCTAATGGGGATCGGAACCAATCTTTTCAAACTTATTCTAATGATTTGGTCTATCCCAAAGTTCCAAATGGAGGAAACTCATCTTTGGGAATCCTCTTTGGCCAAAATTCAAATGACGAGCGGAACCAATCTTTTCAAACTTGTCCTAATGATTTTGTCTTCATGATTTGGTCCATTTGGAAGTTCCAAATGGAGGAAACTCTTCTTTGTTAATCCTCTTTGGACCAAAATGTCAAACGAGGATCGGAACCAATCTTGTTAAAGTTGTCCTCATGATTTGGTTGATACTAAAGTTCCCAATGGAGGAAACTATCGTTGGGAATCCTCTTTAGACTAAAATGTCAAACGAGGATCAGAACCAATCTTGTCAAACTTCTCCTAATGATTTGGTCCATTCTAAAGTTCCAAATGGAGAAAACTCTTCTGTGGGAATCCTCTTTGGACCAAAATTTCAAACGAGGATTGGAACCAATCTTTTAAAAGTTTCCCTAATGATCTTGTCCATCCTAAAGTTCCAAATGGAGGAAACTCTTCTTTGGGAATCATCTTCAACCAATCTTGTCAAAGTTGTCCAAATGATTTGGTCCATCCTAAAGTTCCAAATGGAGGAAACGATTATTTGGGAATCCTCTTTGGACCAAAAGGTCAAACGAGGATCAGAACCAATCTTATCAATGTCGTCCTCATGATTTAGTCCCTTTCTAAAGGTCCATATGGAGGAAACTCTACTTTGTGAATCCTCTTTGGACCAAAATGTCAAACGAGGATCGGAACCAATCATTTTAAACTTTTCCTAATGATTTGGTACATCGTAAAGTTCCAAATGGAGGAAACTCTTCTTTGGGAATCTTCTTTGGACCAAAATGTCAAATGAGGATCGAAACCGATCTTTTCAAACTTGTCCTCATGATTTGGTCCAACATAAAGTTCCAAATGGAGAAAACTCTTCGTTGCGAATCCTCTTTGGATGAAAATGACAAACGACGATCGGAACCAATCTTTTCAAAGTTGCCCTATTGATTTGGTCCATCCAAAAGATCCAAATGGAAGAAACTCTTATTTGGAAATCCTCATTGCACCAAAATGTCAAATGAGGATCGGAACCAATCTTGTCAAAGTTGTCCACATGATTTGGTCCATCCTAAAGTTCCAAACGAAGGAAAGTCTCCTTTTGGAATTCTCCTTGGACCAAAATGTCGAACGTCAAAGTTGTCCTCATTATTTGGACCATCCTAAAGATCCAAATGGAGGAAACTCTTCTTTGACAATCCTCTTTGAACCAAAATGTCAAATAAGGATTGAAACCAATCTTGTCAAAGTTGTCCAGATGATTTTGTCCATCCAAAAGTTCCAAATAAAGGAAACTCTTCTTTGGGAATCCTTTTTGGACAAAAATGTCGAACGTTAAAGTTGTCCTCATGATTTGGTCAATCCTAAATATCGAAATGGAGGAAACACTTCTTTGGGAATCCCCTTTGGATAAAAATGTCAAACGTCAAAGTTGTCCGCATGATTTGGTCCATCCTAAAGTTCCAAATAGAGGAAACTCTTCATTGGGAATTCTTTTTGGACGAAAATGTCTAATGGGGATCGGAACCAATCTTTTCAAACTTGTCCAAATGATTTGGTCTATCCCAAAGTTCCAAATGGAGGAAACTCATCTTTGGGAATCCTCTTTGGCCAAAATTCAAATGACGATCGGAACCAATCTTTTCAAACTTGTCCTAATGATTTTGTCTTCATGATTTGGTCCATTTGAAAGTTCCAAATGGAGGAAACTCTTCTTTGTTAATCCTCTTTGGACCAAAATGTCAAACGAGGATCGGAACCAATCTTGTCAAAGTTGTCCTCATGATTTGGTTGATACTAAAGTTCCCAATTAAGGAAACTATCGTTGGGAATCCCCTTTAGACTAAAATGTCAAACGAGGATCAGAACCAATCTTGTCAAACTTGTCCAAATGATTTGGTCCATCCTAAAGTTCCAAATCGAGAAAACTCTTCTGTGGGAATCCCTTTTGGACCAAAATTTCAAACGAGGATTGGAACCAATCTTTTAGAAGTTGCCCTAATGATCTTGTCCATCCTAAAGTTCCAAATGGAGGAAACTCTTCATTGGGAATCCTTTTTGGACCAAAATGTCTAATGGGGATCGGAAACAATCTTTTCAAACTTATCCTAATGATTTGGTCTATCCCAAAGTTCCAAATGGAGGAAACTCATCTTTGGGAATCCTCTTTGGCCAAAATTCAAATGACGAGCGGAACCATTCTTTTCAAACTTGTCCTAATGATTTTGTCTTCATGATTTGGTCCATTTGGAAGTTCCAAATGGAGGAAACTCTTCTTTGTTAATCCTCTTTGGACCAAAATGTCAAACGAGGATCAGAACCAATCTTGTTAAAGTTGTCCTCATGATTTGGTTGATACTAAAGTTCCCAATGGAGGAAACTATCGTTGGGAATCCTCTTTAGACTAAAATGTCAAACGAGGATCAGAACCAATCTTGTCAAACTTGTCCTAATGATTTGGTCCATCCTAAAGTTCCAAATGGAGAAAACTCTTCTGTGGGAATCCTCTTTGGACCAAAATTTCAAACGAGGATTGGACCCAATCTTTTAAAAGTTCCCCTAATGATCTTGTCCATCCTAAAGTTCCAAATGGAGGAAACTCTTCTTTGGGAATCATCTTCAACCAATCTTGTCAAAGTTGTCCAAATGATTTGGTCCATCCTAAAGTTCCAAATGGAGGAAACGATTATTTGGGAATCCTCTTTGGACCAAAAGGTCAAACGAGGATCAGAACCAATCTTATCAATGTCGTCCTCATGATTTAGTCCCTTTCTAAAGGTCCATATGGAGGAAACTCTACTTTGTGAATCCTCTTTGGACCAAAATGTCAAACGAGGATCAGAACCAATCATTTTAAACTTTTCCTAATGATTTGGTACATCGTAAAGTTCCAAATGGAGGAAACTCTTCTTTGGGAATCTTCTTTGTACCAAAATGTCAAACGAGGATCGAAACCGATTTTTTCAAACTTGTCCTCATGATTTGGTCCAACATAAAGTTCCAAATGGAGAAAACTCTTCTTTGCGAATCCTCTTTGGATGAAAATGATAAACGAGGATCGGAACCAATCTTTTCAAAGTTGCCCTATTGATTTGGTCCATCCAAAAGATTCAAATGGAGGAAACTCTTCATTGGGAATCTTCTTTGGACCAAAATGTCAAACGTGGATTAGAACCAATCTTTTCAAAGTTGTCCTAATGATTTCGTCCATCTTAAAGATCCAAATAGAGGAAACTCTTCTTTGGGAATCCTCTTTGGACCAAAATGTCGAACAAGGATCGAACCAATCCAAAAACTTGTTTGTAATTGAAATGCATTTTTCAAAAACCAATCTTTTCAAAGTTGTACTCATGATTTGGTCAATCCTATAGTTCCAAATGGAGGAAACTTTTCTTTGGGAATACTCTTTGGAGCAAAATCTCAACGAGGATCAGAACCAATCTTTTTAAACTTATCCTCATGATTTGGTGCATCCCAAAGTTTCAATGGAGTAAACTCTTCTTTGGGAATCCTTTTTGGACCAAAATGTCGAACGCCAAAGTTGTACGCTTGATTTGGTCCATTCTAAAGATCCAAATGGACGAAACTCTTATTTGGGAATCCTCTTTGGACCAAAATATCAAACGAGGATCGGAACCAATCTTGTCAAACTTGTTCTTATGATTTGGTCCATCCTAAAGATCCAAATGGAGGAAACTCTTCTTTGCGAATCCTCTTTGGATCAAAATGTCAAACAAGGATCGGAACCAATCTTTTAAAATTTGTCCTAATGGTTTAGTCCATCCTAAAGATCCAACGGGAGGAAACTCTTCTTTTGGAATCCTTTTCGGACCAAAAGGTCAAACGAGTATCGAAACAAATCTTGTCAAAGTTGTCCAAATAATTTGGTCCATCCAAAAGAACTAAATGGATGAAACTCTTTTTTGGGAATCCTATTTGGACCAAAAGTGTCAAACAATGATCGAAAAATTCCAAAAGCTTGTTTGTAATTGAAAAGCATGTTCCAAAAACCAATCTTTTCAAAGTTATTCTCATGATTTTGTCCATCCTATAGTTCCAAATGGAGGAAACTCTTCTTTGGGAATCCTCTTTGAACCAAAATGTCAAACGAGGATCGGAACGAATCTTTTAAAACTTGTCCTAATGATTGTATCATCGTAAAGTTCCAAATTGAGAAAACTCTTCTTTGCGAATCCTCTTTGGACTAAAATGTCGAACATCAAAGTTGTCCTAATGATTCTGTCCATCCTAAAGATCCGAATGGAAGACATTCTTCTTTGGGAATCCTCTTTGGACCAAAATCTCAAACGAGGATCAAAACCAGTCTTTTCAAACTTGTCCTCAAGATTTGGTGCATCCTAAAGTTTCAAATGGAGTAAACTCTTCTTTGGGAATCCTCTTTGGACCAAAATGTCGAACGCCAAAGTTGTCAGCTTGATTTTGTCCATTCTAAAGATCCAAATGGACGAAACTCTTCTTTGGGAATCCTCTTTGGACCAAAATGCCAAACGAGGTTCGGAACCAATCTTGTCAAACTTATCCTCATGATTTTGTCCATCCTAAAGATCCAAATTGAGGAAACTCTTCTTTGGAAATCCTCTTTGGACCAAAATGTCATATGAGGATCGGAACCAATCCTGTTAAAGTTGTCTTCATGATTTGGTCGATCCTAAAGATCCAAATGGAGAAAACTCTTCTTTGGGAATCCTCTTTGGACCAAAATGTCGAACGTCAATAATAAGGCAAACTCAAATGTCAAGTTCATACACCCGATGTTATTATACTTAGCATGAACCCTTGAAGCATGACCCCCTTCCTAACTATTCGATTTCAACCATAAGGAAAGGCTAGAAACAGATTGCCCTATATGATCTAAAACTCATGAAACAGACAAACTTTTACGTTCCATCATCTCATGAATCAAAACAGTCCACAAGTTTGTTGATGATTCCCCTCTTGAATGTTTCTAAACATGTAATCTAAAGCAAGATTCCAAAGGGTGAGGCTCAAGGCTCTCAATGTGCATAAAAATGCTACATTTCATTCAATCCTTTGAATCTCTCAAGTCTTACAAGTCTTATTTACAATGGCTGATAAGTGGCTTATTTATAGGCTTAAAATACAATGGAAATTCGTTCATAATGCTCCCATAACAGCCCCATGATGTCCCTAGCTAGTAACCTATGAATTTAAAGCAAAAACTTAAGTTACATTCAGCCACCATTTACTTTGTAACCTACATTGCAAATAAAACTGATATTTGTACTCTAAATGAAGCTTGTAAATGGTCATTAATGCTTGTCTTGAAATATCTTTGATTTCCCTTGAATGAAGGTTGAGTTGGCTTGAATGAAGCTGGGGTTATCATCAATGCATCTAGAGTTGTCAACAATGCTACTACACTTGAAGCTTGAGTTGTCATAAATACATCTTGAGTGCATTTAATGCAACTTGAGTTGTCATCAATGCATGTACTCTTTAAGCTTGAATTCTTTAAATGCATGGCTACATAATTCATATCAGTCAAAGTTGCCCTCATGATTTGGTCAATCCTAAAAATCCAAATGGAGGAAATTCTTTTTGGTAATCCTCTTTGGACCAAAATGTCAAACGAGGACCGGAACCAATCATTTCAAACTTGTCCTAATGATTTGGTACATCCTAAAGCTCCAAATGGATGAAACTCTTCTTTGGGAATCCTCTTTGGACCAAAATGACAAACGAGGATCGGAACCAATCTTTTCAAACTTGTCCTACTAATTTGGTCCATTCTAAAGTTCCAAATAAAGAAAACTTTTCTTTAGAAATCCTCTTTGGACCAAAATGTCGAACGTCAAAGTTGTCCAAATGATTTGGTCCATCCTAATGTTCCAAAGGGAGGAAACCCTTCTTTGGGAATCTTATTTGGACCAAGATGTAAAATGAGGATCTGAACAAATCTTTTTAAACTTGTCCTAATGATTTGGTCCATCCTAAAGTTCAAATAGGAAGAAACGATATTTTGGAATCCTATTTGGACCAAAATATCAAATGAGGATAGGAACAAATGTTGTCAAAGTTGTCCTCATGATTTGGTCCATTTTAAAGTTCCAAATGGATGATACTCTTCTTCGTGAATCCTCTATGGACCAAAATGTCGAACGTCAAAGTTGTCCTCATGATTTGATCCATCGTAAAGATCCAAATGGAGGAAACTCTTCTTTGAGAATCCTCTTAGGACCAAAATGTCAAACGAGGATCGGAATCAAGCTTTTCAAACTTGTCCTCATGATTTAGTCCATCCTAAAGTTCCAAAAGGATTAAACTCTTCTTTGGGAATCCTCTTTGGACACAAATGGAGTAAACTTAAACAAGATTGGTTTCGATCCTCATTCATCATTTTAGTCCAAAGAGGATTCCCAAAGAATAGGTTCCTCCATTCGGATCTTTAGGATGGACCAAGTCATGAGGACAATTTTGACAAGATTAATTCTGATCCTCGTTCGACAGTTATGTCCAAAGAGGATCCTCGTTGGACATTTTTGTCCAAAGAGGATTACCAAAGATGAGGACAACTTTGACAAGATTTTTGACGATCCTCGTTTGACATTTTGGTCCAAACGGATATCCAAAGAATAGGTTCCTCCATTTGGATCTTTAGGATGGACCAAACATTAGGACAAATTTGACAAGATTGATTCCAATCCTCGTTTGACATTTTGGTCCAATCAGGATTCCCAAAGAAGAGGTTCCTCCATTTCGATCTTTAGGATGGACCAAATCATAAGAACAAGTTTGACAAGATTGATTCTGATCCTCGTTTGACATTTTGGTCCAAAGAGGATTCCCAAAGAATAGGCTCCTCCATTTGGATATTTAGGATGGACCAAATCATGAGGACAACTTTGACTTGATTGTTTCCGATCCTCGTTCGATATTTTTGTGAAGAGTGGAATCCCAAAGAATAGGTTCCTCCATTTGGATCTCTAGGGTGGACCAAATCATGAGGACAAGTTTGACAAGATTGTTTCCGATACTCGTTTGACATTTTGGTCCAAAGAGGATTCCCAAAGAATAGGTTCTTCCATTTGGATCTTTAGGATGGATCAAATCATGAGGACAAGATGTTCCTCTATTTGGATCTTTAGTATGGACAAAATCATGAGGACAACTTTGACAAGATTGTTTTGGATCCTCGTTCGACATTTTGGTCTATATAGGATTCCCAAAGAATAGGTTCCTCCATTTGGATCTTTAGGATGGACCAAATCATGAGGACAACAGGTTCCTCCATTTGGATCTTTAGGATGGACCAAATCATGAGGACAAGTTTGAAAAGATTGATTCCGATCCTCGTTTGACATTTTGGTCGAATGAAAATTCCCAAAGAAGAGGATCCTCCATTTGGATCTTTAGGATGGACAAAATCATGAGGACAAGAGGTTCCTCCATTTGGATCTTTAGGATGGACCAAATCATGCGGACAAGAGGTTCCTCCATTTGGATCTTTAAGATGGAAAAAATCATGAGGACAAGTTTGACAAGATTTTTTCCGATCCTTGTTCGACATTTTTTTCCAAAGAGGATTACCAAAGATGAGGACAACTTTGACAAGATTGTTTCCACTACTCGTTTGACATTATAGTCCAAAGAGGATTCGTAAAGAAGAGTTTCCTCCATTTGGATCCTCATGATGGATCAAATCATGAGGACAACTTTGATAAGATTGGTTCTGATCCTCGTTCGACATTTTGATCCAAAGAGGATTCTCGAAGAATAGGTTCCTCCATTCAGACCTTTAGGATGGACCAAGTCATGAGGACAACTTTGACAAGATTGGTTCTGATCCTCGTTCGACATTTTGGTCTAAAAAGGATTCCACAAGAAGATGTTCCTCCATTTTGATCTTTAGGATGGACCAAATTATGAGGACAAGAGGTTCCTCCATTTGGATCTTTAGGATGGACCAAATCATGAAGACAAGAGGTTCCTCCATTTGGATCTTTAGGATTGATCAAATCATGAGGACAAGAGGTTCCTCCATTTGAATCTTTAGGATGGTCTTAATCATGAGGACAAGTTTGACAAGATTTTTTCCGATCCTCGTTCGATATTTTTGTCCAAAGAGGATTACCAAAGATGAGGACAACTTTGACTAGGTTTTTTCCGATCCTCGTTTGACATTTTGGTCAAAAGAGGATTCCCAAAGAAGAGTTTCCTCCCGTTGGATCTTTAATATGGACAAAATCATGAGGACAAGAGGTTTGTCCATTTGGATCTTTAGGATGGACAGAATTATGAGGACAAGAGGTTCCTCCATTTGAATCTTTAGGATGGACCAAATCATGAGGACAACTTTGACAAGATTGGTTCCGATCCTCGTTCAACATTTTGGTCCAAAGAGGATTCCGAAAGAAGAGGAAAACTTTGACTAGACTGTTTCCGATCCTTGTTCAACATTTTAATCCGAAGAGGATTCCTAAAGAATAGGTTCCTACATTTCGATCTTTTTGATAAATCAAAAAATGAGAACAAAAGGTTTTTTCATTTTGATCTTTAAGATGGACCAAATCATGAAGACAATTTTGACAATATTGATTCCGATCCTCGTTTGACATTTTGGTCCAAAGAATAGGTTCCTCCATTTGAACCTTTATGATGGACCAAATCATGAGGACAAATTTGCCAAGATTGATTCGGATCCTCGTTTGACATTTTGGTCCAATCAGGATTCCCAAAGAAGAGGTTCCTACATTTGGATTTTTAGGATGGACCAAATCATGAGGACAAGTTTGACAAGATAGATTCCGATCCTTGTTTGACATTTTGGTATAAAGAGGATTCCCAAAGAATAGCCTCCTCCATTTGGATATTTAGGATGACCAAATTAGGAGGACAAAAGGTTCCTCCATTTGGATCTTTAGGATGGACCAAATCATGAGGACAACTTTGACCTGATTGGTTCCGATCCTCGTTCGATATTTTGGTCAAGAGAAGAATCCCAAATAATAGGTTCCTCCATTTGGATCTTTGGGGTCGACCAAATCATGATGACAAGTTTGACAATATTTTTTCCGATCCTCGTTTGACATTTTGGTCCAAAGAGGATTCCCAAAGAATAGGTTCCTCCATTTGGATCTTTAGGATGGACCAAATCATGAGGACAAGAGCTTCCTCTATTTGGATCTTTAGTATGGACCAAATCATGAGGACAACTTTGACAAGATTGTTTCCGATACTCGTTTGATATTTTGGTCCATAAAGGATTCCCAAAGAATAGGTTCCTCCATTTGGATCTTTAGGATGGACCAAATCATGAGGACAAGAGGTTCCTACATTTGGATCTTTAGGACAGACCAAATTATGAGGACAACTTTGACAAGATTATTTCCGATCCTCGTTTGACATTTTGGTCAAACAGTATTCCCAAAGAATAGGTTCCTCGATTTGGATCTTTAGGGTGGAACAAATCATGAGGACAAATTTCACAAGATTGGTTCCGATCCCATTCAATATTTTGGTCCTAAGAGGTTCCCAAAGAATACGTTGCTCAATTTGGATCTTTAGGATGGACCAAATCATGAGGACAAGCGGTTCCTCCATTTGAATCTTTAGGATGGACAAAATCATGAGGACAAGGGGTTCTTCCATTTGGATCTTTAGGATGAACCAAATCATGAGGACAACATTGACAAGATTGTTTTTGATCCTCGTTTGATATTTTGGTCCAAAGAGGATTCCCAAAGAAGAGGTTCCTACATTTGGATCTTTAGGATGGACCAAATCATGAGGACAAGAGGTTCCTCCATTTGGATTTTTAGGATGGACCAAATCATGAGGACACGAGGTTCCTCCATTTGGATCTTTAGGATGGAATAAATCATGAGGACAAGAGGTTCCTCCATTTGGATCTTTAAGATGGAAAAAATCATGAGGATAAGTTTGACAAGATTGATTCCGATTCTCGTTTGACATTTTTGCCCAATGAGGATTCCCAAAGTAGAGGTTCCTCTATTTGGATCTGTAGGATGGACCAAATCATGAGGACAAGAGGTTCCTCCATATGGATCTTTAGGATGGACCAAATCCTGAGGACAAGTTTGACAAGATTGATTCCGATCCTCGTTTGACATTTTGGTCCAATGAGGATTCTCAAAGAAGAGGTTTCTCCACTACAAAAAAAAACTGAATTGCGACCAGTGAATTGCGACCAGTAGGTCGTTTTTTAGAAAAATGCGGCCAGAAAAGTGACCAAACCTGGCATGGGAAAAAAGCTGGTTGTCCAGGAATTTTGTGCGTCTAAATGGTCACCAAAATATGACGAAACGTGTTTGGTCGCAAAAAAGTCAACATTTTAAAAAACGACTAGACAGTCACCTAAAATAGTGACCACCTGGTTGTAATTTAAGTTTTAGACAAGTGACCAGTTGGTCCCACAAAAAAGGTGACCACATGGTCGTTTATGTTAGTGACCAAATGGTCACGTTCTTAAGTGACCATCCAGTCGTTTGAGCATCAGACCAAGGCGACCATCTGGTCGTTTTATATTTTATAAAATTGCGACCACATGGTCGTTTTATATTTTATAAAATACGACCAGATCCGCCAATGTAATTAACAATTTAATTAGTTAGAAATTTATTAATTGTTTAAATTAAATTATTTAATTTGTAAATATTATTTTTATTTTATTTTATTTTATTTATTTATTTTAATTATTTAATTATTTAATTATTTATTTATTTATTTAATTAAATATTTATTTATTTAATTAATTAAATATTTAATTATTTATTTAAATTAAATAATAAAAAATGGAATTAAAATAAAAATATATATAAATAAATTTCCAAAATAATGTACTATACAAAAGAAAAGAAATCTAAACTACTACGAAGGAGCAAGGGTGGTGGAGGCGGTGCCGATGATGATGAACCGGGATCTCGGGGTCCGAAGAAAGCGACCAATGTAGCTGCGACCTGGGCCTGAACATCCGCCTGAATTGGAGTGACTCGAGCATCGACGTTGCTGCGCATATCATCCATCTCGGTGTGCAGCTGCTGAACCTCCTCTCATAGCTGCTGCTCAGTCGGAGAAGGACCGTAACTCATGCTAGCTCTGCTGTGTTGAGGCCAAGGCACGTCGGCGTATAGTCGTCTCCCGTACGAGCCGAGCCCAGGAACTGATTCATCAGGTCGAACCCCTCCAGCAGCCTCGAAGAACGCCTTTTTAGGGTCATCCTGAGTCGATTGCGAGTCTGGTGTGGGCAACCGCTAACTCAAAGACTCCTTGAAACGTTCCTAAATATTTAAAATTCAGAAAATAAAATATTTAATATATAAGTTAGAAAAAATTGTAAACAAAAATTAATAATTGAAAAAATTATTAAATACCTGAACTTCTTTTGCCTTTTCGTTGATGATCGTCCCATCCTTCTTCATGTGAAGAACGAGGTGCAGCTCATCGGGCGAGACAGGGTGATCGTGCTTCTCTTCCTAAAAATATTAGAGATTGAAAAAAGAAATTAATAATTACTTGAAAAAATAAAACAAGAAAAAAGTACGTAAAAGAACAAAAAAAAAAAACTTACCAATCGACGATGGTGCTCATCGTGGGTCCGGACCCCGCCTGTGTGTTTGGTGGGATTCTTCGCGTGGTTGGCCTTATTTCTCCTTGACACGGCCTTGCCCTCGAGAGTGTTCAAGCACGCGATCAGCCGCACGTGCTCCTCCTTGCTCATCCACACGGGTCGGTTTGCTGCATGCTTTCTGCGCGCCCGATAAATGAGGTCCTTGAATCGATTCTGGACGTGATTGTCCCATAGGGGGAACAATCTACTGTCCGTGATATCAGAATCGATTACAGGAAACTTGCCCTGAAAAAATTCAAATAAAAAATTGTTAAAGTAGTAAATTTATTTTTAAATATTTAAAAATTATTTAATTATAAAAATAATTGATGTTATATACCTTCCAATTGTAGTACATCCAACGTTCCTCCGTCGTGGAAATCTTCTGCCAGCGAAGCTCGCTGGGTAAAGGCATGCTCTGGAGAACCTCGCAAAACCGTTTTGAAACGGTTTTATGCGGCTGTACTCTGCAAAAACATTAAAAATATTGTGATATTAGATTAGAATTAAACAAAACTATTTATTAAAAAAACAATTTTTAAAATGTTTAAAGATTTAAAAATTAATTAATTATAACAATAAACAAAACTACTTACGTATTCCCTTCAATCCGAAGGGTAGAGTCTGCGGCCTGAGGAGGCTGTGTGCCAGAAGTGGATGGTCCCGCTGGATCGGGATGGGTGGCAGACCCTGATGCTTCCTCTGGATCGGTATGGGTGGCAGACCCTGATGCTCCCGCGGAAGTCGTGGCCTGGGAGTCCTGCGCCAAACGTGGTGTCGCAAGCTGGGACTCAGGGACTGCATCATTGGGAGTGGCAGTAACTCCTGACTCGTAAACGAAGAGGAGGCTGTCCAACTCATCTGCAGTCAAATCCCCATCAACAGTAGCGGCAGTAGGTGGCTGAAGAGTCGCGTCGTCAATCTCGTCGTCAGGCTTGTCTGACTGTGGAGGACGTCGTCTGCCCGTCATAATTCTAAAACTAAACTAATTAAATTACACTAATTGAACTAAATTAAAATAAAAAAATTAAAGTAATGAATTAATAAATTAATAAACTAAATTATAGTAAGTAATTAATTAATAAACTAAATTATACTAAGTAATTAAAATAATTAATTAAATTAAATTAATCGAACTAAATTAAATTAATTAATTAATTAATGAAATAATCTTAATTAAATAATTTTAAGTAAAGTAAATTAATTTGATATGAATCAAGGAGCCTTAATGTTGATCTTTTCCGAGCATGCATTCATTGTTCTCCAAGTTTATGACAAGCTCAAGCTACAAACTAAGTTCAATAAATGCAACATCAAAGTTCAAGATTAGTTCAATAAATGGATGTCTAGTTCAAGCCTAGTTCATAAATACAAGTGAAGTTCAAACTCAAGTTCATTTAATGCAACCAAAGCTCATTTAATGGAATTCAAGCTTTTTCAATGCAACCCAACTCTCATCATAATTGCAAGACACTTACTTAAAGAGAACTTTGGTGTATTAATTATTCTAGCATTTAGAGTGATGATAAGTTACAAAATATGGTAGGTTACAACTTTTGGAAAGCCATGTAGGTTACATTTTTATTTTCATTATCAATTGTCATTATTTTTGTAAGTTACATGTCTAGGACTTTAATGGCTTGTATATTTCGTTTTTGATGGTCTTTTGAAGGCTATATAATGCCTTTCTTTCCATTGTAATAAGGGTTGAAGATTATTGATGATAAAAAAATACAAAAACTCTTTGAGAGCTTTTCTTTGAAATTGTTGTGAGCCGAGCTTACCATTTCAATTTTGTCATTCCTTGTGTTTAGGGTGGCTGTAGAATCAAGCCTTTAGGATTGATCATTGTAAATAGTAAGCTCGGTTTACAATAATTTCAAAGAAAAGCTCTCAAAGAGTTTTTGTATTTTTTTATCATAAATAATCTTCATCCCCTTATTACAATGGAAAGAAAGGCATTATATAGCCTTCAAAAGACCATCAAAAACAAAATATACAAGCCATTAAAGTCCTAGACATGTAACTTACAAAAATAATGACAATTGATAATGAAAATAAAAGTGTAACCTACATGGCTTTCCAAAAGTTGTAACCTACCATATTTTGTAACTTATCATCTCTCTAAATGCTAGAATAATTAATACACCAAAGTTCTCTTTAAGTAAGTGTCTTGCAATTATGATGAGAGTTGAGTTGCATTGAAAAAGCTTGAATTCCATTAAATGAGCTTTGGTTGCATTAAATGAACTTGAGTTTGAACTTCATTTGCATTTAATGAACTAGGCTTGAACTTGACTTCCATTTATTGAACTAATCTTGAACTTTGATGTTGCATTTATTGAACTTAGCTTGTAGCTTGAGCTTGTCATAAACTTGGAGAACAATGAATGCATGCTCGGAAAAGATCAACATTAAGGCTCCTTGATTCATATCATTTGATAAGATTGTTTCCGATCCTCGTTAGACATTTTGGTCCAAAGAAGATTCCCAAAGAATAGGTTCCTCCATTTGGATCTTTACGATGGACCAAATAATGAGGACAAGAGATTCCACCATTTGGATCTTTAGGATGGACCAAATGATGAGGACAACTTTAACAAGATTGTTTCCAATCCTCATTCGACATTTTGGTCAAAAGAAGATTCCCAAATAATAGGTTCCTCCATATTGATCTTTAGGATGGACTAAATCATGAGGATAAAAGGTTCTTCCATTTGAATCTTTAGGATAGACCAAATCATGAGGAGAACTTTGACAAGATTGTTTCCGATCCTCGTTTGATATTTTTGTCCTAACAGGATTCCCAAAGAATAGGTTCTTCCTCGATTTGGATCATTAGGATGGACCAAATCATGTAGACAAGAGGTTTCTCCATTTGGATATTTTGGATGGACCAAATCATGAGGACAACTTTGACAAGATTGTTTTCGATCCTCGTTCGACATTTTTGTCCAAAGAGAATTCCCAAAGAATAGGATCCTCCATTTGGATCTTTAGGATAGACCAAATCATGAGGACAACAAGTTCCTCCAATTGGATCTTTAGGATGGACCAAATCATGAGGACAACTTTGACAAGGTTGTTTCCGATCCTTGTTCCACATTTTAGTCCAAAGTGGATTACTAAAGAATAGGTTCCTCCATTTGGTTCTTTATGATGGACGAAACCATGAGGACAAGAGGTTCTTCCATTTGGATCTTGAGGACAAGTTTGACAAGATTGGTTCTTATCTTCGTTTGACATTTTGGTCCAAAGAGGTTTCCTAAAGAATAGGTTCCTCTACTTGGATCTTTGGGATGGACTAAATCATGAGGACAAGTTTGACAAGATTGGTTCCTGACATTTTTGTCCAAAGAGAATTCCCAAAGAATTGGTTCCTTCATTTGGATCTTTAGGATGGACCAAATCATAAGGAAAAGTTTTGACAAGATTGTTTCCGATCCTCGTTCGACATTTTGTTCCAAATAGGATTCCCGGAGAAGAGTTTCCTCCATTTAAATCTTTAGGATGGACAGAATCAAGAGGAGAACTTTGACATAACTTTGACAAGATTGTTTCCGATCCTCGTTCAACATTTTGGTACAAAGAATAGGTTCCTCCATTTCGATCTTTAGGATAGACCAAATCATGAGGACAAGAGGTTCCTCCATTTGAATCTTTAGGATGGACCAAATCATGAGGACAACTTTGACAAGATTGTTTCCGATCCTCGTTCTACATTTTGGTCCAAAGAGAATTCCCAAAGAATAGGTTCCTCCATTTGGATCTTTAGGATGGACTAAATCATCGGGACAAGAGGTTCCTCCATTTGGATCTTTAGGATGGACCAAATCATGAGGACAAGAGGTTCCTCCATTTGGATCTTTTGGATGGACCAAATCATGCGGACAAGTTTGACAAGATTATTTCCGATCCTCTTTCACATTTTGGTCCAAAGAGGATAACCAAAGATGAGGTTCATCAATTTCCATCTTTCGGATGGACCAAATCTTGAGGATAACTTTGACATGCGGGAAACCTTAGGTCTATGGTTTCAATTGTGTTTAGAGAGTGAAACTAGTACATTGAAACTTGCTTTTCAATACCAAACAAGTTTTTGGAATGGTTTTGATCCTCATTGAACATTTTGGACCAAAGAGGATTCCCAAAGAAGAGTTTCCTCCATTTAAATCTTTAGGATGGACCAAATCATGAGGACAACTTTGACGTTCGACATTTGGATCTTTAGGATGGACCAAATTATGAGGACAAGAGGTTCATCCATTTGGATCTATAGGATGGACCAAATCATAAGGGTAACTTTGACAAGATTGGTTCCAATCCTCATTCGACATTTTGGTCCAAAGAGGATTCCAAAAGAAGAGTTTTCTACATTTAAATCTTTAGGATGGACATGATCAAGAGGAAAACTTTGGCGTTCGACATTTTGGTCCAAAGAAGATTCCCAAAGAATAGATTCCTCAATTTGGATCTTTAGGATGGACCAAATCATGAGGACAAGAGGTTCCTCCATTTGAATCTTTAGGATTGACAAAATCATGAGGACAAGAGGTTCCTTCATTTGAATCTTTAAGATGGAACAAATCATGAGGTCTAGTTTGACAAGATTTGTTCCAATTATCTTTCGATATTTTGGTCCAAAGAGGCTTCCCAAAGAAGAGGTTCCTCCATTTGGATCTTTAGGACGGACCAAATCATGAGGACAAGAGGTTCCTCCTTTAGGATCTTTAGGATGGAACAAATCATGAGGACAAGAGGTTCCTCCATTTGGATCTTTAAGATGGACCAAATCATGAGGACAAGTTTGACAAGATTGGTTCGGATCCTCATTTGACATTTTGGTCCAAAGAGGATTCCTAAGGAAGAGTTTCCTCCATTTGGAACTTTAGGATGGACCAAATCATGAGGACAACTTTGATTAGCGGGAAACCTCAGGTGTTTTGGTTTCACTTTGGTCTACAGAGTTAAACAAGTACTTTGATACAAGCCTTTCAATTACAAACAAATTTTTTTATTGGTTCCAATCCTCGTTCAACATTTTTGTCCAAAGTGAATTCCCAAAGAAGAGGTTCCTCCATTTGAATCTTTAGGATGGATCAAATCATGAGGACAACTTTGACAAGTGGGAAACCTTAGGTCTTTGGTTTCACTTTGGTCTAGAGAGTGAAACAAGTACTTTGATACAAGCTTTTCAATTACAAACAAGTTTTTGGATTGGTTCCGATCCTCGTTCACATTTTTGTCCAAAGAGGATTCCCAAAGAAGAGTTTCCTCCATTTAGATCTTTAGGATGAACCAATTAAAGAGGACAACTTTGACGTTGGACATTTTGGTCCAAAGAGGATTCCTAAAGAATAGGTTCCTTCATTTGGATTTTAGGATGGACTTAATTATGAAGACAAGAGGTTCATCCATTTTGATCTTTAGGATGGACTAAATCATGAGGAAAAATTTTATAAGATTGGTTCTGATCTTCATTTGACATTTTGGTCCTAAGAGGATTCCCAAAGAAGAGTTTCCTCTACTTGGACAATTAGGATGGACTAAATCATGAGGACAATTTTGACAAGTGGGCAACCAAAGGTCTTTGGTTTCACTGTGGTTTAGAGAATGAAACAAGTGCTTTGATACAAGCTTTTCAATTACAAACAAGTTTTTGGATTCATTCCAATCATTGTTCGACATATTGGTCCAAAGAGGATTCCCAAAGAAGCGTTTCCTTCGTTATGATCTTTACGATGGACGAAATCAAGTGGACAACTTTGACAATATACATTTTGGTCCAAAGAGGATTCCCAAAGAAGAGTTTCCTCCATTTGGATATTTAGGTTCATCCATTTGAATCTTTAAGATGGACCAAATCAAGAGGAAACAGTACTTTGAAACATGCTTTACAATTACAAACAATTTTTTGGATTGGTTCCCATCCTCGTTGAACATTTTGGTCCAAAGAGGCTTTCCATAAAAGAGTTTCCACCATTTGGATATTTAGGATGGACAAAATCATGACAACTTTGACAAGATTGTTTCTGATCCTTGTTCGACATTTTGGTCCAAAGCGGATTCCCAAAGAAGAGTTTCCTCCATTTGGATCTTAAGGATGGACCAAATTATAAGGACAAGAGGTTCATCCATTTGGATCTTTAGGATGGACTAAATCACGAGGACAAATTTGACAAGATTGGTTCTGATCCTTGTTTGACATTTTGGTCCAATGCGGATTCCCAAAGAATTGTTTCCTCCATTTGGATCTTTAGGATGGACCAAATCAAGACCACCTTTACAAGCAGAAAACCTTAGGTCTGCGGTTTCAATTTGATCGAGAGAGTGAAAAAAGTACTATGAAACATGGCTTTCAACTACAAACATGTTTTTGGATTGGTTCCGATTCTCGTTCGACATTTTGTTCTTAAGAGGATTCCCAAAGAAGAGTTTCCTCCATTTGGATCTTTAGGATGGACAAAATCATGAGGACTACTTTGACAAGATAGTTTTCGATCCTCGTTCGATATTTTGGTCCTAAAGTGATTCCCAAAGAAGAGTTTCCTCCCTTTGGATCTTTAGGATGGACCATATCAAGAGGACAACTTGGATGTTCATCCATTTGGATCTTTAGGATGGACCAAATTATGTGGACAACAGGTTCATCCATTTGGATATTTAGGATGGACCAAATCATGAGGACAAGTTTGACAAGGTTGGTTCGGATACTCATTCGACATTTTGGTCCAAAGAGGATTCCCAAAGAACAGTTTCATTCATTTGGATCTCTATGATGAACCAAATCATGAGGACAACTTTGACAAGATTGGTTCTGATCCTCGTGATTTGGTCCATCCTAAAAATTCAAATTAATGAAACTCTTGTTTGCGAATCCTCTTTGGATCAAAATTTCAAACGAGGATAATACCCAATCTTTTAAAACTTGTCCAAATGATTTGGTCCATCCTAAAGATCCAACGGGAGGAAACTCTTCTTTGGGAATCCTATTTGGACCAAAATATCAAATGAGGATCGGAACCAATCGTTTGAAAGTTGTCCTAATGATTTGGTCCATCCTAAAATTCCAAATGGAGGAAACTCTTCTCTGGGAATCCTCTTTGGACCAAAATGTCGAACAAGGATCGAACCAATTCAAAAACTTGTTTGAATTTAAAAATCATGTGTCAAAAATCAATATTTTAAAAGTTGTCCTCATTATGTGGTCCATCCTAAGGTTCCAAATGGAGGAAATGATCTTTGGGAATCCTATTTGGACAAAAATGTCAAACAAGGATCGGAACAAATCTTATCAAAGTTGTCTATAGGATTTGGTCCATCCAAAAGATCCAAATGGAGGAAACACTTCTTTGGGAATCATCTTTCTACAAAAATGTTCAACGAGGATCGGAACCAATCTTTTAAAACTTGTCCTAATTATTTGCTCCGTCCTAAAGTTCAAATGGAGGAAATTCTTCTTTGTGAATCCCCTTTGGACCAAAATGTCAAACGAGGATCAGAACCAATCTTGTTAAATTTGTCCTCATGATTTGGTCCATCCTAAAGATCCAAATGGAGGAAACTCTTCTTTGCAAATCCTCTTTGGATCAAAATGTCAAACGAGGATCAAAACCAATCATTTCAAACTTGTCCTAATGATTTGGCTCATCCTAAATATCAACCGGGAGGAAACTCTTCTCTGGGAATCCTCTTTGAACCAAAATGTCAAACGAGGATCGGAACCAATCTTTTCAAAGTTGTCTTAATAATTTGGTCCATCCTAAAGTTCCCAATGGAGAAAACTCTTCTTTGGGAATCCTCTTTGGACCAAAATGTCGAACAAGGATCGAACCAAGAAAAAAACTTGTTTGTAATTAAAAAGCATGTTTCAAAAACCAATCTTTTCAAAAATGTCCTCATGAATTGGTCCATCCTAAGGTTTCAAATAAAGGAAACTATTCTATGGGAATCCTCATCGAACCAAAATGTGAAACGAGGATCGGAACCAATCTTTTCAAACTTGTCCTCATAATTTGGTCCATCCTAAAGTTCCAAATGGAGGAAGCGATCTTTGGGAATCTTCTATGGAACAAAAAGTCAAACGAGGATCGTAACATATCTTGTCAAAGTTGTCCTCGTCCATCTTAAAGATCCAAATGTTTGAAACTCTTCTTTGGGAATCCTCTTTGGACCAAAATGTCAAACAAGGATTTAAAAAATCCAAAAACTTCTTTGTAATTGAAAATCATGTTTCAAAAACCAATCTTTTCAAAGTTGACCTCATGATTTCATCCATTCTAAAGTTTCAAATGAAAGAAACTCTTCTTTGGGGATCGTTATTGGACCAAAATGTCAAACGAGGATTGGAACCAATCTTTTCAAACTTGTCCTAATGATTTGGTCCATCCAAAAGCCATATGGAGGAAATGATCTTTGGGAATCCTCATTGGACCAAAATGTCAAACGACGATCGGAACCAATCTTTTCAAACTAGTCCTCATGATTTGGTCCATAATAAAGTTCCAAATGGAGGAAACTCTTCTCTGGGAATCCTCTTTGGACCAAAATGTCAAACGAGGATCATAACCAATCTTGTCAAAGTTGTCCTAATGATTTGTTCTATCCTAAAGTTCCAAATGGATTATACTCTTCTTTTGGAATCCTCTTTGGACCAAAATGTCAAACGAGGATCAGAACCAATCTTGTCAAAGTTGTCCTCATGATTCGGTCCATCCTAAAGTTCCAAATAGAGGAAACGAACTTTTGGAATTCTCTTTGGACGAAAATGTCAAACGAGGATCAGAACCAATCTTTTCAAACATGTCCTAATGATTTGGTCCATCCTAAAGATACAAAAGGAGGAAACTCTTCTTTGGGAATCCTATTTGAACCAAAATGTCAAACGTCAATATTTTCCTCATGAGTTGGTCCATCCTAAAGATCCAAATGGAGGAAACTCTTCTTTGGGAATCCTGTTTGAACCAAAATGTCGAACAAAGATTGAACCAAGTCAAAAACTTGTTTGTAATTGAAGAGCATGTTTCAAAAACCAATTTTTTTAAGTATTCCTCATGATTTGGTCCATCCTAAACTTTCGAATGGAGGCAACTCTTCTTTGGAAATCCTCTTTGGACCAAAATCTCAAACGAGGATCGGAACTAATCTTGTCAAACTTGTCCTTATGATTTGGTCCATCCAAATGTTTCAAATGGAGCAAACTCTTTTTTGGGACTCCGCTTTGGACCAAAATTTCAAACGTCAAAGTTGTCCTAATGATTTGGTCCATCCTAAAGATCCAAATGGAGGAAACTCTTCTTTGGGAATCCTGTTTGGAACAAAATGTCAAACGAGGATCAGAACCAATCTTTTCAAACATGTCCTCATGATTTGGTCCACCCTAAAGTTCCAAATGGAGGAATCACTTTTTGGTAATCCTCTTTGGAAAAAATGTCAACCGAGGATCGGAACCAATCATTTCAAACATGTCTTAATGATTTGGTCCATCCTAAAGTTCCAAATGGAGGAAATTCTTCTTTGGGAAACCTCTTTGGACCAAAATGTCAAACGAGGATCATAACCAATCTTTTAAAAGTTGTCATAATGATTTGGTCCATCCTTAAGCTCCGAATGGAGGAAACTCTACTTTGGGAATCCTCTTTGGACCAAAATGTCGAATGTCAAAGTTGCCCTCATGATTTGGTCCATCCTAAAGATCCAATTGGAGGAAACTCTTCTTTGGGAATCCTCTTTGGACCAAAATGTCGAACGTCAAAGTTGTCCTTATTATTTGGTCCTATCTAAAGATCCAAATGGAGGAAACTCTTCTTTGGGAATCCTTTTTGGACCAAAATGTCAAACGAGGATCGGATCCAATCATTTCAAACTTGTCTTAATGATTTGGTCCATCCTAAAGATACAAATGGAGGAAACTCTTCTTTGGGAATTGTGTGGTGTATTTCTGATATGAAACCCTAGAAAATTGAAATAGAAACCCTTTGAAACACAAAGAACCCCTAGATGCAAATCCTAAAACCCCAATGAACAATAAGGTAAAACCCTTGGAAACAAAGAAGAAGAAGATTATTCCAATGATATAATACCTTGAAATAAGAGAACTTGTTCTTATTTCAAGATTGAAACAATTCACAAACAAACTAGATCGAGGTTTGCTTGAATGTTCCTAAAACATGCAACCTAAGAACAAGGCTACAAAACTAAGCAATTTTAGCAAAGCAAAAAGCAATATTATTATCATATGAACTCTTCATCTTTAGGGTTACAAATGAGGCCTTTAAATAGGCAAAGAAACCCTAAAAATAAGCTAGGAAATTCGGATTACAAGGAGCACAAAATCTGCCCAAAACTTGCCTTATGTTAAATTGGCAGATTTTGTGGAAAATCTTTTCTAGAGAATAATATCTTTCCTAATCCTTTCCAAACATATAAAATGAATATAAAAGACCTAAAACATGTCTAAATACATCATAAATTCGTTGGAACCATTTTGGGAACAAATATGGAAACTTTGGGAACAAATATGGAAAGTGGTCCAAATAAGGAAAGTTTGCAAAAGTGATGCAACTTTCCTAATTAGCTCTTCTCTTCAATTCCGATTGAACAAGTCTTCAATACTCTTCCTCCAAATTTATTTGCAATAGATTGAAGTTCATCACGTCCTCTTCCATAGCCTCCATGATCGGATCTTCAAAGCTTGTCTTGACTTGGCTAATGTAGGCTTGTAAATGGATGTCAATGCTTCTCTTGAACTTTAATGTTGTGATTTGTCCTTGGGCGTTTTGTGACGTTCCATGATTCATATCAATTTCTCGTCGGAGTCTTCTTCCACACAGTTGAGCACGCCGCATCACGTCTCGTTCCTTACTCGGTGGAGCTACCTGAAACACTACAATAGATGATGGTCACAAGGGCACCGGTGTGGTACCGGCCGATGACCCTCCGACGATCAAGTTAGGTGGTGGTAGGTGAGATTTTGCCTTGCGCCGCAAGGATTAGGTCAGGCAATATGATTGTTTTTTTTTTAGGTTAGAGTCTCATACCTTATTTGATCGGTCAGGTGCCTTTTATAGTTCCTTGATCGTGGGCTCGTCGACTGGGCTAGCATGAGGCTAGGCTTAATGGACTTTCTACTCAGCCCATGAAAGACGAATCCTTTATGGTGTTGGCTCGGATGGGCCTATCCCCATGTGGGCCGGTCTGCAGTGGACGTGGCCCGTGGGAGGGCTATTTTTGCCCTTTACAGTTTTCCCCTATTTCCTGGGTCGGAAAGTCCGGGGCAGGGGATAGTAAGTATTCAAATTGGAGGCGTGACGCTCATCTCAATTCTTGGATCGTCTTGGAATGCCGAGGGTCACGACTCCTCGGAAAATAGATCGCCTCGGCCTTGTCATGACTCGAATTCTATCGATTGTCATTCAGGAGTCGTCACGTTCTCTTATGGATGTGTCCGTTGAAAGAGACGAGGCTTCTTACGAAATTTACCCGTTGGATCTTCGGATGGGCGCGAATTCCACGAGTTTTGGGTGATCCAGATAGTTGCGACCCTCCCCACATGTCGCGATGGTTGGACGCTTGTTCCCTTCTTTAAATAGGATTTTCCCCCCAGACTTTAAGACTCGTTTGCCTTTCGAATTCTCGAAATCGTCTGTAAACTGTCCGCTTCGAAAGATTCTTCGTCGTCTTCACTCTGTTCTCGCGAGGCTTTCCCTGTTCTTCTTCTTTCTGTCTTTTGTTTCCATTCTTTCTGTAATGGATAATTTTGAGGGAAACTCTGTGGTTAGAAGTCTTAGGACCCCTAGGTTCGCTGTAGGGGATGACGACTATGATGGTTTGGTTTTCGAGAGGATTGAGTCTGGGGCTTCCCCTTCCTCTGTTTGTGCCGGAGGGGTTAACATTGTTCCCTCATCTCGGGGTGAGCCTAGAGGGAATGAGCCTGCGATTGATCCCTGTTTGTCGATTGGTGAGGATTCCCTCCTTTCTTTGAGTGAGCTTGGGTCCGTTTCTGAGATTCAGGCAGGTTTAGATGTAAATCCCATTCCTTCTCCCACATCTCACCCTTCGGGGGGAGTGGATTCTGTTTCGATGGGCCCAACCGCTGCTCTCGATCCTTCCCATCCTCCTCTTTCTATTCCTGCCACGAAGGCGGCCCAAAAGAAAAAGAAGAAAAGGAAAAGTCGCTTTAAGGGAAGTAAGGCTGCATCTCAGGTCACTCCATCTGTCCCTACGCCGTTGGGGGAAGAGGGTTCCTCCTTGGCTAATGAGGTCGTTGGCTCTAGCCCTCCAGGATCTCCTTCTCCTGTTGATTTGGTCGGGCAGGGATAGTGAGCACGAAGAGGAAGGGGTCTCTTCCAGAAGGGCATCAAGGAGGATAGGGGTCCCTATCATTTTTTTTCAAAAATGACGCAGGCCAAACTTGATAGGTTGAGGGCCGAGTATGGGATCTCTTCGGATTTTGAAATGAGGCTCCCAGAGGAGTCAGAGCGAGTTTATCTTTCCCCGGGGGAAGGTTGGACTGCTCTTTATCCGCGGTTTTTTCAATGGGGGGTTCGGCTTCCCCTTCCTCTTTTGATGGCCGAGTTACTTCAGAGTGTTGGCCTTGCGTTGGGTCAACTGATGTCGAACGCCCTGAGATCTTTGATCACCTATTCAGTAGTGTGTTACGGGTTGGGCTTTCGGCCTACCCTGAGCATGGTTTCCCATTTTTGGTCCCTTCGCTTGAACGTCCAAGACCAGATGCGTTTCATCCTTCAGACCAATAAAAAACCGGCTCTGGTAGATGAGACCTCCGGTGACAAGCGTTGGAAAGAGGAGTGGTTCTTCATCCGTGGCCCCTTTCTTTTTTGGGGCAGGTCCATTCCTGCCTCGTGGGAGGACGAGGGTGAGAATATGATTTCTGTATTACTTTGTGTCTTGTTTATCCATAGCCATGCTGACCATTTTCAGTTTTGCATTTCAGTGAAGAACCCACTTCCGAAGGGTGCCTCTCGGGAAGCTCTTGGTCATTGCAAGATTCTCGACCAGCGAGGCCCTTTCAATTGGGAGGAGTTTAACCAGCATCCTTGGCTAGTCTTTGCCAAACTTTGGACTCCACCTCCAGGTTTCGTGCCCGTTGCTCACAGTAAGTGCTTTGTTTTGCTCTTCCGTCTTTTTCACACGTTTATGTGCTTATCTTGGCATGCGGCTAATTTGGGTTGGTTGCGATGCAGGTCTCAGCGGAAGAATGTCTGGTGTCACGCTCACTCCTGTTCCTGATTCCAATGACCCTGACGCTTTCTTTGCCCTTATTCAGGACATGGGAAGAAAAAGATCTGAGGCGGCGTCTTGATCCGATCCAAAAAGAAAAAAGGTGGCCTCTCCTAAGCGTTCCCGTCTCTCCGGAAGTGGGAAATTTGTGAAGATCGGCAGCACAGAACCCTCTACAGGGGGTGCATTAGTTCTTCCCCTGGATCCTCCTGCGGACCCTCCCTTGGGCTCCCCTGCGGATCCCTCTACAAATTCTCCCGCTCTAAAACGAAGGAGGGGTGGAATCATCGGGGTACTTGACCGTGCGGTAAGGGGTGCTGATGCATATATTTTGAAGCATCCTGAGATGGCTTATCGATCATTTCCTTCCGAGGCGGATTCGCCCTCATATTATGATCATGCCCATATTTTGTCTTCTGATATGGACTTTGAACAGGAGGACGACCAGATGACCGGGGGGTTCCTCGATGGCGAAACCCCATTCCAACCCGATCAGACTGCTCCAGTTAATGTCCTTCCAACGGATGCGGGTCCGTCGATGGCGAGTGGATCGGGCGCTGTGGGCGGTGGATCTTCCTTGCTTATCTTGTTCGTTCCCCTTGATGCAGATTTTGACAAGGGGTCCCTCTCCAGCTCTTATTACCTCCGACGAGCTATGAATTCGGTCGAATTCTCTTGCAACTTGGGGGACGTGCAGTTGAAGCCTCTTATCAACTACAATAGTGAAGATGAGACTTTCAGCCGCATGTGCCACCGTAGCTGGCTGGTTAGTCGTTTACTCTTCTGTTTAATTTTTCTTGTTATTTTCAGTCGATTTCTCACGTCTTTAAATGTATCCGCTCTTCTAGGGGACCCAGGCATTGACCCAGATAGCCCTCAATTTAGAGCGTCTGCTTATCAAGCATCGAGAGCTCAAACAGGAGTTGGCGGAGGTGAAGGCTAGCGGTCAACAGTCTCGCATCCTTGATACGTCACTGACCGAGGGTCTCCAATTGAAATCTAACCTTGAGAAGGCCGAAGAAAGAATCTACTCAATGGAAGCCGATGGACTAGATCGTTCTGCTGAGCTTGAGCGCGTCCGGAAAGAATATGAGGACCTCTGATCTCTCAACGAGGACAATAAGAAACTGCTCGAGAAGCTGTGGTTGCTCAGAATAAAGAGTTGGAGGACCTGGGCGCTGCTCGCGACGAGGGGTCTAAGGCCGTGGATGCCTTCAACTGGGAAGCCGAGTCCCGCAAGAAAGCCAAGGAGAAATTGGATGTTCTTGTGTTAGAGAATGACTCGCTGCGGAGTCAGGTGTCCGAGCTTCAGATCCTTCGCGACAGTGTTGGCGACCTTCGGAGGAAGTTGGTCGTGGCAACTGCGGCTTCGGTGGATTCCATTCTCATCGGACTAGCCATCAAACGAGATTGGGTCAAGTTGTAGATGGACCAATCCGAGGAGGAAGGTGATCCGATGAGTCCGATTGGCTATGATGACGCTGTGGATCGCCGAAGGGAGTTATTTGAGCGGGCTACAAATCTGAAGGCTTCTAGAGGTGAGGCTGACGCGGGGGGCTAGGCTGGCGTCGTTTATCCTGCCGAGTGCGAGGACGAGGTGATCGAAGGGGCCGATGTCCGTGCAGATGGAGGTGATGGCGCGATTGTTGAAGGCGCCTCTACTGAAGTTCCCCCAACCGAGACTGTTTATGTCTCTGACTGACTTTTTTCTCTAGGGTAAACTCCGGATTGTGGAGCCCCTATATTATTTGTTGCCTTGAACTTTTTGTCCCTTTCTTTTTATGTTTGAACACACACATTTTTTTGTGAAGACTTAAACATATGCTCCTTCTTTATGTCTGCTTGTCGTGTTTCCCTGCTCGCTTTGCAGGAATGTTTTGACTTGTAAACATTCTTAAAAATTGTTTTCGATTACTCGGACAGACCGAGGTGTTTTGCTTCAGGAGAAGGCTTTCAAATACTCGGACGGACTGAGGTTTTTTGCTTCCAGAGAAGGCTTTCGAATACTCGGACGGATCAAGGTTTTTTCTTCCGGAGAAGGCTTTCGAATACTCGGACGGACCGAGGTTTTTCACGTTTTAATACTCCAACGTCTTCTATTCTCATGAATAGGAAATGCTCAGATGGACCGAGGCCTTTGATGCTCGGACGGACAAAGACTTTTGCTTCCAGAGAAGGCTTCTGATGCTCGGACGGACCGAGGCCTTTGATGATCGGACGGACCGAGACTTTTGCTTCCAGAGAAGGCTTCTGATGCTCGGACGGACCGAGACTTTTGCTTCCGGAGAAGGCTTCTGATGCTTGAACGGACCGAGGCTTTAGCTTCCAGAGAAGGCTTCTGATGCTCGGATGGACTGAGGCTTTTGCTTTCGGAGAAGGCTTTGGACGCTTGGACGGACCAAGGCTTTTGATGCTCGGACGGACCGAGACTTTTGCTTCCTGAGAAGGCTTCTGATGCTCGAACGGACCGAGAGTTTTGCTTCCGGAGAAGGCTTTGGACGCTTGGACGGACCAAGGCTTTTGCTTCCGGAGAAGGCTTTGAATGCTTGGACGGAGGGTGTAGGCAAACTATGTGAAGAAAAAATGATATAATTTCCTTTTTTTTTACATAGTTATATCAGAAATATAAAGAGAAAAAGAAAGAAAGGACAAAGTTAATCACATATCTCCGGCCTCTCGGGCAATCGTTCTAGTTTTCATCGCTGTCGATGACGACCGTCGGAGTCAGTCTCCTTCGTTGCTTCAAGGAGGCTAGTTCCTCCTTCAA